>CAVNZK010000001.1:0-2520129 GCA_963693345.1 Pieris melete | reverse complement strand
AATTGAATATTGAAAAGACACTTTCAGTGCGAGCTTACAGCAGAGCACGGAGCATTATCAGAAATTTTCTTTTAATAAATTGTTGTTTAATTTATACAAATTAAATATTGAAGTATCAATGAACACAAAGTTTCTGATAAGTTACTGAGCTTTAAATTGTAGCGAATTTTAAAATATTGTAATTGTCGGATATACATTTTAGTTTGGATTTATTTTCATCGTAAATTGTGAATTTGTCTCATCCGTTGTTTAGTAAAACCGTCTTTTTAACATTTGTAGCAGTTCAGTGTTCGCTTTTTGCTTGTATAAAATAGTGTTTATCAGAGTAGCTTTCAAATAATCAACTAACCAAAAAATTTAGATTTAAAATTGTTGCCATGTTTGTATTAAATGTGCTATGTAGCTTAGCCATCTTTACATTTTCATGTATAATTAAAATAAATTTAAATATTAGATGCCGATTGGTGTAACTAATGTAGTGACCAATTTTGCGTACGAAGTTTTATCATATTAATATTAGGACTGTCTTCGAATGTTCAGTTCAGTAGAAAGGTGATATGAATTCTGTGTATATTCTCAAATATTTTTTATTTTTTCAGAGAGACAGATGAGGAAAGTGAAAGTGTCTGCGCTGGTGGCGTAGAAGATGAGACAAAAGAGGCGAAAAGAGAGTCCGCTGACAGACAAACTACGGCCATCAAACGGAAAACTGACAAGTATGTATTTTTATATTATGTTTATTTACCAATTTTCATATATTACTCTTCAAATCTACTTAACGTCTCTGTATAATGATAACCACGTATGTCCAGAGAACCAAAAATTACAGGAAACGAAAAGAAATTTCATTTCGTCAATGTTCGTTAAAATATAATTATGTGTGTTTGTCCATAGTTTTAGGTGGTAAAAAGGACTCATTTATTAATAACATAAATAAGTCCTTACATCATGATTATACCACTTAAATGACATAAGAGTCTAAATAATAATAAATTAAAAGGTTTTTAGACATACGAGGTTATCATTCTACAGTGACAATATAAGATTTATCCCATATTGTGCATTATTAAACAAAACTGAAACTGTCTATTTTTATTTAAAAAATGCAATCACATGTGATTTTATAGAATAATCTACAATTCTGTATTGTTACGAGTTAGTATTTGGAATAATGTCAAGTCGAAATTAGGCATATCAATAATCATATTCCAAATATGGTACAAACTAGTTTTTACATCGTTTTAAAATAAGTTGACTCACTTTGGAGGGACTTCAATATTTTTATTGTATTATTTGGAAACTCAAAAGCTGTTTCACCCAAAGAGATTCACGAATGATTGAGAATACAATAGTGAACGAAATTGAACGTAGAACCAACGTTGTAAAGTCATTCTTAGTTCTAATATAATGTTGAATATTCAGTGTGATTCGCGCTGAACTAGTGAAGTGTCACTCGCACGACAACATTAATATCAGGTGATAGTTTTTAAACTTGCTTGCTGTTTGCTGTCGAACATTTTACAAGTTAATTGGCCTCATTCGATTTAAAATCATTTTAGTATTACGAAGTAAGTCATTTTAGACGTTACCGTATTAGTTTGCGTCAAATGTTAAAACTTGAATTGATTTTGCCACCAGAGGCGCTGTTAAATTTTTAAGACACGGACAAATATGGTAGCGTTTACAAGTTATAGGAGTTTTGCTATTCGAGAATGCTTCATTTGATTATAACTAACATTTAGTCATACAATCAAAAGACAGTCCATCGATTTTAATGAAAAGCCAGCCATAACAAACATATGCTTATGCGAATCCGTAATAATAAATATTTTAAAATATTTCTTAAATTGAAGCGTTTATCATTCCGGCGAAGCAATAATTATTAGAGAGGTTCGTCAATTGTAAAAGCGAATTTATGCCCCCATCTTACAGTGTGTTTTACAACGAAATTGTTGTATCGCCTGGCTTGTAGGCTGATCAATTGTCTATAAAAATAATCGATAAACCGAGAAACAGTAAAAATTATTTATTTTAATATAAAAGTGTTATAGATTCTCGTTTATGGCAAATTTTTAAAAGATAAAGTAATTTATCCTTATTTTATTTTAAATATAAGAATACTGTGTGTGTTTTTATAACTGATTGGTTTTGCGGTGAACATAACTTGCATTTCTTGTTTGAGGTGAACTTTGCATGTTTTGATATCAAAATTGTTAAACATAATTTTATCTTATCTTGAGGGTCGTCAGAACGTTAGAAAAATGATTTGACATATCTTGAGACTAGGTATGGGTCTGATTTGCGTTTAAGAATACAAACAAGATTTTATTAACGTGACTACCCAAGTACTCGACGTTATAAGGATATCTTCAATATTAAGACTTAATTATCATACTTTTCTTATTTTAATTAAATAAACTCATCTAAACGAGGTAACAACCCATATATGTCAAAACTTAATAAGTTAAAGGTTGTATACGCGAAAAGATCCAGTTGTATTATAAATTTAGTTTTATGCATATAAAGCAATAGGTTACATTTACAGGCTGAAGCGATTCTTCGGTACAACAGTAAAAAAGACAGTGGATGCTGCAAAATCCCTAGCACAAGAGGTGTCTCATGCCAGACATAAAGAAGATGTGGCAGAAATTGCTGATGACGTTCGAGGGGAGCATAATATTAAGCTGAAAGCCTCGAACTCTCATAAGGGACCTTATGACTTTGATGGATGTGTGAGATATGTTCAGGTATGTTTGAATAGTTGTCGTGACTTAGTATTAGTATATTATTGTTTATTTTCTCTGTATATTTAATATGTGCGATTTAATGCGTGCGTCTCTCATACCTGAGGTCGTAGGTTTGAACCCCGGCTGTGCACCAATGGAACTTTATTTTTATGTGCGCATTTAAAATTTGCTCAAACGCTGAAGGAAAACATCGTGAGGAAACCAACATGTCTTAGACCCAAAAAGTCGTCTAACCTAACCTAACCTACTTGCCTATTAGATTTAAAAATGATCATAAAACAGATTCAGAAATCTGAGGCTAAGACCTAAAGAGGTTGTAGCGCCACAGATTTTTTTTTATTTAATTTAATATTGTCAAAGTGGTGGTATGTTAAACGAAATATCTCAAAGGAGCTGGGAAGTATGGAGGCGGGTGTTGGTGGTCACGTGGGTGCGGTTTGGTGTTGCAAGTTCAGTGTGTGCGGACGATTGCTAGCCACCGCTGGTCAGGACCGATTGTTGAGGGTCTGGGTCACTAGGGACGCACACCACATGTTCCAGGTGGGTCTTTGGACTTCATAAAACCTTGGCTGGTTTTTGAAGAGTTTCAATCTTGAATCATAGGTTTTTCCTTTTAACAAAATAAGTGACATTTTTTGTTTCTAAATTAATATCGTTCGAAGTCTATTTTCTATGTTAGACCGTATTCGTGTTCATTCTATTGTTTTACGTTCAATGATATTTTTTTAAGGAGACCAATCTCACGAACTAAAATTATTGATTCCTCCGAAATCGAACATAATGTTAATGTTTTAATTGATACATTTACTGAAAATAAACTAAAATCAGGCAGGGTACTAAATACTAATCAAGCTTAAATAATAGCTAAATAAAATCTGGTTTCTATAACGCAAACTTCTTAAGAATCGAGTGGGAAGTGGGAGAGTAAGTTATGTAACATTCCAGGATATGCGCACAAAATACAACGCCGAACAAAAGTCGTCACCCACCCCCTCCCAAGAATCTCTCGCGTCCCTCGCCCCCCCTCCATCTCCCGATCACCTCCCCTCTCTCGGCCCTGGCGCCCCTTTCTCCCCCCACCCCTTTTGCGTATACTCCGGACACAACTCGGACCTTTTAGACGTCTCCTGGTCCAAAAACTACTTCATACTGTCCAGCTCTATGGACAAAACTGTCAGATTGTGGCACATTTCGAGGGGGGAGTGCCTTTGCTGCTTCCAACATATCGATTTTGTGACGGCGATCGTGTTTCATCCCAGGGATGATAGATATTTTCTGTCTGGAAGTCTGGATGGGAAGTTGAGGCTCTGGAATATTCCTGATAAGAAGGTAAATAGTTTTTAAATATTTATCGCTTTGATTAAAACTTTAAAGTAATAGAACTTCCTGATTTACTGTTTTTTTTTTGTTGGCTATAAAGCTTTAATGGCTTTGATTGATGTAGAAGTTTGTACAACTTTTTTTAGGTTATATTCATTTTGATAAGTTTTGTTAATGATTATCTTTACATTGATAAATTGTATAGCTATGATGATTATTGAATAATAAACGTATAAATCACTACTGTGCACTTGTTCGTTCGGAGGGTTACCTCCGGCTTATCTTATACCCTAAAAGTCGATCGCGTGTGTCAGGCACAGAACACTGATCACATTTTTGTCTATTCATATGAACAATCACATAACGTAAAAATTTGAGGCCCAGACCTAGTGGTTGTAGCGCCATATTCAAACTCTACATTTACGAATACAGGTCGCTGTATGGAATGAAGTTGACGGCAAAACGAAACTCATAACCGCGGCTAACTTCTGTCAGAATGGCAAATTCGCTGTCGTCGGAACATATGACGGCAGATGCATCTTCTACACGACAGATCAACTGAAATACCACACACAGATCGATGTTCGATCGACGAGGGGAAAGAACTCGACGGGGAGGAAAATCAGTGGAATCGAGCCTATGCCCAATGATGACAAAATCCTGGTGACGTCAAACGATAGTAGAGTGAGGCTATATGATCTAAGGGATTTGAATTTATCCTGCAAATATAAGGGAAAAGGTATGTTTTGTTTCTTACTTGGACCACAAAATTAGGAGTAACACGTTAGTTATAATGATATATATGTACAATACTGAACTTGTGAATATTATTTTCGACTTTCCAGTACTTTACAATACATAATGGTAACGTTTCGGTATAAAGAGTCACTTTGGTGGTCATGAAACGTTACTATTGGGTACAGAAAAACGTTACGGCGCGTTACTTGGCGGGGGGTTACTAATCTCCAAAAATTGCGTGACGTAATACTTGAACTCTCCCTAAGACGATGAATAACATAAACGATACAAAAACGTTTATTACAAAAAAAATTACATCTAATTCGGCCTGTATTTGTAGTAGCTATTAAATTATTAATCTATTTTTATCAGAATTTCTTAGTTAGTTCCTTATTTCAGGTTACGTAAACGTCTCAAGCCAAATAAAAGCGTCATTTTCGCACGACGGTAAATACATAGTCAGCGGGTCGGAGAACCAGTGCATCTATATCTGGAAGACCTGCCACGACTATTCCAAGTTCACGTCAGTCAGGCGTGACCGAAATGACTTCTGGGAGGGAATTAAGGCACACAACGCGGTGGTCACGTGTGCCATATTCGCCCCTAACCCTGATAATATGATTCGGACGATTAATGAGAGAGAAGAGAAGTTGAATGAGAGTCGGGGAGAGAAAGAGGAAGTGGTAAGTTTATTTTTTTAATAATAATTATTTAATGTCTAAAGCAGGAGTTAAATAAAAATTAAATTAATGTATTATATTTTTATTTATTAGATTTTTACATCGTCATAGTTAAGCATTTGAAAATTCTTACGCGCAGTACAAAAAAAAAATGTTTATTATGGAACATAAGATACATGTATCACTTATTCCACATCATTAAATTAGAATTTGTAGGCATCCCTACTCATCGGCAAAGAAGACAGAGGGTGTAAGTAGTCCAGTCAGTCAAGACAATTAATTCATTATAATTCCAAAAGTTTTCAAATTTTGATGTAAGGTCGGGATTGGTATTAAAACAAACTATAAAATTTTGCAACCTGCTCTGCTTGCTCTGAATGTTCCGGACATTGTTAAAAATGCAATAAATGATAATTTGCTTAGTTCTTGAGACCAAAATTCCAAAAGTTCTGCAAAGTTGGAGTGGTGTTAAATATATTATTTTACATCACGTGTCAAATTTGCAACCAATTTAAGTGTACGGAACATTTTTTGTTATTAAAAATTAATGTTGTTCTTTATTAAACTGAAGGAAAACGTTCCAAAAGTTCTGCAAATTTGACAGATATATCGAAAATAAAATAAATAACAAAAAATGTTCCGTACACTTAGGTTGGTTGCAAATTTTATACGTGATATGAAATATTATATCGAAAACTTCCCCAAGTTTGCAGAACTTTTGGAATTTTTTTCACGACCATACAGCAAAAATTAATTTAATTGCAATTTTAACAATGTTCCGGACTGCGGACAAGGTTGCAAAATGAGATTTATTGTCGTCCCAATGTACCATTCACTAGACCGAAGTTTGAAAACTTTTAGAATTATTATCAAATTTTCGATTTCGAATGTCTATAATGACTGGTCTATAGGCCGAGAGAAAAAGCCGGCGTAAAACTCTCGGTACTTAAAAAAGTTGCAAAATATTCTGTACAAAAGTGGTGCTATTTTCACTGACTGTCACAGCAATGGCTTAATATACCTTCTTAGTAGAAACAATTTTCATTTTGTTATGTTACATAATTATCATTAGTTAAGTTGTAAATTTTTGTTCGGCGCCGAAATGGACAGAAAAACTTGTGTATAGACACTACACTATTATACTGTATTATAAATATACCTATAACAAGGAAACTCCTAAAAATGTGATATTATATGTATTTATTTTCGTGACTTATGTGAATTATTAAATAAATATGCGTGTATTTTATTGCAAAATACATTCGTGCTCAAAAAATCTTTAAATTCATTGTGGCTTATAGTACCTACTTTTATTTTTAATATTTCTTTGCAATGAACATTTATTTTGTCCAATTTATATCTTTAAAACGCCGAAATTATTGTTTGGTTTGCCGTATATAATATGTAGAATACAATGTTTCTTGCCAAAACTAGAAACCCTGCCCATCGTCGCTACATAGTTTATTTACACTATCTATAATTATATTTTTTTTCAGAAGGCCCCGGAAGGTGGTATGGTATCGTCATCTCAAACAGGTCATGTTCTCGTAAGCGCCGACTTCAATGGCTGTATAAAAGTATTTGTGCACAAAGCGAAACCCAAACACTCATCACTACCAGCGTCTGCTCTTGCCTAATTACTAGACTTACATGGGACTAGACAAAAACATTGCAAGCGTGACCAATCTACGTATTTGATCACGTGACCTGGGCTAAAATAACCATACAAACATATTAACACCGCTACGCCCGGTACAAATCAACAAAATTCACACAAAATCTCCAGCTTGTAATTGTATAGGAGTCGCCTATCGCGAAGTATTTTATAGGGAAGGGAAACAAATCTCCAAAGATATTTTCTATTCACGGAATTTCATACATCTATAAGCCTAAAAAAAGTCAAAGTTAATTCTTTGGCATCGTTATTAACACAAAGCTATTAATGTGCTATTTCAATGATAACAGATAATAGAAGTTTATGGAGTAAAGTCAAACCTAAGAGTAGACGTAAAATCTTTATCAGAATAATATATCAGAGGAAGGCAAAAGCCACCTGCTTCCTTTGGGGACGAGATACCTGGACTTCGAAAGTACCCACAATTGGGGAGCACAAAACGGGGGGCACTAACTAGTCAAAGTGTCAGCAATAGATTTCCTCATAAAACATTTAAATTATTTTTTGAAACATTTTTTGTTGCAAATGTTTAATTTAAAGTTAGTATTATTATTGCGATATGACAACTAAACTTGAATTCTCTCCTTTCGTAATATAAACGATAGAGTTTTGTATGAAAATCTTGATTGAGTTAGTCAAATATTTGTTTACTATAATTGTTAGTTACGTATTTTATTCGAATTCTGCTTTCTTCGTGCTTACGTTCTGCTACAAATCGGAGGACTTCTTAATTTTTTTATACTATTTTATCGTTAGCTATTGTATTTTACGAATTCTTGTTAGACTTTTATTTAAAACAATAACTAACATTATATACGAATACTTTACGGAACTATCGTAGTTTACTTAACGATAGCCTGTCACGTATACGTCATACAATAAATTCAGCTTCTTAATACAAAAATTAATTGCTTCTATTATTTTATGGTAACTATTAGTTCGTGAGTTATACTGACGTGATGAATGTTTTCCAGCAGTTTGACTTTGTACATACTTAGGGTGTAGCTTTGAACTTTCAAGGAACTTTTAAAACTTCTAACGTACTAACCTTCTTAAAAAGTAAATGAGCGTAATATGCACAGATTTGACTATGCCTTTAGTGACTCCCAAGATGTTTCTCCTAAGAGATGTGGCGAATAAAAGGGGCAAAATAACATAAAACGCATTGTAGACACTGCATTCTCGCCTTATCAATATTTCTTTGTAGTCGTGTGTCATTACAGCGTAAACACAATTTGATACACAGTGTAAACTATACTTTAGTTCAGAGTGCAATTAGGCTGATTTAATTTTAATTAAGAGGGTTAATTTCTGGGTGACACGAGTAGCAAACCATTATATGAAATTTCATTACTAATTTAATTATTAATTTTTTGTTATAATGCATGATCAAATCATATTTAAATGTATTTAGAAAACATTAAAAATGTATTCGTGGCGCATTTTATTGCGAAATTGTATATTTTCCTATTTATCAAAAATATGTATATTTGTTAAGAGTTTATCTTTTTTATTTGTAAGTTCTTGCCTCTGATTATTGTGATTAATAAAAATAAGTGTAAAAATAGTTGTATTGATCGTGATGCCATCGTAATGTTTTATTTGTATAAACTGGCATTTCATTGAAATAAAGGGGTATATTAACATGTTTATATGACTTTTATTGCGTCTAAGCTTCATACGTTTCAAATCAAAAGAGCATAACGGATTTTTTTAGTGTCCAGTTTACTTCATTAATATGTATTCGTTTTAATATGTAAAAATATATATACTACTAAACTCAAGTTGAATTGTTATTCAAATTCGACTCTAAAAATCGACAAATACACTTAGAAATCTTGTATCTCGAAGTTCTTGTTAAGTCGAAAACGCGTTAAATCGAATTTTTTGCATTTCCCTTGATATTCGAGTTATAGAGATTCCACTATACTTGACGGATATTAAAATCCATAGTATTTTAACTTAAATTCAAGTTTTTAGTGTTTCTAGTAGTTTTATTATGTTATTAATAATTGTATTATAAAACATTATCCACTTTACTTATAGTTGATATCATTGCAATCAAATATATATTTATTAACTAACGACTAGAAAGAAAGGGTTAGTTCGTTGGATTTCGAAATAAAAATGTGTCATATTTATCAAAACTTTAATATTATAAACATCAGGTATACAAAAAATGCATTAACTTACACATAAAAATATAACATTTGATATAATATTAAATGTGACAAAATATTAATAATATTAGACATGGGCGGAGTCATGAGGTTAAATGATATAAATTCATTTATAGGTCTACGTAAAACGAGTAACTTTTAAACGAGGTTATCAAACGTGTAGTAAAATTCTTTAGTTAGACTTTATTAGATCGTTTCTTAAGATAGGATTTGGAATACTGGTTTATATAAAAATAGCGTTCTGTTACTTTAAGCGGCGGTTGACTGTAAAAAATCGCCGTTAAGGCCGTTTTATTAAGCGCAGATAGATTACAGAATTTTATGTTTTCAAAGAAAAGTAAACTAACAAATTTTATTATACACAAAAGTTATTGACGATGACATATTTCGACTGTAGATAAACTTATTTACGCCTTCCAAGGTGGTTTGTTAGAGTGTTTTCTATCTCTTTTGTCAAGTCGGTCAATCTTTTCCATTAAATCCGATCGGTTAGCGCGATCACTGGTTGGCGGTTCATTGAATTGTCTATCTCTAGATTGTTCACTTACGTCGAAATTTGGTGGTTTTGTGAGAAGCTGAAAAATATTTAGTCGTTAAACGCTAAATTCCCAAAATTTCAATATTTTGAAGTAAAATTTATAAAACTGTCGTGAAATAATCAATCTAAAATATTCGTGATATATATTACAATGGTGTTTTCCTGCACCGTACGAACGAATGTTAAATGCGCACATTGGCGCACAGAGAGAAAGTCCATTGGTGGACAGCCGGGCATCGAATCTACGATCTCAGGGATGAGAGCCGCGTGCTGAAGTCACTAGGCTAACACTGCTCTTTTTATTCATATTAGACATATAAAAACATATTGTGTTTACCTATTGATCAAAAATAAATACTGTTTCACTCGTAGAATGAAGATATAATTTTAAAAACATGAAGTGCCTATTAATATATGACATTAAGAATATGTTTTTAAATTATTTTTGCTTAATTTGATATTACTGATTGTATAAGAACTCACCATTTTGACGTAATGTTGTAGTTCAGTATCGCTAAGATCTTCAAAATTGAGGTCCCGCGAGTGTGAAAGACCCTGCGGTCTGTCATCTCTTAGTAATTTCTCATTTGGCATTGTTAACGGAGGTATCTTGGGTGGGACATACTCATGCGGGTGTGGGGTACACACTGAAAATTTTCGTCATATATAAATGATATCGTTATAATAAGTTTAATGTAAAGGTTAATACATGATGACTGACATGATGGTGACACTTTAATACATTAAATTGTCTTTCTAACGATTCAGATTTGTAAGACTATAAGACATGAAATAAATAAGGATGCTCAAAATATATAGTCCAGTCAGTCAAGACAATTAATTCATTATAATTCCAAAAGTTTTCAAATTTTGATGTAAGGTCGGAACTATAAAATTTTGCAACCTGCTCTGCGGTCCGGAACATTGTTAAAAATGCAATAAATGATAATTTGCTCAGTTCTTGAGACCAAAATTCCAAAAGTTCTGCAAAGTTAAAGTGGTGTTAAATATATTATTTTACATCACGTGTCAAATTTGCAACCAATTTAAGTGTACGGAACATTTTTTGTTATTAAAAATTAATGTTTTTCTTTATTAAACTGAAGGAAAACGTTCCAAAAGTTCTGCAAATTTGACAGATATATCGAAAATAAAATAAATAACAAAAAATGTTCCGTACACTTAGGTTGGTTGCAAATTTTATACTTGATATGAAATATTATATCGAAAACTTCCCCAAGTTTGCAGAACTTTTGGAATTTTTTTCACGACCATACAGCAAAAATTAATATTATTTTTAATTTAATTGCAATTTTAACAATGTTCCGGACTGCGGACAAGGTTGCAAAATGAGATTTATTGTCGTCCCAATGTACCATTCACTTGACCGAAGTTTGAAAACTTTTGGAATTATTATCAAATTTTCGATTTCGAATGTCTATAATGACTGGTCTAATAGGGAAGACATAACATTGATCAGTATTGACCCTGACTGAGGTCGAGCGTTCGTATCACGGCTGTGCGCATGTGTGGCACCGGTTTCAAATTCAAAATCACTTATTCACTTACGCCCGAACCCAATAATTAATCCACAATCTCAGATTGAAAACAATCTGAGATAAGACCGTGACAGTCGATCGATCTCCTATTTGCATCCCAATAACCAAACCCTACGAAGACAATCCATTTTTGGCGACGGATAAAATGCTCTTCGTTGTTTCATTTTACCGAATTTACACTCATATTTGATAATCAATGTAAACCAAATAAAATTGTACAAATAACAATAAAATATACATTTAATTCAATAATTATTTTACAAAACTGGTGTAAGTTAAAATCTGTTAAAATAATTAACTGTTGGAATCGTGCTTTCGTCAATTGTCATTTTCATACAAAGGTCTATCCACAGACACCGATCTGACATCCCATGGATAGCAATTACAATCCGTCGATTGATTATTTGCACACTTGTTACAACATTTGGATTAAGATTTCTATCTCAGCTGGTTTCTATCTCAGAAAGCTCACTTAATTGGCTATTTGGAAAAATATCAGGAAACAGAAATCTGGACCAGAACTAAAAACATAAAAAAGAGAAACATACTCGCATCAGTCCTGTCCAACTCTCCCCTATGAGTGGGCAATGTCAATATCCTCAAGGCCTGTCTCCATTGCGCTTCCATCACGCCGTGCAATTGCGACGCCAATTCGCCGCGTTTTCGTCGGTAATTGTCCAGTTTGCTCTGAAATAAATATAACGTCATTCGATTTAACGTTTTACTCCCTAATATCGACTTTAGTTGGTTGGCCATGATGTCCAATGTAATAATTAAAATCGGATAAGTTATGGAATAACAGTAAATTAATGAATTAATTTTACGAATGCAAACAGGATGTGGTGCCATCTGTTGACGAAATAAAAAAGTCAAAGTCCTTCAAATATCTGCAAATATGTCACGAAAGGGAGCGATATGGCGGTTTTTGGCATCCAAACCTCTTTTAACAACGAAATAAAACGTTTCTTTATTTACTTGTATTAATGTATTATACCTTAATGAAATCCTAAATTAAGATTAACTAAAGTTAACACGATATTATTAGACTGTTAGGCGGAACGAAGTTCGCCGGTTTAGTCCTAAACGCCTGGACCGATTCGAATGAAATTTTTTATATGCGTTTGGGTGGCGACTGGCGCCCCATGTGATATAGATTCACAAATATTTCCGGCAGATGGCGTAATATCCTAATCGCTTGAAATGTCAGGGACAATGTCTGTCGTGTCCGCTAGTATACGTATACCATATATGCCATATACAACTACGACGGAAATTCGCTATATATTTTACAGTTTAAATTTATTGGTTCTAGCTGCAACACAATTCTACTTAAAGAAATAAGTACGTATTATATAAGTATTATTGAGGAATAACTGGTAAATGCTATTTTTTTACAGATATCGTGTTTATTTGAGTAAAATAATAATATTGTTATATTAATTTGACAAATTATACAAATTTAATTCGGCCCAAGTGAATAATTCGTAGATACAGTTGCAACATTCAAGTTTTAACTTGTTATTAAATAACTATACTTTTCAAGGTACGTCAAAATAAAACAAATATTTTATCTTTTACAAATATAATTAATTTTTGATGAAAGAAAGAAGCGACTTAGAATGAAGAAACCTCAGTCTTAAGACTGTCAATTAAAAATAAACTGCGTTTATTAGCCGATGCGTTAATTTACCTACTGAAACAGATCGACCTGTCAATAAAAGTCGGTAACGCATCCAATAAAATGAGTGTTAATAGGCTGTGGCAGCTGCCTTATGGCTGTTCTGTAGTCTCGTTTATCATTTAAAAAATTAATTTGAACTCTAATTTCTTGGAGTATATTTAGGCTCCGGCACTCTTTCATTTTGTAGGTATTATAAGTTTGTACACTAATTTCAAAAATAATTTACACCAAGATTTATTATATTTCCACTCTAAACAACAGTTTTCTCAAAATCGGTCCAGTAATTTTTGAGATATGCTTTTCTACGCATCTGCAAGGTAACATTTATAAGTACCTAGACTACTAATGTCTAAGTTGGTTTTTAAACAAATCTGAATAGTATACCTCAAGCAAGCCAATCTTCTCATGCGCCTGCGCAAGCTGCAGCCGACAAAGCTTGATTTCCTCCCGCTGCTTTTCTTCAAGCACGTTTATTTCTAAACGATGTCTGGAAATGAAAGTATTTTTCTTTAATTTATTAAGTAATAAGCGGTAATACAGAACTCTAGTACAATTAAATGAAAATGGGCCAATACCACTGGCGGCCTTATCGATTGCCAACGATATCTTCCAGGCAACCACTGTGAGTAATAAAAATATAAGGATCTGGAGTTTTACATGAAATATATACATTATCTATTTTATTAGTGACTGTGATAGTAATAATAAATAAAACAACACGTCCACTTTTATGCTTAATGTCTCGGATTCGATTCCCTACAAGAGAACACCTGTTTTTTTACCTATAAAACAGAGTGAGAGATGATATATCATATGCAAAGATGCAACCTAAATTTTCACGTATAATGTTAAACGAAATATATACAATATATACTTACTGTTCTTCTATCCGAGCGATTTGTTTATTAAAGCTATCGACAATTCCATGTTCCTTACTCCTTGCAGCGCTATCCATATCCCTTTCAGCCATTTCCAGCTGTCGTTGGAACTCCTGCAATTTCCCTAAAACGGCTTCTTCCAGCTGCTGCTGGTAATGATTCTTTAGCTCTGTCTTTTGCAGTTCTAAATGTTTGCGGAGGGATTTTGTCTCGTTGTCGAGGGTATCCTGGGAAGGTATTTTTAATGAAATTCAAAATCATTTATTCATATAGGTATACGAATAAATGAACACCATATGAACACTTATGAACGTCTAAAAATAAATATATAAGAAATGCTTGTAATTTTACGTTTACTGCCAGTTCTCAAATCAAGGGCGTGGAACGGAAGAAAATAACTGGCAATACACTCTCCGCCACTCTTTAATCTCTTATAATAGCCAACGTATCTGATAAAAAAAACAATGAAGCAACAATCCTTGGTCTTAGCATGTTCGTGATTGCGTTTTTTAATAGGCAAGTAGGTGATAAATCTTTTGCACCAAAAACATCGATTTATGGGTCTAAGAGCAGCGGTTTCCTTGCGATGTTTTCCTTCAAACAAGTGATAATTCCGGACAAAAAAAACGTTTAATAGTACACAGCTGTGGTTCTGTCAGGGTTGAGGGTCGCACGCTCAAGCTATTAAGCCAACACTGCTCCCGATATCTGATGGTATTGTTTAATTACGATCCTTTATAGTGCTTTATCAAATCGTCAAAACAACGTTGTTTTGTTTATCCCAAGCTAATAATGAAGACTAATCACCGACTTGCTTTTTAAGCCTTATAAATAAAAATATACGAAACAAAGATCCAATTAATGTTTTTGACACACAATCAATCAAGTCTCTACTAAGAATTAGTAATCAACAAATATATGAGAGAGAAATTTTTGCAACACTACTACAAACAGAACTAGAGAATAAAAAACAAAAAATGTATAAAAAGTTAATTAAATGTAAAAATCTAACATGAAAAGTATTGATAACTACAATAAATTAGCATATTTGCAAATAAAGACTTTTCCACTTAAGGGACCCCGGTTAGAAGTCACCAATGTTAATACATGGCCCGCATAATTAGGGAATAATCAAAGTCTCTGCTCTGAATTCGAACCTTAAAAACTAGACAACAATCTGTTGGTTTTAACACCTCTGAATATACTTACACATTTCCTCAACAATTCACTAAGCTGATTTTGACTATCACATAGCTGTCGTTCCAAGATGTTGCATCTCGATCGCTCCTCATTAACTTTTACTTTTACAACATCTCTATCTTGCTCAACTAAATTTTTAGTCTCTTCTAAAGCTTGAAGTTTCTGGTTCAATTCATTAAGTCTACTCCTTGTTAATTCATGCTCATGTTTTTCCTGAAATTTATTAATATTATTAATCAACAATCAAAACAGTTTAAATAAATCTACTGCCCGAGCCAAGGCTGTACGTTTAGCTCAGACTTTCTTGCTTTATAAGCATAGCAATTACCTAAATCGTCGGAGTTACGCCGCAAAATTATAGGCAGAAGTAGGCACTCTCTTCAGAATTATAAACATTTAGTATTTCATAGTATTTAATTATTTATCATAAATGCATTTATTTGTTGTCTATACTAATATTATAAAGAGGATATGTTTGATTTTTTGTTTGTTTGAAATGAATAGGCTCCGAAACTACTAGACCGATTTCAAAAATTCTTTCACCGTTGGCAAGCTTCACTATTCCCGAGTGACATTACACCAGTCATTATAGACATTCGAAATCGAAAATTTGATAATAATTCCAAAAGTTTTCAAACTTCGGTCAAGTGAATGGTACATTGGGACGACAATAAATCTCATTTTGCAACCTTGTCCGCAGTCCGGAACATTGTTAAAATTGCAATTAAATTAATTTTATGTCTGTATGGTCGTGAAAAAAATTCCAAAAGTTCTGCAAACTTGGGGAAGTTTTCGATATAATATTTCATATCACGTATAAAATTTGCAACCAACCTAAGTGTACGGAACATTTTTTGTTATTTATTTTATTTTCGATATATCTGTCAAATTTGCAGAACTTTTGGAACGTTTTCCTTCAGTTTAATAAAGAACAACATTAATTAAATAATGTTCCGTACACTTAAATTGGTTGCAAATTTGACACGTGATGTAAAATAATATATTTAACACCACTCCAACTTTGCAGAACTTTTGGAATTTTGGTCTCAAGAACTAAGCAAATTATCATTTATTGCATTTTTAACAATGTTCCGGACCGCAGAGCAGGTTGCAAAATTTTATAGTTTGTTTTAATACCACTCCCGACCTTACATCAAAATTTGAAAACTTTTGGAATTATAATGAATTAATTGTCTTGACTGACTGGACTACATAGGCTGTTTCATTTTCAAAAAAATTAGGGATGCTTACTAAAACTTGAATAATTTAACCCAACGTGTAAAAAATTAAACAAAAAACCTCCATCAATCGCGTGCGCTGCAAAAACTATTAATGATAGAACAAAAAGATGTATTACAATTTTTTAGGACACATCACTATCTATAAAAATTGTCGCAACAGCATGTCTCTATCTTTTGTAGTTACGTCACAAATAGCGTCCTTTTATTAATTTTTTTTAAATTAAAATACCGCCGCTAGTAAAGGCTCTTTATTCGTAGGTATTGATCCTTATCAAAAAAAATACCAACGTTTCACATAAGCTACAATTAAATGGTATAACCACCAAAAAAAGCATGGTGGATTGGTGTTCTCCTGCCGTTTCTCTTGAAAAGTTTACTACTATGTAATATACCAAAAATCTTAGCCACAGCAACGCTTGGCTGAGTCTACTAGTATGTATATAAATATAGAGTGAAAATAGTATTCTCTATTATTTAAAGTATCCTGTTCAGCTAGGAGTTATAAAACTACCTTGCCAGTCTAAACACAATTTGATTACATTATTAAAAATAATTATTTGGTAGTGCTTGAAATTCAGCATGAGACCTAATTGATAGCTAATGCGCTGCCCATTGCACACTAAGTTTTTAAATATTCTCTTTGTCATGATTTTGTATTGCAACAAAGTGATAAATATATGTAAGCTACCTCACATAAGGAATTAAATATATATTAACCTTTTCTACCGCCTCTTCAAGATTCTTCACACAGTCAGTAGACTGTTTATTCAGTCTCATTACCATTTCATAATTCTCCTTAAACACATCAATCTCTCTGTCTTTGTTCTTCACCACCTCATCCTTACTTGCAAGTCCTTTCTCTAAGCATTCCTGCATTTCCTTGTTTTCAGCTGACAGTTGTTTACATTTCTCTTGATAGTCATGCGCCAAATTCAAAGCTTTGTACAGTTCTGATTCAAAATGATTTGTTTTCTAAAAAATTCAATCATTTAGCTTATTTTGATTTTTGAAGTTATACTTCTTTAAGCGCGTTATGAAAAATTGATGAGAGTGAAATTATCCGATGCGCGCGCACCGAGACACAAAAGTAACAGAATGAAGTTGCCCACGGAAGATGCTACGGCATTGGACATATTTAAAAACAACATTCGAATAATAATAGAAATTATGTTACACTTAATGTAAGGGAATAATAATAAATATTTATTTATTTAATTTTTCAAATGTAAACTGAACTTTATTGACTATAATGACTCCTTTTCCAGTCTTTGATTATTTCATTGTAATTAATTATTTGCATGCAATCAAAAACTATTTTTAATAAGGCCAAAGAAGTATAACTTCTTACGCGCGTACATAAGTACAGGCACCCTTTTTTTATTTTTATTTTTATTAATTCATTAAAAGCTCTATCCTTTTTAGTTTCAAGAGTGCAATCATTTTAAGTTTCATAAATTTTTTTCTAGATGGCAATGGTTGTGTAGTGTATGTAATACTTTTAAATTTTTATTGTATTACATATCACAAGTAAAACTATGTATTCATGCTATTCCTCTAATTCTTAAAAAATTAGTCTAACTGAACCGTTTCAACTAAAATACTCATTTGTCTTTTCATCTTAGCGTCAATACAATTAAAGAGGAAGAGATGAAAATACACTTTAGTTAAAAGAGTGCAATAGAGTTGAGAGGAATAATTAGTGTACTTGTATACCTTCTGAGCATCTTCAGCTACCAACTTAAAGTTATCTACTTCCCGCATCATTTTCTCGAGAGCACTTCGATGTCTCTCTTCTGCTTTATCTAGGCTACATGTGAGTTTTAACCAGGATTCACGTAACTTTGATATTGCAGCATCCTTGGCTTTATCAACTTTGATAGCAACAGCCAATTTTTCTTGTTGCTCTAACATTTTTCTTTGCAATTGTTGAATCATGGCTTCACAGTGCTGAAAAAAATAAGGTAAATTAACAGAAGTCCTTTTAAATTTTTCCTATCACAAAACAAAAATTAAAATAGAACATAAATGTATTAATCATAATCCCAAAATAAGAATTTTTCACCAGCACCAAAAAGCTTAATTAGTCTAGTCTACAAGTTGTAAATGGTACAAAATAGAGATACTGCTATTAAAATTATGTGCGATATAGTGCTCATTGGATGGACGTCTAGAAAAATGTGCCAAAAGCGTGTATTAGCACATAAAAGATTGCAAAAGTTATAAACAATTAAAGATGAAAAAAAATGGCATTTCGTTTTTTGCCAATATTTAATAAACTATTAATATTTAAGAAATTTTAAAAAAAGATTCTGAAAGAGGAGGAAATTTCCAAAAAAACTCTATCCCCATTATTTATACTTTTAATTTAACACTGAAAATAGGTCTGCGCGTGACATTTTTAGGATTGCACATAATTTTAAGAGCAGTATCTCTATTTTGTACCATTTTCAACTTGTCGACTAGCCTAAATAAATTGGTAATAAAATTATAACATTATGATTTTAGTACCATTTTTATTCATTCTTCTTGTAGATATAAATCTTGTAAATATCCATTAAACTTTTTAGAGAAGAGAGTGTAGAGTTTTTGGTACTTACTATAACTACTATATTTTTATAACTGTAATTTTAAAAAATCGCGGAAATTTACTAATTTAGTTCTGTATTAATTATCCTTCTGCTTGCAAATCCTTCCTAGAGGAATTTTGAAGCATTCAGCTTCAGCTGCCATAGACCTCTTTATAAACATATAAATTTAATAATTTATTTAATCTAATGTGGTACCAAAATCCTTGGTACCTACCCGCTACTTGGGCCAAAGCCAGAACATACCTACTAGAGAAGGTACAAGTTAAAAGTACCCATAAGCAAAGAGCATGCATGTTGAATGTCATGACAGTGGATGAAGAGAGAAGCAAGAATGGTATGTCAGGACCAAGCAGGCGGAGATTTGTGGCGTTTGTCTACTGCTTTGAGAAAATGGTGTAAAGAAATTGTATTTTTGTAAATTTTTTGGCTTAGAGCTAATTCCTTTATATAGTTTTGATTGTTATTTTATTGGACTACCAGTTTGGGAAACAACTACCTTGTCTGTTTCACAAATTATTTCACATTGTAAGTGTACTAGTAACTCTTCAAATCAAATTAATTGTCAGTTTCACAGGAATGATGTTATATACTATAAAGGAAACATACCTCTCGCTTCAACCGTTCTTCTTCTAACTTGATGTTGTCTGATCTTTCCCCCTTTTCAATTTTCTCTCCCCATAGTTCACTTAAGCTTAATAAATCTGTATCTATAGAATCTAACTGAATCTTCAATCGTTCCCTATTTTCATAGTCAAAAGGCCTTAATTGTGGCATTTTAAAATCTTCTTTCTTAATACTACCATCTTCTGTGGATGTCTGATATTCCTTACTGTAATTTTGAGACTTATAATGCTCTAAGACTTTCGATGCTCTATCATATATTTTGGTAGTTGATGGTTTGAATTCAGAGTAACTTATGGACTGTGAACGTTTTGGAGTAGATGTTGGTTGGATATCCTTGTCTGAGAAATTTAGTTTGCGAATGGTGGGTGACCGTTCATGCTTTTCCAAGTGATTTGCTGCATCTTGTGATTTACCTTTTGCAGTAGATAAATCATTAGTATTACCTTTAACTAAATATATATACTTATGTAAAATATTAGGAGGAACTGTTCTCTCACTGTTCAATGACAAATCTATGTTATTTTTTAGATCATATTTGTTAGTCATATAGTCACTTGTAGCTCCTATTACATTTTCAGGAATTGTTTCCTCAGGCTTTATTCTAGTTTCTGGTGTTTCATAGGACTCAACTTTGGTGAGAAATTCGTCAATCTCGTTTAATAACAACTTGTCATTCTTCTTACTTGGAGTAGATACTATACTGCTTATATCACCATCCATACTTTGAGTATCATTTGGTTGTTGGAACCTTTTGTATTCAAATTTTAAGTTTGTGTCTTTTCCAGTATCAATAGTGTCAAGACTCGTCAGTGAATTTTTTCTTGCTTTGTCGCTTTTAATAACCTTACGTCGTCGACGTCGCGGAAAAGTAAAACATTTTCTATCTATACTATGTTTTTCGAAACTATCAGAGTCCCACGTCTTTCTTCTTAGTGAATTGATACTTAAGGTAGTGGTAGAATCTAGCTCCAAGTTTTCCAACCTAGACTCAAGAGAATGCACTTGATTGACTAGTCTTCCTAAAACATGAGCCGTGCATGAAACCGGTTTGTGTACGACTGTACGCGATGACTCCAGCAAAGAGTTTTCTGAGTCAGAACTTTGTTCGAGGAAGAATTTTGGTGGTATTTGAACAAGAAGGTCAGTATCGTCGGTTTCACTCATTACAGCATATTTTAAAAACACTTAATAGTACAGCTAAAGCCATAATAAACAAAAATATTATAATAATAGTTTATTTAGTATCTAAGCATTACTTATTAATAACATGGGTAGTAATTGGTTATAGGATTGCAATTTGTAAATAATAAGTACAGGTTTTCTTGTTCCAAATTTCGGAATACCGAGATTCGTATTTCGTTCTGACTTTTGACTTAGAAGGTTATTGACCGCTAACCAGTATTACCAGTAACCGGCAACCGCCGGCGGTGACCGTTGTTGACATTTCGTCATAAATATTTACTTCTATAATATATTCTTTAATTTACCGTAATAAAACGTAGACTATGAACTAATGCACAGATACCTTTATTTTCTAACGCCATCCATCTCATCAATACAAGTACTAAAAAACCAAACATCATACAGCTTCTAACAAAGTATAAAACAAAACAGATAATATACAAAGCAAAACAGCTATATTTATTTATAATACATAGCCACTTTTTGAACATTTATTGATCAAACGACTATCTGGTGCGTGCTCTGAAAAAGTGAGCCATTTTTGAAGTTATACTTCTTTAGGCGCGTTATGAAAAATTTATGAGAGTGAAATTATACGATGCGCGCGCACCGTGACACAAAATTCAGTATGGGCGCCGAGCGTGCGCGAGCGAGATGGGAATGAGACATTCTACAAGTAAAAAGAAATAGAATATGCGTGACGTATGACCATAATGTCATTTGTAGTACCTTTTAAACAAATAAAGCAGTTTTAATTATTTTTTCAAAGATATTTAGCAATGCTTTTTCACAAAGACCTATTGTTACTTAGTTAAAAGGTTATGAAACATACCTAGTTATTAAATTAAATTAATAATATAATATAATAATAAACAATAATTGTTATTAATATAAATTAATAATTTAATAATATACTAAATATTAAATATTGTTAAATTATTAACGCTATACAGGGTGGCCAAAAAGTCGTGGATCAAACGAAAGTAGGGGATAGATGAGGTCATCAGCGGCAAAAAATTGTTCTACGGGAGGTCTCTAAGGTCAACCCCTGCAGAGTTATGATTTATTTTGGTTTTTATATGAAAATTGACTTTTTTTTACTAATTCTTCTTAAAATTCGAAAATGTCTACATCCTGTATCTTTCTCATAATATCCACTAGATTGGTACTGATGAGTTCTTGCGTTAGACATACTATTTATAGCTGTTTATTGTTTGTATTGAAGATAATATTAAGTGATACGATATAACATTTTTTCAAATCATAAATTTTTCTTTACTTTGGAAACCCTACAACTGATTCTGAAAAGGTATTACAATGATTACTAGGAAGAATTACAAACAACCAATTATTTCTCAATGGTTGTTTGTAGGGCTCAAAAACTCTGTGTCCCTACGTAACCCTCCAGCCATCTGTCCAATTTTTTGAAAGTCCGATTCACAGTACTGCGTGTACTGGTCACAGGTGGGTAAATAATCTATCATAAGTCCGAATCGTTGTTGTTTTTTCGTCCCAGAAAGATATTAGAGCGACTCATGGCCATGTGTAATACCTTTTCAGAATCCATATTAAATGCGCCAAAACTTGTAATACAGGGTCACTTTTCGGTAGAGTAATTTTTTTTCACAGTGCGGTCCGAAATAAACAAAAAGTTATGATTTGAAAAAATGTTATATCGTATAACTTAATATTATCTTCAATACAAACAATAAACAACTATAAATAGTATGTCTAACGCAAGAACTCATCAGTACCAATCTAGTGGATATTATGAGAAAGATACAGGATGTAGACATTTTCGAATTTTAAGAAGAATTAGTAAAAAAAAGTCAATTTTCATATAAAAACCAAAATAAATCATAACTCTGCAGGGGTTGACCTTAGAGACCTCCCGTAGAACAATTTTTTGCCGCTGATGACCTCATCTATCCCCTACTTTCGTTTGATCCACGACTTTTTGGCCACCCTGTATATCTATCATTAATTATTTAATATTTCATTAATTATTTAATATTTAAAAAAAATAAAAAAGCCAAAGAAGTATAACTTCTTACGCGCGTACATAAGTACACGCACCATTTTTTTTTAATGGAACCTCGCTGTGGGCCTGAAGAGCCAGCTTAAGAGGAAGGGGAAACTCAGCTTGGGCCATTTTGGTGACCGTAGCTCGGCTAGAATATACTTTTTTCCGCGACTTGTGCAAGAGCGTCTCCTGCGAGACTAGGATCTCGGCTCGGGCCGTCGCAGGGTGGTCGTGACGTCCTCGCCCGCAAATGGACTAAACCCTTAAAGCTGATGAGATGATGACCCCGGTATTACATATTATGTAATTGAAATACTAGGGCATCAATTATTTAATTCATTTTACATAGCATTAGCGTATGCATTGCTATAAATTACAAAGCAAGAGCGAACTAATTACTACACATTACATAAAGCAAAATAGAATAAATTTCATTCCAGCGGATCCATTACAATCATAAGACTCACACAGGTCTCACATTAATAAATATGCCCGAAATCCAAATGTACACATGACAGACAGACTAAGTATAACTTCCTAAAGATAAAATTAAAACGTCTTACTCTAAAAAAATGTGGCCCACTCATCAGAGCTCCACTCCTCGCGCCAGAGCATTGTATTTATGCAGCGGCTTGTGTGGTTTTTCCAAAATAAACAAGTCACCAGTTGTAACATATATCAAGCTAAATATTATTTTTTGATTGGTAGCCAATTAAAAACAAAATTGTATAGTAATGTTCAAAGTGAGCAAGTCCAGGAGTAATTTTTGAGTCTCAGAGTCGGCGGATATCTGAGCCCAATTCACAGGTTTTTTGTAAAAATATTAACAGAGATTCGATTCAAGTAATCGGCATGTGATAGCGCAGTCTCCTTCCTTTGGAGAAGTCGTGAAGCAGTCATTTTATGATTTGGAATTCTGATAAGGAGCTTGTAGTTTGTTGTTTCGCGGCTTTTAATGATGCCATTAGATATTGTCGGTAAACGGTGTCATTAGCTATTATTCAATTCAATTCTTGTTTCTGGCTTTCATTTGTGCCAACTGGGCACAAGGTACTTCGCCAGTGTCGTGTAAATGGAGAACGCACGAAGGAGATTGATCGGTGAAACTAATAATTAAAAATGTTGAAATTCGATAGTTAGTTTTAAGACAGCATAGACAACACAAATATGAGTAATAATATTATTAAATATTAGCTATTATTAGATTATCCGAAACCGTTTTGACAAGTCGGTGACTCCACTTGTCACGGGCCTTTTTATCGAGATGGGGTAATAGTTGACGTTTTTACGCACCAACGGGTTGGGATCAGCGCTTCCAGATTCACTGTAATTACAGTAGATTTACTGTATTTTAGACTTTTCTACTGTATACTGTAATGATAAAATACAGTGTATGAAAATACTGTATTTAATTTCCATTCATATAAATTATCAAATTTAATACGTTTTACGTATTAGAAAATACGAAATATAAATTTGCAACCTACTCTAGAACCCAGAACCCCTGACCTTTATCTATAGACAATGTAGAGTAGGATTGTTACCTACATATTATAGTTTACGTGCGGGGAATTCCCCAATGAATCAGAACTAACGCTTAGCAAAATCTAACCGTCTCTGTCTGACAAAGCAACATTGTATTTTCCATCTCATTCATTACGTTTTGATTCGTATTTCGTGTGGTTTTATTGCTTTGCTACTGTAGCGAGCACATACATTTATTTCAGATTAAGACTTTTTAATTCTTGTGGATAGCGTAAATAAAACCAAATCTATATAATTGTAAAAATGGGCTCAAGTAGTGAAGAAAGTGATGTTCGTGGCGCTGCTGGTCCGTCAAGTGCAAAAAAGAAATATCGGCAACAATTTCGAGAGGAATGGCTTAAAATCCAAGACTTTCGTAAGTGGCTAAAACCTGACAAAAAATCTGCTTATAAATGTTTTTGCACTGTCTGCGATTCTTCATTAACTGCCGATCTAGGTGCTATTAAAAGACACGGTGAAGGTGCTAAACATAAACTTCGTTTTCCTGGGCAACCGTATGTGCGTACCATTGATAATATTTTTAAGAGTCAGCAACGTGTAAGTGATGATGAGCGACGAAAAATTGCGGAAATTAAATTATCGGCCTTTATGGCAGAACATAAAATATCCCACATAGTGATGGACCATCTTGTTGATTTACTTCCAAAAATTTTCCCGGATTCTAAAATTGCAAGTAACATTAATCTTAAGCATACTAAATTACAAGCAGTAGTAAACAACGTCATCGGAGCTTCTGAAAGAGAATGTTTAGTAGCAGATTTGAAACGCGAAAAGTTTTCTATAATGGTAGATGAAAGTACCGATGTTGCCAGTGTGAAAACAATGTGTATTGTAGTCAAATATTATGATCGTAGTTCAGGGCGTATAGTAAGTCGATTCTGGGATCTTATTCAAATGTTTAATGATACTAATGCTGGACGGATTGGTGATTAGTAATCACCAATCCGTCAATTACTCAGAGTAATCACTGATTACTCAGCTACGGCTGAAAAATTATTTAATTCAATAATAAAATCATTTCAAGACGGAAATATACCTTTAGAAAATATGATCGGATTTGGATCAGATGGCTGTAATACTATGATGGGCTGTCGTAATTCAGTGTCCTCACGGTTTAGACAATTGTGCCCAGGTATTATTGTGCTAAAATGTCTATGCCATTCCTTACATTTATGTGCCTCAGACGCTTGTAAAGAATTGCCTCATGATGCAGAAAAACTGACTCGATTGATTTACAATTATTTCAAAAATAGTAACAAACGTCAAGCAGAGCTAAAAGAATTTCAAGTATTTACGGACACTAATATTCACAAAATTCTACGTCCAGCTCAAACGCGTTGGTTGTCGCTGTCCAGTGTTGTGAACAGAATCATGGAGCAATGGGATGCCTTGCGATTATATTATGACGATAAATGGCTAGAAGAACAGGATTGCCAAGACATTCACAATCTTTTGAATGATCCCATCATCAAGGCATATTTTTATTTTTTATGTTGGATGCTGCCAAAATTTACCCGCGTTAACGTATTCTTTCAAAGTGAAGATCCCGTTATTATTGAAGCCCATAACAAAATGACTGAGCTATACAGAGAACTGTTATCGTTATTCATAACTCCAAATTATATTAAAAACACCCCACTCGACGCAATTGACCCTACTAATAGTCAACATTACATACATCTGAAAGATATATACCTAGGATTGGGTGTTGCTAATCAAGTTGCTGTCCTAGAGCTACATGCGCATACCGAAGAAGTTACAGTGATGAAACAGAAATGCCTCAACTTTATCGTTAAAGCATGCGTGGGCATTCGGAAAAGATACAGTTTAAATGACCCAGTTTTGAGCTCAATCGCAAAGTTGAATCCTGATTCTTGCTTATCAGATAATAGAGAACAGTCTTTGTCTTCACTATACCCAGTGTTACCAAGGCTGAAACCCCCAACTTTAAATGATCAACAGACGTTAGATGACGAATGGAGAAACTTGATTTTTATTGCGAATGATATACATTGGAATACAAGTCAACCAGCAGACTTATTTTGGCATCAGGTAAAATTTAATTATATAAGAACTCTATTTACATAATTTTGCACATATTTATGTTCACATTTCATAAATTTGTTTTTTATTTCAGTTATCTCAAATGAAAGATAGCAATGGAGACATTAAATTCCATTTGCTGCCTCGATTTATGCTGCAAGTATTATCTTTGCCTCACTCAAACGCTGAGTGCGAACGCAAGTTTAGTGAAATTAATAATATAAAAACCAAGCAGAGGAACTGTCTTATCACAAACACTATTAAAGGAAATATGTTAGCTCAGCAAGCCATTCGTCGAAATTCTGAAAACTGCGTCAAATTTAATCCCAGTAATGAAATGATTTTGAAGATGAATGCAAAAATTTATCAAAATCATGAGGAAATTATTTTAGAATAACTTACTTACTTATACTTATTTACAAATAAATTAATACAGCATCTTATTTTTCTTTTAATATTTAAGCAAACTTTTACTGTAATTTTACTGTAATCGAATTTGGAATCTGCTGTATTGTTTTAAGAAACTACTATATTTTTAGCTGGCAACACTGTAATTTTACTTTTGGGATCTGGAAGCACTGGTTGGGATGGTCCTTGTCGTAGTGGCGTGTTGACGTCAACTTTACCCATTATACTATAGCGAGGTAACTTCGAAGTTCGATTTTTTTACCTTTGACTAATTGTAATATCTGAAGTCGCACCCTACGATATGTTTTGATACCAAAATATAGGTTTATATAAGTTTACAGCTGACTATATCTCATTCTGGACTATATAATATAGAAAAAGTAGATAAAACAATGTTTGTTGTATCTTGCTTTATGAAGATTGACCTGTAATATACATTATACTAGTATGGAAGTACCGCCCTTTGTTGGCATTATTTATAGACAAGAACAAATTATCGAGTGGTACCTAAGTACTTGTTTTTTAATACATGGATCATTTGTCACGAATTGATCAGTTTTTTAAATGACGTAAGTGTAAGTAAATTGTAGATGGTACAAATATGTTAATAATATTAAATAGTGAAATAATGAAACAATAAAAATAAATAATTTTCTTGAATAGTTAATTAGGACATACATTCTAGTGTTACCTTAAAGAAAATTGACTTATCTATAATTATGTAATTTGCAGTATTATCATTTGTCAATTTTGTCTATAATAAATTCGTCCAAATCGTAACTTATAAGATTTTAACAAATCTACACTGAATTAAAATATTATCTAAGTCTATTTTTCAAAGTAGTCTATCTATTATATATGAAGTAGATGTAAAGGTTAGAAATAACTTTAAAAAAAGTCAGGAAAAGTACTTATTATGAACTTTTTTAAAGTAATGATTTTTTTCCTAATTAAGAACAAAAGAGAGCCAAAATGAATAATGATCTATTCTAAGCATTATATTAATGGTTATCCAAATATGCTATACAATTATTGAATTTTACAATTTATATGAGCCAACTTCAAGATATTGTAATTTGTTTATATTATTATTCTTGGTTATTTAAAACTAGCTTAATATTCTCTTGTAATATTAGTAGTATTTATTGTTGTACTTTTTACATAAGAATATAAATAAATTATTAATATCAATCCTTATCACTTCAAAAATATCACAATTAATTATGTATTTAATTAAATTTATGTTCTTGAAACTTTTAGTTTATATATTTTTTTGGTCAGACCCAATTAATTTTTAAGCACTTTGATTGATATATGTTTGTACCTTTAGCTTTTAGATTACTGTATCACATTAGAATTAAAAAAATATATCTACTATAATTATTAATTAGCTTTAAGTACAACTATTGAAAAAAGTAAATAAACAAACCCTAACATACTTACCAACAAGATAAGGTAGTCCATTATATTGGAATATATCCCTGTGAATTCCACATTTGCAATAAAGTTCAGATTCAAGTAGTGGTTTTTGTGAAATGATGGTATAAAAGCAATAGTAATAATATCTATACCTACAAAAAGTTCTCATACTTTTATAAAATATTTAAAATTTATGAGAAAAAGTCATTCTTAATTTTACTAGTTGTATTTTTCATAAATTGAATAAATAATAATGATTTACTTTTACAACATCAGCAATGCATATCTCATAGTTTCTTTAGATATTTTTACTTTAATAGAACAGCATTCTTACTTACAAGTATAACAATATTTACATAAATAATAAAATTTATTATATTTATGCAATCTTTTTTACTTACAACCTGAATTAATGTACAAATAGATTTTAAGAAGCACGTGCAGCTGTCAATGGTGCCTGTTTGATAAATAAATCTAACTTATTCTTAAATAATTCACTATTAATTGGTTCGCCTATACCACATAGCGGGTTCCTAATTACATACTTAACATAAATATCTGAATAAATCTTTTTCAACAGTTCTCGAATTCCTTGAGCTTGATTATCTGTGTTTACAATAAATTTTATTCCTGATGGAGTCTCCAAACAATGCAGGGTGTATTTGGATGTTTTATAGTTAAGAAATCCTTCCCTTGGGTCTAAAGGAGAAATTTTAGTGACAAATGACTTTATTGAAAATAACATTCCATACATGAGTTTTCCTTCCTGAAAAATTATGTTTTATTAAGTAAAATATTTTCTACAGTAAAGTTAAAATAGCTATAATATAGATATATATAAGTGGAGAGTTGGTTTAAAGGATTTTAAGTGTAATCCGTTGTCAGCATACCTCCTCTCTCGACATGCCTGATTGTTTGGTTCTATTCCATTCTCCATAGTATAAAAGTGTTCCATAACGATCGAAAATATACATGTTATAGATAGTCATATCTGCTATTAATTACGTTAAATTGGGATCAATTTTTGAATCGTATAAATTTGAGACTAACGCGAAACACCAATAATTTATGTTTGCAGATTCATTGTATATTTTTTTCGGAGTTTATAGAAAATATGGATTGGTGATTGGATTTTTTTCGGAGTTTATAGAAAATATGGATTGGTGATTGGATTCTTTTTTTTTTTTTTGGAGTTTATGGCCTGGTGTCTAGACCTTTAGGCCAATATCATTGGATTCATGTTTTGCTAATAGCACAGACTTCACAATCCATTACAAATGAAGTCGAGAAAAAAGATAACTATTGGTCTACCAGGATCTGATGGCAAAAAGGGAAAAAAGAAATTGACGCTAGCAATACTGCGGAAATTGGAGTAAAACGTTTTGATACTTTTTTTGAAGTTATACTTCTTTAGGCGCGTTATGAAAAATTTATGAGAGTGAAATTTTACAATGCGCGCGCACCTGTGACACAAAATTAGGAGTGTGATTATAGCGTGCGCGAGCGAGATAGGAATAAGACAATCTACAAGTAAAAAGAAATAGAATATGCGTGAAGTTCGTATGCCAAGAATTTTGAATGACCATAATGACATTTGTCATTTACCTTTTAAACAAATAAAGGAGTTTTTATTATTTTTTCAAAGAAATTTAGCAATGCTTTTTCACAAAGACCTATTGTTACTTAGTTAAAAGGTTATGAAACATACGTAGTTATTAAATATTGAATGAATAATATAATAAAATAATAAATAATAATAATTATTAATATTAATTAATAATTGAATAATATACTAAATATTAAATATTATTACATTATTAACGTTAAATATTTGTTATTATTTATTTAATATTTAAAAAAAAATAAAGAAAGCTAAAGAAGTATAACTTCTTACGCGCGTACATAAGTACACGCACCCTTTTTTTTTCCTTATAGCGGCTGATTCTGCGTGTGATACATGCAAATATAAAAAATTATCCTATGTGGGGTTTGAAATTTAGATGAAAACTCCAATTACTCTGTTCATGAGTTTATTAATTAATTAAGAACTTGAAAATGGTTCCAAATACTGCACATCCATAAAAAAGTCTTCAACGAAGTATTTATAATAAACCTTTCCTCCTGCATCTCAATTAACCGATCTTGTTCTATGAACTGATTTTCAATTTTTATTACATGTTCACAAGATTTTCGCCATTCATCGATCCCTATTTGAGAGAAATAAACAGTGTACAACTCATTTATCTTGTTTCTGATCAATTCTAAATCAAAACTATCCAAATTTATTTGTAGTATAAGAAACCCCTGAAATAAACCAAAGTTTAGTATAAGTACATAATATAATACACACGAAAAATCCCATAAACCAAACTATCAAGACGTGTCATTCCTACTAACCAGTCAACGCTTGCACATGGCTCAATATCGATGATTGTGTATGTTCTGCATCTTGTTGACCAAGTATTCTTTGATAAACATTGAAAACAATATGTCTTGCTTGCGATCGAAGAGTTTTCTTGGACATTTTCATCACTTTTTAAAGGAAATTTGAAGCCAAACCAAAAACAATTCCTCGAAATTTCAGTTGACAGATGAAATTTTTCTTTTATTGCCATATGTAAATCGCTAATTTTTAAAAATTTTTTTGCCATCAGATTCTGGTAGACCTATAACGCATAATATATATTATTATCCACTATTTATAATATACTCTATGCCGAACACCATCGTCGTCGACGACCAATCCCTCTCCGAGCGGCTTGATCCTTTGGCGTTGCGTAGAGATGTGGGGTCTGTCTGCATCTTCTACCGCATTTACCATAGAGTGTTCAGAGGAGTTGTTCGGATTAATACCTGCACTTGAGTTTCATCATCGGACATCGAGGCAGAATACGAAATGCCACCCGTATCACCTCTACGTCCGCCGTTCCACAACTGAGCGTTTTTCAAGGCAGTTTTTGCCGCGCACCACCACTATGTGGAACCAGCTGCCCACTGAAGAACCAATTTGACTTAGGTTCCTTCAAGAAAAGAGCGTACCAATTCTTAAAAGGCCGGCAACGCACTCGCGAGCCCTCTGGAGAGTGTCCTAGGGCGGAGGCATCACTTAACATCAGGTGAGCCTCCTGCCCGTTTGCCCCCCGTTCTATATATAAAAAAAGCCAGTAATAGTATAACTTAGTACTAATACCTAATCTGTGAACATATACGAAAGATATTTAATGTTTTTTTTGACAACATACAGATAATAGAATAGATATGAATTGGAGAGACAGACAGTAGACTAGTGAGTAGTGACTACTGACTAGTGCCATTATAAAATATTAAGTTGGGAAACGTGAAAATTTGTTAAAAAAATAAATTTTTAATGGTGACATTGAGAAACTAGATAATAAAAAGAGAATATTTTGTTTTTATTAAAAATAAAGGTAAGTAGTGTCTTCAATAAAATTGTTTTTTTTTTAATTTATCTTTAAACTTTTAAGGTTAGTATTACAAAATCATTATTAATATTCATGGCCCCTATTTCAGTGTATACACTATAAATACAGAACCTAATAATGGATGAATATTCGAGGGAGCCCTGTCCTTGGAGGATCCTGGATGATTCTGGTGGTGCTTTTCTGATGGGCGCGATAGGCGGTGGAATATTTCACTCTATTAAGGGCTTCAGAAATGCTCCTGTGGGATTTAGCAGGAAAATGGTACAAATTAACATGTCCATTTATTTTCTTAACCGTTTGTTCAAATACATTTCTGATATATAGTGATTTCATTTCTCTTGTCTTTCCTACATAGTCGTTTTTTATATGTTATATTACTTTCAAAAAGTAGAAATATTTTTTACTATGTTCTATCAAAATTTATAGAAATTTTAGCCAAGTGTCTCATATACTGATATATATATATACGTATACGTTTATATATATAAACATCATGCTCTGTTCATTAGCATGTTTTTTTTTAGTTGGGAAGTTTAGCAGCCATGAAAGAAAGATCACCTATAGTAGGTGGCAACTTTGCTGTTTGGGGTGGAATGTTTTCAACAATTGATTGCTCTTTGGTATATTTACGACAAAAGGAGGATCCATGGAATTCTATAATGAGTGGGGCTCTTACTGGTGGCATCTTGGCGGCTAGAAATGGTAAGACTTTTGCTATGATAGAATAATCTTTTTAAATAACTCAATTTCTATGCAAATAAAACTAAAAATTAATCTCTTAAAACTTAGTTAAGTCTATCCTTTCATCTGTTTCTTAGTTAACTTAACTAAAAGTTGTAAATATAAAGAAGTTAACAAGCAATAATTGCTTTAATCTATAAAATGAGCACTAAAACAGAATAATATCTAAGGGTGTATAAAATATAAGCTTTATTTACATGATTTAACTTTGTATTTTGTAACTTGGATACTTGTGTATATATGGTAAACTATATTGACTAGTAGTTTAGTGATCCCATTATTACTTTTTTCTACTTTCTATTGACCCAAGGTGATATTTTCTTTCAGTATCAAATAGAAATATGATTGTTTGGTCATAATTGTAAAAATATTTATACTTAAATTCAGGTGTTCCAGCAATGGCAGGTAGTGCATTAGTTGGTGGAATTCTTCTTGCATTAATTGAAGGAATTGGTATAATGTTCACAAGAATATCAGCTGAGCAGTTCAAGCCACAACAACCAATATTTGAAGACCCTTCTGTGTTAGGACAAAGTCAAGGCCCAAGTTCATTTCAATAACTTAGTCAAATATTTTATCTAATACAAAATATGTATGCAGGTACAAATGTTGATCTGAATTGTTTTTATAGTTTCATCTTTCTTGCCAGACTAAAAAGTTTAAAGTATTCTTGTAGTAAAATACTGTACTCTGGTTTTACACCTTTTTTATCTAACCAAACAGTTCAATATTGTTGTCCCTGTTTTTTTTTTAATTGTGTGCATCTGTGATATTATCAGTTATTAGTATAACTGACTTAAAAATTCACTAAAATCTATCCCCCATTATTTAGTAAATAAATAAATTCTCATAGTTTTATATCCAAACTAAATTCAACTAAGTTATTTGTTCCCATGTAGTTGAGTTTCGAAAATTGATAAAGATTGTATAGAGACTTATGCTTCCAGTCTTAATATTACAAGCATATTACTTTTCATGTTGTTAATATTGATTATTTGGATTTAGAAATATGAGATGATACTTAGGTAAATATAAAATTAAAATACCAATAGTTGTTTTATCTTAATTCTTGACTTATTATTTTTTTAATACTTTAAAACCCCATAGGAGTAAATTGACAGTTCAACTTATTCTTTCTCACTTGTTTTTAGTTTGTGAATCCTTCATGGACAATTACAATAATTAATCAATACCAATCATATCATCCTATGTTATAAATATATATCACAATTTCTATGATAAGTTGAGTTATTCAAAGTTAATAATATCAAATTACTAATCATTACTAAGAATTTAATTTGATGATACATTATTAGCATGAACAATTAAATGAGTTGTTACAAAGAGTGGTACTGCTTACATTATATGTAACAAGAATACATAACAAGTGTTTGGGAACCTGAAAAGTACTAAACAATATATCATTTCAACAATGCATTCTGATTGATATAAAAATTGATGAAAATATTGACATAATTGTCACAAGAGCTGTACATCCGCATCAGATAAGTAAAATTGTATGTTATAAATTATTTAAACAAACATGTCTAATTCCACTGTTTGTATGTACGGCTTTTTTTTGAGCATACCAAAATACAGCTCTGCCCAATGAGTCTCTATTCCACCTTTTAGAGTATCCAACCAAAGTAGATTAATTGTGATGTCTAGGTAGTTTGTGGTCAAAGAGTTTAAATTGTAATTAAATACTTTATAATAGTTATTTTTCTCTAAGTATTATGGTGTTGATGGAAATGGACATTTGTTTTAAAATTGTCTACTTTTTTCTTATATATACTAGCATATTCACTTCTGCACTTAAATATTAGTTGATTGAATCCTTAAAGATTACCATTACATTTATGGAATTAAGAAAAATTAACAAGCCAAGGCAAGTTCTGTGCCTATATGCGAGTTTAAATTAACAGAAAATGATTTCCATAATAGTATTTTTTTAATGGATTAAACTTAATAATTAAATTACTCTAATCAGATTTTTATTTTCATTGGTATAGGTAAATATGAACTAAATGGATACTAATAAACAAAACTATTTAGTGTTTTGGTATATATTTGCTGATTTTTGTTAATACTATATAATCCTTTGACAGAGCACAATCTCAGATAAAAATAGTGTTTAAAGCTGCAAGGTCTTTGCTTTACTCTGAGTTGCGTGCTCACCCATTTTCCTTATTTCTTTAATAACAAGTGCAAGTTTGTCTGGATTAACGCCTAGTTCACAGAGTTGAATACATATAGTAAGAGTTTCTGCATCTAACCCAGTGTTGAGGAGTTGTGAAACTTGATAAAGCATCTGAAACGCTTCTCGGGCTTGACCAATCTGAGCATTTTTTTCTGAAGTCATCTTTGATCTTATTCTAAATTATTATGTGATTTTGAAAATTATGATTTTTAATTACATTTGAAGGGTGTAAATTTGAAACAACACTTCCACTTTTGAGATTTGACTTTTGATCACAAAAAGTAGCAACACAGTCCACAGAGCATGTCACGTTAATAATTACTATTAGTTAGCACAGATGAGTTTGTAATATTCTTAACAACAAGAACTATAGCATAGAAATTAAGTAGACCAAACACAAACACATGTATCAGATTATTTTATATATTCACTTCTTTTACTCTGGTTTAATTAATAATGTTATCTATTTCTTTTTACTGTAGCAACATTGACACACTCATAAATAAAATCGCCATTTTGATAAGCGGCTAGTGACATATGGCGTCGAGATAAAGAAAGAAGTATTTTGTTTTGTTTTGCATTTCTGCTTATCGTTATTATTATTTGCTAAAAACTGAAACAGGATAGTGATGTGCAGTGCACCTTTGTGTGGCAATGCAACATATAAGAAAACACCTAATATTACATTCCACCGGTCAGTTATTTGTGAGCTTTAACAATACTCGTATGATTAATGATTATTGTGGTATTTTTTGTTATTGGCTAGAAATATTAAAGCTACTTATTATAGACACGCCGCAGACTACGACTGCCGAGTTTTCTATTATCTGTATATATGTCTGTTTTATATTATCTGTATGTATCTGACAAATTTAACGCCCGGGACGCTTTGACGTTTCATGTACTTGCATATTTTGAGGGGCCGTATTGAGTCGTTTATTATTTTTAATAATGCGTTGGCATTTTAAATGTTTTCATACCATTACTATTGGGTAGATTTCCAAAGAATGAAATAATCAAACTTGCGTGGGTAACCAACATGAAGAAACAAGACTTGCAGCCTACATCATCCAGTTTGTTATGTAGCAAACATTTTGAAGATCAATTAATTGATAAAAGTGGATTTAGAACAGTACTTGTTTCTGGAGCAATTCCAACAATCTTTGATTGGTTGATACAAGTAAGTACTTTTATTTATTTCTAATTGAGGTAACAAAAACAGCATTTTATAAATTATAATTAGTAGTTGTGAGTAAGCAGGCTCGACTATGACGTACCTAACGCCTAATAGAGAGAGGAGGGTAGGGGGATCCATCTGCACAATATTGTATTTTTATTATTTTCAATATTTTATTGCTGCATAATACTGTATTTTCAGCGATTATACTCGCATCTATATGTATAAACAAAATGGCAGTAGTAAAGTTTTCTGTGTTATAGAACAAGTAATCACGAATGTCTAGTACAGTTACACATCATGTCATCCGCGCTAACTAGTGAGAAAAGAAAATGGCTGGAATATCAAATTTCGTAAGTAACTAACTAAACGTGAAAACAATAAACAATGTAAAAATAATATATCATTGTAAAAAAATTACATGGGACAACCTGTCTTTAATCTTAATTTTTCGACAGTTATTATCTCTCATTAAAGTCGCTGAATCCGGCCCATCGAATTGTATTAGTGTGCATGCTTACATGTGAAAGTATTTGGTATGCATAGATAGAGTATAGAACAAGATGAGCTTCTACAATATCAATAAGAACTAAAGAGAGTAGGCATTAACGTGAAATACTTAAGTGCGAGCGAAACAGAGTATCAGTTTTTCTGTCTCTATTTGCGTATCGGGTTTTATTTGTATACCATCGTGCCCTTGGTGGTAAACAAGTTTTCACCGTTTACTGATAAATCTGTGAAACCCAAATCAAACCCGTATTTTAAGACTTTATCCTTATAAGAGGTGTATTTAAAGTGTCAGTCATGGTGAATTGTAGCATAATTGGCTGTAAAAGCTATAGTGAACGTAAAGAACCAAACATAACCTTTCATCGGTAAGTAGCTTATTTTGTCACGACTCAGTAACTTTGTTCAAGAATTATTCATTCGAATGTATATTTTAGTCAATAATAAGCAAGCTCTAATGAATTGAAACTGTAAATACGAAAATTTCAAACATATTTTTCAGTGCTAACCGACTAAATTGCGAATCATGTTACCTACGTCAGGTAGTTGCCACACTTCGTGTTCTTTCTAGTTTTAATATTGCTAAAAACTGAGAGTTTAAGATTGTAACTCGTTGGGGCTACCAGCACTTGAATTGAATAAATTTTCCACATTTTTCAGTTTTCCGAATGAACCGTATTTCAAAAATAAATGGACTGAGTGTACGGGTAGATTAAACTGGCACCCAACTCAAAACGCCCGGATATGCTCAAGACACTTTGGAATTAATTGTTTTCAAAAGAAAAAAAGTAAAAGGTTTTTACAACCACGTGCGATACCTACACATTTTATACACGTAAGTAGTTAACTCTTGCAATATTAGTGAAGACTTAAGTCAGAAACTTTCCATAGTCCGTCTACGTTGGCATGCTTTTTATCGACATGTTAGGTTGCTTTCTTTCATATTTTTTTATATTGTCTGGTGTGATCCAAGATCGAAAACAATACGAATACGAAAACATAATTTGGCCTTGATTAAAGACGACATCAATAAGTTTATTAAAATAATTACAATTAAACTTAACAAAGCCTAAGTAAATATTGATATTTTTAGGAACGATTTTCACAGCCTTAAACAGGAGCTCTAATGTTTTTTAATAGCCCTTGCAGTACATTATATTCTGTTGTATATTTAAATAGATTTTTTATTATTACTACGTATATACGTAATAACGTACGTGAGTACGGGCTTATTCGGGAATTGCTACTATACTGCCGTTTCGCACGGAATAACAGCTATTCCTACAATAATTTAATGGCGTCAGTCAGTCCAATCATCTGATTTCTGTCATTTCACAAATATTTATTCTGTGTTTTAATTTCAAGTCAACGCAACGCACTAAATTAATAGTCTGGCATTGTATAATGAAACGTTTAAAAAATTTATTATTTATTTTTAGATTTTTTATTTTCTATAATACATATTAGAATGAAATTCAACTAGGCTCAACAGAAGTTCCTTTTTAGACGAAACCCTCAAACAAACAACAAATAAAAACCTTTTGTTGTCGTTTGACACCTGTTAAAAGCTACTTTTTCACACTATAATACGGCAAAATCGAGTTGACATGATATATGCTCTTACACTGTCCCGTTGTAGAACAACATTTATTTGCCGAGTTTTATTTTCGTTCACCATTCTCTTGCTATTCGCGTATTGTTATTCCTAGCGCAATTATACTATCGATTACGTGGACAAACGACTATGGATTTACTCGAGATTAAAATCATGGAATAGATTATTCTTGGTATAGGTACTCGTGTATAAATTGAAGTTTGGTCGAATTGACCGATTTTTTTGGAAAAGTGGCGATTTATCTCTCAACATAATCTCATTTGAGTTCGATACACTTGACCCAGCGATGTTCTTTAACCCGTCTGAAAAATATTCTGGATGTCTGCAAAGTAGGCCGCCGTGACGGCGATAACCGCCTCATTCGACTATTATATTTCTGCCCGGCGAGTGATTTTTCAAATTTGGACAAAAAGAAGTCGCACCGGGCCAAATCCGGAGAATATGGTAGATGGGGCAGCAGTTCGTAGCCTAACTCTACCAATTTGGCCGTGATGACAGCGGATTTGTGAGCCGCTGTGTTATTCTGATGGAACAGCACCTTTTTCTCGCCATATGTGGCCGTTTTTTCTTAAATTCAGCGTTGAATCGGCTCTGCTTACATGTTGTCAATAAAAGATACTGTGTTATATTTTATTTCTGATTATTATAAATGCTACATAATATATCGTACAATAATTTTTTATAGTTTATACAATATATTATACAAGCAGTTTCGTTACTTATTATTTTTAGTGAGTAATTTTTATGTGCTATTTCAAGTGTCATTATTTAATATAAGAGATCGATTTCTTAACTTCAGTGTACATATAGGCACCTTTATATTATATCAAGAAATTTAAGAATTGTGATCAATTCCTTAGTCCTATTTTTACACCATCGCTTGCTCTCCCAAAATAGATAGCGTAACACATTTCAAACAGTTTAGTTCGTTCTTAATCGTGAACATTCAATATTGTGCATTCCCTTTATTTAATATTCACAACATGGTAAGTTTTTTTAATAATAAGGCATACTTAAGGAGGTTGTAATTCGATCCAAATCTGACGTTTTTAAAAGAAAGAGCTTTTGACGTCGATTTTGAAATGTGTTGTTAAAATACGTGTGCGATGATTAGCGAAAATTACAAAGAGAACAATTTGCACGAAAATGAATGCGACGTAGTTCCTAGTAGTGAATCATTTTTGCGGTCTATTTGGACAAGGATAAAGGATCTCGAGAAACGGCGGGTAATGAAACTAAACATCTTTTAATACATACATCTCCATTTTTTTTCTTCTTCCGACTCCACATTGTACTTGGTCCTGTCAAAAGAACTATTCAGTATTATAGTAAATATTTAAACAAATGGACCGTTATTCAAGTTTAAAGGGATTTTTGAAACTAATTAATTCTCAAAATGCCATGTCACGTAGTTGCGATCGGCTGTTTGAAATTCTAAGTTGACGCGTGATTTGCCCCGAATCGCGGTGATTATGTTTGATATTTGCTGATTCTAATCGTTATCCAGCTGATTTAACTTTCGTATTACCATTCATCTGTTTTAAACCTTATTTAAAATCTGTCAAATCAGAAAAAAAAACACCTTTGTTAGTTGACATTACGCGTCTTTAAGTATACCTATACTTACTACTACTACTACTTTTATGTCGTAGTGACTTGTATTGCATTCCCACTTTTAATTCTCGGAAAACGAATGGCGTAAATGTTATTAAAGTGGATTAATTGTGAATTAATTAACAGGCTGATCAAAGTACGTCTAGTCAAGAGCCGCCTGTCGCTGCACCTGAGAATTCTGTTGAGATCAAAGACGAACAGGTAATTTTAATTTTGTGTAAACCGAGTTAGCCCAATGGCATAAGTGAGCGATTATCAACCTTGAAATCCGTTTATTTGATTCCTGGCTATGTATTAATATATTTGCAATGCGGAATTTACAATACTTTCTCTTTTGGTGAAGACAAACAAGGAAACATGTTTTTAGAACCAAAAAACAACGTGGCTTCTCATTGAGTTTAAAATCTAAAAACTTTGATTACTAAACTAGTTAGAATAAAAAGTATTTAGTAATTTAAATATTATATATTTAAGTTGTATGAATGACTTTAGTCTTTATGTAATTAATATTTAATGCCTTATAAATATTTTTTTAAGTTATCGGAATCGGAATTTTCTTATCTTTCGGAAAAAGATAAACCGGTAAATCAAGATGGAGGCAATAATGATGTTTTAGTAAAACAAGAACCAGAGGCAAATGGTGATGAGAATACAGGGAAACCTTTGGTATGTACCTGAATATTATCTATTACCACTATTGTACATTCATACATTTTACCATTATTACTACATATTACCATATTGAACATTACCGCTATTGTGCAATAGAGACGAAGCTGACGTAAATTTCGAAATGGAGGGGTTTTATTTACTGCTATTTAAGGAGCTTTAAACTGACTAAAATATTTTATTTAAATGTAACTAGATAATAAGTTGTCATTAAGAAATCTTATAAAAATGAATTCTGGGTTTTTGTCTATAGAAGTTCTCTTTTATTATCACCCTGTTTCTGATATTCAAGGTGGAAGTGCATTTGCACATGCCCCAAAAGTAGCAGGGGTAATGTGGGACTCGATCTACACCAGATCTTTGCTAATCAGAGACTGGGTGAGCTATTCCCTCTAATACCACATCGGTGAGTTTCTATATGGCAGCGTTGGATGCTCCGGAGTCGCTATCGCCACGTTGATATTCTATAACAATCGTCCAACATATCTGTAACTGCAAGCAATAATTGAAATTGTTATCTTAATATATATAAATTACGTGTCACGTTGTTTGTCCGCTATGGACTCCTAAACTACCGAACCGATATCAATCAAATTTGCACGTGTGCGGTTTGATGTAACTTAAAAGATAGGATAGCTTACATCTCAATTTATACCCGCAATATTATTTTATTGCAAATATTTGTTTATAATTTGATAGTCACAATTCTAACAGATGGCGCTGTGTTGAAAGTACCAACGTTTCACATAAGCTACAATTTAATGGTATAACCCCCAAAAAAGCATGATGGTCCCCATGACTTGTGTTCTCCTAACGTTTCCCTTGAATAGTTTGCTACTATGTAATATAACAAAAACCTTTGCCACAGCAACGCTTGGCCGGTCTGCTAGTTAACTATATATTTTATAGGAAGAATGGCAGGAACGGGAGCAAGCGTTATTGAAGAGAATAGAAGAGTTGGAAAAGATTAAAACGGAGAGGAGCGAGGATGGACTTCGATTGGAATTAAAAGTAAGTTTTCGAATGTATTTTTTTTCTAAATTTACGTAATGTTATATATAGTCTTCTATAGTCGTTTGTGCACGTATTACAAATAAAGTTTTGATAAAATTATAAAACAATATTATTTCTTAGTATATTAGTTCTTATTCTTATAGATTTAGAAGACTTTAAAAGCTATTTAATATTTTTCCATATCCCTCTCTTGTTTCATTTGTTTCATAGCCATCCCGTTTTCATATTAGGTTTCACGTTGTTCCAAGTTTGTGATATCATCGCGGATATTGGAAGCGATATAAAGAAATTGAGTTTCATCGCTACATGGTGTTATAATAATTAAAATCAGTATTTTATATCCCTGTAGATTAGATTAATAATCAATTATTAGATGTTGTTGAGTAGTTCTGCAATTATTAACGCTTGTATTATGAATTGAAGTCTAGGATTAAATACCCTAATAATGCAACTGAAGTTTATGTAACAAAATTGAATTTTGTTCATTATAAAATTTAGGTCCGTGAAGAAGAGATTGACTTGCTAAGGAGTAGAGTGAAGAATTTAGAAACAGAGTTGCAGGCGGCTCTTTCAAAGCCCGCTGGTAAGAACCAGGAAATCATTCAGAACATAAAACAGCAGCATGAGGAGGTAAATCTCTTTTATCTTTAGTTTGAATTAATTTTTGAATTACATTAAATTTGCTTATTGATATACATTTCAAAAGATTGTTTAAAAACGCGGTTTTTGGTCAGTTCAGTCAGTTGGGTCTTGCGATCATAAAAACTAAATCGTCTAATAACACAATTTTAAGATAACCATTGTTCTACACTTTATATAATACTAATAAATCAAGAGATTCATTACTAAATTATCGATATTTAGGCAATATTGGTTATTGTATTGGAATGCGACATAGTGATTTTTGAAGGGTACAGTTACTACATATATGTATAAGAAATCAAATACAGTTTGTTTTACTTTGATATATTTACATAAATATTTTTTCCATAGCTCCTTAGCAAGGCGCGTGGCATGATCTTTGACAAAACAAAAATGGTGAAGAACCAAGAATTGCAGATTGAGGCTTTAAATAGCCAGGTGCAATCGCTGAAGGATATCAACAACATCACCAAGGATCTTCTTAATATTAGGAATTCTGAAGTAAAGGCTATGGAGGTGAGAAAGTGTCTCCGCAAAAATAGGCAAATTATAATAATAATTGAATTAAAAATATTAAAAATAAGACTTATAATTAATGAGAATTTTTTTTGGCGTTAGCGAGTAATTTTTGCCGCAAGGGGCTGGTCTAGGGCCATGGTGGTTGATGAGAGCAGCTTTTTTTTTTAATGTAATAGGAGGCAAACGGGCAGGAGGCTCACCTGATGTTAAGTGATACCGCCGCCCATGGACACTCTCAATGCAAGCTGTGCGTTGCCGGCCTTTCAAGAATTGGTACGCTCTTTTCTTGAAGGACCCTAAGTCGAATTGGTTCGGAAATACTTCAGTGGGCACCTGGTTCGCGGTGCGCGGCAAAAACTGCCTTAGAAAACGCTCAGTTGTGGAACGACGAAAAAGCAGGAAAGGTAAGAAAGAAAGGAAAAACAATTGAATTATACTTTTTTCTCCCAGGATCGTCTAGAAGCAATGGAGGCACGATACAAAGCGGAGAAAGAGCGTCACTCGTTAGTTTTGCAGAGGGCACAGACATCTTCCGGGCTCAATGATGACCTCAAGAAGGAGTATGAGACACAACTTGCCATTTTTAAGGTATACTTGTTTTTGAAGAAATATTATTTATGTTCATGTGGTGTATTTTGTTAATAAAATATAATTCTCCAAACACCTCCAAAGTCTACCTAGTATGAGTTGAATTTCATAGGAAATAGTTGTATATGTTTATTATTATACATTTTAAGTAGTTGTAGGATTAATCATATATATGATAATATTTTGATCATCACCAATCATCATATTAAGAATGTGAGTTGAATTGGGTAGTAAGGGACTTAGTAAAGGCTTATACCTTAAAAATTATAAGAAATTAAACCGTTTTAACGATATGAATAAGGATCTATTACATAATTTATCTAACACTAAACATTCAATATATATGTAGTACAATAAATACAGAATACACAAGTTTTATTTGTAGGATGTTTACTGATTTTGAATAAATTTACAAAAAAATAATGTTTGATTATAGATTTAGGTATGTGAATTATATTTATTTTTTCAGGAATTACGTGTGAAGTATGAACAAAGGGTCCAAGCGTTGGTATCGGAAAATCAACAGCTCAAGGACTTGAGGAAGATGACTACGCCCAGCTAATTATTATTTTGATAATTTAATTAAAAGACTGCGTCCAATGGTTATTTTAACAATAAATTGATTTTTAAATATATTTTCTTTCATTACTGCTCGATTCAAGCTTCATTTACATAAATATAATAAATCGAAATGGTTCAACAAAGTTGAAAAAAAGATGGTGGCCGTTATATAAATTTCTTAAAAGAGGCAATTGGGCTTGCCTTAGACAAGGGAAGGCGATTTCAGCCTTGTTTTTTAAAGAACAGGGCCCAAACGGGCAGGAGGCTCACCTTAACGTAAGTGATACCGCCACCCATGGACACTCCATGCCAGAGAGCTTGCGAGTGCGTAACAATTGTTACGCACTCAACACGTGTTGTCAACACGTGTTGTTGGGAGAAGTAGAGACTCTTTGGCCGTGGGTTTAAGTGCACGGGCGCTAAATAAAGATGAAAGTTAGCGCTTGAGTAGTACCGGTGACCCCCAGAGCTGGTGCTTTCCTCGCTCCTTCCAGCATTTGCTGCCAGCATTGACCTTCAAGGGACCAGACTTTAAATTTATTTTAGTTTTCAAATTTTGAGAAACAAAAGAGAAAACGTTGCTGGCGATGTCGCCAGTTAAGAAAAAATAATTTAAATTTAATATGGAAAAATTTTGTAGTATATAGTCAATGCAAAGAATCGTTATTTTTAATATTCACAATGGAAGCTGTCAAAGTTTCACTTGATTGCCATTGCCTTGAAGCCAATACGGTTTGCGGCGATATCCACGTGAGCTGCAAACCGCACCTCTTACCTTGACAGAATTCCACTTTTGGACCACACACCAATACTTTTTGGTCCAAGTTTAATTTAGCTCACGATTTTTTAATCTGTGTAGGGGAAATTTTACACAATTTTGACGTGACTGATATGGCTTGTGGCACTGCGACGCGAGCTGCGAAGCTCATCTTTTACCTCGAGTTGAGGGTTTTGCTGGACGCGGAACGTGGTTTCTTAGTTAACTTATGGCATTTATATTTGCACTGGAATTATTAGTAATTAGATTAAAAGAATCGGTATTCTAGCACATTTCCTATTACAAAAGTGTCACTATAGAATCTCCCTTCTAGGCTATAAACATTGGATTTATGTAGAGTTTGGTCAAAAGTATAATTTCCAGCATCTTCATTGAAGGGTTTACTGAAGTACAAGTACAAGGTCATGTGGTCCCAAACCACCCGAGAAAGCAAACTAATTAAGTAGACTTGAGCCTAATCGTCATATATAAATGAGTTTCACTTTGTAGTTAAAGAGTTACCGTTTGCTATAATAAACTTCTCTAAATTGGGGGAGTTTTTTATACCATTGATTAATTAAGATTCGCCCAGAGAGTCCGTCCACATGGAGTATGAGGTAGACACGGTCTTGTCTTCATTAATCATTATTGATAGTCTGAGGTTGATCACCTATCAGCCTTCTGTGTCCGACATACATCGTAGAATTGATTAAGGTAAGGTTATTGATAAGTTTACTTTCTTCTGTTTCATATAAGTGTGTACCTACTATGCACGAAAAATGAAAGATCTACCTATGATCAAAAGAGTTGAGATACGATAAGCTCCGGGCTAATAGTTTTATTGTAAATACTTCTGGAAGTAGTATAATCATTTAAAAGTAACAAAGCATGACTTAATCTTGCCTGATACATTTTTTATATACAATATAATAATGATTTTTTTTGTTATAAATAAATTAGGGGTTATTACATTATCTCTTCTTCAGTTGGTCTCTTCAAGGTCTTTGCGCCTGGTAAGACCTGTAAGGGCTTTTATTTGAGCGGGTCGACTTCGAGGTTTGGTGTCCTCCACTCTGCCAATCTAGATAAGTTTTTCTAAACTTCCTGGATCTCTCCGTGTTTCATGTCCAAAAAAAGATTGGTAACAAAGTGTCGAAAACCGATATTTTACCCGTAACCGTCTTACTCTTAGTATGGAGACGTTTGTTTGCTTCCTTATGAAATAACATTTATTTTAAATTTACAATATTAATAGTGTTATTGACCTATGTTTGCGATATCGTAATTATATCTCAATGAGTATTTTGTGCGTACTGTCATAATTATAATCCGTTTATTACATGTAAAAAAAAGCCAAAACTGTCTCTTAGTCTAACGTGTTATCGATCTTATTAGACGCTGAGGTTCCAAGTACTAATTGTGTTCCCAACAGCCTCCGGCTATCCACAATTTAATTCAAGATCAAGCGTCTCCCGCCCTTAAACATCGATTAAATTATTAAACAAACGATTTGTATTTAAGGCCAATTAGCTGTTAACTAAAATTTTGATTATTAACTACAATTAAGACCAATAAGTGACTAAGATTCTCTTAAAAATGTATACGTATTGGATTTTGACATAGGGCATTCATAGTTCGCGCTAAGTCTCGTTTCTGAATATCTCAATTCATAAGTTCTAGGTCCTTACAGACTTTAAATACTTTTGAAGGAAGATAGGGAAGTCTTACGGAGTTGAAAACATAAAGTTATCTCATAATCAATTGTCTAACAGTACAATACGTCGTTCAACATTGTTCAAGTTCCTTTGACTTTTCTATAACTTTGGAGTTTTTAGCGAGCTAAAATTGTATTTTCTGATTCAAATTATATTTTAAGGAATGCTCTAACATATGCTTGAAAAGTTATAGTGTTTTATAATGTGATAATTGTGATTTTTTAACATAATTTCTTATAAATTGGAATAAATATATATTTTATTGAATATGTAATTCCTATTTCATATTATATGGTATCGTGTCTTTTTGTTGATAATGATGTCTTCTGTGAAACCGTAGTGGCCACTATGCGCAATACTTTAACACGATAATCCATGCTTTAACAATAGTCAATAGTTTCCGCAGCGTCTGCAGTATAGATTTTTTTTTAAATATTTTATTTTTGTTTTCATATCTGATCCGTAACAGTTTTAGTCTATACGTATATTCATCAGATATAATGCATGATTCAGGATCATGATCATCATTCAGGATGGTGAAAGCTTTTTGAAATCTGTGCCATAGTTTTGGAGCCTATTCAATGCAAAGAACAATCAATTCTTTTCTATTTATAATATGCCCTATTATAAGATATGCACACAACAATACACAGAGTAAAACATACATAAGGCTATTAATAACGTTCTTTCTTCATATATTTTTAGAAGTAATAACTTCAAATCCCAGCTGTCAAACAGAAAATTGAAAGAACTCCGTTAATTGACAGTTTTTTTGATCGAGTAACCGCAAAGGAAATTGTTTTCAGTAATTCATCGAAGTCGTAATCCCACGGGATCCTGGATTTAGTATGTTTGTGGTTTTTATTAGGGTCGTGTTTTTGATTTAACGAATAGGGAGCAATGTATAAACGTCCTTATAGAGGTGGGGCATTGGTTCCTAATAAATATAAATCTAATTTGCTAATCCAAAAAATATACCGCGTTATAGTATTAAAATTAACATCGGTTATTTTTAGTACCAAATTCTTGAAAAATATTTATATGAAACAATTTTATTTTTCTTATTTAAAATTCTATCTTTCTCTTATTATAACATTGTTTATTTAAAAGAGATTTATTATCAAGATTACATCACCACCTATATTGTTTCACTACTTGGTATTAATGTTTATATTTGAGTAAAGTTTAAATGATAAAATCCATAATGGTGGTCAATTTGATATGTGATTGGCGTATCATGATAATTGTATAAAAAGATAATGACGATTTGGTTATATCCCCTAATTTCGATTTGGTGCTCATCGGCGCCATGGCTTAGTTGGTTAAAGCGCCTGTCTAGTAAACAGGAGATCCCGAGTTCGAATCTCGGTGGTGCCTAGTTTTTTTTCCTATTTATAGTTTTCTTTATTGTACTATAAGTTGTGTTATATATAAACAATATTTATATATTGAATTTATATAATAGGTATAATTAATTTATTATTTACTAGGCAATGAACATAAAGTAACATTAAATAATATTAATTTATTATTAAACAACAATATAAAGAAATCTTACATTTACATTCTTAGTAACAAAATCTTGAATAAATGTTTCTAGAGAAAGAGTACCGAGAGTTTTTACGCCGGCTTTTTCTCTCGGCCTACACCCTCTGTCTTCTTTGCCGATGAGTAAGGGATGCTTACAAATTCAAATTTAATGACGTGGAATAAGTGATACCTGTATTATTATTATTATTATTATATTGTTCCATAATAAACATATTTAATTTCAAACATATGAAATTTAAAGTGAATATTATATAATATATAATATTTTTTTATAATTAATTATATTTATGTTGAGAATTAAAAAAAAGTAAAAATAGTAAAAACTAGGCACCACCGAGATTCGAACTCGGGATCTCCTGTTTACTAGACAGGCGCTTTAACCAACTAAGCCATGGCGCCGATGAATGTCACTCTTAAAATTGCGGACATAATATTGTGAAAAGAATAGAAGACCCAGATCGAATCACCGATGATTTTAGATCTTTACATAGTATACATATTTATATTTAAAGTAATTTTAATTATTAAGCCTTATTAGAAATATTTTTATGTTAATATTAAAGTTTTGATAATACTGATATTGCCGACTTCTCATATGCCGTTCATCAATTGTGCATTGTTCCAAGTACCTCAGTGTAAGAAAGAAAGAAGAAAAATCTTGACAATAGTTATGACTTATGACTAAATAAATAAACATGCCCAGAAAAACCGTAGTTGCTATATTATACAACAATCTATTTTCCCTTAAATTTAAAATGCCTGCCAAAAACTTCGAGCAAAGTTTATATCACGTTGAAAATAAATCGGGTGATGGAAGTTTATCTTTCCCTTTACCGAAGTACTTAGGTACGTAATAACGGGATCAATGTTTCGGGCAACCATTAATAATGCAATGTAGATAATCCCCGAACACGTTTCATACATGACAGGCTTCTGTATTGTGACCGTTATTTCAGTTTTACGTGGATATTTTAAAAATAGTGTAATAGATATTTATATATAGATCGCTTAATACTTTATCTTTATCGTATATTTAAATGTGAAACTAATTTTGTTAGTGCAAATGCTTAATAAATATATATTCATCATTGCTACTACTTAACGCGAAAAAGTTATTGTATATATGTAGTTTGTTACGCTCATGTTACCTATTTTATAACTATTTATTTATAATTTGAATAATACATTGTATGGAGGGATTCAATATTATTGGTATCATACTCGTGAACGGGTGCTACTTGTGGTGACTGGTCGGGCTTGGATTCGTGTATGCGGTGATGTTAGTTATTTCGACTATTATATTATGTATTTGCGTTCCCACTAGAATGGAAGCGCGTGCTCCTATTTCACCATGCCTACTGCTGATAGAGGACAAATCTTTGTTTTTTATTATTTTTATTATTTGTTAACTATTAATTACTTAAGATGTCATGTGGAACATGGTGTAATGGTTGCAGCTACTTACAAACATTTAGTAAAGCAAAAAACTTGGCGATAAAAAAGAGTGGCGGAGAGTTCTTCTCGTCCGTACCACGCTCTTGATTTGAGAACTGGCAGTGAATAAGTGAAGTATTTATTTATTGACGTTCATAAGTGTACATTGTGTAACCTTAATTAATAAATGATTTGTAATTTTAATTTATGTCCGATTACAATTTCGTAGTTAAGTTTTGTCACATTAAATATTTAATTATGGAAAACATATTTATTGGTCCCAGGAATGGTCACACTACGAATGTGCGATATAAACACAAAACCTCTATCTATTGTTTTTGTTCTGCAAGCTCCAACAGCTTTGAATGGTTTATAAAAATAAAAATCTGCTGGGTGGTGCTATATAAACTGTGTATCGAGTTCGCTTCCCGATGGGGACGCGAATTACAATTTAAAAATTTGTGTTTACGACTGATCAATACTCTATATATTCTGGATTGGAACGGATATGGATAAGGATTGGGTCTAAGACTTGTTGAATCACTAAAGGTAATGGGCAATTAAGCTTTCTTAAATCTTGTCTGGTTAGTTTAAGGAGAAGGCCATAAATTCATAATCCTGAATATACTGTTGGACGTTTTATTAAGAGAGTAAGCTAAGCTAAGCGAATAAAACAGCTGACTTGAAGATTCTCCATTCGTTTAACCTGTAATTGATTACGAATGAAAAAGGAATCAGCATTTTTTTCACCGCTATACGAACTTTGCAGATTAGGGCTATAAATACTCTGAAGAGTTCCGTACGTCGCGTCTTAATTTCTTGACAAATCCACCATATTTTTATTTATTTAACAACAAAATAAGCAGATCATTACAGATTACGACCGTAACTATTTACATTTACATCACGTACAACGGTACAAAAAAATACATACACAGAGAAAAAACAACACAACAGTAAACAGAAATAGATTTAAATATGACGGCGCATTCCTAGCGCCATCTGTTTAGAAATACTAGAATTATTGGAACGAGATTTGACTATGGTCAGTCTGGCGGAGCGTCGTGTCGATGGTCAGCGCGAACATGTTGAATTTCGTTTAGTTTTCAAACGTCAACGGCGAGCGCACCACGTCTGCGACGAATCGCTTTTTGTTCCAAATAATCTTGTGTCTTTTTGTTACAAAACTAATTAAAAGTGATTGATTAAGTGATTCCCTAATTACGAGTGAATAGATTTTAGTGAATTGCTGTAAGGGAGATACTTTTTGTGATTCTATTGTTCCTACCTACATAACAACGTATTGAAGACATGGCTTATTCTTATGATAAAGGGCCATCCGCCCATATCAGAAGTGGGATCCCATGCGCTACTGACCGTGCAAAAACAACCACCTGACTAAAATAGCGCCTTGAAGTTGTTAAGTAATATGGAAATTTTACTTACTCGGATGTTAGCGACAACGCAACCACCGGTGGCAACTGCTAACGCCCAGTATAGTGCAGTGAAATTCGTAGTTTAATCGGGTAGACGCAGACGCGGATATAGAAGGTTGGTCTTAATTACTGAGCTTAAAGTACTGACTAAACATTTAGAGGGCGTAGATTTCTCTAGCTCTTAGCAGTGTACTGAAAGGGTGCGCAGCTTGCTTGAGCAAGTTAAATTTGTATGAGCTGACATGGGAGAATGTAAAACAAAGTTTAATGGCTAGATTTTGTAAACCAAAATTATTTCAAGACTTCTTTGATGAAATATTGCGTTTTCAAATTGGAACAAAAGAAACTGCAGCAGAGTGGCCTACGCTTATGGAATATGATCGAAACTATACCTAAAACCCGAATCTCAAGATTTTATAACTGGATACGTCATATCGGTCTTATGTCAGAAGGTTGATTTGATATGCCGTGAGCTACACGCATATACTGTCACTATTAAACCTCAGCTGTTTAGAATCTTAAAAGACATTTCCCTAAAGCGAAGATCGGGTGTTACTGAAATCCAAGAGCCTGATTTCAAGCGACCTAGAATTGTGGACGCAAGATTTCCTAGTAAATGTAAAATCCTCGGACACCGGCAAGCCGACTGTAAAAAGCGTCTTCGAGAAGATTCTTCTAGGATGACTAAGCAGCAAGATTTGTCAACTGCAACACGTGCCCCCGAGAAAACTTCTAACGTAACCTGTTATATATGCGGTCAAGTTGGACACATAGCAACAATTTGTAAAGAAAAGAAAAAAAAAAGGTGGTGGATCTACTGCAAGGTAATAGGTCAATATCTGCGAACAGTGGCTGTCGAGGGGCACCTTGGGGATGTCATCTGGTGAGTCAGTCTCCTTTTTTTTTGTTTAATAGCGGATCGTCTTGCTCGTTGAGAAAAGAGAGCTATTCTACTAAGTTCCCAAGTACTGTGCGCAATGATCTTGAGAATCTTGCGGGCATTGGTGGTGTTGAAATAAAATCTACGTCACAGATTTCAAGTGAGGTTAATCTTGAAAATTTTATAAAACTCTTGACATTTCATGTAGTACCAGACTCATGTCTTACCCTGTTATAATAGGTAGGGACATTTTAGAAAACGGTTTGAGCGTCAAAATTAATAATGATAATTTGATTTTATTTTTCAATTTGAGGAACAAGTTAATGTTTGAAGTCTAAAGCTGACCTGACCCCACGTGTTCATCGTTGGTGGGCATTTTTACAAGCCTACGATTTTGATATCATATATCGCGAGGGTCGTGGCATGGAGCACGCGGATTGCCTTTCTAGAAATCTGCTGCCGGACCCCAATAGCTTAGTTTCCGAGTCAAACTCAAACTCAAACTCAAAATATCTTTATTCAAGTGGGTAACCAAGTACACTTTTGAATCGTCAAGTTAAATTAATCGTAAATTTACATTTACTACCAGTTCGCAAGTCAAGGGCGTAGAGCGGGTAAGAAGAACTGGCAAGAAACTTTCCGCCACTCTTTTTAATCGCCAGGTATTGTCATACAAATTCTTTGAACTGGAGCAATTCAATCCCAGGGATTGGGATCATTTGGGTAGTCCTCAAATTTATAAAAAGCTTTGTTGATTAGTTTCCGTTTAACGACGGCTTTGAATTTATTTAGTTATAATACTCTAACACAAGTCAGTCACAAGTCTCTTCAAAACCTACAATTTTGTAGAAATACATCGGCGCTGGCTTTCTGTGGAACGGAAACGTGATGCAGAGGTCCAAGACTTGATCGACAAGCACAATAATGGCGATTTTCCTAAACCGGTTGGTCAGACATGTGACGTTAGGAATGGAGTTCTTTATAGGAGGAAACAAGATTATATCATGGCTGCCAGTCGTCCCACGTTCCCTAATATGGACTTTGATCAGTCACGTTCATAACGAGTTGCAGCGTCTGGGTGGTGATGGAACACTGGACAGACTGTACGAACAGTGTTAGTTCCCTCAGATGTCCGAGTGCGTTAGAAAAATTGTTGACTCTTGCATTGTCTGCAAGTCATCGAAGGGTCCCGCAGGTGCTCAGCCTGTGCAGCTACATTCTATTCCAAAAGCTCCGGTACCGTGGCAGACGATTTATATCGACTTCACCCGCAAACTAAGGAGAAAAAGTGACCGTAAGGAGTATTGTTCGGTACTTGTTGATGCTTTCACTAAATGCGTATTATTAGAGCACATTAGACGCAGCTAGCGCGGTTCAAGCCGTTAAAAATGCCGTTTGCTTTTTTTTTGAAGCACCTAAGCGCATAGTAGCCGATCAAGGCAGGTGTTGCGTTGGCCAGGATTTCAGGAGCTTTTGTCCGGAGCGTAACATTGGGCTGCATTTTATAGCAACTGGCTCCAGCTGGGCAAACGGGCAAGTCAAGCGTGTGATGCGCGCTTTGAAAAGTTTTGCTAGCGATTATCGAAAGCGATCCCAATAGGCGTGACGCGTTGGGTAATGTGCAATTAGCGCTTAATAGTACTGGGTCTACAGTTCGGTATCCGTTCTCAATCTCTAGGTATGTCGAGAATTAGGTGTTCAAGTCCAGATTCAGAACAAGAACAGCGAATTGACGTAGAGTCAGCTAGGCAAGATGCGTCTCCTAACATACAAAGGGCAGCCGCATCTGATACTTTACGATTTGACCAAGGTCGAGCTACTATCAAGCCATTTTCTAAGGGCGATTTCGTATTCATCAAAAGTTGCGAGCGCAACCAAACTGAGTTAGATAGGAAGTTTCTTCTTATTCTTATAGTGCCATCTCCTTGCGAAGGTTGGCGATCATCTTGGCTATTTTAATTTTGGATGCCGCGCTTCTAAACAATGACTTGGTGCTTTGACCAAACCATTGTCTCAAGTTTTTCAACCAGGACGTGCGTCTGCGGCCAGGTCTCCTTCTACCTGCCACTTTGCCTTGTATGATTAATTGAAGGAGCTCATATTTTTTGGAGTTGCGTAAAACGTGTCCGAAATACTCAAATTTCCTTTTCTTAACCGTCATAAGCACTTCTTTCTTCTTCTGCATTCTGTCCAGCACGGTTGTATTTCGTATGCAGTCTGTCCAAGATTCTACGCCGTAGAGCAGCACAGAAGACGTAACATCGCGCAATACGAGTTCTAAGTTGTAAATTTAGGCGCTTGTCACAAAGTACTTTTTTTTTAGTTTTGAAAAGGCGTTCCGAGCTTAATCAATACTGCAGCGGATTTCGATGCTATGGTCACCTCGACAGACCGAATGTTTGTGATATATTGACTGCAGGCTCCGATACACTGTCCGCAGGATCAGACACGCTTACAGCGGAGTCTGATACCCTAAGTAACAATTCAGATCGCGAAATCTTTGAGCATGAGGTCCGAATTCACGCAGAGCAAGACAGTCCGTAACTTATAGGTATGTGTAATCTGTAAGCACTGAAGTCTACTTAACTATGTTGGCACGATTAGTGAGAAGAGTCATTGAATAACGTGGTGTGTGTGTGTGTGTGTGTGAAGGTGGTCGAAAGGATAATGTCGTCCGGGCCATGCAGCTGATAGCGGCTGGTCGTAGGGACACATTCATCCGGTCCAACCTTAAGTGTTCGTTGGTCGTAAGGATAATGTCGTCCGGGCCATGCAGCTGATAGCGGCTGGTCGAAGGGACACATTCATCCGGTCCAACCGTAAGTGTTCATTGGTCGAAAGGATAATGTCGTCCGGGCCACGCAGCTGATAGCGGCTGGTCGAAGGGACACATTCATCCGGTCCAATCTTAAGTGTTCATTGGTCGAAGGGACAGTGTCGTCCGGGCCATGCACGTGTGGCTGGTCGAAAGGACACACCCGTCCGGTCCAATCTTAAGTGTTAATTGGTCGAAGGGACAGTGTCGTCCGGTCCATGCACGAGTGGCTGGTCGAAAGGACACACCCGTCCGGTCCAATCTTAGGTGTTAATTGGTCGAAGGGACAGTGTCGTCCGGTCCATGCACGAGTGGCTGGTCGAAAGGACACACCCGTCCGGTCCAATCTTAGGTGTTAATTGGTCGAAGGGACAGTGTCGTCCGGTCCATGCACGAGTGGCTGGTCGAAAGGACACACTCGTCCGGTCCAAATTGATACTGTGAGAATGTTTGTTAGATAAAGAGTGTAATGTTTGTTAAGTGATTAGAAAAAGGTGCCGTCCGGTCCATGAGTGGTCGAAAGGACACACGCTTTTTTTATTCTGATAGTCATAGTTGTATGACAGTAGCATTACGTCTAGTAGTCATAGCTTGTCAGGTTGGGCGAGCGGGTAGATTTACTGACACCTGTCCGATTGATTGTGTCACTGTTACAGGACTGCAATCTGATGCGCCCGAGGACGGTCGAAAGTCAGTCCGGCCGTGACGGCGCATTCCTAGCGCCATCTGTTTAGAAATACTAGAATTATTGGAACGAGATTTGACTATGGTCAGTCTGGCGGAGCGTCGTGTCGATGGTCAGCGCGAACATGTTGAATTTCGTTTAGTTTTCAAACGTCAACGGCGAGCGCACCACGTCTGCGACGAATCGCTTTTTGTTCCAAATAATCTTGTGTCTTTTTGTTACAAAACTAATTAAAAGTGATTGATTAAGTGATTCCCTAATTACGAGTGAATAGATTTTAGTGAATTGCTGTAAGGGAGATACTTTTTGTGATTCTATTGTTCCTACCTACATAACAACGTATTGAAGACATGGCTTATTCTTATGATAAAGGGCCATCCGCCCATAAATATTTACAAAAAGGCTACCTGTTTATTACTGTATAGGAACTGACATGAAGCCAACCCGTTGTCAGTTCAACTGACAAATAAAAATTGTTAATCTATGCGTTAGTTCGTATTCTCACCCTAGTTAATAAAGCTTTATTTAAGAGCTATCTATAACCAAAATCACTCATTGTAGATTTAATTTGATAAATGTATGTGATGTTTGAATTACAAACAATAAATATGTATTGATCCTTTTCTATAATTTAAATGGTTGACTCTAACTAAAAACGTATCACAATATAAATTCCTCGATACAATATAACACAAAGTCACCAACTTTTGTTTTTTTCAGTTTCCAATTTAATCATGGCCAGTATTATGGAGTCAAAAATAATTGAATTACAGCACATTAGTTTGGCCAAGAGTTGTTATAAATATTGTATATTTCACGAATTATTTAACTAAAACGTTTACTTCATTTTGTTCCCCAAGACACTGTATCGTCCGACTCTTCTAAATGGAACTTCGAGCATACGTTTAACGTTTGTTTCACTAAAATAGTCAGTCGCCCTCGCACCATTGAGACGGGAAGACTATGCTTCTTAGCACCAGCGCTCGATATAATATTAGGTCCCCGGACCTTGCTCCAACAGATTACCATTTCTTTCGAAATTTTGACAACTTCTTGTAAGGGAAAAAATTTAACTCTTTATTGATTCCCGTCCGACTGATTTTTTTAGTAAAGGGATCAACTACCTATGAGATGGCAAAAGTGCATAGAAAACAATGGTTCATACTTTGATTAATTAAATATATTATATTTAAAAATATTCGACTTTTTGTTCCTCCCATACAAAACGCCAATTTTATATGTAAGGACCTAATATTATAATTACCAAGTAAAATAAAAACCATTCCCAAAAACTAAACTAAACACTTGCGCATTTAAATTCTTACCAAGAATATAAAATAGGTAGTATGTGTAAAAAAAAAGGGTGCGTGTACCTACTTATGTACTCGCGTAAGAAGTTATACTTCTTTGGCATTATTAAAAGTAGTTTTTGATTGAATGCAAATAATTACTTACAATTAAATAATCAAAGACTGGAAAAGGAGTCATTATAGTGAATAAAGTTCAGTTTACATTTGAAAATTTTAATAAATAAATATTTATTATTATTCTCTTACATTAAGTGCAACATAAATTCAATTATTATTCGAATGTTGTTTTTAAATTATTTCCAATGCCGTAGCATCTTCCGTGGCCAACTTCATTCTGTTAATTTTGTGTCACGGTGCGCGCGCATCGTAAAATTTCACTCTCATCAATTTTTCATAACGCGCCTAAAGAAGTATAACTTCAAAAAAAACAGATGCTACTTTATGATTTTATTGATAATGATACATATATGTGATATTTTGCTGAGAGGCCTATGCCCAGCAGTGGACGTCAACAGGCTGAAACGAATACAATTTTTATTTTATGGACGGGTAAAATAAGAAAAGAAATGCCACAATTCTCTAGCTGTGTCCAGCCATTTTTCGGTTGTCGTCATCGCAATTTCAACTGTCAAGGCCTCGCTATAATATCAATCGATATTTGATCACTATTTTTACTTTTACCGTTGAATAAGTTAATTATTTAATAATTTTATATATCTATCAATAGTTTATAAAAAGGGGTTTATAGTAGTGTGATGGAAACAACAACACAACTTATTAACGAATAATATATTGTTTATGGAACGTAATAAATAAAATATTGCTTCTTAAGTAATTGCAGAACATTGATACAAAACAAGTTGCCTTAAATGAAGTACAATATTTAACTTGGTCTACTGACTTTGTGTGACCACCCTGAAGCGTAATCTTTTGCACTTACGGTCTTTCCCTATATGTCTATTCGCTACGCCTATTTTTCCATTCCAGGGATAATAAACACACCCTAATGAAATGCAATAAAACCGTCTCAACGCTAAATGTAAACAGCAACTGGATTTGATTACAAAAGTCCGCCAAATAAGGCTTTTATGAAGATTTATTCGGATTATCTTTTTATATTTTTGCGAAAAAATGGCGCACTTTATTCGCCCTGTTAAAATTTTATTCGTCCCTTGATGTTCGCACGGTTGGATGTGGAATGGATTTGCACACCCCCACCCAAAAGGGGAGTAATGAGATTTTTCGCTTTGTCAATATTTTCCACTTGCCTTCATTTTAAACCATGAATAATATAAATGCGTACTTATCTTAAATGCTACGTATACTTTTTCTTTCGTCGTCTTCCGTAACGAAAAATAAAAATTTACAAGAAAATGTTGAAATCAAGGATAAATTAATGGAAAAAATTAACTTTTTTTTCTGTTGAATTTAACGAACAATGTTTATTCCTGTCATGGCAAAATGGCGTTGGAATTAAAGAAATAATTTCGAAGTTATAACGTCCTTTGCAATATCTTATATGTTAACTAAACAGAAAAGGATTCTTTAGTACTTAATAAAAGAACTATCTTTCATTCCAATGTGTATAAATGTCATAGGTAAGTATTATGTAAACCTAACCAAATAATAAGAAAACCCTTACTCAAAAAAATAATAATGCAACAAAAAGAAATGACAAGTAAATTATGTTCGTGATTTCATTTTTTTTTGACAATTATCATAATAAATGCAAACGACTTTATTTATTCTATTTATTTCGTTATCCTACAGCTAACATAAATTATATATTTAACTAAAAGCAATTATACTAGACATATAGCCAAATTTGGAATACATAATACATATATACAAAAAGGTTCAAAAATTTACAAAAGGAAAAAATCAATAAAAATGATTAAATACACTTAGCTTAGTAGTTCCTAATTCGGCTGTGTGTGAAAGTGAGGGTATGTATGGGAGGGTGTGTATGTGGTGTGTGATGTAGATGATTTGATTATTTATAAACGTACAATAGACAAGCCCTTATTATCTATTGTATATTTGGTACCAATTTCCCTGCAAATACGTGATTATACAATAATTAATTGAGGCATTAAGCACATTTATGGGTAAAGTGGTTTTGCGTGACTGTTATTGTATGAGTCAAGGCTGTACATTTTGCACACTCAGGCTTTCTTAGTTTTATAAGCGTGGCGATTACCAAAATTGTCCGAGTTACTCCCCAAGAGTATAGCCAGACGCAAGTACTGTCTTCAGCAGTTTCATTACATAGCATTTCATTTAACATTTAAGTATTTCTCAATTAGAAACGCTAAGTTCGCGTTATATGACTGTTTGCGCATTATCAAAATATATTTAATTGTTTTATTTCTAAGAAGCCGTTTGTTGTAGGTACACAATTCACATATAAGCTAGCTTTAGTAGTTTTAGTATATTTTCTTATATAAGTTAATGTATATTGTTAGGTTTAAATAAATATGTATCTTAAACCGTATGTCAAAATTTTTCTACTAAATTAAATTTAAGACGCATTTTTATCCTTTAACAAAGTTGAATGTAAATAAAAACTAGAAAACTGGTTAAGGTGGTGGTGTTCCTAAAAATGTAGTTAAAAACATCGTGAAAAGAATTCCCAGAAGGATTTAAGCTGTGATTTTGGCAAGAGGTCACACTTGTTATAAGGTTTTTACTTAATATAAAAAATCATATTAAAAAATCATATTTTACATAATGTAAAATAATCTTCTCTTTATTGCCGACCATGTCTTATTGTTTGGTTGTGAACATCGGTTTTAAAGATTACAAAAGTAAATAAACAAATTACCATTTTTATTATTTATTTTACTTAATATTTTAATGACAATTAAATTCATTAAATTCCTAACATGTCTTCCTTTTTTCCTCCTTCTAAGTGTGTATGTATAAATATGTACAAGTGTTAAAAATTAGTTTGCCAAAGAAATTTCACATCTAACATGTGTAGTTTGTGCGCACGCACTTTTTTTTGACAATTATCATAATAAATGCAAACGCAGACTTTATTTATTTCATAATTCTGCAGCTAACTATATATATATAACTATTATATAAAACGTAAACCCAAATAAAATATATAGGTATATAACTATTATATAAAACGTAAAGCCAAAGATGGAATACATAATATATTATACAAAAAGGTTCAAACATTTTCGAAAGGAAAAAATCAATTATCAATTATCTATTGCATATTTGGTACCAATTTAAATAAAAAAAATACCATTTTTAATCTTTATTTTTGTGTTTTATATTATATTGTATAGTATTATAAGGCTAATGTTCCTACTTCTCTATTTTAATGGACAGGAAAATCCTAGACAAAGGTGTATACAGAAACGTATATAAATTGTGATGTCCGCCACAATTCGTCGTTTTATTACGTTTACTGGAGCTGGATTCAATTAATTCGGTCCACTGTTCCTGTATAGGGCTGATGTCAACGATTGTATGAGCTTCTGTTAGGCGTATATTTTATATTTCGTTTACTGTACGAGTTTTTTCTATATTAATTTAATTTATCTAGACAGTATTACTGACAAATCACTTATTGGAGGCTTTTTCGCATTAAATGAGTGGCTGATCTACAGTGAGAATACTCAAGAGGATTTTTTTTTTCTATACTATAGACTATAGAGATATAAGTGTGGCTTTGAGTTACCCACAGATTAAGGGTCTGTTTCACAATGTATGGATAAAGTACGAAATAGCTATGCAACACATAAATTATTTGGAAGATAAGTTGTGCTATTTGACATTCATCGGACTCATAGCTTATGATGGACTTTATGTGACGAATAGCGCTATCTGACAGTCGTAAAACGCAACAATAGTGTTTATCCTACCAATAAGTAATAAATAGCTAATTTGGAACTTATGTAGAACTTAACCGTACATTGTGAAACAGACCCTAAGAGTCAAAACTTAGCGCTAAGTGTGACTTCCGTTTGTTAAAAACATTTTAGATTAACTTATTACCAACTTACCATATATAATCTCCAATAATTCATAAAAAAGGCCGGTGCCTCTCGAATTATTTAAGAAAAAGTAATAATTTCCTTTTGAGGTTATATTTTCCGCAATGAAAAGCACTGTTTCTATAAAAGCAATTGAAACCTGGCTTTCTTTTCTCGTAAGACCGGTAAACAAAGTACATCTAACGACTCGACTGCTTCGAAACAAAAAACCTGATATTGACAGCCTCCACAATAGCCTTTAGGAATGGATTCTTTTTAAATCCTCGATTTTATGAACTCTCACCATTATGTTTCGTTAATAAAATAAAATCAGTGGCGCTACAACCTCTTAGGTGTGGGCGTTAGATTTCTGCATCTGTTTTATGATAATATTTTCATCTAATAGGCAAGTAGGTGATCAGCCTCCTGTGCCTGACACACGCCGCGATGTTTTTCTTCACCGTTCGAGCGAATGTTAAATGCACACATAGGAAGAAAGTCCATTGGTGCACAGCCGAGGATTGAACCTACGATCTCAGGGAGGAGAGTCACACGCTGAAGCCACTAGGCCAACAATGCTCATTGCTGACTCGTTATTACACAGAGATATTGAGAATAAAATATATTTTTTTTTAAAGCTAGTTTTAAAGTCGGTTAAATTTTGAAAAACTGGCGTCAATAAAAGTTGATTAATATAATATACAGTCTCCTTAACAATTAAAACACTTGTATAATGATAGCGGAGCAGTTAATACAAATGGTATGTTTAATAAATCATATAAATAATAATATTTAAATCGTTATTGTATTGTATTATTATAATTACAACGTACGTTAAGAATATTATAAATACTTTTTATAAGCTAGATAATTATCTTTTATATGTAACATTGAATGTTTTATATACCATACAATTATTTTATTCCAATGATTTCATTTTAAAAAATATCGAAACTATCGAATTAGTATAAGCAAGAATTGTGTAGTTTAAAGAAATAAATAATTAATACATCTGAATGGAAAAACTGCCGCGCACAATTCATTAACAACTATTTAATTAAACTTAACTAGCGCATATAATTGCTAGACCCTTACTTGCTGCTACTTATGTTACAAAAGGGAGTACAAAATATCAACTAGGGACTTCAATACAACCACATTAGATACCCTCGGGGACACTTAACATAAGCCTACGCACTACTTAGAGCGATTAAAGAGATAAACAGATGATATTAGGACGACATTTTTTTAAAAGCTTGTTTAATTGTGAATGCATCTCTTATCTAAGATTGAGTGACACATGATACATTGACAGTTTGTCATATCAAAATCGCATGGTTTTGTTTTTCGTCGGTCTTTTTACATTCTTATTTCCAGGACGTTCTAGAAAGAAAGAAAGAAAAAACTTTATTATACACAATATACAGGATATTTAGGTGAAGTAAAGTGCACTGCCCCCCCCCCCCCTCGCTAGGATTCCCTGTGTTGTAGGCAGCCAGTCTCTTCCTTATAACATGTAAACTGTTAAAAGTAAAAGTCTAAAAATACAAGGTCATCGCCGATAGAAATATTAGTTCCGTAATAAACAGCGATGCTACAACCTTTTAAATGTGGGCCTTAGGTTTTTGTGTTTCATGATTATTTTTTCTTAATAGGCAAGCAGGTGATCAACCTTCTGTACCTGAAACACGGTTTTAAGGCATGTCGGTTTTCTCTCGAAGTTTTCCTTTACGAGCGAACGTTAAATGCGCACATAGACAGAAAAATACATTGGTGAATAGCCGGCCTAGCATCACGGTCAACATTGCACATCTTATATATAAATTATTTTTTGTCCGCGATGGACTCCTAAACTACCGAACCTATATCAATTAAATTTGCACACCGTGTGTAGTTTGAAACAACTTAAAAGATAGGATAAGTTACATCTCAATTTATACCCGCAATATTATTTAATTGCAAAATATTTGTTTATTATTTGATAGCCACAATTCTAACAGATGGCGCTGTGTTGAAAGTACCAACGTTTCACATAATTTACAATTTCAATGGCATAACCACCAAAAAAGCATGGTGGTCCCCATGACTGGAGTTCTCCTACAATTTCCCTTGAATAGTTTGCTAACTATATACTATGTAATATAACAAAAACTTTAGCCACAACAACGCTTGGCCGGTCTGCTAGTAATATGTATATAAAAACATAGTACTATTTTTAGTTCACGTTTCGTAATAAGGCTAGGCTTGTTTAAAGAATTGTTTTCATCCAGTAAAAGTAATGAAGGCTGTAAATCATGTCGAAATTCCAAATAAAATATGCCAGAATAAGTATTATTTAGTATTGTTATCTATTATAAAGCTTTTAAAGTAACTCAAGACTTTTCTAATGAAAAACTATACTCATAGCACCAAGGGAAAACATTTTATAATGAAAAAGTTACTCGGAAATATGACGCCATTACTGAAATTACTTCGAGTTGCAATCTATCATTGCAGATTCCTATATTTTACTACCGACCCGGCGTCGCATAGGTGCAATCTACTAATGTAAAGTTAGAAGTGCTTCGATTCTTCTAACCTAGGAATGTACAACATAGTGTCATGGAAAATTGAACCGTATTCTACTAATATAAAGTTCAGAATGGCTAATAACCGGCTACAATCCAACTGTGATCGACACGTTAGTGCAATTGGTTACACGGAAGACCTTATTGCCAATTACATAATTTTTTTATACTATTTGGAAGTCCTATCTGATAATGCTTGTTTGCTGATGTTTATGATAAAAACCCTTGGGCTAGTTATTAGGCAAAAGGAAACGTGGCCGTCCAAAACAGACTTAGTAATGAAGCATCATTGCAGACATGAAAGAAGCTGGAGTGAGCAGGAGTAAGTGAAAAGAGCTGCCCATGCCCGATCAGGCTAGTGTTCTACGCTGGATCGCAAGTGGGGCAGAGGGCATTCAGCTAACTTAGGACTCTAAAGTTAAAGAAAGAAAGTATATCTCGGTGTGTGTTTTAACAATATTCCATTATTAAATACCTATCAATATACAAAATTTAATTACCAACTTCGATTTTGTTCCCTTTGGAGTTGAGACTCTTGGGCCGTGGGGTTCAAGTGCACAGGCGCTTATTAAAGATTTTAGTTGGCGTCTAGTAGATACTACCGGTGACTCCAGAGTTGGCACTTTCCTGACTCAAAGAATAAGTATCGCAATACAGCGAGGAAATGCTGTCAGCGTTATAGGTACACTGTCACAGGGACCAAACTTTTTAAATTTGTTTTGATTTTCTTTTTAATAACTTTTATTATTACTTTTTAGGTTAAGAAAATTGTACTCTATACTTGTTAGTAAATAAAATATTTATTACCAAGACAGTAATATTTAATGTAATGAAAACATAATCTATCGATCGTTATCGATATTAGTTTACAGTAATACATCAATTTCAATGTATAACAGTTTTACAAATTACTTATTATATTTACTTAGATAAAAAAGTAATTTAACAAATAAAATAATTCTATAACGGATATAAATACAGGTACGTTCGAAATAAGTGAGAACCAATCGACTTCGTGAATAAAAGCTTAGATAATAAAAATCGAAGTATCTTACGTGAGTCGTTGACTCGACAATTCGTACCTCAGGTGCCCGTGGAAGCTCAATGTAAGGGCTTCTATAGTTCAATCGATCTGCTATAGGGCTGCGACTTTTTCTAGAATAATATCAAAGAGCAAACTTAGAATTCCATTTGAATTCTCTCATAACATCGCCATACCAATTTTCTGAATATCTGATAATGTCTTAGATAACATGAAAATATTAATTCCACGCCATTATTTTGGCTTGCTATTTCCTTTCTACTTCGCTAGTCAATTTAGTTATATGGTCACCATCTGAGATGCTACATGCAGTCACGTCACACCGTCGAGGACATTGCTCCAGCAAGATCGACACTATTTCTAGCACAGCCCCAATCAAGTAACCTTAGAGCCCTAGGGTGTAGGGCCTTTTAGGGCAACTGCATAAAATACCATATTTCAAAACGATCATATTTTATTATGTTTTTCAACGCGTTTATAGAATATATTTTTGTGATTGTGCCAACCCTACCATCTCTTAGTCCTCGGTAATGTGATTACGAGGCACCGGGCGCTTACACAAGATGATACCCATTCGATTACATCAAACAAATGATCGCTATCATCTTTCTACTTTTTTAAACATTACCCTGACATGAAAGAGAAGATCGTGTCTTAAAGATAATCCCAACTTTCTAATCACTTAAGTTTCCCCTACTCTTAACATGAACAATACTAAAAGTATTGATAAATTACACTTACGGAAAACAAACAAAATACGGTCAGACCACAACCCACTCAACACCACTGAAACAGTGAATTACTTCACAATAAAATACACGTGTAAACAATCACAAGTTTATATCAAAAATAGGTATATCTATATACATATATAAAAATGAAACCCGTTTTCCGTTGTCACGACATAAGATGAAAACGGCTTGACCGATTTGTCTGGATTTTTTTTTGTTGTGTTTGTAATTGTCTGGAGAAGGTTCTTATAAAAGAAAAAAAGAAAAAAAATGCGCGGAAAATTAGAAAATTTAAGAATACTTAACCACCATACAATTCGAACTTTTTGATGTAACCTTATGGCGTTTGACATAACATTGACAGAATGGATGCAGCAAATATCGTCAAAGAGGATGTAAGAAAAATGAATATCGTTTAAAATAAATGCTTCGATCGGAGTTATTATATTGATAATATAATAATATGCGAGCCAGAAAAACAAACAAAGAATGTTGTATAACATAAAGCATTACAATAATAAACACTTTATTTCTGAAATAGTTTTTAATTAATTATACCAATTTGAAATCAATATTCATAGTTAAGGCAGGACAACGCCAAAATTTGAAACTAAACGGAATCGCTGATACATTGTTCGCTTAGAATTTGGTACACCATACAAATTGTTTAGAGAATTGATTGGTTCGAGTTAAGAACGAAAACTGTTCTTCGAAATCAGTGTCTGACATTATAGTACCTATTGGTGTTTGCGAATAGTTGACGAACTAAAGTAAAGTGAGCATTATTGACCTAGTGGCTTCAGCGTGTGACTCTCATCCCTGAGGTCGTAGGTTCGATCCCCGACTGTGCACCAATGAACTTTCTTTCTATGTGCGCATTTAACATTCGCTCGAACGGCGAATATAAACATCCTGAGTAAACCGACATGTCTTAGACCTAAAAAGTCGACGGCGAGCGTCAGGCACAGGAGGCTCATCACCTACTTGCCTATTAGATTTAAAAATGATCATGAAACAGATTCAGAAATCTGAGGCTTAAGGAATTACTTCAATAACTGTTTGTGAATACGTGAACTACTTTTGTTTTTACTACTTAATTAAAGATTTAAGTTGGCGCCTGGTACTGGAGACCCCAGAGCTGTTGCTTTCCTCGCTCAACGAATAAGTATCGCAATACAGCGAGGAAATGGTACTTGTTACTGCTGCAGGGACACAAACTTTTTAAATTTGTTTTAACTTTCTATTTATACATTTTCAATTATTAATATTACTATTTAGGTTAAGAATATTGTAAACACTGTATATTTGTGTGTTGAAAATGAATTACTTTTTTATACTTTTGGTCATTTTCGTATAGAGCATGCCATGTACCGTTTTACACATTATTCAGCGATTTATGCTTTCGTGAAATTATTGAAGGTCATTCTGACATCAAAGCTACTGGACTCTAACAAAAAGAGCGAACACAAAAAAGTATTGAGTTAAAATCGTAGTTCAGCCTCAAAAGTTTCCAAGCGGATTGCAACAAAAGTTGGAAAAAAGCCTGACAGTTGCGTTTGAAATGTTCTCTGAAAGTTTTTGACGAATTTCCAGTTTTGCATTTTGGGTTTAATTGGTATACGTAAAAATATATAAAGGTTGACATTGTCTATAATAAACCGTCTAGGGAATTGATTTATAATAAAGTATTGAACTTTTTATACCTACTTAATTTACTTCTTACTTAAATATAGTATATGATAATGGCATGGAATGCTTATCAACTAAAAATATATCTGTTTCGTGATAAATTTTTTTCAATAGGTTCAATAAATAGTCTTCATTACTTTCACCTTCACGACTTTTTGGGTCTAAGGCATTGCGATTTCCTCAAGATGTTTTCGTTCACCGTCCGATTGATATTCGATATATATATAGTGAAATTCCATTGGTTCGAATGACGTCAGGGATGAGAGTTTAATGCTGAATGCCAGCGCTGCCGAGTAACTACTAGTTTCAAAACTTATGAAGACATATCTATGCCCCACACCTCATTGAAGTGTAACGGGCCTTATAAGGTACGGTAATATTTCAGTCCTTTGTGTCCGACGTTTAATTTTCAAGGGCTCAAGTCGTATTGTTTCGATAAGATTCGCGGGAACAATGGACATGAAATTAAATTTTCTCCCCAAGGGAGGGGGAGGCGAAGGAGCAAGGATTCTTGTACCCTTATGATGGCTGCGTTTGAGAAATTCATTTACTCACAGAAGCGTGCTTGATTTAAGCAATGTACATAAAAAGCAGCTTCACTAGCATGACATTAAATAATGCTGATTAAATGACTTTTTATGGTCTTATTTTATTATTATTATTATTTTTTTGAATGCGTGTTTTGATACTAGGAAATGACAGTTTCCTTACTATGTTTATTATTTACCAACAATGGAAGGACTAAAATGCCGGGATTAGAATCCATGGTCTCAACTTAGATTAATTTTATTATTGTTTACATAAAAAAAGACAACAACAGTATGGTGGAAACATCTCGACTTAAGGGTCCTTTAAGAAAAGAGCGTACCACTTATTAAAGGCCGCCAACGCACTTGCGAGCCTTCTGGCAATGTGAGTGTCCATGGGCAGCGGTATCACTTAACATCAGGTAAGCCTACTGTCCGTTTGCCCACTGTTATATATAAACAAAAAGCATAAATTTAACAGTTTTTCTGTACGCCAGGACATCATTTATAATTATTATATTGCCGATGCGTAGAAGATAGTATTTTTGCATCACTAATTCGACTGGATCAAAATTAGTTAACAAAGCTAATCATTGCAAGGACTTTTGTTAAACTAACAATTTCATACGATTTTTTCTTAAATATGAATATTATCAACAACTTCAAAGTTGTTGACGGGCATCGTTAACAATGTGCAAGTTCGATTACCGCTGAAATATTTATTTATTTAGGGTTGGTAAGCACATTCTTGCCTTAAAACACACAACCGTACCTGATAATATAGTCTAAAAGTGGATTGAAGCTAATACACATAATTTATGAGAATGAAAGAAGAGTAGATCAAAATAACTAAATTACAAATAACAAATTAAGAGCATTACGTTGATGTAATTTTAAAATTTGTTTAAAATCAGTGAACTAATAATAATTCAATTTCCTTTCCAATTAGAAATAGCAGAACTAAATTTAACAATAAAATTTGATTATACGGATAAATGAATTTACGGCTAAAATTCATAATTTCAGAGAGATTACGATGACTTTTAATTTTCACCCAGACCGCGCACAAGAATTTCATTTTTTCTTCAAAGAAAATTTTAATTAACGTTTAATTAAAGATTTTTTACTTGTTACCTAATCATAGACAAGAAGAGTTCTCTTTGTATTTTAAATTTATAATAAGCGTCTCGGTGGCTATATTTGTAACTACGATGTGTATATTAAAAAAAAAAACAGTGGCACTACAACCTCTTTAGGTCTGGGCCTCAGATTTCTGAATCTGTTTCATGATCATTTTTCAATGTAATAGGCAAGTAGGTGATCAGCCTCCTGTGCCTGACACACGCCGTCGACTTTTTGGGTCTAAGACATGTCGGTTTCCTTACGATGTTTTCCTTCACCGTTCGAGCGAATGTGTAATGCGCACATAGAAAAAAGTCCATTGGTGCAGCCGGGGATCGAATTTACGACCTCAGGGATGAGTCGTTGAATCCACTAAGGCCACCACTAGGCCAACACTGTTCAAATTATTAGAATAGATAAAACGGTTAACGAGCAGTTTGTGAAATAGTTTGAGCGATTAATCAATAATGTAAATTAAGCTTAATTCAAACACGAAGTTCTGGCTTGAGGTTCTAATTAGTAGTCAATTTAAACATTTAATTTGAATTACTATGTATCTTCTATTAGCTTACTAGTTATTTTTAGATTAAAATAAAGACAACATTTTTATAGTAATTTATCCTACACACATGAAATAATATTTATTTTAATGTATTGTTGGTTTAGTTTCTTTACTGCTATTAATATTAATTATTGACATATTTTTTTTAATAAAATTTAAATAACGTCGGACAATAAAGTATTTGCAATAGTCTAGCCTAATGATATTATCTAGGCACTCATCTCCATTCGCTTTTATTTCGCGCCACGCGCCGCACAAAATTTTCCATCATGTTTATGAATATGTAAAATTGTAAAGTTTATACCATATAGTAACTAAATTATATTCAATGTGTAAATTTGTGTGTATGCGTGTCTCTTTTGAGTAAATACAAATTACTTGTGTCAAGGGAACCAGCTCTTCCGTAACTTATTGGTATAATTGTTGCTTTAACCATACAGACTGCGGGTAAATTGATGATTCTGTTTACTTTATTATAATATCTTGCTCTTTTGTTAGAAAGATTACTGTTCAATGGAAGCAGTGTGCTTTCTAAACAATGTGTGTAGAACGAAAACGATGAGATTTCCATTAATGTCCAGTTCTTGTGATAGAAATTTGTGTGGATTAAACTTATATTAAGCAAACACGTTGTGTGTTGTGTTATCTGGTCATCCCCTACTACGCTTTCCGTAGAATGATGGTAAACCTAGAATGGTGGTAAACCTAGAATGGTGTCCACAGAAGTTATTGGACTATTTCTACTTATTAGTAATAAAATATATAATTCTAACACAGTCTAAAAACCTTTAAGTTCTCCGTGGACATTCTTGGAACTAATTCCACGGAAGCATGAACTAATAATATAACTTACTGTTTACTCGATAATAATTGACGTAACCATCAAAAAGTTTGTAAAAGATTCTGATCCAATTAAAGAACAACATAATTCGTCATCGTAATACAATGTCGGACTTGAAAAAGATCCAAAATCCACTTTTTATCATATTTGGGTACTATATTGACTAAATATTACGGCTAAATTAAAAAAAAATCCATGTGTTTTAAATTTCAAATTAATCGGTCGGTAAAGTGACGGATTTGATAGGTACGCTCATAGAAGCATGTGATTTTTCTAGAATACTGTGTAATTTAATGTTATTATTTTTAATTTGTTTCTAAACAAACCTTTTTGTTTGCTTCTATGCCAATTTTCATAATTACAGAATATGAATGAAAAACGTTACGACAACCTAACATGATTATATCATTTTGAAATGGCTGCCCTGTAAGGTTTACTATTTGTTAGATCCGTCACTATTGTATAACCAGCGGCACGTAAGTCTAGCGCTGGCCGATACGTGGAGGGGATTGCTGCGCATGTGTACTGTCGCGCGGGGACAAAATGCGACTGGAGAGCCAATCGACGCTCTTCATTCCGCTAGCCCCCCTCAGGTACCTTATTTTTTACTTCTGCGCAATAACGGTCAGCGCTAGAGTTTCGTGCCGCTACTTATACGACTGTTACAAATTATATAGTAACAAATAAAATTTGGCGATGAATTTTTTTTTATTTTAGATACAAATTATAGAGACTATAAATCACTAGGAAAAGGCCTTGAACTGTCAAAACATTTATAGAGCACTGAATATTATTGAAATAGGTATTATATCAAGTATCAACATCGTTCTTCAAAAGGGGCTAATATACAATTAAATAAATATATTTCGAGAATATTCAGCAAGAATTTCTTTGATATAACCGTTTTTGCTCCTTTCAAAGTATACGTTCAAATATATTTTGTAATTTTATATTAATCATCTGTTTTATGCTCTAAATAAATCGTGTTTTGATAATAATAACGCTCATGTTTCGTAGTGGTTATTACATTTTCGCAATTAACCAGTTAATTATCTTGTCAAGTTATTAACTTCAGATGTGTGAACGACTGAGTTTGTAGATTGAAATCTGTAATGCGATATGAAGTTTGAATTATATTTATTTAAAAGGTTCCACCACATTACACATAATATACATATTACATACAATTTAATTAACTAAACAAACAACATATAATAACATTTTAAACTATGCCTTAGATACTACTAAACAAAAAATAATAATCCAGGGGTGCTACGAGTACATACATGTGTTTTAATAGACGTGTAGGTGATCTTCCTTCTGTGACTGACACACCGTCAGTGGCCTTATAATGTTTGCTTGAAACACAAACATCGTAATGAAGGTGGCCTTAGACCCAAAAAGTCGACAGCATGTGTCAGGCGCAGAAGACTGACTATATACTCGTCTATCAAAACCAATATAGAGTCGTAGCGTCCCTTAATTATTATTTTTATCTTTTTAATTGTTTTGCTTGGAGTTTAGTATCTAAGGAAGAAACCAATTAAAAATAATAAATGATTACGAAACATTACATGATTAAGTGATACCGTCGACACTGCCAAAAAGCTTGCTAGCGCGCTGCCGGCCTTTTAAGAATTGGTACCCTCTTTTCTTGAAGGACCCGAAGTCGAATTATTTCGGAAATACTTAAATGGGCAGCTGGTAAAAGAGCGGACCAAGTTAAAAAAAACACCTTTCGAAAATGTTATATGGTTACTAAGTAATTTTCGTTAACTTGTAACATTTTAATTTTCTTGAAGAGCTAATTAAGTCTAAGGAAAAAACGCGTCCCTTGAGACGTAATGTTATCTTCTATCTTATCAGGTTTCAGTAATTGTGTAAGACGAATAAGGGTCGCTTTATTTCAACATTCACTCCAACTGTTTCACGCCTTGATATTTCTTAAATTCGTTTAGGAAAGGTTTCCGAAGCTTTTCTTCACAAATAGACTTAGTACAAATAAAGCCATATATTCAATTAAGTCTTTCCCTTTGGGGATAAAGCCTGAAGTTTTTTGTAGTTTCTCGTGTTTTCGGGGTCATAAATGTTACTGTATTTAATTGATATATTTATAGGTTAATAGCTTTCTGGCTAACACGTGGATTTGAGGCTTGGTTGAAAGTATTTACAGATCGACCTTAAGTTGAAACTACACTATCACTGCACGGATCAGGGGCCTTAGTCAAGATGCCTTAACAGTAGTGTATGTAGAAAGTCGAAAACTAAATTTGTATGGAAATGAATTACTTTAAACGCAGGAATTTATTTGTTGCAAACACAATACAGGTTTTGTTCTCGTACAAAAGCAAACAACACATAAGAGAGCGCTGGCAGCTCTCTTGCTTACCAAACTAAGAAGAGCCTTCGTGAACAGTCACATCCTTACTCCGTATATACAAATTAATATTATTTATTCTACCTAATGCTCACAATTGAATAGAAACTGTTATATGTTTGCACAAAAATTCCGATTCAAAAATTTGATACACCATTAGAATGCTAAATTATTCGTCAGTAATGACTATATTTATTACGAAAATATTATTATTTGTACGCCGTGCGAAGCCGGGACAGGCCGCTAATAATAAATGCGTAAATAATATCGTCTGTGATCGTCACAACTTTATTAAAACTATATCAGTCTTATTGCGTCGTTTTATCTAAAGTACTAATATGTTTCTTTATTACAGAGAAAGAGACGAAAAAATATTTAGTTACAGAGCACTATTAGACTTTTTTAGTTTTTATGAATGCTAGAATTAAATTTAAACGAAAAAAAAACGTTTATATTTAAAACTTCGTATTCACACTCTATTATTTGGTTATTAAATTTTAATTTTATATTAGTCAGATGTTTGCAGCTTTTCAGTTAAAACAAAAAGTTGCATTTTAAAAATTATATTTTGTTAAATTTGATTCCGTCTATTTACGTCACGATGACTCGAATAGATAGATGATAGTGAATGTCTCTGCCCACAGCTCGCCCTTTATCTCACGTTCGTCCTACCCTCCGTTATGGTGACAGCTAATAAAACACACAAAAGTAATCTTTCTGTAACAATAATTGACTCAATCTGTCGTAAACGTTTTCTGCTACGTTACTTCGTAATAAACACACAATTTTCCCCCATAATTACTACTATTTAATTCAACTAAACTATATTCCTTTTAGAATAGAAATCCCGCAAATATTTTTACAGCATAATACAAAATCCAGCTACAAAAATATAATGCGATACAAACATCTCATACAATATCTGATGCAGCTTTAAATTCTGAAAAGAAAATAAATTTAAAACAACAACAAACATCCCGGGAACAATGGAGGCTTCATAAATCATAAACTGTATAAAATTTCACCTGTGGTACGACGCAGGCGCGAAACATACTCTCCGAACTAACTACCGAATAGAACTCAGTACTGTGCCATTTTCTCTGGTAGAAGACGTCTTTACTTTGAAAACAAACCCCGATTTGACATCAAAACACACTTTTATAACTTAAAATACTATTGAAAACTAAGGAAAATATTATTAAGTTCAAAACATAGCATATTTATTGTGTATTTGTGCTTTGTGAAAGTTTAGAAAAACTTATCATGTGGTGGATTCTACGCAGAGCGAGGTTGACTGGAGCATCGTTTTTCAGCTCGGCTTCGTCTACAAATAATAATAATAATGCAAAAGCAGGTAATTAAACAAATATTGCGTCTAAATTAAATTATTTTATTGACAAATTAATTATCGATTAATTTAATTCAAACGTTGAATAGTAATTTGATATATAAGTATTCAGATAAAGACAAGAAATGCTAAAACATAAGTATTGTTAAGTTACTTAGTCTATAAATAGTTTTTTTTTTGCTGACATTTCGTGTGGTAGTGGCGCCAAAATCGTAAGACGATTACGTGTTAGTTTTTAAGCATTTTTTAAACATCAATCATGCTATATAAAAGACAATGTATATTATGTTAAATAAAAATGTTTACATTAGGCCTTTTTCGAATTTTGGCGCATACATTTGATGCCTTATTACCTTAAATTAAATTCGTAAAATGATATCATTTATTCATAAGATTCACAGCACAATACATAAATAGATTTACATATATATAACATTGTGGACCAATTACAAATCTTCACATATTGTTTTAAAATCGTTCGTTTCATTTATTTAATTTGTATTGTACATATACCTAATGCTTATCCAATTGTGATAAATTTTAAATTAAAATTGAACAACTAATAGAACCAAGAATAATTATTCTCAATAAAAAAAAAAAGATGTCGTAAGCAGCTACTATTATTTGATATGGATCCCCTCTTCATATAAAAAGTTAATGTGAAAACTCATTAGTTTGGTAAGAAAATTAACAATGATTATTTTTTTCAGGTACTGGATTGCCCTTAATTTCTACACAGATACAAGGTTTGTAGTACAGACACAAAATAGATTAAATTTTGTTTTGAACAAAAGGTAAGCATAAATACCATTTAATTTTTAAGTGCTAACATATATTACTGAAATTTTATATTCAAATAGACGCATTCTTATTGGGGGTTTGAAAGTGACGCAGAAAGACCACATAAAAAGAAATTTGCGTATTTATGGATCCATCAATTCTAAGCTTGCGGCTCATTACAACCGGATGTAGTTAGGAAAGTGGGGCTAAGGTTACAGATTTCGATGTCATGATGTAATTGGTCTGTAAAAAGATTATACCTCAGTTAAACTTCGGATTTTGGGAAATCTGTTTCCGGTACACAGTTGTTCCTATGTCACACAAAACACTTTGTATTTGCTTAAATGACATTGACGGACTAATTATAAAACATGGACTAAACAGGTTTGGTACCATGGTTACCTTTTTACATAAAAAACCGCGTTGTAATTGTTTTACCAAGTTATATTGTAAAAATTATAATTTGTAAATTATGAATATATATTTATACTTATTAAGTATATACGATTGAATAACCATTAATTGTACTATCAATTCTAAGAGAAATGAAGTAAAGAGCGTACCAATTTTTAAAAGGCCGACTACGCTATCGCGAGCTTTCTGGAATTATAGGTGTCCATGGCGGCTGTACCACTTAACATCAGGTGAGCCTGTGAGCTTCCTGTTATATGTAGAACAGTAAAATAACCATCATAAGTAATTTCCCCCTGCGTTACCTATATTATAAATGAATAAAAAATAAACGTATAAATATTGGATCACATATAATCAAAGAAAACTCGTAAAGCCAAATCCCAAATCATTAATCTTATTGAGTTGTAGACAAAGGCAAAGTTGAATGTATTACTCGTGATACAATAATCCTTATTTATAACCTAATATTGGTCAAATTAATTGTAACAATGTATATTCATTTGACTCTGAATAAGGAAAAAATAAATCGAATGTATAATTATTAAAGATGCCGTAATGGGTAAGATCATGCAGATCTAATAAATAAGATCTGTTAAATAAATTCATATTTAATTGTGTATTCTTATGCAAATGTGTTCTCGTAAAATTATACCAAGACGTCAATCATAGGCGATACTTTAACGTACTTTAAATAAAAATAAATCAGTGGCGCAACAACATTTTTAGGTCTGTGCTTCAGATTTCTGTATCTGTTTCATGATCATTTGTCAATCTAATAGGCAAGTAGGTGATCAGCTTCCTGTGCCTGACACTTGACGTCGACTTTTTGTGTCTATATCGGCTTGATAGTTTTTCTTATTTATAATGGATATTATAACTTAATTGAAGTCGAAGTATACGTCATTGCTGTAATTAGGTATTTCTCTTACAAAATCACAAAGATCACTTCGTAGGTCAACTACACTAATTATTTTTAATTTAATAAAGTACGGAGAGACTGATGTTGATCTAGCTAAATTTATTTCTCTTGTATGTTTTATACATACACAAATACATGTGAAAAAAAATCGTAATACAATGTTTTAACTAAGACATCAAATTGTTGATAAGTTAGTTGCACCACGGGTTCGGTAATTATAAGGAGATAGTAAATATAAACTTCTTGCAAAAAAAACCGGGCACCTAAGGAAATTTACGATCTAAAGTCGATTTCCGGTAATTAAATGAAAGATAATTGTCTGACGTAGTCTGCGTAGTTATAATCGTGTAATACGCGTGAAGTCATTTCTGGATTTTTTAAAATTAGTTTCTGATGAATTTTAAAACCGAGAGAGCGAAGAGAGTGTTCGGCAATAAAGAGATAAATATTATTTTACTTTTTTAATTAAATAAAGATACAAATGTAAAAACCTAATAACGAGTGAGTCCCCTTGCCAAAGTCACAGCTTGAACCTTCTGGGAATGCACTCCACGATGTTTTAATAACGTTTTTAGGAATACGTTTCCGCTCTTTTGCAATGACTCTTTTTAGCTCTCTGATGTTTTGTTGAGGGGGTTGCATTGATCTTTCTCGTCTCTTTAGAACATCCTTGACATGCTCAATTCGGTTGAAGTATGGACTTGGAGGTGGCTAATCCAAAACGACGGATCCCAACTTCTTGCGTGTACGTTGTTTGTGTTCCACATTGTCATCAAAAAAATGGAATCTTCCTTAACAGGAGCAGAAGTTTGCTTATCAGGACGGTCAAGAGGAAGCTTTTGGCTGTCAATATCAAAACATGCCAGAACGATTGCCACGATTATAAGTATACAGACAACATCAGACAATTAAATTTCATTTAATTAACGTAATTCGACCTAAGAACGTAGATTTCCTTGGGGGCCCGGTTTTTTTTGCAAAAGAATCTATATAAGGGTGAAACCCTAAAATGGACTTTAAAAATTATAATTTTTTGTCAAATATCTTATACTAAGGCGTGATCAAATAAGATTGAATGAAATGAACGTTTAAATTAATTTAATATTTTCATTCCTTTCATTTGGCACTTTACCAACGTGATTTAATTTTAAAATAAGTATCGTATAAAAGCTTAATTGAAAAGTTTTCCATAGCGATGTACATTTTGTTGGAGTAATGTGCTACATTTGTGCTACGACGAATGTAAAATTATGCTACGGCATAATCTTTTACACGCTCCAAAAATGAATCCTCTACTTGTAGAGCGTACAACATATTACTACAGTACTAATATCACATATTAATACGGTAATTTATTAAAAATAGAGGTATGTGGTATAAAGGTGAGTGCTTAGTGTAGCGTGGTCTCAATTACCGCACTCAGGCGCTCATTTGCGCGTAAAGTCCTGGTAGAAAGGTGAAAATTAAGGACAAAAAATCATAAAATTGTCCAAAGTATGAGAGTAAGTGTAGGCGTGGGCCCCCGTTACCATTTAAGGGTATAATATATAAATAACGCCCTACTACAAAACTCATAAAAATCGGTGGAGTCATTTATCACTGTGACACATAATTTTTCCACCAGAATACAATTTGCATTTCAATCACATTGTAGAGTCGTGTCTGAGTTCACGAATCACACTATGTTTCAAGGAAAACATTGTGCTATAATTTCACATTCTGAACTTTATGTAGGTAACACTGAAAATGTTTAAAATTGGCCAGTTAGAAACATTGCTAATCAAAACTATTTTGAATTTAAATTTTAGAACTCTTTGGTAACCAAGTGTAGCATATTGCATTCATTTTTCATTTGTTTTTGTGAATTGGCGGCAAATCTAAAACTCTTACATATAGTCCAGTCAGTCAAGACAATTAATTCACAATAATTCCAAAAGTTTTCAAATTTTGATGTAAGGTCGGGACTGGTATTAAAACAAACTATAAAATTTTGCAACCTGCTCTGCGGTCCGGAACATTGTTAAAAATGCAATAAATGATAATTTGCTCAGTTCTTGAGACCAAAATTCCAAAAGTTCTGCAAAGTTGGAGTAGTGTTAAATATATTATTTTACATCACGTGTCAAATTTGCAACCAATTTAAGTGTACGGAACATTTTTTGATATTAAAAATTAATGTTTTTCTTTATTAAACTGAAGGAAAAGTTCCAAAACTTCTGCAAATTTGACAGATATATCGAAAATAAAATAAATAACAAAAAATGTTCCGTACACTTAGGTTGGTTGCAAATTTTATACGTGATATGAAATATTATATCGAAAACTTCCCCAAGTTTGCAGAACTTTTGGAATTTTTTTCACGACCATACAGCAAAAATTAATTTAATTGCAATTTTAACAATGTTCCGGACTGCGGACAAGGTGGCAAAATGAGATTTATTGTCGTCCCAATGTACCATTCACTTGACCGAAGTTTGAAAACTTTTGGAATTATTATCAAATTTTCGATTTCGAATGTCTATAATGACTGGTCTAATACTTTAACCGACGACCACACCTTCGCATGGACTGGTGTCGCCAAATTTTAGATAATTTCAACGGTGGTGACTCAAATGCTGTATTTGACATCGTCACAGATGATGAAAGTTGGATAGTGGATATATTAATAAGATAAAATTCGAGATATTCGCTTTACGAGCCCTGAAGATGCGGTGAAAGCGAACGAAAATGCCATAGAAGAGACCCCTGAGGAAGAATGGGCCCACTGTTTTTCTCAGTGGTTCCATCGAATGCGACGATGTGTAGAGAGGAACGGAGATTAATACGAAAAACAATAATAGTATTGGCAACTTTCTACATTAAGCCGTTTTTCATTTTCTAAACATTTTCAGTGTTACCTACCTATAAGAAAACAATTCTCTAGAAACAATAACTTTCTACGATAGAAGAGTTGAATAGGCTGTATAATCAAATGCCATAACCCAGATAGATTTAAAACAGTACATGAAGTGCATCTCGAAGACAAAGTGTTGGCAGGTTTTGGCTCGGGAAAGGCTTTGTCTTTGCTCGGTCAAGGGTCCTCTGACGTGCCACTTTGCATATTAGAACATCGCCGTTCTAATTAGCGCATACTCTTTGTGATAGAACCAAAAATGTAGGCGATTTTCAAGGTACTTTACTCGATTAAAGTTTTTGTATCTAGCCGATACTATTGGAGCTATGTTTTATTGGTTTAATAACCTAACCTTAATCCAAGAAGTTATGATTATTATATTATACGTAATGGTAAATATTATGGTAGACATTTAGAAATTGATACAGCGCAACCATTGCCACCTTTCTCTAGACGTTTATAAGAGGAAAGTAAAGAAAAGTAAATTAATCATTATTTTATAGTGTTTGGCAATGGTCCATTTGACAAGATTGTAAAAACCATTTTACATTTATAAATCATCAGATAGTCATTGATTATAATCTAGACAGTTGTATATTTTATAATTCTGTTAAGTATAATGTAGGTGAGTCAGTCACTTAAAAAAACTATTTTTTGAAGTTATACTTCGTTAGGCGCGTTATGAAAAATGTATGAGAGTGAAATTTTACGATGCGCGCGCACCGTGACACCAAATTATCAGTATGGGCGCCGAGCGTGCGCGAGCGAGATGGGAATAAGACAATCTACAAGTATAAAGAAATAGAATATGCGTGACGTTAGCAGCTATGCCAAGAATTTTGAATGACCATTATGACATTTGTAGTACCTTTTAAACAAATAAAGGGGTTTTAATTATTTTTTCAAAGAAATTTTGCAATGCTTTTTCACAAAGACCTATTGTTTCTTAGTTAAAAGGTTATAAAACATACCTAGTTATTAAATTGAATTAATAATATAATAAAATAATAAATAATAATAATTATTAATATTAATTAATAATTGAATAATATACTAAATATTAAATATTGTTAAATTATTATATACGCTAAATATTTATTATTCATTATTTAATATTTAAAAAAAATAAAGAAAGCCAAAGAAGTATAACTTCTTACGTAAATAAGTACACGCACCATTTTTTTTTTATTTTTTTTTATTTTAATGACAGCCATTTTTATACTGATTACTGTAAATAATGCTTTAATTTTAATACTGCCAAATCCCATTAATAACAATAGTAATTTTGTAGGGTTAATATTCTTATAAAAAAAAGTAGATAATTGCATTATATATTAGGCCGAGGCGAACCGACAATTAAAATTAATGTTTGTTTTTATTAATTTATTTAGTAATCCAAAAGTAATATTTCAATAAATTACAAGAAAATTTCTAGACACAAAGTAGCTGTAACGAGAGCAGTCATTTGTCAGTTCTCAGCCGGAAGCCGTCAGTTCAGGCTTTTAGCCACCGCCGGATGTGGTTGTACAACTACAAAATGGCGAAGATCAAGTACTGGTCATTAATCACGTGTAAAGGACAACTTATTATACGTTTTAAAGAGCAGACAAATGTAGTTAAAACCGATTTAATAATGACATAGACATAACATTTATTAATAACGAAAACACACACAAAATAACAATAATCAAAGAAAAAAATAAAATAAAAAATATAAAGAGAGATATCATTTTTTTTTTCCATTTTCCCATTCGGTTCGTTTCAAGTGTGTAATGCGTGTGTGCTGTGGCTGTAATTGGCCTTGGCTCACCATTGGATCTAAAGATGTGAAGAGCTCGGCAACCAACTCTGTATTTGACCACACACTTTTCTGTATTTTATTTCGTATTTGTAAAGTAGTTTACATTACACTACATTCCAAAAAAATGCCTCGTTTTCGAAAGTTAGACCTTTCTAATAAACAATAAACTACAAGCTCCCACCTTTTCAGAATGCCAAATCATAAAATTACTGCTTCACGACCGATTTGAGAGCGACCGCCGATGCGAAAACCGCTGTGTGAGTTCGAAAAGTGAGTTACAGAATCGCAGGGCTGGCATCTTAAAACTTCCATCCCCTTATTCTATAAAAGCTTTGTCGCATTTCTTGGTAGGCTGTACACTTCTTATTCATAAGGTAATATCATTATAATAATAACAGTAAAGACGTCATCATTACTATAGTAATAGCGATAAAGGTAATAACGACATTGTCTGAATAAGTAATATCCGTATAATCAAAAGCTTTGGTGTAACTTTAATACTATACTATACTTAATAACCGAGAAAAAAAATATTCTTTTTAAAACTTAATATTTCTATTTTAAAATATTCTTTTAGTTGAAGAGTAATAAAGTAGATTGTAGACTGCTTACTTTGTTATCTCGCAGACAGTTTTTCTTGGGAAAAACCTCGGTAAGCATTATATTATATTAAAAGATTTTTTGTATTAAGACCTGATGAAATTTTCATTTTCTTCAATCTACTTGGTGATTGGTGGATTGGTGAACAGCAAAAGAGCTAATATAATTACCATTACTTTCGAATTTGATTAAATTTATTGTTTTGAGTTGAGAGAGAGAAAACAATTTAATTATAGAAGTTTGGCAAATATCTGTTATAGATTTCAAACTAAGTCAAGTTTCTAGTAGACTCCTGTATGCAATTCAGATTTTTTAAGTCTCGACTCTAAAACATACCTTATGTGTTAAACTCAAACTTAAAATAACTTTATTTATAAAGGTAAAGGTAAACAAGTACACTTATGAACGTCAGAAAAGCAGTTACATTAATTCTAAATTTACATTTACTATGTAGTTCGCAAGTCAATAGCGAAGAGCGGGAAATAAGAACTGGCAAGAAACTTTACGCCACTCTGTTTAATCGCTATGTTTTGAGTCATACAAATGGTTTTACTGGAGCAAATCAATCCCAAGGATTAGGATCATTTAAATATTCGTCAAATTTATAAAAAGCTTTAGTGATTAATTTACTTTAAACGAGAACTTTGTATTTATTTAGTGATAATTCTATAATTTTGCTCGGGAGGTTGTTGTAAAATCGAATACAATTTCCATTTAAGGAATACAATTTCCATATAAGGAATACAATTTCCATATAAGGAATTAGTAACGAGATTAGTAACACAAAGCTATCTAATTTTTATTAAAATAATTAAAAGTATATTTTTGTATCGGATGTTTTAATAAAATCCGTCATCGTAATTAAAATTAAGTCCTGTATATTTTTCAATTACCAGCGTGTCTCAGACGCTGCAGGCAGCCGACGATAATTGCGATGCTGTTGACTTCATTATGCACAGCCAGATTCATTAAGGCTACATATTTATAGCTGGCACCTTCCTTATAATGTTATTGCACCCGGCAGGCTTTTCAGGTCTTAAGATGCTTAAGGGCTAGCGTACTACTTGTACTTATGCGACTTATATAATGTGTGTATTTTTTTTGTATAGAACAGTGCAAATTGGTATTAGAGGATTACAGCCGTCCACCATAGATTTATATCGTTAGATAGGCCCCGACACCAAAAACTGTGGCATTGTTTTTGAATATTTGCGTTAACGAAAACGTTTGAATGTGTGCGTCAACATGGCGTCCAAAAACAGTGCAATTTGTGTAGAAGGTACGGTCGAAACTAGTGTCATCTCTTTTTCTCCTACATTAGTTGCAAACACTACTTTCTCTTTCGTGCACTCGCCATTTAAATTTGTTATTTTAGACAGTGCGGTAGGAAAAATAAAAGTTTTTAAATCAAATCGCAATACTTACGAGTGAAATGTTACACCTCTGGCTTTATTTGTGTTTCTAGAATTGTTGTTGCACTTTAGCTTTCTAAAGTGCCTTTGCACACGATGGCATTTTGTGACACTAAACTGCTCGCAAACGTCATTTACAACACGTCCGGCTAACACTGTGTTTAGGGGTGCACTGATCCCAGGTTAGTGAGCTCACTCACTTCGACTGTGGAACAACACGGCGCGGTCTCACTGCGGTAAGGGCCTATCTAACGATACAAATCTATGCCGTCCACACTTACAGTGCCAAAAGGCTCGCAAGTAAAGTGTTTAAAGAATTGGTACGTTATTTTTTTGAAGGACCCTAAGTCAAATTGGGTCGGATATACCTCGTCAGGAGCTCGTTCCACATGGTGGACGTGCTCGGCAAAGGCGCCTTGAATTTGAATTGTATTACGTAAATTAAAAAAAGCTGTGTCTAGAGACGTCGATCAAGTTATTTTAAAACTTTACATCTAGTACTTAAAGATCTGTATAAAAGTATAACCCCATAGACCGAGCGACCGACTATTCCAGCTAACAGAGAGATTCCATTGAAAAAAGTATAGGCCAGTAGGGGCTACAACCCGATTGGAATTATGGTGAACATATTTAAATCTTTGCTACATGCAGCAGCTTAATCTTATAACAGGAAAACTATATTATGAAAAAATAGGCTTAATTTCAAGTAGTACACTAATGTAATGTAAACTATAAGAATAAAAAAATAATGTACACACGCCACAAAATATAAAAAATAGGGTTCTAAATAACCCGGTAATAAAATATAAAAAGTTTTCGTGAAGTGAGAACCTCCTTTGTGTGTATTACAAATACTAATTTGTCTATTCCTGAAAGTGACATATTGCTAGATGATGTTTCATTACATTAACGTCACGTTTAGCAATTCAATATTGTTATCAAAACTTAAGATCAAGGGCTATATTAAATGTAATTAATACTCAAATAGGTACATGTAATGCTAATATGAATTGAATATTGTGAAAGGCACTGAAACCTTACATTATTCGATTTCACAAAGCTTTGTCATTTTTGTCTACGATTATTATTTTGAGTGTTCCTGCCCTTAGGGGCATATACTGTTGTAATATGATATTTTTATACGTAAGTTTGTATAACAATCGAATATCTTTGTCGGCTACTGATAAAGACAATAGAGTTATAGATGCGTGATATTATATATTCATTATTCTCTCCTTCCTGAAAAGGAGGTATTGATAGAATTTCTTGGAATAAATATTATTAACTAGCTGGTGCTCGCGACTTCGTTTGCGCAGGTTAATCCTAAATAATATTTGTCCAAATGATGTAGCGTGAAAGACATATTTTATCTACTTTAAATACCAGAAACGATAAAAGTATCTATTTTCATTTAGGAATCAATATTATATTATAAGCAAGGTTCACTCTTAATTGGCTATAATGGCTTACACATAAGATATAAATATATACTGTGGCGGGCTTTTTTGTAGGACTATTGAAGATAAACATTTCCATCATACATTACATATGTGTAACTCTAGCGATTTTGGAAGTGAGAATACATTCAGTAGTTTTTACGTGAAAGAGTAACAAACATCAGTCCATTCTTACAAAATTTCGCGTTTATAATATGTATTAGTAGTATCTGATATTATAATTTTGAGCTTCAAAGCGTTTTCATTTGTAATTTAACAAAGATTTGAAATTCGAAATAAATTTTCTTATTACATTATTGTTTATGTTCTATGGAACAATATCAAGAAATTTACATGAACAATATTTAACAAATTTTACAAAAAATAACCAAGGTGTTTTTATAATTATTTTTTTCTAGGAAGCTCGTCGTTTTTATATCATTTTCTCGAATCTTCTCTAGTCTGTGGCTGGGCTAGCTTCAGCGGCAATAATAATAATTTATGCATAATATCATATTGAATTTTTAGTATCTAATCTGGTTCATTCCGCATTTACGAGATAATATGACGTGTTAGAAAATGTACATAAATATAAAACATTGCTTTATAACATGTTTTGATAAATCAGCTCGTAACAATAGCAGTAAACAACCCATATCGGTTGCAAAGTCAAAGTAAAATCATTTATTTCAATTAGACCACCTAAAATGGCACTTTTAAACGTCAAACAAAATACAAAGAAGATTCTAGTTGCCCCTTCCAAAAGGTAGTTTCGTGTGGAGAAGAATGGGCAAGAAACTCCACACTTACTCGTTTAAAATAGGTTTACAATATTTTGTTTACATTAGTTAAATAATTATATGTGAAGACAATGTACTCTTAGAAAAAAACTACTATACTAAAAAAGTAAGTATACATGTTCCTTACATATTTACAAATATCGAAACCGTAGAATATTATATGTTAAAGAGTAATAAAAATAATATAAAAAAACACAATAAAATTGCCAGTTACATATAAACATTATTTAATTTAAAAACACGCGTACGGTATAAGAATGTAAATAAAATCATACATCTGCATTGTATAATAAAGTGTATAATGATAAGCACTTAAAACTAACAAAAAGAAACTAAGCAAAAATAAGACTTTATTACAATAATTTATGATTACCTAAGCTTAGTCTCAAGATAAGCGTTCAAGTCGAAGGATTACGCCTTGACCCAGTTTTCACCAAAAAGCCGACTAAACACTTTTAAGATTTAAGGGTTTGCTTATGATGCACAAAAGATTGGGTAAATTACGATGTTTTGTTAAAATACTATCAAAATTTGGAAGAATTAGTGCAAAATAGTCAATAAATATTTATCAAGTTACATTCTCTATATTATTATAAATAGAGGGGATGGGAACGGTTTCTCAAAGCTAAAAGGAGGAATCTCAACCAGTCTAACCACTGACTGGCTCGGAGGCCCTATTGGCTAAAGTCGAAAAGTTGTATAAATCTTTAGCGGCGGGAATAACTTCGTTGGCGCGTTTCAGGTTATCATCGAAGTGATTCGTAGACACAGATTGTAGATGTCGCTGCAAAAGCTAGCTAGACTAGCAAAGTAGATTCAAACAAAATCTTAATGCATCGTTTTAATTAAAGTACTGTCGTCTCCATTGGTCGAATTGTTTACATTGATGAAAAGAGACTGATCTGTAGTGCGAATCTCGTAACTTAATGAGGTACACTTTACGAATTGCGATGATTTCTGCAGACATGAAAGAAATAATCCCATAATGTAAAATACTCTTTATGTAGTATACTTGCAAATGTTCGTTCTCGTAACAAACTCTAAGTAACATTTATTTTCTTAAAAGATAAATAACTTATACATTGCATTGGAATGAGTCCACTGGCTTTGCTACCCAAAAATGTGTCTTGACCTCCGAAATGAGAATCTTCCAGCGATTCCTGTGCTGTACCACCTCACACCAATCTTCATTGTGGCTTTCAGCTGCAGCAGGTCTTACTCTACTCTTTAGGTCTCACTTACTAAATAGAAAGATTCTTCTGCTTCTTCGTTCTTCTGCCATCGCCTTGCGAAGGTTGGCGATCATCACGGCTTGTTTAATTTTGGATGCCGAGCTTCTAAACAATGACTTGATGCTTTGGCCAAGTCATTGCTTAAGGTGAACCAAGACGTGCGTCTGCGGCCAGCCTTGCGATTCTGTTACTCACTTTTCGAACTCTCACAGCGGTTACACATAAGGAGGGAGTTTGTAGTTTATTGTTAATTAGAATGCCAAATCGTAAAATGACTGCTTCACGACTAATTTGAGCGCGACCGCCGCTTTGAAAACCGCTGTGAGAGTTCGATAAGTGAGTTACAGAATAGCAAGGCTGGTTCCTTCTACCCGCCAGTTTGCCTTATTGAAAGTTTAGATTTCATTTTAAAATCGTAGTATAAACTTAGAGGTAGAAGTCATATACGTTCAAAATTTATTTTACAAGTTATTTTTATTTTATTTATTTATACACTCACGCCTTTTTCTGGAAGGCGTAGGCAGACACTGTGGATGTTCACTTACTACGGTCCGAAAAACATCTCTCGCTTCATCAAATTTCATGACAATCTCGATGCATGCTCTCTAGTACGTTCTGGTCCAGGTATGTACGACAAGGCTTACTTGACCTCACCATCCACGATTGCCTTGTAAATCCTACTCGTAAGCCGCTTCTCATTCATCCTTTATAAACGACCAAACCACCTAAGCATTCGCATTCGTATCCTTGTCACTACGTCCTCTTTTACACAAAACTGCTCACGTATCTCATATATCCTATCACGTAATGTTTCACCACACTTACTTAACTCTCTCATTTCAACGGCATTTATTCTACTTAATTTTTTTCTCTGCCACACCCAACATGTGACCATGTACGTTAGTCACCGTCCATTAAAGTTGGGACGAGCACCTCTCTCAGCCTGTCAAGCCGCATTTGAGATCTCTTGGCTTCACATAAAGGAATCAAAGTCAAAGTCAAAATCGTTTATTCATATAGGTAACACAATGTACACTTGTGAAAATAATGCTTCTAATTTTACATTTACTGCCAGTTCGCAGACTCTCGTTCCAAGACTCTCCGCCACTCTTTTTAATGGCCTTGTTTTTTGTTTTACACAATGTTTGTAAGGAGCTGCAACAGTTACCGTGTTCCACATGACTTCTTAAGTAATTCATAGTTAATTAATAATAATAAAATAAATTAAAAACAAAGATTTGTCCTCTATCAGCAGGAGCCATGGTGAAATAGGAGCACGCACTTAAATTCTCGTGGGAACAACACGCAAATGATCGTCGAAATAATAAGGATCATAGATAATATAATAAGTAATGGTGATTTAAAAATCCATGTGTGCACTGTAACTCAAGACAATATTTGTTTCGCTGGTTACAACTTAAATACTGGTACTCTGGCTTTTTTAAAAAGTAAAGAGAGGTTTTATGAAGCAAAAGTGCTTTGTAAAAAGTTTATTTCGAATAGAGTTTGATTTGACTTTGACGTCGCGCCACGGGGTCAACGGACTTAACTACAAATACTATTTCAATAAATAAATAATTAATATCGAATCTCAAACGTAAACATTTGGGAGCGTGTTATTTTATATGAATATTCGCTTTGTTGATTTAGGACAACATTTATTTATTTTCATATTAATACATAATTGTGAGAGTTTGATTGCTTGGCTGTCAATCATAAGAACTGAATTGCCCTACATGTGTTCTGCGTAAATGTATATTAATTTTATTGAGGTTAGGTATAGTTTTTATGTTTTGTATCTGACTATATGTGCTAATATCAATACACATACAAACATTTACAGAGAAAACATTATACTAGAATTCAAATATGCATGCGTTATTATATTTATGTGCTAAACTGTTTTGTTTATGTATTCCTACAAATTAACCATAATAATCTTAAATAACGGCATGTTTAATGTAAAAATCTTCAAATCTGGTTACATTTATACTATTTTTATTAATAACAGTCAAATGAGGTTGGATAACAAAAAGAAGAATAAAATTATTCTTAAGGATATAAGAAGAAGAAGGAAATATGATTAAGGAAAATTATTCTCTTGTTTTTCTTTCAATCAATGTTTTTTGGGTTAAAAAGTGTAGTTTCAAACATTATATTATATTTTCAGAACAGCTTTAATTACCGTGCAGGTTTTTGAACAGTTATAAAAGGGAACAATTCCTGGATGCCTGTTTTCAGCGTAATTTCAATAGTCTGCTAAAGTTTTTCAAAGCACTTATATTTCACTCAAATTGGTTGTTCCGATCTAATATCGCCTTCATTATACACATAAAGATTTTTTAAATTCAATTAATTTAATGCGTATAACGAAATTTTCAGCTATCTTAGAATAATATTAGTATAAATAGTCAACTTTAACCATTAAATAATATAAAAAAATTGGATCTGACTCTGAAATTTGTCGGACTGAAATTGAATCACATCATGGAACTTTATTCACTTGTTTATCTTTGTAGGACTCGTGTGCTAAAGCTAAAGTACTCATTGAAATCTTGCTTTTCTTTTGAAAGTCTTTCAGACGGGCGCTGACTAATTAAGTTTGTATATGAATAATTCGACTACCGAATATCACAAATGTTTCGAAATAGTAATTGTTACTAATTGTTAACCGTTGGCTACATACAAGGGCATTGTTAGGCAGCTTGAGCGTGAAACTCTCATCTCTGAGGTGGTACGCTCGAATAACTAAGTAACGAAATGCAATGGACTATGTGCGCAAATAACTTGCTCGTACCGTGAAGAAACAGTGAAGTAACCAGCATTTCTGAGGCCTAAAAAGGCACAGAATTTATTAAATTTAGCCAAGAGCAATTTAAATTATGCATACATAATATATGGAATATACCGTACCAACCCGTTTACGACAAATACACGATGTAGTTAACATCGTAATATTTGTTCAGTGAGACCGCACATTTGCATATTACTCATATCATTGTGTAACTGAAATTTGAATAATCTGGGGATTTCAACTACTTACAAAATCCTTCTATCGTAACTTTCAAAGTAAATTAATTTATCTTATTTATGGGTTGCGCATTTATGGAAGAGTTTTTATGATTATAGGCAAAAAGCAATATAGAATACAAAGCCTCTTTTAGTATGGCACATGAGATATGTAATTCGGATACCTGCTGCTGCTTCGCTGATTTGAGAGCGACCGCCGATGCGAAAACCGCTGTGTGAGTTCGAAAAGTGAGTTACAGAATCGCAGGGCTGCGCGGATTCCGCAACTTTGAATAGCGATACTGCAATTTCGGCCTCACTGTTGAGTTTTTCTACCTCGTGAAAACTGCGTTCCAGTGCTATTGAGAGACTTACAAATTACTATACAAAAAACATCGAGCTTGTTTTCGCAACTGTGTAGTACCGCAGGTACCTGGAATGAATATATATTTTTTAGAACAGGGGTTAACGGGCTGGAGGCCTAACCTGTTAAGTGATACCGCCGCCCATGGACACTCGAAGCCAGAGGGCTCGCGAGTGTGTTGCCGGCTTTTAAGGAATTGATACGCCTTTTTCTTGAAGCACCCTAAGTCGAATTGGTTCGGAAATACTTCAGTGTGCAGCTGGTTTCAAATAGTGGTGCGCGGCAAAAACTGCCTAAAAATAGCTTAGTTGTGGAACGACGGACGTCGAGGTGATACGCGTGGTATTTCGTATTCCACATCGACGTCCGTTGATGAAACACAGCTTCAGGTATTGATATAAGAGATTTTACATACAGTGGCAAGCTTATAATCTTTTGCTGCTAATAGACAATAATTAAGCTATTATGACTACTTCTTATATGTTAATACCAAATTGGGTAACAAGAAGGTGGATTCGATATATAATTAATAGTTATATTTATTATTTAAGGACTCTATCATATGTCCATATGGCTATGTGGTATTGACCTAATCATTATAGTAACGGTTAGTTTAAGGCATATTCAGTCATAAAAAACACAAAAATAAATATAACACATACAAACACTGTCGAATTCCCGCTATAACCACTATGATAAAGAAATGGTTTTCTGATAATATAATGTATATATGGCTGTAAAATTTAAAGATAGTAAAAACTGTAGACTAAGATTGGATGTTAGGTTCTTTGAAGAAAGGTTATCTGAAATTTACGATGCCTCAATTCTGCAGGTTGGCTGCCGGTTTTAATTCTATGCTTCACCGACTTCATCACAAAGAAAGTTATTTTTGGCTTCAGCGAATGGTTTAATACATCAAATATGCAAACATTAATTCTAATTAAAATATGGATTTAATTACGCCTCTGTCTAATTGTTGAAACATTCAAGAGAGATGTTCATTTACATTTTGAATACATACCTAATTACCTATGTTATAAATTTATTTTAAATTAAATAATAACATATGTACGTAGTAGAAGTTTGTTCATTACTTTGTCATAGCTTTCGTTATTTACATATTGAGCATACCATATCGGATCAGATTTCAGTCAATCCTCATTCAAAAATTGTAGATTTATTTCCCTTTTTTAGTTCTTTACGCACGTTTAAGCAGATAAAACATAAACATGGCTACGCTCCCTATCTTATTCCTTTCTAAACGAGTACGTTTTAGTACTGTGTCCTTAAAACACATGCATCCTAGTAAAGAAAATTATAACAAATTCCATCCAATCGAATATAAAATTACATAAAAAAACAACTACACACCACTTGAGAAAAAAAAATAAACTTCAACTTATAACACCGCGGACTAATTACGGAAAAACAACGATATTATTTGAAGGAGCACTGTTGTTCAACAATTTACCAGAGGAATTAAAACAGTACGATAATATGAATGTCTTGAAAAGAAATCTAAAAGATTATTTGTAATCAGTGTAATGTTTCCAACCCTCTAGAGGCTACTAATATTATATAATTTAGAATTAAGTACTATATCTCATTGTAAGCGAACTAGTATTAAGTTCTTATGAGAAATAAAGTTCTTTAAACCTTGAACCGAGAAAAACTTTAAAGTAGTTTAGGACACTTCGGTACTTAATACAAAATAATTAATGGTGTGTTTATATGGAGTGATATTTCTCATGTAAAACGTAACTATGTTACTTGCTAACAACACTATCCAAGTAGACATTGGTTTAAACCTGGGATTGAAACAGTCTGCACAGATTTCCACAGCCTTTGACATACAACACTCATTGATTTAATTTCGCTACGAATCTACGTTGTGGCTACAAAGCGGATCCCATTACGTTCTACGAATTAATGCTACAGCCAAATTAAAACACTGTTCTTTATGGTTTCTGTTTAAAATACTTTCAATATTGTAATAAACATTTATAATTTCATTAACGTTTAATTAAGTTATAAATAATACTGTCTATCGACGTAACAAAATTTTGATTACAATTGCAGTTAACTACGACACTAAGATTTATTTTAAATAATTATGTAATTAAACGAATTTTAATTAATGAACGATGAATTAAATATCATTCACTGTCACTGTGCTCACACTCACAGCTCATATGTAGCTTTATAACAAATTTCTTTCTAATACAATAAACATTTTATGAAAATATATGAATCAAACAGAGTCAGACCTGACCCGAACTTGACCTAAAGGGTCGCACGACAAATTAAGGACGCATTAATTTGTACTCTGTAAAACATTTTAGAGTTCAAGCGTGCGATTCTCAGCCCTTAGGCGGTTTGAACCACGACTGTGGACCAAACGCTATTAATTTCTCGTGCCATGGAAGAAAACATCGTAACGAGAACACTCTAAGGGGCCGTCTCCACAAGCGAGAGAATCGCGACGAGTCCGCGTTTTTATCGTCGTGTAATCTCCACGAACGAGCGATTATTCCGCCAGCGTATCGTCGCGTTTCGTAACGGAATCACAGCGTATCCGCAACGACTCGTAACGGAATCGCCGCGTTTCTGCTCTTCTTGCTCTTATTTTGTTCAGTGTTCATTTAGAGTTCAGTGGTGCCAGACGAAACCGAAATAAGTAGTGTCTAAATCAGTCAATAAAATAATTATTTACTATGGATGTATTGTTTTTATTTATGTATGGTCACGCACGTCGCGCGCTCTCTGCGAGAGCGCCACGTTCCGTGGCGAGTGCGCGACGTGCGCGCCACCAGTAGCGACAGGCTCGCAGCGATGTTATGACGTTTCGCGCGCACTCAACCATCCGTCGCATCGCCGCGTTAAGATCGCCGTGTGGAGACACGTTCTATGAGATTGTATAGAAATGCGTGGCAGGACGATTGTATCGTCGCGATTCTCTCGCTTGTGGAGACGGCCCCTTAGTTCCATGTGCCAAACATACGAGGTTCGCGCTGACTCTGAATCGTATTGAATACATACTGAGCGCTCAGTCTTACCGTAAAGTGTTTATCAGGCTGATCTACTTGCAAATAATTTATATCATTAATGCAACCTGCACAAATCTGTGCCCATGGTTCAGAAAATGTTGTAACTACGTTGGATGTATAACATTTTAGATCAATCCACAATTTCTCTTAATCGGCATGACTCATTTGTGGCATTACAAAGCCAAAGATTTGGGGACCATAACATACAGAAGCCAGTATTATGTAGTAAAACCCCGGCGCTTTGATCGATGAAGTGTAGCGCCCCTTGAATATTGAGTGCTATCCGTACACGATCATATTGCCTCAATCAACCGGACTATTGAGATGACATTACATCCCCCGTTGCTGTTTTATTTGGAACTAGTTCTTATGTTACTATTATTATGATGATACAAGGCGTGTCAATTGGCGGTTTTAAGACTAGGTATCCTACCTAGTCTTAAAACCGCAGAGTCGAGAATTAATACAACTATCTGTATGTCAAAAACTTATTGGATTCTGGCAAAAGGAAGACAATGGCAGTATTCAATTCAATAATATGTCAGACTGGTTACTTATACCTAAAGTGCTAAAGATAGCTTAGCTAAAGCTAGGTTTGTGCGGGAAATATAACGGAGCGTTATTTAAGTAAGTTTTGCCGCGCACCACCACTATCTGAACCAATTCGAATCAATAAAGCGTACAATTTTTTAAAAGACCGGTAACGCACTCGCGAGCATTGACAGTATCTATGGACGGTATCACTTAATATCATTGTGCGTCCTAATTTTTTGTTCTATAAAAAAAAATATCAAAACAAATTTATTTAGGAAATACTCGTTTGAGGTGCTTAAGGTGCTCATAAAAGGCCCAGAATTTTATGATTAGTATAAAGAGGACGGACTACCCCACTTTTTTCTGTTTGTTGTCTTTTCGCTATATTTTGTAGCATTACCTGCGACTCCTTAATTGCCTTAGTTTAAAAACTACATTAATAATAATAATAAATAATCTTTATTTCGTCTCTCACATATACATACAACAAGGTTATTATAATTAAACTAAGATGATAACATTTGGAAGTGTATGTGAGAGACTGGTCTCTGTAACAAGAGACCTGAGTGACAGATAGCCAGCCTCTCTACCACCGGACCGGAACACGTACAATCAGGTCATTGTCATAAGATAAAATAAAAGAAAATAAGTAATTGCTAAAAGAAAACATTGCAAACGAAGTCGTAAAAATAAATTTGGTGTGTGTGTGTGCATGTGTGTGTGTGTGCATGTGTGCATGTGTGTGTGTGCATGTGTGTGTGTGTGTTCATGTATGTGTTGTGTGTGCATGTGTGTGTATGTTTGTGTGCGCGCGCGCGTGTGTGTGTATCCTCTATATTCTGATTTCCCGGACTTTAAATAATTTAAGTAAAAACCCTGATTAAAATACGATATGTGTCAACTCAATTGAAATCATCTCGTTTTTCGTTCACCCATTTGTTAAATGTGTGATTTTATGTTCATTACCATACAAATAATACAAAGGTAAAATCTGTTTTAATGTTTGCTTTAAATAGATTCCATTAGTGGCAAAAACAACCGTTATTCGCATCCCTCACAAATGGTTTTCACAATTTGTTATTGCTTAAATTAAATAAAATTACTCGTTAATTTAGTAATTTGTTTATAAGTGAACGCATGGACCTTCATGTAATTCGTTTGTGTGTTTCAATGTTATTAAATTGTATCTCAATGTTGGCAGTGCCGTTACAGCTCAGCTAAGGCCTGAGGGCTGGTGTGTTTCAGCTGAAATTTATAAAAACGAAATCGGACTGTCTTATCTAAACGTTTACATAAATCGTAATAAAAAGACGAATACCAATATTATCTCAATATAGAATGTTATTTTATTACCTTAGAAACGTTAAGAAGGGTTATCCTTTTGATTTTGATTTTTATTTATCGTTAAATTATAGATACACTTGAATTTTGGGGAAAGGGATACTCTTCTTTAATAAAATCCCAGAGGCTCTTTTATCTCTGCCTTTCAATAAATTTAAGAAATGTATTAAAGAAAAGCTGTGTAAATATTGGTTGTTTGTAAAGTAGGTTTACGATCGAGATGTTTACGTGATAACGTCTTATTGGTGATATAAGTTTTTGGGAAGTAAGGAATTAATGAAGATAACAATTTTTTCAAATTTTAAATTACATCTATCGTTTTATTCACAGTTTTGATGATAAATTTCGGGTGTAAAATGACAAGTTTACTTATTCGACTATGATATACATTTTTCTCTAAAAATAAATGTAATGTAAATTCTCTAAAAATACATTTTTATTAGCAGTAGTGTAAGCAAGTACACCACATCCGTGCTTGAATTCTATATCAAAAGTGAAAAAGGTATCGATATCGTTTGAGTCAGGAAATGGAATGACGTCGTGATTTCCCGTTGGCTTCCGAGTGAGGTCAGACTGTATTCAATATACCCAGCTTATGTAAGCTATGAAAAAGTTAAACTATCTATGATACATGAAGACTTGTAACTAAATTAAAAAAAAAACAATAAATTTAATTAGCTTTTTTTTTACTCTAGTTAATAATAAGAAGCGCAAATGTTAACAATCATCTTACACTTGATGCAAAAATCAGCCCTTTAGTTTTATATACACTCATAAATTGAAAATAACATTTTCGTTCCGATAATGTCCAATATGTCGACTGCACTTATATTCTTTATAGGCAACAAATGTGTCACTTACATTTAAGAACCCAAAAATAAGTCAAGTTAGTTTTTTGTTACGAATTTCGAATCAAAATCAAAATCCGTTTATTCAATTTAGATGCGTCTTAGGGCATGCTTATGAATGTCAAAAACGTTTACAAAATTCGCGAAAGAGCAAGACTACGCCATCCGTTCGCAAAACTACTAGGAGGCCTTGTTCTAAGAAGAACGGGCAAGAAACTCAGCAAGTTTTACCGTCACAACTCCAATACCTCTAATTTTATGCTAGTTATAAGCTCATGTTTTAAACGATTTAAGCCAATTGACACCTAGCACCTAGTGATTCATTTATTTGAACATTCATCCAACACTGCCACCTCACTTTCTTCTGCTTAATAAAATTTGTTTTAGTATTGCCACCATCGACTTAAATGCAAATGACCAGGATATTCTGGAATCGATTTCCGGGCAGATGATTGGTTCGAAAGCATAAAAGGAAACGTGCTCTAAAAGTTATCAGATAAAAAAATGATAGCTTTGCAACGCCAACACTGCCTACGTATTTTTTGTATTAATTTTGTTACGAAATAATGCGAATTATAATTTTATTAGGCAATGGAGTGGATTTGATGTAGCATAATTACTGTGATTTTTTCAAAAAGATTTTTTTCGTGCCCGACACATATCCTCCATTTTAGATTTAGATATGGTTCTCTTCTAACCTTTATCTTATTCTTCCTCGACATTATAGAGTCGGAAAAGACTAAATCGTGGTATTAATGGAATTTAACTTAAAAAAGATTATCTCTAACTAAAATACGGTCGAACAAATTATAAACAGAGATATTTTAGATCTAAGAAAAGTTTGCCTTTGTGATGCGAAAAATATAATATTTGTTCAAAGTAAATAATGAAAGTTCACGATTCCTTTGTCCTTTTGTGAGAAATTTGATGAATATTTTTGACTTAAGTTACGATTTTAATTTCGTATTAACGTTCACTTTGTAAACGATGTTTTTAATAAGAACCTTTTTTTGTCATCCAAGTGAATGGCAATAAAAATGTTTGTTTTATATAACATAAAAAAAAAACAACAATTCAAAGTCCTTACTGTGGTCCATCAGTAGCGTTGATTCGTAAAATATTTTCTAAGGTTCTATATAATACTGGTATCGGAAGACTGTATTTCCTTTATGTATTCAAAAGCCATACTAATAATATACATACAGGCACTCTCAGAGAAAATATTACACTAGAAATACAAAGCGTGCTTGGACAAACAAATATGAATGAAAGAGATGCATATCCCTATACCCCTTTGGCACATTTCATGATAAACTTCCTTGTTTAATAAATAACAAAATTTACCGTTTGTTAAAATATGTAACCAACCAATCCCAGAGCTAAGATCGTTTTGAGTGGACTTTGAGCTGGGCTCTCGCTTTCTTTGATGATAATTAAATTGTATTTACTGCCAACTACTTTGAATATTTTGTGCTTGAATCTCTTTTAATTGGTAGTATATGTTGGTTAAACATCCACAAAATAATGGGGTAAAACGACCTTAAAATGAATAACTAAGTCCGTGGCGTACAACCTTTTTAGGATGGGCCTCAGATTTATGTATCTGTTAAATGATAATTTGTAAATCTAAAAGGCAAGTAGGTGATCAGTCTCCTGTGCCTGACACACGCCTTCGACTTGTTTAGGTCTAAGGCATGCCGGTTTCCTCACGATGTTATATTAAAAAAATTCAGTTAAAATCCTTATAAAAAGAAAAAGCAGTGTTGGCCTAGTGGTTTCAGTGTACGCAACTGTCGCTTGTATAATGAAAGAAAACAACGTGAGGAAATTGGCGTGCCATAGACCCTAAAAGTCGATGACTTGTGTCTTCCATATATATAAGACAAAGAATACGACACCGATACAGAAATTTGAGGCCTAGACCTAAAAGTTTGTATTACCACTGTTTCTTTATCGAGAGTTAAATTTACAAACAGCATATGTAAATTGAAACTTCGTCAAAATGTATTATAAAAGTCATGCCTGAAACTAAATTAACTCAATGTAAGATAATTCCAACGAATTAAACATTAATTATGCATATTAAATAAACATACAGGCGTAAATTAAATTTTCACGAGGCGCAGGGAACATTAAATAATACAAAGAACAAACAAATTGAATTAATTAACATCACAGCCGCGATTTGAATTGTCTGTGTAAATAGACGCGATTAATAATTGAGAGTTACTATGTTAGTTACGTGGCATGTAATTAATATCCACGAATAATCTTCAACTTTTGAGTTCAATACACATATTCAGCTAGCTTTGAATGTTCGGCCTGCTAGCATCTGAAATACAGTTTTACGACATGTTATTATTAATAAAAATAAAAATACAATAAGAGCATATAAAAAAAGTCAAAATAGTTTATTCATATAGTTAACACAATGTACACTTATGAACGTCAAAAAAGAAATACACATTAAATGCTTCTAATTTTATATTTACTGCCAGTTCTCAAACCAAGGGCGTAGAACGGAAGAAGAACTGAATGTAAGAGAAAGAAACACTCTTTTTAATCGCCAAGTTTTTTCTTTTACACAACTTTTGTTAAATGTTTTGTTAAAATTGTTAAATGGGATGCAGCTCCTTACAAGGAGCCATTTTCCACATGACATCTTAAGTAATAAATAATAATAAAATAAATTAATATCAAAGATTTGCCCTCTATTCTATTCGAGTATTATAATATATATATATGTATACTAGCTGACCGGGCAAACGTCGTTTTGCCATGTATATCATTTATAATAAAAAAAATAGGGGTTGATCGTAGAGGGGTGAAAGTTAGGGGTTGTTTGTATTTTTGTATGTTGTTTCATAAAAAAAATAAATTAAAAATTTTGTCTATAAAATAAAAAATAAATTAAGGGGTGGACTACCCCTAACATTTAGGGGGATGAAAAATAGATGTTGGTCGATTCTCATAGATACCGGATAAGCACAAAAACTGTGACACGAGAATTTTATATATTAGATATATATATATGACTAATGGCAATAAAAATATTTACTTAACAAAAACAAATTTATTCTCAAAGAAATAGCAAACGTCACAAGGACCGTCATAATAGCTATGTGATATCCTTTACAGCAAGTTAGACTTAGGCCTTACAAATTACGTAAGCTAAACAGTGCGCGAATTATACGTAATTGCCATTTCTAAGCTTAATTGGAACACGTTAGAGTATCATACGCCTGGCTGGTGTGGGAAATTGTTTCATTCGAATTAAATATCAGTTAATTAAATTGTAATTAAGGCTGTGAAAATGACAAAGGTCTGCTTACCATTGTCGATGTCTTGACTTTCAATGGGATGAGATTTCGAACAATAAAAATCTGCAGGTTCTTTAATGTATAATGTTTTTGCGGTTTGTTTACACTAATGTGAGTGCGTATTATTGCACCTTGCCTGCTGGTAGATAAAACATGTTTTAAATTTCATTAAAACGGTTTATTCTATGTTATGACGAAGTAGGTTGCAATTTATATCAAAACGAAATAGTTGGTTATTAAAAGGCGTGGCGGAATTTCTGGCCTGTTCTATTCGTCCGTTCTACGCTCTTTATTTGAGAACTAGCAGTACATGTAAACTTAGAATCATTTCTTAAATCTTTGAGTTCGTAAGTGTATGTGGTACCTTTTTATACTTTATTTAGAAAGTAACGATTTTGGATGAAGATGCGTAGGATAAGTAAAGCTGCACTACTGCGTATAACTCGTAACAAATTAATAACATCACAATTCAAAGCAAGCTTTGTTATATAAGTTAAACTCCATTTATCATGGGTATGTAAAGAATGGCTTAACAATTTTTAATTGTTTTAAATACAAATATAGATTGTATACAAATATTAATGATTTAAGTTCTGTGTTCAGTATAACTATATTGTTTAAATAGAAAATAAAGAAATGCTACATGTTCGGTAACAAATAGTAAACACTATTTTCAGATCACAAAAATATAATGTCGATAAGGTACCTCTGACATTTAAGTCATCACGAAAACAATTCAAAAGGTACTTAACATTTATGACAAAGCTTAACCTTTACACTCATTAATGGTTTTAAAATAACTCTCATTTATATCGAACCCATTTTATATAGAATTATTGTTTAAATGAACTTGTATATACCTGTTTTTTTTTGTTTATAATTAAGCATAATTCATTATGCGGCAGATTTCTATATTCATATTAGTTTACAAAACAAGTACATATACACGACAAATAAATGCTAAATTATTTTAAAAGAGCTATATCTTTATTTATAACATTACATACTCAACATTACATACTCAACATTACATACTCACGTTGGCCTAGTGGCTTCAGCGTGCGACTCTCGTCCCCAAGGTCGTAGGTTAGATTCCTGGCTGTACACCAGTGGACTTTCTTTCTATGTGCGCATTTATCATTCCCTCGAGCGGTGAAGGAAAACTTAGTGAGGGAACCGGCTAGCAATACCACACAGTCGACGGCGTATGTTAGACACAGGAGGCTGATCATCTAATTGCCTATAAGATTGAAATGATCGTAAAACAGTTACAGAAATCTGAGGCCCAGACCTAAAAAGGTTGTAGCGTCGCTGATTTACTTTATTTATTTTACATTCTCAAAGGCATATTTACGGTTTATAGTTTGGAGGTTGGCCGTCAGTATCTTGTTCATGATTACTGACTACTATAATAATACATTACGCTTATTAATTAATTATATTTATAAATAATAAAACAGCAGGCAAGAAACAAAAGACAGCAAAAGGTAAAAATACAGCAATTAATTTTTTAAACAGTTACACATCACAAAAAAGAAAACAAGATAAAATCATATAAAGAAACAACAACAATGAATTATAAGTATAACAATAAAAGATTGTTATATTGTATATTGTAATAATTAAACGTCTTTAAAGTCGATATTGTTATGTAAAATAATTAGTCTGTTAAATGTACAAAAATCCGTGACCCAAAGTTTCTTTACCTTTTCCTGCTGATTCTGCTATTTCCAGGCGTCACGTGCTTAATAAAAATTTGTTTAAATCTTAATTGAATAGCGGATTTACGTAATTGCTTTTAACTTACCGTGGCTAATGTAATTAAAATGACTACATTTTTACTTAATAAAAGGAACAATGTACTTTGAATATTAAGAGGAATGTAAGTATAAACTTAAGTGCTGAATTAATAAAGTAAAATATATCAAAGTTGTTCCGTGCGATAAGGCATTGCAGGTACATTTCTGCGTCTGTTACAACGTACTACTTAAACCATGGATTTATATCGTTAGATATGCCCTTACCGCATTGAGACCGCGCCGTGTTGTCGCACAGTCGAAGTGAGTCAGCTCGCTAACCTAGGATCAGTGCAATGGACGCCATGTTGACGCACACATTCAAACGTTTTCGATTTCAACCTATTACAAGGGCAGAAACACGATTTTTAAACTACTCGTTAGTGTGCGTGTGTCGGCATTTTGTTAACGCACACATTCAAAAACAATGCCACAGTTTTTGGTGTCGGGGCCTATCTAACGATATAAATCTATGACTTAAACAAGTTTCTGTGCCTGGTCAACCGAAAAGTTTATCCACATGAGCTGAAATCTCAGAACCTCAATTCTTTGCATTCTGTAGTCTGTACCGTGCTTGAACTCTGTGGATGAGGCTCTGAAGGTAAGAATTGCGCGAGGCATTGTTCTAAAAGTCCAATATATAGTCTCTGTATTAAAGTTTGAATTGTAATACCGTATCTCTATCAGCAGTGGCGTAACTAGACCATCTGAGGCCCATGGGAAATTATATTGATGGGGCCCTATCAGTTAAAATCGACACGTTGTAGTCTGTTAAATTTTAATAAACTTCGAGATTTTCAGCGTACTCAATTAAACTTTGTATATGTCCCACTAATGGCCATAGGCCTCCTCTCTCCTCTCTTTGAGAGTTCACATTTATCCATAGAACATAATATATCTTGGTCAGGGGCTCTCTTGGGTCGGGGGCCAGTAGCACAAACGCATTTTCCATTTTTATGTCAAATCAGCTTGAAGACTTGCCTGCTGTTGTTAGCTGAATGTTAGCTTGTGGAACTGAAAAAAAATTACTGTCGGTAGTAGCTTAAAAAAACGTTAGTTCAAAGGAGTTGTTCGGTTTAATATCTGCAGCTGAATTTCATAATCGTACGTCGAGGCAGAATACAAAATTAAATTCACTGAAGCGTAACAATTCTTTAAAGGTGGGAAACGCATTGATTCACCTTCTGGCAGTCTGAGTGTCACTTACCATCAGTTCTGTAAAAATCCTTTTTAGAAAAAAATTACGCATATATCGTTAAGTTCACATCAATTTTAATGAACTATGTATATTTCATAACAAACTAAGCAGGGTTGAGGTTATTATAACTTTCTGTCGAGGGACCAAAGGCCTAAATAGGCAAATAATCCTATTTATCAGACCGTGAAAAACAACTTTTATGTTACGTTTCAACATCTAACAAGAATTTTTGTGTTATTTTTTACACGTTATAATTTGTTTGGTGTTTTATTTATGGCATTATGAATATATTTCGCAATTTAAGCCATTTAAAATGAACACATGTTTACGACGGGTTTTTGTTTGACCTTTTTCGACAAAACGAATTTTACAAAAAATTTAGGAAATTAGGAGAAGCATTATGGCTATGGGATCTCCAAGGTCTTAAAATCTAATCCTGGCAGAGCACTAATGTATTTCTGTGTTAATTATTGCTTGTATCGTTAAGGTAGATGCAGTGTGTCAGAACAGTCTGTCCTACTAGAAAAAAATATGAATGTTTTATTATTACATATATTATATATTACATTTGCAGAAATGTAAGGCGAAATTCAATTTTATTCATCTATTGTTACAATAATATAAACTAAAAACCTCTTAACCTTGGTTCCTGAAGGGAAACTACACATTCAATTACGTTCAACTAAATGTATCACAAAATATTAAATAATACTAATAAAACAAGAACCACATTTCGCACAGAAAAATAATGTGATTTACTAATAAGAGGTTACAGTGCAGCCCTGTGATTCTGTAACTCACTTCACGACTCACACAGCGGTTTTCGGATCGGCGGTCTCTCTCAAATCAGTCGTTAAGCAGTCATTTTATGATTTGGCATTTGAAAAGGTGGGAGCTTGTACTTTATTGTTTATCAGTATGCCAAATCATAAAATGACTGCTTAACGACTGATTTGAGAGAGACCGCCGATCCGAAAACCGCTGTGTGAGTCGTGAAGTGAGTTACAGAATCACAGGGCTGCACTGTAACCTCTTATTAGTAAATCACATTATTTTTCTGTGCGAAATGTGGTTCTTGTTTTATTAGTATTATTTAATATTTTGTGATACATTTAGTTGAACGTAATTGAATGTGTAGTTTCCCTTCAGGAACCAAGGTTAAGAGGTTTTTAGTTTATATTATTGTAACAATAGATGAATAAAATTGAATTTCGCCTTACATTTCTGCAAATGTAATATATAATATATGTAATAATAAAACATTCATATTTTTTTCTAGTAGGACAGACTGTTCTGACACACTGCATCTACCTTAACGATACAAGCAATAATTAACACAGAAATACATTAGTGCTCTGCCAGGATTAGATTTTAAGACCTTGGAGATCCCATAGCCATAATGCTTCTCCTAATTTCCTAAATTTTTTGTAAAATTCGTTTTGTCGAAAAAGGTCAAACAAAAACCCGTCGTAAACATGTGTTCATTTTAAATGGCTTAAATTGCGAAATATATTCATAATGCCATAAATAAAACACCAAACAAATTATAACGTGTAAAAAATAACACAAAAATTCTTGTTAGATGTTGAAACGTAACATAAAAGTTGTTTTTCACGGTCTGATAAATAGGATTATTTGCCTATTTAGGCCTTTGGTCCCTCGACAGAAAGTTATAATAACCTCAACCCTGCTTAGTTTGTTATGAAATATACATAGTTCATTAAAATTGATGTGAACTTAACGATATATGCGTAATTTTTTTCTAAAAAGGATTTTTACAGAACTGATGGTAAGTGACACTCAGACTGCCAGAAGGTGAATCAATGCGTTTCCCACCTTTAAAGAATTGTTACGCTTCAGTGAATTTAATTTTGTATTCTGCCTCGACGTACGATTATGAAATTCAGCTGCAGATATTAAACCGAACAACTCCTTTGAACTAACGTTTTTTTAAGCTACTACCGACAGTAATTTTTTTTCAGTTCCACAAGCTAACATTCAGCTAACAACAGCAGGCAAGTCTTCAAGCTGATTTGACATAAAAATGGAAAATGCGTTTGTGCTACTGGCCCCCGACCCAAGAGAGCCCCTGACCAAGATATATTATGTTCTATGGATAAATGTGAACTCTCAAAGAGAGGAGAGAGGAGGCCTATGGCCATTAGTGGGACATATACAAAGTTTAATTGAGTACGCTGAAAATCTCGAAGTTTATTAAAATTTAACAGACTACAACGTGTCGATTTTAACTGATAGGGCCCCATCAATATAATTTCCCATGGGCCTCAGATGGTCTAGTTACGCCACTGCTGATAGAGATACGGTATTACAATTCAAACTTTAATACAGAGACTATATATTGGACTTTTAGAACAATGCCTCGCGCAATTCTTACCTTCAGAGCCTCATCCACAGAGTTCAAGCACGGTACAGACTACAGAATGCAAAGAATTGAGGTTCTGAGATTTCAGCTCATGTGGATAAACTTTTCGGTTGACCAGGCACAGAAACTTGTTTAAGTCATAGATTTATATCGTTAGATAGGCCCCGACACCAAAAACTGTGGCATTGTTTTTGAATGTGTGCGTTAACAAAATGCCGACACACGCACACTAACGAGTAGTTTAAAAATCGTGTTTCTGCCCTTGTAATAGGTTGAAATCGAAAACGTTTGAATGTGTGCGTCAACATGGCGTCCATTGCACTGATCCTAGGTTAGCGAGCTGACTCACTTCGACTGTGCGACAACACGGCGCGGTCTCAATGCGGTAAGGGCATATCTAACGATATAAATCCATGGTTTAAGTAGTACGTTGTAACAGACGCAGAAATGTACCTGCAATGCCTTATCGCACGGAACAACTTTGATATATTTTACTTTATTAATTCAGCACTTAAGTTTATACTTACATTCCTCTTAATATTCAAAGTACATTGTTCCTTTTATTAAGTAAAAATGTAGTCATTTTAATTACATTAGCCACGGTAAGTTAAAAGCAATTACGTAAATCCGCTATTCAATTAAGATTTAAACAAATTTTTATTAAGCACGTGACGCCTGGAAATAGCAGAATCAGCAGGAAAAGGTAAAGAAACTTTGGGTCACGGATTTTTGTACATTTAACAGACTAATTATTTTACATAACAATATCGACTTTAAAGACGTTTAATTATTACAATATACAATATAACAATCTTTTATTGTTATACTTATAATTCATTGTTGTTGTTTCTTTATATGATTTTATCTTGTTTTCTTTTTTGTGATGTGTAACTGTTTAAAAAATTAATTGCTGTATTTTTACCTTTTGCTGTCTTTTGTTTCTTGCCTGCTGTTTTATTATTTATAAATATAATTAATTAATAAGCGTAATGTATTATTATAGTAGTCAGTAATCATGAACAAGATACTGACGGCCAACCTCCAAACTATAAACCGTAAATATGCCTTTGAGAATGTAAAATAAATAAAGTAAATCAGCGACGCTACAACCTTTTTAGGTCTGGGCCTCAGATTTCTGTAACTGTTTTACGATCATTTCAATCTTATAGGCAATTAGATGATCAGCCTCCTGTGTCTAACATACGCCGTCGACTGTGTGGTATTGCTAGCCGGTTCCCTCACTAAGTTTTCCTTCACCGCTCGAGGGAATGATAAATGCGCACATAGAAAGAAAGTCCACTGGTGTACAGCCAGGAATCTAACCTACGACCTTGGGGACGAGAGTCGCACGCTGAAGCCACTAGGCCAACGTGAGTATGTAATGTTGAGTATGTAATGTTGAGTATGTAATGTTATAAATAAAGATATAGCTCTTTTAAAATAATTTAGCATTTATTTGTCGTGTATATGTACTTGTTTTGTAAACTAATATGAATATAGAAATCTGCCGCATAATGAATTATGCTTAATTATAATTGCGATAAACTGCAATTGCGATGACGTCATACCCAGAATCGCGCTAACGAAGTGTTTCCGACTGCAGAGTATGTTTGCTAGTCAATGAGTTCAAAAGGATCTTTTCTTTACGTTCAAAGTACACCTTCCATCAACAAAACAAAAACATTTATCGTGATTTAAGCAGTTAAAATAAAATACAACATTTAAGTCGTTCAATCAAAAAAAATCATGAAACTGTATGAATAATAATGATCCAAAGAAAAAGACAAAACTGAAAACTACAGCTGAATAAACATTTTTTTTATCTTTACAACAACATGTATTGTTAAGTGTTCAGATTTATATTGTACTTATGTATAGCTAGCTAAAATTAAGTAACTTTTGAACGAAGATAATAAAATTAAGAGCAACAACCAATTAGGTCTTGGCCTTAAATTTCTGTATCGGTTTTGCGATCATTTGTTTTTTGTATATGCAAGTAAGTGCCTGATATACGCCGTCGACTTTAGGGTAAGACATGACGGTTTTCGCATGATATTTTCCTTTACCGTACGAGCGATAATAATAAACTATTCTTTGTTAAATAAAGCATGATCGTTATGTTTAATAATACTTAGTACTAAAGTGCCAAGAAGGAAGTTCCGCGGCCTCGACTTTGGTGCATAATTGCAAAGTTGTCTCAAGTTTCAGTGATATTTTACCCAAGCTACTTGTACAATGGTTAAGTTCTTGTTAGTGGTCGTCGACATAAATAGCGAACTTTGTTAATTTCGACATTCTACGCCATTTATTAGGTAAAACTTGTTCAACCCATGTCTGTTTAAAGTTTAAAATAAAAAAAAATATTTTTGATCATTGTGAAGTATTCGTAATGAAATATGTTTTACTAATATGTAGATGTTATTACTTTGATTTCAAGCCTCATATTCATGGCAGTATTAATCTCCCAATAGTCGGAAATATTTTTAGATATATAATTATTTTTCAGGATTCATTATTCGTCCAGTTTTCTCAGAAGTCATTATCATAAACTATAAAAAATATTATTTGAATAACAAAAAAACAATAACTATATAGAATATAATAAAAAAATATATGTATTATTAAAGGAAAGGGACTCCTTTAATAATACATATAGGCAAGGCAAGGTTCCGAAGATACTGGCAGCTGGATACCCTCTTTGAATAGCTAGACTAAATCTTTGTCCGATGTAGCTGCCAGCTCTTCCAGTTATGTCAACTATCCTTTCTGCTATTTCCTTAAAAAGCCATATAGTGCTAGGACCCCAGGGTCTCGACACTGAGTGGGACAAAATCATATTCGGAGCCGAGACCCCTTTATAAGCATGCTTTAGCTTTTTCACTCGCACCAGCTCTGTTGTTGGTTCCATATAGATGGGAGGGACCCAGCGTGTCTGAACAGGTTGCATCCTATACCCGGCCCATCTTCCATGAAATCAAACTCATACCGTTCGGTCTTTTGTCATCTTCTCTAGCAATACCAGTTGGCACAAGAAGACTTGGCACGTTGACGGTGGCAATGGACGTATGATATCGTTAAGTGCTGCATGTCTCGAAAAGAATAATTGAAGGAAAGCTTTTATTATACAAGTAAATTTTAAGTCAGAATTTATTGTTTACATACATTTTTTTGCAGGTAAAATAATATGTTTACTGAAGTATCATACTGTCAATTTGGGAAGGAAAATTATAAATAACCGTTGATTTTGACCAAAATAGAAGTTCAGCCCTGTGATTTTGTAACTCACTTTTTATACAAACACATATATATTATAGAACTGGACGGACATGTTAAGTGTGATTTGGCCTTTGGGACTCTGTACCTTTCAATAGCGGTTCCCAATTTTTCAGCTGGTTTCCAATGTATTTTTGTCTAACTGTGTGAGTCACAGCGACATTGTTCTAAATTCAAAATTGTGAGCAAAAACCTAGACAATGTATACCGTGGTTAAAACGACTCCTTATAAAGCCATTTGGTACATACTTTTAAAATCAAGGCATACCTCAATAAACCCTCGGCCCGCGTAATGAAGTCAACAGCTTAATTACTACCGCCGTTGTTCGCGGAACTTTCTCCTTCACTTCAGACAGATAATTTTATAATTATACCTCCTTATTATAAAAGTGTTCATGAATAGTAGCAATTCTATACGATCAAAAATATTATAATAATCATTTTCTCAGACCAAATATCGAAGATTTAAAAGAGACATTATGAGAGACAAATATTTCATAACATTATGTTTAAAGGTTAAAAAGTAATATTTTTACATTTTGGTAAATAAAAACAATACTGGTGGTAAACATTTTAACACAATATTTGTAAAACATGTCAAAAATCTATAATAGTAGTAACAACTGAATTGAAATTCGAAAATTTATATTATTTCGTTTATTTAAATACGAATTAATAAAACCATTTTATGATTTAAAACTATATTACATTTGACCTACGAGATATAACAGTTTGCAATATTTAAATCGGGAATTATAATACAAGTTTCAGTAAACTTTTTTTTTCTTTTTTTTGAAGTTATACTTCTTTAGGCGCGTTATGAAAAATTTATGATAGTGAAATTTTACGATGCGCGCGCACCGTGACACAAAATTATGAGTATGGGCGCCGAGCGTGCGCGAGCGAGATGGGAATAAGACAATCTACAAGTAAAAATAAATAGAATATGCGTGACGTTAGCAGCTATGCCAAGAATTTTGAATGACCATAATGACAATTGTAGTACCTTTTAAACAAATAAAGGAGTTTTAATTGTTTTTTCAAATAAATTTAGCCATGCTTTTTCTCAAAGACCTATTGTTACTTAGTTAAAAGGTTATGAAACATACCTAGTTATTAAATTGAATTAATAATATAATAAAATAATAATTATTCTTAATATTAATTAATAATTGAATAATATACTAAATATTAAATATTGTTAAATTATTAACGCTAAATATTTATTATGAATTATTTAATATTTAAAAAAAATAAAGAAAGCCAAATAAGTATAACTTCTTACGCGCGTACATAAGTACACGCACCATTTTTTTTATATTATAGCAATAGTTGTAACTTTGTAAACATTTTGTTCGTATATTTCATAAAATTACGGTAGACGAAAGTCTTAAGCCTGGCTGCGTATAATAAGTTTAAATTTCGAACGCCTGTTGTAATGTCGTGAGATAGTAAACACAAGACCCACTTAAGTGCCACTAATAAATGGTCTACCGTTTTAGTGCAGCGTAGATAAACGTTTCTCCACACGTGTTACATTGTTTCTGGTTTGCTTTTAAGACGATTGAATCACTGCTGGATGGTTAATTCTTATTAAAGGAGCTAAAATGTTCGTAAAATTCTTTTAATACTATTACAGAAAGGATATTGATAGGTCTTTTAACTTCTTTAATTATCTTAAACTTTCTATAAGATTATTATTACAGCTAAAAAGAATTCGAAACGTCGTGATGATGTTTCTAATGTAAATCTTATTTAATCTATATAGATATAAGATATCTTATATATGTGTATTCTTAACAACTCTAAGAAATTGTGTATTAATTTATCTTACATTCATTCTATATATGTTTCATTAGACGAAATAAAAAACTTTATTAAAATAAGATTTACATTAGAAACATCATCACTTTGTTAGTAACAGATTGTATAATTACTCCAAAGTATGACCCGATTTTAGGAATCAATTGCTTTGCCTATAAATACAATACCTATGATATAACACACATACATTACAATAAAGATATTTGTTCTATTTACAGGACTTTATAGACGCATTAATTATTTATTAAAATATATAAGTTACAATATTATCAAATAAATAGTATTACTGTTACTTTAATATTAGTATAATCCTAATTTCTGAAACTGAAAAGTACTACAGACGCATGAAACATGAATAATATTTATAATGGATGGCCAAATAAACATAAAGTTAACTTATTCATATAACAATACTAATACTTGTCTATATATTTAAATATAATAATAGGTAAATAACGATAATATTCAAAATAGATGAGTGAAGACAAAAATGGAATATACATTTATTATATATTGATCTTTTCTTACGCAAGTAGATGATGAGTACTCTTTGGCAACCTGAAACAATTGAGTAAAATCGTAACAGGCGACTCAAAAACATTTCTTAATATACAGTTCCTAGTTTGGACTTAAAACGCCAACCAAAAAAGGCGTGTACCGTTGATAACACAAAGTTTTCCAACAAGTTCCAACTTGACAAAGTAATCGTGTTATCTAAAAAACTTATTGATATCCAACTTCTAAGTTTGTTTCAAACAATTCTTATATTGTACTTTGGTGGTTAATTTAATAACTTTGTTATGTAACAGTCTTTTATTTACGTATTATCAAAAAATACTCATTTTCACAAAGCTATCTATGTAAATAATCAAATCGTCGATTGTCGTTTGTTTTTACTATAATATGTCAATGGTCAAACCGCGGTAATGGGACCTATATCGAATTATTCATATGAAAAAGTTGTCATTTGTGTTAATTGAGATAAGCTGTCGCGACAGAATCGGCTTAAAGATCATTATAATAACCTACCTGAATTCATATAGACTAAATAGTAAATGAGCTCTTTCTCGACACATATTTATATATTATCACTAGCTGCCCCCGCGAACTTCGTTTCTCCTTAAAGTGATTTTACTTAGCCTACCTTTTCAGTACATACCAACATGGAACATTTTGCTATGCTACCCCAGAGACTGTTCAGTTTTCCGGAATGAAAACTTTTTAGGTTTTACTACATAAACCTCGGCGTTCAAGTCATAAGTTTTAATTATCAAATAAAAATAGGGGTTGATCGTAGAGGAAAGGTGAGGTGAAAATGAAAAAGAGGTGAAAATTAAGGGTTATATGTATTTTTAATGCCACATAATAACAAAAAAATTTAAGTCACCCCTTATCACTTAGGGATTTGAAATATAGAGCCAATTCTCAGAGTTTCTGAATATATATAAAAAAAATATAAGAATCAGTCGAGCCGTTTCGGAGGAGTATGGGAACGAACATTGTGACACGAGAATTTTATATATAGGTATATAGAGATTTTACTTTATCTATCTTTTGTACGTTCCTGTTCATGTAACCTCAACTGAAAATCATTGCTGGAGGATCACGGCTTGCCCGAGTGTAATCAGAGACGCACATCTTCTTATAAGTTTTTGTGTGACTTTTATTGTTTATATATCGTGCGCAGTTTTGTTCTAACTTGGTTTACCTTATTTTTGTTCAGTTATCTTGATATGTTAAATTCAAAGGGCGTTTTCGCTGTATTTTCCAGTTCAGTGAGTCTCAAATTATATTTGAACCGAATTCTAAATAGAACAGATATTGTAAGACAGCTGAGGACTTCCTATAGGTTTTAGTTCATCGCACGATTCTAACACTGTCAGTGTAATTTAGTGATGACACCACATCTTGAAACGCGTTATAAAAGTTATACCGTCCGCAGCTTCACGCTCTTTTAGCTGCTCAACCTTAGCGGGCCTTCGGGCCGCCCAGTCAAAGGACTTTTTTTATGTTACAGGAGGCAGTAATATAATAGGGAACAATAACCACGTACATTTGTCGGTCATCGGTGCATTTTATATTTTCTTACTTTCTTTTTTAAGATCGCACCCTAAAAGCCTACCACGTATCTTGTAACAGCGATAAAGATTCCGATACAATACTAACTTTTCGTATCGCCAATTCCATCATCAGCGCTATGTTAAACCATTCATATTATTTATATCACAATACTGTTGTCCTTATAACGTGATTTAGATTTGCAATACATTATAAAACAAATGGATATTTTAAGAACAATCTGCAATCTTAATGGAGATAACGACACTTAGATATTAATTATTCTTACCACGTATTTTCCAAATCAGCGCTACGACTGTTAAAACATTAATAGAATCATATCAAAATACAGTTTTGTTATTAGATTGTCATTGAGATTAGCAAAACATAATTTAACTTTAGCTTTTGAGAGATGTGTAATAGTATAGTACTCGTAAGTCAAAGTAAAGTTTCAAGTCTATGTAACCTTACCATCTATTTGCCGCATCACGATAATTTATGTTAATAGATGAACTGTCTCCATATAACACTTTTTTCATTCCACTTATCATTTAACAATATAGGACTCTCAATTAGAACATTTCTAACCGGGTTATCTAACGATATATTTTATTAGCAAAGCATGTTTTATCCTAGAATTCGTAGCAATTTTACCTTATCATATTTTTATAAGGAAGCCTTTTGTGATGAGGGGTGACGTGACTCGAAATAAATTATGTTTATAGACTTATCTGAGAGTTGGGCTTATTAAAGTAAATGGCCTGCTAAATGAATAATAGCTTGTTGAATTTATTTCTATCGTGTAATATTTACGAAATTGTACGCTTTCCACTCGTTGGTACCACTTGAGAAATTAGGTAGCCGATAGCGATATTTTTTATTAATCTAATAAAGTTTCATTGCTATTTTTGAGCGTTGCTTAAGGCGGTTTCTGCCGCAACCCAGCAACCAAACACCAACCAGCTGCCCACTGAAGTATTTCCGAACCAATTTGACTCAGGAAAGTTTTAATTATTTTATTACAAGAAATATTCAAGAAAAGAGCGTAGGTCAGCAAAACGCATTTGCGAGCCTTCTGGCAATGTGTGTTCATGCTCGTTTGCCTCTCGTTACATAAAAAAAGATATTTTAAGGCAAGTCGTAGCGCCTTTTCTCTACTAATTCAAAACAATTGCTTCGCCTGCAATCAAAGTATAGCTTCCACTTATACTCCATATACCATTGTGCCCTTAATTTTATTTATAAACTTTCGATAAATAGTTTTATAGACAGCCAGAATCTGTAATACGTTAAACATTAGGATAACCTTTGACGTCTTTTCAAATAGACATGATACGCATGTTCTTCAAATTGCTATTTGTAGCTAACATAAAATAGTTTTTGCATAAATCAATGAAAACATAATTTTGCATAACGTACGTAAATCACGCAACTCACCTAGTGCCTTAATTCGTCTAGATAAATGTTAAGCATTTACAAGTTTTCCAAGATTTATGAGAAATGAGACAGGAAAGACGGGTCTAATATTTCCAGCGAGATTCAGAATGATAAACGGTCTGTTTGTGACGTCTACAGAGTTTCTATTGAAGTTATTTCTCATAAAAATAACTAGCTTGTTATTTTGCAAGGATTATTTACTATTCTATAGCCTGTAGCTGTGGCCCTAAGATTGCGACTTAAGCCTGAGGTGATAATACATCGTCTCATCAATATTAATTTCTAAAACCATATCGGTTATAAACTAAGAATTACTTTGTTGTACAATAGGTCGCTACATTTTAATAATTGAGCGTTTCTCATCCCTGAAGTGATGTGTGCATTAATATTTTTGTTTCAAAAATTATTATGATACCTTCCCAATGTCATATTAATGTGATTTATTGGTTTTTTCATCTGCACAACTCTTTTGATCAATCGACTATGTATAATGCTAATAAAAAGTGTATGGAATTTTCTTCTAGTAATCCTTTCAAGGAAAAGGTGCTCTTCTTAGAAAGGGTTGTGTTAGTTTAGGTACGTTTATCTAGGTTTACTGATAATGATGAAGATGCTAATATTGATCTTATGTAATATTAAATGTTATATATCGGTAATCGGTCGAGACAACTTCTGCGTGAGTCTGTATTATGTAATTTTTTTTACTTTTATTACAATAATGTACTTAATGTAGATCGTAACAAGAATAAAATACACTATACTGAGTTGTAAATTGTCCCAATTTGCCATCATTAATTTTAATATAACACTCTAAAGTGATTTACAGATAGTATGGTCTTTGCCAACAACTTATTTTTTTCTGATTGCTAAATTTGGTTTATCACTTTACACATACATAACTAACTAAGTTTTTTTTATTAGTACATATATTGAATATATACTTTCTGTACAAATTGATTTAGTTGGCGGCATTAGAAAACCCCCGTGCAGAATGTTATGAATTACCATCCACTGGTGTCACATACTCCACTCCATCTCTGTCCATCGCCAGTTTCAACAGTGATAAGCCGTCATGGTTTAATCGGTAAACAAATACATTGAGATGAACCAATCGCAAGTTTGTTAAATATAAATAATTAAAAGTAAATAATGATACTTAATTCTTTTCAATCCGACAACCCCTTCTTATCTCAAAAATCACTTAAAGTTCTTAGGTCCTTCTAACTATATATTACGCTCTTCTAATAGATGTTTATTGGAAATTTCATCCCACAGTGCATCTTCTAAGGCAATTCATTTAGGATATCCGCTATTAAGTTGTGGAATAGGCTGCCCGATTCCATACGATTGACTACCTCTTTATCATCTTAAAACTCTTCTGTATAATATTATTAATATTTCTTAACCTGATCCTATCCTGATCAATCGTGACTTGTGTAATTCCTGTTTCCTTTTCTTTTGCATTGCAACACTATTCCTTGTTCATCTGAATCTGTAAGTTTAGCTTTTAAGTTTTTAGTTTGTTATTTTTTTTTGTATTACTTTAGATTAAGGTTCTATATATTTTTTTTTAATATAACATTTGGTTTTGCACTTCTCGCACTCATCATGTTTATTTTTTTTGTTTTTCTCTTACTAGGGTTGCCTGGAAGAGATCGCTTATTAGCGATAAGGTTACCCGTTGCAGCCCTTATAATTTTTATGTATTATGTAATTTGTGTTTCTTTTATTTTTATTGCAACGAAGTGTGAATAAATAAAATAAATAAAAAATTAACGGAAAACTGTATCAGAACTTAGAACGTTAATTACAACTAATAATACGAATGTATCAAGTTTACACTAAGTACCATTTGTGGCGAGACGAAAATTAATTACAAAGGGGTATGGATAAGAGTCGAGGCTGTGTAAGTATAACTCCGGTATGTCAAATCCAATACGTTTATAATTAGTTTCCCTAAGTTTCGCTTTAAGTATTCTCCAATAAGATATGAGAGCATACTAATCTTAGATCTAACTTTTAGTGTTCAGATTTCTGTTGGATAGTTCGAATGGCCCAGTAAGAAGAAAAAAGAGAGGACGCCCACCCACCCACCTGGGCAGAAGGAATAAAAGAGATAGCGGGGAAATTGGAAAATTGTGGGGAGAATGCGAGAAGTGGAAGATTTTGGAGGAGGCCTTGAAAATAATGACAGAGATGTAAATGTAGTACTCGAATAATGGCTATTTATTTTATTTTTTTATTATTCAGATTTCTATGGGGTGTTGAGTAGACACATTTATGCCTGTGCCAATGAACTCTGTCTTTTTATAAAACGTAAACTGAATTACGTCATTTGTTACCACGCTGCCATTCATTTTACATGGAAATTAGATTGTAACGGTATGAAACGCTTTAGTAAATTTAATCCTCGTTTATAGCCAAGTATAACAAGTGTTTACATTTTTATATAATCATGCTCCCATAATCACATATATTAAAACAAAAATCAATTAAAAATAGGAATGTGAAAATTGCGGGGGATTTTACGAACTAAGTCGCTTCGGTATAGTAGGCACACATAGCTCGTATCCTACTTTATTTAAAGTTAATAATAACGTGTCTGTGGCATTAACAATCATAGTGACTTTCAAAGCTAAACAGAAACCGAAGAGATGAGTGTGTTTTCATTTGTTTTTCTAACCTCAGTTATTTTAAAAGCACGCATAACATTGTCTATTGTTATGTTCTACTTTTAAAAACAGTATGCTAATTCTTAATTTAAATGCGCATAGCATTTGTTATTTAAAAAAAACTCTAGGCGGACCAAATTCATTAATCGTTGGACAGCAAGTTATCTAACTGAGTCGGTGTGGGTTCAAAAAACCCTTGGATAGGGTGAACCGGAAGTAGGCGAGCCAATCGCTAAGCCAATCAATTATGATCAAGATTTTGCCTAAGTAATAGCTAATGTGACGGCTAGGCAGGTTTAGATCAAAACAAATTGTATTATTAAATAGTAACTTTTGTATTATTAAATAGAGAAAAAAAAGTTAAATTTCAAAGCTAAAAATCATAAATAGAACACAATGTCTGCTGAAGTCGTTCAAAAGGCTTCGAGGGTTGCAATTGGATGTATTGTCTGACGTATGGATGCTTGTGTGGGGATCTCAGAGCCGATTGAAGTGGTGAAATGAAAATTTTATATCTTTCAATATGAGGTTTATCTACTTTTAGAAAATTGAGCTAGTGGAACTTTTATTAAGGCATTTTACGTTCCTACCTTTAAAATGAAAGGTATTTTAAACAATGATAGTAAAGAGAACCTTTTAATTATGAATTATTATAATCTATATTAATAATTTCATAATAAGGGTGAGTATAACTTTACGTATTAAAAGAAATCAATCAAAAAACCAGAAGAGAAGAAGTGGCAATAAACTCTCCGTCACTCTTTTAATCGCTAAGTTTTTGAAGTGAAACTTCTTTATTGGGGTTGGAAAAAAATGTAGTGTAACATTTTTTCGTTACGCGACACATTTTTCGGCGACGCGCCATGTTGCTTTTTGAAGTCAAACTTCTTTATCGGCGTTGGAATGAAAGTTCTTTATCGACGTATGGGAGAAATTTTGTAGCAAATCGTCACGTTTTTCGGTTACGCGCCATGTTGCTTTTTAAAGTCAAACTTCTTTATCGGCGTTGGAATGAAACTTCTTTATCGACGTATGGGAGAAATTTTGTAGCAAATCGTCACGTTTTTCAATGATAGTAATAATTCTATTACAATTAATGAAATTCTATAATAATCTTCGTAGTAATAAGGTAAAATGAAATATTTGTATTCATGTCTATGATAATAAAAGCCTTTTGTTAAACTTTATCTAATTTAACGAATTTCTGTAAAGTTGCATATAGTAGATCATTTTTCGAAAAATAAGATCATAAAGAAGTTTCACTTCTTACGTGTGTACACCTAGTACACGCACAATTTTTTTGTTTTACACAATGTTTGTAAGGAGCTGCAGCTGTATTGTAACGCAAACTCCGTCTACGATTATTCATATCCTAAATCGCTCGCGCATCAGCCTAGAAGATGCATCGCCATTTGGCTATGCATTTAGTAAACAGATTACTGGATTTAGGTATGTTCGTTGATATATAAAAAGAAAAGAAAATACAGAAGACAGTTCTTGTTTGTGACATAAAAATTTAATACAGCCACTTGCATTTTCCATTCAAGTCTTATGATTGTTCCCTTGGAAGTTTCCGAGTCAAGTTCATAAAAGTTTATATCTCGAGACAGATTTTCATTTGTTTTTCATACTAACAAAACGAGACTAGAAAATGTATTAATATTAATACATATATGAATTTTTTTAACTTACATCGTTAAGGTTTTGTATACTATATAGTATATGATGCCATTGAAGTAAATAATGTTTAGGAGCTAATATACTTGAGATACCCATTCACGAAGGCCCGCCCGTAGGAGGCTACGACACGTTTTAACGGATTCAGATGATCCAATCACTATAGCCAATAACAAATTATCAGCCGCACGGCAAAGCAAAATCAAAGTCAGACTAGGGTAAAAACCGCCTTCACCGAGGATGGCGGATTCGTTTACTTCGGCGTACTTTAGGCGATTCGACTCCCAGAAGGCGCCCTTTCGCTAGTAGCGGCCTCTCTTTTAATAAATAAAGTAATCTAATTAGTCAAGTAAATTCTGTTCCTTAAATATAAACCCAAGACAGACAAGTGATAACAAAAAGTTAATAGTACCAGCATAAAGCGTCTTTATGACTACTATTCCCTGTAGTCCAGTCAGTCAAGACAATTAATTCATTATAATTCCAAAAGTTTTCAAATTTTGATGTAAGGTCGGGAGCGGTATTAAAACAAACTATAAAATTTTGCAACCTGCTCTGCGGTCCGGAACATTGTTAAAAATGCAATAAATGATAATTTGCTTAGTTCTTGAGACCAAAATTCCAAAAGTTCTGCAAAGTTGGAGTGGTGTTAAATATATTATTTTACATCACGTGTCAAATTTGCAACCAATTTAAGTGTACGGAACATTATTTAATTAATGTTGTTCTTTATTAAACTGAAGGAAAACGTTCCAAAAGTTCTGCAAATTTGACAGATATATCGAAAATAAAATAAATAACAAAAAATGTTCCGTACACTTAGGTTGGTTGCAAATTTTATACGTGATATGAAATATTATATCGAAAACTTCCCCAAGTTTGCAGAACTTTTGGAATTTTTTTCACGACCATACAGACATAAAATTAATTTAATTGCAATTTTAACAATGTTCCGGACTGCGGACAAGGTTGCAAAATGAGATTTATTGTCGTCCCAATGTACCATTCACTTGACCGAAGTTTCGGAATTATTATCAAATTTTCGATTTCGAATGTCTATAATGACTGGTGTACTGTACAATAAATACATAAACTCGTTACTCACGATAATAAATAATAAATTTATTTATTATATACATACAAGTATGCAGTTACTGGTAAGTGTGCAGTGGATAATGTTTATACCTAAATATGGCAATAATTACTTATTTTAATTAATAAAATAGTTATATATTATAATTTATAAATGAATTATCAGTCATTATGTACATTAGTAGATAATGTCTTTGACTATATAACATTTTTTAATTAACAAGCTTTTATCTTTTAGTCACACAATTAATTGTTGTCATAACCTTAAGAAGTACCATTTGTATGTAGAAATAAAATTTACGAAACCATAAACTTCACGAATCCGAAAAGAAAACGTTCACAAGAAATGAGACCGTCAATAAAAACTCGAATGAAGAGAAAGTTGTGGAAAGAGGAGGATGTAACAAAACCTTTGCGCTATAAACCGTGTGAGAGGCGCTCGGGGGCTACACAGGTGCTTTTATTGCTTTCCAAAGTGCCCAAACTTGATTACTTTCCATAGATTCATGGGTTTAAATCTAGACTAACTTGCCGTTATTATTAGACGTGGACTTGAGACTATGTTTACTACCATGGTTAATATTTTTACGAAATAAATATCGCAATCGTGGAATGAAACCGTTGCGATTGAATCATATTCGAATTTTAAATATATACGATTAGATATAGAGTCTGGCTAATAAAAGAAGATTACGAAAAAGCGCGGCAAATTCGAAAAATTGTATGGTATCTCTAAAAGTTGTGGATATATAACTATATTTTGTGGATTAAACTTACTTGATACTTGATTGTATTTTATTATTTTTTACAATGATAGTAACTATATTTTTATGAAATTAAATACTATACGTACTTAGTCTTTTACTATAAATACTTAAAATGACTAGCTAGCTATTTATTATAAAACACAACTTTAATATATAGGTATACTTGATGGTACTAAAATGCAAATATGTACTTTAAAGATAATATTGAAAAACGACCCTATACCTATTAAGCAATGTTTAGTAAATATGAATTTGTTTATACTAATAATTGTATATGAAATTGGCAAAATGCTTTTTAACAGGAAATCTCAGTGAATCGTTAACTTCGACAGCGCTTCAAAAGTTCTAAGTGACTTAGTTTTATTCTTTCCTAGTTTAGTATATTGTTCTCGCGGGACATCGGAAGGTAGCTGTAATATACTACACTTTCTTCCACAGCTTCAAAGATTATACTTATACAAAGCTTATATAAGGATTTTACCTATTTACCGGATTATAAGTCATTCTCTCACTATTCAATTAATATGTTTAATTCATAAAATTTTGACGATATTATTTATTGCATTGACAAATGGGTAGCCGAAGAGCGATTCAAATTCTTACTGTTTACTTTTTGTGAGATATTTTATGCTTTCAATGTATTTCTAATAGAACCGACAATGTTAATTTAACAGCAGAAGAACGCAACCAGTTTTAATATTTCAGAAAAAATATATATTATTGACGATTAATGTTTTTTGATTGAATACGGGACAAAATATAAATATAAGTATGTACACTAAAGGTTATATCTCAATATGGATATTGCTCTACCAAATGGCAATGGGGCGCCGATGCAGCGCCCCCTTAGGCATAACGTTAGAGGATCAGTAAGATACAACGAACATTAGAAAATACTTAAATGTCTATTGGCTATGAAACTTATCTATAAGCATTTTTTATTTTCCGTTTCACTTTTTTTTTAATTAAAAAAGGTGAAAAATAAAATATGGTTACCCTTGTCAGAATAGGAATACGATACTGAAAAAAAATAAATATTTAAATAAACTAATTCATAATTAAATTTAAACTACTAATCAATTTCCTACTATGTTGCTTTGGGATATTTAACTACTATGTCATCTCATAACCTTGTCATAACACATTGGTACCGCATGCATTCGTATGAAGTATGTTTAATGTATGCTACCGATGCAACCGCATTGCTTCAATATTCCCATTCCACAACGCTAGGTACATGGTAGAAGCGAAACGCAGATTTAAATAATATAAGGAGTAGGAAAATATGTAATAAAAATGGGGCTATAGGCCTTTTTAATATTACACACAGACATAATAAGTATCTAGTTTCCTACAGTTTGATATACTATAGGTGTATAGTAAACCTATTGACTATGTAATTATTTTTTAATTTTCCCTATCTTATGCTTTATTTTATTACTTTTTCAATTTGGCTCTTGTTCCGTCGCCTCATCAAAATAAATTGGAAAGTAATTTTCCAAGCATTCACGTGTACATACAATTGAAGAAGAATGTAATATTATTTCCAAAGAAATCAAGTGCTTTTAAAAATTCCCAAACGCTTAACCCGCCAAATCTCGCCAAAAGTCCACAGATCACGCCAAAGAGGGCCTTGTCACAGATACTTTTTGCATTTTTTCAAATTTATCGTACGTAGGTAGCCATGACATTGCAATCTACTAAATAAACCAACAAGGAAAAATCTTACAGGGTCAAACGCGTAAAAAATATTTCTATAGTCTATGCATATTACTATTTTACTTATCTGTGGCCACACGCTTTACACCTTTGGATCCACTCATGTTTATGTTGTTACGTTACATCGTTTATGCATACAAAGATTATACAAAGTAGCGTTAAATCCCGTATTATAAAGTACTATCTATCAAATACTTATTTACTAGTATCTATGAACACTTATGAACGTCAAGATTTAAAAAAAATTGAAGGTTTAAATTTTTATAATAATTATAAAACAAATTTCCCGAGACCTTGCAAAGACGCCAGAAGTCTCCCACTTGCACCTTACTAGATACATCAGGTGAATTTTTAAAGTTCAGATGATATTACTTCTGGTTGAAGCCGACAGCAGCCAGCTTTATGTTATGATTTCATAAATTTGTCTGAATTTATTTTTAAAATATATCTTAGCTTAGAGATTGAGTTACTTTATACATATAGAGTAGCAGTCCGGCTTCGTGCATATAAAATGAACGAAAAAATGAGGATTTTAATTTATTACTTTATCTGCATAAAAATATTATGTTTACAAAAAGTAAACTGCGCGCTATTGTGATTCCCGCCGTACGCATAGACTCCATAATATAGTCTCTCAACCATTCATATTCAAATGTAACCTAATAAATAATTTTGAAACACTAATGTTTTTTTTTTGTGACACGTTTGGGTGAATACACAAACAATTAATGAATGGTCTGAAAGATATAAATAATAATATGATAGTGTATTGATGAACGACGCTATTGCTGTTTTCCCGCCACTATCAACTTGGGTCGACGCGATATTATAAGTAGCGGCACGAAACTCTAGCGCTGACCGTTATTGCGCAGAAGTAAAAAATAAGGTACCTGAGGGGGGCTAGCGGAATGAAGAGCGTCGATTGGCTCTCCAGTCGCATTTTGTCCCCCGCGCGACAGTACACATGCGCAGCAATCCCCTCCACGTATCGGCCAGCGCTAGACTTACGTGCCGCTGGTTATACGAGTGTTGCGCAATGAGCTAAAAATGGACCCATAGCGAGAACAATATCAAACGTTAAATACATAGTTACGTAACGGAATAGTATGTCGTTTGGAACTAAACTAAATGATCAAACATTTACCTGATTAAATAAATTTAGTTGAAATTGTGCACTATCATAAATTAGCTGACATTATTATTAACGCTAGAGTCATTTGCATATTAACTCATTTGCATAATTAAAACACCCTTACCTTGGAAGATGTAATAACTCCTCTTCACTGTTAACATAATTTTGTTCCACGTTGAATTAATTTAATAAAAATAAAGGAATATTTATGAAATAAATGTTTTATGTAAGGCGTTATTCCATTCATACATTTTTAAATTAATAATTCCATCAATAAAGTATATAAAATAACACCACTTTCAGTGATGTGGAAATTTTACGAAACGAAATATATAGTTTAATAATTTAATACAATCTATGTATACTTCACGATAATTCAAATTCAGTGAAAAAACTTAATTAGATAATACGGTTGTACCTATAGATTAAAATAGGATATAATACAAGAAGCCATAGAAGTTTTTTATTACGAAAGCCCAGCTCAGATTCTAATTACTGATTTAAGATTTTCAAAAACCTCCACTCCACACAGATTTGGATTATCTGTAATGAGAATTACAAATAATTAACTATATTTGAACTGAACGTAACGTACGAAATTATTTTCATATAAAAATTGTTTTCTTTAACAAAAGCTTGGCAAAGCTTTACTGATATATTGGAACATAAAGAAATAAATATATGCTTTAATGTGACAAGCACTAATAGACAATTATAACAATCACGAAGGGAAACATCGAATAAAATATTTAAAAAACTAAAGAATAATTTATTTTAAAGTATGTAGGGGGACGGGGCAACTATGGTAACCATGATAACTAAAAACTACTTCACTATATAGATCAAGTTTTTAGATAAAAAAGTATTGAATGATAACTAGGCATAGGATAGAGGTAGCTTGCCTTAAGCGTGTCACAAATATAGCGTGCTATATGATTTAAATTCACCATAAAATATTATAAATTTCCATGGTGGAATCAAAGGGGATGGAACGACACTATTATGTTTTAGATACAGAGAAAAAGGTTCGATCTGAAAGAAAAGAAAAGAAAGAATTATAAAAAAGTAATGTTTAATAAATAAAATTATCATATTCCGGTTGTGATGCAATTACGTGATCGCATAATATTCTTCGAGTGCAAATGAATGCAAGCTCTTTGCATACACTTGATATGAATGCTAAAAGTTATTTTAATATTTCCATAAATATTTAACTGCATAGAGTATTTATTATCAGTACGAAATTAACAAGCGCTAGGAGAATAGACTAGAATTGTCAATAATTATGCTAATGTCCAAACCATAGAATGTCCAAACGTTATTTCATTGTCATTGTTATTTGACGTTTCGCATTTAGTAATTTTATATATATCATAATATCGAGGATGCTTATAATCATCTGTGCTTTTACTTACAGTGATCAATAATAATAATAATCTGGATCTTTTAGTGAAATTGGTAATAAAATAGTCCAACTCAAAATTCTACAAGTAAACTTTGAATTACCCTATTTTTAGTCTTACTAAAGCTTAGAACTTTCATATGTTAAAACATTACTATATTATTTATCAGAAAAAAATAAAAAAACTAGGCCCCACCGAGATTCGAACTCGGGATCTCCTGTTTACTAGACAGGCGCTTTAACCAACTAAGCCATGGCGCCGATGAACACTGTACGCGAATTTATGGACTGGTTGACTTTATTTAATTTAATTAATTCACCTTGACTGGATTTGTAAAAAGCTACATATATCTGTCTTGCCGCGTCTTAATCCCGCAAGGACAAGGATGGTATAATACGCCAATGAAGATTGACGTCTATATCCGACATAGATATTTTAAAGACAAGTACACGTTAATTCAAAGCTTATTAATAAATACTTTAATTTTGACAGGACTACTTTTCATTTTGTTATACGTTATACGGTTTCATAGAAATATATTATAAAAAATCGTTCGTAAACATTTGTTTCACAAATATTGTTAAACATTTATAAACAGTTTTAATATAATAAATAGTAGGTACATATATTATATTATAATATAATTTGTAGTTACCTCAAATATTTGAGAATTCTCTCCTATTTTACTCTTTAATTACAATTGTTAATAACACATTTTACATTTATAGATATTATTATTTATGTTTTTTTTCTTTAGATTTTACTTTATTTAATTTTATAATACATTACATGTTAGTTTTTTTTGTTAATTTACTTTACTCGCTGTAGGTGTTTTTTTTTATTCTTCCATATTAGGGTTGCCTGGAATCAATAGCTAGTTAGCGATAAGGCCGCCCGTTGCCTAATAACTTATGTAACCTGTTTTTTTTTGTTTTTTATATGTATGATTTTGTATATTATGTAACGAAGTGTAAATAAATAAATAATAACCTCTAATACATTATTCAATGATAATGCTAAATAAATTTAGCATTCGTAATTTCCCGTCTTTAGCTTAGTGTTTCTTATGTCACTCTCTTCATTTTGGTCTGAATTTAACGTGACTTTGACCCAACTCAACAACAGCTGTCATTAGGAGCGTTCGTACGCGTTATTGTTAATATTATTTCCGATTTTCCAGTACTTTACACCACATGACCACCACCGCCGCGTTACAGGGGGGGGGGGAGTCAATAATCCCCAAAAATTGCGTGACGTAATACACGCTCCCATTGACATTCCATGAATTTTGTCATTTTTGACAGAACCACAAGTTATGACCGCCAATGCTGAGACTCTTATTTAAGTCTTTCGAATATTTGTAAGTATACGATTAATAATAAAAATCTAATCATAAAACTCATTATTCTTCATTATATAAAATTAAATTTTAAATTCACTTTAAGATATAATAACCTTGTTAATACAAGTCCTTAAGAAAAATCCATTTCTTTTAATCTGATGCGATGTTTGTGTTAATTAGTAGCCGAGCTCTCTGGTCTTAATAAATGAGGAGAGATGTGAAGTCATCAGGAGAGCTGTGACGTCATTTAAACCATGTCCCGCCAATAGTCTGCATTTAAATAATTCATTTGCTTCACTGTGTTCGAATCAACTTACTACGGAAATTATTAGCAATAACGCAATAATACTTTTAATTATTGGGATTTTTTTATATATTAGAAAAGCATTTTGTATTATTTGCTTTGTTATTTATATTAATACAGTTAATACACTCGCCCTGGCTTTGCACGGGCAAGCGTATATTCGAAAAATTACAGACCGTTCCCATGAATTCTAGATATTGGCGAAAACCGCAATAAATTCCGTGCAACCTTTTGAGTTTGTCGCAAAATTCTAAATGTCCATATACACACTAACATTACTTTCACTAAAATAAGCCAAATTCAGAAGCGCACTTCACGACGCCCTCACAATCTTATTATACCGAAGTTTAGAACTAATAACGGTAGAAAAACATTGAGCGTTGGGGGAGTGCTGCGGTATAAGTAGCGGCACGAAACTCTAGCGCTGACCGTTATTGCGCAGAAGTAAAAAATAAGGTACCTGAGGGGGGCTAGCGGAATGAAGGGCGTCGATTGGCTCTCCAGTCGCATTTTGTCCCGCGCGACAGTACACATGCGCAGCAATCCCCTCCACGTATCGGCCAGCGCTAGACTTACGTGCCGCTGGTTATACAATAGACTACCACAAAATATAAAAAAGTGCAGACAGCCTGGCAATATTTAAACTTAAACTAAAAGACCATCTTCTAAGTGATCATAATTACCTACGCAAATGACAGTCCACCCAAGTTATACTTCGATGATTGATCCTTGACGCTTAAACACGACGTGATAAATTGTATTTTTAGTCTATAAGTCTCATGTAAGTGACCATTGTCTGTAATGAGAAAATAACTGTCTTTAAACCTAAACAGTCTGATAGATAAACGTGGTGCAGAACTTGTTTATAAATAATATTAGCTGACCAGTGACCCGGCGACCTTCGTTTCGTCTAAGCGGTAGTCAATGAATGTCGTGTTACAGATTAGTTCAATTTGAAAATGGAACAATTTGCAAGAGCGTGTCTTTGAATGCTTAGGTACAAACACAAATTTTAAAATGTTGTTCTTAAATTTGAAAATGGAACAGTTTGCTTTTCGGATATTTACCTGTTTAGTCTTCATTCACTTACACACGTGTTATTGTGTTAATTTATTGCGAACATGACTATATCAAGTAAGTTTTGATTTAATGGAAGAATATTTTTTGAACAATAAAGACATTTCTCGAAGTTTGCGGTGATAACAGACAAACAATTAATTTAATTAATTTTAATTAAATATCTTTTTCTAATTTTTGAAAATCATGCGATATTTAAGGTCGCCCTTTATGTTTAATAATTTTAATTCTGTGAAAAAAGTGTTAATAAATAAAACTATATGATATTAATTTATACTTTATTAAACTGTTGGTTAGCTTAGATATCAAAATATAAATTTACTTTAACAGTCTAATCCAGAAAAATTCAAGGCGAGCTTAAACATTTATCCGTATTTAGAGTTTGGGATTCATCTCCATAATCCCGCGATTTGCATAAATATGTATTTTTAAGGATGGTCCAATATTCAGGAACAGGTGATGTTGACGGCACTTGTTTAACTTTCAGAAACGGTTTAACGAATGACTGATGAGGGGGGAAATGACCTGGTAGCCACACATGATTAATAAATGCATAAATGTTTTAATATAGTTTAATATTGTACCAACACTCGTATTAAATAGTCGTGTCCTAAAAAGCATCGTTTTATTACAATACTCAGTCCTTATATGGACATACCAATAACAAATACAAGCCTTCTGACAGCGTGAGTTCATGGGCGTGCCTTCCGTCCTTTGTTTTATGTTAAAGAAAACATTTTTAGCAGGGACCACCCTGTAGACAAAGGCGTAAGGCAGACAGGAGTCATAGTTCGTTTATAAATCTTACCCTTAGTGTAAATAGAGTTTTTCTAAGTACGATAGTAGAACTCTCTTTTATCTAAGAGTGAAATAAATATTAATTTACATAAATCAGTAATCAGATTTATGGATAACTAGATTATGGCGGATAGTGCGAGATAGTGACTCCGCCACGGGTAACAAAAATACTTCGTGTATTTAAAAATAGTGTCATAACCAAGCATTAACTAATGTCAATCCCGTACAGTGGCTTACATCAGTTTAAAAAAGTAATGCTATAGTTAAAGTTACGAAAACTGATTTTTGTGTGTGTCAAAGAAATCATGGAGATCTTTGTTACGATAAGGAAGTCTTGCCATCTAACATTTTTAATTAAGGCTAGAAGAAAGTCTTCGAGATTTGAGCTTAGCAATTTATTTCGCGATACATTTTCTTTTATAGATCACCAATTCGAGTATTTCTTTAATTATTCTTTGAATTTATTATATTAAATTTTATTTTTTCTCGAGATTATCATATTGGCATAGTCTGTATGTATTTCTGTAATAAATAAATATCTCTGAGGAGTAATTATTCTTGTTTTCTATTTGGTAGGCTAAGTAAAAAAATTATATTAAGGCGACACGAAGTTCGCGGTTTGCGAAAAATATTCTTTAATTCACTTTATAAAAGTTACAAAGATTAAAAAGTTAAATAAATATTGTACTTGGACTAGTCTAAAACATTTAACACGAAATCCGATTCAAATAACTCAAGGTGTCAAAGCGATTCAATTTCCTCCGAGCTATAGAATTACTCTGAGCCAGAAATTAGACCTGTATTTTCAATGTTTAAATTCACTCAAACCTTTATATAGCGTTCTTTATTTAGCTAATTCATAATAACAAAATGGTAATGACAGTTTCTGCCGTAGATTGTCAATTGTTTTTTTTTAAATATAGAAACACAAATAAATTAAAACATATTTTACAGACAATTAATTGTCTTTGCAATTCTATTTCACATATTATTCGTGGTACGAGACAAATGCTAGTCTAGTTGATAATTATAGGCATAAAATAATGGAATATGTATAATGTTAACTAAGCATTCTTTACAATTTCCACAAAGCTTCCAAAATTGTTAAGAATTTTTCGGAAATAAGACGTTTATGAAAGTGTACCTTCAAAAAACATACCAAATAAACTTTCTTTTAAGAAAAGAACGTGCCGTTTCAAAGGCATCTCACTATGAGATATAAAAGAAAACAATATTTTATTTTAGTAGTAGGTACATAGCATTCTTATTAAATAAACAAGACTTTGTCTTAAGGTAGAGATTAAGTCCCGTTTGTTTCTAGTTAACCTCCAGTTCAAAGTATCTTTCAGACGATTTTACAAAATATTACTTTGTTGAAGGACAGAGTAAATATACTCTAAGGTTAATAAACCCTTTAATAAAGAAGGGTTTATATTCACCTTTGAACAGCAATGTTGCCACGCTTGGCTGCTAGACTGTAAATTTTTCGCATTTTTCATCAATTCTCAACAATAAATATTTGTGATTGGCTTCAAATCAAATGGGCAACAAGTATTTATTGAGGATTATTTTATTGTTGGAAAGTTTTCTTGAAATTGGATTTTGTCTATAAATATTTTGACACTCGCGAGTTATGTAACTTAGTTAAGTTTCATATATATTTTAATTAATGATCAAAATCAAATGTCAAAACAATCATCTTACTTGTATAGTTTAATCAGAGCGTTTTTTAACAGTTTTATCGGGGCACCACCACTATATAATTCGACTTATGGTCATTCAAGAAGAGCGTACCAATTATTAGAAAGTACGGCACTTGCGAGCCTTCTGGCAACGTGAACGTGTGCATTATTGAACATCAGATGAGCCTCGATTACCCCCTATTATATAAAAAATCCAATAAAATCTCAAATGTCAGTTTGGTAGTAATAAGCCTTTAAGTTTTTCATACGAATAATAACGAATGTAATAGTTATGAATGTATCAACCAAAATTTACTTATATAATATGCTGACATCACATATATTAGTAATAGGTTGCTACTTAGTTTTAATAAATATCTCAAGTTACAGTTTTTGTTAGTTTCGCGTCACATCCCTACTACCCCTAACTTCGTGTTAGTTTTAACCTCTTATTCTGAATCATTTATCACGCTTTACTCAAAATCTTTAAATGGAACATCTCTCCAACAACCTCTACCGAAATACCGTGTGTGGCTGTGTGTATTGTTAAGTGAATAATAATTAAACATTAATTGCAATTTACATTATTAGTGATGATGTATTGACATGTGTCGCATTTCTTGTTTGCTAAAATATTCGTTTTTTTTATATACATGTTCACCTGCCGATTCCCTGAGCGTTTTGTCGTTGGGGTGTTCATAAAATATGTATATTATTGTATTTACATTATCTAACTCTACATTTATATAGCAAACGTTTCAAATATTGCATAGCGGTTTTACTATATAATCATTGCTGGCCAGTGGCATCAGTATGCGAACACTCGCTATTCGTAAAAGAATACACCTTAAGGAAATCCGATGGCCGAATGGCCTATGGCTAGCCATGCGTCATTCTCGTGAACAGTATTCTTGTGGTGACCGGTCGGACTTGAATTCGTGTATGAGGTGATGTTAGTTATTTCGACTATGTATTTGCGTGTTGTTCCGACAAGAATGTAATAAGCGCGTGCTCCCATTTCACCATTCCTAATAGAGGACAAATCTTTGTTCTTAATTTATTTAATACTTAAGATGTCGTGTGGAACATGGTGTAATGGTTGCAGCTCCTTACAAACATGGTGTAAAACAAAAAACTTGGCGAATAAAAGTTGTGGCGGAGAGTTTATTGCCAGTTCTTCTCTGCCGTTCGACGTCCTTGATTTGGGAACTGGCAGTAAATGTAAAATTAGAAGCATTTTATAAGTATTTCTGTTTGACGTTCAAAAGTGTACATTGTGTTACCTAAATGAATAAATTATTCTGATTTGATTTGATTTGAAATCGGCATATCTCAGACCCAAAAAGTTGAAGTATTAGGCGGAGACGACTGAACACCTACTTGCCTATTAGAAAAACAAATGAACACTAAACAGCTACAGAAATCTGAAGCCAAGACCACCAGGTTGTAGCGAAATTGGTTTTTTTTTTGGTGACTAAAGCACTGGGACCTTATCTTAAGGATTTACTAGTTACTATTAAAATTAATTAATTACCAACATTAGACACGAGGTAGGTACTAAGTATCTACCCGAGCGAGCTAGAGCGGGGATAATATATTCGTGTGAATTCCACGCCACTTGTAACAGGATCAATTTATGTTTCCACTTTCCACGATATTTCCTAACTGAATGATTCCCGGCTCAGCGCTCCGAATAACCAAATTAATCTGAGAAATATTGGATTGGCAACGTCGCGTCTAGATTTATTTAGAATACTTGCGCCCGAAACGAAAGATAAATGAAAAAGCTTCGATGGAAATCATAGTCGATATTCAATACGTTGTATTGCATGCATGAAGAAAGTCTACGAATACAATTGATTTTTGAAGTGAAACTTCTTTAGGCGCATGAGGGTAATTTTTTTTTAAAAAGTCACGAAGATGTGCAGCGCTTTTGTCGAAGAAAATGGAGAGAGCTATTGAGAGAGAGTGAGAAGGGTCAATTACTTATATTTTTAAAATTAAAATTACACAAAGAGAATTTTTGATATATTAGTATTTTATATTTTATGCAAAATAATTTATTGAAATCTCAAATGACTCAAAATTAATGTATAACACCCTTACATATCTATTTCTAACCAATGCATTCTACAAGCTTGATGATGAGGTTTCTTACACCTATTAAACAGTGTAGATAGGAGATATAGTCGATATTGAAAGAAAAATGCATAGTTCACCCGGTCCAAATGCTGGACGTTAAAATTGACATACGAACCCTTTTAACTGCATCTAATGATGTTAATTAAAATTTAATACAAAATAATGGGTATAGAAATTGCAATTAATTAATTGTACGTAGTTGTTACATCGCTAAGTCGATAAACGGATTAAACGCTAATACTGACAACTATATTATATCACCCGTATTGTATACCAGCAAATTGCAGGAATATTTTAGTTCGATGTCCAATCCGCAAGACAACACAATTTTGTATAGGTTTTATAGAACCAGGACGCCCAGAGAGTCAAACACCACATATGCAATGCTGCATGCACAAGTTCAGTCCCTGGAGTCATGGCTGGCTTAATAACAAATTTAATTTCATCTCAAAAATACAGATAGGTTTACAGGAAATATCGATGGATGGTAATCAATTTGAATTACGAACTGACCCGGCGTTATTTAATCAACTACGCAGTTTATCAACCAGTTTGTATCGATATTGGATACTTATGACACTCTCATACACTTAAACCAATATGATAACGTAAATAATTGAATTAACAACGATAATACTATCAAAGACCGATAAGGTTTAAGAAAATCAACACAAGATATCTAAAAGTAAAAATAAAATAGTTACATTTATTTTACTGGTTAAAAAATCTTAATTTATGTATGAAAACAACTAGAAGTGTAGGTCTCCAATAATAATAAAGCCCGTTTATTTCCAATCTTGACGAATGTTAACTATATTGTTTTAATTTGTAATATTTTTTTCTTGTTACTCGTTATCCTAACTTCCTTCAGTACCATTGATTGGAACTGCTCCACAGGTAAAACCCTGCAGCTTTTTCAAAATTTCTGTATCCATAGCTCTTTTTCTCCATTCACTTCCTGCTAAGGCCGTTTCTCCACTGCTCCGGTCCGGCAAACGTTAGTTACCGATCCGATTTAGAAACTCACAACAGTACTTACGTGCTTCTCCACTACTCCGGCATCCGGTTTTTAACGATCCAATAAATTGCGCGGTGTTTTATCGGTCCAAGTATATCCAAGAGGTTATAAATTATTATTCATAAGTTTATTTATTTATAGTTATATTATATCATTAAGTATTAGTGAACTATTTATTAAGTAGATTATAATATTTTAAGATAGACAATATAAAAAAAGTATAAAATATATAATATAAAATATATATAATAAAATATTCAGAATTTAGAACGTTTTATTAATAAAATAAAGTATATGGGTTTTAGTTAATATCAGTGTTGCATGATAAATATACAAATATCGGTTATTGTCGGATCGGATATAGTGGAGAAGCGCAATCCGGCTTTCCGATATTTTTTTAATGACTCATTTCGGCTTCCGACGCCGGACCGGTGCAGTGCAGAAAGGGCCTTACGCTTCTATATCTTCTATCTTTTTTCTAGGGCTCCCCCGTCTCCTTCTTTCTCTTGGTCCTTTCCGTATAGTTGTATTTTCAGTTATACCATGATTGGGCCTTCCGAAATCAGTGTTGCCCACTATCTTTTTGATTTCTTAGTCCTAACTTGCGTAAGGCGTCTCTAGGTTTCTTTTACCTAAAGAGGCTTATGTCTTGTGGTATATATTGAAAAGTGTTTCATTTATATATCAATAAAGTAATTTACATGTTTTAAGCATGCGAACTTCCCCAGGGATTAGTCCAACTTTAACAGATTAAATATTGACATACTTTTCAACGGACTCCCAAAAATTGGAAGAAGGAAGTTTACAATACGACATGCAATTTTATTCTGTATTTTTTATTGATTGATTATTTTGATATTTACATATACTAGAGTCACTACCACCATTGGTTCAAAATCGTTTACAAATCGTGAATTTTAGTCCATTCAAAACATTCAGTCGCTTTCCAAAAAGTATTTGAATACCATAATATTGTACTAAGGCAGTGATAAAATACTCGATCGTCACCTAATACAATTATCTTTATATGACAAGTGAGTCCAATGTGAATTTGGGCCGGGTCGTGAACAAGTAATATACGGAAACACTTCGTGGCCATTTCGGACAGCTGCGGGTAAAACTATTAAAATTCATGGCTTTATTCAATCACTATAAAATCTTTTATTCCTCCAATATTTTTTATAGCTTCGACATTATTTTATTGATGCTATAAAAGAAAGGCTTGCTACAACAAAAAGTTCATAAAAGTGTTTTACACATAAGTTACTGATACTGATTTAGACAAGAGGGTTTTTATTACAAGGATAATGTTATAGGATTCCTCAACTATAAATAATTGATGTGACGGCACATACATTGGGAAAAGTCAATACATATATTAAAACAAATTGCTTCGTGATACTGACATTAAACTTTCACTCTTCTAACTCATCGTGAGTACACCAAGTTCATAAGATCATCCGTGTATACAACTGTTTAATCTGACTTATTAATTTGCTCAAAGGCATACTTATTGTTCAACATATAACGATTGAAGTATAGAATTTTCGTGTCACACATGTTTTTGGTGTAGTATAGTTTCATCTAGTATATGAATGACAAAACTATCCTACCTACTGCGTACAGAAATAAAGCGTGTAAGTCGCAGGCGATCTTCTTTATAACAGATATTATATAATCAATATCACAGAAACATTATCTTGAAACAAAGTCAGATAGGGAGCGGTAACTGAATATAGGCTATAGAGATCACTACAGGTTGGTATTAAATTAATAAAGCATATCTTTACCACTAAACATCTGTTTAAATAACTCAGCGAGATATGATACCAATAAGAGTAAATAATGTGACAAGAATAAATTATCCTGTCCTTCATACTTTATCGATTCATCGTGACACGTGAATAGTGAGAAATAGAGGTCACATCTGGCTGTGAGATTCCGTATATTTCGTAATTGGTCCTTCGGGAATTCCGTTGGACCGCCACGCTAACGTTGGTCACGCTCTTATTTCATTCAACGCGTTCACAGTGGAGATTCAGAAATAATCCGAAAAAAATAGTTCGTTTTGTCAGAAGACATATTTACACACAGTTTAGACACAGTGTTCTATATATGTAAGTATTATTAATAATTTGAGACTGATTCCGTTTTTTAACTTTTAAAGTATACATCTTATTTCTTTAGTTTATATTTTAATTAGTTCGAATTTCAATTAATTCAATATTTTCAAAGTAATATGAGAGCTTATGAATAGGGGAATATATACCTATAGGGTTTCGGCAGTGAGCAGGTATTCGACGTCGAAATGCCGTAAATAACTTTGCTGATCAGAAGAGCGGTCACGTACCATCGTTTAATAAATGATATTCAGCCCTCGAGAACTTTTATAGACTCAAGTTTCTGCAGAAGAATTATAATATTAGTTAATAATAGTTTTTAGCATTCTATAATAATAAATATATCAAAATTGTTAATTACTTATTGTCTACCATATTAGCAATATGCACGACGCATAGACAATTTCATTATGCGTTTTATTTTCCATTCGATCTTAGACTTTCATTATGGCCGGTAATGAAACCTTGAAGGCTGTGGTCAAGTACTATCTTGATGACTTCATGATTACACATCTCAACTTACCTGTTCTCATGTATTTTTACAATATTCATATACGTACAAATATTGCAGATACTAAATTCCTACGCCTGTAGAAAAACTTAAATAATAATATGCAAAATTTGTTTTAAAAAACCAGTGGCGCTACAACCATTTTAGCTCTGGGCCTCAGATTTCTGTATCTGTTTCGTGATCATTTGGTTTTTCCTAATAAGTAGGTGATCCGCCTTAGGTGTCTGACACACGCACGGCGATTTTTTTTTCCTTGGTGTTACGGTTTCCTCATGATGTTTTCCTTCACCATACGAGCGTGTGTTAAATAAACAGAAACTCCATTCACCATTTGGCACCTCAAAGTCGGGATTCGAACCTACGACCACGGGGATGAGATACACCACACTACAAAATTGTTAATAGCACTGAAAAAAATATATTTTGCTAATATAAGTGTCTTTTGTAATTTGGCGAATGTATAATTTAAAACTTTTTGTCCACGGTCAAAAAATACTGATGCGAAGCGGAGTCACTTAGAAGACTAGGTAATTTTAATTAAAGGTCCCTTTGTCAACATCCTGAATAAACAAGGCCCTTAAAACCTTTTTACGGACTCAAGAGGAAAACAGATGAAAAGATCATCAAATGCGACAACGTTGACAAGGAGATCATTTTTAAAGTAGACTGCAGAGAGACATTAGATTCATTGCAATTTGCCTTTGTCTGTGGATTTCTAAGTTAAATAATATATATAAACTAATATTTATTCCTATAGAACAATATACAGGACCTGATGCTATGTGATTCCGTCGCCACGTGTGAATTGTTTTTGTTTTGTTTATGTAATAGGAGGCAAACGGGCAGGAGCCTCACCTGATGTTAAGTGATACCGCCGCCCATTTACATTCACACTGCCAGAAGACTCGCAAGTGCGTTGCCGGCCTTTGAAGAATTGGTACGCTCGTTTCTTGAAGGAGTGTATTAAGAATCCTTTATTAGTTAAACTGTCTTAACGAACTTATCACAAATTCAATCATTCTTCACTGTTATGATGGATTTAATTTTGAACAGCGCCGTTTTTTGGATATGAACATTAGTGGTAACAAAACGTCATTTGAGTAGTAAATTACATCTTCCTCCAACTACTGTGAAATCCTTGAAGGTACGTCATCGCAGTGATGATAGCCTCGGATTGTAGATGTATGTTGACTAAACTTGCTGGTTTGGTCTTTCGTTCTACATCATATCCCAAAAAAAAAAAAATACATTTATTGTTATACATAGTAATCCAGCGTTCATAGGTGAAAATAATTTTATATAAATAATGACGCTCTCTAAAAGTCGTACTTCCGTAGTGGTCTTCAACAACACTCGACACTAAAAATATTCCTTTTAAAACCCGCTAAATTATTTTTATATTTCATTTATCCTAGGTACGAACATGTAATGTTACTGTAAGTAATGCATAACCCATTTATACACTTTTAATATTACCATAACTAGAAACTAGCGAAAGAGACGGTCTGACTATTAATGCAGTAAAGACGAATGTGATGGTCTTTTTTCGAAACGACACTTTAGGTTCTAATTTATCTGTAGCTGGTAGAACGTTGGAACGGGTGCGGCAAAACAAGTATTTGGGAACTTGGGTTACAAACGAGTGGAATCCTGATTAGGAAATTAGGTCTCGAATCGAAATTGCCAGAGAATCTTTCAACAAAATGTAGAAAGTTTTGTGCTGCCGTCCCTGGATCATTAAACTCCGAGTCCGACTTCTCCTATGTTACATATGGCCAATTGTTCTGTACGGCTGTGAAGCTTGGACAATTAAAGAAGATACACGCCGGCGCTTAAAAGCATTTGAGATGTGGTGCTATCATCGCATGCTTCGTATTAGATGGATCGAGAGGGTCTCTAACGAGAAGGTTTTGAAACGAGTTGGAATGCCGAGAAAGCTTTTGCAGAACATTAAACATTTCATTATTATTATTTATTAGGCACCAAGAATATCAATTGTAGTTCTTAAGAGATGTAGATTACTCTATAGTCTATAGAATATTGTTTAAAAATCTTTATTTCTCATTGCAAAATCAATTGTTTTACATGAGAAACTTAATATGTATTATATATATTTACAGTTAATTATAACGGATAACGCGGTAATTTATTTAATAATTGCATACCCACATACATATTAGATCTCTTCGAATAATTTGTGCGCGGTTGGGCAAGTTAAGCTCGCTTGACAAGTTGTGCGTGTATGTTCGAGTAAAGTTGTATATTATAGTTAGGGATGAAAAGTTCGTAGGCTAACATATATTTTTTTATAGAATTAGATTTGATTAGTCTCTTGCCTTCGAGAGCGATACAACGATTACAGCAGTCACACTATTTTTCAATAACATTTTTATGGGCTTCAGTTTCGGTGATTCCAGCGAGCATTCTTTTGAAGTCTGGGAACATAAAAAAGTCGCTGGGGACCAACTCCGGAGAATTCAGTGGAATAACGATCCGTATCTTATTATTCATCTACTTATTTTATCCTTGTTTTTGATCCTTCCACTTGACCGTATTCAACGAAAAGCGGTTCGAATCGTCATCGACCAACCCTTCTAGGAGCGTCTTGATCCGTTGGCGTTGCGTAGAGATGAGGGCACTCTGCATTTACCATGGAGAGTGTTCAGAGGAGTTGTTCGAATGCAGCTGAGTTTCATCATCATCGAGGCAAAATACGAAATTCCACCATTATCACCTCGACGACCGTCATTGAACAACTGAGTATTGTAAAGGCAGTTTTTGCCACGCACCACACTATGTGGAACCAGCTGCCCACTAAAGTCTTTTCGAACCAATCCGACTAAGGGTCCTTCAAGAAAAGAACGTACCAATTCTTAAAAGGCCGACAACGCACTCACATCAGGTGAGCCCGTTTGCCCCCTGTTCTATACAAAAAATCCCTCTCAGTGTAAAAATAACCGTAACAGAATATTGCTTAACATACTGAAACTATTTATTTTCCGCAAATATAAAACGCGGAAATACCTTTTAAGGAAAATAAACGTATTAAATTTGCTTTATAAACGTTTCACACCACATTAATTATATCTGTGCAACACTCAAATATGAATTCATTAAAATAAATGATAAATTTAAAGATAAACGCGCGATTTTATACAAATAATTAATAATACGGGAAAATGAATTACAGTAAAGATATATCGAATAACGATTTAATACATTACTATTAGGGAAAAATTTCAACGTTTATGGAAATTAAAACACACATTTCTCATTTAAAAACAAAGGTTTTGAAATAAAACATGCAAAATGAAAACCGCAGAATACTCGCTCTATAATTACTGAATAATTTCGGTATTGTTCTGAAATCTTTACACATTTTGAAGTATATTCTTTACTTTAATATGTCGTTACTTTCCAACCTCGTCATACCGTATATAATAATTAAAAAACCAGTTGCGCTACAATACTTGGTCTAGGCCTCAGATTTCTGTACCTGTTTCGTGATTAATATTTTATAGGCAGGTAGGTCGGTCTTCTGTGACTGACACATTCCTTCGAATTTGGGTTTTCAAACATGTCGGTTTTCTCACAATTCCTTTCGTACGTACCAGTAATAACTACACACATAGAAAAAAAAGTCCATTGGTGCATAGCCAAGGTTCAAAACTACGACCTCAGGGATGATAATAACATGCTCAAGCCACTAGGCCAACAAGTTGGCGCCTGATACTACCGGTGACCCCAGAGCTGATGCTTTCCTAGCTCAACGAATAAGTACCGCAATACAGCGAGAAAATGCTACCAGCGTTAAAGGTGCACTGCCTCAGGGTCCATACTTATTACATTTGTTTTAATTTTCTTTTTAATTATTTTTATACTATATTATAGGTTAAGAAAAAGATAAGTTTTATCGGAAATTATTGTATTTATGCTTTGAATAGGCGAAATAATAAAGTCACTGATTACTTGAAGCCTAGCAAATTAACATCTAAATAATTTTGATAACTTAACATCTGTTATAGGTATGTAATCGTATTATTAATTGTAAGTTTTATTGCACCTGGTAGTCTATTAGTCAGCCTTAATCCTCGCTTGCACAGTAATGACTTTGCTTTGTGTAAATGAAGAAAGCAAAGGCATTTTGAGTGTAAACAATCAGAGTCCATTTACTCTTATTCTTAGACTTAAATCTGCACCCTGTGTGAGACCCAGAATAGTTTTATTAGCGACCGACACCCTAAAAAGTAGAAAGATTAAAGTACTTATTTTCTGCCAGTAACACAATATCAAAATGTTATTCTTAAATATAAACAAAAGATGTTGTTAGAAATATTTACATTAGGAACACAACAAGGATAGTGGATTACAAAGAGTATTCTAAAGGACAAGTGGAGATTGACAGGAGTAAAACTATAATGAGTTGGTAACCAAAAATTTTAATTTATTTATTTATTTATTCAGAAGATTCACAGCACAATACAGAAATAGATATATATATATATAACATTATGGGCCAATTAAAAATCTTCACATATAGTTTTTTTTTTTTAACAACAAGAAGGTATACACTATACATGCCAAATATTTTTAGTTTATAATACAAAAAAGAAAAAAAAAACAGAATCTAAATCTCAACGCATTTCATTCATCCTGGTTGAAGTAATTTTGTGTTAAAGCTTTCCTGGCTGTCACCACACTCTCAGCGAACATATCGATGTCAATCTTTAAGTTATTAAATTTGTTCGCCGCTCTAACCATAAAGTTGTTCCCTCTATAATTTGTACTTACTTTGGGTACATGTAATAGGTTCATGATTCTAAGTGGCTTACTATGTGTTCGAAGGTTTATTTTGCATACTAGCTCGGTACAATCGACCGAACCAGTAGCAATTTTCATGAGGTATATAGTGTCCGCAATATCCCGTCGTATAGATAATGGCAACATGTGAAAATGTTTACACCGAGCTCTGTAGTCAGGCAGCAAAATTTTGGCCTTAAATTGCAAGTGTTTAAGAAATTTTTTTTGAATATTTTCGATTCGATTATTGTAAATAGCATACTGAGGGTTCCAAATTTGCGATGCATACTCTAAGTTGCTTCTAACATACGAACAATATAGAATTTTCAATGTCTTGACTAGGGAAAAACTAGATGATGTTCTTAAAATAAATCCAAGCATTTTGGTTGCTTTCCGTACGATACTATCTATATGTAAATCAAACATTAGCTTATTATCATGCAACACACCAAGATCCTTAATAACATCGACAGCCTGTAAGGCAGAATTTTTAAGCTTGTAAGTTGCATTGATTTTATTACTTTTCCTAGTGAATGTCATACAAAAGCATTTCGAGACATTCAAGTCTAACTTGTTACGAAGACAGTAATCCTCAAATCGATTTAAATCTTCCTGTAGATCTAATGTATCCTGCCTGGTTGATATTAATTTCATAATTTTCATATCGTCCGCATATAGTAATATTTTAGAATATTTAAAACATGATAGTATATCGTTCACAAATAATAAAAATAAGAGGGGTCCTAATAAGGAGCCCTGGGGAACACCTGAAGGAATAGACATCCAATTAGATGTATAACCTTGTAAAACAACAGCTTGAGAACGATTGTCGACGTATGACTTGAACCAGCGAAACAGGTCGCCGTGTATACCCATGGATGTCAACTTGTTAAGCAAAATGTCATGATCAATACGATCAAAACATTTGCTGTAATCCGTGTAGACGACGTCGACCTGCGCTCGCCGATCCATGCCAGTCGATATATATTCATTGGCAACAATAAGGTTTGAGACCGTAGATCGGTTTCTTAAAAACCCGTGTTGTTCACTGGTGAGCTGAGGCTTTACAGCTGCATACACCTGCTGATATATAATTTTTTCAAAGATCTTGGCAATGAGACATAGTTTAGAAATTGGTCGGTAATTTTCAATATCACACTTATTGCCTTTTTTATGAACAGGAGTAATGAAAGCTGCTTTCCAGATGTTAGGCACTAGACCTTTGCATATAGAGAAATTAAATAAGTAAGATAGTGGTTCTGACAAATTATCAGCACACTTCATTAAGAATATTGGTGAAATAAAATCGGGACCACCCGATTTTGAAAGATCTAGTTTTTTCAGCAGTACTAGTATTTTTTTAGATTGTATTTCAACTGTGGAGATATTGGAGGCACTGATTTGAGCGTGTTGTGATGGGGTAGTAACATTAGTATATGGATTGTTGAAATTATCATTGCGATACGTTGACTTAAAGTATTTAACAAAAAGATTAGCGATGCCTTCACCATTGCTGGCTGTTTCGCTGCAGTAATTCATAGTTTTCGGAAAAGCGTGGTTAAGTTTTTTACTCTTAATGTAAGACCAAAAATGTTTAGGACTAGTTATTATCGACTTTTCTGTTCTGCTAATGTATTCATTGAAGCACTGTCTCTCAAGAATCTTGACACGTGCCCTGAGAAGCGAAAAGGATTCATAATCCGAGAGGTTCTTGTAAGTTTTAAACTTACGATGATACTTAAATTTTTCCTTGATCATTTTAATCAAAGGTAATGTGTACCATTTAGGGTAATTACACAACCTATAAGTTTTCTTTGGTATATATTTATCTCTTAAGGTGTATAAAATTTCATAAAATTTTGATACCGCGTCTTCCAAATCATTCGACGATAAAGTATTCTGCCAATTGCAGTTTCTTAGCTCATTGTTAATTTCTTCATAATTTCCTTTATTATACATGTATTTTACTATTCTGTTATCTTCAATAGTGTCGGTAAGTAAAAACTCAGTTAAGATACATAAAGATTTGTGATGTGGGTCCTCGGGTAATAAGGGATCATCACATGCACTGACTTTAACTGCGATATTAGACAGAACCAGATCCAATATTCTACCGTACTGTTATACGACGTCCCGGATTTAGAGTTTTAAAAAAAGATTTTATTTTACACAAAGGATTTATTTAGAAATATAGATTTAGAAAGGCAACTGCTCGGTTTGAATCGTAAAATGGGACTGACTTTAAGCTGAAAGATAATGGTCATGGCAGTTGAATAGGAGAATGCAAGCTTGCTAAAATAGAAGCTGACATAGGGTTGTCTCTAAGGTTTTAAATATATAACAACCCCCTCGTTATGAGGAAACTTACGGTTTATTTGTAAGTTTACTTAATATTTAACAAACTCGCAAGCGGGCTACTGAAGGATTACTCTGGTTTACCAGATTATTATCTTGCTCAACCGGGATATTATTGGAAACTTGGAGTTTTCTTGAACATTTGCCTTTCTTATAAAAATATACAAAAACAAAACTAATAACTAGGATTACAGAGAAAATACTTAAAATAGGAAAGCTAACATGATTATTAAAATTATTAGGATTCCTGATCTCATTTAGATCCTCCATTGACATGTCTGAAATAGCTTTAATTGATTTTAAATTATCAAGGTTAATAATCTTGATTTTTGGAATAGAAATGTTATTACTTAATTTGTTTACACTTTTACAACAATCATCGTTAATAATATCAAAATTCGAGGATACAGCGGGTACATATGTTTTAGGATACACTTTAGTCACCAACTTAAGGTTTTTATGAAAACCTACACAATCTATTGGTAAACTTAGTACACCTGTACCGGATATAACTAACTCAGATACATTTTGATTACATTCAATAGACAATTTAGTGGATTTTGATTGTACAAATATCCATTTGTTTTTATTTAGCTTATGCCAAATATCTAAATCACCAAACACAACCTTAACAGGACAATTTTCCGGAAGGGTAGTTAAGGCTTTAGTAATTATTTCGATTTCACATGAAGGATTATTAAGTACTGCGTAGACATCAGTTATTTCACAAAGGTAAGTATCAGTAAGTATGCTTTTGCAATCATTTAAATCTTTGAGATAGATATAAGATAGTTTATCTGTGCTCAAGGCTAAAAATTGTTCCGAAGGGAGGATCATAGCGAAAGAATTTAAATTACCCTCCATATGTGGAATCGGCAATGGTACAGTTTTATAGATATTAAAATGTTCTAAGGTTACGAGTGGAATCTTTACAATAAACATTAATTTTTCATTGAAATAGTAACAAGTTAAATCGGCTATATTAATTAGAATATGAATATTGCTTATATCTATGATTACAGGAAAATCTCTGTACTTAGGTAGTAACTTAAAATTATTTACAATATCATTGTACATTTGATTCGGGGTTAGAACTGAAGGATGCAATGTGTTACTTTTAATGAGTAAAATGGAGTTAAGTAAGTCTTCCACCTTAAAAGATAAAGTCAGTAAGCTTGATTGTAAAATATTTAAAATGTTATAAAAATTATTCCTAAAGTTAACCTCATTAAAAGCATTTGTTATATTGGATACCGAAGACGCTAATTGTTTGACGACACCATTCAATTTTGCTTGATTAAGGTTCATTTCATGTAAGGATTGATTTATATTGGAAATGGCAGATTGGGAAGCAATTACGGTTTTCTTCAATGTTCCTGAAATCTTTTTATCATTTTCATAAAGAGTTTTAATAGCGTCTTCATAGGTCTTCGCATCATCTTCGGTCAAGGTACCGAATATGTGTTTAAATACAGTGCCTATTCCGGAAAACCATGCGGATCTTTTCGAAACGTAATTATCGGATACTAGATGTGAAACGGCATTAAAGTCACGTTGGAGATCTTTAAGGATTGCTTCTAAAGGTTGCAATAAGTTATGACATTGCGAAACACCAATTACTTCGCTTCTCTGACAATAAGACTGAACATTATTGAACACTTTATTTATGTCCATTATATGATTTTGTATGGGAATGATCTCTACGGGAATTACAATATGAAATTGGTCGTTTATTATCTTTAGTGTGCCAACAGGGTCGAAGAAGATCCCAGGACCTTTCACTATATTTTTGACATACTGATTTTCAGATTCAGCTAGGGTGACATTGCAGAGAATTGCGATGACCCTGGAAAATATGTGAGCCTGTTATAATACTATTAAAAGGATTAAAATAATGTTACTTATAATAAAAATATTTATAAAATTAAATTAAAATTAGATCTCGTGAGCTGGTTTTACTTCATCAAAATGATGTTTAACATGACGTCGATTTATTAAAAGGTGTAAAGTATTATTATCGTGGACTTTAACGATTTTATAGGGACCTTTCCAAATTGGCGAAAGAGCCTTGCGCAGCCTGACGTGATTTTTTAAATAAACATAGTCACCTACTTTATACTGTATAGACCGCGTGTGTTTATCATAGTAGGTTTTTGATCTTTCTTTGGAAGTTTTGATATTTTCCAAAGCCTTTTCTCGAGAAATTTGTAATCGGTGATGGAGCATTTTAATATACTCTGGATATGTAACGTCAGGGCGTAATTCAAATATTGAGTCAGGGATATATGGCTTGTGGCCGAAAACAAGTTCGTATGGAGTGAATTTAGTCGTTGTGTGGACACTACTATTATAGGTTAACATGGCGGTATATACGAACTTATGCCAGTTTGTCTGATTTTCATTTACGTAAGATTTCAAATATTCCTTTAAAGTTGAATGGCTTCTTTCTAAAGCGCCTTGCGTTTGAGGGTGGTAAGGTGATGACCAAATTTGTTTAATCTTTAAGAACTCGCATGTGCGTTTAAATAATTCGGCAGTGAAATTAGTTCCTTGATCTGTTAATATGGTTTTAGGGATACCAAATAGGGAAATAAAGTGAACTAAACCTTCGCAGGTTTCTTCTGCTGTAGCGTTTGATATTGGGTATGAAATGGAAAACTTGGTTAAATCATCCTGAAGAGTAAGTATGAATTTAAGTTTTTGAAATCCAGCTTCAGGCAAAGGGCCAACTATGTCGAGGCTAATTCTTTCAAATGGGCGTGTAGCGGTAGTCGTGATTTGCATGGGTGATTGGTTGATCTTCCTCAGTGCTTTGTTTGATTGACATAATTTGCAGTTTTGTACATAATTTTCTATATCTGTACGCATATTCTTCCAGTAATATCGTTCTTTGATTCTATTATACATCCTATTTGAGCCCAGATGTCCTGCAATCGGGATATCATGGTTTTCTTTAAGGATTTTAGTGATCTCGGAAGGAACAGGATATAGGATGGTATTATGGTGTATATTTACTGTTATGTTAGTATTATTAAATAAGTACATAAGCATTCCATATATTTTAACAAAGGAATGTTGTTCGAAGAGACTTTTAAAGTCAGATATGGCTATTTCTCCAATGTTCGCGGAAAGCAAAATGTCGTCTCGGGCTGTTTTGAGAGTTTTGAATATATCTGGATATGTACAGTCGTCGAAATAGTAGACTTTGGTAAATAAAAGATAGTATATCTTGTTTTTAATTTCGATTTTTTGAAACGAATGTAGTTCTCTTTCTGAATTCAGGATATTGGTAGAGTCGGATAGTGTGGACAGAATGTCTTGGAGATATGGATTTGATTCATCGAAGTCGATTGATACAGGGATTAAGATGGCTTTAGAATTACTCTTAAGGAGACTCTCATTGTGTTCTTTTATATGAGTGTTGAAGTTTTCATTTTTGTTTGAGAAAGTTTTCAGGAAGTCGTTGTAGTCAGTGTTAGAATTTGAAGCGCCTTGAAGAGGTGAAAAGCGTGAAGGATTTTGCGCAGGTGAGTTGGTCTCATTCTCAGGGCTAGTAGCAGGAATCAACATTTCATCGTTTTCTAAAAGATCGATATTGGGTAGGCTGTCACTATCAGCATTGGATGTCGAAGGGAGTTGGATACCTAGATCATCTATTGTTAGAGGACTAAAGGGAAGTGGATCATTCTCACTTGAAGACGGTATTACTCGTTGAGAATCAGTCTGATCTTTGATAATTGGATTGACGGGAAATCGAGACAGAGCGTCGGCGTTACTATTGATTTTTCCCTTTTTATATTCAATGTTGTAGTCGAACTCCTCGAGTTTTAAACGCCATCTTACAAGCTTGGATCCAGGATCCTTACAATTAAATAACCATTTGAGTGGTTTATGGTCTGTCAAAATTGTAAATTTGTTACCATACAGGTATGGTCTAAATGTTTTAGTTCCCCATATGATAGCCAAGCATTCCTTTTCGGTAACGCTGTAGTTACTTTCGGCTTTAGATAGTGTTCTAGACGCAAAAGCGATAGGGCGGTCTTTTCCTATAGGCCCTTGTGACAAGATAGCGGAGATTGCATAGTTAGATGCGTCACATGTGAGGTTGAATGGTTGGTTAAAGTCAGGGTAAGCAAGTATAGGTGCGGAGATCAAGCTATTTTTAAGAGTTTCGAAGGCTAACTGTTGTTCATGTTGCCAAATGAACGGAACATCCTTCTTTAAGAGGTTTGTAAGGGGTTTAGCAATTTTAGATAGGTTAGGTATAAAACGACGATAGTAGGACACTAACCCCATGAAGGATTTAATGTCTTTAGGACATTTGGGTTGGGGAAAATCTTGGACTGCTCTGGTTTTTTCGGGATTTGGCTTGACGCCTTCGTCAGTTATTATGTGACCGAGATAAGAAACTTCCTTGCGCAGAAATTCGCATTTGTCTGGCTGAAGTTTGAGGTTAAACTGTCGGAGTCTGTCAAAGACATTTGAGAGGTTTTTCATATGTTTTTGGAGATCAAATGAGTAGATTACGATGTCATCTAAATAAACAAAGCATTGTAGCCCTTGCAGGCCTGATAGAGCGGAATTCATCAACCTCTGAAACGTGGAAGGGGCGTTTTTAAGCCCAAACGGCATCCGCGCAAATTCGAAGTGTCCTTGTGGGATGGAAAAAGCAGTTTTGGGAGCGTCAGCTTCAGACATTTTAATTTGATGAAAGCCAGAAGCTAAGTCGAGTGTACTAAAGTATTTACATTTACCCAATTGGTCTAAAATCTCTGAAATATTAGGAATAGGGTAAGAATCTCCAATAGTGATATCATTTAATCGGCGATAGTCGATAACAATGCGCCATTTACGCTGACCAGAAGCATCGAGCTTTTTTGGAACTATCCAGATCGGAGATGACCATGGAGAAGTTGACGGTTTGATAATTCCTTCATTAAGCATTTTATTAATCTGATTGTTTACCTCTTGTTTATGAACTTCAGGAAATCGATATGATTTTGTATTAATGGGTACAGAGGAAGAGGTTGGTATCTGGTGCTCGAGTGCATTAGTACAAGTCAGAGAATCTTCAGGAAGGTGGAATATATCCGAAAATTCAGAGCAGAGATTAAATAATGAGTCTCGTTCTTCGTTATTAAGGTGAGTGACTCTTAAAAGGTCTAAAACCTGCTCAGTTCTGTTAACAGCATTGTTGGAGATTGTATGAGTTATATTGAATATTTGGTGATTTTCTTTATTTTCCAAGGGCGTAAGTTTTAATTTTAAATTTGAGTTTAACGTAATTGGAGACTCAGAGATATTTACAACAGAAATGTTTATCCTAGAATTAGGTTTAACCTTGACAATGCAGTTAGCAATTAGAATTGAGTCGACGGGATTTTGATCTACCATCAAGCCTTCACCTATTTCTGGATTAAGTACCGAGCATTCTATGATGGTTTCAGTTCGGGGAGCAATAGTATATATTGGTTCATTAAATTTTAAAGCAAGTTCAACTTGACTAATCGTAAGCGACTCATTCCTAAAATCAATGTTTGAGTAGTTGTCTGATAGGAAATCGTTTCCAATTATACCATCGTAAGGAAAATTTATGTTATCAATAATATGAAATCGATACTTCAGAGAGTTGAATTCGATAGGTATACGTCCAAATGACTTCATTGGTTTATCTGCAGTTCCAATTCCTGAAAATGTTATAGTATGTTCGTCTATTTCAGGCATGTTTTGAATAGATGATTTCTTTATAAGGCTAATAGATGCACCACTGTCAACAAGGAGCTTAAGTCGTTTGGAAGATACAGAGGTTTGAACTTCCACAAAGGGTAAGTATTTTTCGGATGGATTTGAAGTAACGTTATGTATTTTGTTATATATATTGTTGTTTATTTCAGGTGTGGTGTTTGAGGTATCGACCATGGATGTTGTAAGAGGAGATATGTCAGGCATGTATGTCCTTCGTTGGGAATCTATTGCACCAATATTAGAATTAGGGTTATGTGGTACAGAGGATTTTGTAATTGATTTATTAACGTTGCTACCACTATGAGTTTGACTACCCTGCTGTGTGACCTTGGATTTAGAAATGAGAATTTGGTCTTCGTTTTGGGGCTGGTTACCCTGCTGTGTGACCTTGGATTTAGAAATGAGAATTTGGTCTTCGTTTTGGGGCTGGTTACCCTGCTGTGTGACCTTGGATTTAGAAATGAGAATATGGTCTTCGTTTTGGGGCTGGTTACCCTGCTGTGTGACCTTGGATTTAGAAATGAGAATATGGTCTTCGTTTTGGGGCTGGTTACCCTGCTGTGTGACCTTGGATTTAGAAATGAGAATATGGTCTTCGTTTTGGGGCTGGTTACCCTGTTGTGTGACCCTGGAATTGTAATAGGATATAGAATTTGCGGTGTCATTTGGATATAGCAATAGAGGACGTTGAAATTTCGGACTCGGGAGACACCGTCGAGAGTCCTTTATTCGTTTAAAGGATTATCTGTCTCATCGACACCATAATTTTCATAAGAAGGTATTGCATGAATCGGTTGGTTCCGATTTTGAAAGGAAGTAGTAGGGTTTGTGCGGTAGTTTGAATTTTGATTGTTTCCAAATTTCCTATTATTGTATTCGCGTTTGCGACAACCTTCAATAGTATGCCCTGGGGCCTTGCAATATCGGCACACTATAGGATAAGAGGGCCTAAACGCGGCAGATGTTGTATTGTTATTAGTGCTATGTTGTAAGGCTGATCTATTTTGTGGATATGATGACTGAGATGGGCGGAATCGCGCCTGATTCTGAGTATTTGGAGTTTGCGAGTAATTAGTATTTCGTCGTGTCAAGGCATTGATAATCTTTTCCTCCGAAGTAGCGAAATTAATGGCGTCGTTCAAAGATTCAGGGTCACGGCATCGAACTATAGTAGACAATCTTGGATTTAGGCCGACTACAAACGTGTGTAACGCTAAGTCTTTCATAGCTGCGACGCGGCCTGCCAGTTCGTCTTTTTTCTTAGTAGGGATAGTAATATTAATTTCGCATAATAATTTTGACAAGCAAGACTCTATTCGTAATGCAAACTGGTTGACCGTTTCGTTGCCTAATTGACGACATTCTTGTAAATCAGAAAGCAGCGCAGCATAGTGTTTTTTATCACCAAATTGAGATTTTAAGAAATCTTCAAGCTGGTGCCAATTCTCGAATTCTTTAACACAACAAGCCGTTTCTGCGCGTCCTTCTAATTGACTTAATATATATTTTAATAAAATGTCCTGTTGATTTTGAGTAGCAAGTTCTACCGCATTTTTACAATTGTTTAAAAAGGCACTTAATTTTTCGCGATTACCATCAAATTTGTTTATGAATTTAATTAATATATTTAAATCAACGTCTGTAGATGGCCTATTCTTAGACTCGCGTACAATTACATCTTCCTTAGGCATCTTCACGTAGGATATGGCTTAGACACAACAATACTGATAACGACGCGACGATGGCTAGCGTTACTGAGAGCTGATTAGGCGATGTACTAATTTCTAATTGGTATTATAACCAATTATGAGATTGTAATTTTTATAAAACCTTTCTATTTTTAGCACTTTGAACTTCACTAATTGTTTTCACACAACACACTGAAATACGAATATATAGGATTTTTTTGAAGACTTACAGGAATGCTGCAGTTTTACCAATGAACATCTTTGATGTATGGGGCGGAGACGGCGGATGTTTCTTCACAAAACAATTTTAGAATTCACAGCGAATAGGAAAATCTAGTTATTCACAGAAATATTCACTTTTGTAATCACTCGTTAGTCGCGACTGCCAAACTGAGGCGTACCGAGGATTTTTAAAAATCCCTTGAGCTGCCACCAATGTTATACGACGTCCCGGATTTAGAGTTTTAAAAAAAGATTTTATTTTACACAAAGGATTTATTTAGAAATATAGATTTAGAAAGGCAACTGCTCGGTTTGAATCGTAAAATGGGACTGACTTTAAGCTGAAAGATAATGGTCATGGCAGTTGAATAGGAGAATGCAAGCTTGCTAAAATAGAAGCTGACATAGGGTTGTCTCTAAGGTTTTAAATATATAACAGTACACATTTTTTACATGATTATATTGATTAAGATTACCAAGATTCAATGTATCAATTAACTCGATTTGTTGCACTCCGGAGTAGCTCTTCGGTACAAGGTAAGGGTAATCCTCGTTGCTCGTAGACCAATCTATGTGGCTAAGATTAAAATCTCCTAATATTAAAAATTTGTCTTGTGGGTATGAAAAAATTAATTCATTTAATTTTCGCGTGAAGTTACTTAGTTGATCTAAAAAGGAGTTACCACAATTTTCAGTACATAGGTATAAAGTACAAATGTGTAGATTGTTGATATTTTTTTGTTTTTTATCTCCAGACGTAATTGTAATCCAAATATCCTCAGCCGATGATCTCCATTCTACTCGCTCTCTTACGTTTAAATTACGATTCACTGCCAATAGGACCCCTCCGCCCTTGCTTTGTCTAGTTTTATCATAATCTCTGTCCCGCCTCAAGACCATGTATCTGTTGTCAAACATTTCGTTGTTATAAATGCCATCAACTAACCATGTTTCCGTAAAAGAAAGAATGTCATAAGAGTTTAATAAAATACTACTCAGAAGATCGCTACACTTGGTACGCACGCCACGTAGGTTTTGATAGTATATATTCAAAGAATCGAGTTTAAGTTATTGCCAATGTCTATGTAATGAAATAAAATAAGGCTCCTGTAATATATGGCACCTGTATTATATCTCAGCATATTACAAAAAAATCCATATCTTGTCCTGTGAGTGTCCACGTGAACATTATTAAATTCATTTAATAACAGCCAATAAATATATTTCTTCCGATAAGTACCTCGCCTGTAGTCGTTATGCGCGTGAATATAAAAAGTAATAACAACATTATAAAAGATTTTTATGATACGATGACATAAGTCAAAAACAAAATTACAAGTACTATTATATAGTTTTTACTTTAAAAATTATCAAACAAATGTTTAAAAAAATGCAACATAACGTTAATACAATATAAGTATTGTTCAATAACAGACAGCTAATGTAAATAACTGCAGTTTTTATCAAGTAATAAGACCAAGAACATTTATTTACAACAAACATTGCATGGCATAGCATATTAATTTTTAGCAATACACACATATTATACAAAACGAAATAACGACGTACATAATATATTTTAATTTTATAATAAGACAGAGAACTAATGTGTATAGTAGTACTGTAATAATATATTACATATACTCGTAACACCCATAAATCAAGACATATATTATGCTTTATGAGATAGAAATACGAAATTATGCATAGGTAGCATTGGGTTAAGCGGGCACTTAAAGGTAGGTAATTTGTTATAAAGATGATTTTGGTATTTTTTTGTAGTTTATGCATTTTCAATCCTATAATAATTAAAAAAAGTAAATACGTGTTTATTATTACCATCACTAATAATATAAGAACAAAGAGAGATTGGATAAGAATATGTAAATAGAATATAGGTAGATCATAGATGATAAGTACCCTCAATATGCTATTCAATACAAATTTAACTAATGAACACGTACACCGAAAGAGCAACCTTACGGTAAACGCAACAAAGTAGTGATTATTAATTGTATGAAAGTATTTACCTGCTGCAAACCGGTCGGAGTGTGAACAGACGATAGCTTTAACACGCACAATGGTTCTCAACTTTAATTGATGCGGTTTTATGATTAATAAAATAAATATGGTCACATAAGTATAAAAAGTAATTAAGTATTTATCAAAGCTAAGCAGTCAATTTCCTTTTGTAATTTTTTGAAGATCATTGTCCTTAAATTAAAAAAATTTCCTTTTGATTAAAAATGAAGGCGAAGTGTACAAGAGATAGGAAGATGAAATATAACTGGTTGCAGGCAAGTTTTTGTGAGAATGAAAGGCTCTGGAGGAGGCCTTGGTCGCAATCAGCAAACGGACTGAAGTATGTTTTTAATTGATTTTGTGTAAGAAAAAGGAACTAGTCCCAAATAAAGGTATTTTTTTTATTCTTACATAAAACATTGGATTCTGTATTCAATTAATGTTTCATAGTCCTTATTACCATATAAAGAACAAGTAATTACCGGTAATTACTCGCAACCCGTAGCCTGTAACTAAGAGGAAATGTAGCATTTGTAATGCTACGCACGCTACGCAGTTACGCTACGATTTACCTCAGATTTGTGTTAATTCACTTGTTTATTACGAGTTCCCAACTCAGCCGCTTTAAATTAACAAGTTTCTTGTTCTGTACTCCAGTTGTATGTTAATCAAGTTCATATTAGAAGGTTTGGATTTTGAACAATAAAACCTAATTGTTTGCGTCAAAATAGGACTTTTATTTCTATAGATTGTCTCAAATGAGTTATTTGTTAATATGTGGGAGAGTAATAAGAATAATATATTCATAAAATTCATAAAAACATACGACACAAGACATTAACAGTAAGTAATTAAAAATGTAATATATGTAATATTTATGTGGGCCCTCCATTCCGCCATTCCGTAACTTCAAATATTTCCATCTCCAGCCATCTTTTCGCAGTCACCACAATTTCGTCTGTCCATCTGGTTCAACCCCGGCCTCTCAATCTTGTGCCTCGGCCCCAGCCATTTCACCAGCCTTTGTGTCCACCTATCGTACCTGGCCACGATCTCCAGTTCATTTTCTTTGAAGGGAGAAAGCATCGGTGATCTGTGTTCTTTATCGGATGTATCTGTATTTCTTATTGTGTCTTCTATCTATAGTTTACATTTACTAAAAACGATCGTTTAAATTAAGCTGTCCATGCCCATCATAGGTACTTTTTACTAACCATTACTACATAGGAACCAAACTCCAATTGTTACACAATTTATTTTCTGTTATACATATTATTATAAAATGATAAAGAAATTTAAAAGTCTAGACGGTAGACCATGCTTTATTTAATAAAACCTATTTGCTCCAGCTGTAAGTGATAACTATAAATCCTAAGTGATATTTAAGATAAATCTTTGAGGTATGCCCGTATAATAAAATAAGAAAGCGGTCCCGAATTCCAACCACGTTCAAAGACAAAGACCGTTATCTTTGCGAATAATAATCTTTTATGCCGCTCAGCAATTTTGAACAAAATATTTATTGAACGAGATTATAAGTTACTATTGGAAAAGTTTTGAGCGATGTTTGTTCAGATCTCGTGTTTGCAAATATTTTTTATTTACCGATATACAATTTTATTTTCCCGGTTTTCCATGGAATGTTTCGGTTCCATCGTGATGTTATTTGTGAAAATATGTATATGTAATTTATAGGCCATTTGACAGTATATTATATGATAAAATTAAGTGTTAACCGTGACTTTAAAAGCGTCAGTTAAAAATTGAATTTAAAAAAAATATCGATTTTCAAACGTGTCACGTGACACAATTCGGTCACAGACTAGTCAAGTCGGCGATATCGTGGCATGCTAATAAATTATACGCCTACCTCAATATAATCCTCATACTGTCTTGGACTTTAATTTCGTCGTAGTCTGATTTTTATCGAAATATATGTAGTGTGAATATCACACAAATTGTAGAATGATATATAACACGTAAAAAAATTGTAGTTTGTTTACGTGTTAAGGCATGTGCATAGGGTCTGGTGCAACGCCATCTTTCTGAGAGAAACCATTTGGTGGATTTTTGAAAATATAATATGTTTAATTTGAATTTAAAAAAAAACTCAGGATTGTATACTATAAAAAATTGCCTCATTTTTCAAATATATAAAAAAAATAACAATTAATACTAATACACCACTCCCGTCCTTATACATAAACGCACAAACCCTTTTAATTATACGAAACTCGTCCCTCACGTTTTTTGACAGTAATTATTTTATTTATATGGAAGTGAAGAGATAAATAATGTTAATGCTAGTCATAGAGCAATAAAAGAAAATTATTGTAATAAGTTGGCCAAGAACAAAGGTAGACCCTAAGGGTAGAAGGTGCGCATAAACCGCGAATTTTATTGGACATAGCATACGAAAGTTTGGTATGCCTAAACTTCTCAAAGTCTTGGAAACATTTCGGTTCGTTAAACGAATTCTTTATTTTAAATAGATCCTGGGCGTGGCGTGACAGATATCGTAACCAAATTATAGAATTTATAAATAAATATTATTTTTCCTTACAGTGGTTAAAGTTGTTTTCTCATTGTTATTTTATAAAATAATTAAGTGTTCAATAAATAAATTATATAATATATTTTTTTTTTAAATATTATAATTATATAAACTAAAGAAATTATAATTTTTATATGTATATAATAATTATAACATGTTAAATTTCATACTCATTTATCCATAGTCTTACATACATCGTGTTTCTAGATTTGTTACTCTGTAACTCCGATTAGCGTTGAAGATCAATTTTTATGACAAAAAATACCGTGTTTGTATGGTTTGATTCCAAGGATCCATCGGCGGGATAGTGAGAGAACTACATCGCACTTGCATACAAAATAGTCCGGGTCGGTATCCATGCTGCTTTAATTGACGTTCTAGAGAGTGAGACGGAATTACAGAGAATACCCTGCGGCGGCCCAAAACGTAGTATCACAACGCCCGTGCACTAAAAAAGCCCATACCGGCCGAGCGACTCTCTCCAAAACAGCCGGAGCTGAGCTGTCTCTACAGGCAGTGAGATTCCATAAAAAAAGCGATACCGCTATTGGAAGTTATAGAACGTGGATGCCGGTGAAGGTAGATCACACAATTTATATTTTTCTTCCATATCCCGCTCATAATGGAATCGTAAAGGGGTTGGAAAGAAATAATATTACTCGCTGCGTCGTTTGCATGACAATGTCTTTAACGAGTTCATTAGTCAACGTATTACAATACGCAATTAGTCCCTCACTCGTTTACTCTTTGTTACTCTTTTATATAGGATTTATAAGTACAAAGGTAACTGCAATAACGGAAAGTTATATTCTAAATATATCTCAGAAATTATAAATTTACATGACTATACTAATTAAATTGTTTTTGTACATAGCGTATGGGTAGAGACGTTCTATAGAGTTTGGGTAGATTTTGTGGTAATCAATAAATAAGATAAAGGCGATTTTTTTACGTTATTTGCTTCTTATTTATACATTATTACTATTAATCAATCACTAAATATGTTCGCGCAAAACTCGATGACGGCTAAACGGGTTTTCTTTTCGAGTATTTTTATTTCTTGTACTCTAAGGAATGTTTAGAATAATTGGAAAAGATAATAAAATAGTTTTATTTCGTACTTAGGTTTTTATTTCCGAATAGGGTCGGGTAGCATAGCAAAATGTTCCATCTTAGCTACTAAAAAGGTAGACGAAGTACAAAAATTAATATTAACGCGAAACGATGTTCGCAGGGGCAGCTAGTTTACAATGTAATTGGTGTAATAATAATATGAACAATAATATGAACAGCCCGTTTTCAGAATCGTGCATTATTCAAATCAAATCATTTGAACGTCACCCATTTGTGTGATTATAACGTATAAAACATTTAATAGTTTATACGATCAAATTGCGTTTTATTATCTGAATTTCGCAATCATTTAATAAATAAAATTAAAGCGCGTATTATCTAAATATCTTTACAATATGAAACCATTTGTTAAATCTATTGGTAACTAGCTGGCCTGGCGAACATCGTACCGCCTAACAGTCGATTCTTTATTTGTTTAAAATACTCATTCTGCTATTCGGGACAACGGTCTAGCTAGTAAGATAAAAAAAATAAAATTGATAAGACAACAAATACATTATGTCAAGAAATAAAAAATTACCTTCCCGGGACCCCTCCACTAACACTTGAACTTTATGCTATGGTATTAAAGTCCAAATTGACTTTTAAGTATTATTACGAATATTTTGTATGGTAATATAGAAAAGGGTTGTTTTTATACTTTTTTACTCAATTTTTTTTATTTTTTTTTCCGTAAGAACCATCCCCGTACTTCAAGGTATATTATAAAAAAAAATCTGACAAATCGGTCAAGCCGTTTTCATGTTATGTCGTGACAACGGAAAACGGGTTTCATTTTTATATATATAGATTTTGGTATTTTTAATCTGTCATCTGAACGAACTTGCTCGCCAACTCACCATAGAACGGTATGTGAGACGACTAAAACGTCATTGTATTCTAGAGCTAGAAGACCGGCAGTAGCTCTAGGCAGTAGATGAGTAGATGGAATGGGAAGCCACTCCACATGACAGCACCACAGCACAGATTTGCTAGCCTTACGAGCTGAAAAAAAAATATTGGTATTGGTATTGTAGGTGCCCATGGGCGGCAGTATCATCTAACATCTCGCGAACCTCCTGCCAGTTGTAAAAAAAAAATTTGGTAAAACCGTCAGGTAACCGCGAGGTTTTGCCAATACATATACCTCTTTTTTCTATTCTATATTATTTAAAGTATAGTAAATAATCGCTATCTATCCTAGCAGTAAATAGACGAAATTCCCTGCAGGTTTTATGCTGATTGTAAATCTTAGATAAGAACTGGTAGACCGACCTTATCTGTGGGTTACGGCATGAAGCTATCAGGACTTAATGACGAAAGATAGGGACTGTTAACGACACCGGTCGGTGTACATTTTAGATTAACCTATATACATTTATATGGATTTATTTTTATATTGATATTTAATACGTCAGTTAATTCATCATACACTTGCGGTACAACCAAACAACAAAGGTTGTTTTAATTCACATATATTTAAATCTTTTACAGATAATCAATCGAGGGGTACAGGAACATTACAAAAACATAGTGAGGAGAAATAGAGAACGACAATCAGCGAAATTTTAGAATGATTATGTCAAATTCTGGTATGGCTATAGTATCAAGTTTCTATTGAAACTGATCTACGAGGTAGATATTATAATGCAAGTGTGTGCGCATATCTACGCTCTTATTGTCCGCGAAGTATGTGTCTCCCACACACATGAATACCAACATTATAATGCGCTTATAAGAGATGTAAAAAACCAGAAACTTTAGATCTGGACCTCATATCTGTTTCGTAAGCATTGTGTCATTTTCCTCGCACTCTCGCTCGGTGTTAAATGCGCGCAAAGAAAAATCCATTGATGCACAGCCGTGATTAGAACACACGACCTCAGGGTTCATAGGCGAACGTTCGAGCTACTAGGCCAAACTCGTCAACGGTTTAAAAATGGTAGTCCCTTGACATTCTTTCAAACTACTAAACAAATGAGGCATTTAATTCCAGTAGTGGAACCTAATGAGTACAAAATACATTACCGGCTTACCTTGTAATGAGTAGATACCTACATGCTTTGGTAAATGTATGAAAGAGTTAAATATGAATAATTCATCTTCCGTGCAAAGTTTTGTGAGCTTTGGCGAGCTCGAACAGGTTCTAGTTTCCGAGGAAATAGTGCTTGAAAAATGAAGTTTTAATACCACTTTCTTTTGCTTAGAACCTTTTGAATTCTTTGCTTGTGTACTGTAATTAACCTACATAATTTAAATGCCTTATAGGAAGGGGTTTTTTAATTAGTAAAAGGAATTTAATTTTGCATTACGCTAGGCGAAAATCAGTGGACAATCTACAAAGAACTATTTTGACTTCTCATAGAATCTTTATTTCTGTCAAAAATAATTGCATTGATACATTTGTTTACATAAATAAATCTCTTTGCATCGGCTATTAACAATTAGGCTATGTTCAGATGGCACAAACTTGACGCGCGTTTTCAAATCGCGCGACTGGACATTGTGGTATTTTCATACAACTGTTCATATGAGCGCGCGTCAACGCGGCGCTCAGAGAATAAAGTCGGAAACACACGTGTCGTGGCGTGTCGTGAAGCACCAGAAGCATATTATAGTATGATTAGACATAACGTGTTGCGACATGACACAACATACACATATGTTTCTAATCATATTAAATGTATGAAACCAATGTGCTTCTGGCGCGTCACGACACGCCACGACACGTAAGTGTGTTTCCGATTTTAGGCTATGTTCAGATGGCAAAAACTTGACGCGCGTTAACGCGGCGCTCAGAGAAAAAGTCTCTAGACGCAAGTGATCGCGCATTGACGCGCGCTTTGATATTAATGTAATGTCCGTATGCTGTTCAGTTGAGCGCGCGCTTTCATCGCGATCGCATGTAATTTTGTTAATTTTCGTAATTATATTTATAACAAACTGGGTCTATTTTTCAAAATTAGATGAACCCAATGTGTACGTTTTCTTTTTCTATATTTTCTTTATAATATAACCACAAAATAATAGCCTCTTCCACGTCCATTTTCTACGTTCTACCGAACTAGACTGACGAGTACTCTCGCAACGCGCATTAGCGCTCATCATCTGAACTCTCTTCAAATTTGATCGCGCGTTGACGCGCGGTAACGCGCGTTACATGTGATCATAGCCTTATACAACACAAAAAATGAAAACAATATAAAATAATACAAAGAAACAACAATGAATGATAAATAAAAGTAATTTAACAAATGACACACAAATTTTATTTTATGAGAAACACGATTTTTCTATAGAAACACGTTCCTCGTCGTACTCTGTAAAATGTTTCAATGTCAATGTTAGTAATGTAATGGCACTACTAATGGTGTCATTAGTTGATAGGGAGGCCTACATCGAAAACCAAGTTTAACCCAATCTTATATTTGTGTTGTCTTAAAACTAACAATCGAATATCAACTTTTTTTAAATTATTATTTTCACCGATCAATCTCCTTCGTGCCTCCTCCATCTACACGACACTGGCGAAGTACCTTGTGCCCGGTTGGCACAAATGAAAGCCATTAAAAAAAACAAACTTGGGAATACGTGGCAAAAAAGTAAAATATGAATAGCTTTGGAAGAATCGTTAAACAATAAATGTCTTTATAGAAGTGAAGTATAACTATTTTATCTAAACGCTTCAATAACCAATCAGGCGATACAGACAATCAACAAATCTGAAAATAATTGTAAACATCTAAACAATGTCAAGTATCATGTGTCATCTGGCAAACATTTGAGTTACCGCAAAGCGCGGCAGTCCGGCACAACTTTGAGTTAATCAGAGTAAAAGAACTCGCTGTTTTACCTTTTCCTAATTACAGTTTTACTGGTTTAATGAGACATTTACTAAATGTAAACGATTTCTCACAAAGTGTTGAAGAGAACTAAAAAAATATTTTAACGGAAATAGGAATAACATGCGAAAGTCGTATTTAGTTCGGTTCGTTTTAAATTGCAGTAACAACATGCAACGTAAATTATGATAGAAAAAGTTCATTTTATTTTAACGAGATTTTTCTAATACTTTCAAACGACTAAAGGTTTTCTTTAACCGCCACTGTGGCTTAAAAATCATAATATTTATTCCTGTAAGTTTTGTATAAAAATTAACGTCAGTAAAAATATTTCTTAATTTTCATTTACTGCCAGTTTTGACATCAAGGTTGTAGAACGGACGAGAAGAACTGACAAGAAGCTTCACCACTCCCTTAATTGCCAAGATTAAGAATTAAAGCACAAGCATTCTTTAATTCTTAATGAGGAGGTGCAACCACTTGCCTTATTCCAGGTGACATATAATTATAATTTAACTTATAAAAAATAAGCTCTGAAAATTAAAATAAATATAATATTATATTAATGAATATGATAAATAACATTTTAAAAATAACTGACCCTGAATTATATAGCTCTGAGTTTTTCGTTGTAGGGAAATGCTAATTTAAAAATATGCAATATTCATTCATTTAGTTAAAGTAGAAAATAAATTGTAAACAAACAAAATGAAATTGAATATAGCTCTCTAATAAACGTGACTTGATTAAAAATTGAAAAAAACCATGAAGAATAAGTTGTATATAAATAAATAAAAATTGTGATCACATTAATACATATTTTATTTTATTTTACAATTTTAGGGAAACTTACAGCTTATTATCACATTAATATATTATTATTAAGTTTATACCTAATTTCCAATAAGTTTATACTAAGTTTATACCCGATTTCAGTTTTTAAATGATTATTTGTAGTTTTATTATAATAAGACAGAAACAAAGAAAAACATAATTTGTTCAGGCACATCACATAAAATTAAAGTCTATATTAAAATTACAAACACATATACATATGTCAGTTACAATATTAAAACTAATCAAAATCAAAACATATTATAAAAGTTGGAAATGATTAACCAGCATTATCGAATGAGGAAAAAGTAAAAAAAATAAACAAAAACTAGGCACCACCGAGATTCGAACTCGGGATCTCCTGTTTACTAGACAGGCGCTTTAACCAACTAAGCCATGGCGCCGATGACCAGTGTCTTGAAATTTAAGTATAGACTCTGACTTGTAGCTCATTGAGAGACATCGTCCACGGTACAACATATATTAACATAATTATATCCACAAATCTTATTACTTCTATATTACAAGGTTACAAATATATTTGTATTAAATTAAATAAAACGTGGTTACCAAGTATTTTCTACAGTGCCTAATCGAAGGAGCAATTAATATTTAAAGATATCATTTCAACTTAAATGTTAAAAAAAATAATTTTGTTTTTTATAATCACTACTTATCATTTATTGCCAATGTTTGCTATTGGTTAGTAAGTAATAATCTTTAACAGTTTATTATTTAGATAAATTCATAAGACTTTAATCTTTATCGTACTCTTCAACAGACAATAAAACGCTATTACAATAAAAAAACGTATTTTAGTTCGACAATAAATGCGATTACATGTTTAATCACTGTAATAAGATTACAATTGTAGAAATATTATAGTGTGTGAATTTGGCACTATTAGTTTTTTTTTATAAATTAGGAAAAAAATAAGCAAAACATGAAAATTGAGTTAGATTTGTTTAAAATATAACCTGCGCCTCTAAAATCATAGTATACATTTCATAGCGGATCTATCCAGGAATAGGACTAACCTTAAAAGGGCACATATGATTCGCTGCATTACATTAGAATTACAATTACGAATTCATATATTAATAGACCTTTTTATTGTCTTTTGAGTAAACTGACAAAAGTTTTATTTGTTAGTGCCTATAGTAATTATTTAATTTTTTCATAAATCTTTACCTTGTTTTTCCTAATTAATTTCTAATGTTTGCTTTTTATTTGTGTAATTTTTTAGATACATTTATAAGAATAATATTATTCAAAAAACGGACTGAAAAATTTCGTCAATTGTCTTGGCACCATAAAGAATATCTCGAATACCGTAGACTAAGTAAACATAATACATATTTCTTCTGAACCGCCACAGCGTCCTCTACCCGCAGGTATCCTATTATTAATTAATTTCGCCAGACCTTGTAAAAAATCAGTGACAATAATATTTATTAATAGAGGTAATAAATAGGTGACAAAACTACGCAAATCGAAATCCTATTGAAAGTTTGTAGTGAATCCATCAGACCCTAACTTTATCTAGTGTTGTTTCCCACGGTGTGTCCCGACGCCCGGATAACTAATTAATTAGCATTGTTTAGGAGGCAATTTCAAGCTGATAAATTTATTCTATACAGAACTTTCGCTAATAAAATTGTACGGTATTACACGGTCCAATTTTAATAAAATTTTAAATATAAAAGCGAATTTATTACACTATTTAAATAACTAATCTCGCTCTCAAAACATCGTAAATAATTACTGCGCGAAAATAAATAAAATAAAAATAAAAGTAGCCTTTATTTTCCTCCGACAATTGAAGTACAAAAATACAAAAAACTTAACAAAGATTCTGGTTGCTACATGATTAAGCGGTATTGGCTAATTGTCCATATGTGCGCATTAGGCACTCGCTCGTACGGTGAATAAAAACAAATGAGGAAACCGGCATGGCTTAGACCCGAAAAGTAGACGGCGTGTGTCAAAACAAATGATTACGAAACAGATACAGAAACATGAAGCCTAGACCTAAAAGGTTGTAGTGCACTATTTATTTTTTTAATGAACGTACGTTCTTTGTCACTATAAGTTACACTTTTAGTCAGAAGATATTATTAAAGTTATAAATTAATAAACCTATAGAGTTAGGGAGGGGCATAGAATGAGCGTCTAATCGCCATAGACAAAATTAAACTAATAATAACGTGCCCGTGACTACAGACTATATTTTATAAATTCACAGAGTGGATAATAAAGTTAAACCGTGAACTATTTCCATGTTAATGATTTGAAAAGTATGAAAATCGCAAAATTTTGGCTCCACAGACCTGATCCACATATTAATTGTTGGAGCCGTGCCAATCCAGCCTGCTAGTTTGAAATTATTTTTAAATGAGAGAGAGACGTGGCACTAAAATTGTTTGCTCTACAAGACTATGGTCGTTGTAGAGTATACAGGCAATAATTAAATTAGTTTACACAGATTAATACGCTACAATAATTATTTACCGCCTTTTTCATAAAAAAATCTTGCTAAAATACAATGAATGCAACTTAAGCTGCGAACGCAAGCTATTTATATTATTGCTACTTACTAACGCAATTAAACAAGCTACACACATCGTATATTTGATTTTACCGCATCATGAACAGTGTTTGTACGCAGGTGATAAATTACATGTCATATCATACACGTGACTCGTAAACGGGGAAAAATGATTACCAACATCAAAGAATATGCTTTCAAATTAACTGCCGACTAGGAATTTGCGTTTAACGTTTCTTTTATTCACTTAAATACATACACTATAAAAAAAATTGAATAGTAAATGAAAAAGCTTCGATGGAAATTATAGTTGACATTCAATACGTTGTATAGGATATATGATTAAAATGTACGAATACAATTTTAATTATTGTGAAATAGCGGTGTTGAGTGTCCCATTGTGCGACTATTAATACGTAATGTTTCTTAATAGGGAAATACGGCTCTTGATTCATTTATTTACATATTTACTCACATAAAATACAAACACTATCCTTACGTTAGTCAATACGATAATGTCGTAAAAAATTGTAATATAGTGAAATACATAGATAATATCGCTAAGATACACCATATCGCTAGTGTAAACACACTCTGCGAAATTATAAAGATGTCGATAGTGTCGGAGACAGCATTTAGTAGGCGCAACGTCTTTGGTAACGGGGAACTGACTGGTTCTGGCCCTTGGTGTCGCTAACAAAATTGGTCTTTGCCGTCGCCTATCCATAAGAACAAAGATACCGAGTTCTTGGAGAACACTTGGGTTGCTCAGCGAGTAGAAATATATATTTACTAGTGGACCCGACAGACGTTGTCCTGCATGATATTTCAAGCAAAGTATGACAGTACCGACTGCAGCGCCATCTGGCGGACTGATTTGTGAATCTAAACCATTCCCAGATCCCCTTGAACACACACAAAAAATTTCATCAAAATTGGTCCAGTCGTTTGAGAGAAGTTCAGTAACATACACACTCACAGAAGAATTATATATATATAAAGATAGGCAATTATTGGTATCTTAAACAATGACAGCAAATCCTTATTCAGCAACAAATTGGTACTATTATGGTACATAAATATAATCAGAATGCTCAGACTCGCTTAGACAAGAATATTCAACTGAAATGTCTTACTAATTTTGACTATTTTAATTTGTCCAACATTGTAATGCAGCTAAAGAAATCTAACGAGATTGAGGGCTATATTATGTAAATAGTTTTTGTGTTGTGCAAAGTGTAGGTAAATAAAAATAAATATTATTTTATCCATAATTAAGTGAGGGCCAGCGGTGGATTCCAAAAAAAAACCAAAATATATTAAAATTACTTTAATTAATTACTTTTACAAACAAGGAACTTAACTAAGTACAATTATTTAATCGGCCCGATATTAGGTGCACGATAAATATATTATATAATAAACTTAACTAGATGAGACTTGACCGGTCCGATATGAGGTATCCGATCAAAAAGCTATTGGTTCTCTTGTCCCTTTCCTTATATAGCGTGGTTTCGTAAGAGGTGACTTGTATTGGGTTTGCGGGGCAAAGGGAGTGCAATGAATATGTAACATCTCCCCCGTAAGATGAGCAACTATTTGCTATTGATGTCTATAGCAAAAGTTGCGGCTCGAAGTTCTTGCGCAGACATGTTCTTATTATCCGTTTTTGAAGTCGGCTTCGAAGATGTATTTCGGCGATATCTGAGTACGAAGAAAAGTACAGCTGCGCCCAGGAGTGTGGTCATAGCGAAGTACAAAGGAATCGTTGTGTGGTATATTATGTTTGATGAATCATATGTTTCCGCCGGTGCTTTCATTGTAATTCCATTTTGCATATTGTGTAACTTCGTGAGATCGATTGAATTAAGTTGGACACCTGGTTGATTTTGTTGAATGATGTTGTCCATTCGAGGAAAATTAATGATTTCGACACCGCTTCCTTTAACTCGGTCGTCGATGTTGGTGGCCGTAATTTCTGAGGATTTTAACATACATGATTTAGGTATTGTTGCGAAATAGCTGCCGTGAAGTACTTAGTAGCCCAAACCATGGCTAATAACTCTTTCTCTATTGTTGAATAATTTTGTTCACTAGTATTTAGAGTCCTGGATGCGTATGCTATGGGTCTATCGCTACTTATTGAACCTTGGGATAAAACGGCTCCTAATGCGATATTTGATGCGTCTGTCGTTAGTATGAAATCTTTTGTAAAATCGGGGTACTGTAGGATAGGATCATTCATTAATAAAGTTTTGCAGTGTTCGAAACATTTGATATATTCCGGAGATAAGGTAATAGTAGCGCCTTTTTTAGACATGATGTAAGAGGTTTAGTGATTTTTGCGAAATCAGAAATAAATTTTCTATAGTAACCTAATAGTCCTAAGAAACCTTTAATTTGCTTTGTTGTTTTTGGTATGGGATAATTTGCTATGGCCTTGATCTTGTCTGGGTTTGGCTTAACACCTTCGGTCGTAATTAAATGACCTAAATAAGGTGTTTCTCGTTTAAGGAATTCGGATTTATCCATTTGGATTTTAAAGTTAGAATCTCTCAAGCGTTGAAATACTTCTTTAAGATTAGTCATCATTTCCTGAAGGGAGGTACCAAACACTAAAATGTCATCGAGATAGATTACACATATTTTGTTAACTAGACCTTGAAGAACATTGTCCATAACACGTTGAAAAGTAGATGGAGAATTTTTTAGGCCCATGGGCATTCGAAGGAATTCATAATGACCATGTTCTACGCTAAATGCAGTTTTGTGAATGTCCTTGGATGACATTTCCACTTGATGGAAGCCACTGGCCAAATCTAATGTACAGAAATATTGGCATTTACCTAATTTATCTAGAATGTCTGTAATATTTGGAATCGGATACTTGTCGTCAATCGTTTTATCATTTAACTTCCGAAAGTCAATGACTAATCGCCACTTAACTTTACCAGATGCGTCACTTTTCTTTGGCACTATCCATATAGGTGCACTCCATGCGGAGGTAGAAGGTCTAATTATACCTTGATCTAACATGTTTTTTATTTGATTTTGAACCTCGTCACGATGTATATATGGATATCTATAGGTTTTACTATGAACAGGCAACTCATCGGTCGTATTAATACAGTGTTTGATTTTATTAGTAAATGTCAAAGGTTCGTGTTCAAGATGAAAAATGTCTGAATACTGTCTACAAATATTTTTTATATTAGCTGTCTCCTCTGCGTTTAAATGATCTATGCGCAAACGCGATAAGACGTCGCGAGCTCGGGCATTGTTATTGAAAGTATCATATGACACTTGTTCATTAAATATATGAGCTTTAATGGGTTCCGTCAAAGAAATTATAATATCACTGTTAGTGGGATTAGAGATTTCTAAAGTTGCGTGATGATTATTTGCCGTGGTTATGCATTCGTTTATGTAACATTTCCCGACTTTTTGATCTTGAATACATATATCACCGTTGGATATAGAAGTAGGCACACGTATTAATTTCGAAGAATTAGCTGGAATTATAGCTTCACATAAATTCACACTATGGGACATGTACATATGAAGGGGGTTAGATGCAAACTTCGTAATTAATTTTCTAGACTCTAAATCAATTTTTGCCGACCATTTCTGAAGAAGATCACAACCAATTAGTCCATCGAAATAATTATGGAATTTGTACACGAATAATTTTATCCATGCATTGTCTTTGAATTCTTTGAAACACGGTATATATATTGTATAGTCATTCTTGGTAGTAGCATGCACGTTTGAAACAATAAATGGTTCGAAGTTTAAAGGAAAATTTGGAAAGTAAGTATCTATAGCTTCGGGTCTTATAAAAGATTGATTCGCACCTGTATCAATTAGAAATTTTAATGGTGGGAGATCTGGGTGAATTAGAACTTGAATAAATGGTAATTGTCTTTGATTTTGTATATTTAACTCTATTCGGGGAAAACTATCTTTCGATCCTTTGGAAAATCCTGTTTGGAAGGTTCTGGCACGTTGTTTTCAGAATTTATGGTTTCCGGTTGTTCAGTAAACTCTGTTATATTATATTCGTCGGCTGTTGAACAGTCATATGGTAAGTAGTTAGGGTCATATTGTTGAAAGTCACATGCATATTCGTCATTGTCATAGTCATAGTCGCTATAGAGATAAGGGTCATTTAATTCGTTATTATTAATCTGTCGAGTTTTAAAGTAATTGGTAGGGGGTGGATTACCATGAATCCTCCAGTCATGTCCAGTCTGAGTAGGTGGTAAAACTCGAGCAGCAGGGTGACTAATACCACTCATGGGTTGAGGGTAATTTTTCATAGGTATTGGTTGACGGGGTGGAATTCTAAATCCCGTAGACATATTCGACCTTGGCAAAGCTTTAAACATTTGTTGGGTCCTTGAAGGACCTTGCTGATGGTACATGTGAGGCTTATATGAATTATTATTAAAATGTTGACCATTATTTAATCTTGTCAAGTTAAAAGGTTTTTGATACTGTGGATTAATATCGTATCTATAAGGTTTTAGAGTAGGCGAGCTAGATATTTGAGGTGTAAAATTTTGTCTCTTCGTATTTTTGTTTTGCAAGTAAATTATGTTCATCTCGTCTTTTGCATATTGCAACGCCACTTCTAATGTTTCTGGTCTCATACATCGTATGCGTGAGCCCAGAGGTTCCTCCAAACCTTTTAGATAAGTTTTTAACGCGAGGCTATTGTATAAATTACGTTTAGCCTGAATAGTTGTGTCTATTTTATCATGTATTTCTACATATGTAATGATTGTACTCAATAAATTCTGTATACGCTCATAAAATATATGTGGGCTAACTGATCCTTGCGTTAATTGCGACAAATCAGTATAAAGAGTAGACTCATCTCTGTGATCTGAGAAGCTATTAATTAGAGTGCTTCTTATGCCACTCCAATTTTGAGGGGCCCCATTTGTTGATAGGGCTCTGGCGGCGGCGCCAGTTATTTTATTAATTATTCCATTAATTAATGCTAAATTCGTAACATCATTACCCGGACTTGGCTTGGCATAAGTGACTACTAAAGTGTCACATAAGTTCAAAAATCTAGTTAAATTACACGCACTTCCGTCGAAGTTCGGCACAAATTTTAAAGCTCTTAAAATCCTATCTAATAATGCATCTTGTGCAATTGAAAAATTCTCAAGGGAAGCTTCGCGCTCCATGTTATCTTCTAAAATATCTTCTAAATAATCTAAATGTCTATTGCGATCTCTCAGCTCGATGCGAGAGGCAACTCTTGGGGCTTCGATTCCCCGGTTTTTCCTAGGATGGAAAATTTTGGATGATTTGGGAACACACAGGAATGTAACAACCAATCGTTAAGAAATGTGTAACTTACATATGCATTTCGACGATGGTGGCACCTTTTGTCATCGATTTCTGGATGCGCCGTGTGTGGTCCGCTGTCCTCGGTTCTTGTGAATCGTCGATTAAAACTTGGAAGTCTATTAGTTCGCGTACTCTACGTAGGCGATCTACGGAGTATATTACTTAGTACGCGCACTGACTCGACGATCCTACCGACTGCGCCAATTAAGTGAGGGCCAGCGGTGGATTCCAAAAAAAACCAAAATATATTAAAATTACTTTAATTAATTACTTTTACAAACAAGGAACTTAACTAAGTACAATTATTTAATCGGCCCGATATTAGGTGCACGATAAATATATTATATAATAAACTTAACTAGATGAGACTTGACCGGTCCGATATGAGGTATCCGATCAAAAAGCTATTGGTTCTCTTGTCCCTTTCCTTATATAGCGTGGTTTCGTAAGAGGTGACTTGTATTGGGTTTGCGGGGCAAAGGGAGTGCAATGAATATGTAACACCATTCATCTATTGTTTATTGGCACAGGACGCGTTTATTTTATAACTTTTTATTTGTAATTACTTTCGCAGATACTGCAATGATTTATAGCAGATGCTCAAGGATTTGTTGACAGCGCTGGCGCACAGTTGAACAAACTGAGTTGCCTTTTGTTTTTCAATATTAGTGATGTGGGTGGATTTTATGAGTATTTGTTGTAATATAATATTATTTATTTATCTTACTTCGTATATTTTTAGAGTTTCAGGCATTCGTTTTTTTCTTACGGTAACAATCACATTTAATTATACAACGGCCTATGCTGTATCCGTGATAAGTATTCTATTATCATCATCTTCTTCAGGTGCTACTTTATTGCTAAAGGTTGGCTTGAATTGAATTGCTGGGTATCCTGCGCTAGTTCAAACAGTTTCCGATGTGGTATCGGTCCACTGCAGTACGTTATGCAACCATGATTTCTTCCTCCTTGAGCAGCTTCTCCCATCATGTGCTGCACGATGTGTAGTCAAGTCGTATCGATGATGACACAAAATTGCCTGAGATATAAGACTTTCCATCTGCAGTCTGCATTAACTTTCGTGTCGTTCCGATTCGTTGTAGGACTCTTTCATTCGTCGCTCTTTGGATCAAGCTAATGAATGCGACGGTTACAGCTCATCTCAAAAGCTTCGTGGTGCTACTGGCCAGATGTAACATAGTACTTACGTGGCGATTACGTAGTACTTTTTTCAGTTTATTAAAATAACCGCCGACCATCTATTTACCGCATCATATTAATATTCACGTTTACACTGAGATCGACTTTTACATTGCTTTAGAATTTAGACTTCTTCACATTATTAACGATAGCTCTTTAAATATACTTGTCACTATATTAAAATGTGAAAGATTTATTTTTTTACAATATTCGGATACAATACATAACTTATATGTACAAATTCTTTACAAAATATTCGAAATAACTACACAATGAAACCCCAAGATGTCGCTTACACAAAGGCTCCGTTGACCCCTGACGGGTCTACCTTTTCTTAGAAGGGATCGATTAGGGAACAAGGTAAAGGGGAAATTGAAAAGATCCAATAGTAAAGGTTATGTAAATATCATTTAATAATAATGCTTCTGTAAATCGTATTTATAATAGAATACGAAAAGTAAATTTTCCTTCGCATAACCTTAGGCCAAAGATGTAGAAAATAACATGGCCTGCGGTTCATTGCGTTTACTTAAATTAGTTATGCTTAAACATGGTAATGTTAAATCTAAATTGTTTCGCTGACAATGACACAGTGTCTTTCTCCCTAAAATATGGCGAGGGGGCCGACGGCTGGCCATGCGTCATGCTCTTGAACGGGTGCTGCTTGTGGTGACTGGTCGTACTTGAATTCGTGTATGCGGTGATGTTGGTTATTTCGAGTATGTGTTTGCGTGTTGTTCCCACGAGAATGTAAGTGCGTGCTCCTATTTTACCATGCCTTCTGCTGATAGAGGACAAATCTTTGTTTTTAATTTATGTTATTATTATTAATTACTTAAAATGTCACATGGGACATGGTGTAATGGTTGCATTTTGTAAAACAAAAAAATGGCGATTAAAAAGAGTGGCGGAGAGTTTATTGCTAGTTCTTCTCTTCCGTTCTACGCCCTTGATTTGAGAACTAGCAGTGAATGTAAAAATAGAAGCATTAATATGTACTTCTTCACTGACAAGTCATAAGTGTACATTATGTTACCTATGTGATTAAATGTTTTTTTTATTTTTATTTATTTTTAATGGCGGAAACACATTATTAAGACGCCACGCAACGCAACGTGTCGACTGTCGACACCCGATGTGCATTGTGCACATTACCAACACGCGACATCATGACATTGATCATGATCGAGCTGACTATAGTGAAGGTGTATACTGTATAGTCGTGTGCTAATTGTGCTATGGATTTAATAAATAGCGATTCAGATGAAGATTTGATGCATATTTTGGGTACATATATGATACTATATATGACCAAAATTGTTATAAAATGTTTTCAAACTGTTCTTTTCATTCTGCGACTGTTCAGCTTCTACTTCTACTTCTGTATTTTCTCTTTCTGTCAAAATGTTTGTGTAGGTCTTGTAAAAAATCTCGAACGACTGACGCGTGGCGTCTGGTGTTGTCAAGAAGCACACTGTGCAAGATTCGTCGCGTGGGGTGGCCACCATTGACAACACATCGATCTGACATGTCATGATCGGGTGGCGTGTGCGTGCATGGGGTTGCGTCGGATGTTCATAGTATGATTCTAGTCATAGAAAATAGTACAATTTGATTCGACTCAACACGCGTCGCGTTTCATCGGGTCGCGTGGCGTTTTAATAATGTATTTCCGCCTTAATACAACTCGGACCGCCTAAGCTAATACACGTGCCTCCAGCGATATCTGAAATCCTTTTGTTAAGATTTATGAATGCTTAAACTATAAGGAATAATATATAATAAAATTTTAGTATCATGATAATTCTAGTCTCGACTTCCAGACGGTTCACTTTTCTCTCACCGATCAATACATCATACCATTTAACAAAGGTAATAACTTTTCTTTTCACCTACATAGACTCTGAAAATAATTCAAGTAGACTATTTTGACAGTATGAAAAATAAAGTATTATTGGAAAGTAATCTTAAAGCATGACTTCAAAAGCGTACTGGAGTAAAATAACTTGTAAATAATTATATTTTTTATGATTAAAAATATTTATTTTTATACATGACGTAACTCAAAACGGTCACAGATAAGTGGAATCAACGATGACGTACCACGCTTTTAATTAACATGTCTTTATAAGTCTGTTTCTAATACTGTCTTAGAGTTTAATTTCGTCGAAGACTATTTTCGATCGAAATATAATATATGTGTAATTTAAGAATGATAATTAAAACATTGAAAACTTGAGGTTTGTTTACACGCATGGTGCGTCACAGTGCGACGCCATCTTGCCTAGAGAAGCGTTTTGGTGGGATATTTAAATTATGAATGTTTCATTTAAGTTTTTTAAGCCTTATAGATTTAGGGTCTGTTTCACAATGTATGTATAAAGTACCAAATAGCTATGTAACACATAAATTATTTGGAAGATAAATTGTGCTATTTGACACTCATCGGACTTAACTTATGATGGACTTTATGTGACGAATAGCGCTATCTGACAGTCGTGAAACGCAACAATAGTGTTTATCCTACCAATAAGTAATAAATAGCTAATTTGGAACTTATGTAGAACTTATCTGTACATTGTGAAACAGACCCTTAAAATATCAATTTGTATATTATGTTACATAGACTAAATCTCTGAAATGTTTTGGTTGCTTTTTCTATCAAGAAAACAATAACCTTAAAGTTTTAACAAGAAAATAACAAAATAAGCTTGTTAAAGTAAAACTTTATAAGCCATCCAATTTTTCCAAGAGGCTCGATTTGCCCTGTGCGTAATGAGATCTATGAACTGCGAGATATTTCCCGGCTGATTGCGTTTCTCCATCTTTTCCGACCTTCAGACGTAGATTGGTTTAACTTTACTGGATGACTTATTTAGCAACATTTTGAAATATGGTTGACATCTTGAGGGAATTCATACAAGTGATAGAGAAAAGTGTAGTTATTCCAAGTATTAATATTAAAGAGTATAAGATTCTGTTAAGAGTAAAGTTCTATTTAATTAATTTAATTACGATATTGCAATTAAGGATTTTCTGTAAATAGATCAATTAAATCAATGTGCCAGAGAAACATAACAAGATAATTTGCCGAATTTTAAAATGTCAAATGATTAAAATTATGTATTTTAGAATGTTTTAGAATTCGAACTTTGTGAACCGCAAAATCAGGCCTTTTTATTCATCATTAAATTGTATTTTAAGACAAGTCATTATGATAAAGCACCACCACCCTGTTGCTAATAACTGCTAATGTAGGTAATAAACTGTACGAATTTTTATTAAATGATATAACACTTGTAATCATAGTGACCGATGTATAATTTAAATGTTTAAAGTATATATTGTCTATGGTTTACGCGGGTTTATATAAATAAACGTTCTTCTACTTCTAATTAAATATCCATACATGATCATGATTGCAGAAACGAACTCAAAACGTCGAGTTTTGTAAACAATAAATCTTTGTTCGTAATATTAATCAGGAAGCTCAAATAATAAATCTGTTTTTTAAATATCTAAAGTTACAGTTATAATCAAATAAAAACAAATCTAAAGCGCATTAATTTATGCACTATTTATTTAATACTACTTCACTATCCGGGCATGTGGCACCCTATTTTAGTTTAAGTCAATATTTTATTCAAGAAAGACTGATGACTTTGATTTACGAAGCTATATAAAAAAATGCTTTTTATATAAAAATTCTGTCGACATGGTACATTAGAATATAAAACAAAAGATGGTGTGTTTCGCACGTACAATGCATGCACGATGCATTGGTTCGTTTGAAGTCGAACGAAGTTGGGTGATTCGAAATGGTGTTGACTAATAATAATAATAAAACGAAACATGCCATCGTTTTCACCTCTTAATTCTACGAATTACGCGTAGTTGAAATATAAAACTACAGTATCCTAATGCTTTTATTTTCTAGAGTAAACCATGACCTCTGATATTAATAAAAGAGAACAAATATCAATCAATGTTTGAGTTAAGCTCGTCGGTTCAGTTTTCCTTATTTATAACAAAACTTCACTCCCTACGGACTTTCGAACGTGAACTTTGGAACAGATTCTGTGGAACAGTTTGACAAGTCTTTGTATTTGTACGAAGCTTGCCTCTTAAATATTAATTATGTTAACTCTAGACCGCCTGTATAGCTCAGTTCTATTCTAATTGTGTTTGACTGTTATTGTGTTGTTATGAATAGGTGGTATTCGACATTTAGACGATTTGATAAACTTTAAAAAAATTGAGACAAAATTAAAATATATTAAATAAGGTAATAAATATTAAAGCAGAACGTCTAAATTGGACCTCAAAGGAGGTTTTGGATTGGGGTGTTACGAACCTAGTCCAATTTAACACAAATAAAACATGTTAGGTCTGCATTATAAAGAGACATAAAATTCTTAAGAATTGAATTGGCGTCACCGTACAGCTGCCTACCTTTCAGTCTTAGACTGCTATCCGGTGAATGCCGCATGGAGCTACACAACCAGATTCCGTCATCAGCCTTTCAAACAACGCTAATCTAGAAGCACGCTGAAGTTTTTCCCTCTTCACCCTTAGTTTCACCCCTTCGTTGGTGAAAACCCCAGGTGCCGCACTGCACGATTTGGAACGTCAATTCTTGTAAAAACAGCAAAGGACTGGAACTCCCCTTTCATGTTTTAACATGGGCATTTAAGCGGCGGCCTGATAGGCATCTTCTGGACAGGCGTGCCCTTTAATAGACCGCATCTCACTTAATATCAGGTGGGATTGTGAGTAAACGTCTGTCCAGTTCTGTATAAAAAAAAAGTGGTTGCATACAAAGTACCTACGCATGTCAGAAGTGAAACTTCTTTGGCAAATTAATTTTTAACTCTTGTTCATATTTATACAAATCTAAATCTTTCTAGATTTCCGAGACTTATAAATGAAGGTATGTAAGGAGTTTAATGAATTTAATTGTCATTAAAATATTAAGTGTCGAAAATTAATTCAAATAATATATTTTTTTTTAATTTATTTCTTCGATAGTAAAAACACGTGGCATTTTAATTTACAATTCGTCATTTGAGATTTCAATCAATTATTTTGCATTAAATATATAAAATACTAATATTTCATAAATACTCTTTACGAAATTTTAATTTTAAAAATAGAATTTCTATAAGGTAATTCACCCTCCTCGCTCTCTCTGTCGGTCTCTATCGCTTTCTCCATTTTCTTCAACAAAAACGCTGCACATCTTCGTGACGTTCCGTAAAAATTTACCCTTATGCGCCTAAAGAAGTTTCACTTCAAAAAGCTCTATAGATACATATCAAATTTTTACCATGAATTGTGCGTCAATTATTTTTATTAAGTTCGTGGGCCATACTGAGTGCAACAATGTTTATATTTTTTCTACTCATACATAAAATACTTATTTAATAAATAAACCAATTGCGTTGGAAGCAGGTAATATTGTGAGGATTGTCACTGATTGATGTGCTCATTTTCTCGGCCCATAATAAGGTGCCTCGACAAATGTTGGAGGCAATTTCTTTGGCGACAACCTCACACCTACGCTGATGTAATTATACTTCACACTCTACCTGTTTTACGTCAATCCTTTTTAGTGAGTTGTCAAATATAACTCTGAAAAATGGTTAGAGCAACTTTGTTTTTCAATGAAATGGATTTTAACCTGTAGTATAATGAAATAAAAAAAGGTAAATTACTTATTCAAAGCAAAGATACAACCTTTTACCTCAGATCTGTATCTGTTTCATAATTATTTGTTAATCAAATAGGCAAGTAGGTTATCAGCCATCTGTGCCTGACACACGCCGTCAACTTTTTCTGGGTCTAAATGTTTTCCTTCACCGCATGAGTCAGTATTAAATACGCCTGTAGAAAAGTCCATTAGTGATAAAAGTCCACAGCCGAAGATCGAACCAACGACCTCAAGGAGAGTCGCAAGCTGACGTCACTAGTCCAACACTGCTCATAATACACAATAAGTTAATATTATAGATACTGGCCAATTGATATAAACCGCTTGGTTTTTATCAGAGCATGGGTGGTTTTTACAGGTTGAGACGATTACGATATAATAATGGAAAGGCAAATTAAGAAACGTATAGTTTCAAATTTAGAATCCAATTGGATTTGTAAGTTTTACTCCAAAATCTCAGTATAAGCAAAGATTCACTTTTCATTGTAAGTGGCCAATAACTTCTTTGTCATCAAAAAGGTTGCTTTACCTGATTATGAAACAAGCAAATGTATCTTTCATAAGATATCGAACAGTTAGCCGAAAGCTAATTTGATTTGTAAATTAACCGTCCCTCCACAGATCAATCGCAGACTGATTGCATAATGTAAAGATACAATATTCATCAGCAAGCTTATATATATTACAACTTAATTATTTGTTTTGGATTTCCTTATACTGGAACAAGAAACTCCACTATATTTTTTTATGTTTCACAACATTATCTATATGCATGCATGATGTAAATTCAGTTAAAGGGTTCTTATATAAATTGGCGTTCCGATCCGTTTTCGCACGGCTGGATATTTATTTTATTAAATATTTACTAGTTACACATATGGTATCGCACCTCGAGACCTCGTCTCACACGATATTCAAGTGCACGGGGGCGTACGACAAGGCTGTTTACTCTCGTCACTACTTTTCCTAGTTGTTCACGACGGGATTATGCATCGCACACATCAGAACAAGCGCCGCGAAATAAAGTGGGGATTAACCAATATCTTAGAAGATTTGTATTATGCCGATGACGTATGTCTGCTGACATCAAATCCAAGTTGGAAGACCTGGAACGCGAGGCGGTATCTGCGGGACTTAACACCAAAACCAACTCACTATAGGTCCAATTTTATTATAACGAAAACCAGACTTGCATTTTCCCAAAATGTGTATATGTTAACGTAAAATTGTAAACACCGTTAGATTGTAATCTATCTCGCGAGATTATAAACTGTCGAAAGATTGTGAACCTCAGCGTACTGCTTACAATTTAACGTATTATTATTCGGTAGATTGTACTACACTATATATATATATATATATATATATATATTGTATATTGTACTACTACTTACTTAGTTATCATTCAAACTTCTTTGGTCAATTACAGATTAATTTTACATCCCAACCATTTCATATAACTACCGAATAATAATACGTTAAATTGTAAGCAGTTCGTTGAGGTTCACAATCTTTCGACAGTTTACAATCTCGCGAGATAGATTACAATCTAACGGTGTTTACAATTTTACGGTGACATATACAAGCAATAAATCTACAATAAATTTGATTCTTAGTAGACAAAATATAACAATTACTTTAATGTCAAAGTGCCGCAATATAACATTATTAGTGGATTCAGGGTGAATGCGGTTTGTGTGAAGGAGTTAAAAGCTTTCAAACACACGATCACCGCACGCTGTAACAAAGGCACAATTTACGTAAATCGGGTACAGACGAGTACAAAATTCAGGAATGATGACAAACCAGATTACGGAATAGAGTTGAATAGTCGCGGCCACAATGCCTTTTAAAACTTCTTTCTCCTTACTAAAACAAATCGTTGCTATTATGCCATATAATTCATAAGTAATTAAATGTTTTCGGGTTTTCAATTAGAAATATTTATATTTTTGGTGTAGTTCCTGTTAAATACATATTATAATAGTAAAAAAATTATAAGGTTGTTCCTTTTTTTGTTGGTTTTTGATATTCCAAGTACATATTTTGATTTATATTTCCAGTTTCCATGTGATACCACTGCCGGATTTAGTTGAGGCCTCGGGGCAACAAAGGAGTAGAGGCCCCCTGGCTCCAAATTATTTTCCCAATAAATTAGAAAAAATTTTTAGACGAGTTTTTCAATCAATAATTTATTCTGAAACCAAGTAGATTATTTTAGTATTTAATAAACATATAAAAATATATCAAAAGAAAATATAGATAATACATAACTGAAAGAACATGAATCAAACATTGGTTGTAAATGTTTTGACAATCAATATTTAAATAACATTATTACAAATAGCATTACGATAAAAATAATAACTTACGTGCGTTGTTTTTCGAAAAAAATAATAATAAATAATGCGTTATAATATAACTTTCAATGTATTAAGTAACTTTTTTTTCTATTGTTAGTGTCGTTTTTTCCACAAATTTTGAAAAGCTTTTTATCGTGTTACGCCAAAGAAGTGTTTTATTATTAACAAGTAGGTGATCAGTCTTGTCATCACACATCTTTTTGGGTTTGCGACATGCCGACTGCCTCACGATATTTGCTTTTACTGTATAACTATTAGCGTACATAGAATGTAAAATCTTTTGTGTGATTGATGACCGTGATTCGCACGAGCAACTGATGGACTTTATGCCAGTCCAATCTTTCTTGATGTAACACATTATTTTCTAGTCTAAATCCGAATGTTGTATGTAAATGTACTTTATTCTTGTCTGACACAGCTGTTTAATGTTGATATGTTCAGCGACTTTGCTCATTTCATATTCGGCCGGAGTTTTAATCGTTTTATAGCCCACCTGTGCATTTTAGGTATACGCATTAGCATACTAAATTATTAGTACGCCGTTCACTGAATGGTTATAGCTTTATAAGTTTTAGAGGAGTAGAGAAAATTGGACACCACCAAATTTCAACAAAACAATTCAATGTAACAAAATCTTCTTTGTATTTCGTTTTCGCCACTACTCATTGTTTTTATAGAGAAGATAGAATATATTTACCCTTTATATATATATATATATTTTAGCTTTTCCTTACTAGGGTTTCCTTGAAGAGATGTAGCGAAGTTTCATGTAAACGTCGACTTTTTGGGTGTAAAGGTCAGTAGGTACTCACATACGGTATTACTCGATAGTTTTACTCGAAGTCGAGTAAAATTCAGCGTGTGGACCGCAAAGCTCACAGCTCGAAGGCTCGCACCGAGCCGGCTCGATGGAATTAAATGAAAGTAATTTCCTTCGAACCTACTCGAAGCGAGCCGTCAATCTTGACTCGAACGTGTGTACGTGACTGCGAGTGGAGCGAGGCGAGCGTCAGTCTGGTATTGTTTATCGTGATTGAAACACGTGTTTTTAAGAGCTATAGAAGACTTTATTAACACATATAGACGGTGTGAGTGTTTATGGAATGTCAAGTCCAAAGATTACTCCCAGAAAAATAAGAGAAATGAATGTTATGATAAATTTCTTTTCATTTTCTTTGATTTTCTTATAAAGCACTGTGAGACTTGCCAAATACAGCCACCTTCTCCTTTGTTGCACAGACATCCTTTGGCTCGAACGGTTCGGTGAATACTAAACGGCGAGCCTCACTCGATAGATCAATTCTCAATGTGTGGACCAAAAGCCCATGCCATGGGTTTTACTCGACAGTTTAGCTCGATCGAGTAATACCGTACGTGAGTACTGACCTTAAGGCAAGCCGGTTTCCTCACGATGCTTTCCTTCGCCGTTCGAGCGATTGTTAAATGCGCACATAGAAAAGTCCATTGGTGCATAGCCGGGGACCGAACCTAAGACCTCAGGGATGAGAGTCGCACGCTGAAGCCACTAGGCCAACACTGCTCTAACTCAATTAACTTCAATTTAATTTGTAGATTGTTTTTATAAATGGATATATATTATATACACAAAAAAAAATTCATTCAATTAAAATTCTAAGTGGAGGCTTCAACAATCTATACGTAATAGGATATAAACTTAAGACGAAAACATTATGCGAGATTCTCGACGTCGTTATAAAACTTATTTTCATAATCTCCTTATTCTAACTTACGTAAATTGTCAAACTTTTATTTTTAAATATTTACCGAGTTAGTGATGATTGAGAAAAGTTATACCAAATAAAAAATAGACCTTTAGATTGGCTAATTAAATTTAGCCTATGATTAAAGGAAAATTCATTAAATTCATCTTTGATTTGTATGATGTATTGTCTGCATTCATCGTAATATCCAACTTGATATAAATTTACTTTCTTTACTGTCTTGGTATTTTGAACTCATATTATACAAAGAAAAGATCTGTTTTTGTTAGATAAACTCATCTATTACGTATGTGCCGTTAGCACGAATAACACAAAAGATATAGTTTACCTTACAAAAATAATAAAGTATTAACATACCTTAGCCCATTTACTAAAGAAATAAAAGGACAGTAACAAATACATACTACTACGTGCTGTGTTATAACAAAATGCTATTAAAACAAGCTTCCGTAACAGCAGTTTCTTGCAAAAAATTCGTCTCCATCCAGGAACAAAGATAAACTATACTACATCTGTGGAAAATTCATTGAATTATATATTTGACATAATTTTTACGCTTTGTGAGCGAGATTGGTTAGGTTTGCTTTTGAAAAAACATACTTTATTGGGTTAAAAGTCGTTATCATAATGTTTGAATTATAAAGCACTTATAAAGCATAGCACTGGTTGACATAAGTACGCGAAACTTCGATCGAATTGATAAATAGTTTTTTTGAGTTATATTAATCTACTAAAATTACCAGCTTTATATACCATAGATTAATAAAATGCGATATCAATAATGTTGTTTGTAGAAGTTTTGCTAAAAGGGAAGTTGTGTTCACATAACTAATTGCCTCAATTCATTATCGATAGGTATTCGGTCCATCCAATTCGAGTAAATAGCACCGAATAAGAAATTAACTGTGCATTCAATGCCCTGTCATAAATTTATTTAGTAGTGTATTCGGGTTTATATTTACCTACTTGTAATCGAAGCATTATAATTTATAAGCCTTGATTTATCTGCCATGAGTTAGACGTTATACAAATGCGAACGTATTCGTAACATATTGTTATGACTTTAGCGCAGAGCGCGTTACCGCCTACAGGTTACCACAGTCTACCCACAATATTGTCTAATAGAAAAATATGTATTAGATTCCCGACGGGCACTCAACAATTTTTTTCGCCTTGCATGCAATACATTGCACTCGGTTGCATGTGAAGACTGTATGAAATATTACTTTCCAAGCACCCTTGGGCATGCAGAGATAAAACTATATACTAAATATCTCATGAAAACTCTTTTATTCAAACAAACAGTTACCACTATGTACACTATGCAAAGTAAAACAATACCGCGTTTCCAGATGCAACAACTGCCATTGATCGGGATGATAATCATCTAATTATCTAAAGATTGTTCTCAACGGTACGAAAAACGGGATTCTCCGTAAAATAAAAAAAAGTCCTTCAAATACCTTGTCACTCAAATAAAACAGCCAATCTTATAACAATAGAAACAATGTGGCAATTGTAATGCTTATTTATTAATCAATATAATTCAATTTATATCACATATGGTTTAAACTATAAAATTGAAATATAACTTTATTCTCACTCTATAATTTATTTATTTAATATTGTATTTCGCAAATTAAATTTTACTCCTGACACTAGATCTCAATTGATCTAACCCAATCGCTACGGCGTCCATTGCAGTGCCCGGAGCGCACATAACACCATATCCCCCATGACCATAGCAGTGAACTACTTTCAACCCACTAACCACCTCTGATTCCACCCTCACAGGTACTCTATGAGGCCTCAACCCGACCCTTTGCCCCACAATCTCCACATTCTTTAACGCCGGTAACAGCTCAACACATCTCTCCATTATAGCTGCAGCATCATACTTACAAACTTTGGTGTTATAGCTATCATATTGTCTCACACCTCCAAGGGTTGCTATACCATCCTGACCCGGAATTATATACGCATCGTAATCGCCGTAAAAAGCAGTCTTCAACCATGGAGCCTTTACCTTAAAGACTTGGCCACGAATTGGAACTAAATCGTCATCTTTGCACAAATATTTCGCTCCCATCCCCGTGCAATTGAATACTAAATCATACTTAGGTAGTGATGAAAAGCTTTCTACTCTTCCTGTAATGATTTTACCGCCTTTTGCCTCAAATGATTTCTGCATCCAAGGTAAGTAGCGATCGCAACCAGTTTTTACAGTTGTGAAATAGGATCCATACCTCCAACCTTCGCTTACGATCTTCAACTCGTCCTTATCGACTGCCCGGTAAATTGGCACTATGTCCTCAATCAATCCATTTCTTGTAACGTGATAGTTTTCTTTGGAGAATATATAGCAACCGACGGATAAAACACCAGCTTCTTCAGCCTCCCGAGTTTTGAGTATGTCCTGCCAGAAGTACCAAGACTTATCGATCCAACGTTTCGTGATCTCTTGCGTAGGGCCCCGAAAGCTAAGGCCAGGTCGGAAGATCCCTGCAGCAACGTCACTAACAGTGTTCTCTCGAAATTCGTCCGAAATAATTGTAATATCGGCATTTCTAAGTTCATCTTGTAATATTTTGGAAACTGTCAAACCGATAACTCCAGCGCCGAGGATGGCAATTTTTGGCGCGTTTTTGTCCATTTTACTGAATCTGAAAAAGAATAAAAAAGGTTCTAAGTGAGTACTAAAGCTTTCTGTCGTAAAATTATTTCTGAACTCAGAGTACTAAATATGCCCTAAGGGTTATGTTACTTGTACAAGTAAAATAATTGAACTTTATTAACAGTTTCACGGAGTTAAATTATATTATCTTTCTATTATAATACAAAGTTCGTGTATACAATAACACTTTAATTATAACCTTAATATCGGAATGCTTTAAATCTAACCATCTGTTACATACGTAATGTAATAATTATTTTATTCACGATATGCATATTGCTATTATTACTTCTGCTTATCTTAAGAACGCGAGATAAATTTAAAAGGGTAATGATATTTACATTAATGCTAAGGATATACTTTAGATGGTAACCATAATTAATAGTTCAGTTATATTAGCCAGTTTTCTTGTCTATACCCAATGCTTTTCTTAAGTATGGTAAGATTACAATAAGCACCTCTGATATTATGTTTTTATAAATATTGGCAATCTAAAGTCGTTAGTTTATCAGTTATATGTATTATATACATATATAAAACTAATAGTGAAATTAGATTTTGTCTGTCTGTGGAAATTAATTTCCAAAACTACTTAACGAGTGTCGCGGTTACATTAAGCTTTGTTTATGACAAACCTGATGTCTCGAAAAGTTACTTCATTGCAAAAAGCAAAATGTTTCTAGACGGGCCTGTATCTATATGATGAAATAAAAATGTTGGAAATTGTCAATACTCTCCACCATTGATTAATAGGTAATAAGTATCACACCTAATACGTGGACAGAATGGATCTCACAAGGTGCAGACTGCAGAGTAAAACCAAAATTTACGTGAATCACATCGCGGGCTCCCGATGGGCGAAACCCATCTAAAAATTATATCATGTAAAGTATGTGTGTCGTACTAACAACGTAATTAATACCAACCAAACCAGATTGTAGATCTAAATGTCAAGGTTTACTATATTTTTATCAAGTATGAACAAATAAACGACGTAAAACTTATATTAAATTTTAATTCCTATTTACAGATTCACGACCGCCCCGAAAAAACTACAACCAGCTTTCTTCAAACGAGAAACTCGACAACAAACAAAGTGAAGATATTCATATCGAGGAAGCTGAGATAGATTCAGATGCAAGTAGTACTGACCTGGATGAGCGAGACACGCGTGGAGTCTGCCCGCCCTGTGCGCATGACCGATACAACAATAACATACGGCAAACGCACGACGACTTCAGTGACGACACAGACTACGGTACGTACTACGTGATAGATTTCGTCAATAACAATAATATTAAACTATGTAGACCATAATTATTATGTTTTAACTAAATACTGCAGTGTAGACTCAAGACTGACATTGTCTCTAGAATAATAATTACTGCCGACTGTCACTTTGACAGACAAGTCAATCGTCAGTTGATAGCTGATTCATATTTCATTGGTCAACTCTTTGTATCGCGTATGTTTGGGAATGTGTTTAAACATTTAATAAATACATAATCACAAATATCCGGAATTATTTTGTGCCAATTATTTTAAAATTAAGAAGAAATGGCCACGTTGAAATCGGATTTAGACGATTATTTACTTCAAAATGAAAGCCGTCGAAGTTATAAATTCAATTTACCCTTTTCGACGTCGAACTTTTTTACCAGAAGTAATGAGGAAACTCCTACAAGCACAAGTACTACAGCCTCTTGGTTTGAAGAAGTACAGAAGGAATATTTCACACTGGTAAGTGCCATAATATATTCCTTAATACTTTGTTTACATATACTAATGAGGTCAGCCACAAGTAATGTTTTGATAAAATACATTATTGTTTCAGACTCGAACACAGCGGTTTATGGGCTTCGGTATCTGTTTATTCTTTGGCATCCTATGTTTCATATTGTCATTTTTGTATATACCTATTCTTCTACTACAAGCAAGGAAGTTTGCATTGCTGTTTACTCTGGGAAGTCTCTTTTTTATTTTTAGGTAAGTTTGATCTTAGTACTATAATGCAACAAAACCCAATGACTCATAAACCAGTTTACTACATTAATGCAATGCTTAAACAAGGTTATTAAAAACATATATATTTAGTTTCAAAACCATTTATTTCCTATAACAAACCTGCATTAAACTGGAACAGGTTTGTATTTCACTTTAAACTAGAATAAAAGTTTACATACCTCTTCATCCATTAAATTTTAACATGCACTGCATTGTTAATGTAATAGAATTATAAAAGCAACAAATAGACACTTATCATATTTTAAACAGTTTCAGTTTTCTCTGGGGGCCTTGGTCACATCTCAAATCTCTATTTTCAAAGGAGAAAGCATTAACAACATGTCTGTATGGCTCAACTCTAATTGCCACTTTGTATTGTGCATTGCACCTACAAAGTACACCATTGACAGTCATCTGTGCCGTGGGTCAAGTACTGGCATTGCTTTGGATGATGATGGGGTCAATACCGGGTGGCGCATCTGGAGCAAGATTGTTTGGAAGCGTGTTTAAATCATCCGTGTCCAACACGCTACCCATATAACACAGATTTTATTGTTTTCTACGTGGAATAGCTAATATGTTGGAACTCCAATTGCCTATTAGATTTGCCATACTCCTTAATGCTGCTAATTCAAATAAGAATGGATGTGGTTAATGTGACCTCTTTCATAGGTACTTAATACCTTGACTGAATTTATGAAACTTTGAATTTTATATGCTGTAAACAAACTTTTATAATTATTTATCATGTTCTTTACACAATTACTATTTATTAATTGAATATATTAGTCTCTGGCTTGTGTGATAATAAAAATTGGTGCTGATGGCATTATAGGATACTTTAATTTAACTTTTAATCTTTATTTTAATGTAAAAAGCGCAATTATTGACTTAGACTTAAATTTTTTATTTAATCTTTTGTAATATGTAATAATCTAGTACTATTATTACATTTGTATTTATTATGCTCAGTTTAAAAAAATACAAAACATATCATTATAATGGTAATATTTTATTTCTTTACAATTTAAATGCAGAATTATACTTGTTTTTTCTCATTTTAAGTAATATAATAATTAAAACGTACATAAATATTGGTGATATTCATTAAAATTCCCCAACAGATAAATCTAAGCAATATGTAAAGCAGCTGATTATATAGCTCGTAATGGACAAGGTATAATAAACTATGATTAATTTTCAGTACTGGTAAAATATTTTATTTAAAACCAGAAACATATGAAATATCATACTTTTAATTTTAAATGTTTTCAATCATCCTTTAGGAATGAAACTTATTATATTGAAAATATATTTTATTATCTACTCATCATAAAATACATCAACTACCTGAATTGCATGTTTCTAATCCTTGGGCTTGATGTTTCTGAATTGGTAAGGGCTATGTTTGAATTATTATGTAACAGTTAATTCAGTATATTAAAGATAAGTGCAAATTGCTGTACTGTAAGTAAAGTTTATATACTGCAGTTTTTTTTTCAAATTGTATTAAAGTATTTTTTATTTCACTCTAACATATTGGATTTTCAATGACACATGTTTGTTTCAGACGAGGCATTGACTTGCAATGTTTGCGACAGATCGTTTCCCTCACGTCGTCTGCTAAGCGACCATCAACAGAAAAAGAGGCACTTTGGGTAATTGTACTTTAATATAGCTATATTTAACAAAAGCAAAGGCTACCTTCGTGGCATTTTTGCATGTGTATGATTACGTTCAGATTCGACAAAATAATAACTACGATAAAAAACAAAACATGTAGAATTGCATACAGACCATAGAATGCATCTACTAAGGGTTTACCTAGTACATCTCGCTCCTTGATCAAAATCGGTTTATCAGTGCTGGCGTTTTTAACATTAACGTGATAAAAATGCATCGTTAATTTGAAGTATTGATAAATTGCAGATGCAGCTCGTGCGATAGTCTATTTCCATCTCTGATGGCACTCGAGCACCATAAAGAAGAGTTCCAGCACTGGAGTGACGACTCTTGCTGCGACGCGTCACGACACTCTTCTGACAGCGAGTCGGACGACTGTCGAGATGATGGTCGACTCATATAATGCCGCCACCTCATTATTGCCGGGGACAGACCGCAACACTTGGGCACTTTTGTTTAATAACTGCTAGTATGGAATACTAAGAAATGAGAAAATATAGTGCCAACTTTTCAGTGGTACCAAAATGCTAATTCCAACTGATATTAAACCATATTAAAATTACTGTAAAATAATGGGTGTAATGAAATATCTAACAACAGTCTCACCAAAATTATAGATTGTACTAAAGCCTCAAGAATTTCAAGTTCTGTGTATCAAATTGGACTAAAAAGATGTACAGTACAAGGCCTATTGTTCATAGCATTAAAAATATCAATAATAGAAATATGTACTAAATGTTTTATGAAATATAAAGTGAAGATTTTACATATCAATGTTTTGCTGTTGCTTTCTGTAAAGTTATTCCCGGCAATAATGCATCTTAACGCGTTTACGACTGATGATCTGTAAATATTATAATAGGAGCTTGTGAACGTTTTGAATGTGTTTTTTGACAAACCTGTTAATACAATTCGTTCACGACCTCAAAGTACTGTATATTGTTTTTAGATAGGTATTAGACGCCACATTATTTTACCATATAGTCAGGCCCAGCCCTTATCAAGATAAGCGTAAAAAATAATACTCAAATCATTTTTAATGAATTTATAAAGTAGGCGCTGTTCACATTTTTCAAGGTGAGAGCAGTTTGTAGCAGTAGATACGTAATGACCGCATGGTGTTGTAAAAATGCTACCAATATTAACTAGAAAGGTATAAATTTTAAACAGGGCATACATACATGTCAGAGAACATAGGTTTCAAATATTTTTGTATAGAGATATTTCTAACTAGATTAAGATTCATAAACTGTTAATTAGAATATCAAATTTGGTAAATGTTGTAAATGTGATGCCTTCTCTACATAGGAATTTTATCCATTTTCGTCTTATGTAATAAGTTTTATTTAAAAAATCATAGAGAATGGCATAATGATGTGCAATATTGTAAATATCAATAGTACATTATGATATACCAAGGATGTATCTTACAGTATTATAGTTGTAGTGAATTATGTAACTTTGTACAAATAAACTGACCAGTGACATCTTTTTCATTTTTTTTTCAATCAATATTTTCAGGGCTCCTTCAGTAGACGTGAAAGGTAGAAATAAAACCAAAGTTGAAAATATGTACAGAAATGTTATATTTATAGGAGTCGAGTCGCGCGTAGCCTTGCTTCGGCTCGGCGCGCTCGGCTCAGTATCGTCCGGGGGAGCGACGTACACATTGTTTAATTTTTCATATAATCGAGTAATCACGAATACAAATCACGAATCTCTTACGAAAGCATAATACGAGTGAGTCTAGTGGCGTGGCGACGCGCTGCGCCCAGCCTAGTGAGTCCAGTCAGTAGAGCCGCTTTCGGCTGAGTCCGTCCGCGTGCACCGTAAACGTAGTACGTACGTACTGGACAGGGCGTCACAAACAAGAGTGGCATGCGACACTCGCTTCAATAACATATCAACTCAATGATATCATACAAATAAAAATAAAATCGTACCACACGACGTGACAGCGTCTCGGACGCGATACCGGGACGAGATAGAGGCCTATATCTAGTTAGTCAGAGTCGAAGAAACGCTATAACACACGCAAACCTAAACCGTCGATAGCGTCGCCGCTCGGCGAGCGCAGGGTCAGCCGAGCGAAGAAACTTATAATGAAATGACCTATGACGAGTGATCCGCTTCGCCGCAGTCGGTGTCAGAATCGAAATGTAAGTTGACGAGTCGGGGTCACGGCCGGCCGAAGCGAGCGGTGGGGCCTCGTCCCGTGTAGCGACCGACGGCGATCGAGGGCCCTACGCTGTGCCGTTCACGAGCGGCTCGCCCTTGGCTTTGGCCTCGCGCTTGCCTTTGACCGCGCCCGCTCGCCCGCCCTCGCCGCCGCCGCCGCTCACACCGTTCTTCCACCCGCCGCCTGAAAACGTTCATGCTTACAATATTGCGTGCTTACAATAATTTACAGTCGGTTAGATTTATTTATGTTATAATCTTACATAGAACGTAAACAATAAATTATTTACTAAAAGAATTAAGACACTAAAAACACGCTATCAAAAACCCTATATATTAACTAAAAATTAGAGTTAGACACGATCAAAAGTTCATGTTTAATCTTAATGTGTAAAAAAGTTAGTTTTACTAAAAATACACAATCCCACTATATAAGCCACATAGAGTTAAAATTAAAAATACACGACGTGTTACATTAAATACCACTTACTAGTTAAACAGGTTCGTGAATATCAAATTACAGGTGCATGCATAGTTATCTATGTATGCCTGTGTGTATATGTTCCATACAATACGTCATAGCGCAGGTATATTTTAATAGACGAAATAGTGCGTGCAGATAAGTGTAAATGTATGCGTGCGTGTACCTCCTTGCTTGCGTCGCCTTCTCCTGGAAGTAGCGGGTTGCTCTTCGGTGTTCTGCGTCCCCTCCGAAGACACGGATTCTGCACACGTCACCACTACACTACACTACACTACGGCATACTCAATACCAAAACATGCCCTCTTAAACTATTTTAAAAAATTCTATACTAATTAATAAAAATAAAACTATAATATAAAAATAAATATATCAAATAATTGTAAAAGATATGCTTATACCGAAATATCCAATCATAACATAGGGCATACCCAAAAATAAATTAGTATTAGTTTCAATTAAAAATAATTCATGCAAACCATGACAAATTAAATAATTTTTAAATATTAAATAAAAATATCATTAGCACATCTAAATAGCTAAGTCAATTTTATTTAAAAATTTAAAAAAGATTCATAAGACAGTCTACTTTACATCCATTTGTCATCAAAATAAACAATAAAAATTTACCATACTATATTTAGCAGATGTAATATTTGCAGATATTAGCAGCATACAGAAATTGGAATTTAGGCATTTAATACTATAAAAAAGGAGGAAAAAGCAAAAACACGCAAGCAACATGCACTAAGGGTTCAGAGTCCAGACCTACCGCTACTACCTACTTTAAATCAGGGTAGGCCGTTAATTCAAACTAAAATGACGTCACGTGCGTGTTCAAAGCGTATAAGCAGTGTTAACGTACCTCGATCGGCGCTGGAAACGTCTTGGCTGTCGAGAGGGGAGCTGTCTTCATCAGTCTGCCGACGGCCGGGTTCCCTCACTTCGCGACCCTCACGCCGTCTGCCGCTCTACATAAACAACATTTAAATTCACATTCATTCAATTAAAGTACAGACGCAAGCAAAACAAAAACCTCATAAATTATATAGAATGATTTTTGAAGTTATACTTCTTTAGGCGCGTTATGAAAATTTAATGAGAGTGATATTTTACGATGCGCGCGCACCGTGACACAAAATTCAGTATGGGCGCCGAGCGTGATGGGAATAATACAATCTACTTGTAGTACCTTTAACGCAGTTTACAAACAAATAAAGCAGTTTTAATTATTTTTTCAAAGAAATTTAGCAATGCTTTTTTTTATAAAGACTTATTTATACTTAGTTAAAAGGTTATGAAACATACCTAGTTATTAAATTGAATTAATAATATAATATAATAATAATTATTATTAATATAAATTAATAATTGAATAATATACTAAATATTAAATTTATTATATTATTTAATTGAAAATTTTAACGTTATAAATTTAACAATATTTAATTAAATATTGTTAAATTTCTAAATCTTAATATTGATTATTAATTATTTAATATTTTAAAAAAATAAAGAAAGCCAAACAAGTATAACTTTTTACGCGCGTACATACCTAAGTACACGCACCCTTTTTTTTTCTTTAGATTTGTTGAATTTTAAGACATTTTCAGTCGTATCCGTTTAGCCGTATGTTGCTACTTCTTTTGTAGAAGAAATATAGTTCAATACTAACATTTTCCCTCTGGTCTCGCGGAGTGTCTCTTGCATCTCGTGGCGGTCTAGGATGGGCACGCCCGTTCTCTAGTGGGACGCGCCTCTCTTCGCCGCGACGCTCACTCGACCTGATTTAAATTACTACAATCACATTTCTGAGTCTACATGTATCTCTATGTATATATTCATATACATTTAAGTAAAGAGGTGCTTTTAGAACAAATTATCCTCTTAAAGTGTTCAATAAATTCTTTTTTACTAAAATGTAATCAAAGTTTCTTGAATGCCTATAAAGTCGAATGGATTTTAAGAAAAATTTTAATTGAAAAATACCTGTTAATTCGCGGCGGCCTCGTCCGCCCGCGGTAAGAGCCTTCGCCGCGTTCAGGTCGATCATCTCCTAGTTCCGGTGTCGTGCGTCTGCCGCCTGCAAAATATGATGCTACTACTAATACCTCGTAACAATTATGACAGCATTGAATTTTTGAACTACAAACAATTTTATTCTAATCTTCTACGGATACTCTTAAGTTATAAACCACAAAGAACATACATAAAAATGTCTTAATATTTCAGTGATATTGCATTTTAGAAAAGAAATTCAACAGTAGTCGATTTTCACCATGAAACCATGTGATCCATCTATTATTATATTAAACATAATTAAGTTACTAAAACTGAAGTTCCCCACTGGTTAGACGTTATTTACGTACCAGGTGGATATCTCTGAGTGGAGGGCGGAGGCCTCATGCGTCGTGCTCTTTGGGCGGGGGCTCCACGCGGAGGCGGGTACGACACCGAGCTGCCTCCCATTACCACGCGAAGCTGCTGGTCTATCTCTTGCTTCTCCGCACGGAGCTGCTCCACTTCCTGAAAAACACATTTACTAGTCAGATCTGACTTGCCTTTCTTTATTACGGTACTATAGCTATTTTATCCATGTTAGTCAGTCTTAAATGCGAATTTGACTCCTTTTTTAAAATACAGTGTAAAGTTTTTATAACGGCATTCTCTATAACGAAAAATTCTCTATAACGTAAACATGAGTTAAATTTGTTTGGATTAACGCAAATCCATACATTAATTCACGCAACACGAAGTAATATTTTCATATTTAGACATCAACAACATACTTAAGTAATTGATTTTATAATCAGATTACAAAACTAACCTATTGAGGTGCCAAAATTTCTAAAAAGACACCTGAGGTCATAAACAGCCGTCTCGCCTGTAGGAAATTTTGATCGAAGTACAACAAATATTGGCATAGCAAAACACGTCAGGCAAAGTTAACAGAATATACATGGATCTAGAATAATTTACCTATTGATAGTAATAAAATTAGAAATTATTGTAAAAGGTTAAAACAAATCTCTTCTTTCTTATAACGCAAACATGCTCGATCCCGTGAAATTCGTTATAAAGAGTTTACACTGCATTTCTATATTGTCAGCTACCTTGAGATGTGCCACGTGGTACTCCACTAGCACCTTGGCGTCGGAGATGTTCTCCCTCGTGCCCACGAACACAAAGGGCACCATGCCTTCCTCCCGGGGCCCAACCGGTTGCGGCTCATTGTCGCCTTCGACTTTCACCTGAACATATCACCCTCAATATTATATTAGCTTTTCGCGACCTTATGTACATAAAATATTCTCGTCACAAGTTAACTGGGTTACTGACCTGACCATACATGCAAAGCAGGTCGTTTAGCTAGCTTAGCAAGCATGATTTGCCGAGAACACAGTTTAATTGTTTCAAGTAAAAATACACAAACAAAAAAATTTAATAATCTATTAAATCTTAGTGTATTTCTTTAAAATTTTAATTTAAAGAGAGGCATTTCTTACTATAAAGTTTTTTTCCTCAATTTATTACATAAACAAAACTAAGTTATGTTAAAATCACATTTAGGAAAAAACATATTTTAATAATACCTAATAATAACCATACAAAATAAAATATAATAGAAGTAAAGCTTATAAAGAAAAATAATACAAATTAAATTTTTTTTAGAATGCAGACAGTAAACAAATTTTTGTTTTACTTCTTTTTTTGTTATACTTAAGTTCTATCATCTTTTATAATTTTTAATATTTATTGAACTTACCCTGACCACACCAGTCTTGTCCACTATCTCTTGTATAACTTTTCCGTTTTTACCAATCACCTTCCCCACCAGCTGCCTTGGCACCTTCACCATCTCCTCGGCGTACTCAAGTAGCGCGCGAGCAGTACGGACAGCTTCGGCAGACTGACGAACAAACACTTCATATTCATAACCATATTTTGCCGGTCCTTTGATTGTAAAGTAATCGGCGCTACAACCCTTGTTGGTATTTACGTCTAAGATTTTTATATGTTTCTTGAATGTTTTTCGTAAATGGCAAGTAACTGATAAGCCTTCTGTGCTTGAAACTTGCCGAGTTTTGATCGTAAAGCTACGGTTTCCTAGAAAAGCGGTACTGTTATCTAACGGCCGCAATGTAACGTTGGGTGACGTCACTCATACGTGGTCTATATATAACATCGGAGTAGGTTTTCTAGAGAACGTTGAGTCACCGTGACGTCAAATAGCGGTGGTGTCATTCGCATGACGGCCGTCATAACGGCGCCGCATATTTAATTAATACAATGACATGGACGAGCGAATGTGAGGAATAATTAATTGATTTTGTTAAAAATCATAAAGCTTCATCATCCAAAAATACTAATAATGCTATGTCCAAATCGTCAATTTCTTTCCAGTGCACGACCTAACGCACGAGTGAGTACTAAGTGACTACGATTGAATACGGTCGCAACTTCTATGAAACCACAGCATGGCCACCGTAAAGACGGCCGTTAGTGAACGGCACCGCTTTTCTAGGAAACCGTAGCTTAAGGCTTTCAAGTTTCTTTAGATATTTGGCATCACCGTACAAGCGAGTGACAATTGCGACTTAGAAAAATCCATTGCGGAACTGCCGTCATTCGAAGACACGACTGCTTTGTTTCATTTCCAGTGGTATAGGCTAATTAAGAATTGAGTGGAACTCACCTCTCCACAAAGCTTGAAGGTGCAAGTGAGCTCTTCCAGCTCGATATTGGTGATCCCCGCAACTTTCCGGGCCTGCTGAATGTTAGCACCATGCGTGCCAATCGCCAGCCCCATTAGATCTTCGCGGACGCTAAACTCGTCCGTGTACCTGAAACAATACCCAAAATAAATAAGCTCGGTCCAATCCAATAACTATCATATTGATTAACAGAAGGCACAAATATCAATCAACATAATGTTGATACCCGACAATATTACCTTTTTATTTTTAAATATTTTATATTCACATTAGGAAATAACAGTTGGATAATCATTTGGAAAACACAAAAAATTTTAAGACTAAAAATAAGTTTTAATTAATATATTAACGTTTAAATAGAGTCCTAGGGTAGATTTGTAATTTATTAGGTAATATTAGTATTTTTCTTTTATAGAATAATAACATAATACTAACCCGCCTTGATTGTGTATTTTAGTTGACTCCAACTGCCTGGCTGCTTCTTCAGTCTTTTTCAACAGTAATAGCTTTTGTGTTAGATTCCTGAAATAATATTAATATTTGCTTATAATTATATTTAGTATGGAATAATATTAATATAATAATAATATTTCTGTGACTGACTTAATAAAAACTTCTTTATAATGTAAACTTTATATGTAATTTTACTACCTAAGACATAAGACATTAAAAAAATCACAATTGATAAATCTGTAGGAAATACATACTACCTATCCGGGCAATATCTCTGAACCCTCGGCCCTGTATTTTCCATTTACTGTAAGCACTAAGTTTGCATAAGCAGTGAGTCGGCTGCTTTAACAACAAACAAGACGCTAAATGTTAACTGAGCAAATAGCGTCTTACGGAGTGCTATAATTACATGTTAATAGTATATGTATATATACTACAACAAAAAAAAAGTTTGTTAAAACAAAAAGTAACCATACCAGTATTTGTAGTGTAAATTAATTTATTTAGAAAGCTACTCATCCTGTTTTACTATGAATTTATTTATATACGAGAAAAAAAATGAAAAATATAAAATGTCAATCCAGAAATTCAAGCAAGCTATGTAGCGAATGAGGAAGTAGGTGTATGAGTTATTTACCTGAAATGCATCTCATGGAGCATCTGCGCGCGCTTCTGCGAGGTGTCACACCGAGAGATAACAGCGAGCACGGCGCGCTCGGGCACGTACCAGACAAGTGCCGCGCCGATCGCCTTCTGAAACTCCTTGTGCGCATTCTCCACTTTCGCGCTGTGCATATCGTGTAGGCTGGAGATTTAAAACTACTGTTAAATAATACGTTCTAGTATTTGTAAAAGGTTTGTTATTAAAAACATAGTATAAAAGTTTCATGATATTAGTTTAGAAACGAATGCAGTGTAGATCGAAAGCATACGTTCATTTTGAATGCTATACTAATACTTCACTTTCTAGAATTTAATATTTTATATCAGTTTATTATATAATAAATCAATACATATAAATAATTGGCTTATCATTGGTACTTTTACAGTACTAATATTACAATATTACTAACTAAATGTTTGCTTCAATCAGGGCCTCTGTAACTTCAAATAGAGATACCGACAGGGATCGCGATTTGTAAAATGGTTTTTTTACGCCCGATACCAAGATTGCAAAATCATCGCTACGAGCTATATAAATGCGTTAGGGTCGATATCACTGTCGCCATTGGAAGTTTCAGAGTAAGGTCCTAGGTCTTAAAAATCTGAGACAATGAAATCTTAAGATATACGTACTAGTCTTTAAGGTCTTCAGGCACGGGTATCTCGAACTTGTGAAAGGTGTTCTTATCAATGGGTGTCTTGGTCTGTTTCACCCGCAGTCTGTCTCTTGGCACAATCTCTGTATAGCAGTTATCCCACTCGAGGTATTCTATGACCAGGAATTCACCCCGCATCATCTGTAAATAAAATTATTTTAATTAAAAATAATTTTAAAAACTTTCTTAGAACTGCCAAATGCAAGACTACTACTTGCTGTGACATTTCAGTCATAGACTATTTGATTTAATAGAGTAAGAGTGGCAAAGGATTTCTCAAGCCAATTCTTTTCGCCCGCTCTACTTGGGAAGTGGTAGTAATATAAATTACTTATTTTAATATTGACGTACTTATGCACATTGTCACCAATATGATTAAATAAAATTTAATTTTATTTAAGTGCTTTCATGTAATTTCTTTAAAAATCATTTGAGTATACAAAATTTAATAGTCAATGTGTTTATTAATAACTGACAATGGTACTAAGGCATTAGTTGAACCCAAATTAGAGAAATTCAATGAACTGTATAATCCATTGTGAACTGTCGAACATTCCATATAGTTACAAGAATAATTATTTATTTACAATATATCTATAATATATATTACGTAAGCAGATTTACTGCAATTTACTACCCTCCCCCCAACCTTGTCAGCAAAAGTAAGCAAAGCTAAAGTACTTGAACGGCCACTAAATACAAAATTTAAGAAAAAAATGCCAGATTAAGCTGTAAAATATTTTAATTAAATATTTATCGTGTAATGTAGTAATTGTTGGTACAGACTTTGTTAAGTAATTAAACATACTAATTTAAATAGCATGTAAAATTAAATTGCGTTCTTAAATTACTTTGGAGTAGAGTAAACAAAAGAACAGTTGAACACTTACATATTAAGTGAAAGTATTGGGTCATCGGAAAAATACATGACTAGAACGATGTACATTGCGGGATTAGTCATCAAATCGTAAAAAGAGTAAGTTGGCTCCAAAACATAGTCATAATTATCCGACCAGGCAAAATAGGCTAGCATGTTTAAAAATGTTAGATTTGTACGGTACCTACTTACGAAGAATTTATAGGTACCAACAATAATCCATTACGAGCATTATTAGGCTTGTAATGGAGAAAAGTGAGAGTGAGGCTACGAGGATTCTTTTTTTATTTATTAGGATTATTAAATATCTATATAATAATATATCTCTATGTATTATATGAAATAACCAGAAACCTCTTAGACACCCTTGTGAAGAACCTAGTTATGTGTGTAGTATAGTGATGAATAGCAAGGGAAACCTTTCGCCCTAGTAAGAGTTATTTGCACGATCGTTCTAAAGGGAATTAAGTGCGATATGTACCGCCATTTAGAATATTAAGCGTTTCATCTTATTTATTTAAGAAAGCTCCGAGCTGCAATAAAAATAATATATAGGATACAACAAAGACAAATATTAAAGCATGACTCAAAATCAAGATTTAAATAAAAAATTGTGTAACTTAAACTCTTAATTTCGAAAAGGGGACTTTTAAATCTATGTAGAATAACCTCCTTCTATAAACTCGATAAAAGACAAAGGAAATGTAAGAGAAACGTGAATTATACCGAAAACACATGGTATTTAGATGAATATTATATTGTACGTGAATAAAAGAGTCAAAACGCCGCGTATGAATTTGGGCCCGAAATGTGAATAATAATTGTAAATCTCGGTCAGATTTCAGTTCCAATTTTTTAATGAAAATTTTCGTGTAACGTGTATCAAATTTAACATACATGACCAACCTAATTCGCCAATTCACCGGCGAAAATAATAGGATATATTGTGTATATGAACAAAATAGAAATAAAATAATTATTTATCAAAGTTTCACTAAATTTAATAGATATTATTTTTAAGCTGCTTAAAATCAGTTTAAGTCGGCGTGCGTAGAACGCGTAATACATTTTTCATGTATAACACGCGAGAATCTTAATCCAGTGGGCGGTTAAAAACGCGTATTTAAAGATTTCAGCGTGTCCTAGTTCTCACTCAAGGTTGCCGCAGAATGTTGCGGCATGCAGTGATCGAAATTGTAACTTATTGGTCACCTCGTTAGACAAAACAACATGGCATAACCACTAAACAATCTTTTATGGTGGATGTCTCCACATTTCAATAATATATTTTAAACTAGCGGCCCTTCTCGGCTTCGCACGGGTGGACATTTATTTTTTAAACATTTTTTGTAGATATTGATAATATGTGGATTTTTTTTGTTTTATCATCAATAGTTTTCGTAGCGCCTGCGATGAATGATATTTCATAGGCATTTTTTTTACACCTTGGGTAACACTATTGTACTTAACTTACATACAAATATTTCATTTTTATAATGTGTATTAGTATAGATAATATACATTACTAGAAAACATTAGACGCCGAAATGGACAACGATTAAAAAAAATATTAAGTTTAAACAACAGAATTACACTTATATTATTAGAGGGGTTTCAAATATATATATTTTTATATTATGTCAATATAGCTTACTAGCTTACTAGGTAAAGGCACACAGGCATCCTGCATCGCCCTTGGATTGGTGGTCTCCGGAAAAGATAACGATTTTTATTTTGGAGGCACTAAAGTCTGATCACCTAATTTAATTGCCTATCAAAAAATATATGAAACATACAGAAGACTATGGTGAACTTTAAAAATAATATGATTTATCTCTTTAGATTAGACAAAAGAAAAGATTCTGATGAAATAAGGTAAATGTAAGACCATTAATTATAGCCAGGCACCCAAAAGAAAACAAGCTAAAATGAATGAATAAACTTATTACTATTGCCATTACATTTTTACATGCCGCTATACCCTTTGGATAACTGATAAAGATGCATTTTACTCTAAACTAGGGTCTAGTTAGATTATTGCAAATACAAAAAAAAGCTTTAAGCTTACAAATGATAATACAATTTAATTATTTTTTTTAGGATTGGGTTTGCTTAGCTAAAAATAAATTATTTGAGTAAAGTCAGATGTAATATCTTGAATACAGGAAATCGTAATCATAAGTTTGCTTGATTAAGCTAAAATGTAACTATAAGTTATTTATTCCATTAACATTATTTTCTACATACAATACAATAAATGTATGGTACACTCATCTGCTAAGATTTTAAGACATAACCTTATTTTTTCTTATAATGATATGCATTTAGCTCTAGCACTGAACGTGAAATCTTTGCTCTTAGGTATAGATAGTTCAAACAAAGATCACTAGTTACTACATTTGTCACTTTATACTATATGGAATTATAAAATTGTATTTTTTTTATTCTCTAACTCAAGTTGTTCTGTTTATGGGTGAATTATTCAAAATCAATAATGCCAAGAATATTTCAACGTCATCAAATACTCTTAGAAAATTGTCTAACAGGAATTAAGATAAATTTAAGTTAATTGCTTACTATAGGATTGGGTAACAACAGTTTTAATATGAATAAGAAATATTGCTCTGCCAATTAAAAACTTTGGTATTAGTAAATTCCAATATCTTATCAATTAAAATATATCAATCGGGAAACTATTGATTTTTTGATTATTGTTTATTGATTGATTGTAAAACATTAATATCTTCTAAAATTGATGGTATAGCCATTACGGTATTCTTTTCATTAGTTTTAAGCAGAATTTACACAAATAATTTTTTTATGTGTATTTAAGATTTTTCAAAATTTTAACTACTTCATAATATTATGTGCCAATAAATAAAATTTTGTGTGCTTATTTATGTAATTTTGAATAACTGCAGATGATAAAACCAAAACATTTATACACACACATTATTTAGAAAAAACATTTCTTCTAAGACATTTTTATGTTGGGTTGGCACAAAAACTTCCAGTTTAAAATATAAATCTAAGAATGGTGAAACAAAAGAACATAATTTATACTTATTCTACTGAGATTGGGTCAGACTTATTTAACATAACAAAAAATAAATACATATTAAGAGGACTAAGACAATCTAACCAAAACCCATACATAATTTTTATAAATATCTACCTTGATATTTGCAGTCCACCACCCACATGCTTCCTTTTCATTTGATCTCGCTAAAACTTCCACCTCTTGGTTTTCCACAAATTCTATCTGTTTGCTTGTATCTTTAGGTGGCAAGAAGACTTGCGAAAATGGGAACTTTGATTCTGGCTGCCAGCTGCAACAATGAAACAATGTAAATAGCGGCGAGCGTATTATAACCAAATATTGGAGAAACGCTATAATAAACATTGATAATGTTAACTTACTCATTTTCAAAGGCTACGAGAACCTCGTTGTCGAGCACGTCGGTGACAATGGCCTAAAATCAAAAAGAATTATAAAACATTGATGCTTTCATACAGATGGTAGTCCACAAGAAACAAGATGTTTCATTGTTCCAGCAGGCGAAATATGCCTCTAATATAATTTTGCGTTAAAAGCTCGATGACGGTTTTACTATTCCTGTTAAAAATATTATAGGTAGCACGAATAAAACGCATAGAAAATTCACGCCCTGTCAGGCGGACATGGCGTCCATTCCAGCCGCGATCATCTTCCCGGACAAAATATTTTTGTAAGTATATGACTAAAGATTAAAACCATAGCCTAAGAAATCTAAATTTGATTAACAGGAATAAAATGTACGTCTTTTCACTTAAACTATGGCGTACTTCACGATTTACAAACCTTATAATAAGCACCATTTTCACCGTACACCTCGACCGACAAATCCTCCATTTTGATTTGAAAGCGTATTTGGCGTTTTCAGTACAAGAATGAAGCACCAAATGATTTTATGGACCAATCATAATTTAGAACACCGGCATAGACAAGTCGGTTTGTTTTTCTGTTTATTACTGGCAATTTATAAGTAAAACACCGCGAAATTTAAAATGTTCATTTATTATTAATTGGTTTTATGTTAAAATGCCTAAAATTATATCAAAATCTGGGAGTCATTGCGTGTGGCAAGGAAAGTCAATGTTGTGCCCGAGTGCACAAATAGTTTCGATCGAACAAATTGTATTTTTAAATAGACGTAAAAATTTTAACATAAAAACAATTAAGAAAAATTAACAACCTACAAATGAAAATTATAACTGGAGTTACGAGATTTGTTATCGGGACTTCCCACCTCTCATCAAAATCCAATACGGTTTTGACGTATGGAATTCAGACTTAGCGCTAATTCTCGTTTCTGAATGTTACCCTAAGTCTCATAGATGTATTTAAAGCTTATAATTATTACCATCTTCTTCTTATTCTTGCAGGATTGACTGATTTCACAATGTGTACATTTTAAACCTTGGTATAAGCTGATTTAAGCTTTATTTTATAAATTTTTAGCTATAGTCGAAACACCCTATCTTCGCCTACCTTAACCAAAATAAAATGTCAATTTGTAAATGACAAAATAGTTGCCATCGTGTGTTTTCAAATGTTCGTTCTACAAAATCAAGCCTGCGTGGTATGGGGTTTTCTATATAGAGGTCAGTAAGGTAGGGATTTTACCCTTTTTCAATCATTTTTCTTCATTCTTATTAAAATTACATTTACATAATATATCAAGTGTTCGAGAATATTAAGAACGCTACACAGAAGAACGTACAATGTACATACTTATTTTTTTTTAGATTATTTTCATAAGTTTCATAATATCCTTAACTAATATTTTGTTTATTTGACAACTATGTTTGACAAATTGACATATGCCTATTGCCTAATGCCATTAGCCATACATCTTATAAACAATAATTCTTCGTACAATATTATTCTGTTTTCGTTTTCTTTTCATGAAAATTAAATATAATAATAATTCGCTTTTATTTCATTTTATATGAAAATAATCTTTCTTAAACGTTAAAATTTATACATTATTTTGTCTATTATTTTATCATATTCAATTAATAGTAAGTAAACTATTGCCAACACGATAACGAATCCTACATTGTAAGTTACTTTAATTATATTGATAAGAATTGTAACGTTTTATGCTCATACATTCAGTGAAAGCGCATTTATCAAATTAATGGATATTAGGTACTGCTAGAGGAATCTTACAAATTATTTGTAAGACTAAATAATATAACCATAACCATACAAATATCGATGTCCCAGATTTATCTAAATAGATCTACTTATTTTTGTGAATTTGTCAGAATATGGGGTCAAGAAAAGAAAGGATTATATTGGTCACGGGAGGGACTGGTTTAGTCGGACAGGCTATAAAAACTATAGTGGAAGAAGAAAGAAAACTGGGATCTCAGGAAGTTCAAAATGAAACATGGATTTTCTGTGGCTCAAGTAACATTGATCTTAGGTGAGTTTTTAATGTAATCTCCTACCCCTTTGGTATTATTGTCAACTTATTTAACCAAAAAAACTCTCTTGAATTAAGTAAAAAAGGTCCATATATTACAGTATTCTATGTACACCTCATGTTAAAAAATCAGTCTTGTCAATAGAAAACATTCCACCATCCTTTTTTATTAAATTTGTTAAATAATATTTGATGTCAACACATAAAATAAATAAAATAATACTATAACTCAAATTAATGATAACCTGCTTTATTGAAGTAATAACTGTTTACAGAAAGAAAGATGAAACAGATGCTTTCTTTGAAAAAGAAAAACCTACACATGTAATCCATTTAGCTGCAATGGTTGGAGGTCTATTTCACAATATGGCTCACAATCTGGATTTTTTTGTAAGTTGAGATCTATAATATGTTATGTATTAATATTATCTATCCAAATGTCAAGAGTAGAATATACTTTTAAATGCTTTACATGTATAAATACATGATGATGTTGGTGCATGAATAATCTACCAACACAGTTGGCCAAACATACCATAAAAATGAATATTCCACATACATAAAACTTCTTTAAAGACTAGCCTTAAATTTTTTCATATCACAAGAGCTTTATAGCAGTTGTGGTAAGCTAGAGCCATAATGTAAATAAAATAATAATACTTTTCTACAGCAGTAATATTATGCAATGTACATAATATATAATTCTAAAACTTTAAATTTCAGAGAGATAACATGAGTATAAACGACAATGTTCTTCATGCTAGCTTCAAATATAAAGTTAAAAAGGTGGTTTCATGCCTGTCCACATGTATATTCCCTGATAAAATCACATATCCTATTGATGAAACTATGGTGAGTATTAGGCATAAGTTATATTTTATGTGTTTATTCTTTGGTTGAGTAAGCAAATTTCATTGCTTCATGGTATTTATATGGAATATAATGTGTACATGTATACTTATTGTATAAATACTAGCTGAACCGGAAAAAAAATTGTTTTGCCATGTATATTATTTCTAGGAAACATTTTCAGACTTTCTGAATGTGCATAAAAAGTTTCATAAGTTCTTCAGTTGTAACTATTTAATTGTTCTATGGGGGTTTGAACCCAGAAATAAAACATTAAATTTCATAGCTGTGTTCCTGTTTGTTTGGTTTAAGATTAGAAAAGAATCAGAGTCATAATAAGAATACAGTTGTGCTTGTCTGAAACATTTATTCTTTATAAAAGTAAGTGGAGGAACATATAATATTTATCAATTTATTTGACGATACAATACTCATATAAGTCAATACTCTATTGCTTAGTATTTAAAGCTAAATATTTAATGGGATTCCTGGGTTTCCCAGCCTGTTTTGGCCCATGTTCTAACATGGACTGTTTACACATAACAATTCAACCCGGCTTTATTCACTTTAAGTGATCTCTTCCATGAAACTCCACATAGTATAAAAATTTGTAAAATAAAATAAACTTTGAATTTTGTTCTTAGGTACATAATGGCCCACCACATACCTCCAATTATGGCTACAGTTATGCTAAAAGGATGATTGATGTTTTGAACAGGTACTTTATCTTTTGTCATATTAAAAAACATTATCATTGGTTATATAAAAATGCAGAAATAACAACATTAACCAGTTTATTTCAAATTCCATATCTTTATGGTTAACCAATCTTCATAAATATAGGTGATAAGCTAATTCTGGAAGTTTTCCAGTTTTGAGTCTAAGGGGAATTCCGAGCCTAGACTTTGCACTAAGTAGAGCCTGGGGTAGGGTAGGGGTAGGGGTATGTTAAATAACCACAAACCAACTGCCCACTGAAGTATTGCCGAATCAATTCTACTTTGTCCTTCAAGTAAAGAGCGTACCAATTCATAAAATGCGGGCAACGCACATGCGAGCCTTTTGGCAGTGTAAGAGCTGATTTACACAGGGTCAGTAACTGACTACAAATTCGAGGCAAGTCAGTGCTGACCCGAAAAAAACCCTGTGTAAACTGATTTCAAGTCAGTACAGTGGCTTCAAGTCAGCGCTGACTTGAATATTCGGACACGAATATATTAAATCGTCGTTTCAGTTGTTTTCGCGAATTCATTTTTCCCACTGACTTCACACACGTGTGCTCATCGTGAGAAACGCACCACTATCTAGTCAGTCGCGGCGCCGACATAGGCGCTGCGACTGACTTGTCTACTGACCCTGTGTAAATCAGCCTTAAGGTCCATGGGTACCATGTTACATATTATTATGGTGAGCCTCCATTTGCCCCCTGGTCTATAAAAAATTGAAATACGTTTTTGAGATACTTTCGGTGTTGGTATTATACATTAGTTGGTAATTTCTTATCAGGTTTTATATTTTTAAGCAAAAAATTATGCAAGGGAGAATTGCATATACAGTGTAAACTGTATATAACGAGACTCAAGGGACTGTATCTATTTTGATGTTACAAAGAGTTGCCGTTAAATGGAAAGAAAAATCTGTATATGAAAAAGAAAGTTTATTTCAGACTAGTGTTAGTAATACATAAAAACAATTCGTAGTTGAACGCTATTGCTTTGTCTGTTATTTTTGTACTGTACCAGTAGTTAGGTTGTTTTTTTTTTTCCTTTTTTAATTCATATCTTGCGATATTGAGGCATCTTCGTGATAAAGCACATGCATTTAAAAAAAGAACGGATTTCTTGGTAAGACGAGTACGGGAGTTTATTTCTCGCTAGGACAAGAAAGCGACAAAACAACACAGCTCCGCAGTTTTAACTAATTTCGGCAACTTCAAAGGTACTTTTTAGTATTGTTGTCGTTATTGAAGGTAGGTGTAATACTATGTAGAGTGATTCATTGTATGGAAAACAAGCTAAACCAACCAAAACCGAGTGATTTCGACTCTTTAGGGGATTTGTCGTTAAATCAAAGTATGTTACACGCAGTTTACACTGTAATTAGGTACTAAGCCAACACACATTTTTTTTTAATTAAAATTTCAGAGGTTACCACGATCAGCATGGCTGTATGTTCACATCAGTGATTCCGTGTAATATATTTGGTCCAAATGACAATTTTTCGCTTACATCAAGTCATGTTATACCCGCGCTGATACGAAGAATGGACGATGCTATGACAAATGGTACGGTACATAAAATAAACTGTATTAACACATATATGACACACCTTCAGATTTTGTGGGACAAAAAGCTTGTTGCAAATCCTGGTGCTTATTTTCATCCAGTCTTGGTTCCACTATACAGGCAGTCCTCGTACTTACGGCGTGTTAGGTTCTCGAAATACGGGACGTAAATCGAAACGACGTAAGTCGAGACTTTTTCGTATGTTTACATGCAAACTCAAGGGTACGGATCCACACGGACTCGAAATTAAAAAACTGCATTTATAACAAAAGATATACATACTTTATTATCAAAAGTAAGTTCTGAGGCTGCTGCCTCGAATTTCGCGGGCAGCGGGGCGGCAGCGGCTGCGGCGCGGGAGCGAGGCGGCCAACGCATACCTGTTCTCCAAACCAGCGGGCAGATCGCGCGGCACTATAGCGGTGTAGTGTTGTGTTCGTGGTTGTGTAGTCGAGATATTTGTTTTTATTCGCGAACGAAATGTCTAAAAAACGGCGACAACATCTTTTTGATTCAAATTTATTCCTAACGCTCGATTTATTGTGGGCAAAAATATGTTATATGCAAAAATATAGTTCCATATGTGTCTCCTTTCAAAGATTTCTGAAATAATTTGCTCTTGCACATCCGAGGTCATTTTGAGACGTCACAAAAAATATGTACAGCACTATACTACAATGCATACGCGCAACGCGGGCGGTCACCGCTTGACTGGATTGCACCGCTCGTTACCCGCCCCCGCGCCGCTGCCACGCCGCTGTTTTCGAGAACCGATCCATTTGATAGTACGCATAATATCCTGCCGCTCCCGCGCCGCGGCCGCCGCCGCCCCGCTGCCCGCAAAATTCGAGGCAGCAGCCTTAAAATAATTATATATGCACTTATGAAATTGCTAGTTATTTTTGGTATTTGTGTTAATTATTTTAATAATAATTATAAAACTTTAATATGTAATGAGAAATAATAAATTAAACTTTTGGCTTAAAGAAACTATCAATTCTAGATTGCTTCGCTTCTTTCTTCTTGCTATCATACAGATCTTGGTAACATTGATAGCCTGCACCAATTTTGTTATTAACGTTAAAACTTCTCTCAAAGCTAGGATCATTTTCTTCAAAAAAATTTCATGGCATTCTTCAAATTTGCACAAGACAAGTGAATTCTCCTATGCCGGAAATCGAAACGTATGCTTGAGGAATAGTTTCAAAACATTGTTCGACGTAAGTCGAGGACTGTACATTAGTGTAAATAACAAACGATATGCGAAAATATATAACGGTGGCGCTACAACCTTTTACGACTGGGCCTCAGATAGCTGTTTCATGATCTTTTTTTTCTTAATAGGAAAGTGGGTAATAAGCCTTCTGTGCCAAATGAAAGCCGTCGACTTTTTGGGTCTAAAGCATGCCGGGACTCTCACGATGGTTTTCTTAACGTACGGACGAGTGTAAATTGCGCAAATAGAATCTCTATTAAACGATCTCTGCGTTAAGAGTTAACAGTTAGCAGTACTAAATAAACAATTTTTATGGTTTCAGGTGACAAAACATTCTCAGTATGGGGAAGCGGGGCTCCATTACGTCAATTTATTTATTCATTGGATATCGCAAAGTTGTTTGTATGGACTTTGAGACATTACCAAAGCATTGAACCACTAATTTTATCAGGTAAAAAGGAAACGGAGTTCTTGTCAAACATCGTGAAGTATGGTTTCTATTGTTTTTGGCATTACAGAAAACAATTTTTTACTAATCTGTGAAGAGTGTGAAGCAATATAAAAATGCAATAATGCATTACAATAACATTTTTAAACATATTAATTAAATGAAACTGCAAGAAACATTTTGAAAGAGTTAAATTGTAAGGAGAAAATAATTTCTTGTTCAAAAATATGCGAAATCTTAATTTTAAACGTATTCATTATTTTATTTAACGTAGTAAATTATTTTAAGGTTTTATTTGTGTTATGCGTTACAAATTCATTATTCATTATCTGTATTTAATTACACGGTTGTCCGTTTGGTGGCGCCAGTTTCGCTTGATCACTTAGCAGACTAAGCCCAAGTTTGGACTTTGGGCGTTTCTGATAACCAAAATGAATGTAAGGGATAAATTTTGACACGGGTGTCTCACTTAGCGCTAAAGTCTCGTTTTTAAGGCTTAAGGCCGTATTTTAGAACGTTTTTCGTTAAACCGTTCAATGAGCTGTCAAACCGTTTATTCTCTATGAAGTTTGACAGCTGTCTAAAATATAGACCTTAAATCTTATACAGTTTCACATTTCAGTGGATGAAGAAGACGAAGTTTCTATTAGCAAAGCAGCCGAAGCTATTAAGAATGCTCACGGTTTTACCGGTGAAATTATATATGATACGAGCAAAGCGGATGGGCAGTTTAAAAAGACTGCGTCTAATAGGAAATTGAGGTCATTGTATCAGGAATTCAGCTTTACCCCATTTGAGCAAGCCATTCAGGAGACAGTCACTTGGTTTAAAAATAATAGGGAAACTGCTAGATTATAATAAATTATTTATTAGTGTTTTTGTTTTATTTAATACACATTACACAACGTTCCCTAAAGTATTTTCCTTACTAGGGTTAGCGCTTAAGGCTTTAAAGTTAACATTTTAACCTGTAAGTATATGCTATAGCTTTTTGTTGTTGTTTGTATTTATTTATATTTCTTTTTATATAACTTCTTTTATTTACAATCAAGTATACAGTATTTACAATTTTCCTAACCTACAAAGTAATAATAGAAATAATTATGTGGCAGTGTACTTTTAACGCTGGCAGCATTTCCTCGTTGTATTGCGATACTTATTCGTCGAGCCAGGAAAGTGCCAGCTCTGGGGTCACCGGTTTGCTATTGTTATAGATAAATAGCAGCTGAGTTTCATTATAGGACGTCAAGGCAGAATGCGAAATATCACCCGTATTATCTTGACGTCCGTCGTTCCACAACTGAGCCTTTTTTAAGGAATCTACTTATTTGTTTTCAAGCACGTGGATAAATTTTGTATGTGTATGTATATTTGTCCTGTCATTTCTCGGAGACTAACGCTGGCCATATACGGACCACATGTTGCAGCCGATACCGACTGCTATACCGGTCGCCGCTCGGCGATCTGCAGTTTCCATACTAATTTCATATCCGCCATACACGGACCGCTCGAGCAGTTCCTGAGCGGTCGGAGCAGTCGCTCTGCGGTCGACTACTTAGAGCTGCCGGACCCACCATACACGGACCGCTACAAGCGGTTGCTGCCGACCGCGCGCCACTCCCTCAAATAAAATAAAATACTAACTTATTCATCAAATTCTAAAGTAGTTGAAAAACTTTTTAGTGACTTTTCTCAGCTGGGGATACAAAGTCTGAAATATTCCATGCTGTTCTCTTGATTGTAGTATTGGACGCGCCCACATACTACGGTGTCTTCTACGCCTACGCTTGCGTAATAGTAGTACAAGTAGCAGTGTTTCTTCATCGAAATCCGTCTTGTAAATGAACTCGCATCAGTATTATTTTGCGGTCGAACACAACTGCTCCAAGCAGTCGTAGCCGACTGCATTATGCGGTCGTGTGGAAGTCGTGTACAACTTCAACGCGACCGCTCTACAGCAATCGGTCTTGACTGCAACATGCGGCCCGTCTATGGCCAGCATTAGACACATGGAGATGATTCTGTTCGATTTTAAATCAGATTTGTGGGTGAGATTTGCTTATGTAGTGGGTTTTTTAGAATGAAACAGGAACTCAAATTACAATTATGTACTTATATAATATACATTTTAATACATGATCTAATTAATCTCATTATATAAACCAAATTATTAAATAGCAACTCCTTGTTCGTCATAGGTGACAAATATCTTCTCAATCGCGTTTATGTAGGCGGCTGTTCTCACGTCTATACCCAAATTGTGCGTAGACGCAGCTTGTTTTACGTCCTGCAAAGCAAGAATCGGTCGTAGTAGTAAAGTATTCTAAGAGATCAAACCTTATTACGAATAATTAAGTGTTCGAGAAGCATTTTACTAAATAGTAAATTATTTACACCTGAAAGCTGTAAAATCATTTGTTCTATGAAGTTATATTATATGGTACTCAAGTTTGAGATTTATTCGATTATAATCTAAACGACACTATTAGGTGCTGCAAGAAACTACTAATTTATTCTTTTATAAAGCATTTAATTTTTTTATAGGAAAGGGGGCAAACAATCTTACGGGATGGACCCATGGAGACCCATTTTAGTGTTTACGTTGCCGGAATTAAAGGGAGGAGTATTCTCTCTTATTAAATAATTGGAGGTCTTTCCTCCCATTGTATTCATTATAGTAACATACCTCAAATACACCAAGACAATTTAATCATTCCTATGTTCTTAGAAAACAAAACTATCTTCGCTAACAAAGGAAAATTACTAAAATATAGGTACGGAATTTAAAATTGCAGACTAAGGATTCATTATAGTAATTGATATTCCAACTTACATTGCAAGCGTTGATCATAGAATATTCCAGTCCTGATGTTACAATGTGGTGTTCGCTGGCACCCGACATCAGAGATTGGAACAATGGTGTTGCCTGGATCTTTGCTTCTATATTTGAATTATTAAGGGATTTCTCCACTGAATCTGTTAATTCAATTATAGCTTTAGAATAGCCTATGTGATTACGCAATTTATTAGGTTACGAATTTAAATAGTTTCTATTAATGGTATTAGATGTCATTGTTCTTATAGACAAGTGATAAATTTTTGCCGTACAAAAATCGTCCGCATTTGGATCTAAGACATGGCGGTTTTCTAATTCCTATTACGTACTGGAACGTCGTCATAGAAATAGAAATCACTATACTCCGATTCTTAATTCCGTAGAATTCTGACAGCTATAATTTTTTGACGTTTCAGTGATGGCAAACCATTTTGGCCGGGCACATTTTTCAATTTCAATACGAGTCTATATTAGATTTAACATCTGAGTCTATACATAAATTGTATTTAGTTAATGTATCCATTTTATTAGATAAGTGCGGTGCTCACACATTAAAAGTGGTTTAACGGCAAGTGGTAATTACGTTCCTTTCCATCACAAACAGTAAAAAACGCACAAGTAAAGATAACAATTTTTTTTAAGGTTTACTAAACCTGGAATTGTGGTAGGTAGTGTTGACAGCTAAAGAATAAATTAAGTAATTAAAGTTAATTCGATATATTGTTCGTGATATTAAAATATTTGTTATTTTTGTATTAGGTCACTTGAGTAAATAAATATTTAGATTTACCTTTTTGTAGGTAAAACATAAAAAAATACGTAGCATTTTTTTTATTGCCCTCCAGTCAAATTTGTCCCATTTTCGGAGGAGAACTTTTTTTAGTAGCAACACTTATAAAATGTCAGAATTCTACGGAATTAAAAATAAGAGTATAGAAATTTTAGATGCCGAAATAAATCACGGCAACGACATTAGGGGTATACAGCCATGCAATGCAAAACTACGAGGTAAACTGTACACTAAGCTAATATACGTAGTCTACCATAACACAGAATATTTTTATGGAAACTAATAATTGTGTAAACTTTCTTTGGAAAGATAACTTCAAATACTGAGGTTGGCAAATTGACGAATTTTGTCTAGAGTTGATAACAACATCGGGAAAATTTTGTGGGATTAAATGGCGTGCTCTTATTTCACCATGCCTCCTGCTGATAGAGGACAAATCTTTGTTTTTAATTTATTTTTTTTATTATTTATTACTTAAGATGTCATGTGGAACATGATGTAATAGTTGCAGCTCCTTACAAACGTTGTGTAAAACAAAAAAAATTGCGATTAAAAAGAAAGGCGGAGAGTTTATTGCCAGTTCTTCTCTTCCGTTCTACGCCCTTGATGAGTTCTCAAGAACTGGCAGTAAATGTAAAATTAGAAGCATTTAATGTATATGTTTTTCTTTTTTGACGTTCATAAGTGTACATTGTGTTACCTATATGAATAAATGATTTTTGACTTTGACTTTTGCTCGAACAACTTATTTAAAGAAAAAATCTCACCTAAAAGAGCAGTATTGGAGTCCCTCCAAAACTTAATACTCAACTTTCCAAAGCTGACGTGGTTGATGTTCTTGAGATACTCGAAGTATGAGACAGTTACGCCTCCTGCATTCGCGAGCAGATCTGGAAGACACAGGATCTTCTTCTCGCGGAGGATGACGTCAGCTGCTGGAGTTGTTGGGCCATTGGCGCCTTCCACTATTATCTGGCGTAGTCCAAGAGTTTAAAATCACATATTTCTCAATGAACGTTTTGAAAATATAAGTCATTTGACAGAATAAACGTTTAATCTATACTAATATTAACGTCAGCATTATAGGGAGGGGCGGGGAGTCTTCTTTGGTGATTTTCTTATTTTTTTTATTACCTCAACAGTATTTTTTTTAGTTTTTTACACATATTAACCACACATTGTCTATGCTTGAAAAGGAAATGCATTTTTGAGGATTCCTACAAAGAAGTATACGTTTATGTACTATTATTTTTGAGAGGTTTGCTTACTATTGCTGAAAAGGGGAGGGTACACATTTACATTGCAGTAAATCTGCTTACGTAATACTTGAATGGCTCCTTACCTTGCAATTGAGTTTTCCGGCGTTTTCATGTGTGATGGTTTTCTCAAGGGCAGCTAAGACAAGTATATCACACTCCTCAAACATTAGCTCAGGCCCACATTCCTTGGCGCCTTGAAAGCCTTTGGCACTACCACGGTGCTTTGCCTTGTACTCTTGTAGTTCCTAAAACATCTAATGTATAAAATTCTCTCCCATACTCCTCCGAAATCTCTCCACCAATTCTTATGAAATTTTTTAAGCATATTCAGTAAGTCTGAGAATCGGACAACTTCTATCTCCCCAAATGTTAAATGTGGACCCACCCATAAATTTTTTATTTCTTAGACAATTTTTTTTTTTACGATACAGCATACAAAAATACATACAACCCTTAATTGTCCCCCTCTACGATCAACCCCCATTTTTTATTATAGTTAATTTTGTTGTACTAAAAAAATGTTTCCTAGAAGTAGTATGCATGGCAAAAATACGTGTGCCGGGTCATCGAGGTTTATTATAACTATAATTCGAATAGCATCTTTATACCATTGCTTTAAGGTGCATTTTACATTGAATATATTTATGTTGTCTTGTCCGTCTTTAACGGTTTTTTGATCCTGACCTTACACTTGATCCCTTCAGGGTTGAACAGGTTGCAGTCAGACTCCAAAACTCCGATGACCTTCACACCACTTTCCTGGAAGTGAACTCCTGCCCAACTGCCCACGTTGCCGAAACCTTGGATTATCGCAGTCTTTCCCTTTAATATTTTAAATTATTAGTTTATTATAAATTATATTAACATTAAATTTATTACTTTTAAATTTAATTCTGTATAAACTGAATTCAGATAAATAATATAAAAAGGAAAATAAGACTAGCGAATTTAAACGCTTTGATTATCACAATTTTATATTTAACTGTAACTATTTTTTTTTTACCATTAACGGGAAAATATTAGTTTCGGTTTTTGCGTGTAGCAAACACAGTTCTTGATAATTCGAAATGTTTGAAAATTTATGATAACTAATTCAATATTTTATTGATTAATAAATAACATTTTATTTATTTATTTATTTAATAACAGCACAATGGCCAAACTTAGACTAAAAACAATAAACAATACAATAAAATACAATTAAGATTTACAACACAGGGTAGCATTACCCTCTTATCCCCTCCAGGTACACTCTGAAAGCACAGTATACCACCCCCATAAGCTTCCCAAACAGGTCGCTCTCCGGTGAAGAGTCGAGAAACCCATTAAGCAGTGAGAGTAGCCGGGGAATGGGCGCTTGTTGTCGCTGGACAGTGCGAGCCGAACGCACAGCGAAAAGGTTATGTTTCCGGCAGCGGCAATATTTGTCCGGGACGTATAGCCTCATGATCTCTCCCAGCAAGTATGCGCTTTCCGTTTCATTCTTAATTACACTCAAACCAAACCTGACCACCGAAAAATCCCTACGAAGCTCTAATGAATTATACCCTAACACCCCCATCAAGAACTTTGTAGGGTAGAGGTAAGGAAAGAAATTGTATCTTCTTTTATACAGATTTCTCAGGAACTTCTTTTGAACTCGTTCAATCATATCCCCATAATACCTTTCATAAGGGGACCATATGACGCAGCTGGTTTCGAGAATTGGCCTTACTAATGATGAATATATCATCCTAGTGGCAGTGTCCGTCAGACCAACCGAATTTCGCAGGACAAACCCTAATCTTCTAAAAGCAGCATCCGTAATCGTCCGAATATGCTCCGCAAATGAAAGATCGGGCACGAAAAGGACACCCAAGTCGCGTTTTTTTTATTCGGTAATTTATCTTTAATGTATCTGATATGCAAATTAAAAGGCAAATCCTTTACTAATTACACACCGACGTTGACGTAAAAACCTTTTGGGAGCTAATTCATATAAAATACCTTGAACCCCGGTTCCAGGTCTATAAGTTTCATCCACTGTTCGTCGTGTATGAACTCACTGATTGTTATGAATACACCACGTCCAGTAGCTTCTACTCGTCCGCGAATACCTCCGCCATTTATGGGTTTGCCAGTTACGCATGCTGCTGCGTTGATATCGTTATAACCTGTAAATAAACAACGAAACGATTGTGATTATGTCCGTTTGACCAATCACACACTCAATGTTTTGTTTTACATTCTCACTTCCAGTTAGAGAAATTCGGCGAAACGCTTACTTTTAGGGTATTTTTTTAACAAAAAAAGAATGATATGGAACAAAAGATGTTTTTTTTATTTAATTTATCATTCAATATACAATTTAAAGTAAAACTCTTGCACCGTGAATGGTATGTAACATTTTTAAAGTCATATACCTAATATGAAAAATCTTATTTTTTAGATTTTGCTTCTATGGTCTATTTAATTTATTTAAAGTCTTACCTAAAGTTTTAATATAGGTGTCAACTATCCAGGACATTTCTCTTCCAGATGTGTTAACATCAGGAGCTGGGACATCTATTCCTGCACCTGCAAATATTATTAGTCTAAGTAATCATTTGTTTTTTGAGGACCCAACATGGTAAAAGAGGAGTGTACTTAACGAATTATAACATTATTCTCATTAATCGATGTCGCGATCTCAGTGGGAATGAGTTAAAATTCAATAAAACATTGTGTAAGCCGCCTAAGTAGGCTGATTTAGTTATTATGAGTCAGCAGATGAAAATCTGGTGTGGTAACTAATTATTTAATATCCACAAATACTAAATGTGGAAATAAATAAAATATTTCGAACGAACGCCTATTTGACCCCGATATATCTATCAAAAAATGCCATGAGATAAATATTTTTATGCCAACGAAATTCGCGGTCAAGACATTAAGATCAGGCAGATAGTACTATAAGCGTCTATACACGTTCCTATCAGAGGCAATATCCCTAGATCACCTCGTGTGTAGGCAAATCGTACCCTAATAGACGTGTACAGTGTGCTTCTTTTTGGAATGGATTCTCGCTGATGGCCTTTACAGCTCAGTTCGCGCTGTTTTGGCGAGCATAGCTCGGCCTGAATGGGCGTGTTTCCCGCGACTAGCGCAAGGGCGCCTCCTGTGAGACTCGAACCTAGGCTTGGACCGTCGCGTGGTGATCAATCGCCTGAAGGGCAGGACGGAAGCTCACTGGAGTGAGCAAAGTACGCAGTAAAGGTCCTCGCCGGTGAAGGTGGTTTTTTACCCTAATCTGATTGTAGAATATGCTACTGCCGATTCGAACTACGAGCCGATTTCATCCCCACCACCAGTGTCCCGATATCGCCACTGATTTTAGCCGTGTGTAGACTCTTCAAGTCAATATCACTCAAAGTTGTTTAGAATTATTTTTACCTATGTAATGCTTCTTCGCTAATTCTAGGGTGTAGCGTCGTGTTATTCTTTGTAATTCAGCCACCGTATATTTCTTTGGGTTTATCGCAACACCTGTAAATTCAGTACAAATAAGTTGTTTGTTGATTACAGTTACGTGTCCTATTGGCGTAATGAGCAGTGGCAATCAAAATTCCAAGCTCTATTAGTGAGCATTTTTGTCCAATTGAAATTGTGGAAATGTTCCTTTTTTATAAGGATCTGTCATTTGATAATTCTCTACAATATATGACAAACCAGTATTTCTACACTAAAACTTCATATAAATTATAAGTGAATACAAAAATCATAAAAGGGCTGTATTAGCCCATTCTAGATCTCAAGGATTTGAAAAATTCATAGCCGAGCACAAGTTTTTAGTAAGAATCGATTATGTAAAGTACCTCCTTTGGAGCCTCCAAAAGGGATATTGGAACAAGCACATTTGTACGTCATGAGTGCAGCTAGAGCTTTCACCTCTTCAAGATCAACTTGGTCAGAAAATCTTATACCTGTAACATTTAAAATCTATAACAGTAGCCTCCAAAAAACATTTTTGTAAGTATTAAGTGATAAGCCCTGTGCCTTCAATAGGAATAATAAAATACGTTAAGCAATTTTGAGTTAAACGAAAAAGGTTCGTTTAACTCCGTATGGGGTGGGGCGGCATCGTCTTCAATACTGAAAATTGAGCGTTCCCAACGCGCCATTCTTAAGATATCTTATAGGAAACCTGTTCTTTACTCAACTTAAAAAAAATTCATTGAGACAAAACGTTTAACGGTTAGACAACTACACCTAAGCCATAGCAATATGCAGATTTTTTGGAAACAAACATCGACTACACCACAACATACATAACGCAAACCTACATATAAGCCTCTTAAAAAGCGCACTTTCTTCGCTCAACGTTTTTCTCCTTCAGAGGCATTTTCACCTTTAATCACCCTTTTAAACACAAAATTTTCACTAACGATTCAAAACTTTATATATTTACTAAAAATCTAAAACAACATCTTACCACCCTGTCCTATGCTAATTGCAACATTAGTTTAATTATATAATGTTATGTGGAAATTATTGTCAAGTACCGTTACAAGTCAAAAGGAAGACTCTAGCTGGCCATGACACAGGAAACCTAAATATCCTTTTTATTATGTATAATAAAGCTGTTTCGTTCTAGATAGGTTAAGATTTTTTCTCCACCTACCTAACATAAATAGTATGTATTATTGTCATAAATAATACTGTATAAAAGTGTTGCATCAGTCATTGCTGAGAGCTAAGACCGAGAGAGATCTTTAAGGATTTTTATTACCTCCTTTACAAGGAAGCCGATGTACGCTATGTTGCGAGCGATACGCGTGTATGATTTCGTAGTCTCCGTTCTTGCGTTGTAAGGGAAACTCAAATTGTAAAGAACTGTTGCATGAACCCATAACCTGAAATTTACAAGGTTATAGCCGAATTCAATTTTAAAATGTGCGTACTATTAATTACCGCTGGAAGTTGGAACACTGAGCTATGTGTATTTACATACTTACCTATAAAATAATCAAAGCAAAAATATTTTCTATTAGAGGTTATGGGTTTAAGAAATATATTATTATCATAGTCACTTAAAAACTAAGGTTGAAAATAGGGTCTAATCTATAGGGTCTGTTCTATATCTATGTTATAGCCGCATGGTGGAAAACTCGATCTAAGAAGTACCTACTTCCGAAATCCAACTTAAATTTATGAAATATGTAAGTTATAGCTCTAGGAACTGCATAACCACCTAATATAAAAAATAATTAATACAAATCGGCACGGCAAGCCGATTGATAGCATAACAGCCGCCGCCGAAGTTTAGCTATGTTAAAACCAATGACCAATTACAAAAGCTTTATGGAGCAGCGGGTAAATTAAATTTAACTGTTGATATTGACACAAGTGTGGTGTGGGCAAGGAGTGCTCTACCTGAATTTTTAGAAAAACATAATATCTAATATATAAAACTCTCGTGTCGCGGTGTTTGTAGTTAAACTCCTCCGAAACGGCTTGACCGATTCTCATGAAATTTTGTGTGAATATTGAGTATGTCTGAGAATCGGACAACATCTATTTTTCATCTTCTTAAATGTTAAGGGAAGTCCAACCCTTATTCTTTTTTTAATTTTTAGATATATATATATTTTATGATACAGCATTAAAAAATACATACAACCCCTAATTTTCATTTTTTTTATTATAAATGATATTCATGGCAAAACGTCGTTTGCCAGGTCAGCTAGTTGTACCTATTATAAAGTTCATGGTCCTAAGTGTTCCTTACGTAATTTAGTGTTGTTTTGTTTGTAACAGTTAGGCTAGATTAAAATGATTTTATTTACATTAATATCCCTGAATATTACATACTTGTTTGTGTGAAGATTTTCTTATTGGTGTACAAAGTTATTTATATTTAGTTATAAGCTGTAAATCTTTTTAATAAATAAAAATAATGTACAGATATGCAACAGTCGCTATACCTTAAAATTCTTCTATTAAAATACAACTTAATACCTTTTAACTGGACATCTATCCAGCTTATTTAACGTAATACCAAAAAATATTTAAGGGCGAGACACACCTTTAAAATGCCAGCAACACGCTGCTTACGTTTCTTGTCTGATAAATGTGTATATTTCTTCAAATAATCTTCTAGACTTGGTTCACACACTTTCACGGCGTAGTGATAGAAGTATTGGACCATTTTATAAAAACTCGGGTTTGGATCTTGTGCTACATCTTTTAATTTTTCAGGAATCTCATAACTTCTAACACTGATCAGTAGGGGACTTCTTTTTAATATTAAATTCAATACGATATTCTTATTTAACGTTATTAATACCATATTTAAAATTATTAATGACATTAGTGTTTATAATTAACAATTGACTTTTATTATGTAAAAGGTTTTACTAACTTTAGCTCTTAAAAGGGTTCTCGTGGGGTCCTCATAGCCTAGCGGTCTTATTATGTGGCAGCTAGGTGAGGGATACCGGGTTCGATTCCCGGTTCGAGGGCAACTTTTATTTTAATTTAAATTTGTTCTAGGCCTTTGGGAGGATTGTGCGGTACCGGGCGAGTGCCTTAACCGTACATGGAGGACATGGTTGAATTTCTAAGGCAAAAAGCACAAACTATAAAAATCTTATACTTGACGCTGGCTAATGCACAAACCGTGCTAGAGCCATATTAAAAAAAAAAGGTTCTCGTAATTTTGGGATAACAATTCCAATATTGAGTTTTGTTGTTATTTACCTTATTTTGAGAAAAGCAATTTTTACGGACAAGTATAAGGTAGTGACTTGCGGAATCGAGCATGAAAAAATGGGCTGTTGCTGTGCGTTTTCCAATTACAGCACTAGAGCGCATTATGCGGCATAATGCTCAACGTTGAATGTTCCAACTACAGCAACGCTTCGCACAGTTGAGCACTCTCAAAACGAATGCTCTCGCGTGCTTCTCGCAATCAATACCAACAAAGTGACAGATAATTTACCAGTGTATTTCTTTAAGTTGGCATTTATCGAAATTTTCGTTCGTAAAAATTATTTATTGTTGAAAAAATTTGTAAGGCTTTAATTTCGTTTCGTCGTAGATTTTGAAAATAATTAAAGTTATTTGAAACTGCTAAAAAAATAAATATAAGTATGGATGAAGGTATAAATATGTAGTTACTTTTTTATATTCCACATTTAAAATATGAATACAATTTTATTTTAAAATTCGGATCTGTAAACTAATTTAATTTACAGGATTATACTGTTGTAAACACCATTGCAATGGTTTTGAATTTTTAAAAAATACTCAAAACGTAAATGATGTAAACTTCTTACATGAAACTAAATATTTTACTGTTAATTTAGCTTGGTATAACCTTATATTCTTTAAAAGTTTTCTCTTACTTCAGTAAAAAAATGTTAATTAAAAAATTTGATTATTAAAATAAGCGTAAAAAGTTTTCAACCAATTATTATTGTTAACAACATTATTTATACATTAATGTGTAATAAAATGATAATAATGATAATGATCGTGTCTCGAAAATACGATATCTAGGCACAGTGATTGATGAAAAGGGTGACCATAGCATCGAAATCCGATGCAGAATTGAACAAGCTCGGAACGCCTTTTCAAAACTAAAAAAAGTATTTTGTGACAAGCGCCTAAATTTACAGCTTAGAAATTGCGCGATGTTACGTCTTCTCTGTGCTGCTCTACGGCGTAGAATCTTGGACGCTGACAGAGACTATGTCCAAAAAACTGGAAGCGTTTGAGATGTGGGTTTATCGACGTATGGTATGACGTACCAACCAGGCTCCAAAAGATAAACCACTCCTTATATGAAAATTGTATTCGTTTTTACAACAAACTCCCAAGCGAAATTAGAGAAATATCACTAAATAAATTCAAAGCCCTCGTTAAACGAAAATTAATCAACAAAGCTTTTTATAAATTTGAGGACTACTTAAATGATCCTAATCCTTGGGATTGAATTGCTCCAGTTCAAACAATTTGTATGACAATACTTGGCGATTAAAAAGAGTGGCGGAAAGTTTCTTGCCAGTTCTTCTTACCCGCTCTACGCCCTTGACTTGCGAACTGGTAGTAAATGTAAATTTACGATTTATTTAACTTGACGATTCAAAAGTGTACTTGGTTACCCATTTGAATAAAGATATTTTGAGTTTGAGTTTATGCTTAAAATATCTTGGACAGACCGCATACGAAATACAACCGTGCTGGACAGGATGCGGAAGAACAAAGAAGTGCTTATGACGGTTAAGAAAAGGAAACTTGAGTATTTCGGACACGTTTTACGCAACTCCAAAAAATATGAGCTCCTTCAACTAATCATACAAGGCAAAGTGGCAGGTAGAAGGAGACCTGGCCGCAGACGCACGTCCTGGTTGAAAAACATGAGACAATGGTTTGGTCAAAGCACCAAGTCATTGTTTAGAAGCGCGGCATCCAAAATTAAAATAGCCATGATGATCGCCAACCTTCGCAAGGAGATGGCACTATAAGAAGAAGATAACGATAATAAAATGTTAAAACTAATTCACGTTCCAATTAAGCTTCAGCATTATGCGGCATTGTGCGGCACTGAGTCGCATAATGCTCTGTAATTGGAAAACGCACGCTGTCATGGACACGGTCGTGTGTTGTATGTGTATACCTACGTTTTTGTAGTGGTTGATAATTGAAAGTTAATAAGGGGACATCTTGATTCCTCGTAATTTTGAGGGGAAACCACCCAAGTTGGCATCATTTTGATACGCAGTATATATTATATATATAGTATATAACCTCAAATTGACGGAGCCCTTCACCCTCCGGCGAGCGCGGTGTGTCACTGGTCTCGCTTATCGTAATGAATTCATTGAACCTCTAGCTAACCAGTAGCGAAATTTAATATTGGATGTAGATGATAGATTTGGAAGTAGGAACAACGCCAAACAACGCTTGTTTGCTAATTTCACTAAGCAGCTTGTTTACAAATTTTATTATTAAGAATTTAATCTTATCTGGACTAGAATAGAGAGGGCGCCCACATCTTAACAGCCTACAAGGAGGATATAGTGATATTTCGAGCCCCGACTTAGCGGGACTTAGTTTGACATACTAGAGAGAAGACTCTTGTATGTCCATTCCAATATGTTTTAAACATATAGGAGTCCCACTTAATACTAAGTATCTTAGAATAAGAACTTTAACTACAATTTTCGGATATCTGAAAATGTATTGAATTTCGACTCTCAAAATAACCTATAGACAATATGTCATACAGAGTATTATATTAAATATTGAACTTATTTTCTCGATATCAATGGTAACTCGTAGATAACGTTAAACAAAGGTTTAATTGAAAGAACTTAAGCTGACTTAGTACTTTCGTTTTGACGAATTAATTTAAATTGTCATATCATATTACAACTCTTAATTAGAACATTTTGTTCTAATTTTATGTGTGTATGCTTACAAAATTATTTTCGTTAATGTTAATAAGAACGAATAAATGAATTAATAGATATAAATAAATTATTTATTTTCACTTATCAAGCCTACAAATCGGGTTGTTTTGGACCATCTGAAGGTCCACTTTGGGTCCAACCAGGTCCCTTATATTATTAAGACCATATTTGATCATAGTTGGACGTTCTAACGAGAGGCCCCAGGCAATCACGTTAACATCCTCAGGAAGGCCCATGGGCAGAAGCATTTCTGGTCGGAAAACTCCGGAATTTCCAATCTCAATCCACTTCCCAAGACCTGAAAAATTCAAAGCAGATTTTTTAAACCCCAGTGATATAAACTTTTTCATACTTTTTCACTTCCTGAGGTCTCACTAGTTAAGGGAGCGTTCAAGTATTACGTAGCGCAATTTTTGGAGATTATTGACCCCCCCCCCATGAACTCGCCGTAACGTTTTTCAGTACTCAAGTATAGTAAAACGTTTCGTGACCACCTAGTGCCTCTTTAGTTACTATTATGTGGTGTCAGTAAAATAATATTAACAATAACGCGTAATTCAATCCTTGCCCCGCATCGAAACGTTTTACAAAAGGGGCCCCTCCCAAAATTCGTTACGTAATACTTGAACGCACCCTAATAAAAAAATATATTTTATGGTATAGAACGTTTAATAACTCTGGCGTTTGTATCATGTATCGTTCGAAAGAAGTAAACTATACAAATTGTATGGAAACTCCATATTTTAAGTTGTTAAAAGGATTGAAGTTATTTTATTGCCTAAGTGACTACTCAATCTTGTTATTGGTAGCGCCATCTAGTGCATATAAAAGTTAATTTAACTTAAGTGACACATTTTTTTTTGTTTCCATTACCATTCATTCTCCACTGCACTAAAATGTTGTGTGTTTCAAGAAATAATTTCTGTTCTAATAGACTATGGGACTAACATCGGAACAATTTTGTAACAATCATATTTTATTTTGAATTAATATTATTATTATTATCATAGATAAAACCTCTTTTTTAACAACATTATTATTTTATTTATTTATACTTTATTACCTTATTCAAAAACATACACATAACAAAAATAAAAATTCAGGTTACAAAAGTTATAAGGAAACGGGCGGCCTTATCGCTAACAAGCGAAGAAACACCTACAGAGGGTAGAGTACAAGAAATGCGAAACTTATTAACAAAAAAAAAGAAGCTCAAAATAAAACGGTACTAGAACTAAAATAAAATAAAGTCTAAAGAAAAAATAACAATAATAATAATAAATAAAAATATGTATAAACAAAAATTTAAAATACAATCAAAATGTTAACAGAGTCACAATAATTAATACACAATAAAAGCATATTATTACGTACTTCATATCAAAAATACGTCTTACCAGTATGATACGCGAAGATCTCCATACTTGGTTCTGTATATGGGTTGTATGCTGGTTTGAACTGTAGCTGGTGGAAGCCGAGACGCGAGAAGAAAGCATCTAATTCGCTAATGAGATCTGCCAAGCCAAGGCCTCTTGCTGCTACCACGCCTTCCACCTGGTGGAATTCTGCTAGATGGGTAGCATCCAGGGTTTCATTACGGAAGACCTGGATCATATTAACCATATTTTAATTTTAAAAAATACATGAGATTTAATAAAATTCAAAAACCACATTAATATGGAATTTATTCAAAGCATTTTTTATAAAGAATATGATTATTTTTCAAGATTTTCACAATATCTAATCATTAATTAGTATAATGGCAATAATTTGTATGATAGTTCTCCTATACTAAAAGGCCTGTATTCACTTTGATTAGTGCGCTGTGCGAGTGCAAGTGATTAGTAATTGACGATGATTAGTGCAGATGTGTAGTGCAAGTAGTATCCAATTCGTGTTTAGTGGCTCTGTTAAGTAAATTCAGTTGTCGATAGCTGTTTGGCAGGTACGCTGCAAGTGAGGGGGAAGGGAGGGCGCACTCGATGTCACTACTCACAATTCACTTGCAAAAAAATAGAATAAGCTTCTAATCACTTTACTATGCAGCCAACTAATCACCTGCACTAATCAGTCGCTGTCCACAGTTGTTTTCTCCTAATCACTAATCAACTGCACTAATCACTAATCAGAGTGAATACATTAAAGCATAAGAACTAATTAGATGTCTTTTAGCAATTAAAATATAGATAAAAACTAAAACTTGTTTTATTTCCATATTTTTATTACTTGTTATCATCCAATTTATAGATAAGGAGAAATTTATTTATTGAATGACAATAAAATCATATTAACAATAAAAATCATACCTTATCTATACTGAAGTATTTCTGTGGTTCGAACTTAGCCTGCTGAGCAAGTTTGTACAGCATACGTGCACTGACTGCTGTTGTGTGAGTGCGGAGCAAATTCTTTTGAGCCTCTTCTATCTTCCAATCATATATGTAGCCCTACAACTCTCATATAATACATTACTGTGTCACAATACCTTATTAGAAGTATTTTTATAACCACTGTTATATCACATACATCATTGACAGTAAAGCTCTTTCATGCATGTATTATCTGTACGGTTCCTGGGTCAGGGGAAGGTTATAAATTATATAAAATATAATGATTATTTCGACTTGCGTATAACAGAAGATTTAATGATAAATAATTCAAATTGTCAATGGTAAATGAATGCTAAAGAGAAAATTATATCATTAAAATTATATATTTTGTTTGAAAAGTTAAAACATGTATATTGTTAATCACAAAATTAAAGTGAATTAACAGTGTAGAAATGAACACTTTTAGTCATCTACACGTCTAAAATAATGGTTGATGACACAGAAATAACAATGTATCTATAATTTGTAATATTGGTGTATTACACTTCTTTAAATGAACACATTATTATAGCTGCTTTGACAATAAAAATACTATGAGAGGTAATATATTCACAATTAACATTAGCACACATGCTTTCATTCAATTTCAGCTATAAAACTAATTGATTCATCTTATAAGTTTAATCAAGTGGGACAAACATACCTGTGATCCATAGCCTCCTTTGCTATGCACTCTTTTAACTTTTTCTAAGTAATCCATAGGAAACTCTGTACTATTAGCAGGTGATGATATGAAGAATGTATCATGAGCATCCCTAGCAGGGTGCTGCTGTGGTTGGAAGAGAGCATCAAAGTTCCAGAAAGAGCTCTCAACATATTGGTTAGTTGGCATCTCCGTAAAACCCATTTCAAGAAAGATTTCACGGAATTCAGACCTCACTTTGAGGAGGGGATGTAGGTGACCACATGAGGGTGGTTGACCTGAACATAAAGAATAAGTTTGACTAATTTGATGTATGTGTTCTTAAATAAAACTTAACATTATTAATTTTTATGTTTTAAATGGGTAAAAACTTTAGGCAGTGGTGGTGTCAGGTAACATGAGGTGAGCTGCCTGCCCGTTTGCCCTCTGTACTTTTAAAAAAACTTACCTAGTGCATCAAAATTGTATGGCTTAAATTGTAACTCTTTCCATGAACCTGTCATCAGCATTTCACTTGTTAAATCTGTCTCTAATTTCTTTATAGACGTGGCAAATTGTGGGCCTTTAGTCAGTTCAAAACTTTTTAATGTGATTTCTTGGAGTAGTTTTCGTTTTTTATAATCATTCCGAACATTATCTGTTAAATTATCTATGCCTTTCCTAATTTCAATCAAATTTTCTTGAACAGTATCGGATATAGTTTCAACTTTACGTTTAACTAAAGGTGCACCTCCTGATTTATCTATGTAAATCCAACCAGCTGACATAGCTTTGCTGAATCCTACTTTTGCATTAGGTACTTTCTGGAAGAATAAAACATTAAGTTGAGTTTAAAATTATACATAGAGAAATTAAATAGTGCTTTAGGACAGTTATTACTAGTCGAAAAAAATAGACTCCTAACCTTCATAACTTCAGCTTGTGGCGAGCCATCATCAGGAATATTTCTGTATAAAACAGCTTCGTGGCTTCCCTGATCAGCGACCATTTGTCCTTCTTCCGTTAATCCCCATTTCGTAGACTTTACAGCTTCTGAAACGATCATCTCTAAAGCCTCAATACTTTTTACTGCACCAACAATTTTCTGATGATCTTCGTTAAATTCATCTGCAAGTTTCAAAGTGTTTACTTTATCACATTTATCTAAATAATGCAAAATTCTTTCATTTAGTTCCATGATTTCAGGTTACTAAGTAGTAATTTTAATTATCTCAATATTTTTGGTTATAAGAATTAAAATATTGTGAACGAAATTTTGAAGATGTGACAATTGAAAGCCGGTCTCTGCTGTCACTGTCAAGTGTCAAGTATTGTACTCGGTCATCGGTGTGACAGGGGAAATGCTCGGAAGTCAAAACTAGAATCATCATTTATTTAGATTAAATTGTTTTCTTAAAATACTTAGAAATAACCAGCAACCTATTTATTCGTAATTTTGAAAATTGGATCTAGTGCATGTGATCACGATTTCTTATGCGACCTCAAATACTAGGACCATTCTCATTCCGTACAGATTCTATCATAAATATTGACTTATTATGTATCTAAATCTTTGTATACTTAAACATGATTCTCGAACGAACAATTATTGTGGGAAAAACGATTATGAGCGATAAGTGTAGACACAGTTTATAAAATATGTTTACTATCTAATAGTTATTTAGTCTGTGCAACACACGCATGTTCATCACTTTATAATTTTGCTTTTCGCCCTGCCGGCGCGGTGCGACAGTTTTTTACATTACAAAATATTAATTCCGTGTTATTATTAATATTATTGAAATTTATTAAATATAAATCGAGTTAATAAGAGTTAATTACCACGAATAAAGTATCGGAGTGTTATAATTTGAAAGGTATGTAGGTATTAAAATTTGAATATTTCGATTGTTATATTTTCTGTAGCGAAACAATTTAATTGTTACGTCAGCTGTTTGTAAAATGGAATAAATTCACAGTCCACATCCATTGAATTGTAACAAATATTGCGATTATATTTTTTAAAGTCAGAAAATAATATTATTTTATCGAGGAAGCTTAAATTTTACTTCGATTGTAAATATTATAGTGTCGATGCGTCATCGGTTAGTTTGTATACCGTACCAATTGAATTGCTATTGGATGCATTTCTTGTATTATTTATGACTTTAAAAATCCGTTTCGCCGGATTACTTTAATAATATAACTTTAAATTACAAGGGATATTTTTTTAAGCATGTGGCTTACATGTAATGTAGTATAATATGTTTTTTTTAATATTACAAATTAACGTATGACGTGCAACGTGAAACTTTGGGAATGTTTTATAATTCACTAGTTGTGCTGCATGTTTTGTCTCACATTTATTACGTCGAAGCGTTCTTCGATAGTTGGACTGTCTAACACAAAGGGAAATTGAATTCCAAACAGTTCCTAAGACAAGTAAGTTCAGTTAAAGCAATATCACGTTACCAACAATGTATCAAAATGAAAATGTCGCAAATCTCAACAATATATTCCTATTTGAGAGTTTACGTTCCGTGCGTTGCATAAACGGTGAAAGTTACACAAAAATATTGTACGACAGAATTATTTCTTATTAAAATCCATATGCCATCCTTTAATGTGACTTGCTATAACCAACGTTGTTTTTAAGACATATGTTATCTATCACACCTAAGTAATTAAAAAAAAATTGCTCTGGACATAAAATTTCAGTAAATAAGTTAGATGTTCATATTGTTTAAGGGTATGTTCCGATATACACTGCGACCACTGTACAGAGTACCGTCAATTTAGTATACTGTGAAACCGTTTCTCTATAGCCAGCTATACTGGTTACAATTTAAAACGGAACGCAGTCCAGTATACTAGTCAGCTTCGTTTTCGACACAGTTTTCAAATGAGTGCATCAAAGTTTTTCAATTCAACAAGAAAAACTATTATTGGAGTATTATCGCATTAAAAAAATCTATATTAATATTAACTGTCTATTGAATTAATACTACAAAGAAAGTAAGTTAGAATTTTAAATGTTTGTTATTAAACTGTAAGTTATATCAGCCGTTAGGCATTCAAGTGGTTTTGATTGATCACGTGATCAAAGCACTGCGAGTACCTTACCTCGAAAACGCCAGTGCTCGCAGTAGACGTATAGCGGGGATTTGTGACGTCATGTATTTCCCTAGGACGCTGCGGCTGTATACTGGCAGTCCATAGCGGAACGAATTTTTGAACAGTGGGAGCACTATACAGTACTCGCACTGTATATCGGAACATACCCTAAATAACTCGACAATGCGCGGATATATGCGCATGGGTCTTAAATTAAAGCATGTCAACAATTAGGTAACCAACCAATACATTTTACCCAGACAGTACTTGATCCTGCGTAGTGCGCAGTTTTGATAGTCCGTTCTATAAATAGCTTACAGGTCCATCATTCAAAAGTGGATCTTCGTTCCATCAGTGATTTATGAGCGTTCAAGCGGTTTTATCTAAATTTGTTCTTTCATAGATGTCTCGGCTGGACCTGGTGATATTTGGTGCGACGGGGTTCACGGGCAAACATGCCGTGATGGAGATGAGTCGACAGTTGAAGCAGTATCCGCTTACGTGGGGTGTCGCTGGACGCTCCCAGAGCAAGCTGGAAGATGTGCTCAAGGAGGCGTCACAGAAAACTGGTAAGAGCTGTGTCGTTAATATTTATTACAACAAATATAAATTCTTATAATACTCGTTGACTTACACGCGAGCACTTTATCTAAAAAAGTCTTTAACGTTATTTATCAATAAATAATTTAACTCGACGTTTCAAATGATTGACTACAGTCCGCTCTCTTTAAATTCTTGTGGCGCAAACCAATGCTATTATTATTATTAAAAAATGGCCAACGAGGTTCACCCGAATGTAATCCAATAATCTTTTGTGTTCGTGTGATTCGTATCGTATAAATGTGTCATTAATTTGGCTGGGTAGCGATATACAGTTTTTTAATACATTTTATTATATAGATACAATGTAAAATACTGAAAGTAGGGAGTTTGTTGCCATGGTTACGATTGAAATGGTAACCATGGTAACAAAGACCGAGCTGTCTTTATTTACAAAGATTAATTAATACGTTAAAATGACCTTCACGTCGGATAGGTTTGACGCACAATGCACAAAAACACGTAAATTATCATAACATTTTCAAGGTCAGACTGTTAAAATTTAATTTTTTGTACAAAGCGTAAAACAGGTTCAAGTGCCGATTCTGGAAATGCAGACTTGGTAGCGTCTCCGAGGCTCGAAATTTAGTTGGAACTCCAATCAAACAATCTATAAGTAATAGTAATCTCTTTTTTATAATAACGTTTGCGAAATTATGGAGTTAAGGTGGGCCAGACCATAATGCGTTGAGGGGGTAAAATTAAAAATGATTCACGATCATAAATTATCTCAAATTCTTTCATAATTCTGTCATTGCCTATGACGGGGATACCATAGATACTCGATCAACTTGATGTTAATACATTTTACATATTGTTACGAGCTAGGGGATCGGGTAGAAAACGCCGTAGACTTTTTCAAGGGTTTATTTCTAAATAAGTGAGGAATTTGTTTACACTCAAAACCGGAAATTACGCACAGAAATTTACTCTTCGGTGTTTATCTCTTGAAATTGCATTCGCCTCTCTCTGTCGCGTATGAAACGCGTTCGGTCTAGAATATTCCTTCATCAAAGCGGTATAACCAGACCTGAAAACGCCTGAAAACGGGTTTCCTGAAATGTGTACCACTCGACTACACTTGTTCTGAAGCTGCTGGAAACAATGTTTTTAATGAAAACTAGGTAACATTTTTTAAAATTACGATTTTAATATGTGACTGACCTCCTGAAACGGTCAGAAATCACATTCACAGCCTGCTGAAAAGTTCTCTAACTAGTGGAAAAATCTAGAAACATTGCAGTCAACCCGTCTTCGTAACAACATTTTAATGCTTAAAGCTTTGTTGTTGTTGTTGTCTCAGAACTATACGTGTGTACTGTTTTAGCAGTGTGCAATTCAAAATGTATGATGCGTCATTGATTTCGTTTAAAATGCCAGATGGCTCTTTTTTATCCAAATTGTGACGCAGTTTCCCGTCTCCCCGTCTGCTCAAGGTTGTGGGGTATTTGGGGCTCAATACAGGAAAACCTACCTTCGTCATCTAAGAAATTATTAACGTATTGATAAATGAATTGTTCATTAAATATCAAGGTTCTACGATACGAGCGACATAGATATAATTAATAAGAATAAAACATTAGGAACAACAAGTAATTTCGGACTCAAAAATACCTATATAGAACGCGTCTATAGAAGTTAGTATCAATTTTACTTGTGTTAATATTTTTGACTGTGTTTATTAAATTAGCCCATGGCTGTCTTTACCAGTCATAGGTAAAAACAACATTTTAGTTACATTGCGATAAATTTTACGGTATATATGAAGATTAGCTTTTAGATTTTTTTAAAGTTATTAGTTTTGAAATTGTATTAGTCTACATTGTTACTAGCAATTTTATTTTTGTTTATTTAGTTACACTTGTTTCTTTGTTTTCTGTAAGCCATAAGGCCGTCCATTGCCTCCTTAATGTTATCTCCTTGTGTATGTACTATTAATACAACACAGTGTTAATAAATACAAAATAAATATATTATGGTTTATTCCTTGATGAAACGCACTTTAATTGATAAAAGTCAGTACTTTCTAGTAGAGGTTATCGGTCAGATAAGAAATACACTGATAAGGATTTATTAATACTTAAATTATTTAAAAAAAATACTCGTATATGCAGTGTTTACATTGAATGAGTCTACGTAAATAGTAATGGCAGATATTCTGCGTTCGTTTTTCAAATATTTTTGTTTTAAAAGGTTAATCAACCTCCCATAACATCTTTCGACATTTGCAACAAAATTAGTACCTATGGTATTGGAAGCAACAAAATAGTTATAAAGTCGAAACAGGCACAAATATGTGACGTTCATAAATGTACATTGTGTTACCTATATGAATAAATAAATGATTTTGACTTGACTTGACCTACGTTGTACGGTTATAGGACTGGAAACAAGGTATATTTGATAGGAAGCAGTTTCCTCGTTTATGTGTTACTGACCTCTTAAACGCGTTAGGGTAGAGCGGGGCTAGTTGAGCATAGGGGCAAGTTGGGAAATATCTCGGAAACTATTCACCTTACGCGGGAGTATCAAATAGCGAAAAGAAGGAGTCGTAGGAGGGGTAATCATCGCACGATAGCTAGTGGCAGCTCGACGAGTCAGTGAAGTGTCACGGCGTTTTGTTTATTTTGTGACCAAAAAGTAAAAACATTGTTTATCGCAAGTTTTCGTCTGTCTTTGTCTAATGTTCTCTGTTTTCAATCAGGACAGTGTTAATCTTCCAGAGGATTATTGTATTTTTGATTTGTAAATAGGATTTGGGTCTAATTCTAGGCATTTTTTTACAATCCCACTATTCTTTTAAAATTCTGGGTTGGGGTAAGTTGAGCAACTATAGCTCAACTAACTCCACGACTTAAACAACTGATGAGTAATGAATCTTTTATTTTTGTTTGGATGTTTACAAGAGGAGGAGATGTTCTTACACTACTGAATACATAAATAATGCTGCAAAGGCTGTCCACGATGAGGGGAAAAGTGTGAATACCGCCGCTAAAGAATTCGGTATGGGTTGACTTTTAAATAAATTAAATGAAGGTGATGGTTCATTTATGGGCTATACAACACCGATGGAAGTATATCCTCCCTCACAGGAGGACTGTTTGAAAAAATACTTGCTACAAATGGAATTTTTCTCCAAAAGACGACCATAGCCTTGCCTAAGAGTGTGCTGCTAAATTTGGTATTTAAATTCCACCCAGCTGAATTGCAAATAAGATGGCCGGAAAATAATGGTTGATGATGTTTTTAAAACAAAAAAATCGTAGCTATCCATACAAAAACCCGAACCCACCAGCATTGGTAATCTTTTTTAGAAATTATCGGAAGTAATGGATAGATATGGATGCTCATGTTTTGTTGATTCTAGTTTCGGGTAATTATACAAAGAAAATTTCTTTAAGTTTTGTTGTTCTGTTAATAAAAGACTATAAATAAAAAGCTGACTGTCTAACACATATTTTACTTCATCTCAAGTTAACATAGAACCCATGGTTTGGCCTAGACATTCTTAGTGCTCAACTTGCCCCATACCCTTACTCAACTTACCCCACCTTTGGGGTACATTGAGCATACTTGACTTTCTGCATTTAAACATCTGTAGCTATTATATTGGACTTGTTACAAAAAAATACTATGGACACTTTTGTTAAGGGATAAATTACTAATCCATCAGGACACATAACAACTCATTGAGACTTATCATTGAGGAGCTATATCCAAGCAAGTGAAAAATTGCTCAACTAGCCCCGCCCTACCCTACATCATATTTAGGACGCGTGTCGCCATATTAACATTTGTATTAATTTTGCTGGGAATTCATTTATATGTATACAACAAAATAAACTAGGAGAGACAGATAATTATTCAAGTGGGGTCACCTGAGGTTAGACTCAATAACTACGTATAGACATTATAATTATAATGCAGTCTGGAAATTATATTACAAACTCTTTAGCGAATTCCAATCTACGACGCGGTAACAAAAGGTAATTTTGAGATTAAATTATTATGTGTATACTAAAGATGAAGCTTTTACACGTTTCCTAGCTAGTCTCAATACTATGGAGCCCCTGTGTTGTGGGTAACAAGATTGGAATGGTTCCGTGGTACATGGTGCGTATACCAGGTACTTACCTTAAGTCTGCGTGAATGTATGAGTATATGGATGGGTGTGTGTGCGTATTATACGCTCTGTTTTCGAGTTGTTGCAGTTTTAAAAAACGTTCGTCAAAACTAACCTTGAAACGCCTCCACGGATCATTTTGTATGAAACATACTTTGGCATTACCCGAATTGTCTTTTGTTTATTTGTCTACAGACAAAAAAAACTTAAATAATCCTTCGTTTCAGGTAATGACCTATCGGAAGTGAAAATAATAGTGGCTGATGTAGGCGATGAGAAGTCGCTTAAAGACATGTGCAGTCAGGCCAAGGTGTTGGTGAACTGCTGCGGGCCCTACCGGCATTATGGCGAGCCGGTCGTGAAGGCAGCTGTCGAATGCAAGTCACACTATGTGGATGTGTCAGGGGAACCACAGGTACAGAGTAAAAATAACTATTGGGTTAGGAATTCGAAATGTAGCAATACATTTTTAGCCGCGCACCAACGCTTTGTGGGAACCAGCTGCCCATAGAGGTATTAAATAATTCGACTTTGGTGGGTCCTTCGAGAAAATACCTTATCGATTCTTAAAAGGCCGGTAAAGTGCCTTCTGGCAGAGTGACCATGCATGGCGGTAACTTAAAATCAGATGAGCCTCCTGCCCGTTTGCGCCCAAAAATAATAAATGCGACGATGAACAGCACATGTCAACAGCGTTTCTTGACCAATCACAAAGCTGTACGATCCGCCGCCATTATGTTTTTCAATTAAATTTATTTTAAGTTGCATTAACATTTTAATGCTGTTTACACTTTGGGCTCGGTCCGATTTCTGTCTGGTAAAATATTATTTCTAAAAATTTATATTTTTATAATTTGACAAAGAATTATTACGGGCGTTTATTTGCAATTTTATATATTTTTTATTATGATAGGCGCTTAAGACTGATACAATAATATGATAACTATACATTAACATAAAAAAAAGGATTGAAAATGTATTATATAACTTTGATGTATTCTGTAACTTCGAATGACCATGGTGACCACGACATCAATGTACTTACTGCACGAAACCACGGGAGATCAGCGCTACGGGTATTGATTATTGAGGGAACTACATCGGAATTGCATACAAAAGCGTCAGCTCACGTCAAATGCTTTTATTAGATTCTCGATTGTTTAGTTACTTTACATACGTATATATAAATTGTATGTTTTCTGTATATTAGTCACAATATGAAGGTTAGATGAGATGGTTACATTATGTCATCATTATTAGAGTTTTTTAATACAATGCAAATGATTTTAACTGACTTCAAAGACGAGGAAGTTTATAACTAAATTGCCGGTTTTTTTCATAATCTGTTACGCTTATTGAACCTACAATTTGCACCTACGAAGTATTTTCAGCAGCTACGGATATATACAACGTTAGCCACTGAGGCCGTGGTACAGCCAGTCCAGGATCTTCCCTTTAGTTAGTTTTTTTTTCAAGTGGATTCCTAGTTATAAAGGAATGTCCTGTGTATTACAAATGCAACTAAGGATGTAGCATACACATGTATAACACATAAATTTCATATTTTTATCGACATTTTACTTCGATATCATAATATCGTCACCCGCACAGAACTACATAAAACCGGTCTTGCGGGATTCGCGCGTGAATGTGTGCGAGTACGCAGGTAACGAGTCGTACGTAGTCAGTGCGCTTAGTGGCTTGGTAAATGACGCACATAGGTTTATTTCTTTATATTATATTCAGTGAATATTGTAACCAAACATGGAATTAAATTAATTCACTTTAAAATGGTGGTTAATTCATTTTACCCCATACTGGTGACCCCGACGTGAATGAATTAACCACCATTTTAAAGTGAATTAATTTAATTCCATGTTTGGTTACAATATTCACTGAATATAATATAAAGAAATAAACCTATGTGCGTCATTTACCAAGCCACTAAGCGCACAGCCCTGTGATTCTGTAACTCACTTCACGACTCACACAGCGGTTTTCGCATCGGCGGTCTCTCTCAAATCAGTCGTTAAGCAGTTATTTTATGATTTGGCATTTTGAAAAGGTGGGAGCTTGTACTTTATTGTTTATCAGAATGCCAAATCATAAAATGACTGCTTAACGACTGATTTGAGAGAGACCGCCGATGCGAAAACCGCTGTGTGAGTCGTGAAGTGAGTTACAGAATCACAGGGCTGACTACGTACGACTCGTTACCTGCGTACTCGCACACATTCACGCGCGAATCCCGCAAGACCGGTTTTATGTAGTTCTGTGCGGGTGACGATATTATGATATCGATGTAAAATGTCGATAAAAATATGAAATTTATGTGTTATACATGTGTATGCTACAAGTTTTAAGCGTTCAAGTACAAGGAAATACGCAATGCACGTAATTTTCTTATATGATCTTCCCGTGACCTGGGTCTAAAATTAACATGTTTAGCCCATAGCCTATAGGTATAGGCTACGTTTAAAAACTACTTACCAAAAATCCCTACTAATATTATAAATGCGAAAGTAACTCTGTCTGTCTGTTACCTTTTCACGCCTAAACCGCTGAACCGATTTTGATGAATTTTGGTATAGAGATAGATGGAACCTTGGGAAAGGACATAGGATACTTTTTATCCAGATCCCGATCCCGATCCCGATCCCGGAATTATACGGGTGAAAACGCGGGGTGCAGTTATGTATCGCATAATTCAAATACTCCTAGCCAGCTTTTAGAATACTTTCTGCCTGACATGTCCATCAGGCCCATCGGCCTATACACTATGAATGTGTGAGTGTGACGATGCATGGTGTGGTGTGGCGGGGCTGGCGGGCGCGGGCGCGCTGCGCGGCGCGGCGGCAAAGACGTGCGGGGGACGCGGATGGCTCGGTGGGAGGAGTGTAGATCACAAAGTATGCTTACCCGAACGGGCAGACACGTGAGGGCAGACGTCGTTGGCGGACGCATGCGATATCTACAATTTTGAGCTGCAACGTATTCGCTTTCTTTACGTTTTCATTGGTGTTTAGGGTTTCTTGGATAAGCATTTTGTGTTATTTACTTAGTTGTTTTGGTTGTTATTATTAGTTTAGCATAAGTTAGTAGTAGGTAAAATTATAGTTAATAGGTAAAATAAATACTTTAATTCATTTTTAGGATAGGTATAAAATTGTAGTAGATTAGTAGGCAGGTTTTTTTAAGTTTTTTCACATTTAGTAAGTAGTTACGGTACCTAAGAAGGTCAGCATAGTTTTTATTGAGTATTAATAGGTAAGTAATGTTGTTTTGTGAATAAAATAGTTCCAGTAGTTTCGCATATAATTTTATCGATTCATTTTGTTTTTATTCCATGTAGATAGTATATTTTTTTTAACATTTAGTTTTAGTTTTGTTTTTGTTTTATTTCATGTGTATAAGTACCTACCTTAAGTATAGTTTCGTACTCAGTACCTTTAACTAAATTATTTGTCAGCTAAAGATTTTTTTTTTGCATAAGTACTTACCTGTTTTTATTACTTTAGGTAGGTAACTGGTTAAGTAATATGCCTCGCAAGCGTAAATCTAATTTAGCGCGTAGCTCTAAAAGAGCTCGAACTGCGCAAGTAGCTAGATCCCAAGAATCTGAGGAGCAGACTCAGGCCCGGCAGATTTTAGATGCTGAGCGACACGCAACGCAAAGAGCTGCCGAGACCTATGAACAAACTCAGGCCCGGCAGATTTTAGATGCTGAGCGACACGCAACGCAAAGAGCTGCCGAGACCTATGAACAAACTCAGGCCCGGCAGATTTTAGATGCTGAGCGACACGCAACGCAAAGAGCTGCCGAGACCTATGAACAGACTCAGGCCCGGCAGATTTTAGATGCTGAGCGACACGCATCATTGATAGCTGCAGAGATGCCAGAAGAATCCCAAAGACGACGTGTGTTAAATGCTGAACGGCAGTCAGAAAGGAGAAATGCGTTTACAATGTATACATGGGGAGCATTCCACAATGCTGCTTTTGATTATGACCCATCGATTGAGTATAATAACCATCGATTACTTCTCATAGGTGGAATGGATAAAAAATGTATACATTGTGAAGCACTCAAGTGGAAAGAAGAAACTCCGGGTATGTGTTGTTCTGGTGGCAAGGTTTCAATTCCAATACTTGGAGAACCAGAGGAATCATTGAAGTCTTTACTTTTAGGTGATAACAACGAATCGCGGCGTTTTTTAATCAAAATAAGGAAATATAATTCATGCTTTCAAATGACGTCATTTGGTGTAGAAAATGAGGTGGTTATGCCTGGGTTTTCATCTACTTTTACAATCCAAGGTCAAATCTATCATAGGATTGGTTCTTTGCTTCCTACAAATAATGAGCAACCAAAATTTTTACAGATTTATTTTATGGGAAATGAAAACGACGAGGTTGACCGCAGGTGTCAAAACATTCAATTGGTAGAAAAGGATATTGTCTTAAAGATTCAGAGAATGTTGCATGAACATAACCGCCTAATAAACACTTTCACAACAGCCTTAGAAAGAATGCCGGGAGATGATTATAAGTTGGTGATTCACCCAGATCGTACACCAAGTGGGGAACACGAAAGACGATATAATGCACCTTTAATAAATGAAGTCGCAGCCATGGTTTGTGGTGAACAGTTTTCTTCCCGTGATATAGTTTTACATGCCCGTGATAACACACTAACTAGGGTGCCGGATACACATAAATTTTACGATGCGTTACAATATCCGCTAATATTTAGCAAAGGGCAAGAAGGGTATCACTTTCAAATTCCACAAGTCGATCCTGTAACTGGCCTGCCCTTGCCTAACAAAAAGGTATCATGTATGGACTTTTATGCCTTTCATATCATGATTAGAGAAAATGATTTTAATATTATATCACGATGCAGGCAACTGGCCAATCAGTTTTATGTTGATATGTAGGTTAAGGTAGAAAGTGAACGATTACGATACATAACATTAAATCAAACTAAATTAAGAGCAGAAAATTATATCCACCTTCAAGACGCAGTAGCGAATGACGCTAATCTAAATCCAAATGATATTGGTAGAATGATAATTTTACCGTCTTCATTTGTAAATAGTCCGAGGTACTTACACGAATATACTCAGGATGCGTTTGCTTATGTACGTACATATGGTCGCCCTGACTTATTCGTTACGTTTACTTGCAACCCAGCATGGCCGGAAATAGTAAATGAATTAATGCCGGGTCAAAGCGCGATTGATAGGCATGATGTAGTCGCAAGAGTTTTTAGGTTGAAAGTTAAAAAACTTATGTCTGTTATTTCCAAAGGCAGAATATTTGGAGAAGTGATCTGCTTTATGTATTCCATAGAGTGGCAGAAGCGTGGCCTACCACATGTCCACATATTATTGTGGTTAATAGACAAGTTGAGACCCGATCAAATTGATAATATTATCAGCGCAGAAATACCCGATCCAAGCACTGACAAGACACTTCATGATATTATAGTTAAAAACATGATTCATGGTCCATGTGGACCTGAAAATCCTCAGTGCCCTTGCATGAAAGATGGAAAATGCACAAAGAAATTTCCTCGCAAATTACACAAAGACACTGTCCACAGTGAAAACGGATACCCACTCTATCGTAGAAGAGCACCAGCAGACGGAGGTCGAACGGCATCTGTGAAACTACGAAATGGGAGTTACGTCACTATTGATAATAGTTGGGTGGTCCCTTATTCCGCTATTCTATTAAAAATATTTAACGCCCATATAAATGTTGAGGCTTGCAGTTCAGTGCGCGCTATCAAATATATCTGCAAATATATTAACAAAGGCAGTGACCAAGCTATTTTCAATTTTAGGAGCACAGAGCTTGCAAATCGCGTAAATGAAGTATATACATATCAATCTGGTCGTTATGTTAGCAGCAACGAAGCCGTGTGGCGGTTATTAGGGTTCCCGTTGCACGAAAGGCACCCCACCGTTACACATCTAAGTGTACACTTAGAGAACGGTGAACGAGTTTATTTTACAGAAGATAATTTCCACGAGCGACTATCTACTCGACCAAAAACCACCCTTACAGCTTTTTTTGAACTTTGCATAAGAGATGAGTTTGCAAGAACTAGAATAATCCCTACCGATTTGCCATTCCAATTCAAAAGAGTACAATTTCCCCTGAAAGCAGCATTCGCTATGACGATAAACAAAGCTCAAGGACAGACACTCAAAGTAGCTGGTGTTCATTTAGAAAAAAACTGTTTCTCCCATGGGCAACTGTATGTGGCGTGCTCACGAGTATCGAGTCCACAAAACCTACATGTTTTGACCAAAGAAGGAAAAACAAAAAATGTCGTATACAAAAACGTATTAAACTAAGTTAAGTCAGGGATCAGGGTCAGGAAAAGTCTACCTATGTTAATCTCAATAATTCAATGTGCCGGCTTCATTAGAATCGTTTCATTATAGTTTCAGAGCCTATTCAGTCCAAACAAATTTACACGAAGTAGTAGTTCTACGCAGACGAAGTCGCGGGTAACAGCTAGTCTCATATAAATTCTAGATTCAGTCGTTCACAAAAAAGCAAATTTGTAAATATTAAATTTGTATTCCTTTCAAAATATGTCTATAAGTAATTCATTAAACAAATATCTGTGTTTATACCCACTCAACATTCCACGATCGAGAGGCGTAAATACGGAATACCTAATAATACAGACGTAACTTCACGACCTATGTACCTACATTAAAAAAGGACAAATATGCCAATCAATGCTGTTATACTATTATAATTATATAGTGTAGTCGTATCACGTATGTCATAAACTATATTCAGTATTCACGTCCTTGACACCGCAGGTGACCTTGTAGGTCATCACGAACGGTTAGAGTTCAAGGTTATAACAATATATAATCTATATTAGGCCCGATTTACATTATCTTAGTGTTTAGGAAAGTATTTTAGTACAAGTTGAAAGGAAAGTTCTTTAGTGCGTTGCGATTGAATGTTTACATTTCTTCCAGTAGAGTATCATTACAGCGCCACTATGAACGCGCAACGAGGTCGGCAAATACGCTCTTTTCTACGCAAAATACTAACTGTACTTATGGAACAAATAGAAGACGAGATTTTATTCGAAATAAATAACCTAAATATAAATAATAAACAAATAGCTTCTTTTAAGGCATTCGACATACACTACCTTAAAAGAAGTTAATTTATTTATATAGGGTGTCTCAGTAAGAGTGCACTTTTTAAAATTGTAATATTTTTGTTTTCCTGCAAGTGGCAACTCTGAAACTTGACAGGTGTCACCTCTGTTTATTCCGATTATTAAAAATGGAGCACTTTTTGTAAGAACAACTCGTTATAATTGTGAAAACTCATCACAAAAGTAACGCTGAAAACGCTCGCAAACTTCACCAAATTTTCAATTGAGAAAGTGCACCAAATGTGTCAACCAATCGAAGAGTGGTCAAAAAATTTGAAGAAACTGGGTCAATTATGGATTATAAGAATACTTTGCGTCAACCTAACGGTCGGTCCCTTGAAAACATTGCTGCTGTAAACGAGAGTGTCGCCGAATACCCGAAAACATCAATTCCACGCAGCAAATTTTAGCAAATTTTGACTAAAGACCTCCACCTTCATGCGTACAAGATTCAGTTAACTCAGGAGCTCAAACCAGCAGACCAAGGAAAGCACCGGCAATTTGCTCAATGAGTAATGGCCAATTTTTCGAAAAAAGTATTTTTCTCCGATGAACAGAACACATTATCTCACGAAATTTTGATGTCAACTAGCCACCAAGATCGTGCAATTTAACGCCGTGAGATTTTTCTTTGGGGTTTTGTGAAATCTCGAGTTATTTGCGAATAAACCCGAAACCATTCCTTACCTCCAATCGGAAATCCAACGCGTTATCGGTGAGATACAGCCACATCTCTGTGCAAAAATCATGGAAAATTTCATGAAAAGTGTAATGGCCTGTCATCAGAGCCGTGGAGGTCATTTGCCGGATATTTTATTCCATACTTAATCGGAACATGTCTTCTTTACAATACAATAAAAATATCAGAAGTATTTCATAAAATACTTGTCTTTATTTAAAAATGAAAAAGTGCACTCTTACTGAGACACCCTATATTTAGTTGGAAGAAATGTAAACGTTCACTCGCAACGAACTAAATTACTAAAGAACTTGCCTTTCAAGTTATACTAAAATACTCTCCTAAACACTAAGATAATGTAAATCGGCCTTAACGTGTATTGAGTGAATTGTTGTAAATCTTATAATTCTATATCAATTCAGTTCAGCCTTTTTTATAATTATTGTTTTAATCCTTTCCAGTGGCTACTTTATTGTTATGCATTCAGGTGATCTTTTCGTTATCGAATTTTGTTTCTATGTAATATATATTATTTTGAATAAGATTTTAATAATAGTAAATCCAGTGTAATAAATGCATCATTTGACATTATTGGCGGCGCGTGCGTGCTCAGCTATCGCAGAATGCACTTTAAAACGAAATACACGCGAGCAGTTATGAGAGCGTGTGGAATTTATTAAATTATTTGGTTTCTGTAGAAAAATCTAGAAACTCTCAATTTACAATTTATTATTTATAGGTCTATTCAGTTCTTTACGCTCTTGGTACATTCGTCATTTTAATACAAAGTTGGCTCGATAATTTATATAACACTAGCGGACCCGACGGCCATTGTACAAATGTCGAATAAAAAAAAGGGTTTAGTTACGCGAACAGAATATTTATATATACATACATATAAAGATTGATTGATGAGTTACGGGAGACGTTTTTAAATAAACATTTTAAACAGCTTTAAACGCGATTTTATTAAAATATTTACTTTACTGGACAAACGTCTAGGAAATAAATAAATATCTTCTAATAAATTTTGTCGTAAAGATTGTTCTGCAACCATAGCCGTGGTTATTTACAGTATATCTATTAGTAATAAACAAACAAGTTTCCTCTAAAATATTTTGTAAACGTTGAAATCAAATTGATAATTACCTCGCCAACGCAGTGATATCAATGACTTAATAATTTGTGTAATACATGAGTCATGCTCTAATCTGTTTAAGATTATTCAAGGTCGTGTTTGTAGACACGAGAAAGAAAAGTCTAGACTATTTTTTTATCGCTTCTGCTTGTGCTAGGTTAATAGGTAGTTTCATTCGTTAATCCATACCTGCTACTCTGGAGCTCTCGAAATATAGCAGACTTATGCTTGTCTGTAATACTCTCTACTCCCCTGCCATTGTGTCCAGGGATTTTCCTATCTCTAACATTTTTACTGAAAAGGTACATAAATTAATAACTCATTCGTGAACGCGTCCCGCGAGATAGGCCCCGGCTACATCGGTAATATTCTCATTTACAATATTCATGGGTTAGTCGGTTCTTTGATTATTGTTGGCCTCCTTCAGATATTTAATAACTTCGCAGAACCTTTCCAGGCACGGTCTGTGCTTTGTTAACATGTCCGTTACGGTCTACAGTCATCTGTGTTTGTTGCTCTAATGCCGCATTTACATTCAGCCGTAGTGAGCAGGAAAGTGGGCAGGGAAGTGAGCAGGGAAGTGGGCAGGGAAGTCTGCTTCATATGAAGTATCGCGTTTACACACTCGTCCTGCCCACTACGGCTGAATGAAAATTCGGCATTAGTCGTGCCTGAACGGTGCGAATATATGGCAATAATCAACTGATATTGCATAGTTATTTCTTTATAAAGTATTTTTTTACCACTATATTTAATTGATTATATTTTTGAGGTAAACGTTACGACTATCCTCTTCAGTTCACCATATAGTATCACTTATGTTGGTTACTGAAGCCTTCTAGATCTTTCAAAGCTAAAAGCACATAGACCCAACAAACATAACATAGCCAACGAAAGCATTGAGACTTCAAAATCTACATATTTTAGTAATTGCTAAACGTAGACTGCGAACTCCGTACCTGAAACGTCTCGTGATTCTTTTTAGACACATATAAGTGTGTATTTCTATTAAATTAATGATATGTATCAACAATTTCACTAGTATAACAGTACTTTATTGTTATATTAATTTCAGTTCATAGAATCAATGCAGTTGAAATATGGCGATGCGGCACGTGAAGCCGGTGTGTACGTGATCAGTGCGTGTGGTTTTGACAGCATTCCCACTGATCTTGGGGTTGTCTTCTTGGAGAAAAAATTTGAAGGTAACATCTTGTTAACTCGAGATTTTCGGATAGCGCTAAGAATCTAAATAGGGCGTATATTTTTATTACATAATAGCTGGTGCCTGCGACTTCGCGAAGGATTTAAATAATATTTGTCCAAATGATGTAGCGTAAAAGATATTTTTTATCTAATTTAAATACCCGAAGCGATAAAAGTTTCATTTAGGAATCAATCTATTACTATTTACTACCAAATGAGCATTTGAAATAAATTATAAATTTTTATTGTAGTTATTGTTCACTAATTTGGCTATAATGGCTTACACATAAGACATAGATATATACTGTGGCGGGCTTTTTTGTAGGACTATTTAAGATTTATTTATCCATTATACATTGCATATGTGTAACTCTAGCGGTTTTGGCAGCGCAGAGTAGTTCGCAGAGAATATTAGTAGGATTTTATAAGTCAAAGTTTCGATTATGACTCTTAAAGCACTCTATACCATCAAGTTTTTGTAATAAAAAGTGTGTGAAAAAGCCCATAAATCTCCATAGTTATGTAGCACAGCCACACACAAACAACCTTCGAGTTTCACAACCTATGATCAAATCCAAATGAGCTAAAATGTTTTTCAGGTACTGTAAATTCCGTGGAGTCGTATCTGAGTTCGGAGGCGAAAGGTTCTGTGACCAGCGGGGTGATTAACTATGGTACCTGGGAGTCTTTAGTTTACGGGTTAGTACTATTATACTTGATATTTGATGTGGGATCTTTCTGCGTCTTTTACCACATTTACCATGGATAAAGTTCTGAGTTGTTCGGATTAATACCTGCAGTAGAATTTCATTGTCAGACGTAGAGGTAGAATATGAAATTCCATCCGTATCACCTCGACAACAGCCCTGCGATTCTGTAACTCACTTTTCGAACTTACACAGCGGTTTTCGCATCGGCGGTCGCTGTCAAATCAGTCGTGAAGCAGTCATTTTATGATTTGTCATTCTATATACAATAAAAACTACAAGCTCCCACCTTTTCAGAATGCCAAATCATTAAAATGACTGCTTCACGACTGATTTGACCGCGACCGCCGATGCGAAAACCGCTGTGTGAGTTCGAAAAGTGAGTTACAGAATCGCAGGGCTGAGCGTTATTAAAGGTACCATCACTATGTGGAACCTCAAGAGTCTCTCCTCCTAAGGGAACAAAAAAAAATTCATACAAATAGATAAATATTTTCAGCAGATGTACTGAATCTTTTTGATTCAAGAATGCCATAAAAAGTCCTGAACAAACAATAATATATAATTATTGAATTTCAGAATAACACATTTAAACGAATTGCCGAGTCTGAGAAAGAAGATCTATCCTGAAAAGTTGCCAGAGTTTAAACCGAAGCTCAAGTCCAGGTATGTTGCCATATTTTTGAAGTTATACTTCTTTAGGCGCGTTATGAAAAATTTATAAGAGTGAAATTTTATGATGCGCGCACACCGTGGCACAAAATTAACAGAATGAAGTTGCCCACGGAAGATGCTACGACGGCATTGGACAAATTTTAAAAACAACTTTCGAATAATAATAGAATTTATGTTACACTTAATGTAAGAGAATAGTAATAAATATTTATTTATTTAATTTTTCAAATGTAAACCCAACTTTATTGGCTTCCAGGCTTTGACTATTTAATTGTAATTAATTATTTGCTTGCAATCAAAAACTAATTTTAATAATGCCAAAGAAGTATAACTTCTTACGGGCGTACATAAGTACACGCACCCTTTTTATTTAATTTAGTTTCATTTATAGCCCTTTATGGGCTTATAATAAACGTCAAATTATTTTTTCACTTCGAACCCCAGTTGCAAATATAGTCACGTAACGGGGGCATGGTAAAAATGTCTGTCTTAAATTTTTAAAAGGTCGGCTACGCAAACCTAAGCTATATTTTTTAGTGGCATATTAAAATGTTTTTTTAAATTTATTTAACACTATGATCTACTAAATTCATTATAGAATTAAATAAAAACTTCTGTAACAGATCAGTCATCCACCAGCGCCTATCTGGATGGTGCCTTCCCTTTCCGGGATCTGACGCATCCATAGTATACAGAACGCAGCGTACTTTATTGGAACGGGACGGAAAACGGCCCGTACAAATTAAAACATACGTGAAATTTACCAGTCTTTTAACTACGCTGGCTGTTGCATTCTCTTCTGTGATGCTGTTTTTATTAACCAGGTATTTATCACAATTTATGTGTGTTTGTGTGGACGGCTAAATGTTTTTTTTTATTTTGTGAAGGGCGGGCGTTGGCACACAAAGTTTGAACTTGTATACGGTTTGAAGTGTTTTTATTATAAATAAGTATCCTATTTGGAACGCTTCTATATAATCTGTGAATGAATAACGAATGCTATTTTGTAAAAAATTAAAAAAAAAAAACTCACTACACTTACCACTTGATAGGAAACCGACATTTTTAACAAATATTCATTTTTTTTTAAATTCTTTATTTTACAAAAAAAATACAATCATAATAAGTTACATTAGAAAACCGCTGTGGTTTATTTTGATGTAACTATAACAGTTTTGTTTAGGAGCGCGACAAATCCATATTAAAGTAGTTTTTTATGTTGGTATGCGTTAGATTATTAAATTGGCCTATTTACGAACACTCTTTTAAATTTATTATCAAAAGATCGGTGGCTTTCGGTGGTCTATGTCGAAGTCGCTTCCACTACTATTAGATATTTTTACATTTATTTGACATTTCTCAGCCCCTATATTTTCTAAGAAAGAGTCAGCGATAGCATAATATACGTCAACTAACTTTTATATTATACAAAGACAAGTTCTCGGCCGCGGCCATCTGTATTTTTAACTTCAAAACTAAACGGAATTTATTGTGTTTTCACCAATATCTAGAATGATTCATGGGGAAGGTTTGGATATGTGATTTTTCAAAGATTACGGGTCATGAATGCTTTAAAGAAATAATTATTATGAATGAATGGATCGCGTTTATTGTTGTATTTTTGTATATATGTTAACGTAAAATTGTAAACACCGTTAGATTGTAATCTATCTCGCGAGATTATAAACTGTCGAAAGATTGTGAACCTCATCTTACTGCTTACAATTTAACGTATTATTATTCGGTAGATTGTACTACACTAACTTAGTTATCATTCAAACTTCTTTGGTCAATTACAGATTAATTTTACTTCCCAACAATTTCATATAACTACCGAATAATAATACGTTAAATTGTAAGCAGTTCTGTTGAGGTTCACAATCTTTCGACAGTTCATAATCTCGCGAGATAGATTAAAATTTTACGGTGACATATATATATACTCCTGAATTTTTTTATTATTTTTAGATTAAGTTTCACGCGGGACCTTCTCCTTAAGCACCCACGTTTGTTCACCATGGGTGCGATCACCCGCGAGGGCCCCAGTGAGGAGGTGATGAACAGCACCATCTTCTCGTTTCTGCTGCTGGGTGAAGGATGGAGTCAGGGGTCTGATGTCACCTCACCGCCCAATAAGAAACTTGCAGTTAAGGTAGACTTTTTATAATCATGTTTATTTACATAGCAATTATATATTTTAAAGATTCATTATATTGGAAGAAACCGCTCATCTTTTGACTTTATTTTGTTTTTCTACCGTTTTGTGTTATTGCGATGTAAATAAAGTATAATTATTGTCTTTTATTGACATAACCTTTACACATTTAAAGAAAACACTTTTTAACCGGATTGAAATTATGTATTATTGTAAACATAAAATTATTTTACATAATTTTTTTTTTTTACTTTTGACTAATCACATTCGAATGTAACGCACAATAATTTGTACGATACGTTTTGCAATACTTTCAGGTTTCAGGTGTGAATCCCGGATATGGTGCGACAGTTGTAGCTCTCTTGTTCTCGGCACTCACAATACTTACTGAGAAGGATAAAATGCCAAAAGAGTGAGTATGTTTAGACGGATAATTTACGCTGTTTGAACCTCAGAGATAAGAGTCGCAGAAACCACAACAACTATATTATTTAGGGTCTGTTTCACAATGTACGGATAAGTTCTACATAAGTTCCAAATTAGCTATTTATTACTTATTGGTAGGATAAACACTATTGTTGCGTTTCACGAGTGTCAGATAGCGCTATTCGTCACATAAAGTCCATCATAAGTTATGAGTCCGATGAATGTCAAATAGAACAATTTATCTTCCAAATAATTTATGTGTTGCATAGCTATTTGGTACTTTATCCATACATTGTGAAACAGACCCTTAGACTACTCGTTCAGATGCTTTTGTTAAATTTATCAAAAGATTATAAATATCTCGCTACAATTGAGTTAACAAAAGTAACCGCGTCACTAATAGACCAGAGTAGAAGCCTTTAAAAATAATAAAAAGTGAAAAAAAAAAAATAGAATGAAACCCATTGGAAAAGGAGGAGAATATTATACAAATGAAAGGAAAAATAATTTACGGGTGATCTGAGGTCGGGAAGGGGGTGAGTTTTTAAGGGTAAAAATGGTTTATCTCGATTTCCGGATAAACTAAGTCCGTTGAAAAAAAGTCAAATTGCAAAGTTGTAGATAGTAAAAAGATCTAAAACTTTTGTATGTACACTTTTATCACATAACCTCAAAATTTATGTGAAAAATTCAAAAAACCAAGTCTTTGGTTTTTTAATTTTTTACAAAAAAAAACCCACGAAATTTGGTGAAAAGTTACCTTTTTATGCCCTTAATACGCTGAAATTTATTTGTTTTGAATTTTTTTTTCAGCTTATTTCGAATTAATATCGAAAAAGCACCCAAATTTTCAATCGAAAATTCACCTGTCAAAATATCAGTGGTTTGCTTTCTGTTCAAAAAGTTTCTTGTTTTATTAAAAAAGTGTACATACAAAAGTTTTAAATCTTTTTATTGTCTACAACTTGGCCATGTTTATTTTCATAGGACTTTTAGTTTAGCCGTAAAATCGAGATAAACCGTTTTTACCCTTAAAAACTCACCCCCTTCCCGACCTCAGATCGCCCGTAAATTATTTTTCCTTTCATTTTTATTATATTCCCCTCCTTTTCCAATGGGTTTCATTCTACTTTTATTTATTTTGTTTTCAAAAAGTATCGACCCTGGTCTTATTGATATATTTCAGGGGCGGAGTTCTAACCACCGGTGTGGCGTTCAGAGATACAAACATTATCCAACACCTCCACGAAAATAATCTTAAGTTTGAAGTTGTTAATGATGAATTTAAATAAATTAATATTGTTTTTAACATGATGTATCCAGTAATGTTTTATCGGAAGTTAAAAAAACAATTTTAACAAGTTTATGTTATATTCATGTAAATTGTTCTTTTGTATTTTATTTGTTATCAAATAAGAATGAAGAGTGAGAAAAATATATGTGGAAGTGGTAATTCTATAATCCGGGTGTTGAAACGTCTCATTTTGAAGAAAAAAAAGCGTGGTCTAATTAAAAACATATAATAATAAATCTCCAGGATTTAGACATTTACAGAGCATTTATGTTGTCATCAGTATGATTCTCGTTCTCATGTCTAATATATTATTGACATATGAAATTCAAGCGAGTAGTGTTAAGTTACTTCTCGTTGACTTGAAATTCTGGCTAAGTTTTGTCTCTGAATCTTACCCTAACTTGCGACTCTTTAATTTATTAGTCCGATTTACCTAAAGTTTTTATATTTTTTAAGGCAAGCCCTATTAGTATGTTTTTTTTTCTTAAATTTGTATTGGCAACCGTTGTGGTATCGCGCTACAATTTTTTCATTTGCATACTCAGCGATTTTGAAAAGTCTCTTAGATTTTTATCACTTATTTACTAATAAATTAAAGAGATTAAAGCAACTTTTTTTTACTAACTGTACGTGGTGCTAATATCGCATTTATTACTTATATTAAATATGTTATTTTAATGCTTACTAAGTGCGTAAATTGGTGTATTATTTGTGTAATTAAATTAATTAATATATATAAATGGTTTTATTTATTTTTGAACCACATTTTATATCGAGTTTCTTGATTTCGATAAAATCCCTTTCGCACTTTTTTTGTATCAAATCAAAGACGTCACGTCATCAAGACATGCTTGCGTGACTACTATAACCATGGATTTATATCGTTAGATAGGCCCCGACACCAAAAACTGTGGCATTGTTTTTGAATGTGTGCGTTAACAAAATGCCGACACACGCACACTAACGAGTAGTTTAAAAATCGTGTTTCTGCCCTTGTAATAGGTTGAAATCGAAAACGTTTCAATGTGTGCGTCAACATGGCGTCCATTGCACTGATCCTAGGTTAGCGAGCTGACTCACTTCGACTGTGCGACAACACGGCGCGGTCTCACTGCGGTAAGGGCATATCTAACGATATAAATCCATGACTATAACTGGTTCTGTTCTGTCTTCTGTAAAAATCCTTATTTCAGTATAGTAAATACCTATTTTATGTATCTTGGCCAGAAACAGAAGTCAGCGGAAGAAACTAAATGTCGAAACTGGTCAGTTTATTTGTACGCTGTGATACCTTTGTATATTTGTATGTAGTAAATATTTATTCCGAATATTTTATTAAACATATAGGACACATACAGGAAACGTTTCTTTCGTTTTTGTAACAACATTTTCAATTTTGACGTAATATATCTCGAATGATGAACTCAACACGAACTTCGAGAATGACAGAACAGCATAAAAATATACAGTAAAGAGCTTATTACACTACGCGATATTCAGACAGTCTTACTAAGACTGTCTTAAAATCTAACTAGTCAAGCTCGCTATTACACTGGACTGAATATCGCAAGCTAACTCATTTTACTCATTTGCAAAGCGTACGTAGTCGGTGACGGTTGTCTCGCGATGGGAAAACTTTCAAAGCACCAGAAAATCGCCATAGCTCTTGCCGCGTCTATTAATTTAAATACAAAAAAGGGTGAGTGTACTTATGTACACGCCAGTGGCGTAGCTACCTAGGGGCTAGGCGGGGCAGTGCCCCGGGGCCCTCAGGCTCAGGGGGCCCTCAAATCCTCACCAGAAATCTCGATAGTTCTGAACTTTTGGAAATTTCTCCCATTTTCAAAATAAATATGACAGGTTGCAACCCCACTTTAATCAAGACATAATTTGAGAGAAATTCAAAAGTTATAAGTTATAGGGAATTCCCCTAAATTCTTTCTGTAGGTTGGCAGTGTTGTCAATATGACGGATAGTTTATATAATAAACCCTTGAATCTTCTGTATTTCAATTCGCCAAACCTACACCAAGTATTAATTGTAATTTATGTTGTTACTGTTTAATATTTTTATTACCTGCCCAGCACAAAGAAGAGCTTAAGAAGCTTAGCATTTTTAAAGTACTTATATATTTCATATTTTTCTATGATAAAATCTAATCAGTTTACATAGCACTGGGGCCCCATTTTTTAATTTGCCCCAGGGCCCTCGGTCACCTAGCTACGCCACTGGTACACGCGTAAGAAGTTATACTTCTTTGGCATTATTAAAAATAGTTTTTGATTGCATACAAATAATTAATTACAATTAAGTAATCAAAGACTGGAAAAGGAGTCATTATAGTCAATAAAGTTCAGTTTACATTTGAAAAATTTAATAAATAAATATTTATTATTATTTTCTTACATTAAGTCTAACATAAATTCTATTATTATTCGAATGTTGTTTTTAAATTATGTCCAATGCCGTAGCATCTTCCGTGGGCAACTTCATTCTGTTAATTTTGTGTCACGGTGCGCGCGCATCGTAAAATTTCATTCTCATCAATTTTTCATAACGCGCCTAAAGAAGTATAACTTCAAAAATAAAAGAAAAATATGGGTGAAAAAGTATTTACTTTTGCGAGAAAAATGATCAAATATGCAAATACTGAGTGTTTTGGAACCATGTGACTTAAGAAACTACCTTAGAGTAGGAGTTGCCGAGTTTGAATGTCTATTGAAATTAGTTACTCCATACATTCAAAAAGAAGATACGGTTCTTAGACAAAGTGTCAGTTTGACAAAACAAAGATTGGTAGTTACTTTAAGATTCCTGGCAACGGGCAACTCTTATCAAGACCTAAGGTCATCAATAAATCAATTATTAATAAATCGATCAATAATTCAGCCATAAATATGGCATGTCTCGGTACAAATTGATAATATTGAAAAGTACTTTTTTTCTTGCGAACACGCCATGGTGCACGCGGCCATAGAAAACAAACATGTACGAACGTCTTTGCTCTGCGGCTGCCACGCGCTGACTGAACGGTTAAGCATGCTAAGTCTTATTACACTACGCGATATTCAGCAAGTAAGCAAGTAAGCACCGCCGAACCCATTCGGTCAGTCTAATTAGACAGGCTAACTTGCTAACTCTTATTACATTATGCTAAATCTTAGTAAGACTGTCTGAATATCGCGTAGTGTAATAAGCTCTTAACTGTAACCAGTATATTTTATTACGAGTGCGGAAAGCCTGTCATTGCAGAGTTCCGACAAATCTGAACAAGTTGCAATGACGATTCCGCAAGTGTACTGAACGACTATTTTTAATGCGAAAAAATTAAGCAATTTAATAAAGTTATAAAACATAATAAACTCAACTTACTAATCATTTATTTCTTATCTAACTGGGGAAGCTTACTGTTTGAGACAAACTATTATTATTTTCGTATGATTGTTTGGAACCGTAAAAGAATATAAGCAGAGTTTTTTTTTGTTATCTTCACCCATTCTGGGTAGGCAAAGGTAAATTTAATGAGATGAAATTAAACCGAACCTAACTCATTGAATTAAATCATTAAATCTGATATTGAACGCAAAGTAGTAGAAGTTCTTTTTAGAAATATTTGCATGAATCATAAAAACTTCGTAACAACTTTTTTTTGTAAAAACTACGTGGGTGGTTTTTTTTATTTTTTTTTATGGCTCTGGCACGGTTTGTGCATTAGCCAGCGTCAAGTATGAGATTTTTATCGTGCTTGTACGGTTTAGGCACTCACCCGGTACCGCACAACCCTACCAAAGGCCGAGAACAAATTTAAATTAAATTAAAACTTGCCCTCGAACCGGGAATCGAACCCGGTACCCCTCACCTAGCTGCCACTTAATAAGACCGCTAGGCTATGAGGCCCCCCGTGGTTGGTTTATTCGCGCGTTTCGTATGGCCCGGGGTCAAGGGAGGTAGGGGTCTAGCCGTATTACTACCTAAAAGTTTTCTACATGCACTGCCGCTTTTGCTTAATTGGTTTTCAAAAACGCTTCGTTCGCAGCCAATCAACATTTTGCGACACTACCGCAAAGTCGGCAGCGTAGCCCCGGGCTGCTGTTCGTAGCACCTTAATCCGTCAAATTGTCTCTAGATTCAATGTGTCCCTAATGTCGCTTAACCTAATAAATAAAAGTTAAAGCTTCACAATATTATTTAAATTTGCCATAGCAAGCTGCAAAATGAACATAGGAATGGGAGCAAGGTTGGAACAGTTTTCGGTTTAAGTGGAATTTAAATTGTATGTTAAAAGAAACTATGGTTTGTTTAATGTTCTCTTAGAAATTTAAGGGTATAAATAAACTAAATATTTTTAGTTACCGCTTTGAAGAAACAATAGAAATATATTCTTCTTTATATATATATATTTTTTTTTTTGACGTTCAAAAGTGCCATTTGAGATGGTCTAATTGAAATAAATGATTTGACTTTGACTTTGAATAGTACTGCAAATTGATAAATAACGAGTTAGGAGAAGATTAATTAGCAATTGAAATCCAAGGAATTAAAATGCAATGTGAAAAAAAAACAAACTAGTGTGAACACTGACAATCACCTAGGCACCGGACTGTCAACATGAACTGTCATCTTCATACAAATTTAGTTTTCGACTTCGGTCTTGACTAAGCCCCCTGGACGTTGACTACAGCGTTAATGTGTCTTTTCGTAGCACTGTCATGGCGTAGCTTATTATACCCCGATTCACGCCTTTAGGTGCAAGGCTACCGACTCTTGGCATGTAATTTTCATACAAATGTAGATATCGACTTTCTATATACACTATCGTTAAGGCGTCTAGACTGAGCACTCTGTTACTGCGCGCGCGCTTTGTATTATTGATTCGGGAGAAGCTGTGTGTGTTGGATACGATATTCGCAAAAAGTGAGTACATAAAACTTATAATGCACGAAAGTGATTGATTGAGCCGAAACGTTAACTCGCGTTGTATATTTATTTATATTAATATTAACAACACTATTAATTTTCAATATTATAATTGTTTGTGCAAGTTCTAAGTTATATTATTTTCTACTCCAGTTATTTCGTCGTGACCGTAAACATTGCGTTCCTATAAGTAACAATCGATAAACCAATAAAATATATAAATAATTTGATCGTTGGATTTTATTTCACCGCTAAAGAATTCACCCTGCAACATTTTAATTATGGTACTCGCCAAGTTACACTGCGATCTCTATCATGGTTTGGCAGAATTCTGATCTGTTTATAATATTTTTATTTGCGTTGTAGATGTCTCGGCTGGACCTGGTGATATTTGGTGCGACGGGGTTCACGGGTAAACATGTCGTTATGGAGATGAATAGACAGCTGAAGCATTACCCGCTTTCTTGGGGTATCGCTGGACGCTCTCAAGCCAAATTAGAGGAGATAATCAAGGAAGCCGCACAGAAAACCGGTAAATAAATCCAACATCTCATGACCGAATTTTATTACGACACGACGACTTACGCAAATCACTTTTACAAGGTCACAACTTCCAAGGTTAACCATGAATTATAATTTCGCGCGTGTTGTTTTTACAAATGTTGATCGCTAAGCTTTCTGAATACTATTTTATTATCTTCCGTGACCTAATGGAAAAATCCCGTACTTACTAGCTGGTATATACCAACCACATTTTTCAGATTTTTCCGGAGATTTTTCCGGTATTTTAAATATTATCGAACAAATTTTTTTTTGAGGTTTCGTAATTAACAATTTAATTTGACATTTCATAAACGTAAAACATTATATATTACTTTGACAAGCACGAGTTTACGATCTTATAAAGTCAAATAGAGCAGTGTTGGCCTAGTGGCTTCTCTTATCCCCGTGATCGTAGGCTCGAATCCCAGCCGTGTACTAAAGGACTTTCTGTCTCTGTGCGCATTTTAACTCTCGCACGAACGGTGAAGGAAAACATCGTGAGCACCTTAGACCCACAAAGTCGACGGCGTATTTCGGGCACAGAAACTTTATCACGTAGGTACTTGCCTTAGAGATAGAAGAACAATTGAAAAAATCTGAGATCCAGATCTAAAAGGTTGTAGCGCCCCTGGATTTTTATTAACTCAAAGGCAATATATACGAGTATATCAGGGAAAGGAAACAACAAAGTTTATTAAACCATACATCAAATATGCCAATAGAAAACTAGCAACATTGCCGACACTAAAAATCCATAACACGCCATTGTCTTTGGTTTATGCAAGTATCTCGTATACATTTTTTTTTATATAATAGGGGGGCAAACGAGCTTGCGGGACGACCAAAAAGGGCAGTCTACGCAGCCCATAGACACCCATTTTTAGTGGGTGCGTTGCCGGCCTTTGAGGGAGGAGTAGGCTCTCTTTTTAAACATTTGGAGGTCGTATCTCTGAGGGAAGACCCCCCCCGGGAGCCGATTCCACAGTTCGCTAGTTCGCAAAAGAAAATGCCTTGTGAAACGGACTGTGGAAGACCTCCAACCATCAAGATGATGCTGGTGAAATTTAGAGGTCGTTCGGCTCGTACGGTGTTGAAAAGAGGCAGGAGGGATCAACCCAAACAATTCTTCCGAACACTCTCCGTAGTAAACTTTGTAAAAAACGCAAAGAGACGCAATGTCTCTGCGTAGCGAGAGAGAATCAAGCCGATCAGTAAGACATTGGAGATTGACAATTCGACAAGCCCTTCGCTGAATTTGGTCAAAAGGAAGAAACTGGTATTTGGGAGCACCGCGACCGGCCCAGAGATGCGAGCAGTATTCCATATGAGGTCGTACTTGAGCTTTGTAGAGCTGCATACGTTGCACCTCAGTGAAATACTGCTTAGCCCTACCCAAAACACCCAGCTTTTTGGAAGCCAGTTTGGCTTTTTCTTCCAGATGACTGCGGAATTGGACTTCTTTCGAAATGCCAACCCCAAGGACACTGAGGCTGTGTGACGAACTAAAGAGAGCGCCTTCAAATTGAGGAGACACGACAAAAGGATCGTTCTTGGCAGAAAACGAACAAACCTGAGTCTTTGTAGGATTAAACTTAACAAGGTTGTTACTACTCCACACAGAAACCTTCTCCAGAATCGACTCAATTTCGAGAACAAGTATGTTACGGCTTCATCGGCATCGACTTCAGATCGAGACATGTTTGGATGGCCGGAATATAATGTGTCGATGGTGCTGTCGTCTGCATAGCAATGGATGTTGTCGATATTAAACATGTCATTGATATGCAGAACGAACAGGGTCGGCGAAAGGACATAACCTTGCGGAACGCCTGCATTGATGGGTCTAGGATTGGAGCACGCTCCGTCAACTAGGACTTTTATGCTACGTCCTACAAGAAAATTTGCCAGCCATCGGCATAAGCCATCGGGCAAACCATATGAGGGTAGTTTCGAAAGAAGCGCCCTATGCCAAACCCTATCAAAGGCCTTAGCTATATCCAAGCTAGCGGCCAATGCCTCTCCCTTACTTTCCACAGCTTCGGCCCATCTATGAGTTAGATAGGCAAGAAGATCACCAGCTGAGCGGCCACGACGAAAGCCATACTGACGATCACTAATTAGCTGGTGCTCCTCCAGATATCGCAAGAGCTGCCTATTGATGATAGACTCCATTACCTTGGAAAATAAAGAAGTGATTGCGATAGGTCTGTAGCTGGATGGTTCAGAGCGGTCACCTTTTTTGGGAATGGGATGAACATGGGCAGTCTTCCATGAGCTTGGAACTACGCCCGAGGAGTACGAGAGTCGAAAGATCCGTGTAAGCACCGGAGTCAGTTCAGCCCTGCGATTCTGTAACTCACTGTTATTCCGTGAGTCCACTACGCACTAACAGCGCTCCCTTCGTCACTCACGTAATATTTGGAATCTCATGGTATTCTGTTAAGAAATTTTACATTACGTCTTGATAAGTGAAGGGAGTGAACCTAGTGAGTTGTTGTCTATTAATATCGTAACAATTGACTCATTTTATTTATAAAAGAGTTAATTGTCAAAATTTTCATCATACATAAGCAAAATATTTTTAATAAAACAAAATGGTCGACGTTTGAAATAAAATGAAGAATATTAAAAAAAAGATAAACTGTGAAAATATCTCAAAAATGATTTATCTGATGGAAAATAATAGAATAGCGAGGAAAATTATTAAAACCCATCTGGCAATGGGGCCGCTTAAAGGTAAGTAGTGAGTTTATTTATTAGTCAATCGTAAGTTACGTATTTTGTTTATAACTTCCAATAATAATTAAGAGTTTATATTTCGTATTTACCCGACAACTGACCAGCCGTGGTGTATATGAGCGACAGAAACTTAAAAATATTAATTATGTTTCAGCACGAAACAAGGGATACCTAACATCTGGATATATTGTAAAAAATTTAAGAATATTATCTTAACAAAAAGATAAAAGATGATGTCATGCTAAAAGTGATTCTCTCAGCAAATGGGCTACGGATTCAAAGTAAACAGGATGGATAGGTATCTTAAATTTTCAAAATGTTACTAAAGGTAACCAAGGTTAATACCAATGTTTTCATATAATATTTTGTTGAGTAATTATAAAAAGTGCAAGTGTTGGTACTTTTTAGATGCCATGAAACTACTATTGCAACCTTTTTAAGTGATTCAGAGGTCAAACACACTACAACAATATTACCTATGTTTTTACTAACACTCATAAAAACTGAATTCTATTAAAACTATTTTAGAAATATATCTATCATAGTAAATAAATAGGAATAAGTAGTGTCTAGTAAAACAGTTAACAAAGTTTGTTTGTTTGATGGCAAATTTGAAGTCAAATGTATTAGGTTAAATCGAAGCGACATTGTAAAGAATAATGAAATTGTTGGTTAAAAATGTCAAATAAAAAAATATTTTTAGGTTTCCTAACTTCAAATTCCATTCATGAAATATAAGAAGTATTAATTTTAACTGATCAAGTTGAATTTAATTTAATTGTTCAGATTTCAGAATACAAGTATAAATAATCATGTTAGGTATGTTGCATCAAATATATAAGCTTTCAATTGCTCAAATTCATACCATTTCAAGTGATCAACGTTAACTGTGCACGAAATTACTAAGCTTTGTTACCATAAAACTTTAAATAATATTTGGCTTAGTTATAATATTATCAAACATGTTTTTAAGATACTTTACTTAGATATACAAAGATAACCCATAAAGTTTTTGTGTGTTTTATGCAAGTTTTTTTACTATTTTCCTTAACTTTACAATAATTAAATTGTTATGCAATATTATTGTGTCAGTACAGTGACCTACCACATCTCCCTATTTACAATTTTAACACATAACTATTGTATTACAGCCATCAGCGGTAGTTGTCAAGAATGAGGAAGAAAATGACCAATTATTGAAATGTTAAGAGATATTAAACCGAGACCACAAATCTATTTTGAATGCAGTTTGGACAACTATGATTTTTATATAATAAATTGTATTACCGTGTTTAAGATAATTGTGTACTTCATAATAATTTTTTTTTTGTATCTAATAATATTGTTATATTAATAAAATGATTAATTAAATCTACCACTTATTTAATTTAACGCGCTATATTCGAAGAATTGTTACGCCATGGCTGTGAGAATATTTAATCACCTTCCTAAAAATTATAGATCACTGCCATGTAATGTTTTCAAGGGGAAGGTGATTAGATTTTTAAAGTCAAGGTGCTTTTACAGCGTAACCGAGTATTTAGAATATAAGTTTAACAATTACTCATAAATGACTTCTTATTATGACATTTGCATGCCTGTTATTGTATGGCTGATTGTGCGGACTTTTCTTGTTGTTGTTTTTATTTTATTTTGTACCACTATCATTGCAAATAAAGGATTTATTTATTTATTTATTTAATGACTGCCTATAGAAAACGTAGTAACCGAGTTAAATACATAACTAAGCCAAAATGAAAAATTTATAAGCCATGTTACTTTATAGGTGAATAAAAGAACAATATACAAATAACTTACACATTTTATTTAATGATTATAGTAAACTTTTAACACAATACAAAATAACTTTCAGTAAAACAAACTTAAGTATAATAAAAACTAATTAAAACCCAGCCTCACATAGAGCTAATCAATAACATCTACTTTATTTTGTAGACAAATATATTAATTTTAATATATTTTCTAATTAGTTTGTAAAAAGTAATAGTTATGAACGATAAATTTAAAAAAGCTTAATAAGTACTTAAACCATCATGTATGTAATGATGGTATTTCATACTTGTGTAAAGCAGAATAATGTTTTTATCCAAAACCTTAATGTTATATCAATATATTTTATAAAAATATAGGAACTGAAATTGTACTGTGTTATCATTTATTATAAATTGAAGGATAAGTAGTAGAAATTCAATAATTTGAAAATGTCTGCACTATTGTCTTTTTATATCCAGGGGCCTTGTCGTATGATACAAATGTAATATTCTTCTTCTTCAAAGGCAGAATGTATTTTTCTATCAGAAATTTTGAACATTTGGTGATCTCTGAAATTATTAGATTTATAATTTTAGTATAGTAGAAAAATACAAATATAGGTATAACAAAATTTACCTATCTTAACTTATTTATCGTTTTCTGTTCGACTTATCTCTGCTGGAGACAAGACATGATCAAGACTGCATCGAAAAATTGGTTCTAGGATCAAAATGATATTTTTAATGCTAAAATAATCAAAATGTTTACCTTAGATCTTCTATTTACTAGACTCTTCGTTCATCTCAGCAGCATATGTTCTAGGTTTAGTCAATACCATATAATTTCTTGAGTATTGGAAAAAAGCGATAGTAACCAACGCCGAGAAACCAATTGGTCGTTTCGTGCCTACATTTTCTTCGCCATTTATAGATATTATATTAAGTATTTTTTAATGGTTTACATCATTTATTTCTTGAAATAGAGGTTTAAACTTTAAAAGTGGAAACGGGCCTTCTGTAACAATAACAAAGTTCAATTTCACGAAGCTTAATGTTTATATATATAATTTTTTTCGTAAAATAATGCTGTATTGATAAATATTATTTTATAAACTTACCCCAAGATACATATAGATTGTCCTATGTAAGAATATTTTCACATAAAACAAGTTTTAACTTCGCTAAAAATGGCTAACTCACTCGTAAATGACGATTTCAGCGAGGGAAGAGCAACTTTTAATTTGACGTACAAAATGAACGTTTAAGTGAGATGAGATGTCAAATGGTATGTATCAGAATACCAAATACCAACAATTTTGGAGCGTAAGTGTAGCAGTGCCAAATTTTAGTTCCAAATGTGAACAATCTCACTTGAGCGGCGCTTTTGTCGCGGTTATTGTTTATCAGAATACCAAATTGTAACATGACACCGAAACGAACGATTTGACAGCAAAAATCAGCGCTGAGGGTGAGTGAAGTGAGTTACAGAATCGCAGGGCAGAAGCACTAGTCGTAAGAACGATCGAGGGAAGGCCGTTAGGCTAGACTTGACTTGTGGGTATCACGGGAGATTAAGGCCTTCCACACACCAATCTGTTCGAATCGAACTTCAGGCATAGAAAACCCGCAATGCGGAATAGTAGGCGGTAAGGTGCCTGAGTCATTGAGCGTGGAGTTAGATGCAAAGAGAGAGCAAAGGAGCTCTGCTTTCGACAGCATTTCACCAATTCTGCCAATATGTTCCGATTTTGCTTTAAAAATTTCTCGTTTAAGGGTTCGGGTAGCCGCGTTAAATTTATTTTTATGGAGAGCTACATCAGGATCCTTTATGGCCATTGCGTGAGCCCAGATTTTATAGTACTCTAGCTTAAGACGGGAAGCCTCTTTGCAAGAATGGCCAAACCATGGCCAAGATTTACCACGAATGGGAACCATAGAGTAAGGGATATAGAGTTCCATTGCTTGAAGCACCACATCGGCGACAGACTCAGCGCTGGCGTCAGGATCACTACCCTTGAAGCAGCCTTGCAACCATGGTTATGCTGCAAAGAAATGACGCATGTCATCCCAATTGGCCGATTTGTAATGCCAGACACGACGGCATTCCGAAAACTGCGGGCGGGTTTGACGCCTAATTGGCACAACGGTTCGCACCAAGCAGTGGTCGGAGGACCCAAGTGGGGCATCCACAGTAACCTCATAGAAGTCTGGGTGAGAAGTCAGCATAAGATCTAATAACGAAGGCTGATGGTCAGCTCGGTCTGGTATTCGTGTAGGCGTTGTGACCAGTTGAGTTAAAGCATATGCAAGAGCGAAATCATGGAAGCCTCTTCCCGAATAGTCGGTCGTACGAGAATTTAACCACTCAGAATGATGGGCATTGAAATCACCCAGTATAACGACTTCAGCAGGCGATAGAGACAGAAGGGAATCGAGTGCAGTTTGGACATGTTCTATGAGTCGATCGACCTCGGTGTTGCCGCTGTGTGACCTGTAAAGGCAGCAGTATATGCGGGGATGGTCAGCACATTCTACGCGTACCCACAAGGTAGAAAGATCGGATTCTTCCAAATGTAAGAGGCGACGGAAATTTATATCCTCACGAATGTAAACGCATACACATATGTGGTATACATTTTTAAACTTATCTTTAATGGATTTCAACGCTCTTAGCATGTCAGCAGCATAGCATTCGAAATGTCTCTTTATAAATCACCGTTTAAATTAAACATCGATCAAAATAGATCTCTAGCGTAGCTTCAGTTAAATGAATGGTAGGTATTATTTATCTGTTTGCAGGTAGCGATGTGTCAGCCTCAGTAATACTAGCTGACGTGAACGATGAGAAATCCCTTAAGAACATGTGCAGCCAGGCCAAGGTGTTAGTAAACTGTTGCGGGCCATACCGGCATTATGGGGAGGCGGTGGTCAAAGCTGCCATCGAATCCAAGACACATTACGTGGATATTGCTGCTGAACCCATAGTAAGACAAGTTGAATAGAATCTTTAACGGACTGAAAATACTTTCTCATACATCAATACGTATCTAATACATAAATAAATTATCTTTTTAAACATTTTATTCTCTTAGTAATAGAATAAAGTGATGTCTGGCTAATGAAAGTTGATACTGAAAAAGCGCGGCAAATTTAAAAAATATCATCATGGCAGCCCTAAAGTAAAAAGGAAAGTTGGAACAACTCACTTTGATACTTTGACATTCATTTTTAGTTTACTAGTGGATGCTTGCAATTTTGTCCGCGTTATGAGGAGATTAAAAGTAGCTTATATCGCTTATACCGGTGAGTGAAGATAGTTCTTCTAAGTACTGGTTCTGCGATTTCATCATATCTTTTTGATCTAAATCTGTGACCTTTTTAATTGCTTGTTTTACTTCAGCAGTTCGTGCATTATCCTCAAGACTATCTGTAAAATAACAATAACATTATCTAAAGAAACTAACACTAATATGTATTTATTTAAAATAAAAAAATATCAAGACATTTTGACCGTACTAACATTAGTGTTGCAAAAAAATCCAGTATTTACTTTCGTTAGCCAGACTCTACCAATAAAATTAATTGTAGCTTTTAATAAAAGAATTTTTAACCGGATTGAAGTTATGTATTTACAACTATTTTTCATAATTTTAAATTTAACCGACGTTTCGCGTGCTCTATAAAGGACACCGTGAGCCATTTCTGCCAAAACCCTTCATCTTTTAGTCGATACCATGCTCCGGGGAAATAAATACAGATAATACAACTTTTTCTACAGCTGTGATACTTTTTGACATTCATGATTCAACACCTTTTGTCTTCAGTCACCGTGACCACGCACGCTGTAAGCACGCGAAACGTCGGTTAAATTTAAAATTATGAAAAATAATTGTAAATACATAACTTCAATCCGGTTAAAAATTGTTTTATTAAAAGCTGTAATTAATTTTATTTTAGATGACGTCATGTTTTGTTTTCTCTCCATTGTATTCTTAAAACTTGTTTTATATATAATCCTTGATGGTTTTACGGTTCATGGTCCATTACAAAAAATTAAAATTTAACAAAGTCTGACAATCTGTTTTGTATCGCTTTATATTTAAACAAGGTTTGTCTTTTTGAGTTCGTAAACAAAATGCGATTTTAGTATATGTTAACCTGAGATCCGTTGATAACATAGCACAGAGAATTTCTAAATTTAAAGAATTTTAATAATAGCATCCACAACTAACGGATGCCCTTGTTTGATGCGTAACAGTCCCATACAAATGCACGGAAAGTAATATTAAATTGTGTGTCACTCATACGTCATGTGAACTGTTTATGATTATATAGTAAAAGCTTAAAAGTATTTTAGTGTTACATACGGCCAGAAATGTTTACATTACAAACGAAAATATTCTGGCGAAAACGTATATATAGGGTTCTTATTACACTATATAAAAACAAAATCAGCGCTGCAAAAAAACAAATACAGATTGGTCTTCCAATCTGTATTTGTTTTTTTTTGGAATGGGTACGTAATAGGTAGAATACACACGTAATTTTTCAATTTTGGGTCTCCTCAGGAAACAAATCGAAACAAAGGCGTTTCCTCATGACGATTCCTATAAAATAAAAAGCCCTTAATGCTCTTTAGATAGAGATTTATACACTTGATATCCATCGGCAAACAGTTATTACAATATTTTCCTTAAACAACTAACACCGGATTTTCTTCCATATAATATCTATACATTTGTCTAAACAGTAAAATTTTGTATCTTTAATTTACATTTAGTTTAAATCTGGTAATAAGTAATTTAAACTTTCAGTTCATAGAATCTATGTACCTTAAATACAACCAAGCTGCGCGTGAAGCTGGAGTATACGTGATCAGCGCGTGTGGCTTTGACAGCATTCCTACTGACTTGGGAGTTGTCTTTCTAGAAAATAACTTTGGAGGTAAGTACTTGGAAGGTGAGGAGTGTAAACGAGGTTTACTATTGTTTATTAACTATCAACAAAAGTTATATAGTTTTAGATTTTAAATTAAAAAAAAAAACGTGTATGTACTTATGTACACGCGTTAGAAGTTATACTTCTTTGGCGTAACAGGCTAAAAATCTTTTCAAAATTTTTATTCTATGTTTGTAGAAAAAACTACACTAATAATAGAAAAAACTAAAATGTTGACTATAGCTAACTTCACGGTGCCGGTTCTTTGTGACGGCGTGTGCGCGCATCGTAAAAATATACTCTCATCATTTATCCCTAACGTGCCAAAAGAAGTAGAACTTCAAAAACATCTCAGTTCATTAAACTTTATAGCGAAAGAAATTTACTGAACTTACATATCGTAACATTATTCATAAGGAAATGAAATCCCAGGACTATGAATATAAATAGAGAATCACAGTAGTCACAATTACACACACGCAATTTATGTCTTTAACTTTTAGAACGTAAAAACTCTTAAGGAATTTCCAAGTTATTACTACCGACCTGCCCTGCCTGCGGACAGTCGTGACACGTTCATTTAAAACCTTACCTTTAAAAAATTTATACGAAAAATTTCTCATGAATGTTGTATATTGGTGAATACCGTCATAAATTTCGGCAGGAATTTTTTGAGCGCAACAGACACACAGGTATATACAGCGCATGAGTCGGTTTTACATAGTATAAAATTTAAAAGACGTAGTGACAAGGATGCGAAAGCGAATGTTTAGGTGGTTTGGCCATGTAGAACGGATGAATGAGAAGTAAGCCGCTTCTCTTTCATCCGTGGATGGCGAAGTCGTGTTGGCTAGGCTTTGACGGACCTGTACCAAATCTAGCAGATAACAGACAAGGGGATTTTTTTTTCTTTCTTTACTTTACAATTCCGACTACCATAAAAGTCGGCTTAATGACACTCACAAATACCGTGGCTCTCTATTACCCCCAAATATTACCGCCTCAAACTTCACGATATACGTCTTATAGAGAGTAGGGAACATTTCAAAGTATCGCTTGTTGGCGAGCAAGATACTACTTTTTATTATTATTATTATTATTATAGCCTCTATTCGGACATGCCAGTGTTTTTCTTTATTTTTCGTATATTGTACTTTTCTTCCACTTTTGGGTGTCCGTTTGCCAGATGGCAAAGGCCTCCTCCAACCTTCTCCATTCTGGTCTTTCTATGGCCACTCTACCCCATGTTGTTCCCGCGACTTGTATAATGTCGTCGTCCCACCTTTTTTGTGGTCTACCTCTCTTTCTCTTTCCATCTCTTGGGTACCATTGTGTGACTATTTTACTCCATTTGTCCTTTCCCCTGATCATGTGGCCTGCCCATTTCCACTTTTGTCTTCTTATTTTCAAAGTTATGTCCCGTACCTTAGTCTTTCCTCTGATGTTGCTACTCCTTACAAGACACTACTAGTCCTTCAAATAACCAAGGGGACTAATTAACATTGATTTAATTCAATTTATCGAGTATTTTTTCAAATGATTGGAAAAAAATTCAAATTATCGAGAGTCGACTGTTTTTTTTATTTCTTTTTATTTCAACGTTTCCAGATAATTCCCCGACTATGTAGTCGTCGGAGGTGTTAAAAAGCTTACATAAATGTATTGGTAACCCGAATGTTTACTTTCTATTACTATAACTACTCTACTACTACCTATTTTTTTTGACAACCCCCTGCATGACCCTCACAGCAAATCCCAAAAAGATGCCCCTCAACCTAACATTGAGCATTATCAAACCCGTCTCCGTATTCAAACTCGTCTCAGTTACCTTCATGCCCATAGCTTGCTCAGCGTTATACCTGTCGTATCCATACATGGGACAGTCGGTCAAAACATGCAACACTGTCTCTTCAGCTGCATCGCCAAGGACAGGCAGCACTTTGTCTAACCCTGAGTCCACTGTTTGTAAATAGTGTAATAAAGTCGTGTTAATAATCGTTTTTTTTATAATTTACTTACGTTAAAACATACATAAAGCAACAAAAAAGACAATTTGTTGTTCTTATTAAATTTTTTTAAATATATTTTCAGGAATAGTGAATTCAGTTGAATCATACATTACTGCTGATGTGTCAAAACACTTAGTAGGTGGGGCAATGGTGAACTACGGCACGTGGGAGTCTCTTATATATGGGTTCGTTTATTTATTTACTACTATGTAAAACATTACAAATACATTGAACCTCATTTATTATGTATGCATACAAGACCGTGTGCCACGAATAGTGATCAGTTCTTCATGTTCACGCTATTGACCAACACAATGGTTTATTCCTTTTGGATTTATAATGAGTTTGACAGAGAATTAAATATCTACGTAACCGTACTTGAATGAATTTTACAACACACGTGGTGGTTACGCGGATGTGGTGGAAGGATGTTGATCTCTCCCTCCAACGTACGGAGAGGATCCATCATACAAACCACTAACTTGACCGGCCCGCTATGGTTATAAACTAAAAATAGACGCTATTGTATTGATTTTAGTTGCATAGTAGACGTCGCGATACGCATTCCTTACAATTTAAAAGTCAAGCGAAAACCGTTAAAACCGATAAACTTCGTCAAAACCTTATATATATATATATATATATATATATATACATAATACAATACAATACAAATTTTCTTGCTATTAAATTCTTCTTCTTACTTATGCCTTTCTGAGTTTTACTTCTGATTTATCATATTGGTTATAGCTTATGTATTTATCGTGATTGATACGTTTAAAATTTATTACAGGTCAAAACCTTTTTCAAAAGGTTGTATTTATGTTTTAGTATTAAAAAGTTTTGTTATGAACGGTGGCTTAAGTGTAAAATATTGTTATGTTGTCTCTATATGGTCGTTTCAAAACAAAAATTTCTTAACTCCTAACATAATATAGGTACTATGCGAGCACACACTTATTAATTTTCATTGTCTTTCAGTATACTAGACTTTAATAAATTACACGATTTGATGAAGAAGATATATCCCGAACAGATGCCAGAATTTAATCCAGAACTTAAAGCCAGGTATTTCAGACGTACTTACTAACTGCTCAAATGAGCTATATAGCCGATGTAAATAATGAAATTTTTATATAGTTAACTAACATCAAAGATTACGAGTACAAGTATAATAAGTGTTCTGTGAAATTACTCAAAATCTCTTCACTTCTAAAATTAAGAGTTCTGTATTTAATTATCTATTAACCAGTTATATATCTACGGTCAAATCCTCTGAATGATTAATTTACTCTAAATTAGTGAAGCACTTTAAATTCATAGGGCATTGAAAGACTTTTATAGCTGATATTTCTACCTTAGCTGATATTTAAATCATTACTAATTAGCTAAGTAACCGTACACTCTTAATGGACCAGTGTGTGAACGACTTTTAATCTACTATAACGAGATCGTGTCCCAAGTTTATTACCTTCATCTCTAGGATTACAGTGCTACAGAAGTCTTATTACTTGTGGTGGTGAGTTAATACCGTTTACGGAAATGGCAGCCATTTTTATACAGCCAATTCACGCACACCCATACGTACACATAATTGCTAGCTAATTTTGGCCAAATTTTGTTTAACCTTTTTATTCATTCGTTTTATTTTACTGTATACTTATAAATACTTCTTTTCTTTCTTTTTTTCTACCTCGAAATAGTGTGGTCGTCAGTCATCACACAGAAATTTCACTAGTGTCTGTATCAAATGCAACAATGTAATTGGTTTATTTATTTATCAATGAGGAAACATGACACATCACAAATACAAGATATGTAAAAAAAAAATCTAAATAAAAAAAAAACAAAAAATATATATATATATATATACGTAATACAAGTTATAATTATAGAAGTGTCCTTAAATTTAGTTGAGTAACACAACTAAAAATGAAATGTTAACAATAATAATATTCATTATTAAATTTTTGTTAATTAATACAATTTATAGAAAAGGTAGATACATATCAAATAATTGGAAGTAAAATATTAACATGATTTAATCGCCATACCATCAGAATTAGTAATATCAAAAGGAACATGACATGACAGAGTACTCTTCTTCACTCTTGTTACAGCGGAATCAATAAATGCAATTCTTACAGGTATCCATTCCATCGTCGGTTGACTGGAAGAAGTTTACCTCTCTTCGGCGCAGACGCACCAATAGTGTACCGCACACAAAGGACCTTGTACGAGAGAGATGGAAAGCGACCGATACAGAATAAGACTTATATCGAGTTCGCTGGCATTTCGTCCGCGATGGCAGTCGCTTTCTTTGCCTTGATCGGCTACGTACTCCTCAAGTAAAATATGTTTACAATATATTTATTTACAAAAGCTTGTCAACGCTCACACACTGATACATTGTTTCAAGAAAAATAAAATACAAGATTTAACGTGATAGTGCTTGACTAATAGTAAAACATAAAAAAAACAGTGGCGCTACAACCTCTTTTAGGTCTTGGCCTCAGATTTCTGAATCTGTTTCATGATCATTTTTATATCTAATAGGCAAGAAGGTGATCCGCCTCCAATGCCTGACACACGCCGTCGACTTGTTGGGTCTTGACATGTCGGTTTCCTCACGATGCTAAATGCACGACGTTAAATGCGCACATAGAAAGAAAGTCCATTGGTGCACAGCCTGGGATCGAACCTACGACCATACCTGAGGTCGCACGCTAAAGCCTACAGTGCTCAATAGTCAAACATAACAAACAAAAAAATATTTAATTATGAAATGTGAAGAATGTGAAAAATTATTTCAAAGTGTGAGGGGAGCAATTATGGATATACTCTTTTATATTATTATTTTTATTTCCTAATTTCCGAATCCACCGAGCGAGGTTTTTCCCCGGGCCGTGGAAAGAACTAGAAACTATTTTTTTAGAACTAAATTGAAAGACAGAGACGAATTTTTTATTCATAATAACAGTTTTTTACTAATTTTAACTTAATTATTATGGCATTAATAAGTAATACATTAAGATTGATCAATTATAAAATCCGCACAATCAGCCATATAAAATTAGGCATGCAAATGTCATATTAATTTTTATAAAATCATAATGATATGTTATTTATAATTGTTTGTCAAACTTATAGTCTAAATACTCGCTCGCGCTATAAAGAGTTTTATTACATACATCTTACATAAGTGTTGGGTAATTTTTACAGCAATTACATCACTTTATAATAATTAAAGTTATACATACAACAGTATATATCAATAAAACCATCCAACAATAATCCATTATAATAATAATTATGACATTTTTCATTTTTTCTTTACACGATGTAAATTAAATACTTTAAAGATTTAGTCGCATTATTGTACGAATTCTTGTACCCAAATCGTGCATAAAATATTTGTTAATCAGATTCTGTGCCTGACATACGTTGTTTCCCTTCAGTAATTCCGGAATTTTGGAAGTCGAATTGATAACCAATAAAAAACCCTTGGTGTATTTATCGGAATCCAAACGCACATTAGGACTTAAAACCTCGATACATAAATCATTATCGACAACTTTCGGTTATTAAATTTCGATAAATAATTTGTCTTTTTTAATTAGAACAAAGCTCGAACAGCTATTTGTGAATATGCCCATATTCTGTCAACATCGTGTTTTATACGAATGAAGTAAAGAAAATATTTTATATTTCTGACCATAAACCCTAGACTACACCATGACCGTATAAATATAAATTTTGAAGCTTTTGCACAGGCAGATACTAGAAGTATGATAGTATCTGCCTTATACATTATTAGTCTGTGCTCGACAGAATTAAGTTTTCTTATTACTTTTATAGATTAAGGTGCCTTCGGAATCTCTTCCTGAATCACCCACGTGTTTTTACGTTGGGTGCGATCACCCGCGAGGGTCCTAGTGAGGAAGTGATGAACAGTACTATCTTCTCATTTGTGTTGTTTGGTGAGGGATGGAGCGAAGGGACTGATATCACTACACCGCCTAATAAGAAACTCATTGTTAAGGTAAATTAAAAGTAAAAAAGGCATATTATTTTACAAAATAAGCCTTAATGTGGGGATGAGTATACGAAACGATGACGTGTTTCGCTTGATTGTGATTAATTAAACGAAAAGATGATCTCTCGTGTCAAAGATGTATGTCAAGATCCTGCTTATAATCAGACCAAATCATTACGATCCAAATATAACTACTTATCTCAAGTCAAAATCTCGTCTTGAGCGCAGTCAAATATGTCAACTTCATACATAAAAAAATAGTTTGATAGCAGTTACCCCTAGATTTAAGTTGGATTGACGTTCTAGAATACTGGTTCTTTTTGTCTTCTGTTCTTTTTCTCCCGGAAGATACCACAATCATGGATAAAATATAGTTACTAAATCAGGCCAGATACTATGAATGTAACAAAAGGTGAAGGACGAAAGGTGTTCTGCTCCTAAAACCCAAGGATCCTCGACCAGTTCGACCACAAACGAACGCCCCAAAGGCTGATGTTGAGATGTTGCATATATTGCGATTCAGGGTCCTCGTTCTGAATGTACTTAGTCACATCTGTCATAGATCAGTATGAATTCAATTATATAATAATAGATACTAAAAAATATTACATTTATATTTTTATAAATATTTATATAAATGTTCAGTGTTTCACTATTTTAATTTTATGACTTTACATTACTGGCAATTAATTGAAAGTTGTACGGCGGCATTTATCGGATGAAGTGGGTTACATGACATTTTATTATTTCAAATTTGAATTTACATTCTTTTTGATTGCACAAACCGTGCCAGAGCCATAAAGGAAAAAAAAAACTTTTTTATTTGACATTAAAAACAAAGCAGTCTTATTAAGTAGCAGCTAGGTGAGGGGTACCGGGTTCGATTCCCGGTTCGAGGGCAAGTTTTAATTTAAATTAAATTTGTTCTCGGCCTTTGGGAGGGTTGTGCGGTACCGGGCGAGTGCCTAAACCGTACATGGAGGATATGATCGAATTTCTAAGGCAAAAAGCACGAATGATAAAAATCTCATACTTGACGCTGACTAATGCACAAACCGTGCCAGAGCAGAGCAAAAAAAAAACAAAAAAACAAAGCAGAATAATTGGTGCCAAAGCTCATAATCGCGCATGCGCTAGTGATGCCAGAGATACGTACAGCATCTTTGTATTGTCATAAAATGGCGCGCTTTTCCTATTAAATATCCTCTGTATGTAATTTTGTATTTATCTAACTGATATTTTCTTCCTTTTATTAAAAAAATCGGTAAGACGACATATTTTTGTTTAGAATTAGTATGGATACATTAGTTATGCTATTTTCTCATTCGAGATTCACGATATAAGAATAAATGAAATATAAATGTACGTATTACAGATTTCAGGTGTGAATCCCGGATATGGCGCGACAGTTGTAGCTCTGTTGTTCTCAGCACTCACAATACTTACTGAGAAGGATAAAATGCCAAAAGAGTCAGTATTTCATTCATAATATAATTTAATTTTTTTCATATCTAACGTAAATTGCGAAAACCTATCGTTTTAATTACTTTGAAATATATATTTATTCATATTTTTTGTGAGAAATGTATAAAGTACTTCAAAAGTCCTATTTGATTATTAACAGATAGAAATACAAAAATACATTAGTACTTAAACTAATTTAATAAAAATAAAAGATTCTTATATTTTTTCAGAGGTGGTGTTCTTACATCGGGAATTGCTTTCAAAGATACCAACATTATCAAACACCTTCATGAAAATAACCTAAACTTTGAAGTTATCAATGAAATACTTTGAGATTTAGATTTAATTATCTAAGTATTAATACAAAACGTGTCTCTAATATTTTTAACAGCATTTAATGAGAGCAGATACTTAAGCCATATAGTTATTTTTAGATAAAATATAGAGACTATTGATACAGTTGAGAGCCTAAAACGATATACTGCCGTATCATTATAATGTTTAAAGAACTTTATTTCTCATTACAAAATTTTTTTTTTATTTACATGAGAAATTTAATATTAAGTATATATACGAACGAGATACACGTCGCCATCAGCTAGCCCAATTCTAGTCTAATGGGCCCATTCTGATGTGTGTCTTTAATGCCCTTTTGAACTGATCAATCACGCTAATGTTACGAAGCTTAGACGGCAACCGATTAAACAATTGCACACCCTCATACCTAATAGATCTCTTTAAATAATTTGTGCGCGGCTTTGGCAAGATAAGCAAACTCGCTCGACGAGTATTGCGTGTAGTGGTGTATTTGATTTTATTAAATGATAAGTTACTATGTAGAGAGTTATTTAAATTTTTTTTAATAAGGATACAGGTGCTATAAACATATAGTTGTTTAATCGTCATAATTTTAGTTTCTTGGTAGATTTTATTAGTAGGTGTTAAAAAATTGTATCTGAATAGTGCTTTTATTAATTTATTTTGTAGTGTTTGTATTGTAGAAATTTTGTTTTTGCATGCTGTACCCCATATTTCAATTAGGTATATGAAATGTGGCTTGACTAAACAATTATAGATCAAATGACGTACAGATTGCGGAATGCATTTAGATATTGACCAAAATCTGCCTATAAGTGATTTTAGTTTGGTAATTATGTGTGATATATGAAAGTTCCATTTTAAATTTGTATCCATTCTAAGACCCAGATATTTCTCCCATTTTTTGTTATTGATTTCAACGTCTTGAACTTTAAGCGGTTGAAAGATAGGAATGAGTTTATTTGTTGCCTTGAATATTACATAAGATGTTTTTGAAATATTAATGGTTAGAAGATTTTGTTGAAACCAAGAAGATAGAACATTTAGGTCTGATTGAGCTTGAGCAACCATAGTCTGGATATTTGAACCAAAGTAAAATAAGCAGGTGTCATCAGCGTAGAGAGTGATTCGGCCGTGTAAACCGAGTTCGTGAATGTTATTAATATATATTAAAAATAACAATGGACCTAATATAGATCCTTGTGGGACGCCGCATGTTATTGGTATTTCTGAACTTTGAGCATTACCTATTTTTACTATCTGGGTTCTGTTTGATAGATATGATTTGAATAATTTTAGTGCACGATCTTTTATTCCTATGCATTCTAATTTTTTAAGCAATAAGTTGTGGCTTACGGTGTCAAACGCTTTTTTCAGATCAATAAAGACACCCAGCACCATTTTCTTAGAGTCAATATTTTGTTTTATGTCGCTAACGAGATCGGCTGTGGCTGATAAAGTGCTGCTTTTTGATCTAAAACCATATTGGCGTTTAAAAATGAAATTGTTAGTTTGCAAGTAAGTGTCAAGTCGTGAGTAAATAATCTTTTCTAATATTTTTGATATTGTAGGTAGAATAGATATTGGTCTGTAATTGCCGGGTTCGGTTTTGGGGCCAGATTTATGGATAGGAGCAACTCTGGCCTTTTTAAGAGAATCCGGAAATTCACCATTATGCAGCAGCTTATTAAAGCAGATCGAGAGATATTCAGAAATATGATCAACTACGCATTTTATTGTTTTAGTATTGATCCCATCTATTCCACTACTACAATTCGTGTTTAGTGTTTTTATTATATTAGTGATTTCAAGTGTTGTGCATGGATTAAAGTTAGATAGTTCAGAGTTAAGACTTTGAGGAAGTGCTAGTGTAAAATTAATGTGAAATTGTGTTGGTATTTCATTGGCTAGTTTTAGCCCTATGGTAGAAAAGTATGTATTAAAAGCAGCACAAATATCGGTTGTTTGAGTTAACTCTTTAGTGTCTATAATAAGTTTGGAAGGTGTGCAATCTTTATCTAGCTTGTTACTAGCCAATTTATTTATTAGACTCCACATTTTTTTAGGGTTTTTAGCGTGTTTAATAAATTCGTTGGAGAAGTAATTATCTTTAGTTTCCCTTATTTTCCTTTTGACCGTATCTCTTGTAGTAGTATATTGTGCTTGAACAACTATATTTGTAGGATCTTTTTTCAGTTCAGCCCATAATTGGTTTCTAAAGTGAATTGCACTAATGACTTCTCCACTTATCCAGTCTTTCTGAGGTGGATTAAGTATCTTTTTCTTTACTTGTTTGCATTTCCTTACACAGTCCTTAATTGTATCTTCTAGTAAAGAATAATCAAGTGCTGCTACATCTAAATTGTAGGTCGTGAATAGTTTGTTAAATTTAGCAAGGCAATGGCTTCATATTCAGAGTATATTATAGCTTATGTCTACCTTACACTACTCAAGATATGACCTATGAATGATTTTCGACTTTTTGAAGTTATACTTCTTTAGGCGCGTTATGAAAAATTGATGAGAGTGAAATTTTACGATGCGCGCGCACCGTGACACAAAATTCAGTATGGGCGCCGAGCATGCTTTTAAACAAATAAAGCAGTTTTAATTATTTTTTCAAAGAAATTTAGCAATGCTTTTTCACAAAGACCTATTTATACTTAGTTAAAAGGTTATGAAACATACCTAGTTATTAAATTGAATTAATAATGTAATATAATAATAATTATTATTAATTAATAATTGAATAATATACTAAATATTAAATATTGTTAAATTATTAACGTTTAATATTGATTATTAATTATTTAATATTTAAAAAAAATAAAGAAAGCCAAAGAAGTATAACTTCTTACGCGCGTACATAAGTACACACATCATTTTTTTTATTGGTAAAAAGCTTGCCAACGCTCGGCCCACTAATACATTGGTAAAAATAAACACAAAATACAATTTTTAATGTGACAAGCACTTAAAAGCAAACATGAAATACATGTAGAGATCATATAAATATCAATCAAAACAATTATTAAACAAAACAAACATTACAAATACTTAACAAAAATCGATTTTAAAGTGCGAGGGGATCAACTATGGATATCCAGACCTAGCTCGTTCATCGGAATGCTTAATCAGGACATCGGTGAGCTTTGACCAATACGCGTTCTACGGAAAGGAGGGACAAATGTAATAATGGGATGCCTGGGGTATTGAGAGGGTACACGAAACTTAAACTTATATAGAAGGTTAGGGCAATCAATCTGATTATTAAATATCTTAACTGCAAACGATACCTATATCAATTAATTTTCTGCGATTCTCCAATGACAACATCTTAAAGTGCTGGTTTCGTACGTTGGCAACTTTTTTCTCGAAATGCCACTGGAGAAAAGCAGATGCCACACTAACCTCTTTAACCGCGACTTAATGTTATAAGAATAATGAAGAGATCTTTTGAATTTATTGGTATTGGTATAATTGCTATTATTTTATTAATGCGTTATTATTTTAAATAAAATATATTTTTCTATTATGTTTTTTAATTAATGTATTTAGAGGAATTTTGCGAACTTATAAGTAGAATTATAAACCTTTTCTTTCAAGTTTGTTAGATAATATTTTAACCCAATCCAATAAAGGAAACGAGGTTTAATTTTAATATGAAATCTGAAGTCGCTTGTTTCGATTTCTACCATGTTCATTTATTTATATTTTTTGATAGAACATTGCAAACGGGCAGGAGGCTCGGGCTACTTGATCACAATGTAAGTGGCTTCTTCTTACATTGTGTTCAAGGTGATTTTTCTGCAGAGTAGGGACTTAGTAACTCCTAATAACATAGCAATTGCGAACCCGACTTCACGTTCCTGAAGTTGCCAATATAAATATTAAGAAAGTAACTAAGTTCTTAATAATAAATATGGAAACATCAATATTGAATAAACAACGGCAACGTACTTGCGAGCCTTTTGGCAATGTGAGTGTCCATGGGCAGCGGTATCACTTAACATCAGGTGAGCCTCCTGCCCGTTTGCCTCCTATTACATAAAAAAACAAGTAAGTCAACATTGCTTGAAAGATTCCGTAGACCTTTTCAATAATAATAATACGGTAAGTTTTAGCAAAAAAGTTTTAAGCCGAAGTTGTAGATCTTAACAAATTTGGTATTAACAATTTTTTTCCTAAGAGTTACCATACCTGGGGTATCGCGATGATAAGAGTCATATTATACATGAATTGCACATAATAGCCACGTGTAAACATTATCAGGCACTTAAAACAAGTGTAAATACCTATTTGTGTCTCTTTTATATTGACTTGACAAAGAATATTAAAGCATCAGAACAACGTCGTCGAACTACAAAAACATCATCGGGTTCCGAAATTATCTTTGATGAATTTATGACAGTTCCAGCGAATCAATATTTTTTTTCTCTTACATCACTACATAGTATAAAACAAAGTCGCATTCTCTGTCCCTATTTCCCTTTGTATGCTTAAATCTTTGAAACTACACAACGGATTTTGATGCGGTTTTATTTAATAGATAGAGTGATTCAAGAGGAAGGTTTATATGTATAATAACATCCATTAAGTAGTGGGGAAGTACTGTTATTTTTGAGGTTTCTAATGTGATGTCGTAAATAATTAAATTTTTTCCGCTTACATTGCAAACGCAGGCTGAACCCTACGAGTTTTATCAAAATAATGTACTTAGTATTGTACACATTGAAAAGGTCTACAGAAAAGTCCGTGATGGTATATGTCTATCTCTTATGGATAACCCACAATAACTTTTTTTTGTCATTTACTTTTTACGAAAAATAATGGCTAATTTTCGAAGCGATTTTAACCAATACAGCATTAATCCTTAACCAATTAAATACCTTGAATACATTGTTCATTTAATATAGATCTATATGGCCCTTTACACCGTATGATTTAAGTGAATATTTTCGAAGATATTACAGATTTAAAAATTGCGGGACGTAGCGTTTGCGGCGGTACCGGCCGGCCGCACAGTTTTTCTGTAGTGTATTTAGTATCAGCATTGCACCCGTGCGAAGTCGGGGCGGGTCGCTAGTTAATAATAAATCTCGTTTAATTTCCATGTAAAGTGACAAATGAACAGCTGCGAATACTGCAGTGAAACCAGCTCAATATGACGCAGATGTCCTCATAATTGAAATAGCAATAGAAAAATTTAATGCAACAAACACAACAATAGTTGATGACGATGTTGATTTGTTAGTACTTCTTACTGCAAGGACTCCAATGGATAAAATGATTTATTTTCTGAAACCTGGAAAGGCTCAACAACGTGCAGAAATTGTTCAAAAGTGTGTCTGCTTATCCCAAATGCCAATACTATATTTAATTTTTACATGCGATAATCGGCTGGGACACTTAGTCAACTTAGTCAACTATGTACCGAACGGGCAAAACGTCAGTATTGAAATTATTCGACAAGAAAAGATTTGACTGACTGCGCTAAAGTATTTACAGAAAATTATTCCACACCTCAAACAATAATTACAGAAGGAATTCGCTTTCATCTTGCGAATTATGGAGCTCCGAAATTTAACTTTTTTTTAAATACGCAACCTTTTTTTAAAATATAAAACCAGATGTTTCGCGTATATAAAGAAATGTACAACTCAACACACAAGTACAAAAATACAATAAGTACAACTATCATATCTTCCTCCAACATCGACATCTGCTATTCAACACTTGTATCGAGTATACTATCAAGGCAAACATGGCTAGGCAATCAACTGAACTCAGAAGACGGGTTGGAAATTTTATAGATAAGGCGGCCACTAGACCTTCAGTAACATTGTACAATATATTTAATTGTGCAATGAGATTGAATTGCGTTTTGAATCCAAACGGTCAATTATATTGCACAATAATAAGTACTGTGCAAATTGTGCAATGTTTTCTTGTTCAGTCGGAGAATAGTTTGATCCCGAGCAACATGTTTCTTGAGTTCCTTCCGGTAGTTGGTTCTCAAAGAATTGAATTTCTTCTTCACGTCATCTTTGCTTGCCTCGAATGATCTCTTTATATTTAGACAACAATGTTTCGTAATCAGCTTTTTTTTATCACGTTCACACAGTTCTTTGCTCTTGACATTCCACAGAGACGACAATTCTCTGTACAATTGGAAACATTCGACGATAAATTCTCTTTTCTTAACTTTCGTATTATCATATTCTGCCATATTTGGGAAGCGTGCACGTGTGTCCTCCTTGCCGATGAAACACACGCTAAAAAATATTGCGCAATACTGACCCTACACGACGCAATGGAAAAATATGGTGCAATTAAAATTAAACTCGCTCAAACTTTCGTTCAATCATTGCGCAATATTTTTATATACCCCTAGACGATTAATTATAATGCACAATTTTCAATATTGCGTAATATAATGACGGCCACATTTGAACAATTTATGAACATCCAGCAAGAGGAAGAGGAAGAAGATATTTTATTTCACTGTTGATTCAATAGCAATATCAACAATCAATATAAATAATGAGGTAATATTTAGAACTTGACGGGTATTGTTCCCTTAAATTATCCTAAACTTGTTATGACTACAGGGAAAACCACGCTAAAAAACGCACTGGTACGGTACTTCATAGGTCGAGTGGAAATGTGTGCATATCATGTATAATGTGACTCTTAGCATCGCGATTGTAGAGTATAGATTTCCATTTTGTAGAAGAATTTTAAGAGCTACAACTTTGGCGTGAAACTTTTTTTGATAAAACTTACAATTTTCAAGAAAAATTCAAAAAACCTCAAATTTTGACCTTTGACCCCAAATAACTTTTGTAGCCCTCATAGGGTCGATGGGGATTTTTAAAACTTTATTTGTAATGGTAAACCCTAGCTCTCCACCAACTTTTGGCTTTCCGGGAATTTTTGTTATTTGACCACTATTTTTATGTCTAACTCATCATCGTAAACAGGAAATATAAAACTTTAGAAAAAAATACAAAAAAAATTAACCACTTTTTGTATATTTAGAGCTGAGATAGAATCTCCGTTTCTGTAATCTTATCATCAATAAAATTGTGTAATAATTTTTATCATCGTAGTTAAGAACATCAAATGCAAAAACATATGACTTTAAATGTTGCCGTGCCATTAAATATTAAGTAATTACTTTATTATTGTGGTTGGTCCTTCAGTACACAGTTGTTAACATCGAGTTAACGTTGTGTTGCGAACAGCGGAACGTAATTTATATTTTATAGTCATATTAAAAACTTAATCTATACAAATGGCGGATAAATTTGATGTAATAATTTTTGGAGCGAGCGGCTATACTGGCCGATTCGTGATTATGGAGATGATACGAATATGCCGGAATTACCCGGATATCCGTTGGGCAATCGCTGGTAGATCTAAACCAAAATTGGAAGCTGCTTTGCTAGTTGCCAAGAACAACGGTAAGATTATTAAATTTAAAAAAGTCGAATTTCAAAACTTGTGCGTGTAAAGGAAAATATTTATGTTTAAAAATATTATGATGGTAAGAAAACACCTATTGAGACTTTCAACATGATTAATTAAATCTCCATAAACTGTTTACATGTAATAATAAAAACTTTAACGCTAGCAGCATTTCCTATGGAGTTTTTTTTATTAAAAAATATAAAATAACGCTTTATTCATTTTATTTCAGTAGTATTGAATTTAATATAAAAAACAATGGCGCTACAACCTTTTAGATCTGGGCCTTAGAAATCTGTTTCATCATCATTTGTTTTTCCTAATTTTGCTACTTGGTGATCAGCCCTTTGTGCGGTAATATTGAGGTTTCGCCATAGTACTGTAACAGAATTTATTTAAGAAATCATCTCCGACGGTAACGCCCATAACTCGGTCCTAGATGCCGATCGAGAAAAACAAATGAGATCGTACTAAAATAATTTCACTATTTATTTATTGTATACATTATCTGAGATAAAAAAGAAGTTTTTAACAGTGTGGCTGTAACATAAAGTGCACACAGTTTTTCTGTCCACCAGGACGTCGAACAGATTTAAATAATTAACTTATATAGATACTAAGGCCAAAATACACATCACAACAATATTGTCATTAAATTGCCCTATTAAAACGTCACAAACCAATTGAAACATCGACGCTCCATAGTCCGGTGCAAGAACCCTGTTTTCGACGAAAATTCTCATTTCTCACTATTAATATATACATATACAGTCAAACCTGGGTAAGCGAGAACTGGATAAGTGAGAAAACTCTATAAGTGAGAGTAATAGCCGGGACTCGTCATTTTAATCTCCCAAAACCTCTATTAGCGAGAAACAGAAACCTCTGTGAGAGAGAGTCGTTTTTCCCTTGTGGACCTCCGTAAGTGGGACTGCTACTTATCTATACCTTTATAAGCGACAGTTAAGCTTAATTTATATTATTTAGGAGGAAATATAGCTACTATAAAAATACATACAAATATTCAACAAAATTTATGAGTTAGAGAAAAACATTCAAAATACAAAAATAGAAACCAAAACGAAAAAACGAATTTTTTAAAAGTGTAAATAAGTCCTAAATAAAATAAAATATATATGTTGTGCAATTATGCACTTAATTTTATCATATTACATTTATTTACCACATTCGTACTTGCTGTGACTTGTTATTGCTGCATTAGCGAGAAACTCGGGTTAGTGAGAAACCTCTATAAGCGAGAATGAGATTGTGCTCCCTTGAACTCTCGCTTATTCAGGTTTGACAGTATGTATTAATTTTTAAACAACCACATGCAGGTTTCCTCCCGATATTTTCCTTTACTGTACGAGCAAATAAATACGGATATAGACAGAAAGTCCATTGCTTCACAGGGTGGCCAACACGGCTCTAAGGATTTACATGCGGGATCATATTGACCTCTGTAGCTCATCTTGAGAATAATGAGCACTATTTAGCCTATTATTAGTTACAACAGAATAATTAGAGATGCAATAACCGTGAAGTGACTTTTTGGTCCATAAATTTTTGAATGTTGGTGATATCAAGTGCTTTAGTCCGGATTATTTTACATTAAATTATAAAACTTATATTCGTAATAATAATTATAGAATAATTATTAATAGACGAAAATTGAAGACGTTACAACGAAGATACGAAGTCTGAAATGGAAATGGGTTGGTCATATAATAAGAGGTATAGAAAAGAGGAATAAAAGGATCATATATTTGTGTCCAAGAAATAAAAAGAAAAAACGAGGTGGGAGGACGAAATAAAAACCGTAACTGGGAAAATATGGACAAGAAAAGCTCAGAACAGAGCAGAGTGTAAAGAAATGGAGGAGGCCTTTGCTGAAGTTGGGCAAACACCGACTCACTAGTCACTAGTTGATTAAATTTATAAAAAAATCTGTCTGAATAAAGGCTTATATTACTATTAATTATTCAAAGAACACAGTATATGTTCTGTGCATTTGAATAATGCTCGCTTTAAATTTTCAGGAGAAGACGTATCGGGTATCCAAATAATAATAGCTGATGCTGAAGATGAAGAATCTCTTAAGGCAATGTGTCGTCGCTGTAAACTCGTAATGAACTGTAGCGGACCGTTCATGTGGTATGGAGAGGCACTTGTTAAAGCAGCCATTGAATGCAAAATACATTACATAGATGTGTGCAGTGAATTTACGGTAAAGATTCTATTATTCAATATGTAGGGTGGACTCAGATTGGTCCGTTGCAATTCCTGGCTAATTAAGCCAGCCCAGCTTCCAAAAGCTCAGAAGTTTCCTGGGCACTTCGCAGGCTTCACAGAGCGATCTTACTAATCCGAGGATTGCTACTCGTTGAAATACACGCATTGCAGGACTACGTGGGTGACTGAATCCTCTGCGCTGAAACAGTCTCTCCACAAGGTACTGTTTATCGCGCCAATGAATTGTCTCTATCATTATTTTGAGGTTGATTCTGTTGAGACTTAGAAATCGATTTGTCGCTGTCGGTGATTGTTGAGTTCTATGGATTTTTGGCGAGTCCAGGTCCGCATTTTCGAGAAGGGCAAGGGAAGGAGCTGGTCCGGGCCAGCCGAAAGCAGTTCCGATGCTCTCTTTGTAAGCTCGTCAACAGCATCATTGTTGAAAGCTCCACAGTGTCCTTTGTCCACTATGAATGTTCAATATGAAAAAGGTGTTATAAATTCACTGTCCATTTACAGTTTTTTTGGGGTTCCTAAAGTTCTTGGTTTACCACGTTCTGATCCATTGACTTCATAATTCCCTTGAATCAAATCCTTCGTTGAATTTTTTTTCATCTAAAGGAAATTTTCACGAATGCTACCAAAAAACTTGAGCTTGTTTTCTTAAATTTCTAAAGTTTTTTGTCTGCCCGTCTACGAAGTCTTTTTTTTAAAGTAAAATTATTACTTGTATTGTTTAAGTTCTTGGAAACCATCAAGAAATATGACGCTGCAGCATGCGATAGTGGTGTATTAGTGATCAATGCGTGTGGTCTTGGATGCCTAACTGCTGACCTGGGAGTCCTTTTCCTTCAACAGCAGTTCCAAGGTATATATACCACTACTCACACCGCGTCTACGCAAGTTTGTAGCGCAAAATAATAATATAATTTAATTATTAATAGGTATGATCCAATTTTTTGGTAAAAAGACACGCTTTTGAAAAAACGCTCGACAAAAAATTATTTAGGTATAATTCTGACCGGGGTATGTATTTTTTGGTTAACTAGAAATAAATGTTGGGTTTGCAGCCTATAAATAGACTTCAATTTGCAATTTTTAAAATTTGGGCACGTGACGTTTGCTTTTAATTTTATTCGTATACTAATAATTAGTATCTTTAATTTGAAGATGCTGATTGATCGACGAATACTCGACTTTAATCTACTAACTAACAATAACTTGGTGTTCTTTGATCAAAATAATGAATTGTTCCACTTGTTACAGGAACATTAAATTCTGTAGAAGCATACCTGACGACACAGCCTGACGTCATCAGAGGCTTGCCACGAAACGTCATCAGGAACAGTACGTGGGAGGCAATGATCTACGAGTGAGTACTTTTTGAAGTTATACTTCTTTAGGCGCGTTATGAAAAATTGATGAGAGTGAAATTTTACGATGCGCGCGCACCGTGACACTAAATTATCAGAATGAGCGCCAAGCGTGCGCGAGCGAGATGGGAATAAGACAATCTACAAGTAAAAAGAAATAGAATATGCGTGAAGATAGCAGCTATGCCAAGAATTTTGAATGACCATAATGTGTACCTTTTAAACAAATAAAGGAGTTTTATTATTTTTTCAAAGATATTTAGCAATGCTTATTCACAAAGACCTATTGTTACTTAGTTAAAAGGATATGAAACATACCTAGTTATTAAATTGCATTAATAAAATAATAAATAGGTAGTAATAATTATTATTAGTATTAATTAATAATTGAATAATGTACTAAATATTAAATATTATTAAATTATTAACGTTAAATATTTATTATTAATTATTTAATATTTAAAAAAAATAAAGAAAGCCAAAGAAGTATAACTTATTATTAGTACACGCACCATTTTTGTTTGTACCTAATTCGCTACTAGGAGAATATAATATATTTTAGTTACAGTCAAGCATATACGTATACATTTTTTATTTATTTATTTATTATCACTTCGTTACATATACATTAATATAGTACAATTGACATAATTAAATAAAAAGGAGAGCAACTGGCGGCCTTATCGCTTTCAAGCGATCTCTTCCAGGCAACCACTGTGAGAAAACAAAAAGTATTAATTACATAAGATAGGCAAGAAGTGCAAAAATACAAGTATTACATTTAGTTGGAAACAAGGAACAAAAAACAAACTAAACTAATAAAGAATACATGAAAAAATAATAATACTAATAATAAAGTGCACATGAATCATTTTTAATTTCCTAAATTAAGATCAGTCTCAGAAGGTACCTACCTATTATTAAACTTAGGGATACGATGTGGACAGGTAATGTTTGTAAAGAAGAAATTTAAAGGAAGATTATACATATACAATATCTCGATATGAACCACCCAAGGTCTGGTCAAAGGGGGTTGGCCAGGCCATTAGAAGTTCTTATAATACAAAATAAATTTATGAAAAAATATTTGAATGCAATAAATTAAAATAAATTAATTTATTTTCTCTTATGAGTTCAGCTTATTTGGTATGAATGAGCATCACAAGTTAAAATTAAAAGTTATTTTTTTTAAACAAGCTGTGTTAGGTTTAGAGTTTAGACCCTAGCTGTGCACCAATGAACTCAAAATTCGTCGACATGTGTCTGGCATTGAAGGCTGATTCCCTACTTGCGTTTTAGACAACACAAATGATCTATATTGGTGAATGGCGGCCTATATTGGTGAAGTATAGGTTATATATAATTTCTAGACATGTATTGATCCGCATTTAGGACCGAGTTATGGTCAATACCGACGAAGATGATTTCTTTAAAAAGTTATGTTACAGTACGGTGGCGAAACCTTTTTGGGGCAGTTCAAAGAAAATGCAAGGAGATCTTAAATTGGAGCCGGAATTAAAGACAAGGTATAATGGTCATATGTACTTTACTTAAACGTATATACTTAAATGGGTTAGTAAAGAGAATAAATAGTTGGAGTCGTTAACGATATCATTATCAAAATTGGCTTCCCGTGAAGGTCCTCCTGATACGACCTAGGAATTACGATAAAAATAGGTGTGGCTGTATCATATCATATTAAAAAAAAAACATACGTGTGGCACTCGGGGACTGCCGCGGTAAAGCTATTGCATAGCATTTTTTATAAACTTATGCAATATAGTTTTTATTTATTTTTTGCAGTATTTTTTTTTCTTTGATATTAATTCAATCTACCACTCTACCAGAATCAGACTAACACGCCTATCCGATCACGCTAAAACGATGTGAGACGCAGTATGCGTTCTGTCCCGCTCTAACGCGTATTGGCCGTAGATAAATTGCGTCAGGTGTGTTAGGTTTATTTCGTTACGGAATTTCTTGATTCGGTCGCCGCGCTCAAAGCCCGCGATAAAATCTATGCAATAGCTTAAAAAGTTTAATGCCTCTGTGATATCAATTTGAAAGTCATCTTACATCGGGATTTAAGATCTACGGCTAAATAATGTATGTTTGGTTGAAATTGCTATGCCTTCAACACTTGCAACCTTAATCAGCGGTCACTTCAAACATGCAATTTAAACATGAGTTTGACAAAGTAATAATAATAAAACAAAAATTACTATATTTCACATATTTATGTCGATGGACATGCGTGATGCGACATATGAAACGTACACGTAATGATGTTAAATTTTTATCTGTATTATCGAACTTAATTTAACAACGGAGCGATTCCTTTGATGTAGATTCGTGATTTCTTGCAATCTCATGGTGTTTTACTGAGCTTTAAATTGTATTTTGCTATGAATATCACAATTGATTCAATTACTGTAAGTTATGTTAAAGCAAACAATAAAACATACATAATTGCTTTTTAATAACTAAAGGCGCAAATTTTCAATCACAACTGTTTTCAAAAGAGAGTTTACTTTTTAAGTAGGTATTTATTTCATGTATCAGCGCTATTACGTATATACTACGAATTTATTCATGTGGAGATATCTTTAATGAAAAATGTATTTGTAATATTAAACAACGACGGAAAATCATCAAAACGAAAGTAGTTTTAGAGATAATGTACTAAAGACAAATAAATTGTTTCGACTTTCGATTATATTAGTGTTAATTTTATTATTACAGGATTTTCGTGCATAAGAGATTCAACCGCTGGTGCATACCATTCCCAGGTTCGGAGGAAATCGTTGTTGAGCGAACCCAGAACTATTTTAAACACTCCCGTCCAATACAGTTTAAGCGTTACAGTTCCCTACCATCTCTTTTCACTTCTCTTGCTTCCATTATTGGTGGCTTCCTCATCCTTCTCCTATTGAAATTCTTCTGTTTATATAATTTCTTTATAAAATACCCAAGGATCGCCTCACTGGGGTTGGTAACGTATGGAGATCCAGATGAAAAGATAATGGAAAGACTGAGATTTGATTATCTGATGGTGGGAGTTGGTTGGAAGGGAGATGTAAAGGGACCTCCGCGGGACGAGATGATTGTCGAAGTTTACGTGAGTATTATTGTTTACTTGTTACTTTAGATAAATTTTTATTTAAGACATATTTAGTTAAACCAATTTTTGAAGTTAAACTTCTTTAGGCGCGTTATGAAAAATTGATGAGAGTGAAATTTTAGGATGCGCGCGCACCGTGACACAGAATTAACAGAATGAAGTTAGTGGCGCATGTTCGCACTCACGCCGCCTCTGTTCACTGTGTATTTATAATATTTATCCACATGCTTTGAGTTTCTACATTTAAAACACGTGTTTTCATTTTGTTTTCATTATACAAGTGCGAATTTTATATTTGCGTCTGAATTATAATCGGAAGTGATTTAAATGGAATATATAAATCAATACTAATTAATATTAGAAAATAATAAATTATATAATATTAATAAATATTTATTTATTTAATTTTTCAAATATAAACTTAACTTTATTGACTATAATGACTCCTTTTACAGTCTTTGATTTTTAATTGTAATTAATTATTTGCATGCAATCAAAAACTATTTTTAATAATGCCAAAGAAGTATAACTTCTTACGCGCGTACATAAGTACACGCACCCTTTTTTAACGTAACAGCGTGATGGTACATAACTAAAAGCTTCTTCGATAAATGAACAATCTATTTTAAAAACATCCATTCAGAAGCTCTTGAATATCGCATTAAAACTAAAGAAACTAACTCTGCTTTCAATATTATTACAGAGGGTTAATTAAAAAATCAGTAATAAATTATTTTTCTTGTATTCCCTATAAATGTTGTCTATGTAACCTATATACCAATTTTTATTGGTTGCTTTAGATGGTTTTCGTAGTGTTTGATGGTGTTATTTGACAATAGGGCTTTACTTACAGTTTTTCATTATATACCTCCTAGGCAATACAAAATGAATTTAAATCATCGTTAAACTAAAGGCGGATCTAGAACTCGTGTCAGTTCACACGGTAAGCTTATTTTTTTAAGACCGTAAACACAAGATTTTATAATATGTCAATAATCACTTGGAATAGCTAAATAATGTAACAGTGATATACAAAACTGGGAGTTACTCGTATGTCCCCCATGAGTCTCTTGAGTCTTGACCATACTCATATAGTTAATTTTGTATGTAATGTATTAAAATTTAATCCCATAGTAATGTTACATAATAAGGTTATCATAACCTGGTACTGCACCTGGGCAAATACAACTTTGTGTCTACTTTGTGGCCTTCAGTGACTTCCAACACGAAACAATTATTTCTGTCGAACTCAGATTCCTTAAATATTGTAATGTATTGTATTGTATAAGATCTTCTGTCGATCCGTAGTGGTGGAGGCCTGATGACCTGTAACACAGGTACTCTTACCTTTAGCAGGCATCAGTCTCACACAGACTAGCTTTTTCCATTAACAAAAGTAAGAATATAACTGTCACTTGCTTATGTCCTAAGTTTAAGTTTTTGTGAGAAAATAAATAAATAAAAAATAAAAGATTGGACGCGTTAACTGCTGATAATTATGATATTACTAACAAAGACAAAATAGACATTCTGAAATGCATAACATAAAATAATTCATAACGTCAATATGGTAGCTCTCAGCCAACTGTAAGTAATACTTATTACGTCAAGTACCTGCCGTTAATATGTCAAATGGAAGAGAGCTGCCCACGACACAGGGAATCCTAGTAAACTTTCTATTTTACCTAAACATCCTTTTTTTATTGTATCATAATGTTTTTTCCTTCTTTCTTTCTAATACTATGTGATATATTTTTTCTAGCCAATAGGTAAACGAAATGCGCCATACGAGGGAACGGCGATTGCTGTAATCTACTCTGCCCTCACTATTCTTACGGAGAGAGAAAAAATTCCCAAGTATGTATTTATAAGTAGCAATTATACTATGTATACAACATTTTGGGTATTCGTTTGATCAAAAAAAATAAATTCTTGAACCTTGCTGTCACAACTTTATTACTTTATTACTATACCTACTTATAAAAATAAATCAGTCTTATAAGACTCTTTTATTAAATATTAGTTAGCAAATGAATTTATTGTAATTTAATATGGCTTCATGTGCTGTTGTTTTAAATCTATTCTACCATGCTCTGATAATGTAAAACAAAAAATGTACGTTAAATATAATTGCTAGAAAAAACTAAAATTGGAAGTGTAATATTTTTAGTATTCGTAAAATGTTTGTTCACCGTAATTGTAATGTATTTTATAATAGATAGATAGTAACTTATGCTATAGAAAATGCATTATATTATGTGACGTAGTGTACTGTAATAAATAAACAAAAGACGAATGACTCAAAAGGGTCGCGTCGCATGTCTGTGATTGGACCATAGATGGCGCTGACTCTTTTAATTGCAGCATAAACGTAATTGGTCAGGAACCGATAAATGATTACTTTTAAAATCAAGGTATTATAAATTAGATTGTTATTTCTAGGTGTGGAGTTTTAACACCCGGAGCAGCCTTTAAAAACACATCAATTATTGATAAATTGAACAACGATAACTTAAAATTCAAAATCAAGGCCACGAATAAAATTTATGGACAAAGAACCAAATAAAATTTGAATTTTATGGTTTTTTATTTTTATAGAATTTTCTGCCTACAATTATTTAAATGTTATGTAATTGAATATTTTTAATTATATTTTTAGGCTTTGGGTTTTCCTTTTATTATTTCAACAAAGTCCGAATATCCGTTTGTATTTCAAAAATTAAAAATATAGAAATTATGTACTTAGACTTTAAAAATAAATAAATGGTTTTTCAAAATAATGCCGATTTATTTGATTAAATTTCACCCCAGAATTGTCAATACAATTATCTATTTATCTCTTTAAATTAATATACATTTAATATACAATAAAACTTCAATTGAAAATAGAGCAATTAATTTATTGATGAATTTAAAATACTTAACAATACAAAAATGTACACACAGTCAAATCTAAAGACCAATTGTAATTATATACAGTTATTTTATATCCTGTACATTACTTAGAATTATTGTAATGTTGCTTAATAAATAAGTTTTAGCAGCTTTGGTAAAAATATTCTATAAACGAAAAGCATTATACAATGTAAAAACGTATAAAATTGAGTTGGCATTTATTGAAAATACCCAGGCGTTTCATCCAAAACCAAAGTTTTATGTGATATAAGTTCAACTTCCGTACAAATGTTTTGTGTACAACAAATACCCCGTAGAAACCGGCATGTCTTCGCGAAATATGACAAAAATCCATATTAAATTAGCGCTAAATCTATGAACTTTATGATCGCCCGAAAACTATTGGATACCCCAGGGAATTTATAATATCTGGCCTTTTTAAAAAATGTCACGCTAAACTGTTTTAAATACGCCACGATTTTTGAAGTTATACTTCTTTAGGCGCGTTATGAAAAATTGATGAGAGTGAAATTTTACGATGCGCGGTCACCGTGACACAAATTATCAGAATGAAGTTGCCCACGGAAGATGCAAACAACATTCGAATAATAATAGAATTTATGTAACACTTAATGAAGAGAATAATAAAAAAATATTTATTTATTTAATTTTTCAAATGTAAACTGAACTTTATTGACTATAATGACTCCTTTTCCAGTCTTTGATATTTGATTGTAATTAATTATTTGCATGCAATCAAAAACTATTTTTAATAATGCCAAAAAAGTAACTTCTTACGCGCGTACATAAGTACACGCACCCTTTTTTTTTTAGTCTGCACTAGTATTTGCCATTTTAAAGAATATGTTGCCGTAAAACCATCAATTGAACGTAAAAAAATCAAAATCGGTATTTTACTGAACCACAGACTAACATTTCTCTACATTATATTTCCGTATCTAATAAATTACATACATGGCCTGGGTATCTTCAATTTAATGTTGCAAACTTAAAGTAAATAATCTCATTCCACATTTAAACAATGAAGCACCTATAAAATTATTAAAAATCTTATAAATTAACAATACGCTAGCATCATTTTACGCAAAAATTACAAAATATTAAATTAATTATCTGCAATCATTACGACTAACGTAATTCTAATCTACAATATGAAGCTTAATCTATTTGAGCTTACATTTTGACAGGGATATTTATCATCGTAGACTAGCCACTGTTCTCAAAACCTTGGGAAATGTTTTTATTACTATTTGCCAAAATTATACATTAAATATAAATAATTAACCGCAATACGTTGCTAAGCGCAAAGCTCGAAGGCGGCTGGAACAATTCTAGTATTATTTTTTATTTATTCCTTGATCTCTAAGGTTTTATTGATAAATAGAACGAAACATCGTGAACGCAAAAGACAATGGATGTTCCACATGTTAGCATGTAGCTACTAAAAAGGTAGGCTAAGTAAAAAAATCACATTACGGCGAGAAGAAGTTCGCGGGGCAGCTAGTATTAAATAAAATTTTATGTTATGTTTTATGTTTTATATGTTTCTGTTATGTTTTGTGGGTTATTGAATTGTGACATACATCCTAGCTCGCGATAAATCTCGTTTCCGAATCGCTACTAATTTCGGTGTAAGACTATTCAGTAGGACCTATTTAACATTGAGCGGTAACTGTCCAAAGATCCTTTAAGTTACGGATGAATGTCACCGGTTATAGTTGTAAAATTTTGGCACATAGTCGAATGATATTTTAGATTTTCCACTTTAATGTCTATTATCACTCTAGCTCGATTCTCGGCTGTTTTCATTAGAGCCAATGCCGTGTGAGGTGGAAGGTGTAACTTCTGGAGCGACTATTAGACCTTCTTTGATCCGCTTCTTTTGTTTCATTCGTCGATTCTGAAACCAGATCTTGACTTGCGTCTCATTCAGTTGTAGAGCGGAGGCTATTTCTATCCTTCTCGCTCGCGTGAGGTATTTGTTGAAGTGGAATTCCTTTTCCAGTTCTGTAAGCTGTTTGTTGGTGAAGTTGGTTCTGCCGGTGTTGTTCAAGTTGAGGATGGGGTTGCTTAGCATTTGACTACCAGTAGGGGTTCGGATCCCATCCTGGGGACTTCCTAGGACACCTTGATTCACAAAGTCCGCCGGAGGTATCATCAGTTTGGGTACTGTAAAGAAATAATACATTTAAATTAGGTATTTTTATTTATCAAGCTGAAATAAGGATTGTTGTTCAAAGTTTTGAGGGGCCTGCGGAAAAAGTTTCGGCATGTGTTTTAGGCTTAAACGCTTATGTTACACAAAAACTAAATAAATCAGTGGTATTTCATCCATTGTTTATGAATGTAATAGGCAAGTCGGTGATAAGCCACCTGTGCCTTACGCACGTCGTCGAGAGTTTGGGCCTTAGGCAACCGGTTTCCTCGCGAAGTTTTCCTTCACCGTTCGAGAAAATAGATCAAATAGGCATATAGAAAGAAAGTCCATAGTTGCAGTCGGGGATCGTACCTACGACCTCAGGTGGCCTAGTGGCGACTGAAGCCGAACAAAGCTCCAGATGTTTATTTTTATTTATTTACACTTTGTTGCTTTATGATATAAAAATTTAACAAAATTACAAGTAAAGGAAAGGCAACTGGCCTTATCGCTTTCGAGCGATCTCTTCCAGGCAACCACTGTGAGAAAAGAAAAAAGAAAATGTATTAAGTTACATAAGGTAGACAAAAAGTGCAAAAATACATGTATTACATATACTTGTAAAGAAAAAGAAACTAAACAGGAACAAAAAAAAAACAAACTAAACTAATAAAGGATACATTTAAAAAAAAAATTACTAATAATAATAAAAAGTGCACATGAATCATTTTAATTTAATTTAAGATCAGTCTCACGTCGGTTAGTAGGTATTATTAAAGTTAGGGATACGATGTGGACAGGTAATGTTTGTACAGAATAAATTTAAAGGAAGATAGAGAAGGAGCTAAGCGAATAGGGACTGGAAGTGAGTTCCATAGCTTAACTGCAGAGACTTTAAAGGATTCGCCAAGAAAGGAGGAGTTATGACACGGGATTTTTAAGGATATAGTTTTCGGAAGACCGTAAGCTATAGTTATGGGATCCCAAAAATTTGAAATAATTTTTGAGATAGGAAGGAGTTTTAGGGTTGAACTGAATGGAATATAAGAGATGGAGAACATGAGCATCGCGTCACTGACGAATAGGTAACCAGCCTAGCCGTTTACGGAACGCAGAGATATGGTCGTACTTTCTTAGACCGAATAGAAATCGGATACAAAAATTTTGGAGACCATCCAGTTTATTAAGCAATTCCTCGTTTAGATCGGAAGAGCAAGAATCGGCGTAGTCCAGTAATGGCAGGAGAGATTTAGCCAGTGAGGTTTTAGTGCTAAAGGGAAGAGAATTACTAAGACGTCGAAGGATACTGGAGGCACGATACAATTTGCGACTAACTTCTTTAACATACTGCTCCCAGGATAAATTTTAATCAATTAAAACCCCCAATTTTTTTACTGTACGGCTAATATTTAAAGTCACACCGTCGATATGTACAGGAGGTACTCTGGCCCAATCAATTCTCGACGTGAAATAAGGGCTGCCAATAATTATTACTTTACTCTTGTTGGGATTGATTAGTAGACCAAAGTTTTTACTCCAGTCAACTATCTTGTATGGCTTGTGGGAGATCATCGAGACTTGATTGAAGAATGTAGATTTGAAGATCATCGGCGTATAAATGAAAATTGTTTGAGAGACGGAAACTTAAGGAGTTAATATAAATAGCAAAAAGAAGAGGAGAAAGTACGCCACCTTGCCGAACGCCAGATTCAATAAAACTCAATGTTATAAATACAACCCAAATATTTTTTATCAGGAATCGGACCCAGGTTAACCACTGAGTCAGTGCGATACAGCATATATACATTTCTATATTTTCTTTTTATGGCTTCATGGATTCAACAATTTTTAGTTAATATTTCGCGCTTATGGTACTTCAGTAAACCATATACTTTTGTATTCAATATCTAATTGCAAATTGATTTCATATATCATTCAATGCTAATTATACATAATTTAAATATGTGCATAAATATTATGAATCAGTCCATCCGCAAGTCAATGAACCGAACGACTTTTTGTCTCGCATTCGCAACTATTTATACAAAAGCGACGTGGGATCTGACTTATGACAGGTGTCAATTTTTTCTAATTCAAACGTTGAGATAAAAGATATTTCAATGCAGGCTCTTAGCGGCCCCCTGCGGCGGGGTAACCTGCAGGCCGAAAAGTGAAGTTTTGACGTTTATTATTGTAGAAGAGTAAACAAGAGCGTGGTGTCGGACATGTCGGGTTAATGTGTCTTTAAATTTGTTTAGGCGTTTTGTATTCCTTGTGATTGACAAAACGTAGACAACCTATGTTAAATACTTTGGTGCTTTTTATTATAAATAAGTTTTATTGTAAAATAGCAGTGGCATTGGGGTACCAGCGTGCGACTCTCATACCTTGAGGTCAAAGGTTCGATCCCCGCTATGCTCTAATGGACTATAAAGACTAGACAGAAGTGTATGTGCATCTTAAAGACTCGCTCGTACTGTGGAGTAAAACGTCATAAGTAAACTATTGGCGTGTCTGGCAAGAACTGAAGACCACTCAATAGAATACAAATTCCCTAAAGAATTTTCTCCCGAACTGAGTAGTAGCCGACTGGAATAGGCTTTCGGAAAGTGTTATTAGTGCAGCCTCTTTGGACTCTTTTAAGAATAGGTTGTATAATTTCTCACAATTCCCATATACGCGTGCATCACCTTATTAAGCTGCTAGTGCATATACATAATAAATAATAAATTAATTCACTCAATTAACTGTTATTGTTGGATAGTGCATGTGGGCGCAAATTCATATCATTTATTTATGTTTAAGGAATGGTGTTGATCAGCTGCTATTGTCATTCATCATCATTTGGTAATATCGGGGTAAAGCCGTAGTATGGTTTATTTTATTTACCAATATTAATGGATCTGCAAATTAAGGACTATTTGATAGTCTGTAGTCTTTATTATTTATATTGAAGAAATTGTGTTAGTGTCAGCTGTCATTGTCATTTATTAATGTCAAAGTCAAATTACGAAGCCTTTAATACGAATGGTCTATTTGTCAATGTTGCTAGATCTATAAATTACCGACTATTCAATGGTCGATAATAATAATGACTCCATAGTCATTATTATTATTATTATTAATTAAAGTCAATAATTAATAATAATTATCATATCACTTTAAACATTTAAAACTTATTGATAATAAATATTAAAGTAATCTTTGACTCTTGTTTCTATGACTGCCGTTTGACTCTGTGGTCGATTCGGGTTCGGTCGTGGAACGAGTACACGAAATGTGACGAAACCTCTTTATTACAAATTCTGGTTGCTATATACATGGGAACTGGTTGGTGAAGCGCTTAGTTCTATTGAGCGGCCGAACCAATCAGAAGCTTTTAAAAAGTGGACTTTAATGTCGAAAGTAAATGGCTGATGCCAACAAACCAATTTATGACGTCATTATCTTCAACAATTCATCGTGGTGTCCGGACACAATAATTACTGGCGTGTTCAAACGCCGACAGCAGCGGTGGGATAACTGCCCCAGAAGACTTCCGAATCTTTGAATGGCACAACCTTCACTTTGGAACAGGGATTGGTGTTGGAACAACGAGTTTCGGTATGTGAATGACGTGCTGAAATGGTGACTAGAAGCTACCGACGGCGAGGTAATGGTAATGGCGATGATCACAGGTATTTACTCTTGAGTTTATTCGATCTGAGTTGCTGAGTATTACCCTTGATTCACTAACTAAATTAGTATTAGTTTTTGAAACGTTTCGGAAACGTAAAATCAAAAATAGTTCACGTGAGTCACGTGTCATGGTATCATAAAGGAACAATCGTTTGTTTTCACTTGCAATGAACCGTCATTTGTCTCGGTACTGCATAGAGAGAAATCCCTCTATGGCTAAATTTATTTCGTCACTATTCAGTAAGAATAATTCCAGTTTTTGTGGCACTTTTAATAATACTGAGGTTATTGAATGATTACTGCCATCGTAAGAATTCTTATAGAAAAATTGCTACCGCCGTCAAAATGACGAACGTGACGACCTAAATAAATGTAATAACTATTGTTCACCTGTTGAGGGTAGTACGGAAACTGTAATTATTGGTAACAAACATTATTACTGACTTTTTATACTGGTGCAGATCGTTTCTTGATTCAAGAAAGCATTGCTGGTTTTAATAGTTAATTCTTGGTAAACGTAAACAAGTTGACGTACAGTTTACGGGCATTGAGGGTCAAACGTTTGTCTCAAAGCAAAGCGTTACAGCTATGGTAGAAATCGATAGTGTCATTTTAGAGCTAACGTTTTATGTAGTAGGTGACAACTAAACTCAATTTGATATTTTAATACGGTTTAATCTTCTTTAAAAACAAACCCGGCCTTAGCGTTACTCTCAGCGAAAACGATATGTCTATTAATCGTTAGTCTATTGAGTGTTCAAATTTGACGCCCCCGATTAAAATAAATACCGATTAATGAAATTTACAATATCATCAATGTCGTACGGGTAACAATCGGTGAGCTAAAAATTAGATTTAAAAAAAATATACCCGATAAAATTGTACAGGGGAAATGTGGAAATTATTCGAGATTTAGAGTAATATGGCATATTAAGAGATAGATAGCTCTTCCCCATTTAGAGCTCAATTTTATTAGTCGAGAAAAGGAACGGGATGGACCGACATTGCGTTTATTTTCGCGAGTTAAATTCAAATACCGTTTGAGATAATTTATTATCGTTTACCTTTAATTGCAGACCAAACTAATAGATTAGGCAAAGCCCGTTATTACAGCTGCCTAGATATGGCAACTAGCTTTCACGGAATTCCTATATTTATTTATTACATTTTAGGAAGATTTACAGTATTTTAAAGAAAAATTAAAGTTTGTAAATTATGCTTACAAAAAAAACAATTAATAACAAATATCTACCTAGGGATATTCCATAATATCTTAGGGACAATAGGAAGAATAAAATTAAAATTAATAATTATGAATTTATAAAAACTACGAAACAGTTAAAACATTTCAATTAAGTATGAAAAAGCTGATTTAAATTTATAACTATTCTAACGGAAATAGCCGGTGTGTGTGAGTGTGTGTCACACAGTCATTTTATGAACAGAAAAGATAGATGTCAAACTGGGTTGAATATTGGTTATAGGTCTGTACATTTCGAATCATGAATGTACTTATCAGAAGACTGTATTAAAAACTGCTTTCGTGACACCAGATAGACAGTTTGAATATTTAGACATGCTTTTCGGTCAATTTATGTATTTTTTTGATTTTCCTCATCGCGAAAAGCGAAGAGAGCATTTCATAATGATCATGATAAACATTCCATATGTTACAGATATGGCGAAGTAAGATTTAAATCAAAGTTGTCAATATAAATTTGAACCATCCAATAATTTTAGACGTTTACTGTTCACACATAAAATTTAATTTGATTAGTCATAAATTCATAATAGTGTAATGACAAATATAAATTTTGTATTAATACTCAATACGAAATGCTTTCTCTTCAGCTCAGTTACATTCTAAACATCAAAATAGGATGATGTTTGTCTACCGTACGTTGCGATTTCTTTCTTTCCACTTTTCGGTCTTATTCTATTTTGTTGGGTATTACTCATCACTAAAAACTAAGCGAACATTATATCGATCATCATAATGAAGGATCGATGGGTAAGTGAGATTTGAATCACAGTTGTAAATATAAATTTAAAATTGAACCTTCTAATATTTTTAATGTTTATTTGTTGAACATCAGGAATGTAATTTGATTTAAACCCCTAAAGTCGTAACAGTGTGACGACAAATAGCATGGTTTTTGTGATACCATTTTACCGTAGGTTTTAATTTTTATTTATTTTTTTAAAGAGAGATCGATTTGCCGTATATTCTTATATTCTGTCATTTATACAGATTATAAGAACTGTTTCATAATCCTTAACCTAGTTGTCAGCAGGCCGAGGCGGTTTTGTTGTCGTTGGCTGAATAACCAATTGAGGCAATTGTTTGAACGTCATGGTAAGTTACCAGTTCAGTCGAATGGACCGTATGGGCGGAACATTTGTCAGACCGATTTACGTGAGGAGGCTTCTACTTTCTGCTAACCTGACGTTGTTGGACCTAGGTAATTGCATTATATTTTTATGACTTTCATTACGATAGATGATGTTTATTTTATGTATGCGCATTGATGCGTTTATACAAAATATTATATTTTTCCTATCCAAAACATCCTTCCTAAAACGCTGGCTGGCCACCATGCGTATCCTTGATCCTGGTCTGGTTGGCTAGATCTCGAAATGAGTGATGCCTTGTGTTGGCTAGATCTCGAAATGAGTGATGCCTTGTGTTGGCTAGATCTCGAAGTGAGTGATGCCTTATGTGTTGGCTATATCTCGAAATGAGTGATGCCTTATGTGTTGGCTAGATCTCAACATGAGTGATGCCTTATGACTTACGTGTTGGCTAGATCTCGTAATGAGTGATGCCTTATGACTTACGTGTTGGCTAGATCTCGTAATGAGTGATGCCTTATGACTTACGTGTTGGCTAGATCTCGTAATGAGTGATGCCTTATGACTTATGTTTTGGCTAGATCTTGTAATGAGTGATGGCTTGTTTAAAGTTGTAGCAATCTAAAACAGCGCAAGGGACGCGCTGGAGTCAGTATGGCCGTGTGGGCGCAAATTCATATCATTTATTTATGTTTAAGGAATGGTGTTGATCAGCTGCTATTTTCATTCATCATCATTTGGTAATATCGGGGTAAAGCCGTAGTATGGTTTATTTTATTTACCAATATTAATGGATCTGCAAATTAAGGACTATTTGATAGTCTGTAGTCTTTATTATTTATATTGAAGAAATTGTGTTAGTGTCAGCTGTCATTGTCATTTATTAATGTCAAAGTCAAATTACGAAGCCTTTAATACGAATGGTCTATTTGTCAATGTTGCTAGATCTATAAATTACCGACTATTCAATGGTCGATAATAATAATGACTCCATAGTCATTATTATTATTATTATTAATTAAAGTCAATAATTAATAATAATTATCATATCACTTTAAACATTTAAAACTTATTGATAATAAATATTAAAGTAATCTTTGACTCTTGTTTCTATGACTGCCGTTTGACTCTGTGGTCGATTCGGGTTCGGTCGTGGAACGAGTACACGAAATGTGACGAAACCTCTTTATTACAAATTCTGGTTGCTATATATATGGGAACTGGTTGGTGAAGCGCTTACTTCTATTGAGCGGCCGAACCAATCAGAAGCTTTTAAAAAGTGGACTTTAATGTCGAAAGTAAATGGCTGATGCCAACAAACCAATTTATGACGTCATTATCTTCAACAATTCATCGTGGTGTCCGGACACAATAATTACTGGCGTGTTCAAACGCCGACATGCACTTTCAAAGTTGTATTTTTACTGGAAGTCATAAAATGTCATAAATTTCGATTTGTCTATGCAACATAGTTTCATTCTACACTACAAGTGAGCTTTTATATGTAACTAGTAGACCGAACAGACGTTGTCCTGCATGTATTTCAAGCGATATTAAACAAAGCATGAAAGTACAGACTGCAGTGCCATCTGCCGGGCTGTTTTGTAAATCTAAACCATCCACGGCTCCACCCAAACGTATACAAAAAAAATCATTCAAATCGGTCCAGCCGTTTAAGAGGAGTTCAGTGACATACACACTCACAGAAGAATTATATATATAAAGATGTAAAGTGATATTAGAACCCGGATATAGAACTATTGTTATAAAACGTGTTTCAACCGACCTATCTAAGATAACCAATCTGTCACAAATAACGAAATGAAAATATCGCATGAGTCGCAAATTAACAACCCTATCGGTCCAAGTTAATCCCTTGTTTTCGTAATTGACACGTCTCACTGTCCGCCTGTCCGGCCCATGTGCCCTCGGCTTATTAGTTATTTAATTAACATCTTCATAATTAATGCCTATTTTATTACACTAGCTCTTGCGCGACGTCGCGTGGTAACGGAAACATGTCTAGAATAAGTTGCTTGAGTTCAGGCATTAATACAGTTTTTATAATAATTCTAACGATATGATTCTGATGTTGTAAAGGGGACAGTACCTACAGCATAATGCAATCTATTTTAGTACTTATCTAATTATTGTATTTTGATCTGTATTCACTGTATAATAAACGTCTAACTTTTTTAATTAAATACATGTGTCTTTACTAAGACATCATGGAACATTACAATCTAGTCTTACTTAAGACTAATAAGTAATTTAAGTCTTCAACCATGTTTATTGATAAGGATTTTTCACTGTATAGCACTTAATACTAACGTGCACTAACACTTATCATAAACGTCTAATAATATTCATTGATTCGGTCACGAAGACTTATCTGTATTGCCATCGATTCTCCCTCATTACGGGACATTGGCGAATCTATAGTTTTAAATAAGAAGCCATAATAAAATAAGAAGAGACTGGCAATTTAAGCAGGAGATACTATAATGCACAAGGATCTGAGCCGATTCGGTCACATACTTACGGGACATTGGCGAATCTATATTTTTAAATGGGAAGCCATTAAAAAAAAGGAAGAGACTGGCAATTTAAGCAGGAGATACTATAATGCACAACGATCTGAGCCGATTCGGTCACATACTTACGGGACATTGGCGAATCTATATTTTTAAATGGGAAGCCATTAAAAAAAAGGAAGAGACTGGCAATTTAAGCAGGAGATACTATAATGCACAACGATCTGAGCCGATTCGGTCACATACTTACGGGACATTGGCGAATCTATATTTTTAAATGGGAAGCCATTATAAAATAAGAAGAGACTGGCAATTTAAGCAGGAGATACTATAATGCACAAGGATCTGAGCCGATTCGGTCACATACTTACGGGACATTGGCGAATCTATATTTTTAAATGGGAAGCCATTAAAAAAGGAAGAGACTGGCAATTTAAGCAGGAGATACTATAATGCACAACGATCTGAGCCGATTCGGTCACATACTTACGGGACATTGGCGAATCTATAGTTTTAAATGGGAAGCCATAATAAAATAAGAAGAGACTGGCAATTTAAGCAGGAGATACTATAATGCACAAGGATCTGAGCCGATTCGGTCACATACTTACGGGACATTGGCGAATCTATATTTTTAAATGGGAAGCCATTAAAAAAAAGGAAGAGACTGGCAATTTAAGCAGGAGATACTATAATGCACAACGATCTGAGCCGATTCGGTCACATACTTACGGGACATTGGCGAATCTATATTTTTAAATGGGAAGCCATTAATAAAATAAGAAGAGACTGGCAATTTAAGCAGGAGATACTATAATGCACAAGGATCTGAGCCGATTCGGTCACATACTTACGGGACATTGGCGAATCTATATTTTTAAATGGGAAGCCATTATAAAATAAGAAGAGACTGGCAATTTAAGCAGGAGATACTATAATGCACAACGATCTGAGCCGATTCGGTCACATACTTACGGGACATTGGCGAATCTATAGTTTTAAATGGGAAGCCATAATAAAATAAGAAGAGACTGGCAATTTAAGCAGGAGATACTATAATGCACAAGGATCTGAGCCGATTCGGTCACATACTTACGGGACATTGGCGAATCTATATTTTTAAATGGGAAGCCATTAAAAAAAAGGAAGAGACTGGCAATTTAAGCAGGAGATACTATAATGCACAACGATCTGAGCCGATTCGGTCACATACTTACGGGACATTGGCGAATCTATATTTTTAAATGGGAAGCCATTATAAAATAAGAAGAGACTGGCAATTTAAGCAGGAGATACTATAATGCACAACGATCTGAGCCGATTCGGTCACATACTTACGGGACATTGGCGAATCTATATTTTTAAATGGGAAGCCATTATAAAATAAGAAGAGACTGGCAATTTAAGCAGGAGATACTATAATGCACAAGGATCCGATTCGGTCACACTCTTACGGGACATTGGCGAATCTATATTTTTAATGTTTTGTTTTTGTTATAATGCACAATAATATCTTTTTCTTATTCTTCGTACTCTGCATTACTGAAGGTTGTGCCTGTATTGAAAAGCCCTAACCGAGTTGCTTGTTTACACAAGAGTGTACAAATGCCCTCTTTTCTCCATAACTCTTATTCTCCGGTGGAATGGAAGGCTCACACTACTCAAGTATAGCTATTGCATGGCTTTCCACTGATGAAGGAAGTCGGTTCAGTAGGAGAGAAGTTCCTACGAACGAATTTATATACCTACAAACCTTATTTATATTTTTTTTTAAATGGCCCTTTGGTTTAAGCGTCAGGTGTACCTGTTTCGTAGTTATTTTTTTAATAGGTAAGCTCAGTCAGTGGCTGAGACAGCCATCGACTTTTTGGTTCTAAGGTTTCCGCATGTTCCTTACGAGTTGATTGTGCACATAGAAAGTCTATTGACACAGCTCGGATGCGAAACTACGGCCTACGGGATGACAGTTAAAGGCTCTAGGCCGAACAACTCTGACTACAATGCTATTTTAAAATTCCAACCACTCCATAAATTTACTTTACAATTTAGAATTTATCAAGTTAATGGTGAAATTCAGAGTCGACAAGTGTGAGCATCACTTGTGTAACAAAATCTAGTACGTATACGACAAATATTCAAATTCATGATCATTTATTAATTTAGGTAACATAATGTACACTTATGAACGTCAATAAAGAAATACGTATTAAATGCTTCTAATTTTTCATTAGTTTTGGAATCAAGGGCGTAGAACGGACAAGAAGAACTGGCAATAAACTCTCCGCCACTCTTTTTAATTGTTATTTGTTTTACAAAATGTTTGTAAGGAGCTGCAACCATTACACCATGTTCCACATGGCATCTTTAAGTAATTAAGTATACTAATAATTTTTTTTAAAATAAATAAACGAAAAACCAAGATTTGTCCTCTATCAGCAGTAGGCATGGTGAAATAGGATCACGCAATTACATTATCGTGGGAACAACACGCAAAGTACTCATATAGGAGTCATGCTTAGCGCTGCTACCCTGAAAGTTGCCCTGTCACAAAGGTAATATGTTTGGTAACGTGAGACAGTTGTCCACTAAACCGACGCAATCCGTTAACAAAACAAATACTGGCGGTTGTGTGTTTGTTTGTGCAATGCCCGAAGCACTTGAAGTTTCGGGTGCAAATGCATTATGAACGGTTAAAACTTAAGATGTTTAATTTAAAAATGTTTTAAATTGAATGAAGAGAAACACAGTATATATCGCTTTAAGCACCTGAAAATTTTTGCAAATTTTTTATAATCATTATCAAAATATTATTTTTAACGTTTTTAATAACGTCCCAATTGAAATCGTAAGTAATTTCTTTATCATTCCTACATAATGTTAGTAGGTGACTAAGTTTGTGGATTGTTCTTATAAAATTAACTTATTGAATTGTTTACTAACTAAACGCGATAGAGTAAAGTATGAGCGATTTTTCATATTATCAAGTTTCGCTACAAAATTCCATCTTTATAATTTGATTATTATGGCTTTTCCATCTGTTCTCTCCAGGCTGATGTTTATGTTTCAGCTTGAAAATGTTCATATAGATTAACATTTTAGCTTCTTGAACGTTATTCGTTTCTAACCTATCTAAATCAATCTATGATGTGTGTTTTATTTATTTTGAAATTAGGCATATGGTGGTGCAACTTCTTGTCAAAGTCAAGTCAAAATATATTGACTCTTATTACACTAATCATATAATTGACTCTAAATTTTCTTTAAGTACTGCCAGTTCTCAAATCAATGGCGTAGAACAGACGAGAACTAGCAAGTAACTCTCCGTCACTTTAACTTTAACTTAATCAACAACTATCAATTTGTTATGTTTAATACTTGTGTTATCTCATGCCTATAAGTACATGTACACACACATTAAAAAGTGTATATTGTGGTTCTTTTACCAATGTATCAGTGTTCAGAACGTTGGCAAGCTTTATCAAAAAAAAATATAGAAAAAACTATTTCACAAGATGCTAATACCATTTATTTCAGTTTACTTCATGAGACATTTAATGGATAATTTCTAATAAAAACAAAAGTAACGTATAGCCCCATTTTCAATGGGTAGAACCAAATGGGAGCACACATTTATATAAATCAAATTTCAAACATAGTTGTTTATCGTAAATCGCCGATAAATAACTAAAAACCAACGCAAGTACAACCTCGGTATACTTCTTAAGTAAAATTATTACTAACTGCATCTACCTCTGTCTGTATCTGTTTCGAGATCATTTGTTTTTCTAATAGACTAGTAGGTGACCAGCCTTCTGTGCCTGAGCCACGCCATCGACTTTTTGGGTCTAAGGCCTGTCGGATTCCTTACGATGTTTTCTTTCATCGTATGAGGCAGTGTTAAATGCGCACTTCGACAGAAGGTCCCACAGCCGGTGTTCGAACCGCCATAGGTTTGATCTATGGGTATGGGAGACACGCGCTGAAGACACTAGCCCAATACTGCTTTCAAATGAATCATTTTACCAGCTAAAGAAATTTAGTTAACAAAAAGTCTTAATTTAGTATTTCTGGTATTCCATTTATAAAATATAGCGATGCTTGCGTAGCGCTGACGAAGTGGTAATATTTGCTTGTAACAGGAGACGACTGACGGTACACCACTAATCCATTACGCGCCCAAATGTTTGCGCAGGCGAGTTGCGTGTGATTCTGTGCGCAAACACCGCCCGAGTCAATATTGCGTGATTCTGATCAAGGTGAATCTAATATTGTGTATATAATTCAATGATAGCTAGACGATATGAAGGCTAAATTTAAGGCTCTGCCCGCCTCATTTTAATTTCACATATATTTAAAATATTAAGTACCTAAGGGAGCGTTCAAGTACCTATTACGTCACGCAATTTTTGGAGATTATTGACCCCCCCCTCATGTAACGCGCCGTAACGTTTTTCTGTACCCAAGTAGGTATAGTAAAACGTTTCATGACCACCTAGTAACTCTTTATACCTAAAAGTTGCCATTATGTGGTGTAAAGTACTGGAAAGTCGAAAATAATATTAACAAATTCGTTTTACTAAAGGACCCCCCCAGCCAAAATTCGTTACGTAATACTTGAACGCTCCCTAAGTCTCTAGAGCAGTGTTGACCTAGTGGCTTCAGCGTGCGACTCTCATTTCTGATGTCGTAAGTTCGATCCCTGGTTGTGCACCAATAGACTGTCAGTATATATGCGCATTCTACACTAGCTCGTACGGTTAAGGAAGACATCCTTAGACAACTGACATGCGTTAGACTGAAAACGCTATTGTGTGTATCAGGCGTAGAAGACTGATCACCTACTTGTCTATTAATAAAAAACAAATGATTACAAATAGATACAGAAATTTGAGGCCCAGCTCAAAAGGTTGTAGCGCCAAATGTTTTTTTTGTTATTTATTTATTTATTGTTTACTTATATAATCCAGGCACATTGAGCAGAAACAGATACAGAAATGGTCATGATCATTTGTCAATCTAATAGGCAAGTAGGTGATCAGCCTTCTGTATGCACACGCCGTCGACTTTTTGCGTCTAAGAAAAGCCGGTTTCCTCACGATGTTTTTCTTCACCGTTCGAGCGAATGTTTAATGCGCACATAAAAAGAAAGTCCATTGGTGCACAGCCAGGTTTCGAACTACGACCTCAAGGCTTAGTGTCGCACGCTGAAGCCACTAGGCCAACACTTCTTTAAATCAGCAGAATTATTCTACAATAAAAGATAAATATAATGCATTCGACTAAGTACCTTTTAGTAAGTCGTATTATAGTTCATTAAATTGATACGGACTTAGTGATTATCGTAACACATAGTATAAAACGCAAAACACATCGTTACAATCAATAATCCCACCAATTATGCAAAATCACTTAACATTAACATTCAACAAAGTTGTTATCACGATATTTGCTGTAATAGCTTGCAAATAACCCCATCATGCGGGTGGTAATGGCTACACAGATATAATGGTGTCTGAATTGAGTATAATTCAATCAATTCAATTGTTAGGGCCATGTACTGGCATGTCAACGCCCTGACGAGTAAAAAAAATTGGAATTTGACAGCTAACTGACAGCTAGGGGAGCGGGAATGCGTGCGATTGGTCGGCGATTGGACAATGCGGCAGATGCGCTCACTTTTAAACCGCCATGTTTGCTTAAATTCTTATAGGTAAAAAGTTTTAAGGCAGATGTTAATTTGCATTAGATAGTTTAAGTAGATATGTAGAAGAATTTACGTTGTTCATTTCGTGTGTTTATTGGAAAATAGAATCAACTATTATTAAACGCTTAATTATTGCCATATTTCCAAACCATAACTATTCGTCAGATAATATTTTGTTAATTATGATTACATCAAACCGGATTTTTTCTAAGATTTCGTAAACCTGACTGTCCGTGCACACTATTTTTTTAAATGGAACGATTTCTTTTTTTATTGATAGTATAGATATATCATTTATTCTTAATTAATACTTCTGCAGTCTATGAAGTTCATCAAATTCATTTAATAAAACCAGGAATACAGAGTCTTCAATATGGCGTATTACAGATTTATACAGTAAATAATATTACATAAGCAACTGTGAGTTCAATAACATTTCCTCTCAGATTCGATTTTCAAATCGTTCCATAGCCTATAAAGTTTTGTTATTATTTTAATCTTATCAACAGCGCTTTTAACAATAAATTCATAGTAATAGATACGGCCGATCACAGATTCTATAAATTGATATTATACAAATAAAAGTAAGTGCAAGCTTGTGATTTTTTGGTTTTGTAGCTAATTTTTGTTAAGATATATATATTTTTTTAAATCAAGAAAATAAAAAAGATATTGTTAATGCCAGTTAGGCAGTGCTAATGCATTAATTAGCTATTCACACATAATTATCGCCCGTGGCTTGAACAAAGTACACAACAAATGTCAAAAAGGGTTTATTTTTTTAGATAAATTATTATAATTGTTTACTACATTTTAGCATGTGTGCAAATTGTCAACGAAATAGATTTCCCAAAATAAGCTACACGGGTCCTATACCAGCTATAACTTTGAGTCCACCAAAAGCCAAAGGAAATTCGTTCGAATTCCGCAAAAATATTAATAATTTACCTCCATACATTACGGGTTGACGGTTTGACGGATCACCCCGTATTTACTTGGGGTATGGGGAATGGGGCTGATGACAGGATTATCTCGTTTACCGTACGGAAAATATCTCATTTACGCTTTGGCCTAAAAAAACAAAAATACTTAATTTACTGTATCAACCGCTGTAGCTTCGATGTCAGGAAAATATATGGTTTATTCTAAAAGTTATTTAAACCATTTAAGAGTTCTGGATTTTCTTGTTTGTTCGTAAAGAATAAATATATTTGATTTGAATTCAAAATTTCTTTCGACACCAAAATGTTCCATAATCCCTGTAGCTATAGGTATGTATTACCAAATTATTAAAAAAAAACTGTCCAACCATGCGACACTGAGACAAGCCACTAGTATACAGTATGTATTTAAAGTAATAACCTTTATGTGGATATTCAAAGAATGCCACCCTTAAATCTACGCATTTTTATGTTTAATAATAAGTAGGTAATAGTAAGTAGTCTTTAATGCTGAACACAATTGCTGAAACGTCATAATAATGACAATATCCGGTTTTATAATATAGATTATAATGGGTCTTCTGCCTACAGACAATTAAAATAAATTCTATGTGAGTGTGACTGTCCGTATGAGGTATAAAATTAGGCTATAATAAGTTAGTGTCGTCAACGCGCTTCTAACTCGGTTAAATATTTAAATGTAAGTTGTTGTTTTTTATATATTTAGTTTTAAAGTCTGTTAAACTATTATTCCATAATATAAGGTTGGATATCACTGACAGTAGAAGAGATTGTGAGCTGACCCATGAATTAAAATAGGGATCTTGTACAAGTTTGGATAAGAAAAACCTTTAAAATAATAGTTTAATTTTAGTGGTAAAATCAAAATTATATAAATTTTTGTATGACGTTATACCTCCTGTATTTAAAATAAATCTTTTCATCACAGCGTAAGCACAACTTGATTGAAAGAGAAGAAATAGTACATACTTTAGTTATAAGGGTGCAAATTAAATAATTAAGTTTTAAGGGATATGTAAATACCTACATAGATTCATTACAAGTTAAAATTTTGAATTTGACAATTAGTTTATATATAAAGTAACAAAGATTTATGGTCACGATATTTTTTAAAAATTATAGAATTATAATACGGCTATAATAGGCTACGAACATTCCTTTAATTTTAAATAAAAGGTGTTAGCAAGATTCTGTTCATGGCCATTTAAATTAAAATCTAAAAAGGAAATGTTTGTTTTACCTTTGCTAATCTCATTATTATTATAGTATTTCTTGTTATTTCAGCTGTGTTATTCTTACTTTTATAATAAAATTTATCACCTGTAAAACAATTCAAGTTATTCAAGGAGAGGTCTGTATTTATAACTTGTATATTTTTGTATAATGTATAAATCGCTGATGAGAAATTTAAAATTAAATTCAATCAAATATGAAGTAACAACGTAAAACTTAATTGAATTGTCCTGTGTTCCTTTGTGTTATAAAATATATTTATCCGTCGGTTATTACTTTAGATATCCTAATGTTAGCCAACATAAAAAGTAAGTAGAAAAACTACTTTTATATGCATTTGTAGTGTTCCTAATGAAGACTGCTATGGTTTATACAAACCACAGTGGTTTTCTAATATGTATAACATAATTTTATTATATTACTAACTGACCCGGCAAACGTTGTTTTTATTTGTAGGAAACATTTTTTTAGTTCAATAAAAATAAATATCTACTATAAAAAAAATGGGGTTAAACGTAGACAGGTGAAAATAAGGGGTGGTACGTATTTTTGTACGCTGTACCTACCTACTAAAAAAAATAAAAACAAAAAAAAAATATTTGGGATGGACACCCTTTATCACTTAGGGGTTTGGAAGATAGATAGTAGCCGATTCTCAGACTTACTGAATATGCATAAATAAATTCATATGAATCGGTCGATCCGTTTCGGAGGAGTACGTAGGTATAGACACGAGAATTTTATATATAGAGGTTATGTAAAATAAATAAATTAAAAAAAAACTTGTATTTTAGAGATACTGTTTCGACAATCTTTTGAAAAGATTTTAAACAGTTGTCAAAATTGTAAACGCCTTTAGCAAACTAAAATGTATAAGGCACTGTCTAAAGTGAACTGATATGTTAATATATCAGGAATAGGCGATGTATGTAAGTTTAGGGAAATCAGAAATACAACCTCTCCAACCTGTCTGTAATATTAATTTATTACAGTTATCTGATACGTGTCTACTCCGATAAATATCATAGAATCTGTAATACTTAAGAATCTGAGATTCTGAGAATGATTCATCGCAATAAATATACAGATAAAAGGCACTTAAGACAATGAATGTTTATGTAAAAAATAATTAAAAAATTCATAGACATATTATTTAAAAAAAGGTTTATACTACGCGTTCAGGCGGAAGAAGGCTCCGTACTACGAAATAACGATAAAAGGGGATGGTAACTTTGGCAGCACAGCCTCAATCTTATTTATTATATATAGTAACATAGTTCATAAGTAAAATTATTACTAACCCCTATTTGCTCCATAGATTTTTGCAATTGGAATTGTTTTAAATATTATGTTTTTAATTACAAATGTTCGGAGTAAATGTTAGGACCTTTTTGGTGTGGGCCTCAGATTTCTGTATCTGTTTCGTATTCATTTGTTTGTCTAATGGACAAGTAGGGGATCAGCCTTCTGTGCCTGACATACGCCGTCGACTTTTTTGGTCTAAAGCATGCCGGTTTCCTCACGACGTTTTCCTTCACTGTACGAATATTAAATGCGCATAGACGCATAGTAAATCAGTGCATAGCCAGATTGAACCTACCACCTCGGAGTGTCTTTGAGAGTCGTACGCTGAAGCCACTAGGCCAACACTGTTCAAATTATTAAAACAAACAAGTTATAAACAAGAAACAAAAGAAGATAAATATACGTAAGTATATGAATATCTAAAACAGCTGGTATTTAAAAAAGCTGAAACCTGATAAATAACATACAGCAACATCAAAAGCTAGATTTTCTTCTTTCGCCCTTTAGTAATATTGTAAATATTGTATATCTGAACCTTACTAGATACTAGAATAAATAAAATAAAATTTTATTTATCTTTGGTTAATCTAATCTGAATGTAAAAGTCACGTATGCCTGTTATATTTTTATCTTAAATCAGAGTCATATCAACTTAAATATTCGCCAACATTCCCAGATAATTTTCACAAGTACTTGAAATAACTCAATTAAATATATTTAAAAACTGTATAACAATCTGTTCGGTAGTTGAGTTTGTCGCGTTCGTACAGATAATCGTGGCCGGGGAATTTCATTTTATAAAATGTAAGGATTTCCATATCTCGGCTTTAATTTGTTTATCGTTAAAATGTACATGCATTTCGGTCATGCATCAAACATTCAATCATAATAATCCCTCTATTAGTCAAACCTAACATGGGTCATGGCCACAGATTGCCACAATTTTTGTGATGATTTATTTTATAAACAAGTCTGGTTATCTAGATGTACCGGACATATGTTGTTTGATTTAGAATAAGGTCTCCTTACCTTCACGGAGCAACTATGTGTAGAACACTAAACCCTTAGAACACAGAACTTTATAGGGATTTGAACGCACCTCAGAATTGAAAGCGCTTCAACTACCTACACCTATTAGTTATTACTATAATAGGTGTAGGTACCCACCTATCAATATAATATATTATAGTGGTTATAGTAGCATATAGGTAAATTTTGGTTTTATATAACCCTTGTGTATGTCCAGAATGTATAAAGCTTAGAGAAGTAAATGGTAAAAAGTTGTGGTTTAGTTAAATATTTTATGTAAATTTTTTTTTTAAAGACAATTCACACCGATTGACCTAGTCCCATGTTAAGCTGGTGAAGCTTGTGTTATGGGTACTAGGCAACGGATATACATACATATTATAGATAGATAGACATATAAATACATATTTAAACACCCAAGACCTAAGCACAACACCAAATGCTCGTGATGAGCATTTGGTTGTCGTCTCAGCCGGGGATCAAACCCTGGACCCATGGATTCGCAGTCAGGGACTACTAACCACTGGACTGGAGGCGTCATATATTTCCTATAAGATATTTCCTAGGAGAAAACATTACCCCTTATGAGGCTGGCAAAGTCCATGCTGATTTTGATAAGTGTTCTATGCTTATTGTTTACGTGTAAATAAATAATATTGTTGTTTCGTTGATAATTTATGATAAAATGCTATCTATATGTTATTTAAAGCATAAGTATAAACAGGGTTATTGGTATTTCGTGTTCGCGTTAGGAGGTCACTATTTGTGATAATTTTAACCCCATATGCATTATACAAAAGAGACTCATATTTTAGCATGTTTTAAATTTTTTTCATAATAAGTCAAAAATGGAACATAAAAAATGTACAATCAAAGATGGACATTTATAGTATCGAAATAGTTCGGCCCAAGTCGTTAACGGCGAAAGGTAGACCGAAAAACCGCGGACCAACGATATCATCGGCTGTAGCGAGCAAGCAATGGAAGTATCTAAAAACAAGCCTACACTGAAGACCAAACCAAAAACTGAACTTTATATAACTTTACTTAAATATACTATGTGTTATGTTGTTAATATATATAATATTAAATATACAATAAAGGCTTAATAATATACACAAAACGTTAAGGACGAATCAATCAAATCGAGATCCAATATTGAGAGCTACAAAAAGCAGTGTTGGCCTAGTGGCTTCAACGTGCGACTCTCATCCCCGGCTGTGCACTAATGGCCTTCTGTGATTTGTCTATGTGCGCATATAACATTCGCTCGATCGGTGACGGAAAACATCGCGAGGAAACCGGCGTGCCAGGCACAGGTGGATGATCACCTACTTACCTATTAGATTTACAAATGATCATGAAACAGATACAAAAATCTGAGGCCCAGACCTAAAAAGGTTGTAGTGCCACTGTTTTATTTATTTATTTTATTGACAACGTCATACAATTTACCATCTAAATATTTTGTATTTTTTTAATATTACGTACGTCTTATAAAAATCTATAATTTTGTTATAAATCGCTCTTATCGATATTTTATCGAATATCCTGGTGTACTATATCAATAACATTAATTTATATCAATGGTCAGCGATGTCCTTCGGTAACTGATAAAAATGCCACGAGATGTTATCTTTTGTTATCAAATTAATAAGTTACAAAATTTTATTGAAAATTATCTGTCAATAGATATTTCAAAATATTATATATGTTAACTATAAAAGTTAATATATATAAATATAAAGAGCAGGAGGAAAATAATAGACTGCTAAAATATAAGAGTCTTTCCTCCAACTATGATTACGTCCTCTTATGTAGTTAACTATTACATATATATAAACTAGCTGACCGGGCAAACATCGTTTTGCCATGTATATCATTTACAATAAAAAATAGGGGTTGATCGTAGAGGGAAAATTAGGGATTGTATGTATTTTTTAATGTTGTATCATAAAAAAAATAAAAAATAAGTAATTTATTTAAAAATTAAAAAATAATAATTTAGGGGTGGACTACCCTTAACATTTAGGGGGATGAAAAATAGATGTTGTCCGATTCTCAGACATACCCAATAAGCACACAAAATTTCATATGAATCGGTCAAGCCGTTTCGGAGGAGTTTAACTACAAACACCGCGACTCGAGAATTTTATATATGTATTAGATAACATATATTAGGTTGGATTGGGGGTTTGAAGGTTGCGTATTCGACCTTTAAGTCCAATTGAGTGTTCTCAATAACTTTTTTTTATGGGGCTGGAGGCAAACAAGGAAGTGGGTCACTTAAAATAAAGTACTACCGCCGCCCATGTACCCAACGCCCAACCCCAGGAGGTTTGCAAATTGCAAGTGCATTGCCGACCTCAAAGGAATGGTCTTCTCTAGTCCCCTTCGTTAATCATAACGGATCGGAAAAGGCTGGATTGGCAGCTGGTTCCATAAAAAGGTGGTGCGCGGAAGGAAAGGATGAAATATTAATAAGCACCTACTGGTCTATAGAATAAAATGTTTTAAACAGATGCAATCTGAAATCATGATGCTCTGTGAATTATGATAGTTTTAGTTTATCTTTAGACAGACAGCTATATAAGTGTCTCGTCGTGTGCCGAGTATTTTGTTTATAATAAAGAAAATAAACACCTATATAAAAACTAATTGATTTTTTAATTTCATCTTTATTCTAGTTTTTTAAAAAATTATATTAAAAATAAAATGTGCAATTTATAATGAGATCTGTGATTGCTGTTTATTGTCTACTGACTTATAAACATGAGATTTGACATTTCTCTGGACAAAAACTACGATTAATGGCGTCAAGACAAATTTAATGTTGTTAGACGTTTGTTAGTGCTTTTTAAAACTAAAATTTAGTCATTACGACTTCTTTGATATCTACAAACATTTTATAGATACATATATTCGTGTAACTTTTAACTTCGGAAGTAAATTTAGTAAGAAACATTGGGCATTTTCATTTTCAAATGTAGACAGACATTTCTTCAGATAAGATAAATATGGCGCTTTGGATTGTCCATAACTAACAGACAGAGGATTATATTATCTTGGGAAGATTTATAGAGTATGTTACTTGCTTAACATGTGAGTAGGTACCTATGAAAAATCGAATTAATCATCCAAATTTTCATTTTCAGATTCGCGATTTCATTCGCTATAGTAAAATCAGCTACATACTGTAGATAAGTATGTAAAACAAATGCTTTATATAGGCGGTTTCACCGGGCTGCATTAATAAACAGCATTATCGCTCGTAGAGTGATTTTATACAGAATAAAAAATATTTTGGGACACCCTAGTCAATCGATTTATCAAGACATATTTGTTATGGCATAGAAAGTGTCCGAGAGGCATTACAAAATGGTAGCCTTCTACTGTTAAAAGATTAGAAAACGGATCCAGAAATTACTTCAACAAACAAAGTTTACCCCTACGTAATTTTATAGCTATACGATATGTGGGAAAAGACTAAAATTTCTTGATGAATACAAACAAATGACGTTACATGTATGAACAGTGGCGCAATCAATCACTACTATCTCCGGTAATTTATTGATAACAGCCTATCAGCTACCGTGATAAGGATGCGTTCAATTCAGTTTGGCAGCGCATGAGCGCTAAGGAGGGTTAAGTCGAAGTATTGTTTTTAGCTGTCAAAATACTTAGAAGGACACAGCTCACACTAGACTCTGTACCCTTGTCTAATACCAAGAGCGAACTAATTCTATCAGCTGTCAAATCCTCACCGGACTTTGACAACTGGCAGAGTTAGTGCGCTGTCAACTTTAATGTGACATGCCATGACTCAAATACAGTTGAGATAAAGTTTGCTTTTATTCGCATTTCGACTGTAAAATCTCTCGTGCATTTTGTCTCGCTTAGCTATATGGAACGGGGCACAAAAGTGATAAGGACAAAATATTTTACAGCTTTTTGCATCTCACGTTTATGAGCATGTATTTCCGCTGTCTTGAAAACATATTTTTTTTAAACAGGAGCAAATTCTCAAAATATACTACAAAAAATTACGAATTCCTTATTGAACTCAAAAACGTTTAGAAATCCGTCGCCCGAATTTGATGATCCTGATTATGAAGGTGTCTCGGGGGACCTTGATTGGAACACCTCCAAGTAATTTTTGCTGCCGGAGTTGCGTCTAAGTATTAAACAAAATGGTTTAAAATTTTGTAAGATGTATATATAAAAAAATCGATTATTTTCTACTTATCGATATTTCATTCTAAAAAACAATCCCATAAAAATCACTTGGTGTGAGTGAGGTGTTCCAATCAAAGTCCCTCGAGACACCTACATAATCAGTATCATCAAATTTGTGCGACATAATTCTAAATCCAACCCGTTTTAGCCAAAACTTAGCTTTTAGTTATTATGATCTTGAGGTGAGCTATACACACAGAACAAAACAAAAATGTTAACAATTTAAAAAAAAACTGAAAAAATATCAAACACAAACAAACTTAGAACATAAAATACAATTAAGACAATGCACCTAAATTCCCAAACCAGCCGACTGACATTCCAAAAGATAACTTAACATTTTATCTTGAAAGACGTAATGCCTTGGATGTCACGGTGGCAGGTTGTTTCAGTATTTAGTTGCATTCTATCGAAAACTACCGCGAAAACACGCTGTACTATGTTTAGGGGAAAAAAATAAGTACAGCCTCAATTTGGACCAGTGGACAATACCTCTGTCTAGAATATTAAAAAAAATGTCGATTAAGTATTAAACAAAATTAAATATTGAACGTAACACAATAAAGAGAAATCAATATTCTAAAGTATTGTTTGGTTAATAACTCAATTATTTTTATCGTTAACGGTAATAATTAACTTTTATGGTTCCTTACTGGAATAATTAAAACCTTTTTATCCAACTGTTTGCAAGCCCGTTATTTAAATACCTCAACAAACAGAGGAATTAATGAGACAAATGGAGCATATTTAAAACATATTAACCTCCAACTATTGAACTGCTTAAAACTTGTCCTGGATTTGTGAAAATACTTTTTAGAGGCATTTTAGATAAAATAGTTTTATAAATATTATAATATATTATCAAAATATAATTAACAAGTCAGCTCTGACTCATTTGGAATTGTTAAAATTACTGTAATCTCATTACATTAGTTTATATTTGACATACGAGAATGGCAAGTTCAAAAAGTGTCAACGAATCTCTGTACGAACGTGGTAGAGGATTATTATTAGCACTGCCAGGGATTGATTTACCTGATGTAGAACACAGTGCACGTATTATATTAATTACGGTTGGACTTGGAGATTTCATCGCCTTCCTCTTTTACCGTTTTAAAAAATTCTTTAACAACACCCCACGTGACCTATATGAAAATGTCAATCAACTGCGCATAATTTTAGGCCTGCTTCAGATTTTATTATACATTTTGTACGCATTCCTAAACGATGCTACGCCTGGTGACATTCTTATTTTGAAATTTATAGTCTATGAAAGTATAAGTTCTATTAGTCTGTGCATCCCGTTGTTATCTATGTGTGCATCGGTGAATTTGTTTTGTGGAATATTATTCTTTCCAAACGGATCAAATATATTTACGTTGAAACAATTATCACAATTTTGTATTACTTCTGTTGTTTTGTTGCATTTTTATGAATTGTTTTTTGTTTTTCTAATGGATTATTTTCATCAAGATTTAGTTGCAACTGTACTAACGCTTCGATTAACTATTCATTTGTTAGTTTTAGGTATGTTATTAGCGATTTTGATTGTTATATTTATATTTCGCCTCTCTGATGTTTGTGTTAGTATATATTCAGTCGATACTATACATATTTTGTTTCTAACTGTGTTACTTGTAAGTGATTCGATTTTAGTAGCTTTTAAGTTTGTTCTCAATTTAAATCACGAAAAAAATGCAAGATGTTTGTCTGTTTGGTTATTTTGTTTACGTATTCAAGTGGAAATTGTTTGGTGCATTTGTTACAGATTTTTTAAATCTATAATTGTAACAGATATCTGATTTTTTAATATCTTATAATTGTAAAAAATATTAAGTCTTAAAGGCGTTAGCAAAAAAACTTACTTCGATTATTAAATAGTTTCAATTTTATGTTTAGTTTGTGGGAATATGTTAGGGGTGAAGTAATAATTAATAATCATTAGAATTATAACATTTGTCTACGTGTAAAGATGACTCATAACATTAGTAATACTCCCTTAGATATTTACAGACTACGTAAATTATAAATGTTTCATTTATAACATTGCTTTTAATTGAATTCTATTAAGTACATCCTATTTAATAATTTTTCGGTATACGACGTGTTTGTGTGTATACAAGATAAATAATAAATCATTTCATTGTGTATGATATCAGTAACGTTTATTATGTTCACATCCTCATTCTCTAGTTTTTACAGATATTTTAATTAGAAATGGCAACATTTTTAATTATAAGATAAAATGCTTCATGAAAGCTAATTCATTACGTGTGATTAAATCTGATGAATTAAAGGAATTTAAATACATAATTGCAATCTATTTTTACGTAATTGATGTTATGAACAAAGTTGTTAAAGATTTAATTGTGGAATGGACAAAATAATTAAAGATTTTTAAGTTTTAAAATAATTTGAGAGGTATAATTTGAGATTTTCAAATAATTAGCGTAGTAGCGTGGACTGAGTTTCCGCACCTTGACGCACATTTGGTCCGTTTTGCCTTAAATAATTAGTATACCTAGACGTTTCATCTAAGTCTTTTAAGGCTGTACAACTGTAGAGCAAGAATGTAGCTCTAGAAGGTTATAATGGTGGGAATAATTTCAACTTGAGTTCAGATAACTGTGGTCTGAAATTTAAATTGCAAACCGTGTGCTAAAGATAATATATTTATTTATATACGTTATAATTTACCCATATTGGTAAAATTGTATTAATCTGTGCGTTATGTGTACGTACAATAAGGAATGGGACAAGCCTTTAGCATACATTTAATAATTTAGCAGATAAAAGTATTCGATTTTAGTTTTGGCGCTGTTCATTTTATTATACAAATATTTAAGAAGAAGTTTCTTTGAATATGGTAATACCAAATTCAAGGGTATATACAAGGGTTCATATATATTATATTGTACCTTTCCAAAAAAGTTTTACCATATAGCATTTAATACCAAGCCTGGGCAACTGTATTATGCAGTATTGCCATGTTTTTTAAAATTATCCAGTCCAATAAAATAAAGGTTATATTTGTTCGTTAAAGTAAGTGATCGGCGTTATCGTTACGTGTTTGAGTGCATCGTTATCATGGAGACTGAGATGTAAAGTTTAATTGATTTATTGAGTGTTGACAGGTTACCTGGCCTGCATCCGGACTTACTCAAAATATAATAAATTACTGAATACCAACACGCGATAGCGGATGATCGATCGCGGGTCCCTAATCGATGTGACAGTTGACAGCGCAAGATGGCCGACCAAATGTCAAACGTGATGACTTCATTGTGTTGGTAGTATTGTTAGGGAAATTTTTACCGTTATATTAATCTTGATACTATTGTATCTATTGTAAATATAAATTGTACAGGTTATTGTTTAAATAAATAAAAAGGGTGCGTGTACTTATGTACGCGCGTAAGAAGTTATACTTCTTTGGCATTATTAAAAAGTTTGATTGCATGCAAATAATTAATTACAATTAAATAATGAAAGACTGGAAAAGGAGTCATTATAGTCAACAAAGTTCAGTTTACATTTGAAAAATTAAATAAATAAATATTTATTATTATTCTCTTACATTAAGTGTAACATAAATTCTATTATTATTCGAATGTTGTTTTTAAATTATGTATGTCCAATGCCGTAGCATCTTCCGTGGGCAACTTCATTCTGATAATTTTGTGTCACGGTGCGCGCGCTTCGTAAAATTTCACTCTCATAAATTTTTTAAAACGCGCCTAAAGTAGTATAACTTCAATAACTTTATTTACATAAACGAAAAATAAGTATTATGAAATTAACGAGATAGGAGTTCAGATAATTAATGGAAATAATTAATTTCAGATTTGAAATATAATTAATTTTCATTTATTAATATATATATTCGTGTGTAAATATATAAGATTTGGATTGCGGATATAACAAGAGCTCTATTTATCTTCTGTCAGTATTATGTAAAATTTACAGATAAGTCTAAATGCGATAAAATTCTTCTAAATCACATAACTACAACCTACCCATAGACATTAAGTGTAGTGAACTTTCTTTTGGCCTAAAGATGTCAAATTCTTAGAATAACTTTAAGTAAGTATGACTTACGTATGTCAAAAATTTAATGACATAATATGGCAACCATACTTAGACTCTGAAAAAACCAATATAATCTCTCAGATTTCTGTATGTTTCCTAATAGGCAAGTAGGTGAACAGCCATTCACCGTACCGAGGTTTTACTCTACGTAGCCTGGGACGTACGCTGCTCTTAAATATTACCCTCACTGTTACTTTTGCCTCAGGTGTCGCAAAAATCTCAAGGTTAGTGACATTTATCTCCACGATATCAAACAATTTCGCGTAGCTACAAATCAAAAATACTTTTATCATATTTGTATCACATACTTTGCACTCGAATCCACGTTTATATTGACAAAGTCCATAGTTGATTTAGAGTATCAGAAGGTAAACAAGAAGTCGCCAATAAATCGTGATTTCAGGTTTACGACCGATAGCATTTAACTGATAGTAAAGTACAATTTTTTCACTAAAATTTAGTTACATTACTTTTTATTGCTAACATATTTTTAAAAACTATCTCTGCACAAAGACATCTTTTAACATTACGATCCAGCCTAACTTAATTAAATATATATTTCGGCGATATATTACATAATGTATACAAAAAGAGTCAAACATTTACGAAAGGAAATCAATTAAAAATACTAAATACGTTAGGTTTCAGACGAGACAGTCTACAGATACGGGAGGCTTTTTCATATTCACGCACACACGTACCTACATACACATACACACTCAATTTATCTAAATATTTATACTGTTTTTATACGGATTTCTTTTCCTGTATATTTTAAGTAAGTTATTGTTCTTTTGTACCTCGGAATTGTCTGTAAAATATGTACAAATAATATAATAATATCTCTTGTTGCATAACAAGCGATTAAGGTTTCAGTAAAGTTCTTCATATAAATAATAGAATATTTGCATAACTAGTAATAATATATATAATAGATAAATAACTTAGAATTACTCTTTAAAATAACAATGGTAATGGTAAATGGTAAGTTTTGATTCGCTCAATTAACGTTATCTGGCCACAATTTAGTAAAATCTAGATCAATAAAAATCCTATACGATGTTAACAGATTAGATATACAGTGCCACTCACAACGATAACGTCCTAATCATTGATGTTATCTAGCTAATCCGTGTGACGCAAATTGATAATTTTATACTTATTTGAAATAGGTAAACAAATATGTTATTAATACACGAAATGGGGCGTTTATCAGTGAATTACTATGATTATAAATACAGTAAGTTACAAGTTAAAGCGTACAACAATTTAATTTTTAAGGATAATATGTTTAATAAGTATAATAAGTAGCTATCTTTGTCAAGGGCCGATCCAAGCGTTTAGTATTTTACAAAATAATATAGTAAAATCATATTATGTTACATTAGAAAACCGCTGTGGTTTATATAAATGTAACCATAGCAGTCTTGTTTATGAGCGCGACAAATGCATATGTAAAAGTAGTTGATAGTAGACAATCTTGTGGTATACTATAGTTTGTTGAAAATGGACATTTTGCAGTCCAAGGTATTCGCAACATTGTCCTCCAACACCACATCTCGAATGCTTCTAAGTTCTATCTTTTTCGGTCCGCTACACGAATTAGAATACTACCAGGAATCCGTACAAAAATATGTAAAACTTGGTGATATGAAATAATTTATTATTAATAAAGCTAATTTTAATTTAGTTGATGTTTTTTTTATGATCGAAAATATCTATAGCTCTACCGCGTACATTCTCCGATTTGAAAAACCGGATTTCAATATTAAGTTTTCGTACCACGTTATTCCACGTTTGTATCATCATTGTTAATGGATATTTAAAAATACCTATTGAAATTCGGGTTCGTAGTATGACTTCATAATTATCACAATCGACACTTTGTTAATGCCAATTCTGGAAATCGGTTACTGATTACAGAGTATCGCTGCTGTCTTAGGATAAGAATGTGGTATTACTTCTATTTTATATATAATAACGGTGAAAATTAAGGCTTATATAAAAATCCTTGACTTTGGACTTAATGGTTATAAGATATTAAATATTACAGTTTAAAAAAATCCTATATTCGAATCGTTTTAAATTAATTACCCCTGCTGTCTTCGTAGGTCCTTATTCTAAGTCATGTAAGTGACTCTTGTCTGTTATGAGAATAAAAAATGTCTTTAAACCTAAGTCGTATCTCAAGTCACCATTTCTTTTGAGCGCTTTTAAAAATGTCAATCTTGACATAGAAAAATAGTTTGACAGCTCTTGAAACTAGGTTTTTTTACAATTTCTAAATTGTATTAATTAGACTTTATTTTAACTAGGAAAGTCATTACGATATTAGGTTAAATGCCCGCGGACCCCTAACATATCGTTATTAATGACTTAAATATCAAGAGACCGTCCCACGCCGTCATTCGACTTATATCAATACGAAACAATGGTATCTACAGGAATGCGAGTATCTCGTTGAAACTTTAAGTATCTAAAACTTGACATTTTTAATATCTTTGAATTCTGTATAATTAAAATATAGTTTATCGATTCTTCTTTTGTTCAGCGGGTTTATATTTAAATTTCAGTAAATACTGTTTCAAAAACGATTCATAGAATGACTAAATTATTCGCTGCAATGGAAGGATAGGCATAATAACGCTTCATAAAGAAATTTAGAATAAAAAATATAAACACTAAAGAGGACTAGAAATGGAATGGAATAACAGAGATCGACTTCGAAAGATGACAAGAAGTTTACACACCAAAAAGTTTTGACTTTGGAACAATGTTTCTATTATCTATGGCAGTAACTAGTAGAGGTTTTGGCGCCATTTATACTCAAGCGTGAACGTGAATAGCCGCGTACTGACTGAGCGAGCAGCCTCGCGAAGCAGCCTCGGACGTTTGCTTCGCAACGTTTGCCGCGCGAGGCAGCCTCGGTCTGTAAGTTTTCTAATCCGAGGCTGCCTCGCGCGGCAAGTCCGAGCCATCGTGAGCATCGACGCTCAGTTTAACTTGAAGTCGAATAGAGACCGCGCGTGCCCGTATAGTTTGCCCGAGACCACCATGAGGCCGCACATTCGGAAAGCTGTCGCTACCACTGCCTTTTTAATAATTCTAAGGCTTGCAAAAAAAAGAAAACAGAAAACTAAACGTTTTTGGATTAAACTCTTATACAAAAATAGATTACAGGCTGGGAACAGATTATTTGAAGAGTTGTGCTTCGATGACGAAGAAAAAAATTTCACTCGAATGAGTAAAATCGAATTTGACAATGTGTATTCTCTCATAAACGCCAAAATAAGCAAGAAGGACACAAATTTTCGAGAAGCAATATCCGCTAGGGAAAGATTATTAGTGACGTTGAGATTTTTGGCCACAGGAGATTCTTATACCAGTCTACAGTATCTATTTCGTATATCAAAACAAAGGATATCGGTTATAGTCCCTGAAGTCTGTGATGCTATAATTGAGGTGTTAAAGGATTATGTTAAGGTAAAATAAAATTACATATTTTTATTATTTTTTTATTAATCTGATTAGAAAATTGGACAAATAATATAAGAAAATTAAACAAACAAATATTTAATGATGAGGAGCTGGAGAAGGAGGAGGGGGAGGCATCGAAATTGGTGAGATAGGAGGCATTGGTGAGGCAGCAGGCATCGGTGAAGTAGAAGGCATCGATGAGGCAGGAGGCATCGGTGAAGTAGGAGGCATCGGTGAAGTAGGAGGCATCGGTGAAGTAGGAGGCATCGGTGAGGTAGAAGGCATTGGTGAGGCAGCAGGCATCGAATATGTAGATGGCGTCGATGAGGAAGAGGGATGAGACATATATCTTAAATTATCGTGTTCACCATATGATTGAGTATAATAACTATAACCACTGTATGCTCCCATGTCTGCATCAAAGATAATTTTATTTATTGCATTTTTTACGTATGCTAATGTAATTTTATCATACTTTCTCAACTCATTTCCTATATATTGGCCATACACATTATAGGGATCATTTTTTTCTGATATATTATCGCTTGCACACTGTTGTATGAGTGTTAATGCTTCAGATATGGCGTTATCAGTAAGATCATCACTTTCGTTCATTTTGGATCTCTTTTTAGGTCTAGTTGACTTTTGTTTAGGTCCTTCCGTTGTCGTCGAGTTTGAAGTTTCATTTTTTTCTTCGTTATAACCGTCATCATTTCGAGTATTATCCAGACTTGCATTCTGTAAAGATAGAAATTATTACTTAATTTTATTTACAGATACCATCATCCGAAGAAGAGTGGCTTACCATAGCGAAAGAGTTTGAGAGCAAATGGAATTTCCCACATGTCATAGGAGCAATGGATGGGAAGCATGTTATATTACAGTCGCCGATAAATAGTGGCAATGATTATGACTGTTACAAAATGTTTCCAAGTATAGTGCTGTTTGCTTTAGTTGACGCTAACTATAAATTTCTGTACGTAGACGTTGGCAGCAAAGGACGTATATCAGATGGCGGTGTGTTTAAAAATACCAATTTATATAAAAAGGTCGAAAAGAAGGAATTGAACATTCCTTCACCAGAAATATTACAAATACCGTATAAAATTGCAGTGCCCTATTTTATTCTAGGCGATAAAGCTTTTGCTCTCAATGATTACACATTGAAACCTTATGAAGGTACTCCAGAAAGAGGTTCAATGGAAAGGATTTTCAATTACAGGCTGTCCAGAGCAAGAAGAGTTGTGGAGAATGCCTTTGGCATTTTAAGCTCCGTTTTTAGAGTACTGAGGAAGCCACTACTATTAGAACCAGAAAAAGCTACGAAAGTCGTATTGACTACCATATGCTTATATAACTACTTGCGTAGAGATTTAGCTTCCTCACAAAGGTTCACTCCCCCAGGATCATTCGATGCCGAAGTTGAAGGGACAGTAATACCCGGCCGATGGCGACAGGATACAGAAATGTCATCAATGCTATCTATTCAAGCCATACCACGGCGAGGATCAACAAATATAAAAGAAATACGTTCACATTTAGGGAGACATTTCATAACAAACGGAGCAATTTCTTGGCAGAATAATTATCAGTAAATAATAGGTACTCACTTCTTCACCTAAAGTATCTTGTGTATTTCCTGGGTGATTTCTATCTCCTAGAAAACTGAAGGCTTCATAGGCATACCAATTCGAAACATATATTTCACCACGACCTGCAGTATAAAATAAAAAAAATAATATTAGAAATAATATAAAAACCGATGTAACTTTGAATATAATAAAATGAATGTTGTTAACCCTAATCATAAACATTAAATAATAAATACCTGATCCTGTGATTCGGCTTTTTTTTTCTCTCGACTTTTCCCTCCTGTAAGACCCTAGTAAAGAGTCCATTTTTTTCTTTAATTCAGCTATTCAGGAAGGTTCATTTCCTGGCTTATTTTTCTCCATGCATCTTCCCTTAGTCCTCTATTTGTGTAATCAGGACATTGCGCATCCCAAAGTCGTCTATATTCACCATATAGTCGTATTAATTTAAGACACTGTTCTTTATCCATGACGCACAACTAACACGCAACGAATAAGCGAGGCAAAACACTACCGTCTTGAGTGAGCGCGGCAAACGTACTGAGGCGCCTTTGAACATCGACAAAAACCGACAACGTTCGGCTCGGGCCGCGGCACGCTCGGGCGAGGCACGTCTTGACCGACCGAGGATTTGCCTCGCGAGGCAGCCTCGCGAGGCTGCTCGCTCAGTCAGTACGCGGCTAATGAAAAAGAAATCATTTGAAGTTGAAACCCAATTTGTGATAGTTTCTGCACACGACTTGCACATGTGTGGTACAATCAACGCATATTTGGATTTATGTAATATTGTTTAGGAGGCTTTAATTATTTATAATTCTGTAAGTATAATTTAATTTATTAGTTTAAGATACTTTTATAGATATTAATTAAGAAAAATCCAGCTACACACGGCTATTTAGGTCTAAGCCGGTTTCTTCATAGCCAAAGTCCATTCGGTGCACGGCCGGGAATCAAACGTTCACAGCCGCAAGTTAAAACCATTTGGGTAACACTGTTTAAAATTACTAAAGAGGGTCTAATTATTAAAGATCACGTTGTTTTATGTTTTATTAATGTAATTAGTCCGAGGCTAATAAACAGCAAAAGATTTTTCTTTGGACCACGCAACTATAATTTTGGAGTTTTTTGAACATTAGGTATCTGTGAAAAAAATTGGTTTCCTCATACTTCATAGACACGTTCGAAATACAAAATTGTAACAGTACGCGGATTGTAGAATAGTTGCCGTCGTAAAACACGAATTGATATAGGGGTTGCTAGCCTAGGTCACAGTCTAGGAGACGTTGATTTTATATTTATCACTTAAAATAATATTACGTCAAACATAATTATTTCGTTTTGATAAAATAATTAAATTATTCTGAGAGCTTGGTTCGTAACGGTTAGGAAATTTATTTTTGATGTTTGCTGTGAATATACATATTTAATTGTTCAATTAAGTTAGGGCTACCCGGAAGAGATCACCGCCCGTAGCAGCATGTTTTTAATTTTTTGTAGTTTATTTTAAATAATATTATTTAATTATTGTGCTAAAGTGCATATTAATAAATAAGTGGTAATGAAATAATATTATAATGGTAATAATCAATGTTTTGACATCAATTTTCTAATAAATTAAAATTAATTCAGTCCAACACTGTAGCATACATTATGTTTTTTTAACTGCCTTTAAGAAAACAAATATAACAAATTATAAACATAATTAATTTTCATACAAGTAGTCAAACGAAGAAAAAAAGCGGAAGAAAAAATAGTTAATAAAAAGTTTGTACAAAATCTCTTAGAGCAGAATATTTTCGTGCGTGGTTCGCGTGCGAGCGTTTCTGATCATGATAGCGGCCCTTACCGCCTTCCCGCCACCGGCCAAGGGTCGAATGGACTCCTAATCGCTTTACTAGGTCTATGAGCTGATATTCTCCAATGCATACGAGGTAGCGACGCTTTGAAATATTAATTTAAAAAAAATCATCTATTTATATATATATTTAAGTAAAAAATTACAGAACATTAATAAAATAGTATAGTATCTATTATAAAACTATTGTATATATTATACTACTTTTGTATATATATATATATATATATACAATATACACTTAAAATATAAACTAAAATATATCATTAAAAGGAGTCCCTTTAGGCAAGTATTAGTATCTTACATCCATGTGATCTTAAAACTTGTTGAATATTTTTTAATTACAAAATACTGGCGTAAAAATCATGGATGACAGGGGATTCAAATTTAATGTTATATAGTAATGAATTACTTATTGTGCACGCTCCTGATTGAGCATAATTTTAATAGCAATAGTTATAGTAGCTCAAATGGTAACACTTGGAAACGAGATGTATGACTCCCGTATTTGTCATACGGGAGTGTCGCTTTCTTTGCTGTGTTCGCGCGTTTGTTTCTGCATTTTTGAAGAGAAACTTCTTTTGGCGCATGGGGGTAAAAAACATTACGGATGAAACGTGACCATAATAAAATTAGCGTCACGAAGATGTGCAGCGAAGAAAGGGGAGAGAGCGATTGAGACCGATTGAGAGAGAGTGAGAAGGACGAATTACCTTATGGAAATTCTATATTTTAAATTAAAATTTCGTAAAGAGAATTTATGAAATATTAGTAGATATTTTATACTTTATGCAAAATAATTTATTGAAATCTCAAATGACGAATCGTAAATGAAAATGCCAAGTGTTTTTATTATCGAAGAAATACATTTTAAAAATTAAATTTATAATTTGTACTAATTTTCGACACTTAGTATTTTAATGGCAATTAAATTCATTTAATTCCTTACATATCTTTCTGTTTCCCTCCCTCTAAGTCTCGTTTTATATTTATAGAAATATGAACAAGACTTAAAAATTAGTTTGCCAAAGAAGTTTTACTTCTGACCTGTGTAGTTTGTACGCACGCACTTTTTTATTTTATATAACCGGGAGCAAATGGGCAGGAGGTTCACATAATGATAATTGATACCGCCGCCCAGGTACACTTTTGCTGCCAAAAAGCTCGCAAGTGCGTTGGCGGTCTTTTAAGAATTGCTTTCATTTAAACTCACATTAATGTCGTATTATGGTTTAAGTATTTGTATTGTGACACTAAGTGCCCCCGCAAACTTAAAGATTTTTTGCTTGTTACCATTGGATACCATAAGGTATGATTTTATTGATTTTTTACATTGTTAAATATTTGAACCTTTTTGTATATATTATATATTCCATTTTGGCTACATCGTTAGTATACTTGTTTTTTATTATATATAATAATTTATATTACATGTTGGATTACGAAATAAATAAATAAAGTAAGATTTAAGTACTTTTTCAAAATTATTGCAGAGCGCGATTCTCTCATGACTCAGCCCATCGGCCTATGCAGGTGACTTGCAAGCGTTATTAGCTGTGACCGCCACTTAATGATTGGCCGAGATTCGAACCGGCGGCCGCGCTTTAAAAGCATTGAGCTATTATGTAAATATCGTCATAAAATTATGATTGTAATAGGACCTTTTTATCGTGTAATTACCGAGGAATCGCATTACTTTGTTGCTTTCATATTGCGCCTTTAAAGGAAAATCTTGAATTGTATATTTTTTATTTATTTCTTGTATTCTGAGGAAGGTTTTAATGTAGAGAAAATTTTGAAAAAAAAAATATGATTTTATTTAGTACTTAAGATTTTATAGCTTACCAAAATGTTCCATATTATGTTGGTATGTAGCTACTAAAAAGGTAGGCTAAGTAGAATCATATTTAGGCGAAACGAATTTCGCGGGGTTTATCATTAATCTAAATTCATAAAAACTAAACAAGTGTAATTACACTTTCAGCTTAAGTACTCTTTCGTCTCTTTCCGTCTAATTGTGTTTCCGCTGTGATGATAAGAGACAGATGAGTTCAAAACTGTTGTTGTTTTTATGAATGAGGACGTAAATGTTACTATACACCATAATTCACATTCACGTATTATTTATGTCAGACGCAAAAATCGACACTTTGCAAATCACTTTTTTATATAAAGCTGCAAACGTGCAGGAGGCTCACCTGATGTTAAGTTATATGTCCGCCCATGGACACTTACACTTGCTACTTTAAAAAATTGGTACGCTTAGGATTGGTTCGGTAATACTTCAGTGGGCATCTGGTACCATACAGGGTTGAAAAACTTTATTTTGTTATTATTAACATATTTTATATCCGCGATGAAGGATAGTGACCTGTTACCACAGGACTTCTATAATCCTATTATAGGCACCGGCCTCTTAAAAATATGGTCAATATCTGCAGCATGTAAACCTGCTAAATGTAATATTGTGAAGAGGCAAATAAAATTTATTATAATTATAATCTATTCAATATTCATGTATAATAATTTAAGTAACCCATTTAATGCCAATACTAAGTTGAATTGCATAGAAATCGCTCCGCAAAGTCTTAGGACCTGTCTCAGGGCTGATAGCATCGTCCATGTGTGGTCGTTTTTTGCAACGTTTAGCGTGACTCGCGTATTACTGACGTTATTTTGACATTTGAATGTACGGAATCTAGATAAAAGGTTAAGCCAATGTTTAGTATGGATGTTTGTTACAACTTACAACATATCTAGGTATTTTTATTATTTATTCCCACATCATATGTCGGAGCGATGGCGTTGCTGTCAGCTGTCATTGTCATTATGTCACAGAGCTTATAAATGAACAACGTCAAATTCAAATTAGTTTTAAACCGTAAAATTATTGTTTCTTTTATTTGCCAATATTGCTAGATTAATTTACGTCTATTCAACTACCGATTATGTCAAGCTCTGATTATTCAGAGCTACTTAGCATTAACTGTTTATAAGTTAAGAGACGTTTAGTTTTAATGTATAAACCGCAATAAAGTTCACCACAAAAATCCTTTTTGCCTTTTTGAAAATTGAGTTTACCAACCAAATTTATAATACGTAATTTCACTGATAGTATGTATGTTAAGTTGAATATATATTACTTTAGTAGTTCGGTATTCTTGTTACTATACTGAATACATAGACCACTAAGAAGGTCCTTATAAATTAATCAATAGACAAGAAAAATATTATATAATACGACCGGTGCAAGACTCATATACTGGCAGAAATTAATTGAATAAAGTGAATTCTGTCAATTTGTCGTGTCATGTAAAGCGTTGTGACATAGTTAATATAAGGGCGAGCTCCGGTATAAAGCTAGTCATCGTGCTTTGCAACTAATGCCTAGTATAAGAGAGGTTGTAAGGATATATTTGACAGTCTAACTGTCAATTACTATATTATATTTTTTTATTTCACTTTATGTGCCTACCTACGTACTATTTTTGAATTTATATTTTTTTCTATTCGCAGACGCTTGGCGGAGCCATGCGACTTCTTCGATACAGAAAGTGGCCGCGGGACTTGTATGCGAAATCGCGGGTCTACAATAAAGAAAAAAATCCCTTATTTAAACTTCGTTACATTACAGATAGCATAAGTTATTAGAGATGCAACCTTAGAGTCGTCTTATAGCTAACAATCGATCTCTTCCAGCAACCCTAGCAAGAAAAAAAGGTACTAAGGCTAATAAAGTGCGAGAAGTGCATAAATTAATTACCAAAAATAAAATTACAAATGCAAGGGTATAAATAAATAAAATGCATTTAGAACGCGTTTAAAATATTTATTTGTTATATTAAGTCCAAACTACCACATCTTATAAAAAGGTCGACGTTAGCTCCTCGCCTATAATGAATTTAGATTCGTGCAAACATTTGCACCGTTGTCATTGAACGTAAATATTTGGTTTCTCTCGGATGAAGGTCTGAAGCAAGATCTCGCGCAAATATTTGATTAAAATAATTATGGTTTCCAAAAACAATATATGAAAAATGCGTCGTGATTTCCTAATGCCTAGTGTAAGAGACATTTGGAAATAATTAACGACTAAAATATATGAGTGTTTCCTTCAACTTTGAATTTGTTCCGTATTATTAAGTGAATATACGAAGGATGAAATTATACGAAGGAAATCATTGTTGATATAAAAAAAATCTATAAAATATGAAACCCGAATGTTAAACTTAAAAAAACTATATTTCGTAAAGGAGCTAATAGAAACTACAGGTAAAACATAATCGTGTGTTGTATAGACCATTTATCATAGATTTAGTCATAGACAATTTCCTTATATTGTCTTTGATATAGGTTATATTTTATTACTTGTATTTACAATATTCTTAACATACATAGTAGAAATAATAATAATAATAAATAGTTTGGTCTCTGTGGCAGTGTTTCATTTAATGCTGTATTACGATAGTTCTTCGTTGAGCGAGGAAAGCATCACTTCTAAGGTCTTCGACTTTAAAATAAGCGGGTAATACAGTACCATAGCTGGTAGACATAAGTGCTATAGCAGACAATACGTCAACTATCAAGTTAACAGCTTTAAAAATACAAGTATGTTTTCTTAATTGTGAATTAATGAAACTTAAAATATCAGTAGTTGGCACGCGAACACGGCTAATCCGACATTAGGCCGACTGTTTGTTTTCTGTCACGCGACGGCCGGACAAGGGTGACAAAACTTGTATACACGCCATTTTTTTATTGAATCTAAAAAAAACTATAACTTCGTAAATAAACCTAAATAGTTAAGTAATCTCACACATTATAAATGGATATTATAATATTAATAAAAGCGTCGTTTGCTGCTAAACATCCTAGCTGGCCATACAGGTTTTACAGTAGAACTTAGCCTATAAGAGAATATAATATATATAGCACTATTTTCCTTTAAAAAAACCTTGAAAATTCCTTGAAAAAAATGATTTTAATATCCAATAGAAAAAGTTTGACCCTGTCCAGCAATGCATCCCTTTTATTTAATAGAACAAGGGGCAAACGGGCAGGAGGCTCACCTCATGTTAAGATATACCGCCGCCCATGGACGCTCTCAATACCAGAGGGCTCGCGAGTGCGTTGCCGGCCTTTTTTATTACCTATATTTTATTTTTGTAGATTTGGTTAGGCACTTCTTGCACTTTACTCTTAGTATTTCTTTTTTTTTATGTTTTTTGCCTGAAAAAGATTGCTTGTAAGGCCGCCTCCATCCCTATTCATTTATGTTATATGTTTTTATTTTATGTAACGAAATTTAAATATATATATACCAACATTTGGTATACGCTAGATAAGTTAGCTTTTATATCTCAGATTTATATAAATATATCTTACAGGCCTTTATCTTCCTTTCCTGTTAAAAATTACTAACATTTAATAAACTTTAATTACAATTTTCTATTGTATTCTATTAGTACTAACTTTTACAATTTCTTTTTTTAGCTTAAATTAATTTGAATGATAAAGTGACAGTCGGCTGTTAGCAGTGAAGCGTGTCTACGGGGTGTCAGACACTTCTGTCAGATCGTCAGAGTCGGGTCACAACCTCTGACACACCAAATAATTTGATAGATTTCACATACCGTCACGAATTAATAGTTTTTGTTTAAATTGTTTCAAGAAGTTAAATCATTCAACATTCATTATATTTGACTGTTTTTTATTTCGACATTTCGTTTTCTATAGGAAGGCATCGAAATTTACGATCAAAACAAATTTAAAAGGACCATGCTATTGTAAGAAACATTGGTATGTTTAGATATATACTTCCTCCCTTATTCAGCTGTACCTACTCAGTTACGAGTTTAACTGTTAATTAATTTGGACATTAAATTTAGTTGCATTGCTCTTTATAAATTATTAATTATTCTATAATTTACTAGATATTTAATGCGAAACTGTTATTAGCAATTTTAATTTAACATTATCATTTAAGACGTGTTAGTTTAAAAAGTGTATTTAATCTATATTTTTGCCAATATGATTAAAAATACTGGTCGACAAGATAATTTTACTATATTAAAGAACTATAGTAATGATAAATTGTTGCATAGATGATAGACTCTAATTAGACGTGTGTAAGTGTCAAAGAGATTTCGATAGAGACGTCTATACCGTGACAGGGGGTGACATATCGCCACAGACAATCTAGTCTAGTTATTACAGACTATGGGTAAGTAAGAAATGTTTAATCACTTTTGCTGTCGTTGCAATGTTTTGTTTATTTACTAGCTATAATAATCCTATTTCTGTGATTAGTCCTTTGGTTAAGTGTAGTTTATACCGAGGGAGCAAGAAAAATTGACAAAACTTATCACAGAATGGTACCCTTTAGACGGAAAGAGACATAGAGGAAGACAGGCTATGAGATGGGAGGATAACGTTAAGAATATAGCGGGTTCATATGGACTCGCACTGCAAAAATTAGAAAAGACTGGAGAGCTTTACAGGACTTTGTCGGAAGACAAGTTGTAACCGAACTAGCGTTTGCCGATAATCAATAGATAGTACAATTGTTAGTATATTAGTTAAACTCTAGTTAATAGTCAAAATTTATTTTTTACTCATAAGTAAATTAATTTTAGGCACACGAAACTACTTTGTGTAAAACTTGTTAACAACAATAAAGGCTTTTATTTATTTATTTATACCGAGGGAGATGGCTGATGAAATGTCGTCAAATTGTTCTTACAAAATGCTAGTTTCCCTAACTGTTACCTAGCGATGTATTCTTTACCTTAAGGTAAAAATATATTTTTGTTGTTGTAATTTTTAGTCCAAATAATTGGTTTACAACATTCTATAACTAGTTCAGGCTATATTTAATAAAGTAATACGAAATAAACGTCGTTTACTTGTTACAAATTGTTCATAATTTGTCGTTACCTCATTAAAAGTAGTTACCAACAAGAAAATAATGAATTAGATGTCATAATATCGGTTTAATTAAAAAAACGCTTGTACGCATTTATACGAATTGTTAATAAGTCACGAAATAACAAGTAGTAAATGTTACCTGTCATATATTAATTGGTCTTTAATTAAGCGATTCTTTTAATTAGGTAGGTACTGGTGCAGCCTTGATTGTCTTGTATTAAATTTTAAGAAGGTTATAATTTCTAAGGTTCTTAAACCCGGGCGGGGCCTTAAATTAAATATGGAACAGTATTTAAATGGAAGCCCTATATTATGTGTTTAAAACTTCCGTGTCTCGAATAAGCACTGTATGGTTTTCCTGCTGGTAGTCGGTAACTACCCATAGAGATTGCCAATGTGATCCAGACTTGATGATGCAGTGTTTTGTGGCCAAGCTTATGACATCGACACTACGGTTATAGAGAGAATTAATTTAAAATTGTATATAAAAATCAGAGATCATCATCAGAGTATGAGAGTTATGGACTAGATCAGAAGTCAGAACGGCCGGGTTTAAGAACATTAAAGTATTTTACGGTACACGACAAAAACATTAAATGATAGTTTAAAAACTCACTCCGACGCAACTATTATAGTTTATTTGTTTAACAAGAATTATGTTTGTCTACCGCAGACATAAATAATTAAAATAAATTAATATGAAAGTATTATTATTTGGTTTTTGTTTTATTTATTATTTTTTATAATTTCAAATGTTCAAATATATGATAAATGAAACACTTTGTTTGAAGCTGCGTAACAACTGGCTTTAATTGTCTAAAACATGAGCTTATAACTAATATAACATTAGGTACGGGTAATGGGGTTGCGACGCTGGGTGAACAAAAAACTAACTTGACTTATTAAAGAGTTCGTAAATCTGAGTGACACTTATATTATTGGACATTATCGATGTGTGTTTACGCTTCTAATGATTAACTAAAATACCTATATGATATGTAACTTCACTAATGTTAGGTTACATAACTCAAGTATGGAGTTCAAGTTTTAAACTGCTGTTGTTTTTTTTCTTGCTAGTGTAGGTATACATTGTATAGTGTATACGCTAGTTTAAGATATTATTTAATATTTTTCCTTAGTTTACGTAATGAGATAATCTCCTACTGTACTCGTATAAGATTTTCCGTTGCCGCTATGTTACGGGATTCTATTTTATTTTTAATCTGAGTTTAACCTGTTAAACACGATATTTATATATACAAAAAATGAGTAATATACGAGAATCTATAAAGAGGCAGAGTTCAGACTTACCGCTAAGTAGGGCTTCCGAAGGTTAAATGTTATGAATATTGACATAAGGGGCTCATAAGTTCCCAATTAAAATCATACCCTTAGCATTCAAATGTAATATAAATCTTAAATGGATTGAATCTGAACAGGATCTTAAACGTATCGAAAACTTTCACTATTGTGTGATGTTACAGTAATTATTATGTATTTATAAGTCAAATTCGATTTTACAAGTGTAAAATTTAGTTTTCCTTTTTAATTATTTATTATTTTATGTGTAAAAATATATATTACAGCATGCTTTGTTATCAGAATTGATATCTGTTTGTCATCATACAAATCATTTCAGAATAAATTTGATAAAAAATAATACGGAATTGTCCCGTAATATCTTATTGAAGAGCAAACATAATCGCTTAATGAATGACTGTTTTTCTAAGATTTAAATCCAGGATCCAGATAAAACTCTGTGACCAACTGAGTCTAAGAAGAACTAAAAGTAGGTGCCTAGCTTTCAATATACATATAAGTAAAATTATTATTTTATTTTCCTATATCAGACCTGAGGTTACTTGGAACCTAGGCACGTAAAACTTTATAATTGATGATGAACAGTATTAATTTATAAAAGCTAGTACCTACTGTGTCCATATTTATATAGGTACTTCGTAGTGAGGTCAGAGGTTCAATTCCCACCGAATAATAATGTGCAGTGATTGGGTTTGGTTACGGGACTTCAAACAACAAAATGATATTTTCAATAATAACTTTTAATTGTTCAATAATTAAGTTAATAAGAAGTTAATAAGAAGCTAACCTGCTGGCTTGGGGACGTTCCGTTTGACCTGCATCCACTTATACGTAGGCACAGCATGCTGCGGATGAGTCTGGTGCGCCACGTGGTGTTGCATGTCCCCCTCTCGAGGGAACTCCCTCATCCCCCCAAACTCCTCCTTTGGGACGTACGGAACCTCAAACTCCCCACACGGCAGTGGTGACCCATGACTATACTGCATTGTGTCATCCACAAAGTGCATGTTATATTTTGTCTCTAAATAGTGATTGTCTAATTTATGTTCGTGAAGCATTTCGTCTTGTCTTGGATCTTCTCTGTGTTTAAATGTCTCTGGGTGCGGCGGTAACGGCTGGATTGGGTATTGGGGCAATTCTCCATAATCCAAGTTCGTGTAACACAGCCCTGTGTCCGTGCTTATAACTGGGTTCGTTTCAGGCTGTCCGTGCAGAATCGGTTCATAATAGTGCGTGCTTGGCTCGTAGTAGCCCTCGTGATAGCCCTCATACGGGGTCTGGTAAGATCCCTGCTGATAGTACTCAGCGTTATACCCATTCTGGTTATTGTACATCCCGATGTCCATAGTCATCATGTTTGTTATCGAAACCGAATTACATTACACACATCACTTAACCGGGACTGGACCGGCCGTCCGCTTGCCCGTCAGGTGGAACGAACACTAAACGCGAAAGAAACACCACCACACGACAAATTAATCGGCCGTCTTCTTCTCACACGTAGTGAATCGGTAAAAGAAAGGGATGGAATGAACCAGTGATGCAACTTATGATAAGCGGATAAGAAACGTGATTTTATGAGACTCGTTTCACGGCTGTGGTGTATCTTGTAACATTCTTTGCGTTATACTTGTGACGTTGACGGGCGCGTACTGTGGGTAACTAGCATGTTTTTGCATGAAATGGGCGGAGTTTGAAGAAGGGGCGGACTCGAGGGGATTATACGGGCCAATGGCTTTCCGGGTATAGCATCTCCATCTTGGATTGGTTAAAGCGAGATAATAGTTGCGAATCTGGGAGGCTGGGAGCGAGTGCTTTTTATTTACCCCGTAGTGAATGGTCCAGCTGACAGTTAGTGGAAATAGTTCAATTTATTTGTTGGACGTAAATCGATGGAAGGTGTGAAATGCTGCCATGTTCGCGGTTTGTTCAGTGGCAGATGTTATGTATTCTTATTGTCTGAAACTGTGACGAATCATTTATGTAGCTTATTGAATTGTTCACATTGAGTTTTTCCAAGTTTGAATTCAGTTATGATTGATTACTTAGCACAATAATCTTCCTTAGAGTAGCTTACTTCTAGATTATGTCAATTTAGGTAAATTAAATAAAAATACCTATGCGTGCATGACGTGGGATTATGGGTATCTTTCCTGGATAAATGTAGCGAAGTGTCGGGTCGGTATAGATGATTTAAAATCTTACAAAAAAACAGAAACGAATCGCCTTTAAAATAAATAAATCAGTGGCACTACAACCTCTTTTCGGGCCTCAGATTTCTTTATCTGTTTCATGATAATTTGACACACGCTGTCGACTTTTTGGGTCTAGGGCAAGTCGGTTTCCTCACGATGTTTTCTTTCACCGATCGAGCGAATGTTAAATGCGCACATAGAAAGAAAATCCATTGGTACAATGCCGGGGATCGAACCTACGACCTCAGGGATGAGACTCGCATGCTGAAGCCACTAGGCCTATTTAGAATTATTGTTATTTGAAGCCACTACTTACAGGTTAAGAATATTATAAATACCTACTGTATATTTTTGAGTAGAAAATAAATCTGCATTTTCAAGATCGAAAATAAACGAAATTGAAATTATTCAAATATTATAACAATGACAGAAAAAACTTTAAAACAAATTAATACTTTGATCTTCTATCTCACTTTAACGATGTCTCCTTCTACCGGAAACGTTCGTTATCCAATAATAATCGATTACGGAGTCCAGTGGCAGGTATACGGGCAATTATTATGGAAAGTCGAGGATTATTGCTACCTACGTAAATTTTTCAGTTTATAAGATTTAACTATGTAAAATTAAGATTCTACTTTCGCTTTAATTTATACTAAAATTATAAAGGGGAAAAGTTTGTGAGGTTGTAGGGGTTAAACTCTAGATCTACTTAACCGACTTTGTCTAACTTATAGGTATATTGTAATTTATATTTAAAAAAAAACGCCGCGGCTATCTTTTGTCTGTTCGCGGTAAACTCTAATATCAATACACGGAATTAATTTCAGTTTTCAACAATCTCTAGAATGATTTATGAGAAAGGTTTAAGTAGAAATATTTTATTTTTAATTTTACGGGTCACGGTTGCACTTGCGATGCCGGAATGTCCCTAGATGGGTTAAATCTAAAGTGTAATCACCAAACGAAAACGGTAATCAAAGTAACGTCGTTTTCGGGCGTCGTCGCCCTTTTTATAATATATTATATATTTCGATATATGTAATTATTGTCATGATGCAATATAATGCGTCACTAACATTCTGAAAGTTGAAAGTTTAAGGTTTATGGAACACCTTGAACAACAAAAATTTCGTAAAAAATCACCTTACAAAGAAATGAATTGAATTTTCAGATTATGTTCTATTGCATCGATTAGCATTATTAAATATTGACTTTAGTATATAGTATACCGTATATACCTATACAAAGAGCTGAACCGTATAGTTACAAATACATACTTGGAAAAGATACTGGTTACTATATATGTCTATGTCTATAAGAACTTGAAAATGTTTTACAGGAGTCTTTGAAGCCTGTATATTACCGTACCTGATTTAGGCATGAAAACTGGTCACTCAATGATAAACAAGAAAATAAACTAAGAGTATGTCAAAATAGTATCGTAAGAGTAAAAGTAGAAGAAATAAAAGACATGACAAAGTTTAGAAATGTTGTTACTTCTAGTAAAAGATTAAAGTAGAAATGGACAGAACACATTATGAGAGAAGACAAAGATAAATGGACGAAAAAAGCGATGATAAGACTTTCTCGCTATGACAAAAGAAAACGAGGAAGACAAAAAGATGGGAGATAAGTAGAGCAGCTGGCCCTATGGCTACGTAAAGCTAGACACCGAGAAGAGCGGAAGGTCTTAGAGAAGCTCATGGGCAAGCTGTGAAATAGTAATTAACCGGCTTGCCGATTTTTTTTTATTGAACAGGGGGCAAACGGGCATGAGGCTCATCTGATGTTAAGTGATACCGCCGCCCATGGACACTCTCAATGCCAGAGGGCTAATTATTAGTGTTTACAGTAGGTACTTCACATTTGTATGTACCTACTAGTATAAGTATTTTACAGCAATAAAGGCTTATTATTATACAGTATATACCTAGTCTTGCAGTTATGATATACCTATTATGCTTGCTAATATCAGAACCCATTTAGAATATAAAACTTGAAAATAGCGCAGGCGAAGCAACGGATTATTCTATACTGTTTACTTTTATGTTATAAAGAGAAAATAATATTTTATTTAATAATATAAGAAAGTAATTTTGTAATAACTCAGAAAATATAACGAATTCATAAATTTATTTTTAATTACTTCATAAATATTTATATCAAGTATTTCATAAATAATATAGTCGCAAATTTTGTTTCTTACTTTAACTAGACTTAACTAATATTCAATTAGGTGCGGCTTATCAAAATCTTTTACTAAAATTGATAACATATACGAATTTAAAAATACTTTGCGATAATGCCCACAGACTTTACCATTATTAATCAAACACGTCACAACACCATGATACCATTTCAATAATGACTAATAACCCTTTTATAAAAATGTACACTGGAAACGCACCCGTAATACTTATGAATTACAGATCAAAATACTATATCAAAATTGACGCGACATTTTACAAGACAAAAGTGTGGATTATGAAATATGGATTCTTTATCAAAATTCAAGCTTAATAATTTTCTTTTCGATTGCTGTTTTATTTCAGACCTTACTACCTATTATTAAGGTTGAAATTGGGACGCTATGAATAATTTTAATGGTGCCGTTTTTATAAAGACATCAACTGTCACGCTGTCCTTAAGACGATAATTTTGACTAGATTATAACGAGAAATGGAAGTAAGATTATCTGTGGAGCTTTAAGTGCGTTTCGATATCAATTTATATTTGTAGTAGTCTGTGGGAGTCGTTTATAGTTTAGAACAGTTTCTGAACTGGTTTCTATGGCAACACATCAATGTTCTAAAACAATATGTACGAGTAATATACTTAAAACCAAGTTAGAACAAGAGTTAGTCAAGAATAAGAATACAGGTTCTTTACGTGTAAGTTTTATTACCAATAAACTTCAAAGGTTTCTATTAGTTTCTCAGCGTATTAATTGACAGTTTTATTATTATATATATAGAACTAGCGGACCCGGCAGACGTTGTGTTGCATGATATATCAAGCGATTAGGATATAAAACAAATAATGTAAGTACCGACAGAATCGCCACCTGCCTGGCTGATTTCTAAATCTAAACCATCCAGGGCGCCATAGGGCGCATATAAAAATTCATTCAAATCGGTCTAGCCGTTTAATAGGAGTTAAGTGACATATACACTCATACGGTAGAACCATATACCTACCTATATAAAGATAATAATTTTATATAAGTTAAATCAAATTTCATACAGTGTCTCAAAGGGCTCAGACCGCAGACGACAGAGTGCCGTCTCTCTGCAGTACGATATATATTTAGTATATATTTATGTATGTACAGCATACATATAAAACAATAATTATAATGTATATAGGTACTTACATACTACCATAAACTTTCTAAAAAAAAATTAAAAAAGGCTGTTAAAAGTGGCCTTGTAATAAAAAAATAGTGCGATCTGAAAGATAAAATTATTTATTTTTAAAGTTTCATGATAATTTTTAAATCTAATAGGCAAGTAGGTGATTAGCAGTTGCCTGACACACGCCGTCGACTTTTGGGTTTAAGACACGTCGGTTTCCTCACGATGTTTTCCTTCACCGTTCGAGCAAATGTTAAATGCGCTCATAGAAGGAAAGTACCTACATTGGTGCACACCCGGGGCTCGAACCTACGACCACAGGTATGAGAATCGCACGCTGAAGGCACTAGGCACACTGCTCGATCTGGAAGATAGCGGCACCAATTCGTACTGCTAGAGATCGCCAACATTGAAAATCTTTAGAGGACTTTGTCGAAGGAGCGGTATACAACATCTGTTTGCCGGTAGTTTTTAAATATAAATAGAGACTAAAGATTACCACGTAGTAGCAGCAGTAAAGCAGTTTATGTATAATAAATAAAATGTATTTATTATACATAAAATATTGAAGCAATATGTAACTCGCAAACTCAAACTATGATTTGGGTAGTTGAAGATGTAAGAGAATCACGCCAAGTAGAAAATTTGCGTGAGATCCCGCGAGATAGGATCTTTCATGTCGCAAGTTTGTCCCGTGTCAGAGAAAGATGGATAGCCTCCGGGGACGCTCCCTAGACTATACCCCACTATTTCGAAAATTATACCGTATCGTTTTTTACCTACATAATAGAAAAATCGGCTATTTATGCGTTTAAATATATTTAATCGTATCGACTTATCGTAATGGTAGACATTACTTAGGTGAAGCATATAACCTAATTAATTTGAGGCTTAGTTTCTTAAGGATAGAGAAAAAAACAAAATAGTAAGAAACAAAATAGTAATATGTAGTACCTAGTAGCATTCCACATGACAGCAGCTATTACAGATTATTTACCGTAGAACTTAGGTATACAAATTGTTACTTCATAGCTTCAAATAAAAATTTATGAATAAACTACGAGTCCCATTCATAATTAATATTAGAAAGACAAATATACAAGACAAACTTAACCCATGCCCAATTATTAAAAGAACCTTTATAAGTTGGTAAGGTTAGGTTAGAACCATAAATTCCCCAATAAAAGTTATAATCCACCCAATAACTATTCAATCAATTAATCAATCAAATCATTTATTTCAATTAGACCACCTAAAATGGCACTTTTGAACGTCAAACAAAATACAAAAAGATTCTAGTTGCCCCTTCCAAAAGGTAGTTTCGTGTGGAGATGAATTTGCAAGAAACTCCACACTTACTCTTTTAAAATAGGTTTACCATATTTTGTTTACATTCGTTAAATAATTATATGTGAAGACAATGTACTCTTAGAATAAAACTACTATACTAAAAAAGTTTGAATTTGTCCATCCGTAGATAAGCAATTTAAGATTTTATATCAACTTGACAAAAACAAATACACCCAAGCAATTTAATTACAATTCATATACCCCAAAATTTAAAAGTTAGGTATTGAAAAATAATTATCATATTTTTTTGTAATGGCCTTGTTACAAGGCAAGACCTTTAAGCCAAGTCTTATTGTCGGTCACTAAATTTCACTTATTTTTCGCCAAAACGTTTTTCTAGGCAAGATAGCGTCGCGCCAATCTCCACGAAGCGACGCATGAAGCCTGTACACGTAAACAAACTTCAAGTAAAAACATGTTAATTGTCATTCATAAATTACACAAATACACATAATATTATATCGATCAAAATCAGTCTCAGACGTAATGAAACTCCAAGAGAGTATTATTAGAAAAGGATAGGTAGGCCAGGCCAAGCCATATTTACAGGCTTTCTACATCTTCGTGGATTCGACTAATCTGTGACCATTATGTGTCACGTAAAAAAAAAATATTTTCAATTTTTTTTTCATTAGTTATTATTTACAATTTACTCTATAACGCTTTTTAAGACCAGCACTTTTAATAACAATGTATTGTAATTTTATACTGTCATATAGCCTATTCACTGTTTCATTTATGATCTTTAGACAATTCGACGATCACCTTTCTCTGCTTGACATACGTTTTTCTTCATCAGATATGTGCGCTTATAAAAAAGAAACATACCAGCAATTATAACAGGGAAAACTTCTTCACCATATGGGTTATATAAGGAGAAAAAAGTACATCTCCCGCCAACATCTATCCCGGTGGCATTTCATTATCTATGGCTGATTGTTTTGAAGGAATCAATAGACAAACATTTGCGCCGCTTATCTGTACCGGTGACTTAATAATAAACGTACTTTAACGTGTACGTGGGAAGGCTGGTGAGGAATTTATTAAAATAGTATGTATTAATTTACATACAGTTATTACCCCGATAATTTTTTTGATAAACTCTTTGATTACTCAAACTCAAGTTTCTATTAAATTTCATACTTTTCGTAATCAACTTATTTCGCAAGCATTTGTTTTTAATTGAGGTATTTCATTATAGAATCGCTTTGATATTCGTTATTAGAATACATAAGTCTATTAAAGTTTACGCAATAAATTATTTGACAATAATGTTTTTTGTCCTTTTATATTGGGAAATAGTTATAATTAACAGGTTTATATGATAGCAGTTCCTTAAAATATTCGGGTTGGTACACCAAAATTATTAAGCAATTAAAAAGATTGGGGGTGGTTCTTCCCAGTTATTCTCGACCGATTGGGTAATTTGGGAATTGGGAACTGTAAATGAAAATTTAGATTTTATTGACGTAAAAAGGTACTTTCCCATAAAATCTTTAAAACCGAGTCTTCATATCACAAACTTAAATACTTCTTATAACTGTAGTCAAGACTTAGATATTACCACAAACACAAGGATAGAATTGAAGGAGTTCCACAATAGGCATCGCCATATAAAAAAATTTATTCTCAATCTGTCGTATTCACAACGTAATTAAGTGCATTGGTATGATAACTACCTATAAATGAGATTAAAGACCGTTAAATCTGTTAATTGGTTCATAATTAATCACCCGCCATTCTGTCGAGTGACAGCAGTAAGCCCGCGCTTTGATTGCTGTCACATCTGACAGTTCAAGGTCGTGACAGTTTGATCTGTACGGTAGTGTATCGCGGGTCCCGAATTAGAAATAGGGAATATAAGTATAAACTATGATTTTAAAGTAAAAAACGACACATGAAGATATCTGCCGCACTTAAGGAACATAAATCTTAATTCCCGTCCTAACGATCACTATCTACACCTAGCCTAACAAAAACATCCATACATAGATAATAATTGCCTTCTATGCTCACCGTTGTATCTAATCTATGGAACACAAATTTATCAATTGGTAAAATGTGTTTTTAATCTATTGTAAATTATCTTGTTATATTAATAATAAATATTTATTCATAACAAAAATTGTATCATAAGTCTGTGTATTGTTTCAATTTTTTATAGAATGACGTTTACTCACACGTGCATGCATACATGCAGAAGCAATACATAGTTTTTCACCCTATGGTTAGAAAACAAAGGTAAATTTTACTGCTTGGACGTATTTGAAGATACAAAAGGAAGGTGGTTGGTCTCTGTAAGCTAGAGAGGAATGAAGCAAAATGTAATGTTTGTGTTAAGTTTAAAAAAATATTCGCTATTCATGATAATTTCATATTGAAAGTAGTGTTTGCGTGTGTTTGTAAATGAATTTTAGTTGCTTTATGTGTTTTTTTATGTAAATTTTGTAATGTAAACATCACTGTTATGTTTGGGTGATATTTTTCGTTTCGGTAATCATGCAACTAGACTAAGACTAGTGTTAGACATTAAAGACAACACCCGGGAAAAGAACTGGGCAGGCCATTAAGAAGGTGGGATAATGACCTAATAGAAATAGCAGGAAAATACTGGCAACCTATTGGCAAAGATAGAGACATCTAGAAAGGATTGGAGGATGCCTACAAGAGGGGTCCATATCCACAGACTACAAACATATGAAATGTAAATTAAAGACATGGAAATAAAAAAGGATTTTTTTTTATTAATAGTGTTGTTTGTGTATTGTCAACTGATGTGTACAACAAACAAAATAAATCTATAAACATAAATTTGAGTCATATATGATATCTACGATGAAGAATAGTTATGATCGCTTTTATATATTTTTAGTAATAGGTAATTTATACTATATCAGTGATAGACCATAAATATAAGATATGAATGTCGTAAAAATCAAAAATGTGGACATAATTTCAATGTTTCGAGATATATGATTTCTGTTATCACACACTGATAACATTTTGTCGCTACTTATCGATAACGTTTTTTTATTTTTGTTTTCATTCTTACGATATCAAAACTTTTTTTAATAATAATATTTTTTATTAATTTTTAATGTATGCTGACAAGCACATAAATACTTCATAGTTGGTTTTTTATTTGTGTTTTCTATTTTATTATGTACTGTGGCGTCGGTCTCCAAACACAGTGGTTTTTAGTGTGCAAATAGCTTGCTAGTTTGAAGGTCAATTAGTCGATTGAAATTTAGCATATATGAATGAGCGTACCAATTCTTATAAGGCCGGCAACGGATTTGCGAGCCCTCTAGAATTTAGAGAGTACATGGATATCATTTAACATCAGATGAGCCCGGTTGCGCCCCGTATAAAAAAACTATAAAGATTTACTAAGGTTTTGTGATATCTCTCGTCCAATAGTGACCTGTTTACAATTTTTTTTTTAATATCCTTTCAACATTAGCTTGGTTTCCTACCATTGACGAAACTGCCTGAAATAACTCAACAAAGTGTTTATTCGATAAATATATTGGGGCCTAATTTTGATGTAGTTCTTTATGTATCTACCGGTATCAGACTTGGAGTTATGGCCTTGTAAATGATAACTTATAATAATATGTAATCACATTTGTATTTGGAATGTGAACTTACGTTCGGTAGGTACGTTACGGACTATTTCCAATATGTGTGTATATTCTAGTAAAAATAAATTGATAAACTTGCGCAAGAATTGATAACGATTTTGACGATAACAGTTGGAAAAATCCAAAACGTTTCAACCTTGTAATACCTGTCTAAAATTATATTCGAAATTTAAAATTATAAGTACTCGCCTCGTACAAGACTCGTGTAGACTATTGTTGCACACATTTCCTATCACTACAAACAATCCAAGACAAATCATTTAGTCTTTTAAGCATAAGTTTAAACCTCTGTTAAATAATTTGTTTTCAAAATGAGTAAATATAACATATCAATTAAAGGTTGATTTTGGTAATATTTTTAAGGGTTTAGCAGTTGTGTTGAAAGAATGATGATGAGACCACCATATTATGTTAGCGTATAAACGCTAACATAATATGGTGGTCCATTTACTGGTGGACCAAAATATATATATGTATATATATAAATATATACATATATATATTTTAGTAAATGGTCTCTGGACGAAGACACAATTTCACATTACGATCTAGCCTACTTAAGACTAATAGTTAATCTAAATTTTTACACTTAATATGTTATATATTTAAAAAAAAAGACAATAGAAACTACATATTTATTAGGTTAGTTGTAATCTTATACAGTTTGCCTCCCAAACTTAAACTTGCGTTAGATTTTACATATTCGACATTTCACGTTGCTCTTTAATCTATGTCAATTACGGCTATTATCTACAGCGATGTGATGGTAATTTTGACAGTTTTATCATGAGGGCTAACGGTAGCTAATCGCGTAATCCCAGATAGTTCCAAAATTAGTTTACATACGGCTCACTTGTGTTTTTTCATTATTGTAAGGGATAATACTAAAATTATATTTGCGGAAAACGGACGGGTGACGCTGCTACTTAATACTACCAATCATACCAATTTGTTTTGGGTTAACCTATTACTGTCCCGTTTTTCAATAGGTTATAAAACAGAGAGAGAAAGAGAGCAGTGTTGGTCTGGTGGCTTCAGCGTGCTCTCATCCCTAAGGTAGATTCGATCCCCGGCTATACACCATTGGACTTTCTATGTGCGAATTTAATACTCGCTCGAACGGTGAAGGAAAACATCCAAAAAATTATCGTGTGTGTCAGGCCGAAAGGCTGACTAAGTCTGATATAGATATCTGAGGCTCAGACAAAATGGTTGTAGAACCATTTTTAGAACAGAAAATATAGTAGGTATTTTTATAAGTATTGGCGCGGTAATCGGTTTAGTAATATAATAATTGTTGAATAAGTATTGTTCGCTTGCCCCTGGGAACAAAGTCGTAAAAGGAAAATCTTTTCAGGAAAAATAAAAGAAGATAATGTTATTAATACTAGGATACTAAGTACATATACAAATATATTTCTGTAGTCAACTGAAAGCAATTTTTTTCCTATTTGACGATTTAAACGTTGTTATGTAGTTAGTGTAAAAAGTTCAATAATAACTAAATGTACATTACAGACATTTATCTAATTAGACTGAAGAGCAATTAACATAATTACGGACGAGACAGTAACCGCACATTATTACGGCACATTTTGACGAATGTCTAGAACGTAATAATTAATAGAGATATAATATTATTACCACTTTATTTGTTTTGAAACTGTCGCATTAACTTTTATGATTATTTGGTACATTTAGAATCAAAACTAAAACTATTTTTGTTGCTCTCTATTTTAGGAAAGTAAAATTAGGTAAACGACTATTAATAAAACAAACTAATTGCCGTAGAATAAAGACCTCCTCGTGTTTCTTTATATGTAATAAAATGTTTTGCAAAAATTCTGAAAGAAATTACAAGTAGGTACATCACCTAAAACAGATTTTAAAAAAAATATTGGTTGTTTGTAAAGTAGGTTTACGATCGAGATGTTTACGTGATAACGTCTTATTGGTGATATAAGTTTTTGGGAAGTAAGGAATTAATGAAGATAACAATTTTTTCAAATTTTAAATTACATCTATCGTTTTATTCACAATTTTGATAATAAATTTCGGGTGTAAAATGACAAGTTTACTTATTCGACTATGATATACATTTTTCTTCATACATACATTCATACAAATCTCCATTCGTTTGTATGCCGCTAGAGTGAGAGAGACGGGAGATCGGTCCGTCTCTCTCTCTCGTTATACCTGCGATCGCGCTCGTGAGGTTTTGGTGTGACACAAGTTTCTGAACATGTCACGATTTATTGTCGATTTGTTGTCAACGATTTTAAAGACGTTATCACGTCAAAACCTATTAAATTAATAGTTAATAAATACGGTGCTTTCCACAAATTGCTAGATACTCGTGTTGCACTTCCACTCGTAAGCTCGTTACATCCTTAGATGTAGACGAAGTCACAGGTAACACCTAGTTTTTATACTCGTGAATCGAACCCATCAAGGCGAGCATGTCCCATCTCAAGTTACAACAAATGTCAGGCGTTCAAGATAATCAGACATTGCACGCTGTCAACTGTTTTTTCAAGACCGGAAAATGTCATAGTCTTATTTGTTTATCTCCAGACCTTGTCAAATGCCTCCATCTCGTAATTAGAAAGACAAGACGATTTTTTTCATATTAATTGACCAATCACAAGACAATGGTGACGTTGAATTTTGAACTTTATGCTAATGGAATAGAATTTCAAATGGAAAGTTGTGTTGTGCTATCCACAACTTTTTTGAAATATTACTTTTCGGTGACGAAGCTATTCTTATGATAGCCGTGTTTTTTGTTTATGCCCTAATGCTTGGAGTGTGTTAGGTGATAAGTTTAATTTGTGTTGATACGGATCAATGTTTTGGTTTTAAATCGTTTCAATGTAGCAGCGAAATAGCGCAATACGTATACGGATATAATAAATTATTTAACTATGAATCTAATATGTATATAAAATTCTCGTGTCGCGGTGCTTGTGGTTAAACTCCTCCGAAACGGCTTGACCGATTCTCATGAAATTTTGTGTGCATATTGGGTCTATCTGAGAATCGGACAAGATCTATTTTTCATCCCCCTAAATGTTAAGGGTAGTCCACCTCTAAATATTTTTTTTTTATTTTTAGATATTTTTTTCTGTTTTTATTTTTTTATGATACAACATTAAAAAATACATACAACCCCTAACTTTCACCCCTCTACGATCATCCCCTATTTTTTTATTATAAATGATATATGTACATGGCAAAACGACGTTTGCTCGGTCAGCTAGTAACCATATAAAAAAAATGGTAGGTTTGAAATTGCTATAAGTTTCCAGGAAGAAGAGCAAGCGTAAAGTGTCAAAAAGCGAAATAGTTTATTTATCCCAAGGGCGGATCTAGTAGATCATCATTCAAACCGTTCACAGTACGAACAAATGTTAATTTCGAATATTGAAAGCAAATCCATTCTAAGTTCTGCAATCAAGAAAAGCATGCTAACTCCTTAGCATGCTTTTCAAAACTATTCATATTCTATCTTTATTGGAATGTTAAAGATATTTTGAGTTATTTTGTAATTTAATCTACAGGTTTTTGTATATATGTCCGTGGTGAACCACATAACGCGCGTGCGCATCGCGTATCGATTACGAGATTGATATTTATCTAATTGGGATTGAGAGGTGTAAGGAACTTATTGATTAGATTTTCCATATCTTGTTTGTATTATAAATATTAGAAATAGATAGACAGAATAACGCTAGGAATAATTATGATGTTAATTATTATATTGTTTTGTAAGAGCAATAAGAATAAGTGCGAATTCTTAGTTTATATTTTCTTCTACAATGATATATGTAGTTATTGACTGTGTAAAATACCTATTTGTATGTAACATCGTGTAGCCCGAACATGAGTAAAATCTTTAAAAAAATAAGTAAATAGTTGCAGAAGTTAAAAATTAATAATTTATTTTGGTCTCAAACGTCAAGTTAAAATGAGGACAATCAGATACTTATGATAATATGTTTTAGAAAGGATATACACGTGTGAAAATGACATGAGAACTCAACAAGGTGCAGCGCTAACCATGCGCAGATCCATGCAACTTCCTCACAATCAAGAAGCCCGCAATATCGCAGTACACAACTCACGAGGGGACTCTTTGTATCGAAGAAGTCGCATGGGTCTAATAGTAATTATAAATACGTTCTTCTTCTTATTCGGTACACTCTTGACAGAGCGACGTTATTGCTAGTTAGTCATATTAGAAGTGGCGGATGTGATGCGCTTCACGACGTTCCGCCACCGTTACCTATTAGAGGTCATCTTGCTGCACTTACTGGGTGAACCTCCTACGGCAGACTTGATCTGGTCAGTCCAACGCGTAGGGCACCTTCCCTTGGTCAACAAAACGTTCTATGGACTGAACATCACGCCGCGATGCGTGTTCGAAGAATGTCAGAAGGCGAGATTGTACTGTTGAGAACAGACGCTGCTTACAGAGTTCTTGAAGTATTGAGACGTTTAAACGAAACTCGGTCCACGAAAACCCAAGCATTCTCCTCCAGCACCATTTCCAGAGAGTCTATTTTCTGCCTTTGCACATCTCACAAGGTCTATGTTTCAGCCGCGTATAGATATACGAAAAAATGCAACCTACTTGTTTCTTTTTCTCCTAAACTTTTTGATTGACGTCAGAAATAATGAGTGAATGTAAAAAAGTACTCACTATAGACAAAATTCGTTTGAAATATCGCATTTTGTTTCCACATATCATTATTATCTTAAATTCCTGATATTTTATCAACAAATAAATTTAGCGTGTCCTCCAGGGAATTGAGTTATTTTAAGCCTAACTGTACAGGTAGTATCAAACTATAATCCATTGCAATCTAAACCTTATTACAATGTTCAATAGTTTTAATTTCCTCATATTAAGTGATGCCGGTTGGTGGTCGGTTTTTTATTAAAATGCTTTTATCCTATTACTTAAATGGGCTCTGACCATGTTTACAGAACACAATACCAGATTATAAGTTATCTGTTTTGTAAATTGTATTACGGAAGTATCAATTTCTTTAGACTTTTTTGTGCAAGGTGGAATAAACGTCACTGCCGCGTTTTATTTGGTATAAACCACAGATAACACAACTACCTATATAGGTGAGATTCAGAAATGACACTAACTCCTGCCTTGCGATTCTGTAACTCACTTTTCGAACTCGCACAGCGGTTTTCGCAGCGGCGGTCGCGCTCAAATCACTCATTTTACGATTTGGCATTCTGATAAGGAGTGAGCTTGTGAACTCGAAAAGTGAGTTACAGAATCGCAAGGCTGTATGTCAAAATCTAATACATTATGACGTAGAGGAGTCATACTAAGCGTTAATTCCTGATGTATGACCGGCACATAATATATTTTCTCTTCAAAGAAAATTATTGGTGAAATAGACTGTCTACCCGGGGGAACAGGCCTCACTCAATACATTTGCTGCGAATCGCTTGACCTTTAGATAATATCTATGTAATATACCGTAACCACTAAGCCACAGAGGCAATTCAAACTAAGCAAGTTTGTAAAAAAAGTTTCTTTATTATCAAAAGTATCAATGAAGACAAACATTGTGGCAGCATTGTTGTGAGCAGTTTTGACAGGTTTATTGTTTGTTTTGAGGATTAAGAAATCTCTTTTGTTCGCCTGTGACTTACACCTGAGCAATGTTAAACTATGACAAAATAGTAAACAATACGTACCTATGTCCAAGTTTTATTTGAATAAAAATTGGTAGAAAATTGTATGGTATGTTTCGCGAGTTTGTGTTTATTTATTTACAAAAATATTTAAAAGTAGTTTTTATAATACTACCACCAAACCTATATATTAAATTCACTAAGTACTTTTTTGGTGTTGCTCTGAGGCGAAAAGTCGAGAAAACTACTGCTGCGAGACCGTCAGCATGTTTCCGGGGAATGGGAAACTTGCTGACGCTGCAATTAAGAGTTATGTAAAGTGAATAAGCGCCTGCCGTCTCGTTATTCATTATTCATTATCTTGAACCAAATTTAAATAAAGCTGTTTGAAGTTCTAGTGACCTAAAATCCAAATCTAAATCATCGTAGAGTAATGAACTTCTTTTGTACATAGGGACACCCCATTTGACGCAGCTGGTTTCCAAGGCGAAACAGAGCACCCTAATGATTTACCTGTTGTGTGGTTCCTGAGTAAGGGATGTTTTAAATGATGTAAAAATATTGATTATCAGTCGCGTGCAACAAAAATTAATTATGCTAAATTATTGTCGATAAATTTTCATACAAATTAAGTTTTAGACTTTCTACATACACTACTGTTAAAATGTTATGACAAGAGCACCGTAAAACTTAGGCAGTGACAATGTCCTACCACGTCTTATTTAGAAGGGTGTTATTACCTAATAGTCCAGGGACAATGTAACAGGAGGATACAGGGAATAATTTCATAGTATTAAACATAATAAATAATATTATCTACCAAATCATGCCATCAATTAAGTAAATAAAAATCATTGCGTATCAACGTTGTCACCTAATCCTGATTTTCGAGATAAAGATCTTGCCTGTCTTTACTATCATAATATATTAGCAATTAATCAATTTTTATTTAATTTCTTACAAGGTGAACTTATCGCTAGATGATAGTGACTTTATCGTGTGGTTTGTGAATATTTTTAAAGTATGTTCAAATTTAAAAGTTATTACTCCGTGATAGATAGTATATTCATAACTTAACCACTTAAATTTCTACACGTCTATTCTGTCAAATTGTGTTTATCCTGTGATGAAAAGAGATAGAAGAGTAATATAATTACAACAGGTGCAATCAGAGTGATTTATTTTAAAGAAGAAGAAAGTCTTTACAAGAAAACATTATCCATTGTCAATGAATATGCCTATGATCACGAAAAGCTCTTAACTTGTCGGACATTCAACCCGTCTTAGTAATCTTTGTTTTAATAGAATAGAGTGTACTAGCGTTCACACACATATTTCGTAAAAATATAAATTACATTATTCGTCGTGGTATCATAAAAACTAAAAAGGCTTTTCTAGCTACTGTGATATTTTACTTACAAATATACGACAATATCGTGCGCATTTGCGTGATTAATCGATAAGGAACTTAAGAATAAAATGTTAATTTAGTTTAAGGCGCTTTTTATGCTTTATTCATTATTTTGTGGGTTGTTTTAGACATATCGTACCTTCTTTTTGCATAGGGAATTTGATACCTAAGCGACGATATCTATGCCTAGGCGTACCTAAAGAAAAGACAATGTGTCTGCATCACACACGATTCTGGGTTCATAGGCTTTTACAAATTCCATACTTTTACACCGTGGGAATTTGGTGGTTTCCAGTTCCTTATTACTAAATGTATGAAATAAGCTCTTTACTACAAAATTACGGTTTTATTATAAAAAAAATATTTACAATATACAATCTAGAAGACATCTTTATAATAATTTGGCAACTTTATTACACTTTTAGATGAACACGTTCAGTATTATAAATACTACCTATGTAGAATAATAATAGTTCATTGATTTCCCATTTCACAATATTAAGTCTTTAATCATAATTTAATTATGGTGAGACAGGAGCCCTGATACACATACCAACTACACTTTATCAAATCACAATAGTTTAATAAATTTAAATTCCTCTGAATTAAATGTTTTGACTAATCACCCAGCATGGTTAAAATGTTAAAATGCGATACTAAAATTGCTGATTAATATTTAATTAATCTTTTAATCTAGTAATAAACAGATTCTTATATAAAAGTTCCGTGGTAAATTTGAGTTTTTTTTAATCCACTTATTTATTACTATTAAATATAACTTGATCTAAATGTAAATACATCATTATTTTTATAAATAAGCTAAATAAAATAATTTATTGTGTATTCATATGTGTACGTTGAACAGTGGCTCTAAAACCGAATTTGTCGTCAGCTGTGTAGTGCACAGTGCGTTGTTTGCCGTCAGGGTCGACAAATGTGTAGTACCCCTTCACAGACCCGCCATTTCGACTCTCTTGCGCTGATTTTGAGTCGCCCGTCTTCTTATCCTGGAATACGATATTATATCAATTTTGTAGATATATGGAAAAAAATCTTGGTGTAAATATCAATATGTATTTAATATAAGGACTACAAATGACCTTTTTACGTAATAAAATATTGCTTGAAGCAAAATGATTGTCTAAAGAAATCGATGGATAACTTAACAATAACGTCTGTAAGTACTAACGCTTACTTCCAAAAATTATCATAATAGGATCTTCATACCTCGTATGTAAATTAATAAATTATGGTTTAATTCTGCTATAAGACCAATACTCTTATTTACCTAATTTTAAGTACAATAGACAGTTCCATTTAAATAAATTTTTAAAAACTTCGATAACTTGCAACTATATTATACGTTATATAATTATGACCACACTATCGTAATATCCTAGTGTTGCAGAGATTTTTCGCAATATTTTGGAGATCAAGTGAGTCATGACGCGATTAGCGTATTAAATATTGCAAGATTTGAATACTTTATCTGTCCTTGCTAATGAGAAACTCAGCGAAACTAAAGACAATTGTCAAAGTCAGATGCCGGATCATGTGACGTGCGCGGTGCGCGAATGAATTTTGAACATTTACTGTGTTGTCAACACAGTAAATGTTAGAATCTTTTAACATTATATTTTTTTGTAGGATATATTATATCACGCATAAGACATAGTTGCAATCTGTTATTACTAAAAAAGTAACTGCTTAGTAAATATGTACAATCATTGTAAGGCGCGTTTTCCAAAACGTCTTTAACATCTATGTCAAATGTCAAGAGCTGTCAAACCATAATTTCTATGGGTTAAATTTGGGTTTAAATGTTGTAACGAGAACATGATTTTGATGCCTACGTATTCAAATTTGCTATATTATATTCAAGACCTTGACATTGAACTAGATTACTATTGCTCTGGTGTAACGGTGCGATCTTGATTACAATATTTGCAATTTAGAGATACCAAACTTCAAGGAAAATTTCATAACATTACCAGCCTGGTGGACGTTATAACCTTACAAACACATTAATACAGCCATAATAAAACATACACACCATTGTGGGAACACATTTCCAAAATACAAGATAAGCGTTTTGGTTAGATTTTATCAACCGTCAGAATGTTACAAATTTTAGTATAATAAATCTTTGTACCAAATTTTTTTTCGTAAATTCAAGAAGTAGTAAAAATTCAGTACTTATAACACAAATTTTCAAGTAAGAGAAAGAGAAAATTTATCAGACACTAACATCCTACTTGGGCGGGAGTTTTTTTTATATTTTCCTGCCGACACATACAAATTACCATCACTGCGAGAACGTCACTGTATGGGGCTATAATATCGGATAATATAAACTACTATTTCTGGAGCTAGTCAGAGGCCTTCTGGCCAGTCAATGGTTAGACTGGTAGAGGATCCTCCCAATACGATGGACAAATGGATCATTTTTCTCCACACCCTCAATGTGATATAACTTATCCGTTTTGCGGGCAATATAATAAAATTTGTTTACTCGTACACGAATCTAAATACGATAAAATTAATTCCTAATATAAACTCACTTTCGCTCACTTTCACCGTATATGCGTATTCCGGTAGAGGCCTTGCGACGCTCATGAATATATTAGTGATTTGTATGTCACGAGATATTGCCTGCAGTCATCATTGTCGAATACAAGGGCTTCGTACACCTTCCTATTCGACTATTAAATCTCAATATCTCGTAATTTAAAAGATCATTAAAAGATCGCAGCGTCGACGCGGCGTCTTTTTGTTTCAACGACAAACCTATTTATCGCTCAAAGAACTAATAACGTATGATTTTCACCCGTCAAAAAATCTATAAATGATTTCAGAAATTTAAAATAATGTTAGTTAATCGTATTGGACATGATTCCCTACTACAACAACTTAAAGACAAAATTTCTATTACAAATCGTGGCAATAAAATATCTCGTAATATGTTACACAACTATAATTTGTATTTAAATTAAATTAATACCGTTTATTTCTAGTCTATTTGTCATACTATAACGATTCAACATTCGTAGAAAATATTAAACAAACACAGTACAGCTCTAAGTATCACTTCCTTATGTCAAAACGTATTTTGACAGACGAGAGCCCTGGTTAAGTTTCGATCCGTATCTTAATGTCAGCCAATTATTGAGTCATTGAAATGGTATGCGGACTAGCTCTGAGTCAAGGGTTAGTTGGTGAAATGGCCAAAATGGCAAAAGGCCTAGTCCAGCGCATTCACTATCTAACTTCCAATATCGACAGCGATACAACACCCGACGTTTTTGTATGCAAGTTCGATGTGGTCTCTCAATATTCGTTGTGCTAATGTTGCGCGGAACAAAAACTCAATATTGAGATCGGAATAGCTATATCTATTGGAAGTTATAGAATACTTGTGCATCTTGTTTCTTGACATCTTTATACGATAACGAAAAGTTTCTAGTAATGCGGAAACCTAAATTTTTAATAGCAAGGTTATTTTATTAATTACACTTCCCCATTAATTTTATTTGACAGTTTAATGTTGTCATTACTTATAGGTACAATCTCTTCCTGAATCCACTTGTTGACGGATCTTCCTACCATTTGACAAACGTCAAATCAACGATTGATATATGATCAGTCCAGTTGCATTTTACTGTTTGTTTCGGTAATCGGCTAGTTTCGAGTAAGAGAGTGAGAGCGCACTATACCCAGGTCCAATAAAAAATCAAATATGTTTATTATGGAACATAAGATACATGTATCACTTTTTCCACGTCATTAAATTTGAATTTGTAGGCATCCCTACTCATAGGCAAAGAAGACAGAGGGTGTAGGCCGAGAGAAAAAGCCGGCGTAAAAAACTCTCGGTACTCTTTTAAAATATATAGAGGTGTTGCCGTCTTCAAGCCTAAGGACTGGCTTGGTCATTAGTGAGTTTAGATCTGATTTGAGGCGCAGAAATATCGCCTTTACTCTGCATCCTCCAAACTATTTGTGCCGTTAATATTTCTAATGATTCTATATAAAAGGAATCGTAACCTGTTCTGAACTCGTTATAATAAGGCCCTAGTAATGTAATAGTGGAAACAGGACGAGAGTCGCACGCATTAGGCCAAAACTGCTCTACATTTAGTTTAGCTTTAATATTTTTGTTTTTTTTTGTATATAACCGAAATGAATTAATTTTATATTTACCTCGGAGGGGAATCTAGTCACCTATACAGGTTGGTGGTAGAAGGGAGATAATTAAAGGTTCTATGTTTTTTTAATGCCAAATCATAAATTTGGAGTGGGCCACCCTTATCACTTTGAGGTACAAAAATAGTTCACGACCTATTCTCAGGGCTATCGTTCGCTATGACACGAAATTTAATATATATAGATGTTAAGGTGGTCTCTGTCTACCACTGGAGAACAATGCCCGTACTTCCCGACCTAATAGTGAAACATCGATACTGATTCCGAGTGTTGTTATTGGGTTAATGTAGTTATCTAAATATTCGTTGACCTTGAGATCGCGCGATGCAAAAACTATTTATTGGGATAGGGTCGACATCGGTATTATTCAGACTACGGCCTCTAGCATTATTTATAACAATAACACGGTTTAAAAACAAAATATCTAATATATGATCTTTGAGATTATAAGTAATTCTATGTAGATATGAAGATATGTAGAAAGTATGCTTCGCATGTTAGTTTTTACATGTTCTATTGTTTATCTCTTAATTATGTCCATTGTGGCATTGTGTTTATTATCCAGCAAATTCATCACTATGATGTTATTTTTATACAAATACGCGAGTATTACTAATATGCCTGATGTTTATCGTCACAGAACCTGTAATATTAATTAGGTTTTAAAAAGTTTTAATATATATTTTATCTATACTAATATTTAAATATTTTTGTTCGTAACGATATTAAATAAAAAAACGTGTGTGTACTTAATACTTATGTACACGCGTTAGAAGTTATACTTCTTTGGCGTAACAAGATAAAAATCTTTTCAAAAATTTTATCTTTCGCATTATTCTACATTTTGTAGAAAAAATGACACTAACAATAGAAAAAACTAAAATGTTGACTGTAGCTAACTTCAGGGTGTCGAGTTTTTGTGACGGTGTGCGCGCGCATCGTAAAAATTTACTCTCATAATTTTTCCATAACGCGCCAAAAGAACTATAACTTCAAAAACTGGAGTGAGACCAAAAACTAATTTACCATAAAATGAACCTTTATGTGTGTGTAACATATGCGACATAGGCAGCTTGAATCATTATCACGGCACTACAACCTTTTAGGTCTGGGCCTCAGATTTCTGTATCTGTTCCGTGATCATTCTAATAGGCAAGGTTATCTGTGCCTGATGCACACCGTCGACTAATACATGCCCGGTATCCTCACAATGTTTTCATTAACTATACGAGCGGCGTTAAATGCGCACATAGAAAGAAAGACCATTTGTGTACAGCTGATAATCAAACCTACGACCCCAGGATGAGTCACACGTTGAAACCATTAGGCCAACAATCCTCTATCAATTATTATAAAAGAGACACTATACTGTGTAATGTTTTTAAAACTAGTTTCTTTGATAGACATGAAATATATTTTAACAATACATTGTGAAATTATTTAAATACTGTAATAGATAACTATGTAATTATAATTAATTTGCTAAAATTGACCTTATTATTTTAAGAATGATATAAAAGTAATATTGCAAGGACACAATGCACGTGCCATTTCCTTAAATATTCAATTTATTATTTATTTAAAATAATCATAAAAGTGAAGGTTTAATGTCAATTAACGAATAACTTTTAATTTAGTGAGGTATGTCAAAAGGCGCCTACATTCTACAAATATATCAAATGTTTTAACTGTTTCAATAATAATTTCAGCAATGGTAATTAAACCAACGCCAATCAAAACCAACGCTTTGCTGTGGAGGATGTGGACCCTTGTAAAAACTGCTAAGCTTCTGAACGACCCTAAGTAATACCTCCATTACCTGGTCGCATAAAACGCAAGTAATGCCCCTTAAAAATGCTTGGTTGTTAACACTCCTGCAATTATTCTATTGATATCTCAATAGACTGAGAGAATCAAAAAACAGGTTTAGGACATCAATCCGCACTTATTTAATGTGGACACTGCCTGATTCCCAAGGGAAGTTAATCATGAAATTTTATTTGCAACGTTAAACATGAAAAATTTAAAACATTATATAACTTACATGCACTCCATAAGAGAATGTGTACTGTGGATGAGAATCGTAAGGCCGGTCATTTAACTCCACATTCTGCGTATAATACGCCTGGTGCACTGGACCTGGAACTCTTTGCAACCTATATGGCTCTAATATACCACTTTGAACACTCTGTTTCAGGTCTGAGCCTTGGAAGTCAGGGAATAAGTACTTTGTGTTTGGGTTCTGCAAAAAGAGTTTTTCTGGCCTATATTGAGCTGGGTATGGTTGGAATGAGGGTTGTGATAAAATAGGCTGGTATTGGACTGGCTGGGTTAAAAATTGGTCTTGCTGCTGTCTGATTGGTGGAGGCTGTATCGGCCGTCTCAAGGGCTGTAGTTGGGGACGGGGAGGCTGTTTCAAACCAGTGTATTCTTCTACGGTTTTGGGGAGTTCCCGAATTGGTTGACTGAAGTCTGTATTAACAAATCGTTCCACTTTAGCCCGTTCTTGTTCTGGTAGTTTCGTGTCTGCGTCATCGATGTAGGAGACCAGAGCTTCTTCGAGTGTTTTGTACGTGTTGTAGGCGTATTCTGGACCCTTTGCCCCTGGACCTGTATCGTCGTATCTGTTCTCAAGGGCGAATCTTCTTTGAGATTCTGACGCTGCTGAGTAAGGTGACTGGGTGTTGACGGCTACGGCCAATGTGACGCTCAGTATCTGAGAAATTAACGATATTATTGCAAGTTTTAACGACAATTTTTTTTATGTAATTAAAATCCCTCTCGTAGTAGTATGACGTAGCTTTAACTAACTTATTTAAAAAAATGTATGCTAATGAAACAGATACAGAAATTTGAGACGCGGGCCTTAAAAGCATGTGATAAACAAGAAATTACAGAAAACTTTCTTAAATCATTAAATTATTTGATTATTCATAAATTTCACGTTGTATATCGAAATAAGATCAAGATTGAGAAGAGAAAGTTAAAAAAATTATATAAACGAATGTTGAGTGAACTTTCTTGTTTTTCTCATTTTAATTGAATTGCTCAAAATTGAGCTGAAAACGTAAAAAATACAATAAGTATTATGATAGAATCATGTGTAAAAAATATTTATGTAAGAATCTTACATTCGCAATTTAATTTCAAAATACTTACAATAATTCGCAACATTTTTTAAACTTGTAACACTAACACAGATAAAAAATAAATGTCAAAATTGGCGCGCTTCGAATGCGGAACACTGTCAGCCGCGGCGCAGTCGCACGGCGAGTGACCACTGTTTAAACAATCAATCAGTTAATGAATGCAAAAAGTTTTATTCGCTACGATACCGGACGTTGCAGAAGCATGCGGAAGAAAATATGGTTTTTTAACGTTTTACTTTTTTATTCCAAATAATTTACATATAAGGATTTTAAAATCGATAATTAATAATCAGAATTTTAAAAAATATCGTCCTTGTTGATTGGTTATTATTTTACCAGCTTGAGCAGTGTTGGCCTCGTGGATACAGCGTGCCACTCTCATCCCTCTTATCCCGGTTCGGTCCCCAGCTGTGCACCAATGGACTTTCTGTCAATGTGTGCATTTAACACTAGCTCGTACGATAAAGGAAACATCGTGAAAATCCGGCATGCCTTAGATTAAAAAAGAGCCAGGAGCAATTTGGGTAATTTGCCTACATAGATAAAATATTATGTTCTATGAACGTAAGTGTTATGTAGTAACAATATGATAACACTGTAACGAGGTTTAATAACTGTATGGGAAATTGTTATGTATTATTAGTAACACTGATGATAATATTGCGTATATTATTTTTTATGTTAAAGGCAACTTTCCTTTAGTCTAGATAATATATGACAGAAGTATAACATTTTGCATTCATATTTAAGAGTTGAACTTCGATGCCAGCCTAATTTCTTTTCTGTGCGAAGCAATGCCGAGGCCTTTGGACATCACAATTCAATAATAGTCTGGTATGAGATAGCCACATAACTTTTCACGCACTTTAATCGTCAATAGAAATGAACTGGAATTTACGATCGTATTTTCATCTATATACACCGGAGCTTCTGTACTGGACGAAACTCTCTCAAAACTGTTTCTACTTCATATCCCATTACTATGTTACGCAACTAAAACAACAGATCAAAATATATTTACAAAGCAAAAGCTAAAAACACAAAAGGCACAGAATACACTATGAAAGCGAAGGGCTAACTCCTGTACGGTCATTCATTAAGAGATAACGGTTATTTAAGGTTTACATAAGTTCACGATAGAAACGGAGGCTGAAACTGGTCTTCAATGCCCTATAGCTATACTTCCCTCAATGAAACAAGTAGGATGTTTTATTTAATACATTATTATATATTATATAGTAGTCAGCGACTACCCGATTCTTATATTCAAAAGAAGTGCAAATTTGCAAATGCTAAGCAACAGTTTTGTTAGTGAATTTATAATATTTTTTTTTAATTTTAAGAATATAATGTTTCAATTAGAATTTAATAGTAGGTACTCTCTAGTATAATGTACGTTTTTATTGAGATGGAAATTAATATTTTAACATGTTCTTAATAATATGTAGCCGTTAACAATAACCTGTTTAGTTATATCATATTTAGAAACGAATCAATTTATGTTTATTGGAAATATCTATGTAAACATACTAAATAATAACATCATTTAATTTTCAATTGCATAACAAAATATGCCACGAAATAAGTTAAGTAACTCGTCCTACTTTACTTGACATGATCTCACGTGATTTCTTTGTTAATGAGATTGGCTCAAACATAAGTCTATATTGTTTTTACTGTAGATCTAAGATACTTGTATATTAACATTTTATTATATTATTTAAAATGCAAGTTCAATTCATAATTAAATTGTTTTATGACTTTCATTATAATTAGGTAATACAATAATATAATTAAGAACAAATAATATTGTATAATTAAAATGGTTCTTAGCTTTTAATAAAATATAACCAAAATAAAATAAAATGTAAACAAATAATTAGAATGAAAAATAAGAAATTATTTCATAGTTATCGAAAAGTTTGCTGTAACGTTTATTATAATGAAAAAGGGGTATACTTATACCATGCCCACGTTTGCCTTTCCCAAAAAAAAAATGTCGGGATTCTAACCTAACACCTTTATTTACTAAGCCTTCCCAAGGCTGTTTTGCGCTTGAATATTGAATTTTTAAGTGAATACACAGAATAAACAGATTTTTGAAGTTATACTTCTGTAGGCGCGTTATGAAAAATTGAAGAGTGAAATTTTACGATGCGCGCGCACCGTGACACAAAATAAACAGAATGAAGTTGCCCACTAATTGAAGTTATACCTTTTTAGGCGCGTTATGAAAAATTGATGAGAGTGAAACTTTACGATGCGCGCGCACCGTGACTCAAAATTAACAGAATGAAGTTGCCCACAAAATCGCTCATTTAGTTGAGGAAAAAATGCTACCAACAAAACAGAAATGGAACCTCTGTTAGTGGCGCATGTTGGCACGCACGCCGCCTCTATTCACTGTGTATTTATATTTATAATATTTATCCACATGCTTTGAGTTCCTACATTTAAAACACGTGTTTTCATTTTGTTTTCATTATACATGTGCGAATTTTATATGTGCGTCTGAATTATAATCACAAGTGATTTAAATTTAATATTTAAATCAATACTAATTAATATTATAACATATTTGTGAAAAAACTGTGCTCATCAACCTTCCTAAGTGCCTCAATGCAATTGAGGTTAACTATCCGTATGTATTATTAATAATGCCAAAGAAGTATAACTTCTTACGCGCGTACATAAGTAGGTACACGCACCCTTTTTTGTGGCATGGCGTGGTAAGCAAATCAATTTAAATTAATATTGATAATAATTATGTATAATTTTATTTGTTTTTTTTAAATTGAGTGTGGGTCTAGGTCGTAGGTGCGATACCCGAGCACCAATAGCCGCGTCCACACCGAACGATCCATCGCGATCAGATCGCGCGCGGCATGAGCGCGATCCAAATGTGCAGGCGGTGTGGACTTTCTATGTGCGCATTAAACCCGCACTGGTCCGGTGAAGGAATACATCGCGCGGAAACCGAGCATGGCTTAGAATTAAAAAGTCGACGGCGTGTGTCAGGTACAAAGGCTGATCTCGGTTATTAGAAAAAACAAACCATCGCGAAACAGATACAAAAATCTAAGGCCCAGAACTAAAAGGTTGAAGCGCCACTGGTTTCTTTTTCTTTATAATTGGAGGTATAGTGTCTCTTCTTCTTCTTTGGCTCTGGCACGATTTGTGCATTAGACAGCGTCAAGTATAGGATTTTTTATAATTCGTGCTTGTCTTTTAGAAATTCGACCGTGTCCTCCATGTACGGTTTAAGCACTCGCCCGGTACCGGACAACCCTCCCAAAGGCCAAGAACAAATTCAAATTAAATTAAAACTTGCCCTCGAACCGGGAATCGAACCCGGTACCCCTCACCTAGCTGCCATTTAATAAGACCGCTAGGCTATGAGGCCCCTCAACAAAAGGTGTTATATCATATGCCAAACGCGACAAAATTACGTGCGCGAAGTCACGTGGTAGACCTTCTCAAAATTCAAATTTCATCGCGCTTAAATGTCCTAATTCAAAATTAAATTTATGTTAAAACTTTAAGTGAAATCTCTGACTTCCTGAATACATCATCGCTTCTCACACGCCTACAAGGTTCTTCATATATTTAAGTGAAAGTAACGACATGCAGAACAAATTGCTTCAAGGTCACGTAGTAAATTCCACAGCACTCGTGATCAATGAAGACACGCCTTTGTTTGAGGTCAATTAAACAGACCTTCAAACCACAATCAAACACTTATGTTATACATTTTAATAAGCTTTTTTAAATCTGCAATATCTACAGGCTTTAAACGTGTTTAAGTCACGTTTCTTCAATGGGACGGAAAGAGTTGTACGTCTTGGCTACAGAAATGTTCTGGTTGCTTTACTGAGGTATAACATGCCAAAATTTTAAACATATTTCATAAATAAATAAGGAGAATGTTGTCTCGCATCACAAAGAACATGTTTTTCGGTGTTATAAATTACGTGGAATTTCATTTTCCTCCTTTTTTCTTACATTAACAGGGATGTCAAAAAGTCGTGGATCAAACGCAAATAGGAGATAGAATAGGTCATCAGCTTGAATAACATTGTTCTACGTTAGGTCTCTAAGCTCAACCCCTGCAGAGTTATAATTAACAGTACCAACTACCAATCTAGTAGATATTATAAAAAAGATACAGAATGTAGATTTTTGCGAATTGTAATAATAATTAGTAAAAAAATTCAATTTTCTTATAAAATGCAAAATAAATTATAACTCTGCAGGGGTTGAGCTTAGTTAGAGACCTACCGTAGAACAACTTTTTGCAGCTGATGACCTCATCTATCCCCTATTTGCGTTTGATCCACGACTTTTTGGCCACCCTGTATATTTTCTTTCGATAATTCCCCGACTATATTGTCATCGAAGGTATTAAATTACTTATGTGCGTATAGATTTTTTCATAAGCAAATAATACTTGTAACTAGTATGATTAAGAACTAATTTATTTCTGTTTACAACTTTTTCAAATATTTAAATTTTCTTAATTTTTTATAAGTACATTATTTCTTTGAGATTCTGTCTCTGTTATGTAATGTATGTCTGTATGCAATACCGCGGTAAGTAAAGTATGTAAGTATGTAAATGTGCTAAACAACTTCAGAACGTCTTAAACCGGAACATTATGATAAGCTTTAAACATTTACTTAGTATTTATCTAACCTTAACCTAATAGTATCAATAAAAGATCAACCAATTGCATACAATTAATAACTGGTTATGAATGAATAATGGTTATTGGCCGGCAACAACCATAATTGTTGGGTTTGTTAGCCGGAACATAATGATAAAATATAAAGCAAGGTCAACATTGATTTTTGATTACAAAATATTGGTCTATATCCGTCTAAAATAAGAGTTACAAATAACGGAAATATTATGATATCCAAATAATCCATTGAACATAGTAATTCTAATGGCAATATAACGAAAATTCTGGAATATCATTGCAAATCTGCCTCGTAGTTATAAAAAAGTAGGGCTTATATTAAAAATAACCAATATACCAGACACAATCTCTAATGTTATTTAGAGATTATTGTGTTGTAACCGCAAATGCTTGCAAGCTTCCTGCAGAGCTTTTACTATAAACAATAAACTACAAGCTCCCACCATTTCAGAATGCCAAATCATAAAATGACTGCTTCACGACTGATTTGAGAGCGACCGCCGATGCGAAAACCGCTGTGTGAGTTCGAAAAGTGAGTTACAGAATCGCAGGGCAGGTCATATAGCTCTATTAAATGCCTGCCATAGGGATCAAACTATTAAAATATTATTGATTTTTCAATAGTAATAAATACATTCCAGTTTTTTTTCGTTATCTGTTACCCGATATTAAATTTGAGTAATATTAATAATTGCATAACATTCCGTTGTGGTCATACTGACCGGAACCGCCAAAATTGTTTTCATTATTAAAAATGGCAATACCGACAAGGCTACCTTACGACTTATTACGTCATTTTTCGATTATCCCACGTGAAAAGTATAACATTGTAATAACTAGGTTACAAAACAATCTATTTTGTTTTTTTTTCTAAGTGGGGTTTGAGTTTTGGATAAGCTAATAAGCTAAACAATAATGTTACACAGAAGGATAAAGTGTAATTCTTCAAGGAAGAAGTGGCATTCATCGATCCTTGCATCTTTGTAAGTTGTTACATGGACAAAAGTTTTTTAAATTATTTTAAATTACTAGCTGACCCAGCAAACGTTGTTTCGCCATGTATATTATTTTTTAGTTCAATAAAAAATAAGGGTTGATTGTAGAGGGGGGAAAATTAGGGGTAGTATGCTGTTTCATAAAAAAATAAAAACATAATTTTTGGGGTGGACACCCCTTATCACTTAGGAGTTTGAAAGATATATAGATATATTCTCAGACTTCCTGAATATGCATAAAAAATTTCATAAGAATCGGTCAAGCCGTTTCGGAGGAGTATGGGAACGAACATTGTGACACGAGAATTTTATATATTAGATATAAAATGATGACATTAATTTAACAAATGTTTGACGTCCAATATAACCTGGAGTCTCAGTTCAGTGTTCTTTGGTTTATTGAATGATAAAATACATATGGTGCCTCATCATGGATGATGGAGTATTAACTTAACTGCATCTACCAAGGGACAGCTAAACTTTAGTTGTCGAACTTTTATTAATATTTTTATACATGTTAAATAAATGATTCATTTGTTTTTTTGTATAAGAAATTAGTTTTACCCTTATATGAAGTATGAAATATCTAGTGTTTCAGTGGTTTCTCAAGGGCGTTTGATTCTCAGCGAAAGAATTAATTTTTCTTAATATAATTATAGTTTTGAAAATGTTCGTACAGTACTACGTAATATTTTTGTTAAGCAATAAACCTGGCATATTTATGCGGTAGATTATCTGATTATTCTAGGTTCGCGCGTCCAATCAGTCACGTAGTCCAGTCATTATCCCGAAGCCAGATATTCATCTGACAGTACATACTCCGGTTAATTGCAATGTTAAGTAATACCGCCGCCTTTAAAGAATTGGTTCGCTCTTTTCTTGAAGGTCTCTAAGTCGAATTGTTTCGGAAATACTTCAGTGGAAAGCTGGTTCCACATAGTGGTGGTGCACGGTGAAACTGCCCAAAAAAGGCTCAGTTGTGGAACGACAGACGAGGTGATATGGCTAAAATTTCGTATTCTACCTCGTCCGATAGTGAAACTCAGCTGCATTGATGGACCTGATGATCCGAACAACTCCTCCGAACGCTCTCCATGAAAATGCGGTAGAAGATGCAGAGACATCTCTTCGAAGCTTAACAATTTTATTGATAGAACGAAATTATACAAGATATGATCGAATATTTATTTCAAAAATTATGATATAAAAATGCTACGGAAATGGATAATATTCATAAACGTGAGGGTTTCATCTCGTGCAAAAAGCGGCTAATTCAGCCGAAGCCCGGCTCCGATCCATCACCCTGTCACATGCCATTAGCACTACCCTGTTGTATGGCGGACTGAAAGTTACTTCACCAACTTCAAAAAAGAGTGGTTGTTTTACTTTAGTAGCTGCTTCGACTTTCGATATCTTTTTTGAATTCTGATAACACGCAACGGGACATTTATAAATTTAAATAGACAATACATCTACTGATCCGAGATTATTATTATTTTTCGATGAATCAAATTAAGTTCTATTCCACCACTATGTGGAACCAGCTGCCCATTGAGGTATTTCCGCGCCAATTCGACTTAAGATCCTTCAAGAAAATAGCGTACCAAGAGCGTACTTCTGGCAGTGCGAGTGTCCATGGGCAGCGTTTGGGCACTTAACATCAGATGAGCGTTCTGCCCGTTTGCCTCCTGTAACATAAAAAAATACCCCTGCTCATGGTTTTATATAGCTTTAAACAAATTATGAAATCATACATTAATTTTATTACAAAAATTTATAATAAAAAGGCATAGTTATCAAAATCCTATGTGAAAATTAACTAAATTACAATAGTAAAGAATTTAATAATGAAGTACTAAATAGAAAATGTTTCATAACAACATTGTGGGTGGAATATAAGTATAACCTTTACATTACAACCTTAGACCCATTATTCTAAATACCACTAGAAGTAGGTTACTACATTTATAATTCATACTAAAGATAATAAATGAATAATTATTACCTTTGTTTACCAAAAGGAGTGTTTAGCTTTAGGCAATTATCACAACGGCACAGAACGATCATTTTAATGGTTATATTAATGTAGTTTAATTTTGTTGGCAGTCAATTTAAATTAGAATTATTACTTAGCTTCTATCACTATATAGTAGTACTAGCGACATACGTTGTCCTGTACATACGTCTTACATACAAAAAAAAAATCTTATAAGGTAAATCATTGTCGACTCTTATTAAACACACAAAAAATTTCATCAAAATCTGTCCAGCTGTTTAGGAGTTTAATAACGAACACATGCACAGAAGATTTATATATATATATCAGCTGTGTATTCGCTGTATAGATAAATAACCTATATACCGACTGCAGCGCCATCTGCCGGGCTGATATGTGAATTTAAGTCATCCAGGGCGCCACCCAAACGCATACAAAAGTCCCGTTTAAGAGGAGTTCAGTGACATAAACAGGTCCAGTATAACCTGACTCTAGATTCTGTAGTGAAATATCCAATTTAATTAACAAACCTTTTGTGCATTTTAAATGTTGAAAGTATTTAGTTATCATATCAGTGTTATCACTACATAGTATAAAACAAAGTCGCTTTCTCTGTGCCTATGTATGCTTAAATCTTGAACACTACGCAACGGATTTTGATGCGGTTTTTTTTAATAGATAGAGAGATTGAAGAGGAAGGTTTATATGTATAATAACATCCATTAAACAGTGGAGAATTACTGTTATTTTTAAGGTTTCTAGTGTGATGTCGCAAATAATTACATTTTCTCCGCATACAATGCAAATGCAGGCTGAACCCTACGAGATTTATCAAAATAATATACTAAGTATTGTACACATTCAAAATACCTACAGAAAACTCCACGATGATATATATGTCTATCTCTTATGGATATCCCACAAATAACATTTTTTTGTCATTTACTTTTTTACGACAAATAATGGCTAATTTTCGTAGCGATTTTAACCAATACAGCATTAATCCTTATCCAATTAATTACCTTAAATACATTGTTGATTTAATATAGATCTATTTGGCCTTTTACAGCATATGATTGAAAAATAATATTTTCGAAGATATTACAGATTTAAAAATTGTGGGACGCGCTATTTACTCGTATACCGCGTATACCGGCATATACGAGTAAATAGCACGTCAGAGGCCGCGGTTTTCCCTTTAGCACCCGACGGGGCGGGTCGCTAGTATGATTTAAGATAGAAACTATGATTAAAAAAAATTTGAACTTGAAAAATGCTTACTTAGCCTTTGGCTAAAAATGGTCAGTCGTGATCAGCATTGTCAAACTTTCTCGCTTCCATACGGATACGTGTAACGCACAAGCAAATATACAAGGAATACCACTATCCATACTGTTAAGCTTGGCCCTAAATTATACGTTATATGCTGTACACATAATTATAACTAATGATATTACATAATAGTACTAACTATTACTATTGTTTAGTATTAATGTTTTCTCAATAGCTTGGTTATAATGTACCGTAGTGTCAACAATTTTGTTGTGTTGCGTGAACAATATAATATTATCATTGGTTAATAAGTTGTAAATTTGTTCGACGCTCTGGTGAAAAATAAAACTGTGAATAGTTCGTGTTTCCACTGTACTATTAAATCCTTTTTAATATTAAAAAATAAATTAATAAAAATTCGCTGTACCAAACTAATCAAGGATTTTACATATTATTAAATAAAATAAGTTCAGTCAATAGTACCTAGCAGGGTAGGTTGAATAACTTTTGTAAAGCTACTAACTCCTAGCGCGGTGACACTGCAAAGAAATTTCTAAGATCGACTACCACTGTTTATCATGTTCCGATGTGATATTTACGAATTACGTAAATTAGACTGCGTAAAATTGTTAATTTGAAATAATTAATGAATGATAGATTGTGAGAAGTTGTGGTCGTAGCTTAACGAGGGTAAAACACATTTAATTACTCTATTTTAACATTTGTAAGCGGAATATCGGTAAAAGGAATATAATATCCATAGCGCTAAATAACCTGGATCAAGAGCACACCCCACTTATGGCGCGTCTAAACGGGCCATGTTTTGCTGCAATTGATGAATGCACTGTTGGCCACTAATTGCCCGGCCATTACAAAAATATTTTAATGCAGCTGATGGCCGAACAATCTATGGCTGGGCAATGTGTTGCAATAGTAAGGCCCATGATGCAGACTCCTAAACGGGCAACACAAGCCGGCAACAATGGCTGACGAAATCACACTTGTCGCAGCAGCTTATATTGTTTTAAAAAAGAAACAGAAAAAGAAGAGATTGTGGATTCGACCTTACTTAAATAGGCGTGAAACTGTAGACAATTTGAGTCTAGAAATAAGTCTTGATAATAAATTATTCAAGAACTAGAATGTCAAAAGTAGTCATTTTTACGTAGTAATCTAACGTCAAATACAGCTGATCGCAAAACACAGAATATAGCAACAGGCACACTTCACTCAAAGCAAACGTCATGTCGCGTAGAAAAGGATACACTATGCCATAACAAAGAGAGTGACTGAAACAACAAGAGAACTGGCTGTGCAATATTGCAGTTGAATTCGATAGCCTAGCGATCGTCCGGCCACCCATCGGGGCAACATCGGCCATATATGGCTATACAAAACATGTTTGGCTATATGGTCGGGACATTACTGCAATATTGCATAGTGTGGCTGCTATTGTTTGCAATGTTGCCGGCCACAGTGTTACAGCCATCAATTGCAGCAAAACATGGCCCGTTTAGACGCGCCATTACATCAAGACTTATAACGTGCTCACCTCAAGTGAACATTGTTGACTATAATATGTACCAGTTTTCCGAATACATACAGGGAAGAAACCTAATCCCCTATTCAATTACAATAAAATAACGTCTAAAAGCCGCGACCGCGCCCCATTGACTTTAAACCCTCCTCAAATATTCAAGAGGGGTTCAATTTTATAGAGTGATAGCCTTTCAACGCTTCACCGCCGCCTAATCCACGGGTTTTGCTTACAGATTTGTAAATTAATTAAAGACGGCGAGACGGATTTATGATTAATTTTATAGGTATAACCTTTCGGTGCGACTTTTCCGGATAATAATTTAAGAGGTTAAAGTGATCAGTTTTAACTTTTATATTGTTTGCACATGTATTATATGCATACAAATAATTTTGAGACTTGAATCTGAGAATGAGTTTGCTAAATGAAGTAAAATTAATTGAGTGTTCCTTTACTCAACATTGGGCTTAATGTAACTTCAAAAGCCACAAAAATGTGTAAAGTTAAAAGTATAAGCGAATTAAAAATAAGATGAAACATTTTTATTACAAACAAAGTAATGTACGTTTCATTTGTTTCAATGAAACACCGTTTTCGTTCATAGAGACTGATTTGTATTCAGCTGAGCTAATAATTAATATCAGTACACAAATAAACGAGCTATTACTATAGTTTCAATAATTTTTCAGTCGGGTTTAAACTTTGCTTAGGAAGTATCCGCTGCCCAACTCCCTTAGTTGTAATCTTTATTATATTAATACCAGGTTGGAACGTAATTATAATATAATATTGGCTTTATATAATTGAATGTTTAGTTGGATTGGCACTTAAACCAAATAAGTTGTTCACACGTTAAAGTTCCAGCAGAACTGTCAAAGTTGTCAGCTAACAATGTCAATTGCAAGTTCCAACGAGGCGAGTTGATCGATCGCTTCGCCACTGGTTTTTGGAGTCTTTAAAGCAATAGATTTAAATTGATGATGGAGTTAAAATTACATTAGTGACAAGAACCTAGTTACTTTAATTTAGCAATTCGTATTATAATAAATAAACCGTCGGGAAATTGAACTAAAGATGTCAGTACGATCAGGGCGATCTAGTACCAAGCGATCTCTTCAAGGTAACCCGTATACAAATAAAATATAATAAATTAATAATATATTCAATGTAAATCTAATGTTGAATTATTCATAAATACTTAATACATTAAAAAGTATCGTCTATGTCTTATTTTACTTAAATTCTTGTGGTATTCAAATTTAGTGTTCCTACATATAACAACGACTAAATACGTAGTAATTTAATGATTTTTAAGTAACAATTCATAACAATAATATTAATTGTAGAAAGTCGAATTGAATTAAGTATAAAACGCTAAAATAAAATTTTCTCCACTTTCCGCACTCCATGTGTTGAAATTTTTGCATCGGCTTCTATAAATTCTGGTATATTTTTTTCTAACAAGCTTGTGTAGAAAAATATTGAGCGAAAATCCATTGAGTGTATTAGTAGGTTCGCACGTGCGTCTCCAAACTCGGATGTCCTTGTTCACTTGATCGATCACCGAATTACCGAAATTCACGAGAATTACATTTTATTTCTGAACGAATTTCGGAAGATTGACGTTTTCGTTAGGCCCGTATTGTGTTTTTGCGACGGGATTATGTAGGAAATTGAGATGTTTTTAAAATTTTAGTTAATTTATTTTTAGAAGGACACAAAGATACATGGGTACTTCAATTATAATTTTAGATAAACTTTGTAAACTGTATATTGGTGTCTTAATATCTTTAATGACGAACGATTATATATTGTATTATATTCTTTATGAGTTTTTTCTACCTTCTAGGGTATATCCATAAAGTCTGTTTTATTTATTTTGTAGTTGATTAGCCTTCTGTGCTAACAACAAACAATTTTTATCGAAAAACAAGCCGTCGTCGTACATGTTATGTAACCCAAAAAAGTAATGGAGGAAGCAATATCTGTATTATATATGTGATTCTTACACTGTCTCTTCAGGATGATACGAATGTGCCAACAAACAGAGATTCAATGCTTTTGTATTGCAGATAGAAATATCTATAAAGAACTTAAATATAATTAAATAATTGCCATATTAATAGCGCGCAGTTTTCATATATTTAATTATTTTATAGCTAATAAAAAAAAAATTTATGTATACATTCAATATTGTATCTCATACGGCTTGGTACTGTAATTAATTTGACTCGTTTTAGCTGTTACAGGTGAAAGTACGATTGTTCCAGAAGAGTTCAAAGACAAGCCAAATCTTGGCACAAATCACAAAATCCTCTTTAACACATTTAAGTGCTTGCAAATGCATTGTGCCTAGGTACGTTACTACCCATTTGGAGTATATCTTTTCAATCTATTATTAAAATAACAAAAGCGTGGTAAAAATCAGTAGCATAGTGGTGGATGTAGTTGAAGGGGGCAGGGGGAGGGGTGCGACGACATTTTGATGGATCGGCCGCTTTGTGCGCGGACGTGGGACAGCCATTGTGTATATCACTTTATTCTGTATATTTTCGGATTTCCCCTGGATTTATATTATTTATTTTATCGTATGTATAGTTATCGTTACATAACGGCATTTATTAGTTTTTATTATGTGCGTAACTAATTTGCTCCCACAGTAAAAGTAAAGATAATAAAGAGATGCCGGTCTCTCTCTTTCCTTGTGAAATTTAACTGTAGTGCAATTTGGTAACGCGTTGAAAAAGGCATCTACGCTTTATAAGCCTACTCGATTGTAGAAAAAATTTAAGCGAAAATTATGTCCGGCATTCAGCTCACCGTGTATAAAAGATTATTATCATCTTTAAGTAAAATTAAATGAGTTTAATAAAGATTTATTTATATTACAAGTCTTGTCCTAAAAGGTGACCCTATTTCAACAATAATGAATAAAACAAACGACAAAAAATTACAATATGAAAAAAAGAACCTAATTAGGTATAAGGCCGTTTCTCCACTGCTCCGGTCCGGCAAACGTTAATTACCGATCCGTTTAGAAACTCACAACAATACTTACTCCACTACTCCGGCATGTGGTTTTTAACGATCCGATAACTTGCTAGATCGGAACGCGGTGTTTTATCGGTCCAAGTATCCAAGAGGTTAAAAATAATAATTCACATGTTTATTTATAGTTTGTTTAATTTGAAAGAATCTCGATAATCTGGACCATTAAACCAAATTATGTTGCTATTTATTTATATTTTTATACTATATTATTAGTGAACTATTTATTAAGTAGATTATAATATTTTAAGACAGAAAATATAAAAAAGTAACTTGCCGGGGCAATAAAATATTCAGAATTTAGAACGTTTTATTAATAAAATAAAGTATATGGGTTTTAGTTAATATAGGTGTTGCATGATAAATATACAAGTATCGATTATTCTCGGATCGGATATAGTGGAGAAGCGCAATCCGGCCTTCCGATATTTTTCTCATGACTCATTCCGGTATCCGACGCCTGACCGGAGCAGTGGAGAAAGGGAATTATAGGCACTTACAATTAGAACTTTTGCCAGTGATCCGGGTAAAGCAAGTAATATGTGCCCTTTTTAGAAGGTTTAACCTATTACTGGGCACATGTAGAAACGGCTAAAATCCTAACAGAAGCTAAAAAGGTTTTTCGATTCGAATGAGTCATTTACTCAGGCATAAGAAAGAGGAAATAGTTGTATTTTTGAAATAGAAAACTGTTGGACGTTGGACCGATTTTTAATTTCAGTCTTTCATCATTAGCCCATCTAAAATATTTAAAAAATACTGGGGTTTTTTCATTGCGTGTGATATAGTTAAAAATGTTGTGATGAATTGTACCTCTGTTGTCATGTGCTGCGGATCTGTACCTATTAAAACGAAGATAAACTGATCTATTTCTATATTTTAAAGTTTTTTATAAACATTATATTAATCCTTATTCACCCTTCAATTTTGATCAATACGCATAATAATCATACACAACGTGGGCATAATATGCATAAGCAATAAATTGATTGAGGCGGCTGAGACCGCGAACAGCGTTTAAAAACTAAAAGTATCAAAACGTTTTGGGCGCTCTACACTAGTATCGATGGTCAATAACAAATAATTGTATGTACTGTGACAAATGCGCTTCCATCTAGGAAGATGATTCATTTATACAAGAGTAAGACAATTTCAGGCATATTTAATCACTCATCACACAAGGAAGGAAATTAAACGATAATTTGGTAATAATAATATAATTTCACCTAATAATCACATTCCGCTCGTCAACATGTTCAAATAAATATAATTTATGTACACTTCGTCTGCGCAAGAGATTCCTAAGCATCCTAATTCGCAGCTTCACTTGCGATCCTGCAAAATAAAAATATTATATTTTATACCTTTTTGATATATTAACATATTAGCGCCATCTTTAGTCGACGCCATGATAGGTTTCATTAAATTTTATTAATTTAATAAAACCTATCATGATTATGATTCATAACTATTATAGCTTTACGTTGTCATCTGAGGCTCGGGGGTGTTCAAGCGCCGCCAACGTATATTGAAACTTTTCATAGAGAAAACCGAATTTTGCCTTCCCGGAAATCGAACCCCAGCCCTCACCGTACCACTACATCAATAAGACCTTTAAAATATACTCACTGGTTAGCCAATACCGCACTAGCAGCGGCGACTACATCCGGAGGTCGTGGCAAAGCGAGCGTTTCCAACGAACGCGCGTACGGCATTGGAACGTCTGCGCCCGTTACACGCCATACTGGGGCGTCTAGTTCGAAGAATGCGGGCGATTCCATTATGCGAGCGCATATCTCTGCACCGATACCTGAAATTATTGTTATTCAAACATGAATGACAATAAAAAAAAATTAAATTTACATTTAAAATCAAGAAGCCAGGTTTCATATCAAGAATGTAGAGCGAATGAAACGAACTGGCAACTTTCTTTCACAAGAAAACAAACTAAGAGTATGTAATGTTGAAAGATAGAAGAGTATAATTAGAAGAAATAAATGACATTACAAAGTTTAGAAATGTTGTTACTACTAATAAAATATTGAAATGGAAATGGACAGGATACATTATGTAAGAAGATAAAGATAAATGGACGAAGAAAGTGTCAGAATGGCTTCCTCGCTATGACAAAAAACGAGAAAGGCAAATAAAAAGATGGGAAGATGATGAAGAGAAGAGTGGAAGCTCTTAGAGGAGTTAGACCATAATATGTATTTACTTTTATTGATTTTAAATTTAAATTATTACTAGAGATGTTATGGATATGATATTTCGGATATAGTTACGGTTATGTCATTATTTCAGATTATCCGTTAGTTTCGGTTACGGTTATTAGATTAAAGTGAAATATAAAAAACAAATAGTATGTAATAATTTAGTCATATTTAAACGTAAAACTTTTAAATATAGTCTAGGTTAACAGTTGGTATTATAATCGGTCATATAGATCAGTAAATATTATATACCTACTCAGTTTTATCTATTAAAATAAAAATGCAATAAATTTAAAAGCTGTAAAAAACATTTAGAATTATACAGTGCATATATTAACTTATATATAACATAACCTATGTATAACATATTACATGTTTTCTTTTTAATTATTTTTGTGAGTAATGAAACCATCAATAAAAACCTGTCGAAACATGTCGTTTTATTTAGATTTTAGACGCCCTTATACGAAATATCCGTAACTATCCGAAACTTGTGAAACGGATACGGTTACGGATATATTTTTATTTCGGATATCCGATAGTTTCGATTACGATTACGGAGCTCCATAACATCCTTTGACATAATGTTAATAAGGTTTATTATCTTAACACATTGCTTCGTCCAATATAATTAAGACAAAGCAGTCTTCAATGTCAACAATACAAACCTGATTGAGGCCATCCTTGTTCAACAGTAATGAGGTGGTGAGTCTTGGAAATAGATCTGGCAATTGTGTCCATGTCCAATGGCCTGATAGTACGTAGATTGATAACTTCACACTCAATACCTGAAATTAAGTTGTAAAATAAAAAATAAAATAAAATATGTTTATTATGGAACATAAGATACATGTATCACTTATTCCACGTCATTAAATTTGAATTTGTAGGCATCCCTACTCATCGGCAAAGAAGACAGAGGGTGTAGGCCGAGAGAAAAAGCCGGCGTAAAACTCTCGGTACTCTTTTAAAACAGCAAATCATCAAACAACACTTATTTTAAAACAAATATCGCAAATTAATTAGAAGTAGCCTGTATAGCACTAGTCCCAGGCCCTTTTATCAACTACATAATCGTTGACTTTATAGTAAGCCTTTTTACACAGCTTTTCTTTATATTAATAAAAGGTTAAGATGTCAAGGTATTCCCATCACCGCAGGCGTGTCAGTAGATTAGGTTATTTTGAAATGGGTACTTTTTACAGCATTTTTTCGATGTGGAATTACGACTCCTATTCATTTAATATATCAGTAATTATATTTTCTAAACTTCAGTTCAAAGATACTATATTTCTCAATGAATTACTTTCATTTAGTAAGAAAATTTAAGGTAGGTTAATTGTGTACAACATGTTATCAAATTATTAGAAAATATGCTATTTAAATAAAAATATTAGTTACTCTGCAAATATTAAAACATGAAGTATGAAACTTCATGTAAAATTGATTTGCTAAAGTAAACTTTATAACTATTCAGCTTTATAATATTATCTTTTTTAGTCTTATTAGCAATGACCAATGATGAGGATAATCGATGTAGCAAGACGCAAGACAAATATGTTGAACAAAATTTACATATATAACAAAATATATTATACAACTGGGCTTACGATTTGTGACTAAACAAATTCAAGATTATCATTTGCTACTAGATGGCGCTAATACAGAAAAAATAATTAAAGTATGTTACCCTTTATCCTGGGCTATAATTACGGTGGAACTATAGGAAAAGCTTGCTTTTATATAGACAAATATTGTTACCATGGTAACCAACATCATACCTTCAAAATGCCTTCTGAAATCTAATATAAATTTCTCTATCACCTGTTTAAAGAACTATACGTAAAGAATAAGTGGCTTTCCTCCTAGTTGAAAACTGTCATTATAATGATAAAAATAATTGTTACTTAATACTTAATAAGTAGGTATAAAATAAAATATTATTTTTATCATGTGATTAACCTATGCATAAGGATAGGAATATTAGATTGAAATATAAAGAATTTTTAACCTTTTCCAGCGAGTTCATTGGCCGCCTGCAACGCTGTTTCAGTTGCTCTGCCCGCACACACTAAGGTTATGTGTGATCCTTCGCGCTCTATTTTCGCTTTTCCTGTAAGATATATCCAAAGTATATAGTAGTTAGGGTAAGTAGATAGAGCTATGGTACATACGCAAAAATTTAGGTAATATACATAGAAAGACTCCACCTAATTTGTTATCAATTAACAATATTTCTGATTAAAAGATTATAGTGATCCAAATTAAATATTATTTAGTGGCGAGACGTGCCATTAATGATAATACTGTAATAATTATTTCTATACCTATTGGCAGCACAAAGTCAGAAGATAGTGCCTCATCTGACATTGGAAACTGTAACCCATACATGATTTCATCTTCCAAAAACACTACTGGATCTGGGTCACGGATGGCTGCTTTTAGGAGACCTGAAAAAAAAACCAGTTTAATAATTAGTTTTAATCAGTTATATTGCTTGTGCAAGGCAAGATTGTTTAAAGACAATAGCTGAATCACTATGAAAAATGTAAAACATTTATATTAAAGAATAATGTATAAAGAATAAACGAAAATCATTCTTATTTTGCAGTGGTCAGCATCTCATTAGCTATAAATATTGATTTCATTCTTTGCTAAGTTTTATTGTCAAGTCCTATACATATTGCAATGGTGGTATATGCTAGCATGTACACTGTACTGCCATGGAGAATGATGACTTACCCTTTGCATCTTCGGAGGAGTAAGGCATGATAACTTTAAGTCCAGGACAATGGCTGTACCAGGCACCAAAGCACTGTGAGTGTTGCGCTGCAACTCCTGCCGCAGCACCGTTGGGACCTCTGAATACAATTGAAACTGGTACTCCACCAGCTGACATGTAGAATGTTTTGGCTGCTGAGTTAATTATCTGAAACATGTGTTATTCATTTTAAAAACAGGATCAGAAAATTGCGCTATATCATGAAAAATTTATTGGAGAAATTTTATTGTTAAGTTATGTTTGTGAATGACATGTAAATTGTATATCTGTAAAGTATTTACTGTATAGGAAGTGTTTTTATAAGAATGTTACACCAAAAGAAATATAAGAAGTGAATTTAATAATAAAAACACAACAAACTTTTAGTCTATATACATTTTAAGGGTTCTTTTAAAAATGTAGTTGTTAATAAATGCAACAAATGGTTTAATATTTATGATATATATTATTTCAGAGGTAAGTAGAATCTTTAGAACAAGTCATAACTTTATAACAAAAATAAATGGCAATTCTTGGTAATATTATATATTTGTTCAATTCAAAAAGATGTATATTTATAATACATCTTATTAGTAATATTAACATGAAAGATTTATTATATATATTATACAGAACATAACAATTCAAGTAGAATTTCAGTTCTATTTTATAAAATCTATTTTACTGAGACTAATGAAAAATATACTTAATAAATAACAGAAAACTAATATTGTATCCAAATAACGTACATGGTCAATAGCCTGCATGGAGAAATTAAATGTCATAAATTCACATATTGGTTTGAGTCCAGCAAATGCTGCACCAACAGCAATACCAGCAAAACCAATTTCTGTAATTGGTGTGTCTATAACTCTTCTGTCTCCATATTTCTTCCATAAACCTCTGAAATTTTAAATATTAAAGAGTATATTTTTTTACTAACTATTACATTTGTTGCCTACCATTGAAGTCTTACTTAAATTTAAACATTTTATATCTTAACATTTGGTAACAAATATACCTCTTATGTTTTACCTCTATATGTTTTTTCTATATTTTAGATATTTTTTTAATAATAATTAGTCCAGTTGTTTAATAGTATCAATAAAAATGCACTATTTTTAACGAATAGATTTCTTGATCCTACAAGAAAGTAATGAAAACCCTGTCAATGTCAACAAACATGTATTATATAATAATGAAAGAGATTGAAACTTCAGTAGATCAGGCGTTCAATAGATACAATAGTTACGAGCTCTTAGCAAATAACGACTTTAGATATTAGTAACATTCTTATCTGCTTACAATAAAAAGTTGAAAAATCAGTATCAAGGTTATTTTAATTACCGTGTTACTTTATAAGCACCATCATATTGAGCTACTTCTTCACCTAAGACAAATACTTTGTCATCTCTTTCCATCTCTTCGTCAATGGCCTGGTTTAAGGCATCTCGTACAGTAACTGGCTTTGATGATAAAGCCTTCGATGTGGAAAAACTACGGCGAGAAATGCGAGCAAGCAATCCAAAGAGAACCGGTGGGGATTTCAACGCCATTTTCACTTACACTTAGGATTATTACACTTAAATACTGATTGAAACACTTATATTAACCTTTTAAGAAGGTTTTATGAGTTAAATTCGTTGAATTATTGTGGGAAAGATGTTAAAATCTCCACTAGAAAATCACGAAGGATGAATGGAGGTCGTGGTTAGTGGTTACGGGTTATTCTATGTCAACGTCATTGCAAGACGTCAAGCTGTCTATACAAGACTGTCAGGTGTCACGGATCGAAATATTTTAAAATAAAGTCGGTGACTATCTAGCAAGCTGAAGTACTTGATTAGAGTTAAATTATTAAATTAATATAGAACCAATATTGCTCTTATGTTTTATGTAATAATGATTTAGTTGTATGAGGTAACGCACTAGACTCTATTTTAAATTAGACATGACTTTCACGACGCGCAATAATTACTGCTAAAAAAAGTACCTAATCAAGTATGGTGGTATTATATAAATTGTCTAGAATTAAACCTTGACCCACATTTAGATAGGATCTGAATGTATTGTCCTGTAACTCCGTTTGTATCCAATATCCTGTGTGTACAATTCCCTGACAATCCCAGTGGACTACCTTTAAGAGAAATAAGTATTTAAGGGCAGGAAATATATTATCGTATTTTTCAATAGGAACTACATTTTTTGCGTGATGAACATTATAAAATGTAAATGGTTAAACTTAGAGTTAAATAATATATTTAATATATGTATGTACTCATAAAAATCGAGTAATGAACATGGCTATAAAGTTTTTAAGTGGCGATTGTATCGTATTACTAATATCGTAATCATATTACTTATATATTTCAATAAGTTTTTTATCCAATTATTCTGAAGATAATATTTATGTGAATTGAGAGAACCATTAGCGAGTGTTTAACTGACGGAAGGCGCAGAAATTATAACCCGTATGAACGTGTTCACTGACTGATGTTTTTTACTCTAAGAGATGACAAATTTAACATATATATATTCGGAAAGGTATTTATATAATATATATATTATATAGGAGCCCCTTTATATATAACAGTTAGTAGAGGTGCGTCAACTTAAATCCGTTACTAACGTGAGCTTTATACGTAGCACTAAATCTCGACTTTAAATTTTAACTTGATTCTAATTAATAGGTTAGTGACACCAAAGTGTGATTTCAAATGTGATTCAAATACCATCCATTTCATTTTCAGATCGAACATTTGCTTGGATTCCATCACAGTAAAGTATATATATTTCCAAAATTGTGTTTATCTCTAGGGCTATCGTTATTGCCATAGAGCGTTCCCCGCGGTGATAAATCAAAACCGGGCGTCGACCCGCCTCTGACGATCTCATATCTGATGCAGCTAAGAATAGATCATTCTAATATTTTTTTACCTAATATTATCACTTTCCGGTTTAAAGACCCCTATCCCTTGTGTTCGTTCTTGATTTTGTGAGAGTATTATGTTTTTTTTATATTTAATTTTTCACATGATATGTACCTAGTCTAGGTATTTGATATAATTTTTGACAGGTTTCCTTGTAGTGTGCATAATATGCTATTTTTAAAGGACATTGGCGTGCAGAATTGGAATCCCATGATGTCATTTTGACAAGAGGGGATATTGCTTGCAGACTACCTCACCTGCCTTCTTTTCAAATCCGGTGCTTGGACGCAACGGATGTGTGATGTATCATCTTCTATTTGAGATAAGTTTTCCTTCCGGTCGTCAAGACTTCATTAAAAATATATAGTAATAATATAGGAAAAATCTATGAAAATGTCTGATAAAATCTTATCTCTGGTCTGTGCTGTTGTACGCTTGGTATTATTATTACGATGAGTGTATATGAAAACTTTTTTTCTATTAAAAAAACATTTTTCATCTTAACAGTTTATCACAATTTTAAGAAAGAAACCATTGATCGACAGAGGGTAATATTAGTGTTATTGTTTTAAAACTCAAATAGTCATACCGTAAAACTTAAGTTTTTGTGAAAGCAGCATCTACATATAGATGCGGAAAAATATATTTTAATGTGTAAACACAAAGTTAATGAACCATTAAGAATTAAGGTTATGTTATTCTATAATAGTGGTGTACTTTAGTATAACTCCGGTACCTAGCCTCTTCAATTTAGGTGGTTATGCACAGGGGTAAGATTCAGTCAGACTAAGTTAGACGGGAGTCAGCTCCCTTACGTCAAAAATGTGTTGGATTTTTTGAGTCATAGATTGGACTAAAGTCTCGTTTCTGAATCTTACCCAGGTTGTTCTCTTAGTTCCGGACTTTTACATATCTTCAGTGTTATTAAAATGATTTCAGATTCGTAGGCACAGAAGGTATCTTTTGAAAAAATGAAAATGAAAAATGTTTCTTTGTATCTCAATTTTACAATTAATACATGAGTTGAGACAGCCCCCGTAAGTAGTCAGAGACACTTGTGTTAGGGTTGGCTCGCTACATCCCTTATTTATAAAATATTGAGACAGTTGTTAGAAAAGAATACAAAACAAAACAAAACCCAACTAAGAAGCAAAGCCGGTAAAAATTAAATAAATAAAATGAAATGTAATTCTTATAGTTTCTCTGACAATTCTATGAACTTATTTTATGCAAGCGTAGTTGTGTGTGTATGTGCGCATTTGCGTGTGTGTGTGAGTGAGTGTTTACTTGTTGTTAAGTATATAATTATGTATGTGTGTGTCAAACTAGCGAATTCGTACTAAAATGTGCTCAGTTTCCTCATAAGTTAAAGTTTTTAGCCATTCTGTTATAACTTTCTTACATTCATACAAAACTCTAGGATGAAATTGAAGTTTTTGTTTAGTCTCATTAATTGATTTTAAATTAATGAATAAAATAGATGCCAAAATATATATGCTCCTTACCAGTTTGGTTTAAAGTCCTTTACTTTAAGTTGATTGTATATAATATTTTTAAATATAAATTGTAAGAGGAAAATCTACCTTACATAGACTTTAGACTAAAACGATCGTAATTTATTTTGAACGCTACAAATTTAAAGGGAGAGTTATATTTTGTAACTTCTTTGATCATGATATTGAGTTTATTATAAGTCGTTGCTCGTATTAATTTAACAGTGGAAGCAATTTTCATACATCTATTTATTCGTATGATAAGTTCTTCTTTCTCAGTTGTATAACATATTGTCTTTAAATCATAGCGAATATACAAGAAAATATAATAGTGATTCAAACACGTTTTATCAGCTTATTTATTGTTCATACTTCGTTACCTTAAACGTATAAAATACTGGTTACATTAATTACTAGGCAACGGGCGCCTTTTTCCTAATAAGCGATTCATTTCAACGAAAAAGAAAATACCTACTGGATTAAGCGTAAGTGCATAACTAAATTAAACAAAAATAAAATTCAAGGAACACTGGCAATACTAAAAAGAAACCTAAAAAAAGCTAATATTAAGGCTAATGAATCAGAATTAATATAAAGTACTTAGCTAATTACAAGGTATAAGAGACATGCTTGAATAGGTGAATCTTAAATGAATTCAGTTTTATGTTATAGAGTTTCACGGATTAGACTGTCATTGGAACGCAAATCAACAAATACTTTAGTTAAGTTATGGTAATTAGTTATTGATAATGACCTGATGTTAAGTGCCCATGAACATTCTCAATGTCCAGCATCGGCCTCGTTTTTTTTGAAGGACCATAAATCGAATTGGTTTGAAAATACTTCAGAGGGTAGCTGGTTCCACAGACACGCGTTATTTAAGGCAAAATCTGCCTTAAATAACGTGTGTGTGTGGAACGAACGACGGACGTCGAGTTGATTCGGGTGGAATGTCGTATTCTGCCTCGATGTCCGTTTATCAAACCCATCTGCAGGTATTAATCCGAACAACTCCTCTGACCACTCCATGGTAAATTTAGTAGAAGATGCAGAGAAGATCAAGCCGATATGTTGTTTTGTTTCTACTTGTTAATAGTTTTATAAATAAAAGAGTCATTCCCCCAACTTCGATTTTGTTCCCTTTGGATAAGAGACACTTGGGCCGTGGGCTTCAAGTGCACAGGCGATCATTAAAGGTTTAAGTTGGCGCCTGGTAGATAGTACCTCAGAGCTGGTGCTTTCCTCGCTCAACGAATAAGTATCACAATACAGCGAGGAAATACTGTCAGCATTAAAGGTACACTGCCGTAGGGACCAAACTTTTTAAATTTGTTTTAAATTTCTATTTATTTATTTTTAATTATAAATAATTATATATTTTGATTATTATTGTACTATGTACTTTAAGAATGTTGTAAATAATGTATATTTGTGTTGGAAATAAATCGATTTTCTATTGTTTTGTTAATATAGTATAACATGGTAACACACAAATATCCACGATTTTCTCTTTGTAAATTTTGCCAATATAATTAAAATAGATACTATACATGAATGGTCTAAAAATGACGTATAGTGAATGGGTAGGGTAAATTTCTCGTCAAAGGGAAGCTCTCTCCAAATGTATCCAGACGGCAATAACCTTCAAAAGATAAACAAACAACTTGATAAGACTGAATAGATTTAATATTGAGTGGGGTTGGTATTTGCGAACGTAAATTCAATTAATTTTAGGTTCGGTTGGGTATGTAGTTCTGTTTCCGTGTTTAATTTGATTTCGAGTAATGTTTAAGGAAGCGATCGCTTATAAGGCTGCCCCTTGCATTACACGTTTTTGTATAAAACAAAAGAACAGGAGGCTCAGCTGATGTTAAGAAAGGATGTGAAGGTCCGTGCGTTGCTGGACTTTATAAATTTTTATATTGTACTGTGTAATGCTTCCATGACTTAGTACTTTAAATTCATTATCATTTATTCATTGAGGTAACATAATGCATGCATTTACGAACGTTAGAGAATATTAAATGCTAATGCTTTTAATTTTACATTTACTGCCAGTTCTCAAATCAAGGGCGTAGAACGGACGAGAAGAACTGGCATTAAACTCGCCGCTACTCTTTTTAATCGCCAAGCTTTTTGTTTTACACAATGTTTATAAGGAGCTGCAACCATTACACCATGTTCCACATGACATATCAAGTAATTAATAGTACGCTTATACAAGTCTAAACGGTCTCTCTATTGAGATTCTTATGTAAAACAATTGTTTAGGGTTAGGGTGTACGCACAAAAAAGCGCACTTTTAAGCGCTTTAATATAAGGACGAAGATTTTTACTGCTACCTATTTGAATTCGATATTCGAAATCTTCTAATTTTTCAAACAATTACAAATACATAAGTGACAATATTGTCTTCAAAATACTCTAGGATATTAACAAGAGATCTATATTAACATCCTAAAAAGTCTTATTAAACTGTAATAGAAATGCGCTGTAAGACCACAGCAAGCATAGAAAGAGTTGACTATGCGTTCGATATGTGTATATGACACACTCTGATGGAGCCTAGGAGAGGTTTGGTCATTAGTATTTTCAATTCACTTTAGTGCCTTGTACCTGAAGGCTGAGCAAAGTAGTTATTCCTATGCCCGATACTTTACGGGCTAGAACTATCTATATAAATACGGAAAAAATATGATCTTGTGGTGGCTAAACATATATATCTCAATTCTAAGGGCTTTAGTACGCACTGATACATATTGTAAGTTAGGAAAGTGTCTAATTGTCTCTAAAATAATAAATATAATATCTTTGATTGTAATAGTACTAACTGTAATTTGGAAAAATAATAACATCTGAGGCAAGATTATTACCACAATTTTTTTTGGCAAAACATGTAACGTATACGGCTGAATTTAGTGTCACGCACGCGCACCGTCGGCGCTGATGGTCGAGATATATGCACTTCTAGAAAGCGTTTTTGAATGACGCGTAGCTATAAGCGCGCACGGTGGTCAGCGCTGATGGCTGCGCGGCCGTAAGCGTCGCGCGTCGGCGCCGCGTAGCTGTCAGCGCTGACGATCGCTAGAGCGCCTCTGCTTTCAGAGAGCGTTGTAGTGTCGAACGTAGCGGACGTCGTCAGCGTATACAGTCATGGCAAATCGCAAAGTGGAAACAGGTCGAATTATCGACGCATTTTGGTCTTCATCTGTACAGTAAGGCGGTCAGTACGATACTAAACGAACCACGCTGAGCGTCAGCGCTGACAAACTACGCGCTGATCTATGAGCGCTGACGGTGAGCGTGAGACTAAATTTAGCCTAACAAAACGCGCTAGACGCAGGTGCGTAGAGTATTTAATATCAACAACATTATATTTTTATTTTCGCCATAAACCGTTTCGTTAGAAATATTCCTTCATTATCAGCTAAATAAATTAAATATTCGAGTTTTTACGGGTCCGTTTCAATGGGTGAACCAAGTTTACGAGCGCTAGACGTACCACCGATTTGATTTGATATACAATTTTATGTTTTATGTAATCATGTTAACATTGTTGTTAGAGAATATAAAAGTGTATTATTATAGAGTATTCAAATTTGTGGTTTTTGACTTTATAACTTAAAAATATTTATTTGTTGTTGTAAAGCTGAACATCATTGTTTAGCCCTTGGCGTTCCGTAGAGATGTAGGGTCTCTGTGCATCTTCTACCGCATTTACCGTGGAGAGTATTCAGAAGAGTTGTCGAGATTAATACCTGCAGCCTACCCTTTTCACGATGTCCGTCGTTCCACATCTATGTGGAACCAGCTCCTCATCGATTAGTAAATACTGAAGTTTTTCTAAACCGATTCGACTTAGGGTCCCTTCAAGAAAAGAGCAAACTTATTCTTAAAAAGATGAAAACGCACTTGCGAGCCTTTTGGCAATGTGAGGGTCCATGGGCGGGGATATCACTTAACATCAGGCCAGCCTCTTGCCAGTTTGCTCCCTGTTATATAAAAATAAAATTTTTATATGAGTTGCTAAGTGTATGAGGTATTTACAGAAGATGTAAAGCATCAGTAACTTTAAGTACCTATGATTTTTTAATATTTCCTACAAAAAACTGTTTCATTAAAATTCAAACAGCCATGAATCATCAATTTCTCTACTCTGTGGGCTGTGATAGTCGCTATATTGGGTATGGAAGTAAAAACTATTCATTAAATGTCACCAAAAAACGTATTGAGCGGTAACCTACGTAAATTAAAAATATTATTCGTTAATTTTACTGAATCATAACGGCAATTTAGTTTATTGGCAATATTTCGTATTATACCTGGAAATCTCGGGCGAGAATAGTCAGGCTTGACAAGTCAGTATGTCAATAGGGTTGATTGGGAAATATGTCGCTAATAAAGTACCAAGTAGATTACGAGGTCGCACCAGATTGAGGCCGCAGCGCTGATCGCTTCCTTTAGTCCGGAAGTTGCTGATATAATTTACTAAGAACTGTCACTTTGGAATTTTAATGAAACGGTAAATTACGTACCAATTGCCAATTATATTTTTACTATGGAGATGTTTCCCTTATTTAAATTTATTATAATAGACAGAAATCTTATTGAATGAAATCAGTAATTGTATTTGGAATTTAATTTCGTGATCAATTAACAATATTACGCATAGAATAAGATACCTACTAATAAAAAGGAGCAATTCTTCTCTTTTCTTGCTTGCTTGGTATAGGATTTTCCTTATTTTTTAATGTTTGAGTTCAGAAGTTTCAGAATATTAAGGTTCTTTAAAAATAGAAGGTAATGAAATAAATACATCATACGAATTGTGTACATAGAGAAAATCGGTATAATATTAAAGTTCGAACTGATGACCTCGGCTATGAGTATCGCATGCTTATCCAAGAGTCTCCTCAAGGATCGCTTGGTCAACTAATAAACTGATTCTCACACTAGGATATTCCTTTGTTATGGACAACCTGTCACTGACCGGGGTAGGAAAAATTTATTCATTAAAAAAATACAGTTAATGATTCATTAACTCATAACAATCAAATATACAATATTAACAATTTTCTTAACCTACATAGTAATAATAAAAATAATTAAAAATTATAAAAAGCAAATTAAAACAAAGTTAAAAAGTTAGGTCCCTGTCTCAGTGTACCTTTAGCGCTGGTAGCATTTCCTCACTGTATTGTGATACTTATTCGTTGAGCTATGAAAACTCTGGGTTCACCGGTACTATCTACCAGGCGCCAACTTAAATCTTTTATTAGTACCTGTGCACTTGAACCTCACGGCATGGTCTCTACTCCAATGGGAACAAAACAAAGTTTGAGAAAATAATCTTATATTTGAGTCACCCGCGGCCAGCTTTTTTGCTTGTCCGAGGGAGGGCAAAATTACAATAAAAGAAAAGTCTTATATAAAAACTTAAATCCAACAAAATAACTATCTTATCTTATCTAGCTAGCCATCGTGTGTACTTGTTTAGGTATGTATGTAAGTATATTTAAGAAAATAGTCTGCCATGATATACTCTTTGAAGTGGCTCTTAATCTAAACTCTTTGACCTGCAAGGTAGTGATTGGTGGTCCAATATGCAACGTATCCTTCGGGCTCACATCAAGGCTGCTATAAATTAAGATAGTGCATTGTTTATATCTATGGAAAATCTAAGTTTTTATCAATAGTTTGTTACGTATTCTATTAGTCTAATTGACGTTTACAATTTAATTATATCACGGTTTTAACGTCAATTTATTTTTGAATAGCAACTATTTATAATCTTGTTAAAGAAGATAATTAAGTGATTAGATTAGAAGCTCATTTTATGATGCATTTTTAATCTTATGTTTATTAAAATCTGATCAAATACGTGGTTCTTAAAAATAAATGTATTTTAATAAAACGTACACAGATGCAGAAAACTAGGGCCGTACGTAAAGATTTAAAACTGCCATTCATATAAACAACATTTTTTTTTTTATAGAACGGGGGGCAAACGGGCAGGAGGCTCACCTGATGTTAAGTTATACCGCCGCCCATGGACACTCTCTATGCCAGAGGGCTCACGAATGCGTTGCCGGCCTTTTAAGAATTGGTACGCTCTTTTCTTGAAGGAAATACTGCAGTGGGCAGCTGGTTCCACATAGTGGTGGTGCGCGGCAAAAACTGCCTTGAAAAACGCTCAGTTGTGGAACGGCGGACGTCGAGGTGATACGGGTGGAATACAGAAATATCGTTTATTCAAACACGTTTAATAAAAAAGCCATACAAAATACGCAAGTTACTCAAGGTTTAGAAATGAGAAACCAATAAAACCAATAACTAAACAATGGTAACACGTTAGACAGAAATAAGTTCATGTACTTACATAATAATTGAAGGGTAGTGTATTTATAAAAGTCCGCAATGATTCTAAAGAAACCTTATTAATTGGAAAGTTAATTAAATGTTTTTATTTATTTTTTATACAGAAATAGTCATTAAGCAAGCTCATACATTTATAAGAACAGCATACCGCATTGTATGTACAAGTATAGCTTTTAATAATATTTGGTAAAAGGGTTGTTTGTCAATAGTACTTACCTAAATGAAAACTATTTTTTAATCTGTCCCGATGCTTGCCGGAGCTTAATGGAGACAGCGATTTGTTTTTCATTATTAAAAAAAACAGACGTTAAATTGGGTATAACCGCTGTTAATAAATGTATGTAAAAATATTATAAACATTTTCAACTAAGCAACGAAACAATAAAGTACTAAAAATAATGTTTAATTAAATTTATAGTTCTCTGCGGTCACCATATTTAATATGTTGGAAATTCAGTGTGCTTTGATTTTGAAAGGAATTTCATTAAATCAGCTTCTACGTGGGCGGTGTTTTGTCTTGTTATTTTTGGAAATAATTTCAATTATTCTTGCGAATTATGGACAGACTAGTTAAGTGTGAAACTATCATAAACGTTGTTAAGATGATGAAATACTCGAAGGATACAGATTTATGGCGCAGATTTTATGATGTTTTGTTTTATTGTACACAAGATTAAAGCTATACACAACTTAGTTATGTTGTCGATTATTATGTTTTGATTAAAAAAACAATTCATCAAATATATTCTATTTTCGCGTTTTTAATACAACAATGTAAAATTGAAATAAAATTCAATCACTCATCTAAATGTATAAAATTCTAACAATTTCCAGTGATGCCTGCCTCTCGGCCTTCCCAATTCTTCTGCAAGTATCAAATACACTGATGCTTACAATTATAACCCTTATTCTAACCACGCTAAGATTTATTTTATAAGCACTAACTAAATCTGTCTATAGGCCCCGAAATGCACATGCGTCGGAGCTCGGGCCTATACCGTAGCGTGTCTGTATCAGACGGCGCGAGACCGCTACGAGGTACGAACGAGTGCTACGAACCAGTTAAAGCGCTCTCGGTATCGGAACTTTTAATACTTTTTATACGTTATTATCTTAACTATGACCTTTAATTCACTAACTTTCTACTTAAATTTTGTGACTTAATAAGTGTGTAAAATGGCTCCGATGCGTGTACCGACGGACTTTTCGGAGTTTGTGGACTTTTATAACTTTTCAACGCAGCATCCGGAGCGGCACTTTCGCCATAAGAATCACTCGCGCGACCATTCCAGGAACCACGTTGTGGATGCTTTGTCGAATTCCATAATGGAGGTGATTAATACTAGGTTTGTTCCTGAGAATGCCATGTTGCCAGACATGGAGCCCCTATCGACTCATATGGATAGTCCATTCAGTCATGATAAAATGAATATAACTATGAACAGGTCGGATTTTGGTGTGGTTGACGACGAGTTTATCTATAGACATAATAGTGCAATGACAGCGGTCTACTGTGTGGCTTATTTGCTGGTTTTTCTTGTGGGACTTGTAGGCAATTTCTTCGTTATTGCCGTGGTGTACCGCTCGCCCCGTATGAGAACTGTGACCAATTTCTTCATCGTGAACCTAGCTGTGGCTGACATATTGGTGATCGTGTTCTGCCTCCCGGCGACGCTCATGTCTAACATCTTTGTCCGTGAGTTGTAGTTTTATTTACTTAAAATATAAAATCACAAAGTTTTCGTCCTGTTAATTTTAAAGCTTTAAAATACGTTCTTTATTTAAATTCGTAGACTAACTGTCAATTTTAATTTAAACGTTGAGGTTTTATTAAAACCTTCTTAAAGTTGTAGAAACTTTTCGTCCGTAATTGGTGTGAAAATTTTAAAAGAAAATGCTAAATTTCAGATACCTTTTTTAAGTTGTTTAAATAGAGTCTGTTGTCAAAACAGCGAATAAGCAGGACATTTTTGCGTCGTTTTTTATTGATTTTTGAATAGGCAAAAGATGTCTAGCCCTTTCTGTTTATCAACCCTACTATTGTTTCACTGGGAATCGAATGGAACTAACTATAATCGCGTATAAGGCTTTCTAATCGCCTCCGTAGCTATGCAACTTGACCTAAGATCGATTCCCGGCGGAATAAAAACTATTTCGAGTTGGCCAGCGCAAAAGGCCTGTCAGCTATTTGAAAAATAACCATTTAAACAGAAGCAAAAATGTGTCTGCTTATGTTTCTCACACTATATTTGGGTAACGAAAGAATATAAGTTCTTAAATAAGATAAGATAAAAACATAAAAATACAATCTTAGTAGTTTCAATTGTATATAGATAAACTTTTTCTAGGGAAAATAAATTACACACAAGATTTGTCGTCGGAATCTTGATTTTACTAAGTTTAGAAGCTTATATTTGTGTTATTGCATATAAAAACGTATCTTTACACAACTTTTTTAATCAGTCAATCATTTTTAAAACCGATATGCTATTTACGTATTTCCCGTAACACAAAAGCTACTTGGATACACGCTAGGTAATTCTGCTACTTCGAAAGCCGGGTCAGCCATACCTTCACGGGTGTGTCCCGCCCGTATGAAGAGACTCCAGGGAACGTTTCCGCATTCGAGCGGCGCCTCCGCGGTTTATCCTTTGGCATTCTCCTAAATGTTTGTATCATTAATAGGTATCTCAACTAAACCATACGGGTATTTGACAATAATTGTCAAATTAATTACAATTATTGTAAATTTTTGTACTCTGTATATAGATTTGTAGCAAAAACTTATAAATTCGGTTTTATGAGAATAATTTTTTTTTTTGGAATAGATATACGTAATTAAACGATTTCATTACCTTTTTATAAATGTATATATAGAAAATAATTATTAAAGGAAGTTTTTTAGCACTTTCTTGTTTGTTCATTTCAACATTTATTAATACTAAAATAACTTTCTTAAAGTGTCTGTAGGTACTATATGAAGCCGTAACAAAAAAACTTTAATTAAAAAATTGCGGCTGATTCATATTTTCATTAATTACTTAATTGCTTGTTACCGAATAATGCAATATTCGAAAATAGCTCACCTTAATTCATTAAAACTCGTGATGAAACATTTAAATTAGAATATTTAAATGTTTATATTCCGATTATATGGAGTTTGGTTTGAATTTATGTATAAAGCGACTCGCTAATATTTGGATTTTTGTGTTTTAAAGGAAGCGATTCCATTAATTGTTTAGAGCTGCCAAGCAGACTGAGGCTATAAAGTATTTGAAACGTCGAGTCAGCTAAATAATTTGATAAATTCACATATAAATCTGTAAAAAAAATCAACCAAATTAAATATAAGAAAGCATTGATTTTAATTATCTACAAAATCAAATCATCTTGAGTTTATTGGATTGTTTTTTCAGGCCATCGCTTGTTCTTGAGCATGTGACTTAAGAGTGACCCTTAAAATAATAATTACTTCTTTAAACGAAAAGTACCAATAAAAAATCATTTATTTATATAGGTACTACAATGTACGCTTATGAACGTCTAAGAAATAAATTTTATAAAATGCTATTAATAATAATCTAATTTTATAAAATGCTATTAATAATAATCTAATTTTATAAAATGCTATTAATAATAATCTAATAATATTATTAAATTCTTCTAATTTTACATTGACTGCCAGTTCTCGAATCATGGGCGTAGAACGGAAGAGAAGAACTTCTTATCTGGTTTATATTAATTAAAACACTTTTTAAGCTAAAATACTCGTATTGATTCCTCAATTCTATATGTCAAGTTGATACCATGTGATGAAAATAGATAATGCTTTAGTTAATTTAATGTGCAATTTACTTTTCGTAATGAACGGGAGTAATTGAGAAAAGAATCTAGCACAGAGCGCTTTTACATACTTCATTAATAAAAAAAGCTTAATTTGCAACATTCTAGCAAAAGAGTAAGAAATTGTCATTAATTTATTTACTTTCATTTATTTATGAATATAAATATTATTTTACGCGATCAATTGAAGATTTTCGGTCCTTAAAAGTACTCAAGTTGTTAACTCAATTAGAGAAGTTGAAGGAATAACGAAAGCACAAAGGGAAACACCTGCTTCCATTATAGAACGAATGAAGCTCAATTTTAACGCACTCATTGACAGAGCGGGTCGACGTCCCTTTGAAATCATTACAAATGTAAGACTTATAAAGCAAATTTTTATTAATGACAATGGTATTATAGTTTATTTATTACCTCATACCGTACATCTTTGAATTTAAGATATACCGTGATACGAGTATGTTTTATTTATTTATTTATTCCATATCCTTATTCTATCTTTTCAGTAATTACTAATTCGATAGAACGACACAATATTAATACCCACACCAATTAACCTAGATAAAAAAACATTAAAAAAATATGTATATTTATATACTTACCTAAATCTTATAACTAATAAGAATAACTGGCTGAGTTCACAAGAGAAGCAACTCTTGTGAACTCAGCCAGTGTACAAACGAATAGTTAAATGCTTTGACACTAAGGTTTATACTCATGGCTCAGAGCTGTATTCATATCAATGTTTATATATAGAGGGTTAGGGGTTAGGGTAGAAGGACTCCTTTTTCCGCAATTAGACTCGTGGTTGGTCCGTTGTGCGTACGTTTATATATAGATAACAATGGCTCCTTTCCATCTATATGGAACCAACAATAGAGCAGGTGCGGCTTGTCATGCGGCTGAAAAAGCTAAAGCCTGCAAATACAGGGGTCTAGGCTCCGCATAAGATTTTGTCCCATTTGGTGTCGAGACCTTTGGTCCGTGGGGTCCTAACGCTATAAAGCTTTTTAAGGATCAAAAAGGTTAGTCGACATCACAGGAGACCGAAGAGCTGACAGCTACCTCGGACAAAGAATTAGACAACTATTCAAAGGGGGAACGCCGCCAGTATCTTCGGAACCTTGCCTTTAAAGGGCAATTTAATAATATAAAATTTTAATAGTATATTTTAAGGTTAGTCATTGTTTTCATTGTTCTTTTTTTGTATTAATAAACTAGGTTTAATTATAATTAATTGATATTTAATTTGTATTTTTTTAAAGTTACGGTAAGAAAAATAACAATAGTATATTTGCATTAAAATTATTATTATTTATTTCACTTTGCATAACAATAAAAAGTGTTTTCAGAACTCTCTGGGGTGAATTCTATTCTCATTTTCATAAAACCCCCTTCGTTAGCGAGTATGCTTCGAGTGCAGACTTCACCTATCCGTTTTCTTGATTTTATTTTTTGTTCATTTCATTCGTATAAAGTAGGTATAATCCATGCTCCGTAATTAAGTTAAATAAATGAATAGCTGTTCTGTCAACAGCCTTGAGCGTACTGTAGGCACATTAGGTGGATTGTCGTAATAAAAGTAAAGATAAAAGATACGGTGTCAGTGACCTTGGTTTGGACGTATTAGCTTTTGTTTCTATTAATAGATAAGCTTTTATTTCGGACAAGTATTTTGTTTGTATAAATCTGAGGCGGTTCTTTTAACGTGGGAATCATCCTCTTTAGCAGGGGAAGTTTCGTAAACAGTTTTATTGATACAATTAATGCTTAAATAAGATAAGGTAAAGAATACTAATAAATTTAGAGAAGTGTTGACCTAGTGGCTTCAGGCTTCGACTCTCATCACTGAGGTCGTAGGTTCGATCCCCGGCTGTGCACCAATGGACTTGTAGTCGACGTGCGTCAGGCACAGGAGGGTGATCACCTATTTTTATTTTTTACCCGCTCTAACGTGCCTATACTATATAATTACACAATAGGATCGGAATCCATCAAAAGGGTGACGCAAGTAAAAGATCTCGGCGTTGTGTTTACGCCGGACTTGATGTTTCGTGAACACATAAGACAGATTTGTCGAAAATCTTATAAAAAACTTGGCTTTGTACTGAGACAAGTCAAAGACTTCATGAACATCACTACTGTGAGAGTCTTATATGATGCGCTTGTGAGGAGTCATATGGAGCATAATTCAGCGATTTGGGCTCCATATGAAATTAAGTATAAGGTGATGTTGGAGCGGGTACAAAACAAATTTTTGAGATACATTTATTTTAAGATGTACGGTGTGTACCCTTTTTACCCACTCATGTATCCGACATTATTTATTCTTGGTTCTGTGGGCTACAATGAGCTAAGAGTACGCCGAGAATTCGCGCTTGTCATGTACTTCATAAAATTGTTACATGGCAAGGACAGTAATTCGGCAGTACTTCAGTACATTAGCTTTAATGTACCTGATGGGTACGTCAGAAAGCGACATCGTCCACCGTTACTCCATGTGCCCACGGCTAGGACTAACCTTCTGAAAAGGGCACATATGATTCGGTGTATTGGTCTAGTTAATGAACTGCATAGGTTAACGGACCTCTTTCATTCTCCGTTGAGTGAACTGGCAAAACTTTTATTATTTGTTAGTGCCTATACCTAGTGGTTAGTTAATTTTTTTATTGTGTAATTTTGTTTTTCCTGATTGATTTTGTTTTTGCTTTTTTTGTTTCGTCTGTAAGCTTTTGTTCACTCTTGTCAATTTGGGGTCGCCTGTTAGGGCAGGAGTGTTGTTATAAATAAATAAATAAATAAATAAATAAAAATAAATATTTGCTTATTAGATTGACAAATGATCATGAAACAAATTCATAAGTCTGAGGCCCAGACCTAAAAAGTTTGTGGCGCCACTGAATTTTGTTTATCTTCTATATATATATAAAAGAAAGTCGTGTTTGTTACAACACTTATAACTCGAGAACGGCTGGACCGATTGCCATGGTTTTTGAGTTGTTGGATTTGTTTCCGTCCAGAATAGCAGAATACATCTTAAAAACAATGAAAACTCGATATGTGTATTAAATACTTAATCATTTCAATAAATGCTGATTTGTTTATTACATGTCAAACATTTGTTGTCCAATCCTGTCAAATAGTGTAACAACTATTTTTTTGTTTGAGCTTTTGGCCTGGTTGTTGAGTCCTTTAAGCCACAACTTTATTTTTTTCTGAAGACATCATGTGTGCGTTCTGAAATTTATTTTTTGTAAAATGTCTACAAAGTTCAGGTACTGTTATATTTGTTTTAGACATTAATTTTCGAATGCATGTTTTTCTCATAGTCAATTGTACGTGGCATGGTCACGTGTCGGCAAACCATCCGCTTTATTTGTTCTTGCGCCTGACCAAAAAACAAAGAATGTCGTTTACCACAAAGTGCTTGAATGAAAGTCCTAATCATGAATTCATCCGAGTTTTTTTTTTCCCAATCTGCACAACATAGTTTTCAATCTTTTTTTTCTGACATGAGTTTGAAGAACTTAATTATTATTTTTTATTTTTATTCTCATTCTGTATGTATGTTTTCATCATCATTCATCATAATAAAATACTTTTTTGTTTCTATCTATATAAATATATTATTTTGTATTATTGTTTTACGTTCATCAAAGCCTAAATTAGTTCAGCCAAAAAGTAACACGACATTCATTGACTGTTAGGCGGTGCGAAGTTCGCCGGGTCAGCTAGTTACTAATAAATATGAGATTATAAACTTAACTAATAAGGGAATTATAAATGTGTATTAGTAATTTGTATAATCTAGTTCAGAGTTCCCCAAACTTTTTTGTGTTGTAGACGCCTTGCCATGTTTTTCCGTGTTGGGTAGACCCCCTACTTACCTGATATTGATTTCCTGTAAATTTCTAACTGTAGTGAAGTTTAGTGTTAAAAACTTAAAGTAAAAACACATATAAATTTATACATTTATTAATTGGATTTAAATTAAATTAAAACTACTCAAACTAAAATTTTGTATCTGTTTGTTTGTAATGTATATGTTTTGATATTATAAGATAGTATGATGTAAGTAAATAGGTACTATCAGTGTATGTGTTGAGATCCACTATCGTGGACCCCCATTTTCATTTCATGGACCCCCATATTTTTTTCGCTGACGTAGACCCCTTGCAAGTTGTCATAGACCCCTAGGCGTCGATATAGACCACTTTGGGAATCACTGATCTAGTTACAGCAATTCAAAGACACATATTTTAAATAAACCTAAACAATAAATCATTCTTAATTAAAATAATTGTTGATATTATAAGATTAAATTAATTTTCCGTATGTAAGTTTAATGTAATGGAATCTCTGCATCAATTTGCTCTTCTGGGAAGCGGCAAGGTAGCATAGTTGTCAAAGTGATCACAAACTGTGGTTTGAGATAACTTCGCCGATCAAATTGCTAACGTAACTTTATAATTATTATGGAATTAGGTTTGAAAATAATTCATTGGCACCTGCCTTTGTGACTACCAGTTTTCACTTTTAGGCTTTTATTATTTTGATAATATTTTTTCTTATTCATTGATTCTCCATAACTATTTCAAATACATAGTTAGATTATATATTAGTTAGGGCTTATGAAGAAACTTAATTTCTCTACCGCGAAAGATTTTTTTTAATACGTATTCGGTATTAACCCAACGTAAACTTGAAATTATGTGGTTCTCCCTTTTATTGTATGTGTCATAGACTTTTATTAATATTGTTCCTTGATTTATTTTTTTAATGAGTTATAACATATGGAAATATTGATATGTTATAAAACCACTGCTTGACAAAACAATACATTTTAATTAAATTATTAAATAATTTACAATTTCCTTTACCTTCACAGTATTAATAATAATTAAAAATTTATAAATAGAAAATAAAAACAAATTTAAAAGGTTTGGTTCCTGTGGGAGTTGTTCATTGTTCCTTAGTTTCTTGCTTCATTAACCATATTCTTTTTATATTTTTTAATAAAGCTGCTTGTTAGCAAGAAGGCCGACTGTAACCCTTCAATATCATAATAAGTATAATATTTTTATGAACCTTGTTTGGTTTAATGATAGTGAATAACATCGCCCTTATAATTTTTAAGAATATGTCTAAATATTGACTGTCGTCTAAAAGCAATGCACCCATCTCATAAATATTAAACAAGCAAAATAATCAGACTCACGCCGTGGAGACAAATAACGGCGTTTATATTAGCTTAATCTTGTGGAATAACTGCACAACAGAAACATCGCATCTTTATCCTAATCTGGGGCTCTATATCTACATTGTTATCGAGCTTTGGGGGCCTCCAATGAAAAAGAAAATGATGCAAATAAAATTTATTATATGAATGATGTGCATAAGTATTCCGATACTGAATACACAGTTAAACATACGTTTTGTATCGTTGAAAATAAATCTTGTATATAAAAAGATTTGAAGCCTGTTATAAAAATGCCTAGTTTTCTTGCTAAACCATTTTTAAGTAATCAACAGATTATCTAATCAATAAAACGAATTTTTATTTAACAAAACTTTACTAAAATTTAAATTAAGTATAGTCTATTGTATTAAGAATGTGTGGTCAGCAGAAAAAGCAAATGATTTTTGTGATTTTGGGCTGCAAGAGCCTTATTTCGCCTCTGGCGAATTCGTCAGACGTTCACGCGCCTTTGAAATTCGACCGCTGTAATAGAATACTGTGCAAATCCCCGCCACTGTGAAATTTAAGTGTCTCCCACAAATTGGTTTGTTTGCACAAATAAGAAGAATGTACGTGACAGCATGAACTATACGGGCATCGAATCTTGATTTTAATAATTTAATCTTTTTCGAACCGTTGCGGTTTACGAAATCGATTATGATTAACGAAAATTCCCTCTACGAAAAAAGATTTGAGAAGTTTAGCATTAGTATTTAAATTATAAAGTTAACTACTTAAATTACAATTTTACTGATTAGAAAACTAAGCAATTGTTATAAACAAAATATTCTTACCGTCGAGCCCAATTTGGTTGAATATACTTTTTCAAGCCATCCAAATAAAACAAAATTGGTCACTTCCTTTATCAGATAAAACCAACGTACACGTCAAACGTGTCAATGTCTTATTCTACTTAACTACCAAGTGTATTCTACCGCATTAAGCAAGTTTGTGTTTAAATAAGTTATAATTATGAAAACAATATAATGTATATTAAATCTCTAACCTTTTATTAAATCTTTTAATTGTCTTAATACACATTTAAAATGAATAATAATGCATCATTAATTTTATAATATATGTGGCCACGTCGTTATTCCCTTAATGTATTGAACAGAAATATTCCTACGGCATATTTTTATACCGCGAGTCCTAAAAATCAAATAAAGGTTGTTATCCGCTGTCACGTATTTCGGCAGTTCGTTGACACGTAACGCGAGATATCCACTCAGTTGGAAAACAGCTGATGTGCTAATGGTGTTTTAGTTGCTACAGTATCATATGTTACAAATCAACTCGTTATATTATATTTCATACGCTTTATTGCATGTAGTACAATTGATAGGACAAATAAAGTACATTTGCGGCCTGGTTGATGAATGTTAACTGTTAAATAATTATTGTTTATTTTTAATAACCTTAATATATTAACTAAATGTACAGAAAACACCATAAAACCACTAAGGGCTACCCCACAGTCGAAATTTAAACGAAACGAAAACATAAAAACGATGAAACAGAGAGAAAAATAATTGTTTTTGAAGTTATACTTCTTTAGGCGCGTTATGAAAAATTTATGAGAGTGAAATTTTACGATGCGCGCGCACCTGTGACACAAAATTGGGAGTGTGATTATAGCATGCGCGAGCGAGATAGGAATAAGACAATCTACAAGTAAAAAGAAAAAGAATATGCGTGAAGTTCGAAGATCGCAAATTTTGAATGACCATATTCCATAATGACATTTGTCATTTACCTTTTAAACAAATAAAGGAGTTTTAATTATTTTGTCAAAGAAATTTAGCAATGCTTTTTCACAAAGACTACTACTATTGTTTCTTAGTTAATAGGTTATGAACCATACCTAGTTATTAAATTGAATGAATAATATAATAAAATAATAATAATTATTAATATTAATTGATTATTGAATAATATACTAATAATTAAATACTATTAAGTTATTAACGTTAAATATTTATTATTATTTCTTTAATATTAAAAAAAATAAAGAAAGCCAAAGAAGTATAACTTCTTACGCGCGTACATAAGTACACGCACCCTTTTTTTATTATACATAACTAGCGACCCGCCACGGCTTCGCACATTTTAATTGGATAAGGATTAATGCTGTATTGGTTAAAATCTCTTCGAAAATCTCTCGTGTACACTTAGTACATTATTTTGATAAATCTCGTAGGGTTCAGCATGCGTTTGCTTTGTAAATGTAATTATTTACGACATCACATTAGAAACCTCAAAAATAACAGTATTTCTCCAATATTTAATGGGTGTTATTATGCATATAAACCTTCCTCTTCAATCACTCATTAAAAAAACTGCATCAAAATCCGTTGCGTAGTTTTAAAGATTTAAGCATACATAGGGATATAGGGACAGAAAAAGCGACTTTGTTTTATACTATGTAGTGATATTACATCTATCTTAATTTATTCTATATCTTAAATTTTATAAGTATACATTATTTGCACGGAGTTACCTTACCTTGTATGCGTATGTTACCTGAATACTCCAAACGGCCTAAGATCGAAAATCTGTTTAATTATCAGCATAAAAATTCAAAGGAACCAACCCTTGAAATTCGTTATAAAGAGTTTACACTGTACTAATTAGTATCTCATGTCACAATACCGTTAGTAAACACAGTTTGACAGCTCTTTAGTCCAGGAGGAATCGGCGCATAAGTACCGAAAACTATTCCACCTCAATTTTTTTAGGCGATCCTCTTTAAATTGTCCTACTGATGATTTAAATGGATGTTGCCATGGGACAACCCCGTGCCATATTGTTTAAACTGAAATTGTTTAAACAATTGCAAGGAATTATTATTTTTCAACCGGAATTTTTTTTAATACTTTTTATTAAAATACGAATAAAAAAAGTCCTATAACTTTTCACGATAAAGTTAATATTTTTAGAGATATGAATTTTTAAAGGTTCGAAAAATCTCAAATTTGTTTACCCATGAAAAATATATTAAAAAAATAAATAAAATATAAATAATATTTTTTTTAATTCTTTATACAATAGTTAATAATATTCTTAATAGAGACTTTTAAATTTTTTATTGTTTATACCTGTTTTATAATTGTTAATTTCAAGCGCTCACAAGTATGCGCCGCTTACCTTTAAGTATCGCCGACTACTTGAATCTAGATTATATTATGTGCCTTTTGTATTGGATACTGACGGATAGATGATGTATCTTGTTTGCACATGAATTTGTCTTGTTACAATCATTTTTATACTAGTTCACAGTTTAAAACCTAAAACTTTATAGACATAACAAAGCGGTTTTACATTTCTTTTCTTTCAATCTTAAAAATAATAATTGAAGTTTCGATCCTTCGTCGTTAAGAAAACTTTGGGTTGTCGATTAAATTTTTGATTGCGGTAGTTTAATCGTTTTCTTGCGATGACGAACTTTTACTGTTAATCTTTTGTTCTTTACGTAAGAATAGTTAAGCTCTTATTTTGTATTTTCAAATGGTATTTTACTAGGGTTGCCAGGATAATTTCGACTTATCACAATAATTGGGGCTTATCGAGTAGTCTTTTGAGCGCCCATAACCCAGTTTTAGTTCAGATATAGGGTTTCTAATATTTTATTATAACAGGCCAATCCAAGCTGATTAATGAGCCGGAGTCATAGAATGCTATTCAGATGTGCCCAACTGCGGTGGAGGTGGACAATTGTACAATATGTACTAATTCTTAAAAATAAAACATCAAATTTTAAGAAAGGAAGCGCTTATTAACCCTTTAAACAAATGAGTGATAAACACTTCTAGTTGCACAGCAGGCGTTTTAGCCCTTATCCCAACTTACATTCATACATAATAGTTCTTTATTATTGGGAATAACATTATGCATCATGTTCGAAATACCTACATAATTTTAGTTTCATAAATTTTGATGAGGGTGATCTAAAATATTTTAACTCGGCAGATCGTGACATCTTTTAATTGACTTAGCCTTTTGCCAATTATATGTTAGTAGTCCTCAATCTAATAATTTTGTACTGAGTGTTTTGCGCATCTTGTGACTAAGGCAAGGTTTGTTTATTTTGTTCTTGCAACTGACAATTGTGTGCCTTTCTTCTTGTTAAGGATATATAAAAACGAGGTATATACTCAGGACATTTTATTTGAGTATAAAATTGTGTATCGACGGCCACCGAACCGTTCTTTGTGGTACACATTAATTATTATTAAAATCTTGTTAAATTAGAATTATGTTTAATTATATTTTAAAATACTAATAAGTCTGAGTATAAAAAACAAACTGATGGCTTCTATCTCATCAGCTAAACTAGGTTAAAATTAGTAGTAAAAAAAAAAGATTTTTAATGAGCTGCAAGTGAATAGCAACTGAATACCTTAGTGTAGTAATTTTATTCATATAAATTAAACCGGATTTTTAATGAATTTTTTACGGTTTTATTGTAGATACAGATTTAGTTGACGTATACGTAGCAGTGTTGACCTTGTGGCTTCAGCTTGCGACTATCATACCTGTGGTCGTAGGTTCGATCCCCAGCTGTAAACCAATGGACGTTCTTTCTATGTCTATGTCTACGCATTTAACATTTGCTTTCGGTGAAGGAAAACATCATGAGGAAACCGACTTGTCGACATGACCCAAAAAGTCGACGGCGGGTGTCAGGCACTGGAGGCTGATCACCTACTTGCCTATTAGATTGAAAAAAAAGTATCATGAAACAGATTCAGAAATCTGAGGCCAAGACCTAAAGAGGTTGTAGCGCCGCTGATTTATTTATTTTATTAAATTAAGAAATGTTAGGTTACATAACTCGGGAATCAATATGTTTTGTCTTCTTTCTTATTTCTGCACTTTTTATCTTCTTTCGTCCTATAATTTTAAATTTAGTATGCTGCGTAGCATTCCTCGTTGATAAGTTATTATTTGTTTGTTTGTTTTCTAATCATTTATAATTTACGAAAGATATACATTGATAATAAATTATATTTTTAATGAAAACTTATTTATATTACGTATATAGTTTTTGATTTTGTAGCTATATTAAATGTCCCTTTAAATTTATTAAATACGATAATATCCGTAAATAATGTTATAATTGTGGGATCCATTAGAAAAACTGTTACAATCTAGCACAGCCTATAAATAACGTTTTAGTACATTATTGTTTCATACGAAACGTTCCAGTGTCCCAATAACAGTGCATTTACCTCACCACAGTTTTAGGTTATCGATGGGCACTTTGTGTATTTATTACGTGTTTTATATTCTTCGTTAAAAGATATATTTTGAGATAATTTTAGCAATTTTTTAATACCCCCAAGCTCCGTCTTTTGCTACTGTTTTGCCCAGAAAGGTTTATTTTATTATTATGAACTTTTTGTTTCAATATGTCAAGTGAAGTATGGTCGCAGTTAGCAATTAATTCGATTAATAAAATTAGGGTAGTTTTACAATGAATAATATACATACTAATTTAATCTTTATTCTTTTATGAATATCAACAACATATATTTGATCAGGCTACGGAGAAAACTCGCCACTTATCTGACAATATTATTAAAATATTTACAGTATTTTAAGCGCAGCTTCCAGCAGCTCTTCTTTACGATATATTCAATGAAAACTATCAGGTATACACTATACATACTATGACAAGGTACTGTGTAACTATATAATCATAATTTCAATTAATATTTGATGCGACATCTTAACCTGATAATAATAATAGTGTAAAGCTAAGTAACTCATTTTTATGTAATACTTTTATAATACATATTAAGAAAATCTAACCTAGATGACGGCTTGATATGCGAAGTAAGGTATAAAGTTATCGCTCAGTTTCGCCAAAGGAATCTTTATTTTTCTAGGAATCTTTTCACATTTTGTGTGAGTGATGGATATACAAAGGAGTTACCTTAAAAACCTTTTTACATTGTAAGCGGTCATAAGAAATATATCTCAAAGGATTGTATATTACAGAATTAGTATAACATTTGATTATCTGTGCGTTGTTTCTGCATATCTTAAAAGCATAGATTAAAAATGGCGTTCAAAGAGCCATAAAACATGAATTTATATTTGACAAACCGGTTTTAGTACAAATTAAAGAAAATTAACTTAGTTTTCTTAATTATACACTAATATTATTATTACGATATATAATATAATACGATAATATTATTTATACTAGGAAAAGCAAGGTAAAGGTACACTGCCACAGGGGCTAAACTATTTAAATTTATTTCAGTTTTCTATTAGTCAATTTTTTATTATCTATGTAGGTAATACTCACAGAAACCAGGCATTTTCCGAGAGACCGCGGTAGGTAAAAATTAATTAATTAAAAAATTACAATTAATGATTCATTTATTCATAAAAATCAAATATAAAGTATTTACAATTTTCTTAACGTACAAAGTAATAAAAGAAATAATTAAAAAATAAATAAAATGAAAATTAAAACAAATTTAAAAAGTTTGGTCCCTGTGGCAGTGTACCTTAAACGCTGGCAAGGTAGGTAAATTTTTAGTGATTATTATCTTTGTAGGTTATGAGTGTAAGATAAAGTAGTGTATTTTATAAATATATCAATTAAAACTGTCATAATATTTTTGAAGTTATACTTCTTTAGGCGCGTTATGAAAAATTGAAGAGAGTGAATTTTTACGATGCGCGCGCACCGTGACACAAAATTAACAGAATGAAGTTGCCCACGGAAGATGCTACGGCATTGGACATAATTTAAAAACAACATTCAAATATTAATTACTTTTTCAAATGTAAACTGAACTTTATTGACTATAATGACTCCTTTTCTAGTCTTTGATTATTTAATTGTAATTAATTATTTGCATGCAATCAAAAACTATTTTTAATAATGCCAAAGAAGTATAACTGCTTACGCGCGTACATAAGTACACACACCCTTTTTTTCTATTACTATGAAACTTAAATTAATATATGAGAATGATATTACAATACAGCGTGGTAAAGTTATAAATACAATATACTAATAAGCTTAAATATTATGGTTGAAGTAAAAAATGCTATAACAAAACCTATTATTGTTATATCAGGAAAATAAAAAAGTCACAAGAGATAAGTAAAATAATAACAAGTATTTCCTCAGATAAAATTGGACGTAATTTGTCGATGTCCACTGAGCGAGGACTATGGCAGAAGTTGTATGATGGTACGATATTTCAAAAATCTGTTTTAATATATACAATTTTACATATAACATACACGATTTACCAGATTAAAACGGGTTTAAACATTTTAATATGAAAACTATCCTGATGGTCCGCGGGTTTTTCAATAAGTTTGATTGTGATTTGACTGAAATGAAAGTATTATAAAAATTTCACCAATTTTTTTAAGGTAGTATTTATGGAGCTCTTGCTTGATTCAAATAATTTCTAATACTACCGTTTGGTTACCTAAAATTAAAGTAATGGTAGAAAGCAACCGTTATAGTAAAACCGTCCTTCTAGTAATTTTAACTAGATTATCGAAATAAAATCTATATTTTGAGAGTGTGAGTTGAGTTTTCTTTACAATTAAGCATACCTTATTTTTTGCTGTTATAGCTTTGTCTATTGTGTCTCATTAATCAGTTGGCATCGCAAAGCCAGCAATCATTCTAGCCAGATACAATCCTAAAGCGAAACTACGAAAGCTACGAGCTACGAGAGATTACACCACTAGCAAATATGTACAATAATGCTACGCCGTAGACAATTATTTAGTTTTAAGATATTCTGTATTATTGTGTTTAGAAGGGCTACTTAAAGGTAAGCTTTGAGTATTAATAATGTAAAATGAAAGAGTAGAGATTCGTCATTTGTTTTGTCACAAGGCAAGGTACGAATGCAATAGTGAACGCAGGGTAACCTGTTCTTTATCTGGAAAATATTTATTTTACTTGGGATATAATATATTTCTTGATACTCAAAACAAACAGAATATGGTAGTGTTTCGTTGAAATGAATAACCATAAGAATTTTTGTCTTGAAAATTAGTAAAAAGAAGATACATAAATAACTTTTCGCTTTCTCTTTTAAAATCGAAAATAAACAGTTTTAAATTCAAAAATGCCGCGAATCTGTAAAATACGAATCAATAATGGTGAGAGCAAATTGGTTTACCTTTCAATCTATCCGCCGGTGAAAAACGGGATTGGTTTTAACATTTTATACGAATATTTTGAAGATAGCCATGGTTTTGTGGCAAAAAATGCCATCATCATAAGAGAGCATTCAAAATTACACGCACACAAAACTTTTAACATTCATAAAAATTAAAATGGTCTAAATTTACTCTTAAATTTCGTCTCTTTCTGTCAAATTGTGTTTACGCTGTGATGAAAAGAGACAGTAAGGAGCACCTCAGTTATAACGGTAATTAGAGAGATATATTTTTTAAGAATAATAATGTTAGTATATACCCAGTGTAGAATCAATGTTGAATTGAGATGTATTAATAAGAACTATATCTAAAAAGTAAAAACAAACATGACCCTGAGGCCTATACCTCACTAGCTGGACCGACCAAGTTTGCGCCCTTACAGGTCTTAGTTTTACAAACACCCTAAGGTCAAAACAAGCAATGCATCACGAAGAATAATAATAATAATAATAAAAATCTTTATTCATTTTCTCACAAAAACTTCGTACATAAACAAGTGACAGTTATGTATTATTATCAATAAACAATTGTTCTTCCTCTATCGAGGGAAAATGCTAGTTTGTGTGAGACTGATGCCTGCTAAAGGTAAGAGTACCTGTGTTACAGGAAGAATGTGACTAAAGAAGAGCCATGCACATAAGTGGCTACAATTCTGATTCATTCTTCTTTTTGCTGACAAGTAGGTGAACTTTCTCACTACAATTATAATGGCACTGAATTTCAAACAGCATTGCTTTAATAAAGTCGCCACGTGTATTTGAGCTGTGGAGATCTTTAAAATGAGCCATTTTTAATTTGTTATAAAAAGTTTTAAGCTATTGCATAGATTTTACCGCGGGCTTTGAAATTCTGTAACGAAATAAACCTAACACACGATGACGTAATATAGGTGCCGCCAATACGCTAACGCTCTAACGAGCGGGACAGAACGCATACTGCGTCTCACATCGGTTTAGCGTGATCGGATAGGCGTCTTAGTCTGACTCTGGTAGAGTGGTAGATTGAATTAATATCAAAGAGAAAACTTGAATTAATATAAAAATAACGTGCAAAAAAATAAATAAATAATTATATTGCATAAGTTTATAAAAAATGCTATGCAATAGCTTTACCGCGGCAGTCCCCGAGTGCCACACGTATTTTTTCTTCTTCTTTGCTGTTGTTCATACAGCTTCTAAGATATTTAGCAATGTTAGAAGCTCACTAGACATATCTGACAAATAAGTATTCAAGAATAAGCAGTTTCCTCTAAGTTGTTAGTGGAAAAAGTAGTCAAAGTAATGTGCCCTAAATACGTCAGTTACGAAACATTACGAGTATAAAGAGCATAGAAATATGTATTTTTATATGATGTCTATTTTATTTGCTGTTCGCAACTAAGACGAGTTATCATTTGCGCATTTTTTTCAATATACGAGGTTATTTTAATGCTAATTTAATATATATAAATTACGTGTCACGTTGTTTGTCCGCTATGGACTCCTAAACTACCGAACCGATATCAATCAAATTTGCACACCGTGTGTAGTTTGATCGAACTTTAAAGATAGGATAGGTTACATCTCAATTTATACCCGCAATATTATTTTATTGCGAAATATTTGTTTATTATTTGATAGCCACAATTCTAACAGATGGCACTGTGTTGAAAGTACCAACGTTTCAAATAAGCTACAATTTAATGGCATTACCACCAAAAAAGCATGGTGGTCCAAATGACTGGTATTCTCCTACCGTTTCCCTTAAATGGGTAACTGTTATGTAATATTACTAAAACCTTAGCCACAGCAACGCTTGGCCGGTCTGCTAGTTTAATATACATTTGATGAAAATATCAAACAAAAATATTAATTTTAATATTATACGTTTTGTATGATATGTTTATGTTAAACCGTTAGTAGATTATATATAAAACGTATTATGGCGGTGCCTTTTTATATCACAAAAGCTTGCCGACGCTGCTACGCTCATATATAAAGAAAAGAAAATGCGACAGGCCCTTAAAGAAAAACAAAAATAGTAAAATTATAAAAACAAAAGTAAATGTATGTTCAAAGTGTGAGGGGAGAACCGTGATTTCCAATCTCTTAAAGCGTGTTTAGTTCTAGTATTGTTATTTAATCGTGATAGTTAACCAACTTTAGTATGACAACAATACTTCAATTCAATGGTATCAAAATGTGTCGTCATAATTTCGTCTAAATAAATGTGAGATTGCTAAGCCATTGAACAATAGACCGTAAGGCCGCAATTTATTTCACGCAGACGAGATTCTGAAATTTATAACTAGCTAAAAAAATATGAACCTTCAAAACCACTTCCCGCTGAGAACATAACTCTTAAACAAAAACAACCAACCGCAAAATTGCATGAAGCAATACAGTCACATTCACTCGCTCATATATTGCACTTTTTCACTCGAGTGTACCTCGGTTCGATGACCGCCGCTCGATACTCAACCACTGGGTAAATGCAGAAACAAAACATGAAGATATATCATAAAGGCATACGGTCAAACCAAAATGATATAAACGATTTCCCGTAAACAGGCCCATAAATAACATCTTTATTTGATTGTTATTTCCGGCAATTTTGATAGCAGTGACGTTTATAATAAAACAAGATTTGAAGGCAGTACGGAATGAATATTCTGGTTACGCGTACATGAAAAAATATGTATCAACCATAGTAAGAACAAGTGAATTCTAAACAACCCAATTTTAAACAAAATTTCACGGTATGGCAATCAATATAAGCTATTGCTTATATTATTATACTTTATTAAGTAACAATTTAAAGTAAATAACGTATTTTGTTAGCACTTATATGATATAGTTAGAAGTGATTTAGAATTGGACACTTGCAATTTCATCGTCGATAAATTCTAAAGTATATTTTCTTACGAGACTAAAAGGTGTTAAAACGAACGATTTATTTTTACTTAATTAACTTTACTCTTACTTCGAATGTAAGAATGGTAATATGAATTTTTATAACTAATTTCTTGGTCAATAAATTTGGTTAAATAATACTTATTTTAAATTGATAGCTTCATGCATTGATTATTTGGAATATCAGTGTTAGAAATACTACTTCATCGGACAAAATCCTTAGACAAGACTTTAATATATAATTACTAGCTGATCCGGCAAACGTCGTTTTGCCATGTATATCATTAATAATAAAAAATAGGGGTTGATCGTAGAGGGGTGAAAATTAGGGGTTGTATATATTTTTTAATGCTGTATCAAAAAATACATACAACCCCTGAAAAATAATTTAGGGGTGTACTACACTTAACATTTAGGGGGATGAAAAATAGATGTTGTCCGATTCGCAGACATACCCAATATGCACACAAAATTTCATGAGAATCGGTCTAGCCGTTTCGAAGGAGTTTAAGTACAAACACCGCGACACGAGAATTTTATATACAAGACTATTTACAGAAGTGATTTACTCACTCCAACTCCATGGTATACCGACTCAATATAGCTTGGAAAATAACATACTATTCTCCAAACTGAAAAAGGCTATGTTAATCTAAAATTATAAAAATATAAATATTATAATGGAGGTTATTCGTTACCAATATCCAATTTTCTAAAAAGAAAAGCCTTTGAGTTGCTCTAGTAACCCTTTTTAAAACCACTTAAACTCTTCAAGAGGTTTGCCAAGTTAGAAGCATCTTCTCGAAAGAACATGCATGTAATAACACAATTATAGTGTTAGAATTATAAGCCTCAGAGGCTTAATACGTGACTTACCAGAAGTCCTGGGTTTGGACCTGGCAAAAAAAAATTGGTCAGTTCAAATTGCTCTCATTATATACTTGAGAGTCAATTAAGCTAAATAAATGTGACAGAAAGGACACTGTTTAATTATATATTTGCTTTAATTCAAATGAAAGCCAGAAATATCCCATACTCTAATAGACTTTCAAACAATAAAACAATTATTTCGATACCCAGGCAATATCAAAATATCAAAAGTACATCGGCTCGTGGCTTGTGATGTAAGCCAGATGTCGAATGTTATGATTTTGTAATTAACTAATTAATTATTCATTCATTACGTTAAGTAGCGTTTCTACGCTGCGAAACTTAAACTTTATAAGAGAATATTCCTAATGAATACGTAAATACGACATAACTTTTAAATTATCAGCTAATAAGCTGTATCAAGTTAGTAACAAAAAAATCAGTAACTACTGAGAAAAACTTTATAAGAGAATATTCCCAATGAATAAGTAAATACGTGGTATTGTCTTTTATTGACATAACCTTTACACATTTAAAGAAAAAGCTTTTTAACCGGATTAAAGTTATGTATTATTATATATTTACAATTATTTAACATAATTTTAAATTTAACCGACGTTTCGCGTGCTTTACAGCGTGCGTGGTCACGGTGACTGAAGACAAAAGGTGTTGGATGTCAAAAAGTATCATAGCTGTAGAAAAAGTTTCATTATCTGTATTTACTATTTATTTCCCCGGAGTTGGTATCGACTATTATACTTATAATAAAACATAACTTTAATCCGGTTAAAAAGTTTTTTCTTTAAGTAAATACGTCATAATTTTAAGTTATCAGCTAATAAGCTGTATCAAGTTGGAAACAAAAAAATCAGTAAGTATTCAGACGAAATGTTTTAGGTAGTGAAAAGACCATGTTTGTTAACTTACTAAATAGCCTTAAATAGAACGTACTGATACGAGAAATATACTGACGTAACATTCAAGAGTTTATTATATACAAACACTTTTCAAAAGAATCTAAAAAGAAAAAGTAAATGGGCTAATTTTACGAATTTATAAAACAATTTTTTCTAATTAAGAAAGCCTAAAGTTTGTGATTACATAGTCAACAACTTTTTCACTAAAACATAACAGTAAGTTTTGTCATTTTCTTCAGTTTTAAATATGAGAAAATATTCAAGCTTTGCCTTGTAAATAATTAATTAAATGAGGTGAATCACAAAAACGTAAATACTATTTAATGGGTATCTTATAGTTGAACAGAGGAATTTGCTTATAGTATGTAGTTGGGAAATGTTCTTGTTTCATTTACATTACAGAAATAAGTATTTGTGTCCAATACTTTTTGGGTAAAGAATTATTCCTTCACCTTTAACATATTTAAATGTAATATAAGTAAGTCTATTTTTTGGTTTTGCTTCACTGATGAAGCGTTAGACACGTGCTAGAATAAATAATTTACTTACGACAAATGGAGATACGGAGGTTGCTTATTGAATTTATGGTTTTCTCACAAAATGGATAAAGTTAAATCTTAGGTCACTTACTCCCACCATTTTTTCACATACAAAGTATAACATACTGTGTACTGGCGGCACACATGCAATACCTACATTATACTACTTTCATTCATATTTGTTGTAGGATATAATTGTTCTCTTTCGATTTAGATTTTTGTAAGGCCGAGGATTTTTTTTGTTTATCAGTCATTACTTCATAATAAAGAGATAATTTTATGTGCCATGAGTTATTAAAATTCTCTAGTATTTGCTTCCACAACGTTGACTCCAATTCGATGGAAAGCAAAACACAGACGGGGCTAAAACCAATCACTTAAGTGCTCACCCCAGGTTTAGGTATGGTCTACATCAAAGGACTGCTAAGTACTACTTCAATTAACGTGAATTTACCTGTATTTGCGTAAATTGGATATGCAGAACCTATTGGAAGTTCAAGATAATTAAGTTTCTCAAGTGGATTCTCATCGTGTCTTGACAGATTTAAATTCAAACAAAATGCAACCTGTCCAAGAGATGCTGGTATACATTGTAACTGACTGTCCAATATAAAGATACGATACCGAACATTTGCTCAGTATATTTTATATGGGTATAATTTTATAGGGATGAACATAACAGAAAAAAACATGTGTGTGTACTTATGTAAAAACAAAAAACTACACTAACAACATAAAAAAGGTATTTAATACATTGAATGTTTTATTATAACGCATTATCTAGTTAAATAAAGTTAATTTAAATATCACATAAAAAATATTCTACATAATTAAAGAAATGCATATTTTTGAAGCTTTTTTTAAATTTTGACTATGCTAACTTCAGGTTGTCGGTTATTATGTGACGGTGTGCGTGCGCATCGTAAAAATGTACTCCCATCATTATTCCCTAACGCGCCAAAGGAAGTATAACTTCAAAAAGATCAATGAAATAATATAGAACAACAGTTAAGAGACATTTTCCTAATTTGCTGTAAATATAAAAGTCAAGTTGTTAACGATAGCGATAAGGCCGCCCGTTACACAAACGTTAGTTAATAGAATACCGGAAAATATAATTTTGCCGCAAATCCAGGTTCAAGTAATGGAATAAAACTACGAGTATATCCCTTACTGTCTCAACATGTAACTTGGCCAATTCTGACTTCACACATAATATATAGTTTTAGTAAAAAAAAAATCATGAAACCGATATCTAAGTCACTTGAATGAATGTGAAATTAGTCTAAAGTTGACGTAGCCGTTGTATTCAAAATCGGCGATAACAATTTGTTTTAAAATACCTAAAAAAATATCAAGCAATGCATCTGCTGCCTTGCGATTCTGTAACTCACTTTTCGAACTCTCATAGCGGTTTTCGCAGCGGCGGTCGCGCTCAAATCAGTCGTGAAGCACAGTTCGTGTGAGAGTTCGAAAAGTGAGTTACAGAATCGCAAGGCTGCTAACCAATTTGGGAATGTATGTTCATTTAAAAACACTATAAAGCTAGCATACTTAGTCGTTTTTAGTCAATTTATGCAAAAAAATTAGTACGAAATGATAATGTTGCTATGGTCTTCTATGTATACACAAAGAATTGTGGAGAGCAGTCGGAGAACGTGCTTCATCGCCAATCTGACACCACTCGACTGCAGGTCACGCGGTACAGAAGACTCTGGCTGCTCCAATTTTTAAATTATTTCAATTCCAACCTCTTAATACTTTAAACTGGTATCTTCCGTTTCTATCTTTGTATTAGTCAAAACCAATTTTTATATAGCGAAGAGCCGCGTCACTACAACTCCGCGATCGAACTCTGACTATATTTTCTATCTTGATTTTTATATTAAACAAATGTTATAAGATGTAAATCAAGAATTATTAGTTTTGTATACGCGAGTACTACACATTTAAATATTTATAAACGCGTTTTTGTTACATTGTTATATCTGCTTTGTAATGGAAAAATCTAGAATATTGCAAGTACTTTGTGGTCACGTTAATATAGCAACACTAGCTGCCCCCGCGAACTTCTTCGAACCTAAAACCTTTTTAGTACATACTAACATGAAACATTTTGCTATGCTACCCCACAGACTGTTCGGTTTTCTGGGATGAATTTTTTTTAGGTTTTTCTGTGATTTTTCTCTCTATATATATAAAACCTCAGAATTCAAGTTCTTAACTAACAAACAAAAAATATGGGTTGATCGTAGAGGGTAGATGAAAATTAAGGGTTGTATGTATTTTTGTATATTGCATCAAAAACAAAAATTAAAAAACATTTTTGGGGTGGATACCCCATATCACTTAGGGGTTTGAAAGATAGATAGGAGCCGATTCTCAGACTTACTGAATATGCATAAAAATTCCATAAGAATCGGTCGAGCCGTTTCGGAGTACTATGGGAACGAACATTGTGACACGAGAATTTTATATACATAGAGATAAGACTTATTAAACGCCGAGTAATGTACATAATATAATACATTCCCGTTTATACAAGACTAATATTATTTAAACGTTAATTTATAGTTATAATTAATGAAGATACTTCTGAAATTTACTGTATTGCGTAATGTAATAACTAATACGATAGACAAATAGCTCAAAGACAAAGGAAGACAATATATTTTTTAAGCTTAAGGAACACTAGTGGAAATTGTCGTGTCTTATTGAATGGTTCACGTCTAGCAGCTTTATTTACGGCAGCTGAGTTTATTGTGTCCAGACCGATTCTTATTAGTGCTTAAACCGTCAATACACAATTTGTTTTCAACGTTCTTCCGTTTTAATTACAAGTTCAATAAGGATTTTGATCAAGACTTTAGTTAATCAAAATGCTATAGAATAATAGGTGTTATTATCATTAGAACCTTAAAATCCTATTTTAATGTAATGAATCGTATATTAAATGTTTAAAATATTATACACGCATATCGAATATATAATTATATGCTTATTATATAACTAAATACATTTATTAGTCATCATAACAATCAAATATACAGTATTTACAATTTTCTTAAACTACATAGTAATAAGAAAATATTACCATAACAATAATAATGATAATAATAACTATTATGGTAATATTAATAATAATAATAATTATATTATAGTATTTTACCTACAGTATTATTATATTGAAAACCAGTCAGAAATATAGTTAGCGGTAATTCTGAACAACACAAATTGATAAAAAATAAAATAAAGAAAGTGATTTATTAGATTTTAATTAAGCAATACACAAAAACCAAACATAGAATAACCTCAAAATTTGCATAATTCAGAGACAAACGTATTTATTGACTTAGAATAAATTCTCGTTAGGCTGAGGACTTTGGCCAACAATGGTTTATGTAGCCTTTAGTTGAATTTGATACTTTGAAATACTGAGCATAACGGATACCCATATCACAAGTTTACTTCATTACAGTTGGAGATTCCTAAGATAAGATACAATATTAACTTAACGCATAAACTCTATATTAAATTCACTAGCAATAAAATATACATGAAATCAGAAACCGAGGTACTCAACGATATTAAAAACGTTTCGCGGTGCATTTTCAAGAAAATATTGCTAAAAACTGCTGGCTATCAACAGATTATAATATGTAAATACAAAGATGTTGCAATCTGGGAAACAATAGAAGAAACAGTAGCACAGTTTTCGCTTAATCATCTGTTCAAGGGTAGGTAGGGGTTTAATTTATTATAGCTACAGATTCTTAGGTTGCTAAAGTTTTTTTAATTGCAACATTACTTATATCTTCTTCTTATAGTTCAATCTCCTTGCGAAAGTTGGCGATCATCATTGCTATTTTAGACTTGGTGTTTTTAGCAAACCATTGTCTAAGGTTTTTCAACTAAGACGTGCGTCTGCGGTCAGGTCTCCTTCTACCTACCACTTTGCCTTGTATGATTAGTTGAAGGAGCTCGTATTTTTTGTTGTTACGTAAAATGTGTCCGAATCTCAAGTTTCCTTATATACTGTACATTACTTATATAGTTTTATTTTAAAACCTGTATTGTAAAAACTATAAATCTTGTGACGGTATGATGGTCTGAAGTGAGTGCTCCACAAAGCTATTAGATGGCTAACGTGGTATGCCATCATTGCTTGATGGTATCAAGATGTAACAATCAAAAACTGAAAGAGATAACGACTGGGTTCTGAAGCACATGAGAATAGCCGCGTCCAACCAAACGATCCATCGCGATCCGATCGCGCGCGGCATGAGCGCAAACTTACACAAATAGTAGGCAAACTAGTGGGTAGTTTGCCTTGTTTGAGCTTAGATCGCGGGATCACCGATCCATTTTGGATCGTTCGGTGTAGTGTGAACGCGGCTGATCGTCAACGTTTGAGAGCTGATGTTCAAAAGCTTGGTTACCTATTATGCCTAACAGGACATTAAATTTAACAAAGTTTTAATGATTATTGCATCAAATAATTTTGTTAAGCCACGGCTATTAAGTGTATTCAAAAGTAAAATTCTTTGATTATTTGAACAATACCGAAACGGTTCACTAAAGTGTTTTTGTTATTAGAATTTGACACTTTCACAGTGATAAAAACATAAAACGAATTTCATAGGTATAAAGTCAACAAATGTTGGAAATTGTATTAACATTAATTTTAAAATGAAAACGTGCCGGATACAAAATGTTTTTACCCGACAACTGCACTCCCGTGACATAATTTAATTCCTCACTCAATGGGATGTTACGTAGCACATACCTAGACTTTATTATTCCGTAGACAACCCACATTTTACAATATATAGATTTTTTGCTAGTCCCCTGAGGTCAAATACGATTACGTATATATACTTAATACTTGTCAATGTCAACTGGAATTGTCATAATTATATCACATGAAATTCAACTCTAAAAGAACTCTTATCGATAGACAGATGATGATAATGTTGTCTTAAATAATTAATAAATAATTTTATATCATAATTCTGTTTATTACTAATCCGATAACGACAAATTTTGGTTACTTTTTTAAAGCTGAATCTGGGAACAGCCCTTACTTAATCCAAATAATACATCCGAATAGGTAACAACACCTCCCGGTTATGCGTTAAATTTTGTTGGGAAAAACAATCTTTGAATTCAACTAGAACGGTCTAGAATAAATTACGTTGCAATGCAATACGTGAAATAAAATGTTTGTAATAATATAAATAGTTTAAGAACTCAAAACTCCCAAGCCTCATCTTAGTCTAGAGCCTCACCTGAATTTGTTCCGGTGGTAGCTCCATCTGTAGACTAGCATGCTCATTCTCACTGAATTTTACAAATAATATTTCATAATAAAGTAGTTATTCGGTAAGCGTTCATAGTTCTACAAGCCCTCAGCACGCGTCGCTCACTAGAATTTTTCACCTTTAGAACGCGCTCTTTTGACTTGACAAGAGGTTTTCACAAATGAAGGTTTATGAGGAATGCATTTCAAGGTCGCGCCAAGGTCGAGGTGAAGAGGCGCGGAATGAATAAATGTTTTTAATATTTTCAAGTTGGGTTGGTGTTAATTTTTTGTTCGCTGATGAGTTTTATTGAGAGAATACCTCGGGCAAGGTACGAATTTATTTACTGTGAATTTGTAATTGCGGTTTTATGAACGCCTAAAGGTATTCGAAGCATTTGAAGGTTCTAAAAAGGGATAGGTCAAAAGATAAAGGTTCGCCTTAATAAGAGAATTCGTTAATTCAAAAACTGAACCGGCTTTTCAATTCTACACACTGTTTATATCGGAACAACGGAGAAATATTACAAGAAAGACATTTATTGCTAACTAGCTGGCCTGCCGAACATCGTACCGCCTAGCAGTCTATTCTTTATATTTTTTTTTAAATATTTATTCTGCTATTCGGAACACCGGTCTAGCTAGTATGATAAAAAAAGAAAATTGATAAGACAACAAATACATTATGTCAAAAAATAAAAAAATACCTTCTTGGAACCCCTCCACTAACACTTGAACTTTATGCTATGGTATTAAAGTTCAAATTGACTTTTAAGTATTATTACAAATATTTTTTATGGGAATATAGAAAAGTGTTGTTTTTAGACTTTTTCACTCAATTTTTTTAAATTTTTCTCCGTAAGAACCATCCTCGTAGGTGCTTCAAGGTATATTATTTAAAAAAAATCATACAAATCGGTCAAGCCGTTTTCGTGTTATGTCGTGACAACGGAAAACGGGTTTCATTTTTATATATATAGATAGGGTATACGTTTTTTTCTTTGAAAATAACGAGTTTCATATATTTTTTACCCCTTTCATATTTTTCAACCCAATGTGATTACCAAATAGACATATTATATTCCAAGAATGAAGGGGAAGTTTCTAGTCATACATTGAAAATTTTTATCCTATTATTTGGATATGATTACAATATACTATAAGCTTGGTGGGTTGGTACCAATGTTCTTACAAACATTTCACCCAGGTTATCGGGTGAATACACCGTGACCCGGTCACTTGCATCGATTTGTTGCAACTGCTGAATACCATTGATTTGAATCAAGTAGACAGAAAATGGCGTATTAGGTTTGAAGAAATCTAAATTCTCGTGTCACGGTGTTCGTAATTAAAGTCCTCCGAAATGGCACGATCGATTTTCGTGTAACTTTGTGTGCATATCGGTTAGGTCTGCGAACCGGACAAAATCTATTTTTCATCCTCCTAAATATAAAGGTTAGGTAGGTCCACCCCTACATTTATTTTTGTGCATACAGTATATAAAATACATACAACCCTTAATTGTCACTCCTCTACGATCAACCTCTATTTTTTTTATTTTAGTAGATAGTAATTTTTATTGAACTAAAAAATGTTTTCTATAATATATACTTAGCAAAACAACGTTTTCCGGGTCGCAAGTAATATTATAAAAAGACTAGCTGACCGGGCAAACGACGTTTTGCCATGTATATCATTTTTAATAAAAAATAGGGGTTGATCGTAGAGGGGTGAAAGTTAGGGATTGTATGTATTTTTTAATGTTGTATCATAAAAAAATAGAATTTAAAAATTTTGTCTAAAAAATAAAAATAAAAATTTAGGGGTGGACTACCCCTAACATTTAGGGGGATGAAAAATAGATGTTGTCCGATTCTCAGGCATACCTAATAAGCACACAAAATTTCATGAGAATCGGTCGTGACAGAAGAATTTTATATATTAGAAAAGTTTATACAAAAATGATATCTTAAATAATACTGTATTTGGTTTACCCAAGGTTATTACATAATGTAATCAATTAGCCTTTATTAAGGGATTTTTATTTAAAAATATATATTGACGTATCTACATATAAAAATTTAGTATTCATAAAAAATCTTTTTAGTATACTTAATAGAAGTGTTGTAATAGTAAAATAATATTTATTTATTTTTATTATTGTTGTGTTATTGTAGAAAAACAATTCCTTGTCGAAATGAGGTACCCATCGTAATTTTATAGTATGTAGTTTACAATACCTGGAGTGCATTGCAGTACTTGATTTCTTTGGATTTGTATTTGTATGATGTCACCATGGCAACGGGATATATTGGCATCTAATATTTATTACGATCTATTAACCTACTTAAATCGTGCAATTTGTTTCAAATGTTTTTTTTTTTTAAAGTTTGACTAATAGAGGTTTTAAAACTAGTTTTAATAAATATGCTCTAGTATTGTCTTTGATTATCAAAACCTTTACACATTTAAAGAAAAAACTTTTTAACCGGATTAATGTTATGTATTATTATAAATTTACAATTATTGAACATAATTTTAAATTTATCCGACGTTTCGCGTGTTGTAAGCGTGCGTGGTCACGGTGATCATTGTAAATTTATAATAATACATAACTTTAATCCGGTTAAAAAGCTTTTCTTTAAATATGCTCTAATTTAGAACAAACTTTTTAAAATTTTCTTTTCTTTAAAAATATAAATACTTCATTCATTATTAATTTACCAAATCTTAAACTGAGAAAATAAGTTGAATTTTCTTTATATGTACATAATTAATACCTATAATAATATTTATAATAATCTAATTGTATCCCAGAAAGTTTATTCTTTCTATTTAATATACACAAAACTTTCACGATAACTCTTAATGACAAAAAGTAACCATGCTATATAAATTAGTCGACAGATAAGATTCCCTTGTCTGTCAAATAATTTGTATAATTTTGTAATAAATAAATCCTTTACTTTTAATGTTCGTCTGGGAGTATTGAAATTAAATTTTTAAATATTTTAGTTCATTGAACATGTCTGTATAATTTATCTTGCTCGACTTGGACACTGTAATTTATAGTCCATGCGTCTCTTGTGTATTTACGGAGCTTACAACCATTGTCCTATAAATTGTACTTCAGAAAGTAATAGAACGAATTGTAGCCAAGATTTCAGCAAGATTTTGCATTTCGATAATTGTTACTAGCAAAGAGATTTAGGTAGCTATGGACAAATTTACACAACTCATCTGTGATAACTGAGTTTTTTTTTTAAAACGATGATATTATAAGTATACACATATTTTTTTAATACGTTGAACTATTAAGTAAATCAAAATTTGTAAATCTCTTCAGACGCAGAATAAGTCTGTTTATTTTTTTTACATGGTCTTTGATTTTAACCTAATTATGTAACGAGTATAATAATAATCAATGGTGCTACAACCTTCTTAGGTCTAGGCCTCAGATTTCTGTATCAGTTTCATGGTAATCTAATAGGCAAGTAGGTGATCAGCCTGACGCACGCCGTTGACTGTTTGGGTCTAAGGCAAGACGGTTTCCTCACGATGTTTTCCTTTACCGTTCGAGCGAAAGGTAAATCCACACATAGAAAAAAAATCCATTGGTGCACAGCCGGGGATCAAACCTACGAACTCAGGGATGAGAGTCGCACGCTGTAGCCACTAGGCCAACACTGCTCATGTAAAGAGTATGCGAGCTGTAAATATATAGTCATATATGTGATTGTATATATATAATTATAGACCTCTACACTATGTTCTTATATACTTAAACACAGATCTTTATGACTAAACAGTATACCTCATACATTTGGGTGTGAAATTAAGCAAAGACTCTTATACATTATTATATATTACAATTACATGCCGTGCTAATTCATAATACACTCTTATATATCCCTAACAAAAATGGCAACCTCAAGATCGTTTAATGCATACCAAACAAGGCACATGAAGTAGAAATCTCAGCCGTATTAGTATAATGAGGGGAGCATGCGTGAGATTCCGCTGTGATCACGTCAATTCAATCTGTGCAGCCTCCAGTTCCCGGCACACTCCGAGATCCTCGCATATTTTGATTCAAGGACGACGTTATTAACTTCCTACGCTTGGCCTTGGCGAATAGCTTTGCGTTTAATTCCTGAATATTTGCTTAAAATCAACACAACAACTTAGAACAATTGGACTTTTTGAAGCGGCAAACACGAGGCTTTACCGGAAGGAATTATTGTTAAACAATTTTTTTTATAGAACATGGGCAAAAGGGCAAGAGGCCAACCTGATGTTAAGTGATACCGTACCGGTACTACTCTCAATGGCCGAGGGCTCGCGATCGGTTGCCGGCCTTTTATATGCTTTTAATATGCTCTAAAAAATTTGAATTTATTATTTTTACATTAAAGTTATATAAATTAAAGCTGGAGTTGTAAGATGGAAATAATTAATCGAATCTAGTTAAAGTTTATTTATTTTAAGACGAAAGGAATATAATTACTTAGATTTTAATTAACAATTACGGGCTTACCCCCGTGATATCGTTGAAAGAGGTATGAGGTATTAGTAATACTATTTTTCATTCTTTATGAATTGTAAAAAACATTTCCTTAAACCCGAATTTTATGTAAAACTTGGCGAAATTAGGACCCACCATTTTATGAAACGCCCGTCAATTGCGGTAAATAAGAAAGAAACCTCATCTTACATATTCCAATTCCAAGTTATAAAATCCATATACATTTCTATTGTCATACATTTCTTCCATTCTTATCAATAAATGTGTATGCAATCGTTTTCCATATCTTTTAAGCTCCACTGAACACGATTACTCAGAAGGCGTTCATGTTTGAAAACTAACTTATTGAAACTATGTTCCAACTGTTTTTATTGAAATATTTATGTAAAAGTTTACATAGAAGTTATTATAATCAATTGAACTTTTGAAATAGCTTAAGTTTTATACACCCACTGTTTATTTATGAAACACGTGTGGGATATTTTTTATAGTATGAATAAATGCGAGAATAAGCTGAATAAAAAAGGGCTGGTGAATTTAAACTGGAAGTTCAAATATATTATTATTTTAGGTCACCCGATCGGTTTTCGACGTAATGTAACGGTGTATTATGCGAAAAATAATATACTTCGAAATCGGTTTCGAAAATGACAAAAAAGGCTTCATGGACGTGAAATTGGGTAAATCTATCATTTTTTAATAATTTAATTTACTAAAAGAGTTTTACTTAAAAATTAATAGACCTTGTAGTAGTAGTAGTACCCAATTTGTGCATACTGCATATGTTTTGAACTAGCACCTAATTTTATCTAAGCAACACAGGTAAAGCAAAATAAAAAATAAATTAAATAAATAGTACAGTACAGTAATAGGTACAGTATATAAATAGGTAAAGAAATGTAGACACATTATAATATTATACTAAAGATATATTTAGTTTTAGATGTGTATATGAAGATTTTTCTCTCGAATGAATGAATAATATCGTTATAATTTACAATAAACCCCACAAAACATACAAAAGCAATTAGTGTTTGCCTAAATTGAGTAGCTGACGCTCGCAATAACGTGACAACTGTCACGCAATAAAGGCTTTAACAAACATTGGAACGTGACAAACTGGTTGCTATCGGATATGGTCAATCCGAATGACAGGATATGAGTTTTTAAATTAGTTTATAAAATAGATATTAGAAGATACATCAAAGGTATCACTCAGAGTCAGTCATTGATAAGATTTATTGAACCATTGATTGGTACCTGTATGTATTTTTATATTAAGTAGTGTTAGTGTAGTTTTCAATTCTGCTCTGCGATTCTGTAACTCACTTCACGAACTCACACAGCCGTTTTCACATCGGCGGTCGCTCTCAAATCAGTCGTGAAGCAGTCATTTTATGATTTGGCATTCTAATAAACAATAAACTACAAGCTACCACCTTTTCAGGCGCACTTTCCTACGCACCGATGCGAAAACCGCTGTGTGAGTTCGAAAAGTGAGTTACAGAATCGCAAGGCTGTATTGTATTTATTTTTTCGTTTATATTAATTATGTCTGGGTTGTCTGGAAGAAACTGCTTTAGCCGTAAGACCGCTTTTATATACTTTGTCTTCATATTTCTCCTGTTTTTATTGTATTTTGTGATGTAAATAATATTTTATTTTTACATTTATTACCCCCAATAGGTATTTATTTCCAACATCCTTAAAGTAATAAATGTAATTATATTAATTAAAAAGGTTAAAGTATTGCGTTTACGAATAGAATTAATATGTAAATTATTCGTTAAAAGATTGAAACACACAAATTACTAAGTATCTCTAACTTTGTTGACGTGGAAACAGAACAGCGCAGTTTAAAAGATCAAAGATTATACGCCGTACAGAGACCCGGTTTCATAATATTATGTAACCGTAGTTTAGACGTGCAGATGGCGAGGATCAACATTGTTCATACATTATTGAAATAAAATTTGAAAGAATAAAATCAATTACTACTGGACCGATTGCAAATTTTACCATATGAGTTCGTTTGAGTATCCTAAATTTGTAACACCAAGAGAGCGTCCTTTTATTATACGTTACGATGCGAGGCGGGGATTGAATTATACATTATTGTTAATATAATTTTCGACTTTCCATTACTTTACACCACATAATGGTAACTTTTAGGTATAAAGAGTCAGGTGGTCACGAAACGTTTCATTATACTTGGATACAGAAAAACGTTACGGCGCGTTACATGGGGGGGGGAGGTGCCAATAATCTCCAAAAATTGCGTGACGTAATACTTGAACGCTCCCTAAGGAAGGGAAGCAATGACTTTTCCATTACTTGAAATGTGTTATATACTAAACGTGTTTTAGATTGGCTTTAGTCTAGTTTCTGAAACATTTGGTATAAATGACGTCATAATAAAGAACGTATTCTCCGCTTCTAGGCTTTTACGGCCTATAAAATGTCAATAGAACTTGTTATGCGTTCACGGTTTTTTCCATTTATAACAAACGAACGATAAATAATATTCCAATTAACTTTATTCGTAGAATAACATTCTTATAGCATACCTCTGCAGTAGGCGTTGCAGATATAAACATTCAAAAGTAATAATAACTTTAAAAAAAAGCATTTACACGATGCTAGAAAGCTTACGAAAGCTTCTCTTTTGAAGTAGTAAGTAAGTAACTAGTATTGGATTAGTTACACATGACATTTTATATTTATAGATACCTCTAAATGAGGGCCATAATTGTTTCCATACCTACTGGAAACCTACCCTTATATAATATTTTTTTGTACCCCGAATCGTATTGCTTTCTAGTAGTGTTTATCAGATATTTTAGATACATACTTTAAAAAAAACGTCATAAGAAAATACTGATGGATGGTTGCATTTTTCAAAAGAAAATTTTAATTTTATTTGTTGGATCGATATTTTGATAGAGGAGGTAAATGGAAATCACAATTGAATTAATCAAATTACATTTATTTGTACGCATAAATACAATGATGTAAATTTTTAAACGAACGAACGCTGCCGAACGCGGAGGCTGATTGTGCCAATTTGTCGCTCGTTCCGCTCTCTCGCTTGCACTTCAAGCCTTAAATGGAACGCCTCAGAGCGAGGTAACGCCGCATGCGTCACGTTTTTTCGTGCGTGCAGCCGGCTCTATCGAATTTTAAGATATTATCAAGTCAAAAGTGCGTGCGTACAAAGTACACATGTCAGAAGTGAACTTCTTTGGCAAAATAATTTTTAAGTCTTATTCATATTTATACAATATACTTTAAATTTCCGAGAAATAGAGAGAGAGAAAAAGGAAGTTATGTTAGGAATTTAATGAATTTAATTGTTATTAAAATATTAAGTGTCGAAAATTAATACAAATAATAAATTGAATTTTTTTATTGGTCTCAACGCTCTCTCACTTTTCTTCGACAAAAACGCTGCACTTCTTGTCTTTTGCCTAAAGAAGTTTCACTTTAAAAACATATATGTAGCTTTTTAATCTTTTACTCGTATTATATATTCATTTCTTGGAAACTGCGGCAAATGTAAAATAGTCCTAAAAACTTTTAGTATAATACTGTTATTCATACAATTCCTACTGCATTCTAATATTCAAATCTCTAACTCGTGCCCAATAGAGATCCGTCCTAAATCCCTGACATGTCGGCTCCACATTGAAATCCTAACGGACAGTCTCTTGAGCATTGCAATTGTTAAAAATAGGTGAAAAGGGTTTTGTGCCGCTTATCACCGATTATTGAACACGGAATTTAGGAAACATATATTTATTAATCTTACTGAAACCAAAGAAAAGCCATCGGATACGATTAACTGTCCATTGTTTAATGTTTAAGCTACAACAAAGGAGGAACGCCTGCCAGGAACGGGGTGATTGTCACTCCATCACCATTCTCAGAGTCGTTTTTTAAGACCTACCAGTACTTAGGCCTTTTCATGAGTAGTATCGATTATATTAGTAATGGTTAATCTAATTGAAAGCTCAATAACATGCCCTATGTCTCTTTAGCACTCGTTAAATACCTTAAATACATATCTACTATAAGAGACATATTAATGGATGGGTGACTACGGCTGTTAATTTTGTATTTAATTAAGATAGAAATATTGTTTATAATTATTTCATTAAGACTTTATACTTAATTGTACAAACAAACCTTAAGAAAACCTCTTAATCTCTTTATAAATCAAGATAAATTCAATATCTAATATCATTTGAATAGACTTTTCAAAATAGGATTCATTCAATCGACAAGCATTGTTGTGTTAATTAACAAATGTCTCGAAGATTTTCTATTGTGTTGTTATACAATGCACATTTTTCATTTTGTTTAAGAAGTTTATAAGCTCGCGAAAGCTTTATGTAAATCATCACAAATAATTAAATATTTGTGCTTATATATTGCAATTTTATATAATATGAAGTCGTGTGTGAAACGTTTTTGGCTTCAGATTACATCTGTTTGAGTGGTTTATTTTATAGATATTAAAAGTAGAGGAGGCGTACGGCTGATAACAATCCACAATTTAACTGGTTTCTTAAGATTTTTTATCTATTTGTAGGTTAACAGCCATCACATATCGCCGCTATTCTGGCATATTTCATATCAATTATGATACAATTTAACGCTTTAAAAATCTAATTTAGTACCGATCCAGATGAAACATTTTTTTATATAGGGACCAAGTTTTTAAACTCAGGGATGAGTAAGTGTCCCAGTATACGAGTATAATGACGCTGCCAAGTAAAATTTCTTATAAAATCTGAAGGGTTCTGTAATTCTTGTGAATTCTTTCATACTATGAATCGAAACGGTTTATAAATAACAATCTTATACGTTATAGCCATCGAACTTGTAATGAACTTCGTAGGAAAAATTTTCGAAATATGTTCAGCATTTTACGAGCGCTCCGATATAAACTATTTTTTGTGGCGCTACAAACATTATAGAAAAAAAAAACTATTAAATTAATAAAAGCGCAGCGGTGTTAGAACGCACAACCTAATGGTTGAGGGCCTATTAGTATAGATAATAAAACAAATATAGTTTATTTTATCTATTACTTATTTATTAAGACTTCGTTGCATTAACATTATAAAAATTGAACTTAATTAAATGAAAAGGAGGCCAGGCAACCACTGTGAAAAAAAAAAAGTTATTAAAACAAAACTAAACATGAACGAAAATAAAACTAAACCTAAACTAGAAAAAAGGGTACATGAAAAATAAAAAGTGCGCATGAATCATGATCATTTTAGATCTATAATTAGTGAAGACATTGAATAAATTTGTTGGTTGGATATTTAATAGTAGGTAATACACAAATAAGACATTTAAAATCGAAAGAGGTGTCAGACAAGGGGACCCATTATCTCCCAAGCTATTTTCTGCTGTGCTTGAAAACATATTCCGAAAACTAGAATGGACTGAATTTGGACTAAATATAGATGGGAGAAAACTATATCATATTCGATTTGCAGACGACATTGTATTGTTCGAAGAGAACCCTCATAAACTTGGAGAAATGATACAAGACTTAAACAAAGAAAGTGAGAAAGTAGGCCTGAAAATGAACACAAGCAAAACAAAGCTACTATCAAATTCAATCCCATTCGAAATAAAACTTAATAATCAACCTCTAGAATACGTTGAAGAGTACATTTATCTGGGCAAATTATCTCTCTAATTGATAGACCCACAAAAGAGATCAAAAGAAGAATAGCAAATGGATGGAAAAGATATTTGTCACTGACGGAGATCATGAAAACAACAGATTTCAGCAAAAAAATAAAGAGAAAAGTCTTTAACACATGTATCCTACCCTGCCTTACCTATGGCTGCGAAACTTGGGCACTATCTAACCAGCACAGGGATATGTTAGCACACTGCCAAAGAGCCATGGAAAGAAGCATGCTGAGCATAAGAAAATTAGATAAACAAATAAACTCAGACATAAGAGCTAGAACAGGTGTGACAGACATTCTCACTAAGATTGACCAAATGAAATGGAGATGGACGGGTCATTTGCTACGGAGCTCTCATAAAAAATGGAGCAAAATTGTGACGGAATGGTATCCTAGAGACGGAAAACGAAGAAGAGGTCGATCACGCAAGAGATGGGAGGACGAACTGAAACTAACAGCAGGCTACAACTGGAGAAGAGTCGCAAAAGATAGAAAACAGTGGAAAAGGTTAGAGGAGGCCTTTGCCAAGAGGCAAACCGAACTCCGAGATATACTGGAGTGAAAATATATTAAAGTTTAGATATATAAAATGACAGAGTTTCGGAAAGTTTTCGGTTTGTGAGTGTAGTTATTTTTTTTTAATATCTATAAACTCTGGTTTTGATTTTTAATTTTTTGTAAGACTTTTCTCTCTTTTATCATCTTTTCAGGATAAGCCCTATTCAATATATTAAGAGAAATCAGAAAGTTTTTGTGCTTGACTTGCTTTTTAACGAAATTATGAGGTTCTCAGGTAACTTAAGAAGTCAAATTCCAAACTTTTCTAGTAATTTTTAGTATAGAATCACCTCGTCAGCTCTTTTAGCTTTCTTGTATAACTTTCTGTACTTCTGAAAACGTCAACACATTTTCTAACAAACTCTACAAATCTATTTGTGTATTTTGTTTATAATAAAAGCGGCAAAATGATTTTCGTCTAAATAACTTACATTTTTAAAGAATTGTAAAAATAATTACTTGAATAGTGAGTTGTTTATTTTATTTTTTATACACACTTGTAAACCCTTAAAGTTTTTTAAACGTTTGTTTGAATTGTATGTTATTTTGGTCACGGCTTACATCTTAAGGATAATCTTTTGTAAGGTTTATTTTTACTGCCTATTTGATTAACAGGAATATTACGCACAAATTAACAGTATTTCATCATTTCCAAAATGTTACGCGGAACTCTAAAACCTACAAGCCCGTCGTATCCATAAAGTTAAAGCGCTTCGGGGCATTACATCCTCTCAAATTGAAGTAGGTCAAATGTCTAGATTGCCTCGTACAAACTCGCACCACCTTTAGGATTATATTGTAAGAGATATAAGGCAAAATAGCGTTCTATTTTTCTTAAATAAGCTTTTCTGATTTGCGCGGTCTGGTTAAGGCATCATCATAAAAGTCCAAAATCAAAAATCATTTATTCATATAGGTAATACAATGTACACTTATGAATCTAAAAAAGAAATTTACATTAAATGCTTCTAATTTTACATTTACTGCCAGTTCTCAAATCAAGGGCGTAGAACGGAATAGAAGAACTGGCAATAAACTCTCCGCCACTATTTTTAATCGCCAAGTTTTCTGTTTTACACAACGTTGCACCATTGCACCATGTTTCATCATGACATGACATCTTAAGTAATGAGAAATAATAAAATAAATTAAAAACAAAGATTTGTCCTCTATCAGCAGGAGACATGGTGAAATAGGAGCACGCACTTACATTCTCGTGGGAACAACACGCAAATACATAATATATTCTAACGCCTGTATGTTAACTATATGTGTATGTCTCAAAGTAAAATTAATCTATTAATAGTTGATTATTATAAAAGCATTGGACTGACTGCATCTCTTTATTGATGCCTTAACAGCAGCCTATTGGGCTCATTGTAAGTTACACTTCGCTGAAGGTAGCAGGACCTACTGCACTTCTCTACTACACACAAAATACATAATATGCTACATCCTTAAGACTTAGGGTACTTCAAGAAAGAAGCGTACCAATTCTTAAAACGCTGGCAAGGCACTCGCGAGACCTCTGCGCGAACATCAGGTGAGTCTCCTGTCTGTTTGCCTCCTATTCTTAAAAAAACAAAAGAAGAAAATATGTATTAAGACCCTTCAATATTTACTATTCGTACTACTAATAAACTAACTAATACTACGGTATTAACTAAAGTAGTATTAACTAAATCATAGACGACGGATAAATGTATCATAAAACAGCTATGTAGTTACAAAACTATAGTCGTATTTTTAATTAGACGAAGTCAACTGACGTTTACGGTGTTGTCAGTTTTTAATGAAATAGAAATAGTGTTGTGACCAAGTAAAAACCCCTGAATTAATAATCGGTGATGGCATTACCGCGCCTCGCTTTGTAATAAGCCGTCAAAACACTGCTTGTAGTTACATAGTACTAGTACCTAACTTATATCAGAGCACGTTTATACAACTTTGAAATATAAATAATATTATTTTATAGTTCGAAATGATTAACTATTCACACTCATTGTTCATTCAACGGATTGAACAAGAACTGAACGTATCACTATTACTTTAAATATGGCAACATAATTTTACAAAGTGACATTAGCTACTGTCAGTTGGCTTCGTCTAATTAAAAATACGACTATAGAATAGCTATTAAAGAGAAGAGTGAGACCAATAAACTGACCCAAACTAAATGATTTAGAGTTCAAACCTCAAGTCTGACTTATGATATTTATAGAACTAAGTTTCTCAGAATTAGTAACATATTAGGTTGACTTACAATCCCCAGTGCACTATGATGTCAGCATTTCATTGGGATTTTCTTAAAGTAGACGTCTGCAAACTTATTTATTACATACATTTAACTTTGGGTTCTCGAATAAATGTGACATATTCGTTTGAAATTGACTCGGTGTTGAGTGGAATATTAAACATTTATTGGGGTTATTTTTGGGATTTTTATTGATGGTCAAGTCTGTCAGTCAAATAGGATTTTATATGTTGTATGTAGTTTAGGTAAATTAAATTTTACATTGAGAACCTTTAAATATCTTGAATTTTTACAGTCACGATATTGTTTTTTTTTGCAACTGAGGTGCAAACTAGCTGCTGTGGTCTTTGGCAAAATGACCGGCGCTGTGGAACAGTCTGCTCCTCAGCATAATGCTAAGCCAGGGCAAATTACAAGCACATACACATTACAGAATTAAAACGTACATTGTTTTTTAAAAGGAAATAAATTGTTATCTTTCATTATTTTTTATATTTTATTGTTATTTGTGTGTTATGTTAGTAATAAATGTTACGTCTATGTCTATGTCTAAATGTATATAGAGAAATAGTTAAAAGGCAGGATTAATTTATTATATGTCGCAGATAAAAAATTGTGCCTGTAAAAAACGATACCACAGAGCATGTAACTTGTAAACGCAGCGATAGACAATTGCTATTAATTATTATCAGGCACTGTTTATTACAACTAAGAATTTATTTTTGAAAAGGAATAAATTATCCGAAAGAGCAGGACTTTTTCTTCTCCTACCACATCTACTTTTTGAGGTGGTATTTGTGAATCCCTCTTATTAAATTAAATTAAACAGAAAAATAATAGAATATCTTATGCAATCACAATCTCGCAATAGCAAGAATTCAATATGTGAATACTGAGCGACAAACGCAGCCTCCAGCGTCTGTCAATCGGTACAAGATTAATACCAACCTTCGAACCAATATATTCCAGAGAAAATATTGAATCGCAGAAACAATGCTACAAACAAATTGTTTTGACTTCAATCCATGAGTTTTTCGGTTAGTACTAGACAAATATTTCTGGCTTATTCAGTAATGAAAATAGCCTTTATACATTAGGTTACACAGTGATGGTATGAAAGTTATTAAAAAATTAATCAAGGGCGTCGTGCAGAGAAGGACTGGCAATAAATTTAATCTCGTTTGTACGAAGTGTTTAAATTAAAAAGGCACCCCTTTTGAACTTAATAATAATAATAATATATTTATATATAAATTAATTAATCCCTATTTCCCTTGGTCACGGCATCGGCTGGACCGATTTCGCTAATTCTTTTTTTGTTGTGTTTGTTATTGTCAGGAGAAGATTGCGCGGAAAATTTAAGAAAACTTAACCATTATATTAAGTAATCCTGACTTTTGTTACGATAGCAAATTTTTTTCAGTTTTCTTTTACAATTCAAACTTTTTTGATGTAACCTTATGGCCTTTGATATGTTGTATATCATAAAGCATTAGAATAATAAACACTTTGTTTCTGAAATATTTTTTAGTTGATTATACCAATTCGAAATCAATATTCATAGTTAATTATAATGACACATAAACCATTTTGTTTAATGTTTTGTATAAATGTAGTCCCATAACACAAAGGGCAGATTCATATAGACTATCTCTGTTTCATATAGGTGTAAAATTATATTTCCTTTAAAGAACTATGTGATCAGTCTTTTCATTGTAAGACATACCAGTTTCCTCGCGATGTTTTCCTTCACCATACGAGTTGTTGCGCATTAAGAAAAGAAATTGCTAGTTGCTCAACCTCTTGGGTAATTTGTTCGAAAATAAGTATGTACATAAGTAAATCTGAAACAGAAACACGAATTCTGTAATAATTTATAACGTTGTGTTAACCGTAAGCTTTTGTTTGAAGTTGAGATTGTATTTAACTTATAAGGGGTAATATTTGAATGCGACCTTGTGTTCCTGTGTTATGAATTAATATATACGGCCTGCTTTGTATGCTTATACGATTATACAGCTTTTAACCCTCTGAGTTCCAGCACAGTTAAAGTAAGATTAGATTAAGATTTAATTCCTGCTTAAGGCATATAGTTTGTTTATAATCTTAGGGAAATATATTGTCTTTTACAAAATATTAAACAAATATATATTTATTTCATATTCCAAAACAGTGTTAGCCGAATGATTTCGCTAGTAAGGTGCAGGGTCAACACGGGATCTTTTTATAAACATTGAAATTTTGTATTTTCAATATATGGCGAGGGGGCCCATGGCTGACCATGCGTCATACTCGTGAACGGGTGCTACGTGTGGGAGTGGTCGGACTTGAATTCGTGTATGCGGTGATGTTAGTTATTTGGACTATGTATTTGCGTGTTGCTCCCACGAGACTGTAAGTGCGTTCTCCGATTTCACGATGCCTCCTGCTGATAGAGGACAAATCTTTGTGCTATTAAAAAGAGGGCGGAGAGTTTATTTCCAGTTCTTCTCTTCCGTTCTACGCCCATGATTTGAGAAGTGGCAGACGGCAGTAAATGTATAATTGAAATATATATGTATTTCTTTTTTTGACGTTCATAAGTGTACATTGTGTTATCTATATGAATAAATGAGTTGAAATAAATAAATTAGTACATTGTAAATTAGTATTTTTTCGCTCTCACTTGGTGCTAGGTCTCGCTCGACTCATGAGGGTCAAACAGTGAGGTTAGGCAAAGGAGGCTGGATCGAATTACCTAAAGATTATCTTTAAAACAAATGCCAACTGAGGCTAACATAAAATATTGGTTTTATACTCTTTTCACAATCTGTGGTAACTAAAGGTTGTTTATGCATTTCATTCTACGTATAGGCGTTCATTATGCACGAGTTCCGATCCCTTTAGAATATGGAACGTCGAATGTCGGTTTTTGAGGGAATTTTAATGAATCAAAGAATCAAGGATGCGGGAAATGGAAAGAACAACACGTGTGGAAGACCTTCCGGTTATAAAATGTTGTACTTTGTGAATATCAAGATAAAATATTCTCGTTTAACAATATTTAATATGGTGCCACCTCCCATTTGAGTACAATTCTGCGGTTCTAAGTTCGTTTTCAGCGAATTATTTTTAACATTTGGTAGGTAGGGAACAAATTATGGCTGACCGCCCTGTTGCCTGTTCAAGAAATATATTACTAGGATTTCATTAATTTGTTACAGGTTATTTAAATATAAGATATAGATGCAAAGGGTTATTGTACGAGGGAATATGAAACTTAGTAAGGCGACATCTAATAATAATATATTTAACACATCCAACGAGCATGTACACATAATTCTAGGTTCAAAAGATTAAAAACTATTATTTTTCATTTATTAAGATAAGATACTTATATAGCTATCTATTATTTACTAATAGATAGTTATATAATCTTTAAAAAAAGTGAAAGAAACGCGCCAACGCAGCCCGTATACCGCATGTATATAATATGTATATTGTATAGTCATGCTTCTAATAGAACTGCAATACAAATGTTACTTCAAAATATTTTTTTAAATAATATATATACTGCAGATAAAATTTTAGATAAACCTTTTTAGAAAATGTTTAGACCCCAACCAATTAGGAGATCCAAATAAAATTTAAAACTAAGATCCGGAAAATGTATATTTAATTGCATTCAGTCATTTCTGTATTGTAATGGGGCAAGGCCAGAAAGAGGGATGGAGTTATGGGTGCATCTGTGGGTGCGAGTGAGAAACGCGGGTCACAGGTACAGTGGCCTGACCCAGTTTCCGTTGTAAATATTGATTTGTTGACCTCCTTCTACCTGTTGCTTTGCTCAACCCAAGGCTGTATGCAGGATTACACTTGGGCTCTTAATAAATGATTCACTTCTAAGGGACTGAAGTGCCTTTATGTAAGCGTCTTTGAGACTTAAAATATTTCTACGCTAATTAGGAGTATATCTTTATTTCTTTCAATGCCTTATTGGTAGATTAAAGATTCGTATACAGACAAGAACCGTAAATAAAATAGATTATAGCAAATACTAAATATTTTATATGTTAATTGTTAAATTCATAACTATTAGCGTAACATACTGTTACTGTAGAAAGTATATGCAACGAATTATGCATATGATGTTAAAAAATATAAAATATGTTTTTTAAGATACATGTATCACTTATTCCACGTCATTAAATTTGAATTTGTAGGCATCCCTACTCATCGGCAAAGAAGACAGAGGGTGTAGAGAGAAAAAGCCGGCGTAAAAAAATCTCGGTACTCTTTTAAAATAGCAAATCATCAAACAACACTTATTTTAAAACAAATATCGCAAATTAATTAGAAGTAGCCTGTCTAGCACTAGTCCCAGGCCCTTTTATCAACTAGATAATCGTTGACTTTATAGTAAGCCTTTTTACACAGCTTTTCTTTAATACATTTCTTAAATTTATTGAAAGGCAGAGATAAAAGAGCCTCTGGGATTTTATTAAAGAAGAGTATCCCTTTTCCCAAAAAAGAATTACTAACTTTAGATAGTCTAGTACGGGGAAATTGCAGCCTGCGGTTGTTCCGTGTGTTAACATTGTGCGTATGTTCTATTCTAGTAAACTTATCACTATTTTTTAGTTATACATTACATTACATACAAATATACTTCTGGACACATCTATTGGCCCACCTTGCATTTTCAGTTTCTTTTGGTCCTACCTAAAAATTTATATTAGGTCGAGTAAAATTTTTTTATGCAGTTTTGAACCTGATACATTTTACCATCTTTTTCGATCAAATTGTTTTAAATTTGAATTAAGAATACCACACCACATGGAGATACGCCTAACAAGTCGGGTAGGCGCCTTGATGAAGTCAGTTGATTTTTGAATAAAAAACGTGTTTTATCAAATAAAGGTTTAATTTAATAACGCGTGTTGCCTCCATGGGCATCTACGACACCTCTCATACGATTAGGCGGTTGATAAACTCTATAGTTTATCAACCGCTCTATGAAATTTTGAGGGATCATCTCCCATTCCTCTTCTATGGCAGTTTTCAATTCCTGCATTGTCTGGGCAACTGGCTGACGAGCCCCAACACGTCTTTTTAGCTCGTCCCACATGTGCTCAATGGGCTTCATATCTGGGCTTCTGGCTGGCCAGTCCATAACTGCGATGTTCACATTCCGAAGATATTCTCTGACGATGCCGGCCGTATGGGCTCTTGCATTATCATGCATAAAAAGGAAATTTGGGCCCACATAGTCCGCGTATGGCATCACGTGAGGTTCTAAGCACTAAAGAATGTACCTTTCAGCATTTAATGTTGGCAGCCGTGGTCCCGTAACAAGCTCAAGTTGAGTTTTGCCGCTCGCGAATATACCGCCCCAAACAGTCCATGAGCCACCGCCATAAGCAACCCTCTCTTCAAAGCAGCGTTGTGCAAAACGCTCTCCCTTACGTCGGTAGACCTTCTTCCTTCCATCATTGCCATATAATGCAATTTGAGACTTATCAGAAAAGAGTACACCGTTCCAATGCTGCTGAGTCCAATTTCAGTGTGAGCGCGCGAAATGAAGGCGCGCTATTCGGTGGGCTCGCGTTAGTTTTGGGCCATTAGGTGGCTTGTGTGGTACCATATCGCGTTCTTTTAATCTTCTCCGAACAGTTCGAGCGCTCACATTTACTCCATGGAAGTCGCGAAGTTGGTTTTGTATCTCAATGGAGGTAAAGTGACGATTTCTCAAGCTGGTCGTCACGATGAATCGATCCTGCCTTTCAGTTGTGACCCGAAATCGTGGCCTTCCTTGGCGACGAACAAAGTCGCCAGTCTCTAGGTATCTCCGATAAACGTTTCGGACCGCAGATCGACTTAAATTAAGTTGATCACTCACATTTCTTTGGCTGTGTCCGGCCCGGATAAGTGCCACAGCTTGGGCGGCGACTTCAGGCGAAGTATCCATAGATTATTGATAGAACCTCATCTTAATGTTAGGAATAAGTAATGTTTGTTGCAAAACCAAAGAGAAAAATCACACTTTCAAAAATTAAATCCAACTAAACCAATTTAATCAAGTTTTTTAGTATTCGATTGTTTGATATCAATGAGCAGGCTCCAAATTGTCTTTTGTTTCTTTAAATTCTGTGTTCGAAATTAAAAAAAAATATATTGAATGCAATTATGAATGTGCCAGGTTCAAAACTGCATAAAAACTTTTTACTCGACCTAATATAAATTTTTAGGTAGGACCAAAAGAAACTGAAAATGCAAGGTGGGCCAATAGATGTGTCCATAAGTGTAGTTTACACAGGTTTAAACACACGTTTTTGAAAACGAATAAGAGAACTTGTAGATAATGATAATTATATTACTAGCTGACCCGACAAACGTTGTCTTGCCATAAAATGATTATTACACTATTAACAATGGGGCCTGGTTGTAGTAAGTGAAAATTACGTGTTACATGTATTTTTATTGCCAAATCCTATAAAATGTTTTAGAAAATTGGGTGGCCGCCTTCGGGTTTTAATGTTGGGAAAAGAAAACGTGTATTTTGCCTTTCATTTACGTGTATTTATTACACATTTATTCCTTTTTTGACCTATGTAAATTTAAAGTTTTTAACGAAATATTTAAGGATGTTTTCTGTTTCAGCTTGGGTTCTGGGCTGGCTTATGTGCAAGACAGTTCCGTACGTGCAAGGATTATCAGTAGCCGCCTCTGTCTACAGTCTTGTTGCGGTCTCACTCGACAGGTATGTACCAAATCTTGATATAGCGCTTTGAAAGAAGAAATTATCGACGACACTATATATGAAAACTCTATGTTTCCATCGGCATTCTACCGCAGTGAACTAAAACAAATCAATATTCATTTTTTACAATATCATGCTTTTGCGAATTATAAAGTAAGTTTTGTTTTTAGGCATATTACATATTTACAGAAATTAAATGTAATAATAAATGTAATAATGTAAATATATTTCATCACTTTTTATTATTCCAATAAAAAGTGATGAAATATATTTAAAATTATTTCTGTCTTCGTTATTATTTCTCAACATTTATGTTCATGATTCCCTTTCTATTATTGACTGTTCATGTTTCTAACAAATAAACAGTTATGAAGATTGCTTATCTAATTTCCTTCAAAAACTTATTTTCATTTTTCTAAGAAAATTATTATTTGTCGCGTTAAAGTGCAAGATATATTTAAAACTTATATTTGACAACTTCGTATAATATATATTTTTGAAGTGAAACTTCTTTATCGGGGTTGGAAAAAAATATAGTGTAACATTTTTTCGTTACGCGTCACATTTTTCGGTTACGCGTCACATGTTTCGGTTACGCGTCAGTGTCACATTTGACCGCGCGTCTTTTTCTTGTCCCTACCACGGTTGATTCAAAGAGATTCTAAACCATTAATAACAAAAATGTATAATAACGATAACAATGATAGTAAAAATTCTAATACAATTTATGAAATTCTGTAATAATCTTAGTGGTAATAAGGTAAAATGAAATAATTGTATTATTTGTATTCAAGTCTGTGATATTAAAAGCCTTTTGTTAAACTTTATCTAATTTAACTTTAATCAACCAATTTCTGTAAAGTTGCATATAGATAATTATTCGAAACTAACGTCATAAAGAAGCTTCAGTTCTTACGTGTGTACACTAGTACACGCACTATATTTTTATTAATGTTACTAAGCGTAACCCTTTAAACTTAGACTATTATAATAGCGCTAAAAATACCCTTTCCTTTCATATGTACTATAACGTCACGCACACAACTGACCCTTGCACTTACCTAATATGGAAATAGGATTGAAGGTCTATCTATTTCAATACCCACTCAATTTAGCGTGTAATCCAATAAATAGCGGAGTCAATTGCAAGGAAAGTGTGACCTTGTTGTGCGTCGGACAGCAAACTTGACCCAAATGCGGTCCCATATCCCTTATGCTAATAGCTAAAGTTCTTGAGCGCGCGTTAAATTGTCTAAAAAGGTTCTAGAGAAAGGGTTTGACGACTTTTTAGAAACGGAATTAAAAACAATAAATGTTTATATGTCATTCAATAAATAACACTGAACATAAGGCATACGTACAAATGTATTAAAATAATAATCCGCTATTTAATTTTATAGTCTAAAATACATATAAAAGCATACAGGCGCGGAAGAAAACTGCAAATCTGTAAATTAAAACACAATAATTATTTTTTATCTTCCTTTTACGCATTAAGATAATATTATGAAATAAAGGACTAACATATTTCTTCGTTTGCTATTTTAGCTCGGCTCTTGTTCTCATTTTAAGTTATTAAAGATGAAATTATATATTTTGATTGGTTGATTGCATCTGCTTTAACAACCGGTTTCGTTCACATTATAACACTTAAAATATTAAAATTCGCGGTTATCAGATGGTGTAAAAATATCATTAATTACGAATTTCAAACTTCAGATAAAACTTTATTAATAAATTGAAAAGCAAGAGGCTTTTAAAAATTGTAGCCTAAATCTCTTTTCTGAACATTTTAATCACTTTTAAACTCGAAACTTTGTAAAACTTTTGGTACCGGAAGTAAAACTTGACGTAAGCTTACCTGTCCCATAATTTCATGCCCCCACCTTGACCTGGCTTATGGGCCTTATTATAATGAGCTGGTATTATGCCCCAAATTCCATCGATGGCCTTGCGTGCCAAAAATTTATCAATGCAATGGAAATTCGCGAGCCCCGAGAGGAAAGTTGAATTTTGCTATTCGGAAATACAATATGGTAATGAAGAATGATATTACGTGAATTTCAGGAATGCTAATCATTCGTTGGCGTTATGATAGAGCTCTATCATTGTAATGTTACATAACACGACAAAATATTACTTGACAAATGTTACCACATAGTAATAAAAATTCACGTCATTCAGTCATTCGGTCACCGGTACTGTCTACAAGGCGCCAATTTAAATCTTTAATTAGCGCCTGTGAACCCCACGTTAGAGGAAAGACTTTTATATTTCAACCGTCTATTATTTTCCACATAAAGTGTGCGTTGGCCGGGAAGCGAACCCGGATTACCTGCTAGGAAGGCAACTATGCTGACCAGAGTTGTATGAAGTCCTTTTATTATCTGTCAACAATCATTGTCTCGTCATCCTTATATGCACAACATGTGTTTTTAACATATCGTATTTGTTGATTTCTGGGCCTAAGATGATGAGTCATGATTTTTTTCGATCGTATGATCGTTTTTAATGTAGTGTTAAGTGATGAAAAGCTATTTAGTTTTTGACTTGATTTTCGTAATAAATATTCGTATTATAAAAATTAATTATATTGTAATAATTTCATAATAGCTGCTACTATAGCTTTTACAGATATTAGCAAGAACATAATAATTCAATTGTTTTTTATTAATTTCAACATAGCAACCCCGTAGCGAGTTCCCAGTTTAATATTCCCATTGTAATATTTACTGAAATGGTTAATTTAGTCCAAGATATTATTATATTAGTAGCATTTATTTTTATAACAGAGTATAAAATTAACACGAATAAATTATACAAATTAATGTGCAAATCATTATGATGTTTAAAATTCACGAGTGGCGCTGTAAAATATAATCCTTATCTTTTTGGCGATATATATTCAAAATGAGATTGAGGGATTATTTTTAAGCATTGCAACACAGCTTGAATAATGTATTTTTTACAATATTGCAGTATTTCATACTTTAAGTGCGGTTTGGTACAAAATGCAGGCGTTACATTAGTAGTTTTAATTATTCCAAGAAAGATTATTATAACATAACAATGTTGACTTCAGACCCGAGTACAATACCTCAACCGCATCTGAGATGCGATTGTAGAATATTTGGGTCTAAGACATGTTGGTTTTCTCACAAAGTCTACCTTTACCTACTGGGGCTGTGTCGCACGATTTAAGGCAATAGTAATTTTTAATAACTCAATAAAATCATTTTTATAGCTCACCTCCCAATTCTGGCGGGTTCGTCAATTTTTTAAGAATTGGTATGCCCTTTTCTTGAAGGACCCTAAGTCGAATTGGTATAGACTCATCGTATAGCATATTCGCAGTTTTCCATATAGGTTAAATAAAAAAAAATTACCGCTTGCAGCTCGTCGTTATACCACCAGCATGCACTACAGATTTTCCCTATTTGCCGACGTGACGAGAATTAATTTATCCGAGTGAAAATACGTTTGCATTCGAGCTAAATTCCGTACCTTCGTTGTTTATAGAGTCTAGTGGATATTCTATAAAAATACAATTCGAAATTGAAACTGGAATGAATGTGGGCTACTGTTGCATACTATTATACCTATATCATAGATAATAATAAATTAACTGTCATTTATAATGTAGTTATTATTTAATATAGTCTGTTATTCTTAGTGCTTTGTACAACCCATAGATCCTATAATAACGAACGACTATTTGAAATACGATTGATTTATGAATAAGATCTACCTGGTCTAAGAAGAGTAAATTTATTTTAATTTTGTCAACTATATCAACAAATTAGGTATTTGCAACATTTGTGAAAAATATATCTTTCACACTGCGTATAATTGCTCTTTAAAAATATTAATTGAATAAATGAAGAGGAAAATAACAGTTATTTTCGTTAAAGGCTTTTCAGGGATTAACATTTTTTATATGAATTTCCATCATGGAAAATATGAGGTTCGTAAACGTTTGTCAAGTAACAGAAAATTAGTTTATTATTTTTTTAATTTTTTAAATAAATTTATATGTGTTATGTAGATTCTGCGTTCTTATTGATTGTATTATATGTTACACTAATGTCAAAAGCTTGTAATCAAAATAATGTGTTCTTTTTGTCCTCTGTACACCGAACTCGTAGTAAACGTACATTCATTATATGTTTCACTAATTCCAAAGGCTTGTAACCAAAATAGTGTAAAGGTATCATGCAAGTTCTTTTCGTCCTTTAAGAACTGATAGTAAATGTAAATTCAGACCCTTCAAATTTATTTAATATTTCATCATAAGTGTACCTACCTACCTATATACCTCCAAGCTCCAATATTCAAGCTTAGGAACCAAAAAGACGAACAGTACCACTAGACACAAATATCTAAACACTGATTAGTTCTTCTTAGGTAGTTAGCGAAAAGGACATCCACATTACTATACAATTACGTGACTTTAATTCTGTATCCCCAAGCTTTAAGTCAACAATTCGGCAACTGCCATGTTTGAGAGTGCGACTCACGTAAGTAATTAATCTCGGTTTTATGAGCTTTTCCACACGACAACTACATATTATGATATTCATTTAACATGCAGTTAGTGCATATTGTTTGTTTTAATGTGATGAACACGTTTCATATTTGTCTTTTCATTAAATAGTCTAATATATTGGATTAATGAAGCTCTTGTTTAGATACAAATCATTTCTTTTTGACTGTTATCACTTTAAACTATACGAGTTGAATTCCAGCCCCTTGTGGCCTGTGTGATCAAATCTACTACACGATACTAACGCGCAGTGGCGTAACCATACCATCTGGGGCCCGTGGCAAATTCTGTTGATATCAGTAAAAATCGTCACGTACTCAGTTTAATTTTAATAAACTTTGAGATTTTCAGAGTACTCAATTACACGTTGTATATGTCCCACTAGTGGCCATAGGCCTTCTCTCTTAGGCGAGAGAGAAGGCCTATGGCCACTGCTAACGCGCTCCACCACTTTATGGAACCTGCATCCATTCTAGGTATTTCCAAACCGTAACTACTTAGGAGTTATCAAAAAAATAAATAATAGTTTAAAAAACTAAAAAACACGCTTTTAAAGCACATCAAACTAAAAAGTGAAAAATAATTCCTAATTTAGGCTGAAAATGGTAATGAAGAAAAAATACTGGTATTATTGTGAAAAAGCGTGGGTTAGGTTAGGTTAGTTTTTTTCGGATTATTGCATTGTCATCGATCTTTGACAGGTTCGCAAAGTTTGAATTAAATCTGTCCGTTAAAAGTGGGTCAAAATCGAGTCCGAAGGAGTCGGTTACATACATACATACATAAATACATACATACATACATACAGACATACATACAGGTGAAGCTAATATAAAGCGTGTAAAAAAGGGGCTTACTATCTTAAAGGCCAGAAATGTACTTGGAAGGTTAGCGTTGCAGGTATGAGCGGCAGTAAATACTTAACTCTAAGTGATTTATGCCTGCTGGTTTTTCTCCTGTACCATAAAAACATATCATCTAGTAAACATAGGCTGTACACTGTAGAGTTTCTATAAACAAAAGTTCGTTGAGCTTACTTAGTATAATTTAATTATTCTTAGTAAATTACAGATTGTTTTACTTTAATTAAACGTAAGGCGAATGAAAAAATTTCTTATATAATGTATAGGGAATCATAGCAGTTCTCAAGGCGAAACGCATTTGTAAAATGGATTCCTAAGTTCCAATCCTGGGCAAGGTTACGGTGGTCCCTTATTTCCCTAAAAAGGTCGGAACGAGGCACTTTGTGCAGGGAAATTCAATTTTCTGAAAACCAAGGTCGCGATATTGTGAGAATTCCGCATTGTGAGCGTAATCCGAGTTTTATTTGAAATTGATTGAATATTTATTTAGCAGCCTTGAGTATTTAGCTTAGCAATGAATATCGCTTTAATTTATACGTCTTTATATCTTGTCGAATTTTGTCTATGTAAGTCGCACTATACTTTGAGTTTTTACATATAAGAGTGGATATACTATAAGGTCTGTGTTCTCATCAAATATGTAGTGAAATAATTACCAGAATAGTATCACAGAACTAACCAATTTATTAAAAAAACTAAAAAATCAGTGGCACTGCAACGATTTCTTTATCTGTTTCATTAATGTTTTTCAATCTAATAGGCAAGTAGGTGACCAGCCTTCTTTGCCTGACACACGCCGTCTGAAACGGTCTAAGGCAAGTCGGTTTCCTCACGATGTTTTCCTTCACCGTTCGAGCGCATGTTAAATGCGTACATAGGTAGAAAGTCCATTGGCGCACAGCCGGGTTCGAACCTACGACCTTAGGGATGAGAGTAGCACGCTAAAGCCACTAGGCCAACACTGCTCTACAAACATCAAGGACAGCATAAAGCTGTGGCCATATATGGAAAAGGGATCATTAATGTTATTACCAAAATTGCTGTAACTGTTCATCTGCAACGACCGGATGACCAGAGCCGACAAAAGCCGACGAAAAGTCGACGGCAAGTGTCAGGCTGATCAGCTACTTGCCTATTAGATTGACAAACGATCATGAAACGGATACAGAAATCTGAGGCCCAGACCTAAATAGGTTGTGGCGCCACTGAGTTTTTTTGATGTGTTTATGCTGGACCTTAAGTCAACATTAATTACGTAATGATAAAGACAGAAATATATGAAATAATTTATTTTATTAATGGTGGAGAAGGATCGGTGAATGGTGTTTAACAATGGGGACCACTGGTGCAGCGTGAACCACTGGCGCGTGTACCAATGGCGCGTGTACCAACGGGGCGTGGACGATGGGTCTGTGGTGAACCACTGCGGAGTGCACCGATGCCACTGGAACCACGGGTGCCACGTGATGAACCACTGGGTGAGCAACAGGGACGATTGGAGCAATCACCCCCGCGCTTGCTACGGCTACCAGAGCGAACAGAACTACCTGAAATATTATTTAAATAAATTAAAGATGTTTAATTAATATAATAACTAAGGAAAATAAGGCAAAAACTCATTACTTATTTGGCCTATTAATAAAGTAATTTCTAACGAAAACGGTATTTAAACAATTACTAAAACCCAATATTTAAATAGGTAAACAAACGTTTGTAGTTTACATAAATCAAACAAAAAAACTAATTAAAAAAAAATAAGAGTCAAAATATTTTCTATTGAAAACGTTGTTAGTAACGTATTATGAAAATAATGCTCAAACTATAATTACATTAAATAAACTTATTTATGCTATCATATGCTGTTAATAATGGCTAAGTGGTTAGTGCCCATGTATAGTCCTAGTCCTGGATTCAATTTCCAGTGCAACAGTAACTGGTTTAACTAATAAATTTAACGGTTCAGTAGCAGCAAGCTGATCAATGATTATGGAACTTCAAAACTACTAATTCCTATTGTTATTTATACCTTAAAACTAACGCAAACGGTTTTGATAAATAAACATAGAAATCTCCATAACCTTTGACACAGTAACATTTTATTATTAGTAAATAATAAATATTATTTAATTTACATTAAGATATAATAAGATCTTACCAGCTTGATCATTGTGCTATTGTATCAATGTGACTGTGTCTAACAAACTGCCGTAGTCCTTATATATCCGTTGTTTCCACGATCTTGTAAAATCCTTACCTTCGTTGAGAAATCTGCGTCTAAGTACAATCGCTTTATACAGAATGTTGTTTAAATTCCACGAGCTATCTTAAATATGTACAAATGATTAAGTAGGAAAATTCCAAATTTAAAAGCTACTGGCTACGAAAAATATGTATTAAAAAAAACAAATAATCTTTTTCTTTTACGCAACTTTGGACACATTCGAATTTTAAAAGCTTCTGGCCACGAATTACTTGTATAAAAAACATATTGTTTTTCATTTACGAAACTTTTCATGCAGAAATAAGGCCCCGAAGGCCTAAGAAAATATGAAAATAGAACGGAAAAATATGAAAGCTCAGTTGGAGGCAACTATGAACGTAATCCATCAAAGGACGAAGAAGCCTGAATATTTAGATATCAAATACAACCATCGGAATTTTGATAAGACCTTTCACATGGCGAAGAAATCACTCTGATAAGCTATACAATATTTATTACATAAACATATATGTATAACATATTTACTTTAACATTTATATGAAAAGCTAGCGTTTACTTATTTTATTTAAAAAAATATATTATATTTTAATGTCCACTATTTTAAGGTAATTACTAATCTATTTTTGATGTAAAATTGTTCACCGTAATAAGTTTTTTGAGAATTTTTAAATAAATTTACTATTATTTTTTCTAATATACCATAGATTAATAATAATTTCGACGAAATTCTTAATAAATACGCGTGTACTACTTGATCCATTAACAACAATATAACATCCTGTAAATAAGTACAACAAAGATTTAGTTCGCAAGATCACGACACATTTACAGAAAATTAATTGTATCCGATAGCATCGTTAAGGTTAACGGTCTAATTCTTGCAATTTATATATATATATGTATATATAATATACTATGCAATATAGAATGCAAAGGTAACTCATAGATGAACAATCTTTATCACCACCTACTGGCGGGCCTCCATGGTAGCCAAGTACGCGATATCAGAAGACACTCTGACGATTTTTTGGTTCTAACAATATCGATGAAGCAGATGGTAACAGCGGCTTTTACATAATAATGAAAGGGTATATACATAAATAAGGACAGTGTTGTCCTAGTGGCTTCAGCGTGCAAATCTCATCTCTCAGGGATGAGCCCTGAGGTCGTAGGTTCGATCCCCGGCTGTGCACCAATGGACTTTCATTATATGTGCGCATTTAACATTCGCTCGAACGGTGAAGGAAAACATCGTGAGGAAACCGACTTGCCTTATCCAAAAAGTTGACAGCGTGTGTCAGGCACAGGAGGCTGATAACCTATTGTCTATTAAATTGACAAATGATAATGAAACAGATTTATTTTATTTTATAATACGTAAGCGCTCTCTAGTACACAAACTCATCACAATATAAGGCATTGAGGAAGCTATGTGTCGGATATTTTGCATCACTCATTAATTGCTTTTCCTCATTACAACTCAGGTCATTGTTTTTGTGATTACATTTTTATTTACATAAACTGAATCAATAGCGCTTGCGTCGTTTAATTATAAAAAAATAGCAAGGTTATTAGTTATTACGACAATATCATTGACTACCTATGCCATTCGGATTTCTGGTCGATATTTTGAAGATGTCTCACAGTCTTTTGTCTCATTCAAATTATGAGATTAAAAAACAAAAGTCAATTAGTTGCCTTTTTATCTATATTTTGTTTTTAGTACAAGAGTTTTTTAATTGAATCTTTCCGAAATTTTAATAGTTCGTTTTTATTTAGACACTTTAAACATATGAAAACAAGAAAATCGAATTTAGTAGTTGAGATATAATATTCATTTTAATTAAAGTAAGCTGTTTTTATAAATACACACATATTATGAGCGATATTAAAAAATTGAACAAGACAAACATTAATACAGGAAGGGATCTATGAAAACATAGCGGTTTCCGGTCTCTCAAATATGCTTTCATTAATTTATGTTATATATTAGACGCAAATATTTATTTTATGTTTACTGCGAAACAGTATGAAAATACTACGTTTTTAGGTAAATAAATACTTATTAGGTACAATTATATACAAATAATGTTTGATAAGTTCAATTTTATCAATATTTTTCGCAGGTCCTAAACTCCTTAACAACACGGTAAAACTCAAACTAATTTTATATGATATGTATAAAATATCCCAACTTTTAATCTGGCCTATTGACTCGTTATTAGTTCTTTACTGTTATCTACGATCTAAGTGGCTACACAAAGCGACACTAGCAAAATGAAATTGGATGCAAATGAAAGACGAACGAACATCTGTTGTTTAAAAAGAAAAATCCGTCGGTGAACAGGCGTGATTTAACGAACAGAGAACAATTTACGCTGCGAAAACCGCTGTGTGAGTTCGAAAAGTGAGTTACAGAATCGCAGGGCAGAATGGTTATAAGTAACAAATATTTTCATATTTGGGACCTCCTTTAAACCTTTTTAAGTTTGGTGTAGTGCACTTTTTGTTCTGCCTTGCAATTCTGTAAATCACTTTAACCAATAAACTACAATCTCCCTCCTTATCAGAATGCCAAATCGTGAAATGAATGCTTTACGACTGATTTGAGCGCGACCGCCGCTGTGAAAACAGCTGTGTGAGTTCGAGAAGTGAGTTACAGAATCGCAAGGCTGTAAAATCGAGTTCGAAAATTAAATTTATATATTTAAATTTTAATAAAGAGCAGACTTAAGAATTAAGAGTCATCATGAGATCGGAAAATCAAAGGATTTTTCTCTAAGCGCCATTAAGTGTGGCTTCTGCGTTCATACTAAACGTCGTGAAGAAATCAATGTATCTTAGACCCAAAAACTTACGACATTTTTAATATAAAAAAATATATATTCATAATGTAATGAAGGTTGATCACATACTTATGTATAAAATAAAATTATCAAAGAAACGTATTCATTGTAAGGTCAACCGCCATATATGGTTGTAGCGCCACTGGATTATTTTTTTATAATTTGTATTAATGTGTCATATATGATGCTGGATAACTATATTGTTTTTTTAAAACTGGCTTGCAAAAGGTAGCCTTAATGTTAAATAATAATTGACTCCCGATTGTCGAAAAGGTATTTGAGTTTCACTTTGAATCTAAATCTAATCTCTAACGACTTGTGTTATTATAACTTGGCAATTTTAATTATTAAGTTATATTCTCATTAACTTCGATCAGGGTTTAATGCCCGGAAAACAATTACAAGATTATCTAGATTAAGTTCGAACTAGCTTATGCTCGGAGTCGATAATGGTTTCAGCTTAAAGTTGTAACATCGTATTTTTTCTCTTTTTTCGTGTTTCTGGAAAAAACATTTTAATGAACTAAATTATTTTATATAAGTACCTGACACATGTCGTCTGTAGATTTAAGACATGCCGAATTCCCTACAGTATTTATGATTATAAGTTAACTTAAAATTAAAAATCCATCGGTTCATCGGCACACCTTGTGCCTCGAATCACAAGTCGAACGTACAACGGTTGCGAGTCGCAGGATTAAACAAAGCCAAACACTACATGAAAACGGAAACTACAGATAATCAATTGGGAAGTAACGGGACTTAAAACAATAACTTGGAGATCATCAAAGGTAGTTAAGTTTATCGTATCCCAGTTCGAAGCCTTCCTAATTCCGTGCCACTTTGCACAGCCGCTATCTGCTGAACGAACTTAGCAATTACCATCTTATTTAGTATTCACAGTCGCAACTCAGTAATTAAATTGAAAAGCCAGTCATTATAGATATTGGGCGTCTAATTGATCGGGTCAATGACCGTTGGCTTTGTTATTGTTAGGTTCGGGTAAGTGTATGACTACGCGGCTAGTAATTGGATGGGGGGATACAAATATATTTTTAAAATCTCGGTAACCAAAATGAGAACGCAATAAGATGTTAATGTATATATTAGTTATGTCGCTTATATGTATTGTTTATAATTTTAATAAATAATAATTTAATAATTCATATGTTTCAGTGCCTACTACCACATATGATTAGTACTGATATGTTTACTGTCGGGTAGCTCGAAACAATTATTATTTTAAGGGATCTAAACCTATAGCTAAATTAGAGTTCTTTAAGATAATTGTAAGCTGCGAAAGAGAATAACATAAAGGCGATTTTTAAAGTCACACATTTAAAACTTCAGTTACAAGTTTCATTACAAGCGGAAATAGAAGAGCTCGTCTACTTTAAATAGATTTTTCTCGAACAACTTGAATTAAATTTTAAACTTTAAATGAAGGTTGAATGGATTTCGAATCACAACAAATGCAGTATGGAGCCAATGCAGCCTAACTTTTCATTTGTTTAGTTACGTAACGGCTCTAACTGTGCTTTTGAGAAATGGGGCAATAATGGAAAATTTTGGGTACAAATGATATTAATCTATTAGCACTGCAACCCTATATGGGCCTTGGTTTCAGAATGAATTTGTCCTTTCTTTTATAGACAAGTAGGTAGCCATACGATTGATCGATTTGTGATTAAGACATACCCGTACCGATGTGTTCCTTCACAGTTCGAGTAAATTTTAATTCCGCACATAGATATGCACAGCCAGGACTAGTACTTACAATCTAAGAGTTGTGAAATGCAAGCTGGAAACGCTAGGATATCTTGCACAAACTTAAAAAAGTATACGCGCACTTACGTTTTTGCTTTGCGTAAACTTGTGCAAGTAGCTAACCCTTTGTTAGGCGATACCCACACTCGCAAGTGCGTTGCTGATCTTTCAAGAATTGGTACGCTCTTTTGAAGGACCCTAAGTCGAATTGGTTCGGAAATACTTCAGTGGGCAGCTGGTTCCACATATCGGTGGTGCGCGGCAAAAACTACCTTAAGACGCTGTAGTGGAAAGAAATCCTTACCATGCTTCTTCGTATAGTATATAATATAGTAACATTTTAAAAATAAACACGATTCAATCTTGTGTGTGGTCTTTAACTTTCGTGTTTAACATAAAAGCTAAGAACATTTGATAATCTACAGTTGCGGACAATTTAAACATGAAACACAATCCAAATGAGACCATTAAGTAATTATAACTAATCCACCTTCACTTTCTAAAGGTTATCGATTACGGGGTCAATATGTGGAGGTTGTATTACCGTGTACTGATATTCTTTCATTAATACATCTAAAATATATTTATTTATCACACATAATAAAGGCAACCCATGAGCCATAATATTGGTTTTATTCAACATTAAGAATTCAACATGACTGGACACCATTTGGCTAATTATGATCGTGTAATATTTGTGGAAGTTCTGGGAAGGCATAAAAGGTGCAAAACAAATTGTGATGAAAAATACTAAGAAGCACAATTGAATTTTCCAATAAAAACTGTTTCTAGGCGAAAATATACAATGTCTTTTTAGAAATAAAAAATTGTCACTTCATATATTTGCCTTGAGAAAATTGTGTTACATAGCTGTAGTATAAGGTCCGATCTGTTTGGTCTGTTTTAAAAATGTTATATTAAGTTTTGACATAAATATATGTAGATGATGCGAAGTTAACCGGGTCTTTCTATGTAATAACAATAAATATATATGTAGCATTAGGCCTTATTAGTGTGCCTTGTTACAAACAATACCTGTGAAATGGAATTAGAGCAGATTCCACTAATTTATTTTCTAATATAAATTATCCAAAAAAATCCTATCAAAAATAAATGTTTAAAAATTGACTTTGCTATACCCTTAGATTTAAGTTGTCAATATGCGTAAGAATGTATAAATTCGTTTAGTAATTTTTGTGCTAATTAATAAAATAAAAATTATATCGTTTTTATTAAGTGTCAAATAGATAATTTAAATTAATTGAGTTATATAAAAATATTAAGGAGGAAAATTGTGTGTTAAGAATGCCGCTTTCTTCCCAAAAACATTAGTAATATCAGGGAACAACAACCATAATATTAAAGATCCAGAACTATACTGTTTTACTGAAATCTACAGTTTACAATTTTCTTAACATACATAATAAAAATAATTAAAAATAAAATAAAAACAAACTTAAAAGGCTTGGTCCTCGCTGTATTGCGATACTTATTCTCTGAGCGAGGAAAGCACCAGCTCTGGGGTCACCGGTACTATCTACCAGGCGCCAACCTAAATCATTAATTAGTGCATTTGAACCCCACGGCCCAAGAGTTTCTACACCAAAAGGAAGTTGGAAGAAAGACTCTTATATTTGAGCCGTTTACTGTTTGACTTACTTTTATACTGGTCAATAATAGTTACTCTACAATGTCATCTACATTCAAGTCTCGTTATTCTAAATACTTTTACTTGCATATTGTCGTCTAAAATTAGTCGATTGCATTCAAATATTTATTTCGACTTTACCACAAACATGAATGAACATACTACGGAACTAAACTAATCATAACTTACTATTACGACCAACTTCAAATACACGTGTCAAATCCTCGGCCGCCATTGCGTAACATGCAACATACATTTAAATCTCGCATGACTTTATAAATTAAAGCAAAGATTTAATAAAATAAGTAATCAAAATTTCTCTATTTACTTCTCTAACAATTTTGAGGTTATGATAGAAAGAATACCAGATGTATTTGGGATAAATTTATTTTCCAAAGAGATGGTAATGTGATTTCACTTTGTATTTAACGACGGGTGGATGGGCTACGATTGGAGAGTGATGTACTATTGGGGCGTGATATATCGGCGCATGATGGTATACCGGCGCGTGGTGGTATATAGGTGCGTGGTGGACGATTGGCGCGTGGTACAGAGGAGCATGGTGGATTCCTGGATATACTGCTGAATGTGCTAGGTATCCAGGCGCTGGTTCCGCCACTGTTACCGCTAACACTGCAAAGAGCTGAAAAAATAATTATTATTGTAGATCGAAAAATTAATAAGGTTATCGGAATTATATCGCTTCTGTCTTTAAACAGCTTACCGCATTTTCACCGTATAGCCTATTTGTCAATAAAAAATAGAGAAGTACACCCGAATCACCAATGCAATATACGATCTATTCTTAAATTATCAAATATTAAATTAATTTTTTTCTGCACTTCTTGCACTTTGGCTATCATTTTTTTTAGTTGTTTTTCCTTCTAGGACATCCCTTATAATTTTAATGTATAATGTTGTTTGTTTTTCTAAAATTGGAACGAAATAAATAAATCTAATATATAGAATTTGTTTTCTTATTATTACTTATTATTCTAATTTATGCATATTCCGTAAGTCTGAGAATCAGGCTACTATCTATCTTTCAAATGTTAAGGGTGGTCCAAAATTTTAATTTTTTATAAAAGTTTTTTGTTTTTATTTTTTTATGATACAGCGTACAAAAATACATACAACCCTTAATTTTAATCTACCCTTTACGATCAACTCCTATTTTTTATTTGTTAGTTAAGAACTTATAACTTGAACTCTGAGGTTTATAATTATAGAGAAAAATCACACGGAAAACCGAACCGTCTCTGGGGTAGCAAAGCAAAATGTTCCATGTTGGTATGTACTAAATAGCTAGGCTAGGCATTAAGGAGAAACGAAGTTCGCGGGGGCAGTTAGTAATTTTATAAAAAAATAGTACTTCTTTTACGATGAGTTTGAGGAGTACGGTCTGAAATACCGCGACAAAATTTTTTTAAATAATATATTTTAAATAATAATAATTCCTTGTTAAAACAATAACGCAACACGAAGCAACGAGAATGTAGGTCGTATGTCAGGTATAACTTAATTAGGTAGTAAAGGTACTTACGATAAGCAGAAGTCGTGTCATCTTGATAAACAGGTCCTGTATGAGCTGTCCACAGCTTATCTGTCTATATATACATATCTATGTATAGCCTTACACCATAGACATAAATGTTATAGACTTCCCGACTTTTGTAATCGTTATTGTAACTGATGATATAATTGCTTTGCATGTTAGCATTTTTCTCAATTCATCCTTATATTAATTTTAATAAGTATTGACGTCGATATTATTAATTATTAATTTAGGTTTTTGTAGAATTAAACACCTCAAATTGTGGCCAGCCATTTTTAGTAATTACATAAACTGTTACAAAGACATCTTAGATAAAAAATAAACCTATGCAATTTAATTTTTCTCTCACTCAGACTTTCGCAGCGCTATCTTTTCCAAAATTTTGCAATAACATATCATTCGACATTATTTCTTAGATCACATATTAATAGTTTATAAGGATTCTGTTAGTTAACAATCATTATTAAGTATAAATCATGCTATGTTTGCCTGTTAAAGAGTCTCAAACAGTTTTTGTTGTTATTTTTGTGTGTTCCTAGATTTAAGCACTTAATGTAACGCCTGTGGGAAAACCTTTCCAAAACGTTGTCTAATGTTGTTGTCCTATTAAGCATTGAAGCTTTAACTACATTTATTATAATTATAATATATTATAACTATTAGGATTTAGGGTCAAACCTGACAAAACAAACACCTGGTATGCAAAATTCAGCGCCTCACAAATGTGGGGCCTAACCTTGCCTTTGCCAATGGGGAATACAACATCGCTTTGGAATACTCTCGAAGGTTTGAAGGAATACAAATTGGCAAGAAACTGTAAATCGCCCGAGAGTTTCCTTTGTTTTATCATGCCAAAATAATATGTTGAATATTATTTTGTCAAGACTATTTGACAATTATCCTTACATTTCAGTCAATTTACATAAATCTCCTAAGAATTATAAACTCACACCATGCTCTGGAATTTCACTATCTATTGGTGAAACTCTTATGAAAATCCGTTCGGCAGTTTTTGAGTTTAACGCGTTAATATGAAAGGGTAAAGATTTATAAACATTCCGCTACCTTTACTATTTTCTGGACTTTCTTTCTAGTTATTTGTACTTAAGTTCTTATAAATACTCAACACACGGTGAAATAAACTGCTTCTAACTGCTATACCTTTCATCAGAGAATCTTCCTGATATACGGAATATTACTCAGTAAAGTCGGGTTAGAATTAAAATAAGATACGGTTGTATTAGCCCCATGGCCCGGTGACATTCTTGTTAAGGCTGTGAGGTCGTTTATATGTCGGTCAATGGCGTTTTTTGCACTTTACACTGGTTTGTAGTACATTAATTACTTAATTGTCGTTAGATATGTAGACTTACGGTTTATTATAGATTAATAAGCGTGAAATTCACACTGATTTTGATCTGATCCGATAGATAAAATATTGTTATTACAGTCATTTATTTGAAATAATATAATATTTTACTAATCAAGATATTGGTGTATTGGCCCTGTGGCATCAGCGTGCGACTCTCATCCCAGAGGTAGTACTTCTAAAACCTGTGCACCAATGGACTCTCTGTCTATGTGCTTTTTCGTAAGGAAAACATCGTGAGGAAATAACATGCCTTAGAATCCAAAAAGTTGACGGCGTCTGTCAGACATACAAAGCTAACTTCTTGCATTAGCTAAAACAAATGACCACGAAACAGATGCAGAAATCTGAGACCCGGATCTTAAATGGACCTTAAGAGGTTGTAGCGCCCCTGTATTTTTGCAAATGTGTATATCTAATATATTACTGAGTCTATTTTATGAATTATATTTCTTTATTGGTTAGTCTTCTGTGCCTCGCATACATTTTTGGGTATAAGATGTGCATTTTTTTCATTATAGTGCACATAGCATGAAACATCACTGTTACAGCTGGGGCTTGAGCCCACAACCTCAGGGTTGAGAAACGTTGATTATTACCACTACTGCAAGGAAATTAAATGAAATTTTATACCTACAATAATTATTCCTACCTATAATAATTCAATAAAAATCAACCAAAACATGAAACAATAGAACCTAAAAAGTTTAAAGTAAAAGAATCATTTTTGTTTTCATTGTGAACAGCCTAATTGATTGTTAAGCCTTCGCGACAAAAACTCTTAGAAGCTTTTTAAGATAATTCCATTTATAGAATTAATATTTATTTTCGGAAAAGTTTAGGGACATTGGAGGAAACAACATGGCGGCCTAATTAAAGTTCTTTTATCTCATCTCAGTAAACTTGTGTTCGCCGTGCTTGTAGAATAAAATCGTTGTAACACTGGTTTAATATTTATTTATTCACAAAAAATAACAAACACTATCCTTACAGTACTAAACTAATACGATAATATCGAAAAAAAGATATGTAATAAAATATATAATATTAAATACATATATAATCGGAAATACTTACGATATTAATATATGGAGAAACCCTTTGTTATACCTTATACTGTTGTTTCAACCCAAAGGGAGGATCCCGACCAGTCGTACTGACTGGCTCAAGATTCGTGTACAAAGGGACCTCGCTAAATAAACATATACTGAAGAACCTTAATTAATACCTCTATAGTTAAAATTTTGAGAGGGACAATTTTTATATATAGTTTGGATTTAATACTTTGTATGGTTGGTACATTTTATGGACAGCCTTAAAATTTCCAACCTTGCGTAATGTAAGGGCTATATTATACATAAGAAATAATCCATTATAATTGCACCATTTTAGCCAATGTACACAATGTGACAGAGTCGAAGTGTACTTTGATTAAAAGATTGTAACTGACTTGTTTTCTATGGGTTTCTTAAGCTTTTGTCTCACACTAAGCTTTTATCGTTTATTATTTTGTAAGATTAAATTAATAAGCCAGTTCAAGGAAACAGAAGGTAGTACATGGTAGAGAGTGGCACAGTGCAGACAGAAATGGCAGGATTTGGAGGAGGCCTTTGCCAAAAATGGACAAACAGATATGTAGAACGAATAATTTAATTGGTATACTTAAATTAGTAATTAATATTACTACGCGAGTGATTTTATCTATTTATTTATGTGAAGGTACCTACTTCAGTCCGTCGAATGAACCAATACGATAGCTTTATACCTAAATAGGACGGGAATTTCCGTTCCCCTGAGGACAAGTGTAATCAGCCACTGGTAGGTTGTATTGCTAACCTACATGCCTAACTGGGTCGGTAGGTAAACAGGTATAACATATCGAATCCTTATGATAAATTACCTTTCAGCTTTTTTGCTTACACGATATTGCCAATACCGATACAAATTTTATAAAATCTTATGTTTGTTTTAGAGTACTTGATGACATACTTAGATTATGTACTTAAATGCTTGATTGATTACAAATTTTATACTTTATTACCATAGTTGTTATTAATAAACTATATTAGTGATTTACCCACCTTTAAAATTAACTAATATTTAGAATTTGTATATCAAATTTCTGGAATTTTCATAAGTACTAGTATATTCGTAACACAAAGGTAACTTATTTAAAAACTTTACAATGTCCTTAAATAATACAATGAAAAGTCGAAAAGATCTTGCATTATTTATTGCATATAGTATTATAACTTAAATCTTAAATAAGTGAGTAAATATTTGGTTAAAGCTGGCACACCGTTACAATTACGTCATATTAATACCAAATCGTTTTATTATTAATTAATAATTCTTGTTTAATACTTACGTTAATTATCTAACTAAGGTAAGATATTAAATAAAACTTTTTGGTCTTAAGGCTGGCAGTACATCGAGCGTCCATTGGGAAGTCTTTACTATACAAAAATACCATTGTTATACTAAGTTTGGACGATAATTGTCAATACTCCTATTTAAAGAAAAATGGAGTATGCCAGAACGGGTTTATTGGATGAGAAAATAATGTGCTGACGTGAGATACAGCTATTGGAACATGGTGGATGATCGGGGCGTGGTGTATCGTTGGAGTGTGGAAAAACGGGTGAAACACTGACAGAAGAATTGGCTTCGGCGCCGGCGCTGGCTTGCCACTTGCAGCAGCTAATACCGATAGTATAAGCTGAAAGAAATCGTACAAAGAAGCGATGATTTATTTTTAGGTTGACATTTTGATATGGTAACAACTACAAAATGTTACAAACAAATAAAAAGTATTTAATAAAAATATAAATAATAATAATTTTAACAACTCGCAAGTCACACAAATCGGACTTGGAGGCACAATTCGAAATTCCACAGGGATCACATCCACGTCAGTCGTTCCACAACTGAGCGTTTTTCAAGGCAGTTTATGCCACCACCTCTATGTGGAACCAGCTGCCCGCTGAAGTTTTTGGGAACGAATTTAACTTCGGGTCCATCAAAAAAAGAGCGAAATAATTCTTAAAAGGCCGACAACGCACTCGCGAGACCTCTGGCATTGAGAGTGTCCATGGGCCCGCATATCTCTTAACATCAGATGAGCCTTCTACCAGTTTATTCTATACAAAAAAAAATCAAATGTAATTTGTTAATATTCTATATAAATAGAAGATGCAATTAGTATTTTTTAAGACATTTAAAAGCTTTTTACGAAAGCTGACACTAGATTAGGTAACCTAATGAATTATAATATTAAGTTTAAAAACTCACCAAGCAAACAATTTTGGTCGCCATCATATGGTTTTGAATCGATTAAATATCTATACTAAAACATCGCAATATATACAGCTAGTAAAAATCTAAATAATTCGGTTGCGCCTCCCCAGTTCATATATGGTTAGTTATTTACCATATAACAGCTCGAATTTCTAAACAAATTACGTGGAAAAATTCTTTTTGTATGTTAGTTAGATTTTCCTTGAAGCGATATAACGTATACACTTACCTAACATATTATGTAGAACATCTGATCGGTTTAACACGAGGATGTGATGTTGATGATAATATAATACACACATGGATAAAATAATTACAATGTCTTATGTTAAGAAATAAAGAAATCTGAGGCCAAGAATATGGGTTGCAGCCCCACTCGATAACACTCGATTTCGAATCTTACCCTAATAATAATAATATTTATTTGTCTGTTTTTACTCAATTTTGAGAATATAGTTAAATTTATTCTGAAATATTCCATTACAAGTATCCTTTAATTGAAATGTTTGTTATTTTTTAAAGAAATTGATTATATATTTTTTTACGTTTGGATTGATGCAATTCTTAATTAAATATTTTCCTAGGAACGAAAGACTCACTTTAATACCAATAAAAATGTTATTTGAGACGACATCCCTTTTAATTTCTTCTTCGTAGATAGTTGAAATAAAGTATACATTGTTTCCACTTAGTTCTGTATAGGTCGATATACAAGTAGCATCGTTTGTGACGTACACTTTGGTATGTTTGTTTCAGCAGAAATGGAGTTTAGGAAATCAGGGTTGAGTAGTTGTTAGTGATTGTGTTATTATCAATTTCTAATGTCTAACCTTTTATTAATTCTTCTGAAAAAGTTTAACGCCCTTATATTTTATATCTTAAAACAAATAATGAAGTTTTCAGTAAGCGTTTCGGTAGTTACCCAAGGAAACAATGGAATTAAAATTTAATTAAATTCTTATTAGAAGTAATTAATAGACAATGGCGGAGGTAAATCGTTTATTAAAGCCTAGTCATTTAAATTAGTGGATAGCAATAACGGGGAGAGCTTTGATGGGAGAGTGGTGGACAACTGAGCTGCTGTGGGCAACCGCTGATGGGACGGTCTTGACTACAACGGGGGCAACAGCGTGTACTACTGGAGCGTGAACCAATGGTGCGTGAACCACTGGGGCGTGTACTACTGGTGCGTGAACCACTGGGGTAACAACAGATTTGACTACGGGATAGGTAGCGACCACGGGTGTGTGGACGGCGTGCACTACTGGAGATCCGTGGCTGACAACCTGGCTGCTCTTGGTGATGGTGGTCTTGGAACCCACAACTGGGACGGTGTGAACCACTGGGCTGTGGACTGCAACAACTGGGGTCTGGTGGAGGAGGACTCCTGGGGCGGCAGCGGCGCAAGCCACGAAAGCAGCGAACAACACCTGTAATATATATCAAGTTAATATAACTTAGTATGATATAGCCTGGCACATGTACTGTCATACTATGAACAAAAAGTGAAAAGGGCTATAACTGAGGGTACTCATAAATAATTGGAATTTGTAGATACCCTCCGATGCGAGAAAAAGATCTGTCCGGTATGAAAAATGAAAGGCGAAACGGTGTTTTTAATTGTTATTTATCAAGCGAATCGACCCGCTTGGTTTTGGACAATATTGGTCCATTTTCTATCAAAAGCATATCGTTTCGTCTTTTGTTTTACATTCTTCACCTCACGTTAAGGGGTTACTGGACCTTCCCGGCGTTATCATCAAAAACTACGAGTATTAACAATAATAAAATGCCATTATAAGAATATTGACTTATGTTGTAAAACAAAGTAAAGTAAATTAGGAATTTCGTTTACCACATATAACCTAATGGAACTAAACTCAGCGAAAAAGCTAAAAGGAATTCAGGTTTTTATGATCGCATTTATTATATGATTATTGGTAATTCGTATACCACACAATACCTTACACTGAATATATAATTCTTTGTTTAAGGCTTTGTTATTATACTTTTACAAATGAAATTTAAATAGCTCAAAAAATACTATAATTAATATTAATAATAGCTGAATTAGTACAATGTTTGTGTGTTTAAACGTAAAAATAGTCCTTGAGGCCAAAATTATTGACTATTTATAAAATATTTCAAATAAAATTACAATATTAGTCATGTATGTTTGTCACACTGTTGGAAGTCGTAAATAGCAAAGCAAAGAACCTTTTATAAGTACTAAAACAATTAAAAGCTTGGGCCCGGTAAAACTGTAAGTTCTTTAAAAAACAGGACACGGTTAATTAACATTTAAGTATCACTTTTACAATAGCTTGTTAATATTTCGCAATTTAAAGAAACCTTATTTAAAATTTAAATTGAATCCCTAACGATCGCTTCAAACTTATCTGATCACAGTTACAAATAGTCGTTTCGTTAATGCTTAATATTTCGAAACAAAAGATGTTAAAGGTTAGTTTGATTTGTAGAAGGACGCGACCTGATCTGCGATCAGATTAAAGAAATATAAAAAAAAAATTATAAATCAATAAAAATATATTGATATATTGTACAATATATGTACTTTTCGCACAGATTTATTCATCTCAACGAAACGTATTGAAACTTTTTTTTGATTATAAATACGTTGTACAAAAAGTATGAAGTTTTTAATTATCGCATCGGTTACTTATCTTTTATAGAATCAATACTGTATATCTTTCGAAGTATTTAATAACGTGCCACTGCGCGGTACACTTGCGGTGCCTACCATTTTTTCCTCATTCAATTATTTCGTGGAAATGAAATAATACTCTCATGTTTTGGAAAAAAATAAGAAATTTTTTCTGTAATTAATAAATCATCATCAAACTATATTCCGCATTGTTTAATGGCAGAGCCTTAATCAATCACTCAGAATTATTAATTAATTTAATAAAGATTTATTTTTTTTCGCTTATCGGGAATTATATTTCATAAAATAGAAATATATATTGTTATACAATTAGGAATAATTAAATTACACTAAGATTTTTGGATTGCTAGTTTAAAAAATTAAAAAAAAACACTCACGAATTTCTGCATGTTTAGTAGATTTTGGTAGCGAACAAGAGGTGATAGATGATACCGTGAGGAGGTAACCGAAATATCTAACTTGATCTCCTCGATGGCCAGCTTATATACCAACTGCCGAAACTTCACAATTGCGTACTTGAAATTCATATTTCACAAGCGAGGAATAAGCTTAAATGGATACGGTATTTTATACACAGGCTGATTGCCTTCAAAGACTGTCAAAAAAGTTAACATAGTACGTGATCCTTTTATCCTGTTATTTTCCTTTATCAAAGGATTTACAATAATTATTATCGTTATTCTTATGTAGAACCCGTCCGATAAGAAATACAGTGGCGCTACAATTATTTCATATGTTTTAATGTGTTTATAATTATTATGGTTCGTGATATTTGAATATTCTTATTGGTGATTCTTAGAGGTGATTAGCCTTATGTGCCTGACACACACCGTCGACTTTTTGAGTCTAAGGCACTCAAATTCGTGAGTGTTTTTCGGTTTCTTCGCGATGTTTTCGATTCCCATCACCATACGAGCGAGTGCGTTCGCACATAGAAGTTCGTTGGTAAACAGCCAAGGATCGAACTAGGAATTAATTACATACAAATAATATTAAACTCCAAACCTACATCTTACAAATTATTAAATTAAATGCCGTATCCATCGAGCTTTCACCTTCGTTTGTCATGTTTTAAGACAAGTTTGGATTTATTATTATGAATATAATAATATGAATGTATGTCGAGTAAGTAGGTCGATGCCAAGTTCACTCACTTACGTAACTAATCGTTTATAGTATCAAATATCAATAATAATATACTTAGAGGAAGCGAACATTAACATATATATCACATATAACATACATAACCTATAATCATTGTTAAAGTTTAAACTTATCATATATTTTATTTATAGTAATACAATCAAATTAATGAATCATAGAAAATTGATCGTTGAAGATGAAGAAAAAACGTTTCATAAAAATAAGTATACGGTCCACAATATGATTATTATTTCATATTTTTAATATCAATACTGTCCAGTATTGTTTATTAAGGAAATCTCCCCAAATAGCCAACATTTTCTAAATTGTTTGGAAGAAACTGTCAGATCGGACTTTTACATATACAGACCCTTGTGGAGCTGAGCCTCCGAAAGTACATTTTGCCTTCGCAATCTTCTTGCGCTTCTTGTGTCCAACTTCGAATACCTATTCTTTCGAGGTCATTAACTACTCCATCCAACGCAGCCTCGGTCTTCCTTTTCTCTTGCTAGTAGTGAGTTTAGTCGCGGTTGGGGTTGGGTTACCTTGGGGTTCTATCGTCTGCCATTCGGAGCACATGTCCTAACCACTTGAGCCAGTTGCATTTTATGATTTGAGCGTCGTCAAGGAAGGCCCCAGGTCTGTTTTAGGTCCTAACCTTCCAGGTGAAATCACAGTCCATATTCTTGCCAGTCGTTTAGATAAGACTCGTCCGGTTTTATATACTTTAGGTTTCATAATCGGATGATATTTGGATTGGACATGTGATTAGTCCATCTCAATCTAAACACTTGACGGGGCTTAGATATGCCTGGCCCTTAATTTCGGGCTCGATCCCTTCTCTGTTATGATTTTGCTACTTGAGGATAGGAGTAACGACGTGGACGTGAACATCTAGGACTGACTAATATTACCCCCTTAAACCACGCCACTGGGTGAAGTAAAAGTATTTCTCAGCATTTGGACACACACGTCAAAGAGCAAAAAGTGATCCCACTGAGATCCAGCATCTGCTTTTACTATGCAGATGACACAGATGTCGTTGCATAGTGTCAGTTACCTACACCCATCTTTTTAACACATTCGAATATAATATCGCATCTTTAAACTAATAATGAATAGATTAAAATACCGTCACTATGATTTACATAGCGTATCAGTGGCTCTACAACCTATTTAGGTCTGGGCCTCAGATTTCTGAATCTATTTCATGATCATTTGTAAATCTAATAGGCAAGTAGGTGATCAGCTGCAGCAGATCCTGTGCCTGACGCACGCCGTCGACTTTTTGGATCTAAGGCAAGCCGGTTTCCTCACGATGTTTTCCTTCACCGTTCGAGCAAATGTTAATTGCGCACTTAGAAAGAAAGTCAGTTAATGAGAGGCTTAGACACCGATATTTTATTAAGGGGACACAGGACTTTGAATAAAATAAGTGTAAACTAAACCAGTTAAGTATTAAGATAATTTACTTAGGGAAAATACTTAATTGCATTATTTTCTTTGGTTTTTTTAACATTTAAATACAAAACCTACATTTTACTGTTCGCAAACCCTGAACTGCCTATAAACGCACACATAAACTCATTATTCCAAAATGTCAAGTTGTCAAAAGCAACAAAATTTTACACAAATAAACTTTTATCGCCTTAAGATCCTTGCATTAAAAGGTTTAATATTTAATTTCTCACCGCAACATTGGACTCGACAGTTGAGGATCATACGCGATAAGATCGCTACTGTATCACTTAATTATTTGGTAATTGATATTCACTTGAACGTTTCATTTTTGTTTCATTTACGAGGTCGTTTGCGTTAAGATGCATCTGTTTAAGGTAGCATCCTAAAGGACAGTATCAAGATGCGCAGTAATCATTTTAAGTAAAAATCCTAGTGTACTTTACATGCAACCAGGCAAAATGTAACCAAGTTTCGAGACTAGTACCGAGATAATATCCATTTTGATTTGACTCCAAAAATGGGCAAATTTTGACAGCCTACTGCTTTTTATTTTTTAATCTGTGTTTATTTTTTACTTTCCAATGTCATAAACTATAATTTAATCAAAATTTATTATTAAACAATTTTATTAGTAAGAAATATGAAATATTAATATTTCTGTTATGTATATGTTACAAGAACCTAATATCGTTTAAAAAGCGTGTATTTATATGATATTGCTTTAATTGCTGAAAACGTTTTATAAATTAAATTCATTGTTTGATGTACCAAAACCCTTCAATGAGATATTCTAAACATAAGTAAGGTGGAATGTCAGACGTTCTGTCATAATGAAAATATAATCGTCAAACATAGTACCTCTCGGCACAAACAACACCACGAACATTATCCACTAATCCTCGCTAGTAACTTCTTTGAACAGTGAACTTCTTAAAAATTTACAACCCATGAGTTATAAGATACAATTCTTTGTAAAACACTCAAATGAGAATGATTTTGACTCAAACAAAAACTAGTCTGGTTAAAAGCTCTCGAAAGCTTCAAAGAGTACAAAAATACACTTTCGCGACAAAAGTGAGAGCTTTTGTCATAACTTGAATGAAACAAGTAATAAGTAATGATCACTCTAAGCTGATTTGGGTTCTAGTAGGGAAATATTAATGTCGTATAAAATTAATAGTTTCGCTTGCGCGTATAATAAATATATGGTTTTGATTTTGACAATTATACAACACTTCACATTTTTAAACTAAATCCTAAATAGTTAAACTATAAGAATTATCTTATATTTTGTGTGTGTCAGCAATGATATACACATTATGAACAAATTAATTTTCACCAAATAACACTGTTTTTGACAAGAATCAAACCAGTGCTAACCACGTGTGTGCAGTGAGCAGGTTTTACCGACATTGGTTACGCTGTTTTGTCAAAAGTATATCTGTTTTGAATTACCACTTTTGGCAGCTGGTTCCACAAAGGGGTTTGCGCGGAAGAAAGTGCCGTAAGCGGTATGCTGTGAAACGCCAGGCGGCGAGATGGAAAAGAAAAGAGTATTAAAGCTTGACGTCCGGTAATATGCCATGATATAAACAGTAGGAGCAGAGGGAACCAGCATGGTGCCGTTTAAATAGAAGTAATAAGATTAATTATCGATCTCATCAAATAAATAAAACATCGTTTATTAATAATGTTTATTGCACATAAATTTTTATTAGATATCGAAATAAATCATGGCTAAATACTTAATTTCCATAATTGTAGGCTAGGCTCAGACACGCGTTTATTAGAGGTCAGTGACACTGCAATTTATCTTTTATTACCTTGATGGAACCATTTCAAAGCCGTGCTATTACCAAGGCTCAATTTAATAGGTAATATTATTTCGTATGAAACAGGGTTTAAATGTGCGTTTGAACCATAGCAATATTGTTTGTAGTCAATACATGCTCGTTATAGATAACATCGCAAGGAAACCTGATAGTGACAAAAATACTATGGAACAGCATCGGACGGCTTCATTACGTGGGAGTTTTTAATATAGCGCGACGAAGTTTTGGAATGATATGCTTCCTCCACTGAAGAGTCCTAAATTAAAGTCTTATTTTAGTCGCAGCTATAAGATTCATCTACTAACTCAACAAAAATCCCACGAAATCTAGTTTTTAATCCGCCCAAAAAAAATCTACTTCTTAACAATTACTCTTAATTTTAACGTAAAATTTTATTTTATTAATTTTACTATACACCTTTACACAAGACTTCATTACGTACACTGGTAACTTTAATTATTATTTTTCTACTAAGTAATTATTACATTCCTTTTCTTTCTTCTGACTGAGGCGCAAACTAGCTTCTGTGGTCTCTGTCAGAATGATCAGCGTTGTGGAACATTCTGTCCAGCATAATGCTAACCCAGGGCCAATTATAGCCACAGCACACGCACACACTTGAAACGAACCGAATGGGAAAAGGGATTTTTTTTTAAAATTATTGTTTTTGATATGTCTCATTTTATTTTTTTTATGTGTGTGTATTTTTGTTTGTAATAAATGTGATGTCTATGTCTATGAACAAAGATAATAAGAATTAACAAGGTGACTTATGCGACCCTAGACATCGTCATGTCAGTTTTTTATTACTCAGGTTTTACGAATGTGGATTTTAAATAGGACCTGTCCTGTACGTTCTTTTTAACGATCCAGTTATGTAGTCTTTACATTTAAACTCAAGTTAAACGGTTAAAGTGCATTGCAGACTTACTTCATTTAAACCCTTTTTATTGAAGACTAACAGTCTAGTTTATACTAATGTCTACTACATTTGTACATTCTTATGTTTATAGGTAGGTATTGAAAAAATAATAATAATTTAAAATTTAATGGTAAGCATAATATGGCACAGTTTCATGTACTTCCGAGGAATGATGAGTAATAGCCGAGTCAGGAGTCTTGTAAGAGTAGATAGAGGTAGCAGGGAAGACGACTGGGTGGTGTTCCACTGTGGTCACTTGGTGTAAGGGCGCGTGGTAAACAGCAGGAGCGTGGTAAACAGCGGGAGCGTGGTAAACGGCGGGAGTGTGGTATATGGCGGTACTTCCATGGTCGACAACTTGGTTGCTGTGAGTTGATGTTGTCTTCGCAAGAGGAACCATCAATGGTGCGTGGAGTATGTGGCTACTGCCGTGGTCAACCGTTTGACTGCTGGTCGTTAGGGTAGACTTGGCTAGGGGTACATAGTATCCCGGAGCGGCGAATGCGCTTGCTAGAAGTGTGACGAATACCTGGAATTGTATTGAACCATCTTAAGATAAAGCACAAATAAAATTTCGCAAACAACATGTCAGTGTCATACGTGTTCTTATCGTAATGTTTTATCAAAATTATAATTTTAACTATAATAATATGTTTACAAATGAGCAGTGTTGGCCTAGTGGTTCAGCGTGCGACTCTCATAGCTGAGGTGGTAGGTTCGATCCCCGGCTGTGCACCAATGGACTTTCTTTCTATGTGCGCATTTAACATTTGCCCGAACGTTGAAAACATCGAGAGGAAACCGATATGTCTTAGACCCAAAAAGTCGATGGCGTGTGTCAGGCACTGGAGGCTGATCACCTAATTGGCCAAGACCTAAAAAGGTTGCAGCGTGTTTTTTTAAATATGTTAACAAAGTATACCTAATTGACCCAAAATACTAATTATCGCGTTGGCTCAAAAGTAGCCCAACTTTTGGGTGCACTTTTTCAATTGCAACATTATTATCAGAATATTAATCACCTTAATGGTAAACTGTGAAGCGCAACAATTAATTATGCTATCAAGGTGACATAGGTTAGAGGTAACCACATTATATGCAAATTTCCAAGGCAAAAGATTAGTGTGTTTTTGGCAGGCATTAAAGGCCATTTATAAGGTTCTCTTTTGCAATATCAATTTAAATCAGTAAATTAGAATTTTATTTTTCTATAAACTATGACTTTTTTTTTAATGGCTCGGGCACGATTTGTGCATTAGCCAGCGTCAAGTACAGGATTTTTTTTATAATTCGTGCTTGTCTTTAGAAATTCGACCGTGTCCTCCATGTACGGTTTAAGCACGCTCCCGGTACCGCACAACCCTCCCAAAAGCCGAGAACAAATTTAAATTAAATTAAAACTTGCCCTCGAACCGGGAATCGAACCCGGTACCCCTCACCTAGCTGCCACTTAATAAGACCGCTAGGCTATGAGGCCCCTAAAATGACTTAAAAGTAACTAGATTGTTATGATTGATACGTTTTGACATTTAAATATAGTTAATTCGTTATCAATGTAAGAATTTAAATGAATTGTTTATAACAAAATTGCTATGACCATATTTTTACTTACGATTTTCTCCATTTTTTGTGAGTACTAAATCCCGACTGATGAGTAATGAGAGGTGTGTGAGCTTTTTATATCTTGAAAAATATCGATCGCCCCAGATATTGAATTACGGGGGTGATTGTGCAATTCGCGAATTGACCGTTTTGTTTTTGCCTTGGTATATGTCAATTAATGATTAGCATAATTACTTATTGAGTACATGTTCAATCGACCATACTCATTTTGATACAATTACTTTTTAGATTAATATCTATGTTGCAAATACCTGACATGTTTTGATGCTATGTATAACATGTATCTGTGGGCGAATGACAACCATTCGCAATATTTATTTGATATACTTCTTATTTATGTCGCATAATATGTATTCTTCAAAAATATAAATTCTAAATATTACTACTAATATTTGTCATATGACTCATGTGAACATTACAAAATTTTGAGCATTGGTTAGTGAGCAATAGGCTATTGCAATTGCAAGAGTTGGACTTCTGTATCTGTTTTGTTATCTTTTAAATCAGCATTCTGGGCCTAATACACGCCGTAGATTTTTTGGGTTTGAAGCATGCTGGTATCCTCATGGTTTTCCATCACTGTACGAGCGGGTATCAAATGCCATATCTATTGATTCACAACCGTGATTCAAACTTTTTGATTCAAGGTCAAGTCGTCCGTTCAAGCCACTAGTATTCCATCCAATTCCAAATCCATTCCAATGGTCAGGACAAGGATGGATTGGGTATGAGGTTATGGAAGAAATTTACACATAAACACAAATCTAATTAATAAATTAAACAATTTCGTTTTGTTTATTTAATTACACAAAAATAATCAAAGACAAATCACATTCTAAGACTAATTGTGGAAATATGACACTTCATTTCGTTAAAGCTTTGAAGAAGTTAATTTAAATCATACATAATCGTCTACGAGCTTATTTAAAACGTCTTACAGTATTAGATGTGCAATAGATGACAATAAAAAGGCAAGTCATGGCATCTATGGGTCCAACACAATTCACCGTTACAACAAAGCTATTGGTAACCTTCAACTTATCGAATTTTGAACTTAGATGACGACACCAAGTATTGTGCTTATTGTAAGGCTGCTCATTCGTTAGACTAGGATAATTACAATATGCTGCGGAAATTATAAATACGTCGCTTAGAGTTACTGGCCTTTCTTAATAAAGTTAATTTAAGAAAATTGGTATATGTTTTTATGATATTTGTCTATTATTTATAAACAAATGAATATTGTAGACGCATCTTCAAGTGTGACGCAATTTTGTTGCGTGTCACAATAGTAAACAATTACTCTTCATTGATTTTGCATGCATTAAATGACATTTTGGGATTCAAAATACTAGTATTAAAATTAGGTAGAAAATTGCATTGCATACAAAGTTTTAACCAAATTTCTTTATTTCGGATGCGAAACAATATAATTTGACTAATTACATGTGTGTGGGAGTGGAAGTGATTGAAAGTCAATAATCTAATATCGATGCACAATTTAATCATTTATAAATATTATGTCGCTTTAAATTTCCGACAGATACAATAAATGAGTAAATCATTTTATGATATCGAAAAAGAGTTTGATGAAATAGTGTTTCTTAAGGTTATGTGTATTTTAATGGTGAAACTGTAACAACACTTGATCAGTTGTAGGCATCACTTAAAAGCTTTATATGCATGTTCGGAATTCTATTTTGACAACTTAATCTTCTCACAACACATCTAGAACTGTACAGTCTTTTTTATTCAAAGTGGCGTTTATGTTTTGGATGAGCTTATAAGCTAAACAGTAATGTTACACAGAAGGATAAAGACGCAAGGAAGAAGTGGCTATTTGATACCTTCTTCGTTTCTTGCATATTTGTAGCTTGTTACATGGACAAAGGTGATTACAATTACAGTTTTTTAATTGTTATAAATTATATAGAGCAAGTGATGATTGATGATTAACAAATGTTTGACGTCAAGTATAACCTGGGGTCTCAGATCAAAATAAGAAAGATAAGAATAACAATACTTAAAAATAACATTATACAATACAGGTTTCAATTCCTCCTGTTAATGTTAAAGAGTTAACATTTGTTTCAATTAAAAGACAGTAATATCATGCTATATACACAGTTACTGCTAAGAAATACAATATATATACATAATACATATAATAAACTTATATGATAAAAATAAATATTGAATTTAATATAGTAAAACTTATAATGTAAAATAAGAGGAAAAATTAAAATAAATAAGTCAGCTATTTTAAAATATAAATAAATAAATTGACTGACAAAAATGTCGTTTTAACAAGGTAGAAAGTTGGTGGCGATCTTGTATAAGATACTTAACAAGGTAAATTAAGCTTATGGCTAACTTGTAATTATGTACTAAAAATACCAACAATTTATCGCAATAAATTATGCTAAATATCAAAATATAAATCGCGCAGCTTAAACGATGTGTAAAAGAGACATTTAGTTTGTAATAATTGTGCAAGTTTTTTGTATTACCACCCTCAAAAAGAGAATCAGTTTAGTCAGTGTTTTAACCTTAGTGAATGGTTTGGCCATAGCACTAACTACCAAGTCATTGCTTAGAAGCGCGGCATATAAAATAAAACTAGCCATGATTATCACAAACCTTCGCAAGGAGATGGCACTAAAAGAAGAAGAAAGAAGTGTCAGTGTTTAAGTTTTTAGCTCAGAGTTCTCAGCTCCATTTTTTGCATGCCCTTACACTATCAATATATTATAGTTTGTATAATAAACACATCAATCTTACAACTAAAACTAATGAAATGAGATAAGTTAAAATTTAAGAAACATTAGTTTTTTTACATTTAATAGCGGGGCAACCAAACCCACGGAACTCCCAAAAAGAGCAGTACCAAATACCTTTTGTATTTTTGATTTAGGTAATTATTTTAACGTTTGTTTCTAACGAACTATTATAATCCTAAAGTATGTTTTTTTATTATACCTGTTTCGATTCCCGAAGTACAAGTTTAGATAATAAAACGAGCAAGATAATGAAGTTGCAGACAATTTAAGTAGTTCTTATCGTAGCTTATTAAAAGGCATCATAACGAGCAACGCATATTCCAAACAATGGCCCATAAAACGCCGTATATGAGACAATTTCTTCATTAACGATTGAAGCTTACAATGAGTTTACATCATTCGCATTCCTTTATTTTAAATGTCATTTAATTCATTAAACCCTAAGAATAATATACAGCAGTGTGCAGTCTCGGAATTAAGAGGCACAGGCAATCTTACATATTATAAAATAAAGTCCGTAAAAAGCCTCCAAACGGAACATCAATCGATTGTGGTTTCCTGAGGAAGCTTTAAGTCCATAATTTATTGTGGTTTTATGTAAATTGACTAAAATTACGTTTATTTGTCGCAAAAGGACACGAATTCCGTGCGGGCGAATCTGTGGGTGCGAGCTAGTAGATAAAGATGCATATATTTCATGATTATTTTTGAGGAAGAGATGTATGTGTGTCACTCGTCGTCGGGTACTAAGATAGGTTACCTCACCTTTTTTGCCCTACAAGCGAATGGTAATCGCACATATAGAAAGAGTATTCGAACGCAGGATTTGAGAGAAACACGCTTAGCCAATTATGAATAAGAACGTATATTCTTTAGACTTTATTTTAAATATCTGGTAGGCTGTCACGTTTTGCGTGTCTTTTACAGATTTATTTTATAGACATATTGTTCATGATATGGTTTCATATGTAGGACCAATTTATTTCTCAAGTCGTATTTCATGCTAAGTGGAAGATCATTTGCATATAACTTTTTTGTAATATTTTATCATAAATGTTTCACCGTCGGACGTCGAGGCAAAATAAATAATTTTACTCGACGTCCGACGTTCCACAACTGCGCGTTTTTAGGCCTTTTTTTCCGGGCACCGCTAGTATGTGGAACCAGCTAGCCCAATGAAGTACTTTTGAACCAATTCGACGTAGGGTCTTTAAAGAAATGAGCGTACCAATTCTTAAAAGGCCGGCAATGCACACTCGAGTTCTCTGGCATTAAGAGTGTCCATGGGCATTTTTAGCATAATTAAGTATCAGGTGAATGATCGTAAACCCACCAATGAGATACACGTTTGTCGTTATAACTGTGCCTACAAACACAAAATCTTCGCCAACAAAGATCCAAAATCTCCAAAGCAACCACTAATCCATAGGCACAAACACGTAGCTTTTACTTCTGTTGGCATTGAGCAACGCAGTTGACTGTAATAAGAATAATCAAAGACATAAATCATTGTTTACGGCCATGTGTTCACACTTAACACAATAAAGCGCATAAGAAAAATTAAAATATGTTGAATATGCCACACTCGGTGGGCAGTTGCATATAATTGATAATATTTCATTTAAATGGCCGAGACGATTACACACTGGCCTTTAACCTCTTACGAGATCGAAATCTTCTTTTTGCGTAAGTCTTTTTGTTTATTTTTGTTGTTTTCTATAGTCGGCTATTGATAATAAAAGATCAGCTATCAGAAGAACCAAAATACCTAAATATAATAGCAGTGTTGGCTTAGTGGCTACCGCGTGCGACTCTGATCCCTGAGGTCGTAAGTACGATTCCCGGCTGTGCACAATGGACTTTCTGTCTATGTGCGCATTTAACATTCACTTGAACGGTGAAGACATCGTGAAGAAAAACCGACTTGCTTTAGACCCAAAAAGTCGATGGCGTCAGGCATCAGGCTTGCCTATTAAAAATTATAATGAAACAGGTACAGAAATCTGAGGCCCAGACCTAACAAGGTTGTAATGCCACTCGTATCTATCGTCTTTTATCAGCTGAGTTGTTCCACGAATCAGCTACAGGATTTTCTCATTTATTCATTCAAAAAATTATACTTTGAATAAAATGTTATCTTTAATGTGGTATATTTCTTTAATATTTACATATGAGATTTACTTAATCGATGACAAAGCTATAGATCTGTTCTATTCTATCTATCTATTACTGTTGACTTTATTTGGTCATCTCTGGCTGACCATGAGTGCTGCCATCCGAGACGTCAAGTATATATTAAACGTTAATATCCGTTAACAAAGTTGTATGTTTTCATGAATAAACCAAAGCTAACATGGAAGCTGGAGTGTACAAATATTTCGCAAATACATTTTACCTTTTGATATAACTGTATCGGAATATGTCGAATATTCAATACAGGTAATTAGCAACGTTGAAAATGGCGAATATTGGCAAATCATATCAGTGTTATGACAAGGTTGTCAACAAATTGTAACTATAATTGCTCATAATTATTACAAAAAAGTTGATTTTGATTTCATGATTAATTATACTAAATAAAAGTAGTACTGTATTACAACACCTAGTGATAAAGAGGTATACTTATCTGTGCGACTTTCGAGTAACATTTCTAATAATGCAATGCACGTAGGAATTTAAAAGCTCAAAAAGCTTCTTAGACTATTAAAATTTGTTTTCTTCTACAAAATCTATATTACTAATAATACACCGTGTAAAGCTTTTAATATTCTAGAACATTTATTATGGCACTGTTAAATTATAAACACCGAAATTCAGATCATATAACCTTATACGAGCTTATCTTAAAACCATAAGATGTGGAATTGATGACAATAAAAAATCAAGTCATAGTATCTATGTGTCCTACTCAATACACCGATACAACAAAGCTTTTGCTAATCTTCAACTTATCGAATCTTGAACTTATGACGACAACAAGTATTGTACTTATTGTCAGACTTGTAATTAGTTTTTAGAATAACGTGAGACAATATACTAATTCGGAATTTCTAAATATCTCCGAATTTCCGACCTCTATAAATTAGGTTAATGAAGGAAATTGGTAAATGTTTTTATTATATTAAGTGACGCAATAAAGTTACGCGCATAAGCAATTACACTTCATATATACATTTAATATGTAATACATGAAATCCTGGCATTCAAAATGGCGATATTAGTTTTAATACAAAGTTCCAACCTTCTTTCTCTATTTGGAATACAATTGATAGACTTTTGACATGATTTTCGGTATTGCTTGTACTTAATTATTAAAAGTGCATAGTCATTAAAGTATCCAATAACGGAATTGATATATCGATGCACACATGAATAATTTATTGAAAATGAGTGACCCTTTTACTTAAGACACCTTGAGTCGGTTTAAGTAAAAAACGACTTTAAATACATGTATTAGGGTTTATTTTCATTTAATTAGTATGTGTGTACAAAAATAAAGATTTTTAACGGTAATGTTGTAATTAAAATCACACTTACAATATAATTGAGCGTAAAGATATGGAAAAGATTTGTGAACCATTTAAACTTAAGATATAATTACCGTAATTGATATTAAAATATAGGATTTATGTTAAACGATATCAGTTTAAACAGTGGCCGTGTTGACAGTTTGTATTTTTTTTATATATCACGGCTTACATATTATGATGTAATTGCTTTGCTTTGTTCCATTAGTTTTTACTAAATATTTATTTATATAATGTTTTTTTACTTCTCACAGTGGTCCCAGAACAGATCGCCAGTTGCCCTAAGTTTTATTTAATACTTTCAATTGTACTATATTTATATAAAATTGCAACGAATTATTAATAAATAAAATAGTTACTTATAACTCTTCCCTAACACAAAAGAGGTTTTATTATAGACATATTGTATTTAATGGAATTTGTATTTAAATATGCGTTAATTAATTTAGTTTAAACGATACTACTACGATAACTAAAATGGGTGTCCATTTCTTTAACGAGTATTTTTTTTGTCTATGCTCAAGCATAGCTCCTCCATCGGCGTACTGATTTATACATTAACATACAATTGTTAATTTTATTTCTTGATGTTTGAACGTACTTTGGGGCTCTGCTAGCTTCGCAAAAGCTCGTTAACCAACATTTATCTATTCGAAATACTCATATATGGGAAAGTTAGTCAAAGAGTTGTATAACCCATTATTATGAGGAATAATTTGAAGATGACAGATTTTTTAGTCGGACCCAGCGGATAACAAATTGGCTTATTATTCTGGAATTTTGGATTGCTTTTTAGGGTTGCGTAATGGACATTGAATATTCTATAGATTGGTTGAGGCCTCTTTTGTTTTAATCACCACCTGGTGAAAATATAAGTACGTTATAGGCATAGCATTTGTTTGACATTGTTCCTTACTCTGGGGACTGAAAATATGATATATACGAGAAAGCGATTGTTTCGTTTGGATGTGATTGACCCACTTCATAACTTTTGTTTTTATATCGACACGTATATAATTTTAAATTCTCACCTCCGAATTTCCGTATAACATATTTACAATATCATTTGCGACAATAATGTTAGCAGGTATAAATACATTTTGCATAATATCAAAGTGTATTTTAATTGATAGATTTAAAAGTAAAGATAAAGATAATTTGAGTCCAAAATTACACTGAATTATTGAAAAACTATGTCAAACAATGAGTCATTGCAGCGACGCTATGTATTATGTATGTAGTATGAGCTAAATTTTTGCACTCAGACGCCCATTCGGTCCGTTGTCCATAAATTCCTGGCTAATTAAGCTAGCCTAGCTCCTTCCAGATTGTTCTAGAATGGTGTTACAGCGCGTAACACCATTCTAGAACTATAACTTGACTAAAATCTTTTCATCGTTAATCTTGTGCAAAAATATAAAAATTCAGTTTAATTGATTCATAATAACCCAATTTTAATATTACATTTATTGCCGTATAATAGCCGACGTTTTATAATTTCTTATAACGTACAGAACACTCCAAATACTAACGACTCGTACTTAATTTGCATTCCGCGTGTAATTTATTCGTTATTTAACTTGATAAATTATTACAATTGCCCTTTACCCGAATTAATCGAGTTGACGCTCATGCAGATGACACTTTAATAAGAACAGAATTTACAAGCATAATGCAAAAAAATCTACATTATAATCTTCACGGCCTTAATGGTTAAATGACGTAAACTTGAAGGGTTAAATTTTGAGCAAGACAACATGTATTTCGGTAAGCATAGAATGCATCTAACATACTTAAAATGACTATATGTTATCCTCATATTATGTACCCTTCACATGAGACCGAAGATTAGGCAGCTACCTCGGACAAAGATTTAGTCTAGCTATTCAAAGGGGGAACGCTGCCAGTATCTTCGGAACCTTACCTAAAGGGACTCCTTTTAATTTTATTTTAGTTATTATATTTTAAGGTTAGGTACTTATTGTTTTTTTTTTGTTATATGTATACATAAATTTACATTTGAAAATGGGCCAAAACGTTGTAAGGACACCTCTGACTACTTCCACTGTTTTCTGTCAAACACAACCTGGAAATGCGTTGTCGAAGCTTGTCTTCATATCATATCGGTGCTACTTCCGAGGAATTAATATTAAATTGGGAACGCAGAGAAGGCTAATCAAATTAAAGATAAAGAGTCAGTGAAAACAGACAGTTTTGTTCTTGTTTACGATAAATAATCAGACACTCATTATTGTTCCTAGTTGTTGCGTTGTGCATAATCCAAACTTGCATTTATAAGGTTAACGCACCTAAAATCTACTATATAAAAATAAGTCGGGTTTTCCTTCCTGACGCTATAACTCCAGAACGCACGAACCGATTTCCACGGTTTTGCATTCGTTGGAAAGGTCTCGGGCTCCGTGAGGTTTATAGCAGAATAGTTTATAGAAAAATTTCATCAGAAAAGCGGGATCATCAAACGAAATGTTACATAAAACGAAGCCATCTAGTGGCGAAAGGGAGTTCGCCGAGTTTGCTAGTTACTTCTAAAATTAGTTCGACAATAGTTAGAAATCTTAGTTCTTTTGTAACAAGCTTAACACTTTCTTAATCTCATTGTATATGCAATTATGTGCGAAGTCGGGTCAGATCACTTGTTCTTTATAAAAGGGTGAAGGGTCTTTATCTAGCTAAAAGGATGTCTATAATAGGTCAATGGCCGTACATCGATACAAGAGTCGTTTGTCAAACCGTCAACCTGCCTATTTTTATCGTTTCTGCCCTTACATTTAATACCCTTAACAGCCTTTTTATAGAACAGTTTTGGTTTGGTATATATTTTCAGTTTGAGATTTGTTTTAATACTAGTGCGTTTTAAGTAAAATGCATGTAATGTCTGAATTGCCTAATGGCTTCAGCGTGCGACTCTCATCCATGAGGTCGTAGATCGAGCCCCGGCTGTGCACCAATGGACTTTCTTTCTATGTGCGCATTTAACATTCGCTCGAACGGTGAAGGAAAACATCGTGAGGAAACCGACGCGTCTTAGATCCAAAAAGTCGACGGCGTGTGTGCCTATTAGATTGAAAAATGATCATGAAACAGATTCAGAAATTTCACTTTCACAATTCACTGATTTTTTAAACGTTTGAATATCATAGTCGACTGTAGAGTACTGGCGAGAATGATTTGACTCTAGCGCTGTTTGTCCCACTCATCTTTTACATAGTGTAAATTTAGTTATATTATTTACCCTCTGAGGTTGCTAGTGCTTAGTGTGTTTGCAGGAAAACATTAATGTGCCTGTAAAAAATGAGCAATGAAAGTAATGTGTTGGAACTTAGCATATTATCGAGCGAGCTTTCGTAAATTATTATATTTTGATATTTACTGCCAGCATTCGGTGACAGTGTTTATTGAATATTGCGATAAATGGTAATTAAAAGATAAGTATGATAAGTTATATTCATGTGTGAATTAAAAATTAACTGAGTTAATCAGTGACTGTTAATGACAAGTTGCATAAGTTTGCGGTATTATGGTCGCGACCCGTGCCAGAAGGTGAACTACTAATTTTTTAATGGGCTACTTAAGTTGTAGGTACTGCAAGAAAAAGTGGCCTATTTGCGACTTTTAGCAGGTGTTTTTGCCTACTAATTGGCAAATTTATTCCTTGTATTATTTTGTCTCGTAAATACACGGTCTTACGAGTTTAGATTCCTAATTTTTTATGCACGTATACTTCTGTGAAAGAAATATTATTTAAACATAATTAAGTAATATCTTTTTCTATATTCAAGGTCATCGCGTTATTTTTAGTCCGTTTTACTAGATTTAAACATAACTCATTTGGAGTTTTCATACTAAAATTATTAAGCGAAGCAGTAACAATATTTTAATTTAATACATTAAAGGAAATCCTTAATCATCAAAACTTTCAGCCAAAATTATTCTGAGCTTAATTAACACAATAATAACTTTTACCAAGAGGGAGAAAACTCCGATACATTTAGCTTCTTAGGTCAATGAACTTATTAAAATGAAGACGTTCTACTCTAATGTTACAATACTTTATTTTAATAAGAGCAGTGTTGGCCTAGTGGCTTCAGCGTGCGACTGTCATCTCTGTGGTCGTAGGTTCGAGACCCGGCTGTGCACCAATGGCCTTTCTTTCTATGTGCGCATTCAACATTAAAAAAAACATAGCGAGGAAACCGGCTTGCCTTGACCCAAAAAGTCGACGGCCTGCGTCAGGCATATGAACTGATCACCTACTTGCCTATTAGATTTACAAATGATCATGACACAGATACAGAAATCTGAGACCCAGACCTAAAAAGGTTGGAGTGCCACTGTTTTTTTCACTTTATTTTAATGCTATACCTCTTTTTCCCTACCGCTCAATAAGCGTTTCTGGTCTTACCATATCTTCTTAAACGAGTTCTACTTTTGCCTTCGTTCATTATTTTGTTTTTTAGAACAGGGACAAACGGGCAGGAGGCTCATCTGATGTTATGTGATACCGCCGCCCATAGACACTCTCAATGCCAGAGGGCTCGCCAGTGCGTTGCCGGCCTTTTAAGTTTACTCTTTGATTAGAATATTTAAAAAAGTGTTACGCTGATTTATTCAACTTTCAATTTTTTTGAATAGCATCCAAGAATTGGTCGCACATATTTCTGCTGAAAGAAAAACAAGAACCATTAGCTATTTACATTTCCTTTTAACACAGTTTAATTAAAATTGAACTTTAAATTAGTTAACGAGTTAAATTGTTTACATTCAATAGACTCGAGCGCGGGAACAGAATCATGTCTAAATAACTTTTGTTTAATAGAAGTCCGTACGTATACGTTTTTTTATATACAATATACATATATAACAATGTATACCTACTTTATATTACAAAACAAAAATATCTTGTTAACATACGAGTCGTATGTTTACCGAAATAATAATCATTAAATACTTTTGTTATCTCTGGAATGCGTCCTGTTTGACAGTGTAAAATTGTGCGTCAAAATGTTCTTTAATTGCAGCGGTAATCTTATTAGAGAGAGCATTTAATATTTCACGTAACTTATGATCTATAAGTGTGAGGATCATTCGTTTAATTTATCTAATATAATATAGAGAAAAATTTTAATCCTGTGTGTATGTAACGAATAAACTTTGTCCAGTAGTTAGGACTGACTTCAAAATTGAATCTGTCATTAGACTTTTACCAAAGTGCAGTGTTGGCCTAATCCAACGAGGGACTCTCATCCATGGGATCGATCCCCAGCTGTATTTGTGCACTAATGGACTTTCTGTCTAATACTTGCTCGTACGGTGAAGGAAAACATCGTAAGGAAACATCCTTAGACCCGAAAAGTCGCCGGTGGTTGTCAGGCAGGGAGCGTAGATCAACTAGATATAAGAATTTGAGGCCCAGAAATAAAGGTTCTAGCACCATTGGTATTAAAATGTTACATAACCTCTTAGTAATATAGATTTCAAAAAAGTAATAGCTAATATTTATCCTTGATTCGCGTCTTTCTATTTAATATAATATTACAGGAATTAAGTTTTTTCTGGATTAATTATGGCTATGTTTATATGAATAAAGCAAGAATGTTTTTTTCCGCAGTATTCTTGATGTCATTAATACTTCCTTATAGTAAATAATAATACTACAGCTTCCGCAACATGTAATATACATATACAAATAATTTTACAAGCAGTGCCGGATATATCCATTTGTGATCGGGGTCGATTCGGAAATCGTTAACTTGCGTATCGAGATATTGATAAAGTGTAGGCCTCCTTGAGTGCGTATTATCTTCAAGGGAATAATAATTTGACATTACATTTATTAAAACCGTTTACAGCCCGTTCCAACTAGTCGAAAGTCGCATAAGACTAAAAGTCGAATGCTCTGGTCACCATACACTTTATATGGAGCTGTTCACATTAGATGAGACGCGACTTTTAGTCGAATACGACTCAAAAAACCATCCGACGGGCCAGCGCCCGTTTTAAGACTAAAAGTCGCGTCGAATCGTGCTCGCATAGGTGCCTGCTTGTTGCTGTTCACACTAGTCGTACGTCTTAACGACTCGAACGCGTTGTTACCTCTCTCCCCGCCCCGCTTCCTAGACACACATTCCTACACATTGCTTGCTAGGTTGTTAGGATTGGGTACGTACTGAATGGCGCGAAACTACGATCTATACGACTCGCGACGCAGTGTGAACAGGGACATCAGACTTTCGACTTTTAGTCTTATGCGACTTTCGACTAGTGGGAACGGGCTGTAACAGTCACCTGAGTGAACGATACTACCTTAATATTAGAAAATTAAATTGCATACATTCTAACATAATTAACTAGCTGATCCGACAAAAGTCGTTTTGCCATGTATATCATTTATAATAAAAAATAGGGGTTGATCGTTAAAAAAAAAACATTTCTTTTATCTAAAAATAAAATCAATATTTTTGGGTGGACTACCCTTAACATTTGGGGGGATGAAAAATAGATGTTGTCCAATTCTCAGACATACCCAATATGCACACAAAATTTCATGAGAATCGGTCAAGACGTTTCGGAGGAGTTTAACTACAAACACCGCGACACGAGAATTTTATATATTAAATGTAATTCATCTAAATTGTAAGTTTTGCACAACCAAGTAAAACATGCTGTTATTACCGTTTGTATTGATTAATTATATATAATTTATATAAAAAGCAGAGTTGGCCTAGTAGCTTCAGCGTGCGACTATTATCCCTGAGGTCGTAGGATTGATCCCCGGCTGTGCACCAATGGACTTTCGTTCTATGTGCGCATTTAACATTCGCTCGAACGGTGAAGGAGAACATCGTAAGGGAACCGGGTTGCCTTACACCCAAAAAGTTGACGGCGTGTGTCAGGCACACGAGGCTGATCACCTACTTGCCTATTAGATTGACAAATGGTCATGAAACAGATACAGAAATCTGAGGTCCAGACCTGGGGTTGTAGCGCCACAGATTAATTTTATTGTTTTATTGATTAATTATAATATTATTCAATTGAATTAGTAGTGATTGAATACAATTCTTAATTTGGGTCCATTTGAGTACTTCACGCTGTGATACTGCCGGGTGTGACTAAGTTTACAACTACAACACTTGTGTGATTTTTTTATTAATGACTATAATAATAGTTAATAATTCAATATAAAATTTAATAATGACACTCTATACTATTGATATGTAATACTAGACTGGACATTGATTCGACAAGATAAATCTTCATATCAAATGAATGTCAGCAATCATACACTGTTAATTTTTATCTTAAAGATTTAAAATTAACAAATATATTTAAGCTAGAAGGTTTGTTTAAAAAAATACTCAAGGGTGAAAAACAATCGAACGGCTTTCTCATACCTATGATTACATACTCCATAATATACATAGTAATAACCTAGTGCTGCTACAGACCTAAGTATTAGCCTCAGATATCTATTATTCCATAGAAGATTTTTCAAACTTAACTAGCCCATCTGTGCCTGACGCAGTAGATTTTAGGTGTTTTTTTTGCACAGGTTCGAAGCCAATATTTCAACCGCTAAACTTTTTCATATCACTTACTTAGCCATAATTAGCGGGTATTATCTGAGCATGATTCAATTCCATTAAGTTATTTTCCAGCGATATTTACGTCTGGAAGCTTCTTACAAAGCAATTAGCTCGCAGACAGTAATCGCTTCCAGCTCGGAAACTTTACGAGCTTCAATTTTCAGTCGGTTTCAGCGAAATTCCCACAATTCTGCACCGCTGCCAATTATTACTACGTCATTTTTCTCATAAAAATTTAAGATGCCCCGGGCGTGAAACGCGATTTTATTGTTATAATTAAAAATAACTAAGAAAAAACCTGACTTTTAAAAAAATGTACATGTGTCTCATTTCAAAATTTCATTAGTACATAAGCCCAAACGCTCAGTACCTACTCAGCTTATTATTGCTCTCCACGTAATTAACAATTATCCACGACATATGAATGTCATATATATATATTATATCTGTACTCTAATAATTCACGGAATTGAATACGAAGTTATTTCCCATATTTGTTATATAACCTTTTACACAACATTTCGGGACAAATTACCGAAAATAGTCCGCCGAGACTTCAAAGTTCAAAGGATTGAGTATACGAAATATATTACCAAATTAATAATTCTGTCAAGCTCTTTGTGACCGCTTTGATGTTGACAAAAGTTAACAAGTTGCGACCTCTATCGTTGTTTTAAACTAGGTCTCAACTAGACATTCAGACGACTAAAAGTCGTTAAGCCAAATTATACTCGAAACTTTTATTTCTTTTGTATTGAAAATTATTTTAATGTATGAAACAATATGAAATCCTCTGATTGAGAACGCGTTTTACTGCAATTTGCCGGTTAATCATAAGGCTTATATTTCTTAACATGATGACATGTGAAATCTATCTATGATTCTCAAAAGATATTCTCTTTTACGAACAAGCGAACTGTGGAATCGAAACCCTGTGGGAGTATTTCCTGAGAGTGTACTCCTCAAAGACCGGCAACGCACCCACCAAAAATGCAGATACATACCAATTTTTAAACTGAAAAATAAAACGTTAAACCGCACAGATTCATAGTTAAGGTTATGTATTATCTGTTCAATAGTTTGTTTATAACATGGGTATAAAGAATGTGTGTTGTCTATTCCTATAATAATTAGTTGTGTAACAGTTTTGTATGCAAGTAATTAAAATTATAATAAACGTTTAATTTTTTTTATCTTATAAACAATCGTATGATTTACGACATAAAATTGCGGTTAAAATTTTCGAAATTGTTTATTACACTTGAATGAATGTTGAATGCAAGATACAATTTCAATTGAAACTAATATTCAATTTGGTTTGTTTCAGGTTCCTCGCTATCTGGTGGCCCCTCAAATGCCAGATCACGAAGCGACGAGCCAGAATGATGATTTTCTTTATCTGGATATTCGCAATTGTCGTCACTGTACCCTGGGTGTTTTTCTTCGACCTGGTCGTCGTATTTGATGAGAGCCCCCACGTTCATCTCTGTTTGGACGTCTGGCCCAATCCCATCAGTGAGGTCCTCTACTTTGTCATCGGCAACCTTATCTTCTGCTACATACTCCCCATGGTTCTTATAACTATGTGCTACATTCTCATTTGGATCAAGGTCTGGCGTCGCTCCATCCCTACCGATACTCAGGACGCTCAAATGGAGAGAATGCAGCAAAAATCAAAAGTTAAAGTTGTCAAAATGCTCATCGCCGTTGTCATATTATTTGTCCTTTCCTGGTTTCCTCTATACCTAATCTTTGCCAGGATCAAATTGGGTGGACCGATACAGAAATGGGAGGCGGAAATGTTACCCATAGTCACACCACTAGCGCAATGGTTGGGTTCATCGAACTCTTGCATAAATCCGATCTTGTACGCGTTCTTCAACAAGAAGTATAGGAAAGGTTTCGTAGCGATCGTCAAGAGTAGGAAATGCTGTGGACGGCTCCGTTACTATGAAACTATTGCCCTGCAATCATCAAGTACGTCAACGAGGAAATCTTGGCATTACAATAATAACCATGCCTCAATAAGTCGCCGCTCGCCGCCGGTTGACAAGAATGCTGTGTCATTCATCTTCAACCACACTGGAGTTTAATTTGCCTTGTTAAGAGATATCGGATACCAATCAGGCTTTGAGCCAATAGAAATCGAAATGATTTCGAATTAATTAATACCGAAAACTAGGTTTTCGTAAGATCTGTATATATGATAGGCAAAGAACAAAACTGCGATAAAAAAGAACATAACTGCGAAACGGTATATCTGTTTAACAAAAGTGCATGTGTACACCTTATTAGATATAGTTATTAGAGAAATATTAGTTTAATATTTAATTACTTTTGTACAATGACTTTGAGTCTTGTTTCAAGATTGAAAATTATTAAATAACATAAGTACAAAATTTTATAACTATCGTAAAGGAGCTAATTTTATTTTCCAGTAGTGCGCATGTGACATCATACTTTTATATATGGACATCTGACGAAATAATATAATATAAGCAATAACTTATAACAATTTATATCTTGACAGATATATAGTATTTTATATAAAACAAAAAATAAGCATAGCTTCTAAAAACATTTCAACATATGCACAATATTTTTATAGTTCATAATAATATAGTTATATTATAAATTTAAATGTTTGTTGTTGGATAATCTAATACTATTTTGAAACTCACCGTTATTGGAATAATTATAACCATTTACTATATCTATATAATCTTTTAAAAGCGTATCTAGAATCGTGTACTTAATACCTACGCCCAATAACTTATCTGCCGATTTTAGGAAGCATTGAAAGATATCTAGTGAACTTGTTGAATTCTAATGGCTAAATTGTTAAACCTTAATAAATGACTCCGAACACATGTTAGTTTAAAAAGCAGCAATTTCTTACTTGTGTAGACGATCTTATTGGTGTATAAACCTTGATAGTTTGTCCGAGTGACGATACCTTAAGCAGTTCTCGGTATGTTCGGCATTAAAAAAATATATTTCACACTTATGTTTTTGTAAACCTACAGATTTTTGTGGCCCTTTTAATCAACGGGAGCTAGATTTTTTTTTAAAGTACGTTAGTTCTGAACATAATTATGACTCTTTTCCTCTGGAACAAGAGGACGCCACCTTCGACGGTCGCTACCGCTGCTTGTCAAGCCACCTGGAGCTGACTGGTATTTTTAGATATGCTGCAAAAATAATTCTATTATTATTGATAAGTTCTAAGCTGTTTTAACACTAGTTGAATTAAAACCAACAACAACATATATGACAACAATAATAATTATATTTAATAAAATTAAGAAATGTTGAGAAAATTTTATGCAATTTCTACAAATCCTTGGTACGTCGAAATGAACTTTTGAGCCACTCAAAAACCAACACTAACTTGCATAATTGTGGTTAAAATGAAATTTTTTGTGGGAAATTGCATTAAGTTTTAAAACGCCTGTCGCCAGGTTCATAGCCGCTTAGAATGCACAAATGTTAACATAGTATAATAATATATACCTATTTATATAAGATTAATATTTTCGTATCATTGCAATCTAATTATTGACGTATAACTATTTTATAAACTTCAAATATTATATTTGTACTTAATAAACTAATTTATATAAAAAAATAAAACAATAAAAAGATATTTTTCTACTAGATGGATTGCAGAAAGTTGTCAGATGGAACTTGCTTTTCTCACTGAATATTATTAATTTAGTAGTAATCATCAAAGCTTGCAAGACTGATGAACACAAAGCAAATAATTTCCTTCAAAAGGATTAAAAACGCTTGTAGATTCCTTTAGATTAATTTAAGGCCGCAATATGCAATTATTGTAACGATCAATGCAAATGAATGCGATATGTTTCACGCTTCAATAGCTGAAATTGAATAAACTATTTTGGTCTTATTATAACGTAGGCTAAAGATTATAGTTGCTATGGTTACAATGTTGTTCTACATAAAGTGACACAACAATGTATCTTTAGTCCACGATTTATAATAAGGCCGTACCTAATAGTTGCTAGCTTTTTCATTTTGAAAGGATTGCTTCTAACACTTATTTAGATGTACCCTACATCTTACACTAGGAGACTTAGAGCAAACTATGACATCCGATGACAAAATTACTTTTCGCTTTAAGTGTCTATAGGTCGGTTATCGAAAGCTGGCGCGTTCACAGTACTCACACTAATGCAATTTTACTATACAGTATGTTTAAAAATATGACTTTTTAAACATATTCTATTTTTTTTTTGCCAAGCTATATTTTTTTTAAAGTATTCTAACCTCCAACCAAATAAGTAAACAATCACAGACAAAATAATCATGAGAAAAAATATCAACATGTACAGTAAAGATCGACATAAACAGTAGCAAAAGCAAAACAATAACTGTCTCTTTTAAACTCATAAGCTTGACCAAGCGTGAGAGAGACGGACAATCTTTTCATGATGCATATTCAGTTTGACATAACGCCTCGCGCTTATTCACAGACACTACACAAGCACAAAGTGTAAATGCGTTGAAGCCGCCAGCTTTAGATAACATACCAATACTCTAAATATCTTAGAATGAAAAGGCACTTAACGCTCATAGCTAATAAGTTTGCAGACAAACTAGTCGTGGAAAACAATAACTATAATATTATATATTACTTTGGAATGTCGAAAAGTATTGTCTAAGCCTGTTATTCAAGAGTTTTGTACTATTTTTAAGGAAATGAAAATAATACTAACATATGTAGTAACAATTTTCTGAAGAAAATGTTGATTAATGTACATTATTGTAAATTAACATCGATTTGTAAATTATATCTGTGACATATAATATTATTCCCATTAATATTTACTCCTAAAACCTTGACGTTGTGTCTAGTTTGATTATAAAAACGTTACCTGGTACATACTTTATATATAATCAGATATATGACCATGTTTCCAAGTATTCCGCTGATCGAAATAACTTTCGTGAATATTTGTAATTAATTTAAGATAGCAAATTTTAAAATGTGTGAAACGTATAATTGGTGGTTAAGCTTCGAGTTGTCAAAAACTATCGAGCTTAACGGTAGAAAATTGAACCTTATTTAGTTGGAAATTGAGTGTCAGGTATGAGTTAGATATTAAACAAGTCTGTGGAATATTTGTGTAAAAAATATTGTTTTACGAGTAATGAAGGACAAAATTACTCAAGCAAATACTCGAAAAACTTTATACGCTTTGTCATACGTCAACGAGCAAAGGTTTTCGATATTTGCAATAGTTTTCGTGTACTCGAAAGCCAGCGTGCTATGTTGCTGATAAAACTTGTACCATTTAGAACCAATATCTATATCTATAAAAATCCATATATACTAATATGTCAGTATTGAACATCTGCAGAATTGTAAAAATTTAAAAACTCACCGAAATGAATTTCACTAAATCATACACGCTGTATTTTGTATTTAGAATTTAGTTTCGGATAAGTTTATCTATAAAACTAAATATAGGTATAATGCATGATATATACTTCTAGTTACATCAGCATAGTATACCTAAACCTGTAAATGTAAAATTTTATTGAAATTTCACATATTATGTTATGATTATAATGTAGATGCCCTTTCAAATATCAAGATAACTGACGCTTGTTATAAACGTTTTAAAATAGGATTACTGCAGCATAAGCTTGTACTTTGTAGGTATTAGGTAATAAGTTATGTATAATAGTGTACCTATGTATATTCACATTAGTCGTTCGTTAGATAATTAGTTGTTGTAATTAGAAAACTTTAATGTAACTGATTTGTATATAATTGTATAAGTTATCTTTTTAATCATGTATAATGTCGAGGGAACAATATTTATTTATTCAGAATGTGTTTTTCGTATGAATATTAAAAGATTTAATGAATACATCAAACTAATTTTACAGAATTTTTACCGAAAAGATTACGCTATAAACAAATTTTGTTTAGTTAATGCTGGCAATATTTCCACTATGATACAACATTTAGTTAGCTGAAGATTCTCTTATACGAAAATATATTAATTTAATAAAAAAGCTATTAAACTTCTTTCACGTTTATGTTGTTGTATTAAAGTTGAAGTATATTTTATTCAGATAAATTGTAGAACATTCAATGTAATATTCATCGTAATTTTGTAATTTGGTCCACCGGTCCGGAATATGGTTTCTATCGACTTTCTTATCTCGTACTTACTATATACAAATCAGTTACTAACGAATTTAATATTACTCAATGTATTTAATACTGTAACCGTAAAGCAATTTTGACATATTCATTTTGTACTTACGTAAACATATCGATATTATAACGGAATCAAGAATTTTATAAACCTCTTAAACTTTTACCTAATAATTTAGACACATCGAAGGTTAGTATGAAATATTATTTTAAAAAGTTTACTGTATACGCAATTCTATTATATGTTTTCGTTATTTTAACATTATTGTGACAATAACACTTTTGCTTTTAATGTAATCCCTACCAAGTTTATAGTACATTAATGATTTAATTCCAAATTGTTGTGTAGCACTCGCATTTTAGGTCAAAACAAGAAATGTATATGTTACACTATCGGACAAGAAACTGTTTGTAATTGCTTAACTTTTATAACGTTTTCTACAATATTTCTTTACAAGCGATAGTGTAGCAGAATCATGATAGATCTAGATTGTTCTAGATATCCGCTGTAACCGCTTACCAACATCGCAGAACTCTACGGATTGTAATTGAACCAATTAATTATAAAATAAATTATGAAATTGAGGTCTTTTGTTTAATCCCTTCGAGAGAGCTTCAAGATCCACATATATATAAGAGAATATGCCAACAAAGTGTTGATACTTAACGATCCAAAACTCTGTAAACTTGTTAAAAACGACAGATTTCACGCAGTCCCAAATCGTCATCCGAAGAGTTTTTAGTACATATTCCAGCCTAGAGACGGCTGCTTTTTAACTCGTAAAGAATTTTTAAAAGAAAACTTATAGACGCGGTTTCAATTCGACGTCTATTTTTTTAAATGAAATATATATACTTCTATAAACCTGCACAATTTGCTATAGAGCCTCAGATATAGAATCTGTAGGATATGGATCCTAATGAAGTCATTGTTTTCACAAAAACAACATTTTTGGCAATTATTTATTTTACTAGAAACGTTTTAAACTATTTTATTCTAAAAAATAAATAAATCAGTGGCGCTACAACCTCTTTAAGTCTTGGCTTCAGATTTCTGAATCTGTTTCATGATCATTTTTAAATCTAATAGGCAAGTAGGTGAGCAGCCTCCAGTGCCTGACACACGCCGTCGACTTTTTGGGTCAAAAAAATGTTGGTTTACTCACGATATTTTCCTTTACCGTTTGAGCATATGTTAATTGTTAAATGTTGTTATGCGGACTTAGAAAAAAGTCCATTTGTGCACCAATGCACAATGCACATCCGGGGATCGAACCTACGACCTCAGGTATGATAGTCGCACGCTGAAGCCACTAGTGCCCTTGTTTATTTTACCACACTGCTCTATTTTATTTTATTCTACACCCAATTTATTAGTTATTTTAAGCCTCCAAAATTGTCAATTTCAGTAATGAAGCAATCTTATATATTTATACAAAATTGCTGAACGCTTCTATCATAAATAAGCATTGGTATCAGCACTATTCATTAAGATATAAATTAAGATAGCGAAACTCATAAAAATTTATAAGCGGATGAATAACGTTAAAACTGTAAAAAGAGGTGAATGACCCGATACCATTAACACCTAATTAGGAGGTCTTTCATGATAAGCTAAGCGTCAAATCATTAATCTTCGACTAGGCCTAAAAGGAGATAAAATCCGAAACTCTACGAAGGAACAATGAACTGCCAATTGGCTGATGGAGGAAATGGAATGCCTTTGAAAGGCAAAAGTGTTTGGCAATTGTTTTTGGTGATTAATGCTTAATGGTTTTTGAGTCAGCAAATATTATTCAATATTGGTTTTGGCATGGTCATATGCGCAAGTATTTAGTTGATTACAATACTTGTCTTATTCTGATACTTCGTATTGTTCATCGTATAATATATGTAGGTATTAATAACTACCATTAAATTGTATTTTTAAAAGAAACCAGAACAAGGGCTTTAAGTATTTATTGCGTACTTTTGCCAATCTTAATCAATCAATATATCAATGGAATAGAATAGAATAAAGGCTGGCAACGCACTCACGAGCTTTCTGGCATTCAGAGTGTCCATGGGCGGCGGGTATCACATAACATCAGATGAGCCTCCAGCCCGTTTCCCCTGTTCTATAAAAAAAATGTGTAAACTATAGATCGGATATTTCAAATCTAGCTTAAGTACGCAGAAATGTTAATAAATTATTATAAGAGAAAAACTACACTGCAGTTCCAATAAAATTACATAAAAAACTATTCAATGCAACCTCGCACAAAATCCATACGCGGCGTCCCTGGGAAGACCGTAAACCTGTTTTTGGGTCACCGGTGCAAGGCTATAGGCAGGATTGCAGGGCAGACCTGACAATCTTTTTTGCCCCTGAATAAAATATATAACTTATGTATTAATAAGTAAACAAATATAGTAATAACTAAAACTAAATATGAACCGTATATAAAGTTACGGTAAGTTGGAAGATTGTATCAAAAATAATTAATTATATATATATTTCGTATATATAAATAAAATAAGTAATATAATAATATATTGTTTATTTTAGAATAATACATGAATTTTAGTACCATAATGATTCATTTTAAATGGTTTACTATTCATTTTTGTTTATTTCTAACATCTTAAAATACTTTACTTAGTACAAATTTAATATCACGAGGATTTGACAATAATTCAATAATTGTATGAATTCGCTAACACCTCAATTTCTAACGGAATCCGGATTAGTATCATGACGCAGCACTTGGATAAAAACCGCAGCATTTTCAGACCCATACACGATAAGATAATAGGCAATAAATTAATTAAAAATTATGTTTGAATCCTCCTAGTGACAATAGAAGAATGCAGATGTGTCGTCCAGATGTTTTGAAGCATTCTGTGTCACGGCCGTGGCCTGTGGCCCACACCTGACCTAATAGTTAGTTCAAGGACTACAGCCTTGCATTCCACTGCACACCTGCCTATCCGGTTAATATCCTCTACCGGAATATGACAACAAGGATGCCTAAATTGACATTTCATTGGTGGCCTACATTAAAAAAGTACCACACTCTGAGACCAATGAACGTAGAACAGTATTTTTTCCTGTGAAAAAAATTATATTACATATAAGTTCAAATACTTTTTTAATAGTCTCATTATATTATTATGTATCAATTTTAAGAAAAGAAATACGTAGTTTAATATTTCTGTTTTAGGTTTCATTATTGATCTGGGTATTTGTGAGTTTTGGACGGCAACGATGGCTAATCTCAGATAAGCTGTAAATAAATGTCTACAGTTAACCATTTATTTCCCGACACCATAATTTTGGGAGTATCAGCGACACCATAAGTTCTAATCTACTGTCCTGTCAGGACTTCGCCAAAAGTATATTTTAAGTGATAGATTTGCTATGTAGTGTTGATGCTCTTTTATGAAAAAAGTGAGCAAATGTGTAATTAGAATTTCCGTACATAATTTCAGGTAAGTTGGGTGAGACAAGATGGCGGGTGTGACCCACATTCCGACGGTTCAAGGTCGCTGCACCGCGCCAATCAATATGCGATTTCAATTCCGCGTTGTCAATTTTGATTTTAACTACAAATTCAATTAAATATTTTGTATTGCATTTTCGCATCGTTTGCGGCTACGGGAAATATTACGTAGATTTGCTTTATAGTTTTTTAGCACATGTATTGTATGAATATTAAAAGATTGATTCCTATAGAGTATAGATGATAATCACAAAAGTGACGTTTATAGGTTATAGCCGGTAAAAGGAATGAATAGAAAAACCGTCTTAGACATTTTCAATCCTCAATCATTATCCAACAAATATAGAATCTATTCTAATAAATACACAGGTAAATGTAACAATACTTTAATTTTAGCAACGAGTAGTTTTGTGATAATTTAATTCGTCGATTTTTAAAGTAGGTATATAAGTTTAAAATCCCAATATTGTATTTAGCGAAGTTCTTGTTTTTATTGGCGTAATTTATTTTTAATTTTCCTAAATTAATATCCATAAAAGTTGTCTGACAAATAAAAAAACACGGAATCACATATGCCACTCAACAATTGTTTCCCGAGAAAACAATACTAATATAGTATTAAAAATATAAAAAATCTCCTACTAGCCTGGGAAACTAATTGTGAATCTGAAATTTCCTTATGAATTGATCATTAAACGAAACGTCGGAAATGTGAATAATGTCGAGGCAAAAATATTGAATTTCGTAATACTTGAATTAGTCCGGTTTCAAAATATTCAATTAGCTTGATTAAATGAGTCGATTGATACTGTTCATATATTTTGAAACAGCAATTATTTCGCATTTTCCTTAAGAAGCGTCTTGAAATAGTAGGTATACTATTTAATTGTATTTAATCTTATATAACGGACTAAGATATACATTTGATTGGATTTAAATCCAAATATGTTATTCCACGCCTTGCCTTTAAAATACGTTTGGCGTGCTTAAAGTCTGACAATAAAATATAAATATGTAAGTTATTTGTTAAATTACTATATTTCTATTTATTTTTGTACTCTTTTACCATGTTATCTTTTTGTGTTGTAACATATAAAAAAAAATATCTGTAAAAACAAACAAATTATATATAAACGTTTCTGTAATTCTATAACCATAAATGTTATTTATTACTTACACATTATTTATTATATATTACCTACACATATTTTTTAGGTTTTGTATACATATTTTGTTGTGTACATTTTTATGTTTAGATGTCTTTAATTAGTATTTTGTAATATAAATAATAAAAGAACTCCCCGTTAATCCAGTTTAATGATTTGATTTCCGATGCGCCCAACCGATAGGAAGCCCTCGGCTGGGTACTCGGTAAATACTAGGATATTCAAGGTCCACAGATCTAGGTAATCAGGTCATGTTCCAACTAATTCTCTAGCGACTTCTGTTTCGGGCTAAATAATTATCAAGGTAATATGTATTATCTGAAATTATAAACAGGTTTATTTCGATTGTTAAAAAAAACTTAAATTTTTGAACAAAAAATATAGTCGAACTTAAAATGTACTAAAAGTAAAAAATACCTTTATTGAATTTAAAAAGGTATTTTTTAGTATGCGCGTGTACGCTGCCATTTTCGATACATGCCATGCTTGTTTCTAAGGCTTTTTTCTGGAACATTAAAACATTTTAGGTTACCGTAGACCTCACCAAATTAAATAAATTAGAAAGGGTCAGATTGATTTTTTATATAATAGGCTCTTTTATTTTAATACTAACTTGACATAAGATTATGGTATGTCATGTGATTCAAAATTACTCATATCAAAGGTTTTTTTTATAGAATAATTGACAATCGGACTCCTGTCCATTGGCTCACTTAATGTTAACACACTCACAGCGGTCTGTTAAGATTTGGTACTCTTTTCTTAAAATAAAATAAAACATGTTTATTATGGAACATAAGATACATGTATCACTTATTCCACGTCATTAAATTTGAATTTGTAGGCATCCCTACTCATCGGCAAAAAAGACAGAGGGTGTAGGCCGAGAGAAAAAGCCGGCGTAAAAAACTCACGGTACTCTTTTAAAATAGCAAATCATCAAACAACACTTATTTTAAACCAAATATCGCAAATTAATTAGAAGTAGCCTGTCTAGCACTAGTCCCAGCTCTGCGATTCTGTAACTCACTTGCCAAATCATAAAATGACTGCTTCACGACTGATTTGAGAGCGACCGCCGATGCGAAAACCGCTGTGTGAGTTTGAAAAGTGAGTTACAGAATTGCGAGGCAGGCCCTTTTATCAACTAGATAATCGAAGGACCCTAGTCAAAAGTCGAATAGGTTCAAAAATATTTTAGTGGGCTGGTGCCTCATAGTGTTGGTGCACAAAAAGTGCCTTGAAGACGTTCAGTTATGGAACGCCGGTATAGTTAGATAAAGAATGGCGTATTAGTAATAGTTTCTGAAATCCTTCTCCCTATGGCTACGGTACACATATCTTAATATAAACAGCGCTTGAAGAAGCTTGATAAAGAGGCAAAAACTTCTCTCAGGGCCAAACTACTCGTTGAAATATGGAAACAACTTGGTTCCCACTCTACCCCTACCACGGATAGCAAGATTTATACGTCGAATTTGTTCTTAGAATAATATAAATTTAAATAAAAACCTTTTTAACACAGATATGAATGTATTACATTCAGTCATAGTCAGCGATAGCCACGTCAAGTTGGCAGATAACTATTTAATAAGTTAGTCTGATGAAATGTATAAGCGCCGTCTATTTTAAAAATTAAGAGCGAGTGGCCTAGCCAGTAGGTCCTAACTGTTCCTATTCTGAGGTCATGTATGCCTTAAACCTAAAAAATCAAGCGTCAGGCTGAACGCCGAATTATGAAAAAAAAGCATTGCTAAATTTCTTTGGAAAAATAATTAAAACTCCTTTATTTGTTTAAAAGGTACTACAAAGGTCATTATGGTCATTCAAAATTCTTGTCATAGCTGCTCACTTCACTCATATTCTATTTCTTTTTACTTGTAGATTGTGTCCCATCTCGCTTGCGCACGCTCGGCGTCCGGCTGGTTTAAAAAGAATTCGTTAGTGGGCAACTTCATACTGATAATTTTGTGTCACGGTGCGCGCGCATCGTGAAATTTCACTCTCATCAATTTTTCATAACGCGCCTAAAGAAGTATAACTTGAAAAATATCAAGAACAGTACATAATAAATATATTTATGGCGAGTACAGATATAGCACTGATATTCTTATATTTGTAATAAAGCTCATAGATGTTCAACTATGTGAGATAAAATAACATATGTTTTGATTGATGTCTGATGTCATGTAATATTAACCTTTAATATACTATTTTTTTAAAGATAAATATTTTTATAACATGAATAAAAACACTAATTTAATATTATTATAGTTTTAGCTATATATCGATTTTATGAGGGATTTTCAGCCATATCCTAAATTTTTCCTGGAAGCTGTGTGTAGCAAATATGTAAAGAATGCGGTCTAAACGAAAAGATTACGAAAAATTACACATGGAAAAGATAAACCCTCCTTCGGTTTTATGGAAGTCGGTTAAAAAAAGGTGTTATAGGGATGTTTTAAGTACATACTTATAAAGATTTTATTACTGCTATTTCTCTCTAAGCACATAGCTTTAAGTAAATAATCTTAATAACAACGTATGTAACAATGGAGTTGAAGGTTATGTTAATTAACTAAGGTAATGTTCATTAACATTCTTAGTGTTCTTTAATATTTTGACACTATGTTCTTGTGTCCGAGAGTTTTTAGAACTTAATTCACATATTTGTATTTCTTTGGAAATATTTTCGATAGTAATTCAGTTTCCGCTAGTAGTATTTTATCTAAGAGAGTTCTTCCAATTAATCTTCGAGTGCCCATAACTGTTTCGGCTCTGAATACAACCTTCACACAGTTTCATAACTGACAACAATTTTCGCAGATAATAAAATTAAAATGTTGCCTCCAACCAAAATTAATTTGAGCTTCAAAGCGCAGTTTTTAAAAGTCGGCAACGCATTCGCGTGCATTATGGCAATATTAAAGCTGGAAGCTTTTAAGAGGAGAAATCCTGAAAGAAATTAAAGAGAGGAAAAAAGGAAATCCTGAAAGAAAAAAGAATAAAAGTTCATAAACTTCTGCGCCGGGCTTTGCAGTGATCCCTGCTTCACTCTATGGCTCTGAGAAGCAGATGCCTATATCCGAGCCGACCTCCAAACCCCTCTGCCCCTTTAAATGTTTATTGAGAGTTTAAGGGAAAGTCCCTTTAATAATAGAACAATAATTCTTTGCGATATTACCATTTACCTGTATCTCCCTGATGCCCCTCGTTTCAGAAGGCGTTTCTCAAGGCACATTACGCCGCGCACTACAACTATATGAACCAATACGAGTCAAAAGATCGGACAATTATACAAAAAGCCGGAAACGCACTAGCGAGATTTCTGTCATTGTGAGTATCTATGACAGGCCGTGTTACCTAGCATAATGTGAGCCCATAATTTTAAAAAATCTTACATTTAGTGGAAACGGCTTTCAATTTTTTTCGGCGAGTCTGTAAGATGGATAGATTGTATCCCAGTTCAGTTAACAACTTGTACGGAACAAACGGAAGTCAACAGATTGCAACCCGGCCGCCAATCACTTTACATCCGCTTTTAGATTCAGACCTAACGAATATTTTGTGTTTTCTTTAGCACATGAAATATTAAAATAAAATAATGCACACACAGAGTAGGGTAGAAGCAAAGAAGACACTAACAGTGTGGGAAGACGCAATTAAAGAAATAGAAAGCTGAGAAAAGAAATAGATAAGTGGGTACAATATGAGCATGGAGAAGGCCGGCACTCTATAATAAGGAATTCATGGAATGAATGACATGACTAAGAAACTTATAACTTACTAGCTGGGCTGGCGAACATCGTACCGCCTAACAGTCGATTCTTTATTTTTTTTTTACTTATTCTGTGATTTGGGACACCGGTCAAGCTAAAATAAAAAAAGAAAGTTGATAAGACAACAAATACATTATGTCAAATAAAAATTTACCATCCCGGAACCCCTCCACTAACACTTGAACTTTATAATATGGTATTAAAGTTGAAGTGTCGAAATTGACTTTAAATATTATTACGATTATTATGTATTGGAATATAGAAAAGTGTTGTTTTTAGACTTTTTCACTCAATTTTTTAAATTTTTCTCTCCGTAAGAACCATCCTCGTACTTCAAAGAATATTATAAATAAGAATTGGCCAAATCGGTCAAGCCGTTTTCATGTTATGTCGTGACAACGGAAAACGGGTTTCATTTTTATATATATAGACTAGCGGATCCGACAGACGTTGTCCTGCTTGATATTTCAAGCGATTAGGATATAAAAGTATGAAAGTACCGACTACAGCGCCATCTATCGAGCTGATTTGTGAATCTAAACCATTCCCAGATCCCCTTGAACACACACAAAAAATTTCATCAAAATCGGTCCAGTCGTTTGAGAGAAGTTCAATGACATACACACTCACAGAAGAATTATATATATATATATATATATATATATATATAGATTATTATATACTTAATTAGTAACAAATTATAGATACATAATTTACCTATGACATAGCTGATACTTTTTTTAATAAACGAAGCTAATGGTATATAAATTAATTATATAGAAATTAAATAAGTTTAAGAAAGTTTCTGATGAAATCTAGATAACATCTCCTTTAAGTATTTCTTAATATCATACGTAAATTTTCACATGAATGTTTCCTATTATGTAAAATGAGAAATCTAAATACTTTTGCCTTAAGTTTTCATTATGAAGTATGGGCTTCCCATTATAATATTGTTTCCCCAATCCATTAAGTGAAACAAAAACAGCATAACAACCAAAACGATAAATGGCACGAACAATTTGTATGAAACGTTAACTTGTTTCAAAACTCTGAAGTTATCGTCCGGCAAATTCCTAACTCTATTAAAGGTCTCAACCGTTTGTTAATTCACTTACAGGTTAAAGTGATTACTAGTCAATGTGATTGTGGGAAGTTTACAACACAAGCATTTCCACTTTTAATAGTCAAAAGCAACTAAAAGAGAGTTATGTGTGAGCGACAACGTACTAACTTCCTTAGCTTCCTGGGTCTTAGATACGACGTTTTCTATTTAAATATAATTGAGTGAATCGATAAATCGTCATTGACTGACAATTAATCTCCAGTGCGTTCGGTCCTGACCAAGTCCTTCCAGCCTTGCGATTCTGTGCCGATTTTACGATTTCGCATTCTGATAAACAATAAACTACAAGCTCCTTATCTGATAAGGATAAAATGACTGCTATACGACTGATTTGAGCGCGACCGTCGCTGCGAAAACCGCTGTGAGAGTTCGAAAAGTGAGTTATAGAATCGCAAGGCTGGTTTGCATGGGTCGGCCACGCTTTCGCTTTCCTTGCGCTTCAGTCAAACGTCTGCTTTGATTAGAACCACTGCTGAGCGTATGGCCTATCCACTTTCACTTGAGTAGCTTGATCTGCTGGCTAGTTCCAGGCGAATACGGCGGAGACAGCGGTTGACAAAGATGACTAGCGACATTTGTAACATCAACACGGGCTTTATACGATCTTAATATAGAAATTCTTAAATAGATGTTGTTAACTACAGAATACGATGTTGTCTACATGACACATACTTTTCTTGATTTAGTTAATGATACACGAACAGTTAACGTACTGTTTAAACCATTTAGTGCAACTTGAAGTCGGTTTTTATAACTATTGAAATTTTTGTCAACTATATTTATAGCCGCACCCACCAAAAAGGCAAAGATTTTAACATATTTTGTAACTTTTTTAATATAAAAAATAAAAAAACATTTTTGTCATCATTCCCGACCACTTCTTTTTGTTTGGCCGTGTAAAGAATTCATCATACATTGCCAGAATTCACTTCAAGCGTATAATTTACACGATTATTAGTATACGACAGACAATTAAATATCATTTAATTAACTGAAATTTACCTTAGAACGTAAAATGCCTTAGAGTTTATGTAATTAATGCATAATACCAGTATAGACAGATGTTCATATATTTTAAAAGAATACATACTCGTAATTTGGCGTTAAAATATTGTCACACCCACAATACATAATATTTCAGGTATGGGAGTTCATTGACCGCGAAAATTGCAGACGCCTTAAATTAAATAAATAGTATCGAAAACTTTAGGAAACGTATTGTTTATTTACTTAATTACTAAGAACCAAGTTCGCTATATTTTTGTAGCGGTTGTTCTTAAAATTAATAGCCTTATCATTTTGGGGCTGGGAAGATACGGAGATAGTTTTCTGTTTAGCTGATTATTATTATTATTATTTTTTTATGGCTCTGGCACGATTTGTGCATAAGCCAGCTTCAAGTGTAGGATTTTTCATAATTCGTGCTTGTTTTTTAGAAATTCGACAGTGTCCTCTAGTTACGGTTTAAGCACTCGCCCGGTACCGCACAACCCTCCCAAAGGCCGAGAACAAATTTGAATTAAATTAAAAGTTGCCCTTGAACCGGGAATCGAACCCGGAACCCCTCACCTAGCTGCCACTTAATAAGACCGCTAGGCTATGAGTTTTTGGTATAGAAATACATAAAGGGAACCCCATACAAGAATTACTTTAATGACATTTAATAAAAACTAATGAACAATGTTGTCTGTGCCTGCCAATTCTTGGTATCCCGAGTTACGCTGTGGTAGAAAACGGAGCGTTAAAACAACGGTGAACGTACAATTTAAAATATTCTAATTACAAGGGAGGCTCACTAATACTTCGGGGGAAGTTCGCAAAGTGACTTTTAATGTTTGTGTTTAAGTAATTAGAAGCTAATTAGTGAACCATAGCAACAAGGAAAGACATTACTAAAGTTTTACAAACTGTCAACTACATTGAACGTAGTATTTTTTTTGCGTAATTAATTGATTTTATGTAATTTCTGTGAATTATGACAAAATTATGTTAAGCAATTATATATTTATTGTATGTATCACAGTCTGTAAACACACATTTAAAGCCTACGCCTTTCAACTCGAAATAATTGTGGAGATTCTAAAAAATCAACCATTCATTTTATCCTATTAATAATAATAAAAACGTGTGGCACTCGGGGACTGCTGCGGTAAAGCTATTGCATAGCATTTTTTATCAACTTATGCAGTTATAATTATTTATTTATTTTTTATTAATGCAGTATTTGTTTTTCTTTGATAATAATTCAAGTTTTTTCTTTGATATTATTTCAATCTACCACTCTACCAGACTCAGACTATAACGCCTATATAGTCTGTCTCACTCTAACGCGTACCGGCTGCACCGGCCGCGCTCACGCTACGTCACCGATCTCGTCAGAGGGATGGGAATGCGCAGTATGCGTTCTGTCCTACTCTAACGCGTATTTGCCGCACCTATATTACGTCATCGTGTGTTAGGTTTTTTCGTTACGGAATTTCTTGATTCGGTCAAAGCCCGCGTTAAAATTTATGCAATAGCTTAATAAAATATACTCGTTACACTCATTTCCCTTATAAATTCTACCAATTAAAATAAATATAGAACAAAACTATATAATCAGTGAGTTGTAATATTGGAGGTTTAATAAAAGCGAGCCTTAGAAATCTATTGTTAAAGGTCGCTGAACCTTAAATGTTTTTAATTAAAGAAAATTAACGGAAATTGACTTTTCAATTAGCTCTGCCCTTTTGCTCCTCACGTTATAATCTTCTAATGAGATGCCAGCCGATATATCACATTGTTGTTCATCTTAGGTACTACACATATTAGACGGGAGAGTTTAGTTGTAACCTTTGTTATAAGATTTGTTTTGGATTATTCTTAACTTCAAAAATAAAGTATCTAATAATATCTTATATTTTAATCTTTTCAATGTATTTATGCTTCTTCAAAAATAAGAGCTATTTATTTACTTATTGGTTTAAGCTTTGGATTAGTAGACCAATAAGATACCAGACAATAATGACGAGATTAAGTCGTGTCCGTCAACAAGAGTTCAGAGAAAATTCGGAAATGTTATAATTGCTATAATAAGCATTATCTACATTACGTTGAATTATTTATTTATCATGATAATGTTTGTCACTTGTATTGGTTGTATATAATATTGAGTGTGGCTCTCAACCTGATGTCGAACCATGACTGTCCTGTGCAGCAATTGATTTTTACTTCCGTGTGCGCATTTAAGAATTGCATGTACATCGTACATCATCATCATCAATGGGGGCCCTTGTGGGCCTTAGCCTCCTCAATTACACTTCGCCATCGCAATCTATCTAGTGCTTCCCGCGTCCAATTGCGAACGCCAATTGTTTCAAGGTTCTTGACAACTCCATCCCACCAACACAGCCTAGGTCTAGGATGTCATAAAGTTCGTCATTGTAGCGAATACGCCAAACACCGTCGTCGCATACGGGCCCAAAGATTCTTCGAAGAATCCTCCGCTCGAAAATAGGGAGAAAGGGTCTTTTCAAAATTCGACGTCATATGTCAGGAACAGAAGCCGAAAGTAAAACCTACTTGAGTAGTTTTAGTTTCGGTTTATTTATATACATATATTTCTATGACACTCTTTCTTATGTTTGAAGTCAGGCCATCTTTTTAACAGCAGTGTTCTTTAACATCATTTAGTACAAAACAGTTGATGTGAAATGTCCCGTTATAGGACATTGACTCGACACAATCGGGTGTTGAATCCTGAGGACTTGTCAATGTTTGCAACCTTCGGAGGCATCCTGAATGAGAGCACCGGATCTGATTAGATTTTAAATAAATAAAGACTTCATTTTAATCATGTAGACATACTTTGGACAGTATAATCTAGTTGCTTTGTGATTATGGATTTTATTTAAGAAAATATATAAGTGCTATTTATTCCTATGCTAAGATTTTTTCTTTTAAAGACAATTCACACCAATTGACCTAGTCACATGCTAAGCTGGTGAAGCTTGTGTTATGGGTACTAGGCAACGGATATACATACAAGTTATAGATAGACATATAAATACATATTTAAACACCCAAGACCTAAGCACAACACCAAATGCTCATAACATCGATGTTCGTCTCAGACGGGGATCGAACCCGGGACCCATGGATTTCAGTCAGGGGTACTAACCACTAGACCAATGAGTAGTCAAGATTAAGTTATATGTTTATATGGATGTGATGAATTTGATAAATATTCCTTAATAAAATCAACGCAAACTAATACAGTAAATAGGCGTTAGTGTGAGCAAACACCAGCTGATTTATTTATGTAGAAAAGTGATAACATACCCTAAGAATATTTACTATGAACGTGGCAACGCTCCGCAAATAAATGTAGGTAAATAAAGAAGTTGATTTGTAGCGATAATAAATTATGATAATTCGAATGCTTCCTAATTTAAAGTTGGAATATTCTCGAAGGAAATTTTAGTCCCATTGTTATCCGTTGACCTCAAACCACACACTTGGGTACAAAATGAATTTTGTATTCAGAGTTTCAAATATCAAATGTTAGTAACAGGGTTGATGAACCCAGCTTCCGGTTTCGGTGAAATGTGCTATCATCTTTCAGCATCCCAAATACAAGTACCTATGGAACGCATAAAAGCAGTATTTTTTTCAGTTTAACTCTAAATGTTTAACTATAGTATAAAATCCTTATACTTGGCTAAATGAATGCAGCGTTTATTTTTCTATAAGCGAAGTTAAGCAAAAGTTGTCTTGGCGAGAAATGTGATGGGTACGCCTTACCGAAACACTCCTATTTCAAAATCTCACTCGTTGTGCTTTAAAACCTACACTAATCTATTCTATGATAAATAATTTCGATTTATTAATTTCGGTCAAATAAAATATTGCAAATATAAAAACTGAAGAAAATTTTTCAAAAAATTTTCACACGTCGAAGCACTCACTTATTAATTTATCATGTTTATTAGATTATTATTAGTTTTTTTTTGTAGTTTCTTGTTGAATTTTGTCCCTGGCTGCCTTGCTTATGTTCTAATAATATACCTAATAATTGATGTGCATAATTATGTATAAAATTTATGATGTCATATTTTCTTGTATAATTTTATGCATACACGTTGTTTTAGAACTTAAATATAAATAAATATGAATATTCCACAACTTTTACATTACATACGTAGTCATGTTTTGTTTGCCCGAATCTCCTCGTTTCTCCCGTAAGGTTTTCTCATTTCCTTTTATTTAGTATTCAGTTGCCATGGCTATTTTGAACGTCCATAAATAGTATTTATTACAACTAAAGTGAACTAAAGTATAGTATCGATTTCCGTCTAGCCTTTAGAATATTTAGGTCAAAGCTGTCTAATCTCATATTTAATACTAAATGTTACCAGTTCTTTATGCAGTTAATTGGATTTGGAATTGTATATGTTCCCGTTGATTACAAATTATTATGTCTTTAAATGATTAAACTATGTACCTATGACATCTGATCTTTGACCGTAAGAGAGCTTAGATTTTTTTTCTTAGTCCAATATATATACCTAATATATGCCAAATCCAGTACATATTATCTATATATATTGGCGTTGCATAGAGAAGTCTCTCTGTATCTTCTACCGCATTTACCACGGAGTGTTGAGAGGAGTTGTCGGATTAATACATGCAGCTGAGTTTCATCATCGGACGTCGAGATAGAATACGAAATTCCATCCGTATCACCTCGATGTCCATCGTTCCGTAACTGAGCGTTGTTTAAAGCGGTGTATGCGTATCACCACTAGCTGCCAACCATTCCTCTTAGGGTCTTTCAAAAAAAGAGCGTACTAAATCTTAAAAGGCTGGCAACGCACTTGCGAGCCCAAAGAAATACATCTAGTCGTACTCATGGTCTCTAGTCTATATATCAGAGACCCTGCTTTTTTGCTAAGAAAACATGCAGAAAACTGGTGATTAAAAGATACCTTGAGATAAGCATATTAGATAATGGTGTACAATTCTAGATTGTAATTTAATTTTGTTGACTTAGTATAATATATTATTCCTTAGTAATGTATTAAGTATTAAGTTTGTTATGTAAGAGCTGGGAACCCTGGCGCAGAGTATTTTTTACTTCCCTAAAATACGTGAGGTAATTAAAATAAACCAAAAGCTTTCCAAATTCCCACATTGTAATGCAGTCCTTATAATTGTTAAACACATTTTCATAACATTTAAGTTTGCTGGAAACAGATCGCTTGAAGCGATAACGCCACCCAATTAATTAGACCAATGTATATTGAAGATCTGAGCAGTGTTTGCCTAGTGGCTTCAGCGTGCGACTCTCATACCTGAGGTCGTAGGTTCGATCCCCAGCTGTGCACCAACGGACTTTCTTTCTATGTACGCATTTAACATTTGCTCGAACGGTGAAGGAAAACATCATGAGGAAACCGACATGTCTTAGACACCGACAAGTCAACTGCGTGTATCAGGCACTGGAGGTTGATCACCTACCTACCTACCTATCTGAGGCCAAGACTTAAAGAGGTTGTAGCGCCACTGATATTTTATTTTATTTTATTAAAGATCGGTTGGATAGCTTATAGCTACAAGTTGTATTATAATAATGAAAGCTTATGGAAGAGAAATTAATCGTAATTTTTCTATGATAGGTTTTTAAAGTCTACCTAAATTGATAGGATTGTTAGAGTTGGGCGGCCATTGACTCGTGTAAGTTAAGATCGGTCCAGCAGACGTGTTCCTATGTTCCAGATAACTGCTCGTGCGGTTTTCATTTAAAGTTTTATTATCACAAAATGTTTAAAGTTTGTTCTTGATTGAATTAATATCAGATGCAGATGTTTTATTTCGGTTCTTGGATGTGTTTTGCATGTTTCATTTGTTTTATTGTTGGAATATAAAACTTTATCCAAATCGTGATTCATGTTTGTTCGTATCAAAAAAGTTATTTTATGATTGTTCAAACTTATTACACTGAGTATATACTGATTCTTTAAGGTATAATGCATTAATTTTTAGACTAAAATTTTCACAATAACCAGTGTTGCAACGTGACACGTATCATTTTCCACATAATACGCAAAATATATATACCTATAAAAAAAAATTAAAATCACGTTGCTTGCGTCGCTTCTATCTAAATCTGTCCCTTGATTAAACCAAAAAAAACAAATGAAGTAAGATATCAAAACAGATATTTTTCATTCAAATAATCGCCGTACCTAATGGTATAAATTATGAAAACATTTTCCGGGTATTCACTCTACAGATAACAGGAAAATCATATTGATTTAGGAAGAACCATAAAATATAGTTTAATATTAAATATAAAGTTAAGTGGTCGTGTCATTAAGTGGTCATAAACAGACGGTAAAAATTAATGGACGATAATGCCCACCCAGTCGTTAATTTATGTGAGCTTTTTTAGGTTTATAGCAATTTTACGGCAAAAGAACTTTTTGTGACTATTCAAACTTTTGACAAAGGAAATCTTTTTCGCCTCCGCCAACGCTAAATGTACTGAAGTCATGGTGAATACTATACTACTGATCATGTTACTGTATTTATAAAGAAAAAATAAGTTTCAAGTTAATATGAAGCGTTAGAAAGGTTTTTATTATTTCCTCAAGGACGTGTATTTGTGTGCAGTATTCGTTATGTAAAACTCTAAAATTATAAACAGCAATATAAGTATCATAATCTTATTTTTATACCAAAAATATTTGACTCAGATATATTTTAAATTAGCGTTTCATACTTCGTTAATATTATTGTACTATAGTACCTATATACTATCTTGGTTAAGCCTCGCTGTCAACATACACCAATAAGTTATTACATATTCACCAATTATTTATTATTAACACTTTGTTGCTATACTACATTTAGGATCAGGGAACAAAATGATTAAGGAGTTCATGCGCGGGCTTATTGCAAACAAGCGATCTCTTCTAGGTAGTAAGAGAAAAGAAATAAAATTATACTAAGGGAAGTGCAAAAAGTGAATAAAGCCAAACTACAATCTACAATTAAAAAAAACAAAAAGTTCCAAAATGCAATAAAAATAATATAATTTTGACTTTTATTGACATAACCATTACACATTTAAAGAAAAAACCGGAGACCACGCACGCTGTAAAGCACGCGAATGGTCGATTAAATTTAAAATTATGTTTAATAGTTGTAAATTTATAATAATACATAACTTTAATCCGGTCAAAAAGATTTTTCTTTAAATAATATAATTACAAAAGTGGCTGAAGCTACTTATATAACAATTTCTCGTAAACCCTTTACGTAGCTGTAATTTCTAAGGCGTTCAATAAACATATAAGAAAAAATTACGATCTTCCTCAAACACAACTTTTCCGAAGAGCGTGAGTTTACAACATAAACAATCGAAGGGAATCCATTAAAAACACAAGGATTTTACGAAACAAATTATAAGTTCTCAGTTCGTCGACCGGGAGCTATCTCAAACGTGACAAAGTGTGACGAAAGGAATTTTCTGTTTTGAGACAATGTTGTTTTGGTTATTAAAATGAAGTCCTGTCAAGCATTGCCCCGGTCGGGTTAGTTATATTACATATCATAAGTTTCGATTAAATTAAATATTTGGTGTATTTATTAGAAAACCTCTATTAAACTATTTTTTTCCTTTTAACTAAAGGTTGTTATTTCGGATTTCACTTTAAGCATCTGCTGTAATTCAATGCACTCGTTTTTAAATATGTATCTTATCATTGTGCTGAGGCAATTCTGAGTATCTAAGGACATAGCGCAATAGCTTATGGCACTAGAAGTGTGTTAAATGTATAAACAAAAAATACTCTGACAGCTTAGGACAAGATGTTAATACATGCTTATGCCTTTTTTAATCACAGCGTAAACACAAATTGACAATTAAGTATTTTAAAGTTTGCGTGATAATGCGTTTATAGATACAATCGTTTACTAACTATTGTAGCTAAAAAGTGGGTGTGTTTAATTCAAACCATAAATTTAATTAGAAAAAAAAATTTAATATTTGTAAAAACATTTTTTTTATGTAACAGGAGGCAAACGGGCAGGATACTCACCTGATGTTAAGTGATACGGCCGCCCATGGACACTCGCACTGCCAGAAAGCTCGCAAGCGCGCTGCCGGCCTTTTGAGAGTTGGTACGTTCTTTTCTTGAGGACCCTAAGTCGAATTGGTTCGGAAATACTTCAAGGGGCAGCTGTTAGTGCGCGGCAGAAATTGCCATAAGAAATGCTCAGTTACGGAACGACGAACGTCAAGGTGATAGAATGATGATGAAACTCAGCTGCAGGTATTAGTTCGTACAACTCCTCTGAACGCGCTCCATGGTATATATGGTAAAAGATGCAGAGAGATCCCACATCTATACGCAACGCCAAGGGATCTAGCCGCTCGGAAAGTGACTGGGCGTCGACGATTAGGTGCATACGGTCATAATCAATATTGATTCCTATGTACGCTTGTACGCTGTAAAAAAAGACAAACGATTATGTAATTGATATTATGTGAAATAAACTAATTTCAATAATTACGTTAATGTATTTAACTCGAACATTTTATTCGTCAATAGACAAACCTGTTTTGACAATAAGTCACATTCTAAATGTACCATATGTAACCATATTTACGGTTTCCTCAACTCAATGGCTCGTTGTTCCCATTACCCCAGTTTGTTTTGCCACATTATTGGAGTCCGAATGATGAATAAAGCGACATTTTCTACAGTTGAGTGGATTCGCTATTTTTGTTGACATTTTTCGTATTAGATCTTGGGCACTTGAGGCTAACGGCCTTCGACAATAATTGTTTGCTGTCAATAGATACAATATGTTTCTTTTTATTGAAGTTTAGTTTCTGTTTTTCATCTATACGTAGTATGCACACTAAGTTCCAGGTTTTGGTATAGGGTGGATCTAGAATTTGCGGCAGGGATCATACATTAAAGTTGTTACTGTATAAGTGTACTGTGTAAGTGTTAACTTACTGGCTTGAATATGCAATTCCCATCCCTGAGGTCCACATCTAAACGCCTGTGCACCAATAGACTCTTCTGTCTATGTGTACATTTAACTGTAGCAAGCCGCCATGCATGGGATCCAAATAATCGACAGCGTGTGTCAGGCACAAAACGCTCATCACCTACTTGCCTAGAAAAAGCAAATGATCACGAAACAGATAAGGAACTCTGAGACACCACTGTTTTTTTAGATACGAATTTCAATTAACAATTTGTGATATAGCAAAACCCTGTCTAGACACGAACCCAATGACCCCCATAGATCCGCCTATGTTACCAACGTGAACATTAATATGACACGATAAGGATCTTCGTAGGTGAATATTCTAGAGAAATTAACATATATTTCGAGTTCCTGGAATTTAACGTTCCATTCTCAGCGAACAATTGTTACGGGTTTGTAGACACCGAAGTATGATTATCACCTAGGTACTTGATGCAGGAATTAGTTTTATTATTATGAAGGGTTACGGAAATATTTGATTAATATTTTATTAGTTTTCTCGTCAATCTATGCGTACGAGGTTGGTAGTTACCAATGATTTCACAAATAAAACAACCATTAATAAATCTACATACAAAATTTAATTACAAAAGTATTTACAGTCTATTCTAGAAGGTGGTATATTAACAAAATCTCCATAATGGCACTTACTATTAACTTACACTAAAAAGCAATCTACACGCTTCTAGTAAAATATACTCTCATATTCAATTTAAAGCTTATGCCATGACTCGCAACCGTGTGCTATATCCAATACTAATCGTAATATATACGAGCAGTAAGATGTTCTAAAAATTCACTGTAGAGAAAATCTACGGCTCGGAGCAATTACGACTGGTATATTCTATATAGAAACCAGGTTAGCCATCTATCCCGAAGTATACCTCCGTCATCAATGATAAATTATCTAATTTAATACATTTATAATACTTTCAAGTATTAAACATACATGGTTTATGAATAAAAGCAAATAGCTGTTTACTACATACACCTCCTATAGAAAATTCTAAGAATCGTACCTATTACAAAAAATTTTGGAGAGTTTTTGACAAAATTCTGTCAGGTAAAGCTCTTAAAAAAACGTCTAATCTTAGGAAAACCAGGCTAGATCTAGCACCCATTGACTAATAAATCTCATACAGGTCTGGCAACCAGTACCCTCTCACTCCCCTGTCTCCTCATATCAACAGGCGTAACAAACATCGCTTGCCCATTTAAGTCCATAAAACTACCCACTTTTCGACCGCCACTCAGTTTTCTATTCAGCCTTGTGTCAAAATGGTCCTCATTTTCACTATGATCATAGTCTATCATTGGTTCATTCATCACTTCTTTTCTTCTGTAATTCTTTTTCCCATTGAGGAAGTACGATGGCGTGTTCACGTTTGGTGTTGAGGTTTGTCTTGTTATTCTGGGGTTGGACACAACTCGTTCGACAGATGGGAAGTGTCTTTGGATGTTCTCTGAGAATGATTGTCTGCGTTGGTTGTATCTTGTCATGTCTAGTGGCTGATGCCCGATGGACGCTCGTCGTACGAATCGAGAGTCGTCGCGGTATCCTTTACGATCTTTTTTATGATTTGATTTTAGCGAGTCTTCGTAGCTGCATCTGAAATTAATTATGATAGATCTATTTCTGGCCGATTTTGTTCGAGTATGAAACGTTTTAGGATCCACTTCCAAGAGTTTTTTTTTAAATATATTTTTAGGTCTCGATCGGATCGGTCGATCAGGCAGGTATGTGACCGAGAAGCTAAGCAACAGATCAGCAGTGTCAGAACTAAGGAAGGGGTTCCTAAAAAGGGACTTTATTTACTTAAAAGGCTTGGCTTCTCGGACAACAATTCCGGAAATATCCTCATGAACTTCCAAGAGTTTACGGGCGATACAATAAATTATTAATGAGAAGAGAAGCATCATTAAAATAATCATAAATTCAATTAGCAGAATATTTAGCTGCTGCAAAAAGGAATATTTGTCTAACGGTTTCAATAATATTCTCTGTTGTACATTATATTGTTCTAAGCACGTCTATTGTTCTTCTGTATTATTATTTTTAGATTATTATGTACTCATTGTAATTGATGGACATTATTTAGCCGGCCAATTTGTATACATGTGGTGTAGAACTTGAAGACTAGAGGCGGAAAAATCACGGGTAAACGCAAACTGGTAGGCGCAAAATGTCTTGGCTACGGAAAATTCTGGACAGAGGTCAAGTCAGTGGAACAGCTGTTTAAATTGGCAATTAACAAGGCAAGATTTCGAAAATTTACTGCCGACATTCTGTAAAAAGAGAGCCATCGCAAGAATAATGTGGTATAACCTTATTGACGTCATTTCAGTCACTCAGTAAGTAACTCACCCGCTACTTTCCTCTGAGGTGTGCATCGAGACGAGACCGCATGGACATCTTCCCTCCGCGATGCCAGAGTCCTGTCCACTGGAATTCACTGACGTTAGCGACGGGTCCTGGCCCTTCCTACGTGCATGTTGGTGATGGTTTACGAGTGACGATAATATTTTTTCAATTTGTTGTATTGAAGCGAAACTTCTTTAGGCGCATGAGCGTAAAATTTTTACGGATGAATCGCAATAATATTAGCGTCACGAAGATGTGCAGCGTTTTTGTCGAAGAAAAGGGAGAGAGCGATTGAGACCGATTGAGAGAGAGTGAGAAGGGCGAATTACCTTATAGAAATTCTATTTTTTAAATTAAAATGTCGTAAAGAGAATTTATGTTTTTTTATATATTTAATATTAGTATTCCATATTTTATGCAAAATAATTTATTGAAATCTCAAATGACGAATTGTAAATTAAAATGTTACGTATTTTTATTATAGAAGAAATAAATTAAAAAGATAAAATTTTAATTTGTATTAATTTTCGTAATTGAATTAAATGACAATTAAATTCCTAACATATCTTCCTTTTCCCTCCCTCTAAGTCTCGGAAATTTGAAGTTTTAGATTTGAATAAATATGAACTAGAAATTAGTTTGCCAAAGAAGTTTCACTTGTGACATGTGTACGCACGCACTTTTTTTGTTAAGTATTAGTAGTAACTAACTACATATGTTAATACTGTGTGTCTCGTTAGTGTAGGTTAATTTAATACAATAGCATAATCTTAAATATTATATTTTCTTATATTTAAACAGAACTGCAAAGAATTGTATACTAGATTAATATATAATTCATAAATGTTACGCTTGCTTTAGTTTAGTCAACAAATTAATGGTAAAAATGTTAGTGTAAAAAAAATTGTACAATGTAATTCATTTGCTTCTATATGAATTCGATTCTATTGAAATCAAGATGTCTCCAAATTCCACGTAGCGTCTATTTCTACGTTCGATCATTGATTTATTTGAACGTCTACCATTATAACAATCTAGCGATGAATTTAAATTAGAATCGTCGAATTGAATTTAATATTATTTTAACCATTTTAAACGACTTCAAGAAGTACTATTGGAGGCGATTGCACTTTTTAATACTACTACACAGGGTAAATAAAATGTGGGAAATGTCAATTTTTGAAAATCCAAAAACCATCACCAGTGTGTTTTGTTTTAGTGAAATAAAAAGTTATTAAACAAATTACTAATAATTATATTAATTTAGATTAACGATAGTAGAAGTAGAGCAAAGCCAGGACCAGAATATGATAAGCATGTAACAAATATCCCTCTTGAATAACTTAATTTTGTCATAAATAATTTAAGCAGTGGATTATTTATAAATGTAGAGACAGTTTACCCCTTAATCTGGAGATAGAAAACTTTAATACGTATATTTAATTGGATGCAAATATTGTGTACGATTTCATTTTATTTCATTAGAATAAATTTAATTTTTTAGGTATAATTTATTTAACAATTACCAAATACAAGATTTTCATGCGTAAATGCATTTCTTCTCGGACATATAAAGAGATTACGATATATATATATATATTGAGATGACCTTAGGGTAGAATAAATAACACCATAAAGATACCAGTTTTTAGGAATTTGACGCCAATTGGCTAGTGTTTTCTAAATGTTTATTAAATAATTAACCATTTATTTATTTGACTAAGTATTGTAAATTTAGTTTACAAAAAACCTAAGTTTTCCAGCAACTGTTAAAACATTCTGTAGAGGCATTAAAAAAAATCAATTCATCTACAATATGACAAGGTTAGATTTGTCCCGGGGTATTTGTTACACGAGAAAAAATATACAGAAAAGTTACCTCTTCGCAGGTCTTTGGTTAAATTTAATACACATCCTCTCGTGTTTATGATTAAATTCCGTGCCATTGATATCAAATTGCCCCTTCACACATTTCTGATGGGCCTTCCCGAACTCCTCGATCGTGTTCCCATGGGGACAGATTTTCTTTGTCGGCTGATGGATAACGTCGATATAGGAATCCGGCTCGCTGTACGACTGATTCAGCTCTTGGCACTGGTTCGATCCGGATGGAAAGAGACCTCCGTATTTGGTTAAATGATCAGAGAAAGCGTTAAGACGATGTTGAGAGTATGGCGGGTGGCGACCTCTGTTAGGACAAGGAAAACGAAAAGTTATGTTAAGAGAGACAGATAAAGAATTCATGCTAATTTACAAGATGTAATGAAACAAGCAGTTGAAATAGTTTTTATTTATTGCACATTTAAATTACTTAATAAAATAATGTTTCGTATGTTTTCGTTTGTGATGGTGATGGTGTCTGAAAGATGGAAAAAGTCTTGCTTACTACAATGCCTTACTACAATGTAAGCATATTTTACTAGAAAATTCTAATTTTATACCTTTTGTTCTTCCTGACACAGAGTATGCAAATGGCAGTGGTGAAGGCTCCAATGAAGACAAGACAGCCAAGGGCAACTACGCTGATCTCCATAGTGCTGAACATTTGCGCACTCCTGGCTTGAACTACTGTGCTATCACCGACTTCCAGTACTTTGAAACCCGCTAAGTTGTGACGTAACGCTACTTCCCGCTTCATTATTGACCTGAAACGATATTTATGTATGAAAAAAGCTTGTCAGAATTTATTTCCGCTTAATTTAGACAAGAGTTCCTGATTACTATCGAAGAAGTAATAAGCAATTGTAAGAAGTCTGCGCCAGTACTCTGTAAAGTCTAATAGTGATACCAATTGCGATGTTTTTATAAGCAATTTTGATATAGTTATTTCAATACCGTTGCGCTGATGTCGCACTCTTGGGATCGCCGTACAAAAGGCAGACTCGAAGCTATTGGAATTTACAGAATATGGGCGCTGAAAAATATTTTAAAAAATCTAAAGATAAATTGATACAACATTTTTTGACCCATGCTTCACAGTTTAGTTACAAGATTATTAGAAGATATTAAAATTGTAGTTAATATAGCTGTGAATTTCAATCTTCCTGCCAAAGATCTGGCTCGGTCAATAAGATTAAGTCAGTAATAATTTTCACTCACTTTTGTAGTAGCTCCATGTCAATAATCGCGTTAGATACTGGGTCGATGGCGTAGACGTACATATCAGTCCTGGAAAATAATAATTCATATTCGATTAAATTTATCGCTACTACTAACTTCTTTACAAATTGATTCATCAGTGTTTTATCACGTATTTTTAATTATTACTAGCGGCCATTCCTTCCTTTGCATTAGCAGGCCTTTTTATAATTTGAAAATAAACTAACATAATTAAGGACTCTAATGGTAAAAGTATTTTTATAGTTTAGGAGTTTATTTGTTACAAATATTGAAAAAATAATAATTTTTCTAACTTATTGTTCACATTTGTCAAAATCGAGTAAAGTATTTATAGTTGTTATGTTACTTTACGCTTAGAGATGTATACTTTCGCCGAGAACGGCTCTAGTCCAACTAATATCTTTTTGAATTTGGCACTATCATTATCTGCGTTATGACATTATCTGTCACTTAAAATAAATAAAAATACAAACAGAAATTTTGGCGCTATTGTGTCAGAACCTATAAATTTCCAGAATCTATTTTGCGAAAATTAAGTCTACCGGACATGTGTCATTATCAAAACAATCTAATTCAATTATTTCGTATTTTTCTTACGCGTAGTATAGATCCTGTATTAAGTGAATGAGAGAACATATACTATTTTTATATTTTTATTTCAGGGTTATCAAATAAATTGAGAACTCACGCATATCCGTCCATGGTTGCCTTAGAGCTGGTCTCCAATCTTCGTACGCGGATGTCGAACCCGGTCATATTCGAGAGATATCGTGTGATGTTGTATAGCTCCTTCTCGACTTCCATGGGTTTGGCTCCCACCACAATAACTAGCTGCTTATTTTCATCCAAAACGTATACCTACAAAAAAATTCCCGACATAAAATAAACTTTAAGACATTTCCAATACATATTCTTGCTCATCCGTGAGAATTTTTCTATGTATTTTGCTACGTTACGCAGTTATCTAAGTTTGACAAATTGAATCAAGCAACCACGTGTTAATCATTGCATTGTTGTAAATTTGTGATGTTTTAAGTATTAAAAAATAGTTATTCTTGAGCAATAGAAGTCTGCACAAAAGTGTCTCGGAATAAACTTAATAACTATGAACATCATTTAGCAAAGCAATGTTTAGTATATTTATTTATTATAAATTCGTTACATTACATTACTAAAAGCTATTTTGACAGTTCATGATACATGTATCAACTATCAATAATTCCTTACTCACTTATTAGGCATGATAAAACTAGTGTAAAATATTGTATGTATAATTTACTTACAAACACATTAGCAATAGCTGACCGTCCGTCGTCAGCACCTTTTCTATCCGTAGCTTTAACGTCGAAGCCAATGACTCTTCCCGCATCTCTTGCGAATGACCCTGCGACTTTGACTCGACCAGTGACTGGGTCCACGCTGAAGCGGCCACCCTCAGTGTTTATCACTTGGTAGCGTATATCTGAGTTGATGCCTGCATCGGCGTCTACGGCCTAGAATAAATGTTAAACATTTTTTTAGGATCGGTACAGTAAAATTCTTGGCTAAGAGAAAGTATTACATTTTTTTAAACACGTCATCGTCTTGATATGACAAACATACTAAGGACTAAAAAAATTTAGCACACGTGCTTGGAATCCTAAAAATATACTCAAATAGTATCTAATTCGAACAATATATCTGGGTAATGTGATTCGTCAAAAGTATAAAAATTGCTAACCCGTAATTGAATAACTTCATATCCAAATGGCGCTGTAGTAGGAATCGCTGTAACCATCGGACGACCGCCATAGATAAACTTCGGCGCGTTGTCATTCACATCCTTTATCCTTAGAATGACTTTCACATCAAACTTTGTCATCCCCTCCAAAACCTCATCGCCAACGGGGTATATCATGTGCGGTAACTCGCGGCTTATCTTCTGTCTCTCAGCTCTTATCATTATTTCATACAAATCTCGCGCTTCTCTGTCGGGACTCCGAATCAAATACAACGTCCCATTACGAGGATCTATCACGAATGTTCTTTTTACATCGGTGTCATTTTCGTTATAAATATAATATTTCATTTTGAAGTTTTCATAATATTCTGTTAAGTTTAACGTGACTAATTCCACTGGTGTTTGGACATTTTCTTCTATTTCTAATTCGTAATATCTCGATATAAACACGGGTTTATCTGATACTTCAACTTCATCTGAAATATCTTTCACTGTTAATACGATGAGTGCTGTAGAACTTAGACTAGGTGATCCAAGATCAGAAGCAATCACGGTGATATTATGAACTGATTGACTCTCATAATCTAATCTTGCTGTAGTTGTTATGGTTCCATCTTTGGAGTCAATAGCAAACATATTAAGTTGGTTTTTTCTTTGTGGGATACTGAACAATATTAACCCGTTTCCATTTCCAACAAAATCGGAATCATTTGCATAAACTTTGGTTACGACGGTCCCTACTGGTGCATTTTCCTCTAATGTTGCTTTATATACTGGTACCACTTTGACAGATTCATAATTATGATTGATTTTTTCTGCTTCTATATGTTTAAGTTCTAAAAGTTCATTGTAAGCATTGAATTGAGGTGCATTATCATTCACATCTAGAACTTGCACTTCGACGCTCACCGATGATGATAGCTTTTTGTCTTGGCCATTGTCTGTAGCTACTACTGTTAAAACATATTTATCGACGTTTTCCCTATCAAGCTCTCCATTTACACTAAAAACTCCACTCAGTGGTGATATTTCAAATGGCAAATCGTTACTCGTTGGCTCAATGTGGTACGTGATATTGGCATTTTGGCCAAAATCAGCATCGGTGGCATCGACTTTACCCAAAATGCGTCGAGTGTACTGAGCTTCTTCGACATTAAATGTGTACCACGCTTTTTTGAACATCGGAAAGTGATCGTTCACGTCTTGAACAAATAGTCGAATTACTGTATGATCACTGAGCTGACCACCGTCCAAGGCTGTTATATTTAATCGAAACTCTGATTCTGGAGGCAAAGCTCGAGCGGCTACGATATTTCCATATCTTTCATTCACAACAAAGTATCTTTTTATTTGTAAGGCACTGGCTGGGAGTGAAAAGGGCGGTATGAAAACTTCTGACATAAATTCATAACGTATCTGTCCGTTTGTTCCACTATCCATATCCATAGCGTTTAGTCTCAGAACAGTTGCGCCAACCGCAATATTTTCAGGAACGTGGAAGAGAGGCGAATCGACTGTTACCGCGTATTTGTTTTTAGGCTTTACTTCCACATTAGTTATGATCCCCGTATTATTTCTTATTTCTTTGTAAACTTTAACAGGGCTCCGTTCCGAGTTCTCAATTAATTCTATATTTTCTCCAAGGGGTATAACAATCTGATCGAACCTTGGTACATTATCGTTAACATCCGAAACAAGTACAGTTAATTTGGCTTCTGAACTTAAGCTTCCCTTATCTCTTGCGACTATTTTTAGAAGGTAAGCACTTTTTTCTTCGCGATCTAGTTTATTTCCAACAAAGGTGACCACGCCAGATTCTTCATTAACACTGAATGAATCGTGTCCATCTCCAAATAGAGTATATGTAAATATAGCGTTAGAACCCGTATCAGCGTCCCTTGCTTTTATTTTAGCACCCAATTTTACTTCAGTTCCCTTTGGAGAATTCTCAATTATTGTGCCTTCGTAGGCCGGCAATTCAAATATAGGCGGATTATCATTTTCGTCATCTACATTAATAGTTATTTGATATAAACTAGTTCCGGCCATTACTCCTCTGGAAGATTCGGCTATTACCGTCATTCTATAAGTATCTTTTTTCTCTCTGTCTAAAGGTTTTTGAGCATAAATAGTTCCGTCAGCCCCTGTAAAAACAATTTTTGTTATAAATTGTGTATTCGGTCATTTGCAGTAAATGTAGTCATTTAAAATGTGATATTACCGATAGCTATATCGTCAGTAACATCTTGTTGATTTGCAATAATAAATTGAAATTTCCCAGTGTTATTTGACGCTCCGTTTATGTTGTTGGGAAATATCTGTCCAATAGTTGCACCGGCAATATTTTCTTTGACTCTGAACTCCAGCGGAGAATGCGTTCCTCTGAAATATAAAAGCGGTGTTATTTATAGTTTAAAAATTAAAATTAAATCTAATACCAAAAATAATTACTTTAAAAAGACACCTCTCTCATCATTTACATCCACAACGTGGACGGTTGTATTGGTCGTTATTGAGAAGTTGTATTTTTCCTGTATTGCAACGGCTTCAAAATCATACACCTGTCTGTCGAATTTAGATAGTTCGTCTACCACTGTTATTACTCCAGAACGTTCCTCAACAGCAAATGGTACTAAAACAAGGAAATTATACAGATAAACATTGTATTAAAAAGTAAAAAGAGAGAGTTGAAAAACTAGATTTAATCCCAAAAGCTCTACCATCCCTAGAAATATGATAATGCCAACTTAAGAAAATTGATGACGCTGAACACAGCGTAAACATGCAAGTACCATAGTAGTGAATTACGCGAGTTAAGTCTCTGCAAATCTATTATTTTTATTAATACAAATTTCTCTATAGTTTATAGACTGTCAATTTATTTTTACACACCTCCTTCTATATATCCATGAAGTAAATCATACGATAGTTCGCCCTTTTGCATGGCATCGTTGACTCGTATTTGACCAATGCTCGTCCCGATGCCTACATTTGAGCCCACCCAGAACTCGTATGGAGATCCTAAGAAATCTGGCTTATCAGTTTTGGATCCTGAAATAATAAACATTTCTATCATGCACTGCATTTGTACAATACATCAAAATACAAAGGGACCGTGTTGTTGTATGACGTCACGTTGCGATAGTCGTACGCGAGCGCCGATATGCAGCTCGCAGCTTGACGTCACAAGTGCGATCGCTTAGTCAGATTTGTTATGGAGGCCGTACATTCGGTATATATCTCAATATTTTTGAAGTTATATTTCTTTTGGCCCGTTAGGAAAAAAAATATGAGAGTAAATTTTTACGATGCGCGCGCATACCGTCACGAAAAAACCAACACCCTGAAGTTAGCTATAGTCAACATATTAGTTTTTCTATTGTTAGTGTCGTTTTTTCTACAAACATAGAATAAAACTTTTTAAAAAGATGTTTATCTCGTTACACCAAAGAAGTATAACTTCTAACGCTTGTACGCACACGTTTTTTTGTTAGTTTGGTGTGATTTATTGTTGGCCTAGTGCCTTCAACTTCTGCGAGCTTTTAGCGACTCTCATCCCTGAGTTGGTAGGTTCGATCTCCGGCTGTGTACCAATGGAATTTCTGTCAATGTGCGCATTTAAGATTCGCTCAAACGGGAAGGAAAACATCGTGAGGAAACCGGGCTTGGTTTAGACCCAAAGAGTCGACGGCGTGTCAGGCGCAGGAGGCTGGTCACCTACTTGTCTATTAGATTGACAAATGATCATGAAACAAATGCAGAAATCTGAGGCCCAGACCTAAAAAGGTTGTAGCGCCACTGGTGATTTTTTTGTGATAGATTTATTCCAGTACCTTTATGAACATTAACAACATCAATAGCGACAACTGCCAAAGAATATCGCCTTTCACTTGGGTTAGCGGGTTGATCGGACGCTTCGATGAATAAAGCATGTCTTCCTTCCAGCACAGGGGATTCAGCTAACGTAATCACACCAGTTTTAGCGTGCACTTGAAATGGCGATGTAATTGTCAAATTACTAGTTCTTTGCAGATCGTACAAAACGATGCCATTCCTTCCCAAATCTGGATCTACCGCTTGAACTATACCAATTTCTGTTCCGATTTTGGCATTAGACTTGATTGAGAATTCGTAGAGGTTACTTGGTACAAAGATTGGGTTGTTATCGTTAGCATCTAGGAGAGTCACTTCCACTGTAACTAAGGATAGAAGTTGATTCAAATCGTCGAAGTACTCGATATTTTCGTTGCTGTTTCCAACTTTGTCTGGGAAAACGTATGTTGTTTTTTCCTTTGCGGCTAATTTAGGGGAAGGATTGCGTTTCCACTTAGCCAGTCTCTGTTTGTCTAGGAAAGTTCCGACAATACTGGGGTTCTTTTCTTTGGCATAAACTTTCATTCGTAGCGATGTGTGTTGTTCACGGTCCAGTACGGTCTGCAAACAAAATAATTAAGAACAAGTTCTTAGCAAGTAAGAATAAAACCAAATGATCTGTTAAAAATAATTTTAATAATAAAAGTTGAAGATGAATGGAAAAATATTGAGCAGTGGTTTCCCGTTACGTTCTGCCCTAGACATTTAAGGAATTATTTCCTTCCAAGGTAGCTATAGGCTCTACTAATCCGTTGTCGGATCAGGTTTGTAATAAAAATATTATAAAATAAATTAATTCCGTAAATACACCGTTCCTTCTGGTTTGTACTTTATATTCATGTCATTATTTCATGTACTTGATTTTAATATTAGAGTAAAACTTATTAAGCTGATTAATACGTGATGATAGAAAGGGCAACGACCCTGGACCTTAAGTCAGAGGAGCAGAACGTGTTGAGATAAAATTTATATAAACTATCTGTAAATTTACTTGGTTTTTGACGGTTAGCCACCCAGTCCTGGGATCAATAGAGAAGGCCTCGTTAGGATCACTCAGCTGATACGTAAACTCTCCGTTGTCACCTTGGTCTTTGTCGGTGGCCATCACTTGTAGCACACTGAAACCTAAGAAAATAGTATTCATCTGATTTCGATTATGACATAATAGTTCGTTTTAGTAGCCCCTAACGAACGTATATACACGCCTGATTTCAAGTAACTAAAAAAGCAAATTGCATGGAAGGAATATGATAAAATCTAAAAGGTTCGTTTCGATATGACGGTTATTCCAAGAAATATGTAGAAAAACATACATAGTTTTACGAACACGTGTATAAAAGCCTTAATAGACTATCATAATAAAATATTATACAATTCCACCAATGTTACATACATACAGGACATATTATAACTTCCTTTTTATTAGGGGTGAATTACAAATAAGAGAACCACTTCATTAAAATTAAGTCAGTAGTTTTTGCTACTATGTACAGCTAAATAATAATGACAGATATTTAAAATCAGTGTATTTTTGTTACTTTTATGTATGAAATATATATAAATGTTTTCGTTTTAATGCGAATAAAGCATCTACGTTGCACAATGCACCATGTACCACAGAGAGAAAAATTGGAACTAATTTTTACGTTTTATTTATTATAACTAAGTTAAATCCACATCAGTAACCTTACTAATAAAATTATGTTTTGCTACAAAATTGTGCAGTGGGTGCCAAAGGTGTTAGGAACACTTAAGGCCCTATCCCAGCACGAATTCCTGTGTCAGTGTCTTGGGGTGGACTGCCGGGCGCAGTGGAGAGCTGGAGCACTTAGCTCACTAAATTAATATGATTTTATCAATTTTTTTTTCTGAAATGTATTACTTGGCTTGCGATAAATTAATATGTCGTGTAAATTTCAAAATCATGTTCCGTATACATTTTCGTCATAAAATGAATTCAAAGTGTCAAAATTGGCTATGTTTATATTTTTTTTCTATCGAGCGAAGGTATTTAAAACGTGTATCGATCTTTCAAAATGGATACATAAACTACTCAACTCCACCATATATTTTTTTCCATTTGCCCTACTTCAAGAAACGATAACAGAAAATGGAAAGAAACACTGTACTTTTTTTGGAGTTTGGCGACAAGATATGTCCCTAAAAGTAACAGTTTATATGCAAGTGAAGCTTAGTATTAAAATTAATTCAGTTATTACCATTAGGCAAATTCTCCACAATGCTTATATTGTAAAAGTCCACTTCAAACTCGGGTAAGTTATCATTTAGGTCCAAAATCTCGATTTCGACTCTCGTCTGCGCAGTCTTTAAGGGGTTGTCAACTTGAGCTGCCTGTATTTGAAGCATGAAGGTGTTTCCTGTAATTTTATTTTAATAATGAAATAAAAATGCTACTAAATAGTTTTTTATGCGAGTTCTTAGGAGAGGAACAGTACTTCCTTACACTAGTATAGTAATTGGTTACCTATTATGGAATTGAATTAAAAACATTGTAGTATACATAGTTTTAAAACAAAATTCCAGTACATTTCAGATTCGGAATATGTAATTGAGGTTCTTAAAATAATATTATCTCGAAGTCTGTAATTTAAACGACAGACATTTAAAATGTAAGTGAAAAATCTAAAATTTTAAACTAAAAGTCGTATCGTTACAGATTTTGATTAACATATTTTAAATATAAAATATAACTTTGACAGTTATTCAAAAAGTGATTAACAAAGAACATTTACTTTTATGATATTTAAATATAAAATAGTGGTAATGTCTAAATCTATCCCTAATCTAAGCTTGCTACTGTGTAGCCGTTCATGGGCGCACTCGCACTGATCCACTTTTAAGGGCAGTAAGACATGATGTCAGACAAAGCCATGGACACATATTTATACGGGGATCTAAACAAGTCATGATAACGACAAAATCATCAACAGAAATTAAAACCTATGGTTGGTACGTGGCTGTCAAGAATGTTTTGTTACATTTATTCATTTGAATTGTCACAATAGTAATAAAGACAACGTTAGACCTATACTATGTGGATAAATCGGGATGTCCCTTTCTAACTTATGACGTCAAAATCAATATAATCCTACCAGGAGGAGCAGTTTCAGCGTCCAGATCAATCTCTCTATCTAAAAACAGGCTTCCATTTAGAGGGCTTAGAGTGAAAAGCCGTCTTTCGTTCCCAGAGACCAGCTCGTATCGAACGGGTGCTGCCACACCTGTGTCTTGGTCAAATGCGCGAATCGCCTGATTAAATGATAGCTCCTGGTGAATCCTTTTGCCCTGGTAATGCAAAAGGTTAATGTAAGAAAGAAGTGCACGGAAAAAATATTGCTTTTAATTGCGTGATACCCTCCTATTATGTGAACAGATATGCTTTTATGTATACTTGTCCCTGGATGGTGTACTTTTTTTTAACACATTTATTAAAACCATAAAATCTTATAATTCCGTTATTAAATCTACTGGTATTATTACATTTAGGTAAATCAATACTTGAAGACGTCAAAAATATTTTACTATCAGGACCTTTACTCTGAAACTTCCAATAACGAGCCCAATCCTAATTGTTCCAAGTTTCGATATCAGCGTTACGGGTATTGAGATAACTACATCAAACTTGCGTTAAAAAATGGTATCACTGTCGCTATTGAAAGTTACAGAGGAATGGCTGAGTTCTCTAGTCAAGTTCGTAAATTGATTGAATGGAACTGTGGAGTAACTCTCCACTATATTTAATCTTCAAGCATTTTCTACACTAATATTATAAAGAGGAAGAATTTGATTGTTTGTTTTCATGGAATTGGCTCCAAGTCTATAGGCCAGATTAAACAATCTTTCTCCACTAGAACTATTAACGTTATCACTAATGAGCATAGGGTATAGAATGATTTTTAACTATATGAAATTACGATAGTGTAATGCAAGGCGTGTAAAAGACCTAAAGTATCGACAATAGAGCAAAGTAATGTACTACAGTTTTAAAGCAGACATCAATATCTACGAAAACGTCCGCGATATGTGGAACAAAAAAATATTTTTGATGCATTTAAATGTCTATTTACCGAGAAAAGCTTTAGGCTGTAGAACATGCTGATATGATCGAATTAATTCAGGTTGGACCGCAAAGTAAAGTATTTTATAGAATAAAAAAATTATAATGAAAAACTGTTTAGACTTTATAAAGCTGCCAAAACTTAGCTTTCCCTGAAAGGAAACTATAAGGGAGGGGCGTGAAATTTCTTAACAATCATCAACTTTAAAACACATTTGAGACTATGTTTTTTTATATCATATACTTACCAAGATGGGATAAAACTCGGGTATTTTAGTCTTGTAGACGTCGAGCGTGAATTTGGGCGGAAGGTCATCATTGTCTTGAACTAAAATGTGTACCGTGGTATTTGTAGTACGGGGAGGAGAGCCCCTGTCCTGCAATTATATTAATCATACAAATCATTGTTATAATATGTTTTAACTGATATAACATAACATATCTCTGGATTGTACTACGCTACGGAGACAATGATATTTACGTATTGCAGCTAGATGCACAATGTGAATCCTAATTGGTAGATATTATTAAAGAAATCTAGGCAGATTGCCCACCGAAGTATTTCAGAACCAATTCGACTTATCCTCCTTCCAAAAAAAATTACCAATCATAAAAAGGCTACAAGCTAATGCTTCAAAAGGGAAGGTGATTAAATTTTTAAAGGCAAGGTGCTGCACAACGTGGGCGAGTATTTGGACCATAAGTTTGACAACAATTATAAAAAGCTGAACTTATTGTGTTGGATCTTATTATATGACGTAATGAACATTAATATGACATTTGCATGCCTATTTTTATATGGCTCAATGTGCTGATTTTTATAATTGATCGATCTAAATGTGTGACCTTCTTGCAAATATATAATTTATTTAAGCCTTCTGGCCTCTGTTTTATACGAAAAGGTAGTTTGGCATGATATTGCGTGCTCCCTTTTCCATATAGCGTAAACATAACTTAACAGAAAGAGACAAATGTATGTTTTGACACTGCACAAAGACTGAATTAAAATTTATAGAAGTTACTTACAGAAGCCGTGACAGTTAACCAGAACTCTCGATCTCCTGTATCAAAGTCCAGTGGTTTCCTTAACACGAGACCAGGCTTGTGAGAGCTCTCCAGGGTGAAGCGGTGGCCCTCATCACCAGCTGTGATGCTGTACTGGACATCTGAGTTTGGAGTGTTCGGCTTGTCACGGTCAAATGCGCGGATGCCGCGGAATATGGTTAATCCTGAAAAAGTTTATAAAAAATATCATATATTGTCAAACCAGTCAACGAGTACGATATAAATTCGAATTAATTAAATAGTTTTAAAAACTTTAAATTATGTGTAGTTTAAATTAGATATTTTATTCAAATTCAAAATTTAAAAAAAAATTAAAAATCTTTATTTTATAACAAGTTACATTTTTAACAGATATTGGAACCCCTGAACTAAGTCTGGGAGACAGTACATCAGGATACTCTTCTCTTCCAATGGTATAACGAAATAGTAACTTAACAATTTTTGAAACTAAAATACTATATTATAAAGAAAAACAGGGGGCAATCAAGCAAGAGGCTTAACTGATGTTAAGTGATATTGCTGCCCATGGCCACTATCCATGCCAGAGGGATCACTCAAATCCTATACCCAATTTCCTATTTTTATCTTTCCTCGAGATCCGAAACTGAGTCCTAACAAGCTTATAAATTGTGTGATTTCCGTCAACATTTACTACAGCATCTACTATCTAGTACATATACATCATAACACCAATCATATAATTTTTTTAAACATATTTTATATGACGCAACACTGGCCCTATAATTCCTTAAAAATGCGTCCTTTTATGTATCATTAATGAAAGTCTTTCTGTGCCTACAGGAAACAAGTATTCTTTTAGCATAACCCGAGAATTTAAATTTAAACGCCAGTACGCCCTAAACATAGAATTTATATTATATTTATTTATTAATACTTCGTTGCAATAACATAATAAAATTGACAAAATTAAATGAAAAGCAGAGCAACTGGCGGCCTTATCGCTTTCGAGCGATCTCTTCCAGGCAACCACTGTTAAAAAAAATATTATATTAAATTAGAAAAGGTAAGCAAGAAGTGCAAAATACATACAACTAATACATACATATAGGAACAAAAAAAAACTAAGCTAAAAAAGGACACATGAAAAATAAAAAGTGCACATATAGATAGTATTTATCACCTCAGGGAATAATTTAAAAACCAAATAAAGAGTTACCATACCTGGTGGCGTGAGCTCATCTACTGTAACAGTGTAGGGTGTGTCAAGAAAGATGGGCACGTTGTCATTCACATCTTCAATATAGACCGTCACTGATAGATAGGCAGAAATCTGAAACCATGCACTTATTAACACGACGTTTGTAAAACATTAATTCTATTTATTGTGGAACGAAAAAACACAGGAACCACTTTAAGAAAGTGCAAGTAGTGTTACCAATGGAAGGGACAATTTGAGAAAAGAAGAGTGGGCAAACCAAAAACTACGGTGTCATACAAATAGCAGGAAAAGACTGGCAGACTTTGACTTTGAAGAAACATCTGCCAATAGAAACATCTAGAAAGGTTTGGAGGAGGACTGCGCCCAAGAGGGTTCTATATCCACAGGTAACATATTATTACTACAATTTAGCTATAAGTAAATACTTACAACATTTGAAATGTAACTTAGGGAAATAAAAAAAGCTTTACTTTTATTATTTTAACTACTGCAACTAATTACAGTTTTCAGTACGTTTTTGTTTGAAGTGTCATAATTATTAATAAGACTGGGTATAGATCATTTGATGTCTGTTTCATTGATTTTAAACAGTAGGTCTATTGTGCGTTCGTTCGTTAATTCGAAGTCAAGATGTACTCCGTATATTAATCACTGACCAAAACTCTTCGGTCGTACATTTTTAGAAGATATTTATCTGTAGTAGATTCATATAGGTATAGTTATTTTTCTAAACTTATTTTCATGTCTACGAAATGATTTTAATATGACATGTGTATATTATACATTCAATCTAAACGATTTTCTACCAAAACAAACGCTTATGCTATAAATAAAAAGAAAATAAGCACTTTTTTGACATTGAGTTGCGAGAAAAACGGCGTAATACAGCGGAAAATTTACCAATTTCTCGTACACATGTTCTCGGAGCGTTAATTAGCAAATTGTCAATACTATTTTGGTACTGAAAGCAATTATGCAAATGTTGGAGTACAGACGTAAACACCATGTACGCATATAGAGGCCTGGATATGATTTCTATTTAATGATATTATATGGAACTATCTAGCCGCTACCTGGTATCCAAACAACACAAAAAAAAAATTGACATCTACATATAGGATATAAGACAGCCATTTTGTTACAACGTAGTAAAGGTTGGGATCAGAATGGTATACGTTGAGCGTTTTAGGTAGGTAGGATTCAAATATTTTCTGGGTAGTTCTGGTAGAAAATAACTGTGAAAGCAATGCTGTCAGATTATGAAATAGAACATAATTTTAATTATAATTTTTAAAGAAGAATAAAAGACATTTCTATCGACAGGTTGGTGTCATTGACACAGCACCTAATTACTATTAGCGTATATACCAAGCTACCTATTGGGGATTAAATAAAAGCAATAAATGTCAAAAATAAAAACCAATAACACTTAAATAATGCAACTAATTTAGAAATGGAAGACAAAACTTATATTGTTATACAAAAACAAACGCGTTGCACTCGGGGACTGCTGCGGTAAAGCTTTTGCAATTTATGCAACAAATGCAATTTTTCAACTTATGGAATTATAATTATTTATTTATGTAGTATTTTCTTTTCTTTGATATTAATTCAAGATATTTCTTTGATAAATTAATTCAATCTACCACTCTACCAGACTAACTCGCCTATATGATCTCTAACGCGCACCGGCTGCACCGATCTCGTCAGAGAGATGTGAATACGCAGTATGCGTTCTGTCCCGCTCTTAACGCGTATTGGCCGCACCTACATTACGTCATCGTGTGTTAGGTGTTTTCGTTACGGAATTTCTTGATTCGGTCGCCGCGATAAAATCTATGCAATAGCTTAATAATGTTAAAAAATTGGATATTTACAGCAGCAAATTACTCGTCTACCTTCAATAACAAAAAATCTAAAGTGAATTATTCAAACATATTACGTATACAGGCCCTTCTATAAGTCTAGATCTTTGAATATAGTTCATTGACTTCATCTAAAACACATCTGATTTTACGAGAAATGTAAAAGTGAAAATGTCTCACCCCTATTGCGTTTACTACCGCCTACTTGCAATATTACTTCCTGCCTATTATTTTATAAATGCTTTTTATCGTATTTCTTTCGGAAAAAAATAACGAGCTCAATCTGTTGCTAAGTTGTAAAATACTCGTGAATAAGGGATAAGAAATAACGCGTCAGGCCTATTAGCAACTATTTTTTTCTTTTTGGTTGTAAGTTGGCGTTTAAAGTCTAGTTAACTAAGTGACGATTTCTAACGAAGATTATTATAAACTTTATTTAAAATCAATTGCACTACAACCTTTTTAGGTGTGGGCCTCAGATTCCTGTATCTGTTTCACGATCATTGGTCAATATAAATGGCAAGTAGGTGATCAACCTCCTGTGTCTTAAACACGCCGGTAAGGTCTAAGGCAAGCCGGTTTCCTTCACTGTTCGAGCCAAATGTTAAATGCAAACAGACAAAAAATAATTTTTGCACAGCCGGAGACCGAACCTACGACCTCAGGGATGAGAGTCGCATTCTGAAGCCAACCAACACTGCTCTTGATGATGCAGATTATTATAACCCTTACCAAATCATCTCCAGTATCGAAGTCACAGCCAAGTCGAAACTTGACCACATTGTGAGGAGAATCAGAATCTACCAGATGTTCAACACTCTGCGCCAGCACAACCGCCACATGAGTCCGGTTCACATCCCTGTATGTAAACAGTGCTGCATCTTCTTCGCGGTCTACAGCTTGGAGGACCAGGTCTTTTCTGAAAGGTTTGATTTAAATGTTTGAGGATGGGCAATGGAATAGTCATTAATTTTTTTTTCTTTTAATATTACGCTCAAAAGTATATAAATATTATGAATAATTTTATTATTAATATTAATTTAATCAGAGATAATGATTAACTCTCTTATTCATAAAGTTTATTGAAAGAATATTTATTCAGCCTAATTGCACTCTTTCAACGAAAAGATGAGTCTTAATCAGTGTCTTTCGTCTCTTTTTGTCTAATTGTGTATGATGGAGAGAGATATATCTAGCTCTAGCTAAAATTATGACATTAGTCTGATTTATTTTTTATAAATTTTGGTTTTTAAAAATTAATCTGTAACTACGCCATCTACACGCAATTAAGTGTAGCTAAATTTCGGTTAGGGATAAGTTCTCTAAGCTGAACCAAACTAACTTAAAAATTGTTAAAGTACTAGTACTAAACACTAGATGTCGCTTAACGAAATTAAGTCTACTTCGTTGTACGGCGCGTTAAGACATTAATTGTTTTTTAATAATAAAATTCAATGAGGCTGATTAAAATGAAATTACCAAACTATTTGTATTGCGTATTTTCTTATTGTCATTTTAAATAGGTATTTAAAACTATACTATTTATAAACTATTATGGTGTGTTAAAACTATTCATTTAAATAGTTGAAAGTTCCTAAAATGCGTTAAAAATTGTCTTTAAAATAATCATAGATTATGTCCAACAGAAAGTGACAGTTGAGCTCAAATATCTAATCTGTAGCTCATGTTGCACTTACTGTTCACACTTTTACCGTCAAAAACTATTATTAAACAAATTGGTTTAAATTTTACTTTAAAAGTAAAATTATGTATTATTATTACAAATTATACAATAAAGTTGTGTATTCAATGGCAACGCATGATGTTAGACCAGTAAGTTAATAACTTTATAAGTAATAATAACTGCTCCAGGCTTTATTGATATTCAGGAGTCTAATAACGTGTGCACTGCTTAAAAAAGGTAACAGTTTTAAATACCATCGCACTTTTTTGACGATACTAATTATTTAAGAGTCTCGGAGGACCTTCATTGGAACACCTCCAAGTGAGTTTTGCTCCGAAAATGCACTTTCACGTGAAAATAAAAAAGAAACGGATTTATAAAGTAAACTTCACTGTAAAACTAATTACCGCTAGTCTAGCATAAACCACATTCAAAATGGCCGATTAAGTTTATAAAATTAATAGGGATGTGAAAAATAATCGATTTTTTTTAAAGTGAAAATCGATTTTTGTATTCGATTTTAATATTAAAAATAATTGAAAATTCGGCGACCAAATATTCATATACTAACTCTAACCTAACCAATCTAAATAATATTTGTTTTTGTGGACAGCTCCGATCTAAATAGTAATTGTTTATTCAAGCCTCGGCTTCTCGGCGTCCTGGTCGCCTTCGGCGACCAAATATTCATATACTAACTCTAACCTAACCAATCTAAATAATATTTGTTTTTGTGGACAGCTCCGATCTAAATAGTAATTGTTTATTCAAGCCTCAGCTTCTCGGCGTCCTGGTCGCCTTCGGCGACCAAATATTCATATACTAACTCTAACCTAACCAATCTAAATAATATTTGTTTTTGTGGACAGCTCCGATCTAAATAGTAATTGTTTATTCAAGCCTCGGCTTCTCGGCGTCCTGGTCGCCTTCGGCGACCAAATATTCATATACTAACTCTAACCTAACCAATCTAAATAATATTTGTTTTTGTGGACAGCTCCGATCTAAATAGTAATTGTTTATTCAAGCCTCGGCTTCTCGGCGTCCTGGTCGCCTTCGGCGACCAAATATTCATATACTAACTCTAACCTAACCAATCTAAATAATATTTTTTTTTGTGGACAGCTCCGGCGCTACGGGAAATGCAGCCCCTCCACCCTTGCGTACCAAAGCACAGGCATTTCTCTCTCTCTCTCTTCCTCCGCGCCTCCGATTATTTATATACACTCTAGGGGTAAGACAGACAAGACCACGTGGATAGTGGGGTGCTCTGATTCGGTTTTGGGTACTTTTTGGATATTAAAGTTAACACTTTATTCTAGTAAAAATTAAATAATATAGAAAGTTGCAAACAATGAAATACAAGTACTAATTAGAAAATACAGACGAGTAGGTATCGATAATTTCAAAAAATTTCGGAACCCTATAATCTATCAATACGAAATTAGGTTAATTTCAACGTTGATTATTCTATAACTTTAAATTTCAAAAATGAGGAAATAATCGATAAATAAATAAAACGATTATTAACAATCGATAAATTAAAAACACGATTTTTTAAGTGAACGTCACATCACTTATAACCAATAGAAAAGTAGAAAATGGCGGATTGTTTACAAATTTTAATACATTACACAAAACTTTAAATTTTTTATAAAAATATTTAGACGCGTTCCGGAGCAAAACTCACTTGGAGGTGTTCCAATGAAGGTCCCCCGGACACTCCTAGATAATTAGTATCGTCAAAAAAGGGAAGTGATATTTAAAACCCAACCCTTAAAAAATATTAACAAGTGACCAAATGTTAAATTTTATAAGGTATGGGACTCCAAACACATAACAAATAGAACAATGATTCAATTATCAATAACAAATAGAAACCTTTAGTAACCATAATAAGAAAAGATATATTTCTTTAAGTCTCTAAATAATCAAACTATTATGAATGCCATCTTGATAATAAAATAGGATATAGGTGGCGCTAGTAACGCAATTTCAGCTGTCAACGCAATGACTTTTAAAATAATTTTTAAAACCTGTCGGTAGCAGTCTGTTACACTGTTTTATAATGTATAAAAATGTTTACAATTCTTAAATTAAACTCGTTTTACCGGTATCCTTTTATGTTCTACTGACTCTCTTTTCTGTTTAACCTACTTTAAAGTTATTCAGGGAATATAACACGTTAAACATCTTTTAACTTAAAAATTAATTGGTACGGAGCACATACAAAAATTGAATATATAACTCGGTTATTATGTATTACGTGTTACATACACATTAATCAGAGCTATTAATTCAAGCTATCCACAGTCAGTAATCCTATAATAGTATTATGAATTAATTAATTTATGTAATGTGATTGATCCTTTAACTGTTTTTACTAAAAAGGTAACGGTGCACGAATTGCGTGTTTATTTAAAACAATATGAAAGTGAAGTATAATTATTATTTGGACTATTTATAGCGGTCGGAATAACTTCGTTAGCTAGTTTCAGAGTATGACATAATTACAGTAATTGTTTAACTGTGTTTGCGGTGATATTTTTCATATTTTGTAATTATTGTAACAAAATTACTGTACAAAAATTATTGACCGCGCGACCGCATGTTAAAACAGAGAAACGTTTTAAAGTGTATGTCTACAAATGATTTAGTTTTATACTATTACGATAATATTATCAAACCTTCCTTTTAAATCACTCTGATTACTGTGAACCGCATGCAATCCAATATGTATTTAATGATTCAAGCTTTATATATCTACGCGTTCATTTTTATAGTATACCAGCAGACCGGCCAAGCGTTGCTGTGGCTAAGGTTTTTGTTATATTACATTCAACTATTCAAGGGAAACGAGGAGTCGGAGTAGGAGAATACCAGTCATTAAATTGTAGCTTATGTGAAACGTTGGTACTTTAAACACAGCGCCATCTGTTAGAAGTGTGACTATCAAATTATAAACAAATATTTTGCAATAAAATAATATTGCGGGTATAAATTGATATGTAAGCTATCCTATCTTTTCAGTCCGATTAAACTACACACGGTGTGCAAATTTGATTGATATCGGTTCAGTAGTTTAGGAGTCCATAGCGGAGAAACAACGTGACACGTAATTTATATATATTCAGATTAAGATAAAAGTTAGGAACGCACTAGCTAGGCTTCTGCCATTTTGGGTGGTAGGTCCTTAAGATCAAAGCCTATACTACATTATTAACACTAAATTTTACCTTTTATTATTAATTTGAATTTTCTTAAGCTCTTTACTTTGTATTAAAGAAAATGTGGTAAACACAATAGATTCGAATAACTTTTGTTTCCGTAATCGCTCTGACAGGCCGAGAAAGTCTAGACTTGAAAATATAAAATAACTTAAAGGTTTCATACCTGGGATGAACTTCCACTTGCAGTACCTCATCCCCGACTCGAAGGTTCTCCGGTATCCTCACAAACCGCAGGTACTCCCCCACCGGATAGAAGTTACAACCTGAAATTGATCGGATGTCTTTATTAGCAATAGTACGTTTCTGATAATATAACAGCGTAGCTTTATTACATTATTTTTAATATAATCTTCTGCGACTGACTTGATACATGCTTGTTTTTGGTTTGCTTATGCTTATTTTTCTTAAAAAAAATATTTTTATTATGGAACATAACATACAGGTATCACTTATTCCACGTCATTAAATTTGAATCTGTAGGCAACCCTACTCATCGGCAAAGAAGACAGAGAGTGTAGGCCGAGAGAAAAAGCCGGCGTAAAAAACTCTCGGTACTCTTTTAAAATAGCAAATCATCAAACAATACTTATTTGAAAACAAATATCGCAAATTAATTAGAAGTAGCCTGTCTAGCACTAGTCCCAGGCTCTTTTATCAAATAGATAATCGTTAACTTTATAGTAAGCCTTTGATTTATTCCTTACATGTTAAATTATAGATTGCACAAATAGCCCTCTTCTGCAGGATGAAAACTTACATGCTTGTGTTAGTATAATTGAGTCAAAAAACAGTACAGAAAATCGTTTGTTGCAAGAAATGTAACAAATGATTTGTGATACTCGTACAACGATATATTGTTTGATTACTGCTAAAAAGTACTTTATTAGTAATCACAGTCAGCAATACGTCTAGTTGAGAAACCGTTTGTCCCAGCCATCCATTCTCTTGTCAAGTAAAAAATGGATTGATTGGTGCAACTGGCACGTGGGAAATTTAATTGTTTTATATTGGGATTTGAAGGTCTTGGTATATATTTAATTCTAGCCTTAATAAATAAGGCATTCTAACAGAATCATAGACATATATAGCGGAGTCATGGTACTGTTTTTTTAAGTTGACATGCTTGACGCGAGCTTGAGTTGAATCTAGTTGGTGGATCTAACAGATATTCTGAATAATAAAAATTATTTTTTACAAGTTATAACCGTTTATTTTGAGTTTTATGTGCCCATAACTCCAATTCGCATTGAAGATATCTGTGTTTATATCTTGAAACCGATCAAAAGTCGCTCTCGTCATCTAGTGAAACCAAGAAATGTATTTTGTAAAATGTAGTATTTTTTTATAACAATTTTAGATTGGTGATATCTTATGTTCATTCCAAAAAAAATTAAATAGGATGTAAACCCGCTAAAACTTATTTACAATTAAAATTATTGGTTCTGTCAGAATTAATCACCGCTATTAAAATAAAGATACCGCCACTGGTGCCTACTTTCAACGATTAAAATAAATAAATCAGTGGCGCTACCTCTTTAGGTCTTGGCCTGAGATTTCTGAATCTGTTTCATAATCATTTTTAAATCTAATAGGCAAGATCAGCCTCGAGTGCCACACGCCGTCGACTTTTTGGGTCTAAGACATGTCGGTTTCCTCACGATGTTATCTTTCACCGTTCGAGCAAATGTTAAATGCGCACATATAAAGAAAGTTCCATTGGTGCACAGCCGGGGATCTAACCTACGACCTCAGGTATGAGAGTCGCACGCAGAAGCCACTAGGCCAACACTACTCAATACTTTCAACGATTATTATGTATTAAATTTTATTCAATGCTCTTCAAACTGAAACAACTTTATTGTCAGCATCACTTTGTATAAAATATAAAACACCACCCTTTGTTCATAATTTTTAAGCTAGAAGAGTAAATTAACATACTATACATTTGGACAATGAACATATAATGAAATCATAATAGTTTCTTACAGCTTTCCAGTCACGACAATTTAATTAAGTTTTTTAATAAAACGGTAGCGGAGAGCTGTGGTACATTTTCACTTTCAAACCACAGTTAAGCTTCATAATAACCATAATTATGTCAAATGCTCGCTGTATATTTGATCAACGGGCTATTATAGTTTCGGTTGGCTAAACATTCAATAACACTTTCAATAAAATAGCTATCTTGATGAACCGTGAAAACTTTAATAAACCCTGTAATTACCAGTTAACGGTTACAAAGGTATTTGTATTGAATTATTTACGATCTTAATGGAGCAACTAAAATGTTAAGATGGTTCTACTACTATGCAGTTGTGATATAAAGTGTCGGACTTCACAGTGACATGTTAATAAGTGTTTAGAATTTCAGGGATAATATGCTAGTTATACATTATTAAATTACTGTTTATGTGTCTTAAGACCACTTACGAAAGCAAAATGCTAAGAATTTTATAAATTACTAGCTGGCCTGGCGAACATCGTACCGCCTAATAGTCTATTCTTTATTTGTTTAAAATACTTATTCTGCTATTCGGGACACCGGTCTAGCTAGTAAGATAAAAAAAGAAAGTTGATAAGACAACAAATACATTATGTCAAAAATAAAAATTTACCTTCCCGGAACCCCTCCACTAACACTTAAACTCTATGTTATGGTATTAAAGTTCAAATTGACTTTTAAGTATTATTACGAATATTTTATATATTTTGTATGGGAATATAGAAAAGTTGTTTTTAGACTTTTTCACTCATTTTTTTTTAATTTTTCTCTCCGTAAGAACCATCCTCATACTTCAAGGAATATTATTAAAAAAATCAGACAAATCGGTCAAGCCGTTTTCATGTTATGTCGTGACAACGGAAAACGGGTTTCATTTTTATATATACTTTAACACTTTATTTTGGCGTGTCATTACCGCATTGAAACGTACAAAGATTTCATCAATTACTATTACAATTGTATAACACACACATATGGAAATACTGAAAAGTGCAGTTTTATTACTAAAATTTTAAGTATTTATTAAAATATTCTAACCCTACCGGCCGGAAGCCCGCCATTTCATTTTAACTGGAAAAAACTGCAGTACAAACGACATCGTAAGAACATTTCCCATTGTCGTAAATCATTGTAAAATGAATTTCCTGACATCTTGCCCAACATCAGAAATTGATGGTGTCATTATGGTTTCAATTCGGCACGGACATTGTTTTACGCAAATATTGCGATGCTCATCATGGCACATCCAACCAAGCATGGCTACAGCCATATTCGAAACTAAAAGATTAGGAAATGATCATAACTAAATTCTGTGAAACATTTTGTCCACATTATTCAACCATTACGTCATTATACAAGGGCTTAAAATATAGAACGCTCACATGAAGTAAATAAAAACAGACCTCTTTGGATAGTAGTTATCTCTTTCATTAAAGGACTCTACTATTAGGTTGTTATACAGAGGGGCTTGCGAGGTAGAACCTTATCACAGTGTTGGACATCATGGTGATAAGGTTTTGTGTGGTTGTTTTTTATATAATAGGAGGCCATCTGATGTTAAGTGATACCGCCGCCGCCCATGGACACTCAATGCCGGAGAGTTCGCAAAAGCGTTCCCGGTGTTTTAGAATTTGGTACGACCCTATGTCGTGGTTCGGAAATACTTTACGTTACGTACTAGCTGATTCCACATAGAAAAAAACGTTCAGTTGTATTACGACGGAATTGCAAGTGATACGGGTGGAATTTCGTATGTTATCGCCTCGACGTCCGATGATGAAAAAGTTTTAAAGTTTAGTCCTTGTAAATTATAAAGTGTAAATTTTCTTCAAGAACAAAGGCACTAAGCAACTAGTAGAAATAAGGCACTTTTTAATAGTACAAACGAGTTTGACGTTTTTGTTGTAAACCTCTCGATTTGACGACGCTTTTCGAACTTGTTTTACGAACTCTCGCTTATCTGCGCCCGGTAAAAAAAGAAGACAAAAAGAGGTTCTCTTTTTTTTACGTAATAGGAGGCAAACGGGCAGGAGGCCCATTTGATGTGCAGTAATACCGCTCATGGACTCACGTTGTCAGCCTTAAGAACGGTACGCTCTTTACTTGAAGGACCAATAGTCGAATTAGTTGTACTTCCATACCCGAAGTGGTTCTTCACTGTTTTATAATTAGCATTAGAGTAGGGTCCCACAAACCCCAGTAGCATTGCGATATGTGGGAGACAGATTTGCAATTCCGGGGCTGCGCCACCGGCTTTTACATTGGCCTTGTTTTTAAGTGCCCCATAACTCAAGAAGCTAGTAATAAAACAAACAATATTGTTTTATCTCTGAAGGTAAACACTTGGGAAAGATTTCGAGATTTTACCGACACTCTTATTGTTGTTATATCAAGATGGGTATAATCATTAATGTATAGTACTTGTGAGAGGTGCTATTTGCTTGTTACACACTACAAAATGATTAATGCGTATAATTTTGATGAACACTTAGAATAAACGTATTTTTCTATTCAATTTTATTGTGGTGGTACCGTTGTTTTGTTATTTATGATTGTGTGGAAAAGTGCGTAGTGACTGAGAGTTTTGTGTTCAGTTTCTACTGAATGATTTCCGAACTAATTCGAATAAGGGTCCTTAAAGAAAACATTTCCAATTCTTACCAATTCTTAAAAGGCCCTCTGGCATTGAGAGTGTCCATAGGCAGCGGTGTCACTTAACATAAGGTGAGCCTCGTGCCCGTTTGCCCCATTCTAAAAAATAGTTTTCAAACTAAAATCGCTTACATTTTAGTGTTTTATTTAGTTTAACTAAAATTTATTTAGGTTATTATTACATCCCGTTTAAACATATTAAGAAGGTTCAACTGTGAAACAACCATCTCGACGACAGGAAATCATCAAGTCCACTACATCTTCCTAATTAGAAAAATCCTAAAACTCTTCAAGACTGGAGTCTGTTCTTTCCCATAACACACTCACTTTCGTTCGATCAGCGAGTTCGTTTGCCCTTCTAATATATAAACAATTTGCAATTACTAATTTATTGGACTAAATTATAGGTCTCTTAACAACTTATAACTATAAATATATTAGATATAAGCTAGCTTTTATAGGTGATATCAAAATTATAGAGTTAGATAACAGTACAAGGCGGTTAGAAGGGCTAGATCTATCATTAGGGATATCGAGTTTTTGTGCAGCTATGAATTACAGTTTTCTCTGATTATAGTAAGCTGGAATAATGTCTGAGACACGTTTCTTATTGACTCCGTTTGTGCCGCACTGCCCGCATAAGCTTTGAATTAGTCTTGGATTCGATAATAAAACGTTTTCTAAGAATTTAATTCAAATAATACTTTAAAACTGATGAGCCTGTTAATCGCTCTTATCTCAGAAACGGCTGCTTCAAATTGAAAAATTTATTTTATATTGGTTGAAAAGAAGTTTGGGGTAAATAGTACATAGTGATAAATTTGAAATAGCAAATGTTTGTCTATCTATTGCTAAAATATTATGAATATTTATGAGTTCTTAAGTCCTTAACGGACGACGACTTAAAACCAGTAACGACGTCAGACCGCATGATATATCTTGTAATATATACAATTCTCGTGTCATAATGTTCGTTCCCATATTCTCCGAAACGGCTCGAACGATTTTTATGAAATTTTTTATTGCATATTCTGAGAATCGGCTACTATCTTTCAAACCCCTAAGTTATATTGGTGTCCAGCCCAATAGCCCCTATTTTTTTAGACAAAATTTTTTTGTTTTTATTTTTTTATGATACATCATACAAAAATACATACAACCCTTAATTTGAAAAATTTTCACTCAAAAAATGTTTTCTAGAAATAATATACCTGGCAAATAATATATATATGTACATTATACATGGCAAAACAATGTTTGCCGGGTCACCTAGTATTTTTTTTAATGTTCGACGTTTACAAAATTGACTAAATATTTCTTTGAGTAAGACTTTTTGCTTTTTGAAGGTTCAAAACAACCTCAAACAATATAAAACAATATTGTGTACATATCAAGCAAAGATTAACTAAACAGCACATCAAACCAGCGTTATGTAAGTAAATTTCGTTTAACAAATTTAACACTGGTTTGGTTTTCCTCTGGAAAGTCTTTCCCACGTGAGTTCTATGGTATTAGCTGTCGAATGTCAGGAAATCCACATAAACGAACTAGCTCAGTATCATTGCGTAAGTATTTCCTGACGTTGGAAAGTGATGGAAAGTTACCATTAACATATCAACTAGATGCTGATTTTATAATTATTATGTCACCTAACAGTAGCAAGTTTTACTTAAAGGGCGTTTTACGAAAAACTTAATAGATATTTTAAATAATTATTACACCACTTTCGCGTTTATTATTACGTGGATATAGTATAGGATCATAAAAATCACTTAATAAAAATAGTTAAAAAAAAATACACAGTTTAAATAAGTATGCATAAGGCGTGAAAGCGTGACAAACAAACTCACTTTCGCATTTATATTTTAAGGTAGGACAAAATATCTATACACTGGGTTAATAATTGTAGTAATAATTTTTATTTATTGGGAAGTAGAATTAGTCTTCTGTGCCTTAAAACAGACCATTAATTTTATAGTCCAGTCGACAAGTTGAAAATGGTACACAATAGAGATACTGCTCTTAAAATTATGTGCGATAGCTCATTGAATCCGGAATTACGTCCAGAAAAATGTGCCAAAAGTGTGTATTAGCACATAAAAATTGCAAAAGTTATAAACAATTAAAGATGAAAAAAATGGCATTTAGTTTTTTGCCCATTGCCCACACACTTTTGGCACATTTTTCTAGACGTCATTCCGGATCCAATGAGCACATAATTTTGGGAGCAGTATCTCTATTTTGTACCATTTTCAACTTGTCGACTAGACTATTATTTTACAGCCAGGGATTAAGTCTAAAACATCTGTTCTAATCCAAGAGCTTAAGTAAGTGTAAAATAAGAAATATGGTGAGCGAAAGGCACAATTTCAAAATTTATTACTTCGCTATACAATTATCTTTATTAAATCTACACTTAACGAGAAAACGTCAATTTCATTGATGCAATTTATCCATCGGTTAATGTTATAATAACGTTAATCGCTAAAGGCGCGCTACCATTGAGCAGAAAAAGTAATAAATAATTTTATTAATAAATACCACTAAACATATAGTTTTTATAATAATTAAGTCTTAATTATAAAAGTTACATGTATTATTATTTTAATTTATTTTAAAACTATTCTAAAATGTATTGCTCTAAAATTATATAATTTAGTAGATAACATTAAAAATTACTCATAAAAAAATTTAAGTATTTTTTAATTCGGTTAAAAACTTAAATTAAAAGGTGTTTCTTGAACCTTAAAGGGTTAAAAGTTGATACCCACGTGGTATCACTTATGAATGATGATTAATATCATTATTGCTAAGACAATATCATTACATAGGCCCTTATTTTAATGATATTGTCATATATACTCGACATATTTTGTATTTTTCGCAGAGTGAATTCACAGTAGCGATACTGTGTATAATATTATGTGTTAATAATAAACTAAAGTATAAAAAAATATATTTTATTTGATGTTTTCTCGACAGTATCGTATTGGCATAGTCTGTAAGGATAGTGTTTGTATTTCTGCAATAGATAAATAAATACATTATCGGTCGCAAATGAAACTTGTATCTCGTTTTAAAAGCTGTTATAGTATTTTTTCTGTATAAAGTTTGGCAGTGAGTGTGGCTTGCAATACGAATTCGAATACGGACTATAGTATACACATAAATCTTCCTAAAGAGCAACTATATACTTACTCTAGATAGCTATTGCTGGGCGGCGGCTATTAAATAATAAATTGTTAGCAGTATGGACTCTGCCTAATCGGCATCGCATACCGGTTTAGAGCGCGTGCCATTTCGTTTTCACTAAGACCTGACCACACCATGTTAATGTCATTTCAAGATTCACTAAGATGCTTGTAAAGAAATCAGAATGCTAATGGAATCTCTAGTCCGTGGGAATGTTATTCAAGTCTGTGACCTAGCTCACATTAAATAAACAATAAATACCGGAAACTTTTAAAATAAGGAAATACACGTTGAATAATGTAATCAGAAAAATTGTGTTCAAATAATTAATGTCGTTTCTATTAATTATCAACTTATGTCACGTTCATTTTGAAATTCCTTTAATTACGTATAAAATTTTAATATTCATTACAAAAACCGCTGACTGCTACCACAGACCTTTGACAATAGATTTATAGATCTCTTTCCGAGCTGGTTGAAATATGACTGTAGATTCGTTCTTCGTTTCAACGAGGACATTTAAATTATGTGTAATATGAAACTACTGGCTGTTTTAAATAAGTGTTGTTTGATGATTTGCCGTTTTAAAAGAGTACCGAGAGTTTTTACGCCGGCTTTTTCTCTCGGCCTACACCCTCTGTCTTCTTTGCCGATGAGTAGGGATGCCTTCAAATTTAATGACGTGGAATAAGTGATACATGTATCTTATGATCCATAATAAACATATTTTATTTTATTTTATTTTTATTTACTAGATTAAACAAAAATAATAACCTTAAAACTTCACTGCATAAATTTTACGTACGATATTTACGATGATTGCTTCTTATCGGCTTACATAATACAGACGAAATCGAAAGATCAAAATGAAAGCAATGGATTATCGTAAAGGTACACTCATGCCATTTGCATTATATAACTGTATCATATTCCCGTCATTGTTCTCAATTTCGTACGTCGCGATTATTTCCGCTAACACAGATTATGATTTAATTTGTTGCATAATTAAGCATAGATTTTGTTATTGTCTTTGGTTTGCGGATCTGATTTTGGACTACATGCTTTTTTTTGTACGTTAATAAAGAATATAGAAAATTATTTATCGCCTTCGTATGAGGGTTTATAATCCCCATGAGTGGTTTAGCGTAGCACAGAAAACTGTTATAGTTTCTGTTACTTCCCATAAACTAATGAACAGATTGAGACATTTTTCCCAAGCCCAGAGATTACAGAGCTTTAAAATATATCACACTTAAAGTTACACACAGTAGAAATAAATAAATCGAAATCCACACTGTTTTGTGAAGCACACAAAAACAAGTAACATTTATAAATTTGATATACATATATGTGTATAAATTCAAGTCCAAAAAGTCCGTATTTATCGGTATTCAATTATTATTAAGATTTTATTGAAGAGTTTTAATACTTACGTTTATAAATCTATAATTATCGTAAGAGACATGGTCGCCGTACCCATACTTCATAAATTTTTATTTAGTGGCCACTAAAGCCGGCTAATTATAGGGTAAATTACAAGATAATTTACTCACATATTCAAATGCGTTACATGAAATATTAGTGTTATCTTTTCTGTAACTGGCATTACACGGAATTATTACGAAACAAGTGTAGCTACGTGTTTTTAGAATACCGCTAGAAACCAGTTGTAATTATAGGATATTTTTTAGATATTCCGTTAATAAAATCAAGATCCAACACGGCGTTGAACTTTTAATCCGAAGTTAAACAAAATCATATCATGAACAAGTGAAACAAGATTCAAAAGTAAAAATTAGTGACTGAAAATAAAAATGCTCAATGGCCTCGTTACCATATCATAAAATCTTTAAAAAATTCAAAAAACGAATTCTTAATTTAAAATGTCACTGTACAGGGGTTAGAACCCAATCTCTAGATATTACTAGTAGATATTAAATAATATTATTTAAACGCATCTGCTGTTATAACTTTATAGTAAAGTAAAATACATTATTAGTAAATTTAAATTAAGTCTCAAGCTCTTCCATGACTTCGACAAAGTTAAATCGATAAGGTCTCTGTAAAATATTTATATGAAAAAACAATGACAGCATAGTATGTAACATCTAATATTTTTGAAATACGGGAATAACACTTACCGCTCGGTATCTACTCTGATTTTACCCAACATATCTGGCTGGTATATGCTGGCACAAGCTCCATTGCCTTTTGATATTTTGAATGTAAATTATTAGCATTTGATGTCACTAAAATGTTTTTGTTTTATATTCAGCAATTTTAGAATTCGTTACGTTATGTTACTGGGGTGGTCGTGCATTACTTCAATATCTCTTCTTATCTCATATCAATATAACATAAATGATCACCTAGGTCTATATCTACCGCTAGACTGGGTCGTTGAACCCAACAAAAACACGGGAAGCCTGCACTCAGCGCACGTGTGAACGTGTTTCTTACATCCGAGAAATTGCGAATACCTTGCTCGTTCCGCATATTTCTACACCCTCGGTATACGTTTATCTTGTTCTGATGAGGTTTGTTCTATATGGTCTATACTGGGTGATCGAATTTCATAACTCACTCATGTATCCGACCTTATTGGAGTTTAATCCTTAAGAAACGATTTGAGTTATAAGGCCCGGTACGGAAATTTTATGAGGAGTAAAATCAAGTGTAACACGAAAAGTTGAGGCGTTATGTAGAAAGAGACAAACATATATATCTGTAGGATTGAACGTGTAAAAGAATGAGATGGAATACATTACACAGACTTTTCTATTTTGAATTCATGTTTTGACAGCTCCGTTACAACATTGTCAGTGTTGACAGGTATAAAAAATAAAAGTAGATTGTCTAGCGTGCCATAGAGTTTTGTCAATAGTAATGGTCAGTGAAATTAAAACTAAAAAGATTGTTCATTCTTATTCTTCTCTTACTATAAAGGTAACTTTGGTCACAGAAAGAAAATCCTATTTGGGCATAGATGATGTAGGTACGTTTTATTACTACAACAAACATTTATATTATAAAAACATATATTCTTACCACCTTTAGTATGAAAATATGGTCGACAGCCACAGAACATTATCGCCATTTTATAGTTCGTAAGGAGTAAACTCCAATCGTGCGTCGTAGCTGACACACACGTTTTTTTATTCTTGGTTCTGTGGGCTACATTGAGCTTAGAGCACGCCGAAAATTCGCGCTTATGATGTACTTAATATATACTTTTAATGGCAAGGACAGTAATTCGGCAGTACTACAGTGTCTTAGCTTCAATGTGCCTAATAGTCTAAGATCCGACCGCGTGATTTATACGTTCATATGTTTGATTAATAAAATATAATTTTTATCGATATTTATAACTAAACCAATGCAGATCCGCAAAGGTGGCCATCCAAATTTGGCCGCAATTAATTTTAATTAAAATGTAATTAATTATTTATTTTTGAACAATTACGTTCACTTGTAATTGTTAAAAAATATATTTCATTAGAAAGAAATATACCTGAGATACCGAGAAAGTTCAAGGTGCCATCCCTCACTTGGCCGCAACCTAATGTCAGCCAGGTGTAAACAGGTATAATTTCGTTAAATATATACGTTCATAATGTATTATCATGTTATACATACCAAATTGAAGATTAATTCTTTCCCTACATGATGAGATATAGGTGCCTATGCAAAAATGCCCGCAAATAGTGACTGCCAACGATTACAGATAAATAAAAGCGAGAGAAACTTAAGATAAACACCCCATGTCGAATAAAGATAGAGCATCCCAGCTGCTTGTCGTTTTTATGCTACTGCGCATGCGTCCATAGATAAGGTGCTCAACTAGTAGCTCGCGTATTTGCTTGGAGTTTAAAATACTCCAAAAATTGAGCAGTAAAAATAATATGTCATAATAATTAATCTACCAAACTAGTGTTTTCAATATTTTTTTAATTATATTCAACTAAAACAATATTTTTTAACTGTGAAACGTCATTTTAAATATAAAATTTATCTTTTAAATAAATTTTGTTTTATTACAATTTTTAACAATATTAAGTTTCGTTTATTTTCGGTCTTCATAAAAAATGTCATAAAAATTACTATCCAAACCAGTGTTTTTAATTTTTTTTTAACTATATCCAACTCAAACAATAACTTTGAACTGTAAGACGTTAATTTGAATCTATATTAAAATTTATCTTTATACACAAATGTTTTTTTTATTTTTATTTTCATCAGTATAAAGTTTCGTTTATTTTCCTTGAATCCTTGATTAAAGAACTGAATTAAAAACAATGGTAACAGAATTAAACAGAATTGATTTTTTAATTCTGTTGAATTCTGTTTCCATTGCTTTTAATTCGGTTCTTTAATCAGGGATCTGATTAATATAAATTTTTCAGTTTTATTTTTTGAAAACAAAAAATGTTGGAATCATTTATTTAACAATTATTATTTGTTTAAAAAAAATATTTGTTAATTATTCTTACGTTTTAATAACGTTAAGAATGAAATATATCAATATTAATATTAACAAAGTTTTATAATTTTGGACTTGAAAAAAAACAACGTGGCGCATAAGACTGTCAAAAACATATGATTGCAATATTCAGTACGGTATTTAGTTGAGCACCTTGCCTATGGACGCATGCGCAGTAGCATAAAAACGACAAGCAGCTGGGATGCTCTATCTTTATTCGACATGGGGTGTTTATCTTAAGTTTCTCTCGCTTTTATTTATCTTTAATCGTTGGCAGTCACTATTTGCGGGCATTTTTGCATAGGCACCTATATCTCATCATGTAGGGAAAGAATTAATCTTCAATTTGGTATGTATAACATGATAATACATTATGAACGTATATATTTAACGAAATTATACCTGTTTACACCTGGCTGACATTAGGTTGCGGCCAAGTGAGGGATGGCACCTTGAACTTTCTCGGTATCTCAGGTATATTTCTTTCTAATGAAATATATTTTTTAACAATTACAAGTGAACGTCATTGTTCAAAAATAAATAATTAATTACATTTTAATTAAAATTAATTGCGGCCAAATTTGGATGGCCACCTTTGCGGATCTGCATTGGTTTAGTTATAAATATCGATAAAAATTATATTTTATTAATCAAACATATGAACGTATAAATCACGCGGTCGGATCTCGTACTATAATGGGTACGTCAGAATGCGAAATCGTCCGTCGTTACTTCATGAGCCCACAGCTAGGACTAACCTTTTAAAAACCTCTTCTTCTGTTGAGTGAGCTGACAAAAGTTCTATCATTTGTTAGTGACTATAGTAGTTACATCTTTTTTATTATGTAATTTTGTTTTTTCGAATTAATTTATTTTGTTTTTTTGGTATCGTGTGTAAAATTTATTCATTTTTTGTGCATTCTTGTCAATTTAGGGTCACCTGTTCAGCAGGATTGTTTTTTTATAAATAAAACTATTAGTGAACTAATTTTCGAGTAGCTTTTGTTTTACATTACTGTCTCATTCAATAATATATTGCAATCTACAGTCCCACGTGCCACCGTATCTTACAGCGGTACGGGAAACGCGCTTAGACTATACACACAAAATGTGCATATGATAATATTATCCGATAGGCCTTATTACTGTTACAATGCCTACCTTAAAAATCGTTAATACTTAAGATTACTTTGAGAATAATAAGGACAGAGTAACATTTATTATGCAATATTGTAAAGCTCTTCGAAATCCTCAAACACAGCGACATAAATCTAATAACGAAAGTGTCATATTCATAACCCACAAAGCAATTATTTCCCGGACATATTTCCACAATACAAACAAAGAAATCACAATACAATGTATGAGAAAAATGCCTTCGGCACATCTCACGATCGAGTTTTGGCCACGCATTGAAGCCATTTTCGACTCTTCCATGTTGTAATAGAGATGAAAATCGCATATCAAAACTAATAGTTAAATCTCATTTAAGTAATCTGATTTCACTTCTTTTACTATTCTTTAGAGTTCAATTTGTATTAAAGTTGAACTGTAGTCGAGAATATATTGAATATAAATGTAGCTTTATCTCAATTAGATAAGGTATCAAATGCAGATTTGTTTGCGACGAAGTGTAAGGCGTTTTCTTTAATTAATTATACAGTTTAGAAATCTTGTGAAACTTTAAATAGGCATGGATTAGAGCACTATGACATTGTAAGACTGTTTATAAGATATATACACAAATCGGTTCATATATATGTCCTTGTAAAACATACTATGATGACATGACAATTTAAAAATAGCACTGTATAGCGCCTATCTAGTACCTAATCCTAAGCAAAAAATTATTAGCAAAAACTAAAATAAAGTGGAATAATTTTTTAAACCTTTACTAAATTGCTCAGTTTGCCGCCAGTTGCTCTCCTTTTTATTTAATTATGTCAATTGTACTATATTAATGTATATGCAACGAAGTGATAATAAATAAAAAAATAAATAAATAAATTACTAAAAATACTATAAACGCTATGTTTCAGTTTCCTAAGTTCTTTGCTCAGTCAATAAAGACAATATGTGTGCATATTGTCTCACAGGTTGTTTATGCATATCTATTTAGAAAACCTATTCAAATTATATATTAGTTCTATTACGGTTATGTCTATTATGCGTGTTAAACATGTTTATTGCCGGAAGGCGCTATTAGTAGAAACGACAATTATGCAGAAAGGGAAACTATATCCTGAACGAATAGCTCAATTAAATATGAATAGCTTATTGTAATAAGTAAAAAAACACCCAAATATTCCTCTAGCAGGTCAAATACTGATCAAAATTAATTTGTTCTGCAATTATTTGTAACTGTAATCTATTGAAAACTTCTCTTGGTTTGGTTTTAGTGAAGTTGGATCTAGTGAACGTAAAGATTTTTTTCAACTCACACGACGCACGTAGTCGAGAAAATCTTATATATAAAATCCTCGTGTCACAATGTTAGTTACCATACTCCTCCGAAACGGCTCGACCGATTTTTATCAAATTCATATGCATATTTAGTAGGTCTGAGAATCAGCTACAGTCTATTTTTCATACCCCTAAATGATGAGGGTTGATACCCCTAAGATTTTATTTTATTTTTTGTACGAATTTTTTTTTATAATGTGCCACTAAAAATACATACAAAATTTTCGCTACTCTACGATTTACCCCTATTTTTTATAATAGTAGATAGTTATCTTTATTGAACTAAAAAATGTTTCCTAGAAATAACATGGCAGAACAACGTTTACCGGGTCAGCAAGTGTTTTAAAACAATATTAAATATTTGCGAGCCCCCAGCCGCTAACCTGTTTTGTTATATTTTACTAAAGTTTATAGACAATTAACACATAATTTTGAATTATTCATATATTAACCGCATAGGAAAAAAACAACCAAATTTTCATTAAGACGAAGGATTGAAATAACCAGCGTAAAGCATCAAATTCAGTACTCCACGTTAGCAGGATTACATTTGAACTGCCAAAGCCTGGATCATCTCTTCAAAAGGAAACATATATGATATATGCAGTTAGAATCATTCACGTAATAACATACTGCGAATGTAATTAACAAAATACGTGTCTCCGCCAGCAATGGGTTGTGGTTAGACAGATGTCATTATGATTGAGATCAGTTTCGCTCTACAAAGTTGTACCGTGAGATATAAAAATTGAGGACAGAGCCGTGATATACGTTTGTGTCGCTTGGGAGTCACGGGGTTCGATAGGCTTTGACATCATTAGCGCCCGAACACAATAATTAATCCACAATCTAAGATTGTTTTCAATGACAGTCGACCGATCTCCTATCTGCATCCCAATAACCAAACCCTACGAAGACAATTCATTTTTGGCGACGGATAAAATGCTCTTTGTTGTTCCATTTTACCGAGTCCACACTCATATTTGATAATCAATATAAACCAAATAAAGTAAATAAAACCATAACAGAATGTTATCTACATTAAAATATACATGTGTATGTTTAGAACATAAAAAACAGTTTTTTTAATTATTCAAAATACTGGTGTATGGTAAAATCTCTTAAAATAATTAACTGCTGAACGCGAGCTTTCGTCAACTGCCATTTTCATACAAAGGTCTATTCACAGACACCGATATGACGTCCCATGGATAGCTTGTATCGACAGATGGCTATTACAATCCGTCGATTGGTAATATAGACAACATTTGGATTAAAACTATCTCAGATGGTCACAAATGGATTGAGTTAGGTTTTTGGGTTCGGGCGTAAGAGTATTTGATTATAAACGAAATATTTGTCCTAGCGGGTGATAACTGCTGGCCACTCGAATGAAAATAAATGAATTTGAAAGAAAAAATTAATAATTAGGTTTTTATTCCGGAAATTCAGTCTCCATCGGGTAGCATAGCAAAATGTTACAGATATGTTGGCATGTCGCAGCCAACTAGCTTAATTTGCCGTTCAGTTAGCAGCCTAGCCTCTTTACTAAACAGCGCCGTTCAACTAGCGGCCTGAATAATATTCAGCCAATTGATCAATCGGCTCAATCGATGACGTTACGTTCCTTGCCTATCCTGTTAAAATTTGATGATGTTTTCCAAAGTTTAATGAAGCGTAAGAACACTAATAAGTTACATTTTAAATATATTATACATAAATAATAATCAAAATATCTATTGAGGTAGACTACAGGTAGGTACACTGGCTGAGTTCACAAGAGTTGGTTGCTATATTTTTTCAATGTTTTTTTGATGTAAGATAATCGTTGTGTGTCCGAGTCGTTCTACCGAATTAGTAGTAACTGGTAAGATAGAACAATGATGTGGCTACATGAATACAAAAACGTCAATCGATCGTATTGGAATTTACAGAGTACGGGCACTGTAGGATTCTTAAGACATCATTGAAATAAAAAAAAATGTGTGCGTGTACTAGGTGTACACACGTAAGAAGTGAAACTTCTTTATGACCTTATTTTTCGAAAAATGATCTACTATATGCAACTTTACAGAAATTGGTTAAATAAAGTTAAATTTGATAAAGTTTAACAAAAGGCTTTTATTATCATAGACATGAATACAAATACAATTATTTCATTTTAACTTATTACTGTACTACTATATAGTACTAAGATTATTACAGAATTTCATTAATTGTAATAGAATTATTATTATTAAGTTTGACTTCAAAAAGCAACATGGCGCGTAACCTGCTACAAAATTTCTCCCATACGTCGATAAAGAAGTTTCACTTCAAAAAAAATGTATATTTTATATTGTGTATATATGTATATATTCATGATACGTATAAGTAGATAGACATTTGAATATGTAAGATTTGTTAACCTTTTAATTTAAAAATGCCCTCACATACATATTATTTACCAGCTCTTCCATAATAAGCCATACCTATTACCAACTTTTAATCGCACGATTTACTTTTATTTATTAACATTCACTTAGTGAAAGATATCAATCATATTTTGCCTTTGAGATTGTGGGGTAATTCTCATGGTTTACATTATGTAGTATTATTTAGAGTAACGAAAGTTTTAATTAAACGTCGCATGTATGTCTACGCTGTTTCCGCAGGCGTGACCGGTACAAGTTTATTTGCATGGAAAAAGTTACTAGTTTCCGTCTTATCACGTGACGTAGACATTTATTTCTTTTGAATTCAATTCGAATTTACTACCGCTAAAGCAAAGAAATAAATCTAAACCTTCTTCAATCTTAGTAATACGGGCAATTCAATTTTTACGGACAAACGGTACGCCTAAAAAGGGTAGTCATCGCTGCCCATGGACACCAATTTTAGTAGATGTGTTGTTGGCCTTTGGCCGGGAGTAGTCTTTAAACAATTGCAACAGCGATCACATTTCTGCATCTATTTTGATTGTTAATTTTAGAGCCGATGCATCACCAAACTGAAGCAAACGGAAGTAGATGCTTCCGGGTTATGCAATGCAACTACTACGCTTCTGAGACATCCGACCACTCTCAAACGCCTTCCAAAACTTATGGTCGTGGTAGATTGAGGATGACAACGGCTTTTATAAGCGGCTAGGGGACAGTAACAGTCAATAAAAAGATTAAATTAATATGCTTATGTTTTTTTATTATTATTATATTATACTGTATGTTTCCCACCGTTTAAACTTTGAACTACGGTCGGCAAATCGGTCGATTCTCAAGTTTTCATACAGCTACACAAATGAACATACATTTATATATATAGACGTTTAGAAAATGAACCCGGTGGTTCCGACTACATACGATGCGCAAGAGAGATATTAAAATCACGTCTTCATACTCGATCGACGTATCGCAATTATGTATAACGAGCATTCTCATAGTGATGTTATCACGCATAGTACGGTGTCACGGCACCACTATTACCGAGGCCTCATAAAACCTAAACTAAGCATCTTGAATTATCACAAACCAAATCATTTTCCTACAAATACGTTCCGCTAGGGAGAAAGTTGGAAAGTCGTGAACTTTTGACCATAATTAGAATAATGTTTCATTTAAATCGTATTTACGCAACGTAACGTGCAATATTAATTGCGAAGAAATGTTTATATAAAAATTCTTTGATTACAGATACTGTTAGTAACACTTGGAGTATTTTAATATAACATAATTTATGTTATGCGAACAATGTCTACTGTTACTATCAGAGCGTTGTTTTTTTTAATTAATAAAACTATGTTTCCGTCGTGAATAATTTGTAAGAATTTAAATTAATTTCCTTTATTTTTATAATATGAAATATAACAATCTTTACACACATCAAAGCACTTTAAAAGCAAACTGTAAAGCGGTAATTACTAAAGAAAATGACGCGTAGTTATTACGACTTGTGTTGTACAGAACCCAGGGGAAAATCTCGTAATTGTTGTAAAGTGAAAGAAATTGGCATAATAATACTTAAAAGTGAGAAAGTGTCGTGAACTTTTGACCATAATTACACTGAATTTCAACACCACATAATAGCGCTATTTAAGTTTATTACGTGATATATGGCGTTCCATTAACGTCAAATCGTCAGAGTATATAATTAAATAATTTGTATATATATACGTTTTAATCTGTGCAAAATAACGATAAAATATTACTTAGTACTTACTATCCATTTTAAGTTCCTGAGATAAATCAGCTGAACAGGTACTCAAGAGTGTTTGTTTTTGAAGTGATACTTCTTTAGGCGCATAAGGGTAACATTTTTACGGAACGTCACGAAGATGTGCAGCGTAGAATAGGGAGAGAGCGATTAAGACCGACTGGGAGAGAGGGAGATAACGAATTAGCTTATTTATATTTTATGCAAAATAATTTATTGCAATCTCAAATGACGATTAACTGCCACGTGTTTTTATGAAGAAATAAATTAAAAAAAAGGGTGCGTGTACTTATGTAGGTACGCGCGTAAGAAGTTATACTTCTTTGGCATTATTAAAAATAGTTTTTGATTGCATGCGAATAATTAATTACAATTAAATAATCAAAGATTGGTAAAGGAGTCATTATAGTCAATTAAGTTCAGTTTACATTTGAAAAATTAAATAAATGAATATTTATTATTATTCTCTTACATTAAGTGTAACATAAATTCTATTATTATTCGAATGTTGTATTTAAATTATGCCCAATGCCGTAGCATCTTCCGTGGGCAACTTCATTCTGTTAATTTTGTGTCACGGTGCGCGCGCATCGTCAAATTTCACTCTCATCAATTTTTCATAACGCGCCTAAAGAAGTATAACTTCAAAAATTAAATTTATTATTTGTATTACTTTTCGACACTTTTAATATTTTAATGACAATGAAATTCATTAAATTCCTAACATAATATCTTCCTGTTTTCCTCCTTTTAAGTCACGAAAATCTAAAATTTTAGATTTCTATAAATTAAAAATTAGTTTGCCAAGGAAGTTTCACTTCTGACTTAGTACGCACGCACTTTTTTTATGTTCCTAAGACCGAAATAAGTTCTCTTTTAAATCAAAAGTAAACTAAAAAGATATCTTTTGTTAAATCAATCGCAAGTAATTGGGCAAAAGTAAATTTCGTATATACCTATATCATAGTTTCGTATAATATTACTTACTTACTTACTTACGGTACAGGCAAAAAAAACACTAGGTATTAGTGTAACTTTTACCTCCAAAATTTCTACACTGAAAGAATTATGAAACGGTATACGGTACATAAATTAGTAAATTACTTACATATTGCTGCTCCAAAAATCGTTGTAAACACTAAAATGGATGTAATTTTAAGGCACATTTTCACAATATGTCCAAACACATAACTACACAGTTAGACACAAAGTAATGTCCGAAATATGAGGATTTTCATTTTCTTCGTGGTGTGTACCTGCAACGGATATTTTTTTTTAAATATTGATAATTAAAAAAACTATAACTAAATTTAAAAATTATCTCTACGGCTGAGTAAGATGTGTAGAAAATGACGTCATTAAATCTATTATCTAATACGGTTATGGTTGACCAGGCATAGGTCAATTGTCATTTGCGATCTTTATCTGTTAATACACAAATGTCAGAAATAATAAATAACAATCACAGGTGCACATACTAATGAAGTCATTAAAATACACCAATGTATACAGAATTATTAAATCGAATTTAAAAAATAAATAATCGAATAAACATTTACTTGAAACTGGCATAAAGTCAAAACTATTGCCATAATATTAAAAAAATAAAAATAATAAGTAATTAGAACCAAGAAGCGATTATATTAAGGCTTAATAAAAGTTTCTGAGAAACAAGAGACCTTTTCGACATATCAAAAGTTCTTGAAATTTTCAATAAAATAAGCAACCCTTAGCTTCAAATATACTATTTTAAGTTATTTTAGAAAAATACCGTATTTTTAATTTACCATAATATAGTGAGTAAGTAGTTATTTAGTGATGAATAATATTGCAAATGCCAGTTGCACCGGTGTGTGACCGATATAGAAACAGAATAAACCAATTAATATTACAGAAAGGCACGCGATGTACAGCTACGATCGGAGTATGGTAATCAACGACATCTTTATGAAGTCTGTGGTTTGTGTCATCCCGGCCTTCGCTTTACCGTTATATAGGAATTGCACTTATGAAAAGAATGTTGCTTTGAATTACGAGCATAAAATAATAAATAAATCAGTGGCGCTACAACCTCTTTAGGTCTTGGCCTGAGATTTCTGAATCTGTTTCATGATTATTTTAAATATAATAGGCAAGTAGGTGATCAACCTCCAGTGCCTGACACACGCCGTCGACTTTTTGGGTCTAAGACATGTCGGTTTCCTCACGATGTTTTCTTTCACCGTTCGAGCAAATGTTAAATGCGCACATATAAAGAATTTCCATTGGTGCTCAGAAGGGGATCGAAGCTACGACCGCAGGTATAACAGTCGCACGCTGAAGCCACTAGGCCAACACTGATTTGCTGCTGAATTACGAGCACAGTAAATCTTTATTTAAAGCCAAATAATAATAAAATGATAGTCAAGCCCCATTATTTAACTAAAATTGTATAAGTTGATGTGAAGTGAATTGCAACTCACAACTTAATACCTACCTCTTAACTCTTTACCGATCATTTATAAAACACTGTTTTATTTAAGAACAAAATGTATTCTATTATATATATGTAAATAATTTTAAGTGCTCTCGTGTTAATTAAATTAATCATTAACTGTGAGCAATCGCTTGTGACATATTGGGACCTGCGAGTTAACGGCTTAAAGCACTTAACTGTCCGATAAATTAAATTATTACTGAAAAGTCGAGTCCCGTAACAAATTAATCATCTCGTTACAATTAGCTGATAAGTAGGCGATCAGTCATGAGTCTTTTCACCGTTTTCTTGAGGGTAGAAAACACACAAAACCGAGAACCTTGTTGTCAGCGGTATGGAGTTAACTTTAAATATATTGAATTGTTCTTGTTGTCTTTGTTTTTTCTTTCCACTTTCCAGGCTTATGTTTCGCCCGCATCTAAAGTTTGGCGACCCTCGAATTGTTTTAGGTTGTGTTTATATGTATTGTGTGTAACTCTTTAAAACTTTTTACCGACTCCAAAATGCACTACACAGTGTATTAAATAACAATATTTGTTATATCTATCGATTGATGTTGTATTGTAAATGTATTAAACGGTAATTTATTTATTTATATACGGGGTATAATTTAAGAATAATAATTAAAAATACTGGTCCGGTGAGGTGCCATCAGACCTACTGGAAGTCCCTTATCCAAGGTTTTAATAACACTCCACAGTTTATAGTTTTTGTGGACGAGAAGAAAGCTTCTCCAGGATTCTAACTTACCCAACGACCAACAACAAATAAGACCCGAATTTTAAACCTTAAACTCACATCATTATTTATACGTTAAAATATAATTTGATTATGCTGAATATCAGCGTATAATATTGTATTTTATATCTTCTACTATAAATGTACAAGGATAAATTTAATAATCCAATTTTATTTTTGTAATTTTTAGTTTGATATGCCCAATTTATATGTGCAACCATTATAATTTCCATGTAATCTAATGAAATAAACAGTTACATACAATAAAAGTAATGATGAGGGCCGGCAGTGATGCATTCATTTGCATTAATTACACCCGGTGGAAATAAAATTACACATGCGTTTGCGCATGCTTTTTTGTTCCCGCTTGCAAGAAATCGGAAGGTGATTTTGTATGGAAAAACGAGTGCAGTTTACGGCTGAATTCACTTGAAAATGTAATAATTATTAATGTATTTATTTATTTATTTATGTATTTTTAAATAAAATTATTCTAACTAAACCGCCTGCTCATTTGCCGTAGTTTATTTCTGAATTACATATTAAAGAAGTAATAACAATAGCACTTAAGTTTTTGGGACTTTAACTAGATCCAATGAATAAAAATTTACTTAATAAAAACATAATCCCATTCTACAATCAAGCAAGATCAATCAAAATAAATTTAGTTTAGTTGTTCTGACTAATCTACTATATAAAAATAAGTCGGGTTTTCCTTCCTGACGCTATAACTCCAGAAGGCACGAACCGATTTCCACGGTTTTGCATTCGTTGGAAAGGTCTCGGGCTCCGTGAGGTTTATAGCAAAGAAAACTCCGGAAAAATTTCATCAGAAAAACGGGATCACCAAACGAAATGTTACATAAAACGAAGCCATCTGGTGGCGAAACGGAGTTCGCCGAGTTTGCTAGTAACTTATAAAAACAATGTATATGATTTTAAAATAAGGAAAACATCGTGAGGAAACCGGCATCAAAAACACGGCTTGTTGCAGGCCTATAAGATTTTTTTATCACAGAAATCTGTGGCCAAGAACAAGGGTTGTAGCGCTGGTTTTTTATTTTTTTTGTTTTTTTTTTAATTTACGTTGGTGTACTTAATGACTTTCATGATAGGACTAATGTGGCAATAATTCAACAACAAGTGCTTACGAACATGAACAAATAAAACTATTGTATATTCTAAGTGAGCTTTCACTCGGCGTGTTACCGTTTTGAAAGTTGAGTTGGTACTTTATAAAAATGCATAAATTATATAATTGTTATGCGTAATGATATTCTTGAATTGTTTTCCATACATTTCATTTGGCTACAATGAGTATTATAGTTTATACTATTTCTATTCAGAACAATTTCTAAGAATATTAATTCAATACTACAGCTGTATGTATTAGATTTTGGCATTTGATTTATTGACCAACTTTATTTATTACAATTTGTACAGTACTAGAATTGCTTTTATTTTTTCTGTAATCTTACAGCTAACATAAATAATATATAATAAAAGCAATTATATTAACGATATAGCCAAAGATGGAATACTCAAAAGGGTTCAAACATTTAATTCTTTATTTTTCAGTTAACAAACCTAAAAATTCAATAAAAAATATTAAATACTTCAGTTATTTAATAATTAATATTTTATTAATTCAAACATTAATACAGCCAATTTATTTACTTTATTACCTTATTATCTGTATATTACGTCAATAAGTACCAAAAATTAACTCTTATTATATAATATTGATCATGAAAAAAAATGTATAATTTACATAAGAAAGATAAAAAATTCTTTAAACTTCCGAATTCCTAACGAAAAAGCTTTAACTGTTTCTAATATTAACAAAATTTATGAGAGAATTTAAATATAACAAAATTTTATTTCGTTTCCATAGAACACGAAATAAATTATTCGTGAATAATAGTTTATTTTTAAATTTATTTGAAATATCAGTTAATTAGAGAAAATATACCGAAAAGATACAGTTTTGAAGTTTAAGTTTTATTTTGTTTACAAACATTGCACACAGCTAACAGACTAATTAGTTTTGCATAAATTATGATATTATGTAAATTGATGAAAGTATAGACTTAAATTTCAAGTTAAAATGATTGTGAATGACGTAAAAGATCTCTTTTTTTTTAAATAACAAATATATTTATAAAGAATAAGTATGTATATTATAAATTATTGTTTCAATTTATAATAAGCATTAAATTAAACTTTAATAAACATTTAAGAAACAAAAGAATATATAACTAAATTATACTAAGATATATATCTTACATTATTATTAAATACAAAATTAATCTCACCATAGACCATAAACATCCAAAATATAACCATAAAGCACGCTTCACTCAATTTGACATGAATTTCTCGTCAGAAAGCGTCAAATTATATAAAGTTAACAGTACCGCGCAGCCTGGCCGCTAACCACCGAACTAAGCAGCGGCGCGCGCGCATCACAAGCTTTTCCTACCAACGCATTCACTGATTTTTCACCGCGTGAACTTTGTTGCAATAGTGATATAGTACAGGTACATGTTAAAATCTTCTAAAATTAAAAAAAAATGTCTTGTTGTTAATGCATTTTAATTCCAATGACCGATATAAAATTTCTTAGTAAAATATTTCGTTTGTTTTAGCTTGCATATTTTTCACGACGTTTATTGTTGTGTCAATAAATATTGTCGCGTCTAGATTTATCTCTAGGAGTCAAAGTATTTGTATTAATATAGGAAGATGCCAATCTCTATAATTTAATTATAAAATTCTTCTCTATGGTTGAATAAGGAATATGTTTAAACACAGATTTAATATCATATCTGTAATTTACGTAGAATTATTGTTATTTAATTCTAAATTTGATGTACTTGTATCACCATAAGTTTTGAAGTAAGGTGAAGCAATGTTTTTAGGAGTGTACAGTATTGTGTATTAATACTATATTTGATTTGATTCTATTTTGCCGACAGGTTACATAGTAGTGGGCACGGAAATCGTCGTCTCCGACTGTAGCAAGTCAATTTAAATGCACCCAAAACACAATGCACAAATCTCTTTATTGTGGTTTATAATGGATGATATTTAAAAAGTTTAATCAGCAAAGAAAGGAAGCTATTACTCTTGCTGCATTCATTCTTTTTACTTCCTAGATAAGACATAAGAGAGACACAAACTTCTAATAATTTAAACCTATTGGCGTTTCTCGGCTTTAATGGGATGTGATATTTTTAGGTGTTCAGTCTAGAATTTCAAATCACTAACCAAAGGAAAACCCAAAGAAAGTAAGAAAACACTTTAATTGATTTTAGTATGTGTTAAAGAACAAATAAGCTTTTAATGTTTATTCAATTATAACAGCTAACGACTACCAATTAAGTAAAGAAATCGAAAGTGACTTCACGTTTTATGAAAAACTTGTTTTCATTACGACCGGTATCGCCAACCTTTTGCCATATTGTGCTTATGTAACTGTTAAACAAAGTTATATTTTAATAATGTGCTTGTTAAGTCATAATATTTTAGACAGCTTCTTTAGTGATATGATTTTGTAAACGAATAACAAAATGGGTGGATACAAAAAAGGTAGAGAAGGTTAATAATTTGATGTGTTATCTTATCGTTTTATGTCATACAGATATTAAGATTACTCTCTATTTAGTCGGTAGCTCATTTCTGAGCGTCGTGGTCTTTTTAGGTATGTGCCTCAGATCTCTGTATGATCTGTAGGATCATTAGTCAATCTTATAGGCAAGTAGACGATGAGTTCAAATCTTCCTGAGCCTGACACAGGCCGTCGACGAAATCTAAGGCAAGCCGGTTTCCTCACGATGTTTTCCTTCTGTAAAGTACATTGCAAGGCCGGGAATAGAACCAACGACCTCAGGGATAAGAGTCGCACGCTAAAGCCACTAGGGCAACATTTAAAGGAAACCACTGATAATATTTTTCTTAATTGTACTTCGTTGTTTTTAACATTAAAATATCATTTTTGTTTTCCTACCTACACTACGACTGTGCAACAAAATGTTACCAACAGCTGGCGTAGAAAGTCCTGGTATAATAAATGATGAATTTTCTATAGAATTCATCCCGCACCTGTACAAAGTAAGCCGTCACGAAATTGTCACGTTTGACACCTTAACTGTCACGACATTTGACAGAAATTTCGTGGTTATTACTAATTCAATGAGGTTATAACTGTGAGACAGTAATCGTTCAGAATGAACTGCACGCTTATGATGTATCTAAGTGGAATTTATGCTTGCTTTATTGGGACAACTAAAAAACTGGCGCTACAACCCATACACTTGGTTTTAGACTTCTATTTGTGTTTCATGATCATTGTTGGCAAGGAGTTAATGATTATGTGGCTTGGCATCAAGTGGCATGGCAGAGAGTGGCACAGTGCAGACAGGAATGGTGGGATTTGGAGGAGGCCTTTGCCAAAAAAAGACACACACACATTTTTAAAAAGATTGAGATGATAGATGTATAAAATAAAAGCCTATTATTATTGCATATACATTTATCAGTTTAAAAGAAGATAATCCATTTATGAACAAAATGATTTAATTACGTTTCTTGAGCTTAACATACTATTATAATTAAACGTTTCAATTCAATCCTGTGTAAAACAATAGTTCGTGTTTCAGGCGCAAAATTTGGAGCTTTGTTGCCACGAATTGTGACGTAAATATTAAAATTAATTGTGAATTAATAACATTCTAATTACTACATCATAAAGATATCGTTACATGGTATTTCCTGTTATGTGAATCAGAAGTACATACATACATTCTTACGGTATGCAATGTGCCAATTATAGACAATGAATATGTCAGTTTAAAATGATATAACAGTAGTTGAAAGAAAGCGCTTACATATTTGGGAGGTTAAATTGTTTGACGCAACAATATGAAGATTTCCATATATCCTTCCGTTTCTGCGCATATTTGATGCTTATCTCGGTTAGTACTAGTAGCCAATAGGCCAACACTGCTCTATGAATGTAATTTACAAACGATGATAAAACTTTAAAATGCACTTGAATTATGTATCGCAACTTGTTGACTAAGTATGAGCCGTAATTCAAAACATTTTTCATACAAATAGTTTAAGCGTTTGTCTAACTTATAGGAGATGTATTATATTTTCTGAGGCTTAAGCTAAAAATGAGTGGTTGGGCCATACGCTACGGATTCAAATGACATTACTAAGCAAGCCCTCTGGAATCCCCAATGCAAAAGGATACGTACCTAAATTATTGCAGAGACGAAGCTGGAATGACGTGGAGTGAAGTTAAGACCGATCAAGTTTGCTACGCTACCTGGGAGTCATAGGTCCGTGAGTAGTCAAGCTAAAAATACTGCGAGACAGGCGCCACCCGGTACTGTAACATAAAATCTTATGAGAATAACGTTACTCCACAATTTGACCACGTTCTATACAAATTCTACTGAATCAAGCCAGTCCCAAAGTGTTTATGATCAACCACCTGGCACTAGGCAAGATTGTCTGTGGTAACTTTTAGTAACATATTCCTATTTCTCCTTTGGTAACTTGGCATACGTTGTGCGGAATGCGAAATCCGAGACAGTTATTTCATAATTTCCTGGCAATTTAAAATAACAGTTACGTAAGTTCCAGTTCTACCAAACGGAGTGCATCACTTTATTAGGTTCAAAACTAGTCTCACACGCAAATGGATGACATAAAATGCCTTTAGCCTAGTTTTATTACTTGTTACTGCCGTCTTTGCTTGCATTGTATTCATCCAACATAATATGAAAGACGCGCATACTAATTGCAAGTTCGTATGAAATGAACTTTATTATAAGGAACTTTTTCAATGAGTTCAAAATACACATACCATAGTCTGTTACCTACTATTAAATTTATTCATAATTATAATATATATAAAACTTTAAAGAATCCAGTGGATTTCTTTCCTGGGAGAAACCTCCAACTATAAAAAAAAACATACTCCTCCCTAAAAGGCCCGTCTGTAGTAGAATAACTGTTGCCTATTCCGTAGGCTCGTTCCATTATCATTTAAAAAAAGGTTTTTAAACTTTCGTATAAATAAGTCTTAGACATAATAGTACGTAAATGTCTACGAGAATAAGAAAGAGGAATCTGGATTTATATAAAAACCTATTTTGTTTTATTATAGCATAGGTTTGACATGAGGCAGTGGCTTAATAGCCGTAAGATGCTTAAAGCAAATTACAGTTTATTATACGTATAGAGTAAGTGAAACTCTCCTACTCCTTGTATGACTCCTATTCCTGGCTCTTGTCTTATCAGAGAGCCAGGTCAATGCCCACAAGATTCATGAAAGCCCTGGAGTTGGCTGCTTAATTTGCTTGACTTCCTATATTCCCCTTGTCGAATAAGAGAACCAGGTGCCCACAAAATTCATGAAAACCCTAGACTAGGGCGCTTAGCTTGCATAGTCTTCAGATGGCACCATGAGATGGACCCATATTCCTCTTGTCTAATCAGAAAGCCAGGTCAATGCCCACAAGATTCATGTAAGCCCTGGACTTGGCTGCCTAGTCTTCAGGTGGCACCATGAGACGGACTTCCTATATTCCTTTATATCTAAGGGTAATACCACCCATATCGTGGGAACTTTATAATATAACTATTTGAACCCACACAATTTTTTTCGGTTCGAAAGTTGCGCGATATCTAAGATTCGACCTGTCAGCGCTAAATATATGTTAATAAAATCTAGTTTCAACGATTCTCTTTAAATTTAAACACTATCCAAAACCCAAAACGGCATACATTGCTACATTATTAAGGCGTAAAATATTAATGATTCACAAGAATGTCGATGTATCGACCAACCTCCGATACACTCATTTCGATTTCAACGCGTCTATTTCCGGACTTTTACTATCAAGAGTGGTCAGAGGTTGTGTCATAATTACATAACATTTAACTATTTAAATTATAAAATGTATAATGTTGACAAATGGAAGGTCAGAGGTATTAAAAATGAGAAATTTTGTACATAGCATTAATTTCTTCTTCCGTGTTTAATGAATTAATTTCATAATCAATGCGATATTAGTAGACTGTTGCGAAAATTGTTTACATATGGTATCTGTGTCAGAATGGTTTATATAAGAAATATTATCTTGACAATTAAGTCACCATTTCAGATATTTATTTAATGTTTTTTTTATGTAAAAGTGAAAACGAGCATGAGGCTCACCTGATGTTAAGTGATACCGCCACCCATGGACACACATTGCCAGAAGGCTCGCAAGTGCGTTGTCGGCCTTGTAACATATTTTAATTAAATATTTATTTTTATATTGTTTTCTTTCTTTAGTCGCGTTCTTCATTGCTCAAGGTCGCGTTGGTCTTCCTTAATTCCCCCCTATCTTCGGCAAACCTTCTAAGGTAAGGTCATGATCTTGTTCGGTCCAGAGAGTAGGGGATTCACTTCGATGTCTTGTGCCTTCCACTCTACTGGTCACAGGTCCAAAGAAGCTCAGGATCTTGTCTTTAGCATCCGTCTCTGACACCACATTTCAAGGGCATCTATCCTGCTCGTTGTGGATGCTCGCACAGTCCAAGTTTCACTTCTCCACCAATCTTTTTTTAGTTTGAACCGAAATATTGCGATATAATAGTTTTGTCAGGGCGTCTTTGGTATCTTTCTTCGAATTTCCTTTTCACAGCCTCCTTCCCTACTCTATAATGATCCGAAGTGGTTGAATTCGCCTACGTCTAGGTCTGAGTTCGCCAGTGCGTATATGTTGGCCTGATCTGTCAACGACCATTATAGTCGTCTTCGCTGTGTTTATTCGCAGATTTATTTATTCTCACTTTCTTTCTTCACTCTAAGAGTTAGTTCTCTTAATTCAATTTCGTTTCTTTTATTCATACCTATATACAATATAACTTATCTTACTCAAGGATAATGTAGCATTCTAATAAATAAGGCTTTTTTGAATAAATCAATACAAACATACAAAAAATCTTTGTAATTTTCAATGTTTGCGTCAAAATATACATTAATTTTAGATAATCTTTTTTTAAATGTACCTTCTTTGGTTTTAAATAATACTGTTTTGTGATGCCAATGATATAATCGAATAATAAATAGTCACTTTGAGGGCTTATGCAAATTTAATAGTCAAACGGACGCGAGAGAGACAATTATATAAAATTAATATTCAATTGAAAATGGTTTTGGAATATAAATTTTAGAAGTAGAAGGACTCTGGCAAGAATTCTAAAATATCTGAAGAACGACCGCAGGAGCAATGCGCGGCAGCCGGGAGCGCGCAATGCCTAGGTACAGGTAGGTAGTTTACATTGCAGTGAAATGAGGGTAGGCTTACGCTATACATTTATATCTACCCCCCTATGACCGTACAATACTAAAATAAAAGTTATAAAAATATGCTTATACCAGAATTGTTTTACTTGATATTCTTAACACCAATTAAATAAAATATAACATTTTTCTTACTCATTGCGTATACGCAATGAACACTTTATGCGTACGTCATCTTAAAATTGACAACGTGTAACTTGAGAGTCAACTGCTTCTATCTAAAGAAATGTAAAAACAATAAATTAGGCGCAAAAATGAGTTTGCAGCATGGCTATTTCTGACGAAACACCGTTTCCGAGCCTAGGCCGCTTAAACTGCTATTTAATCATAACGCGTAGAAAGATCTAAACTTGTGCAATAGCCCAGTTAAAGTGGTTTTTAAGAGCGTCAAGGCCGCTCATAACAACATAATAATGAATCAATAACATCGCAATTAAAGTTAGATTATATTTCGTCTTGCTCCATCTAGATCTCCGCAAGTCATTACTCTTTGTCAGTTAGCCTAAGAGGTAAAAATACATAATAGCTAAGTATTAAATAATTTGTTCTGTTCCCTCGTTTACTCTGTAAATAAAGAAACGTTCCAATTGTTTCTTTTATTAAATGTATTGTACGTTACAGTGCTTTTATATATAAAAAATATACGCAATGGGACTGAAATCGGATGAAGAAGTTACTTCTCTCGGTTGCCGGAATTCAAAAGTAGAGCCAAAAATATTACCAATCGTAATATTTTAAGACTTCACAATACTGAGATATTTAAAATGCAATTTTATGCTATGATAATGCATATGCTGAGCTCTCTTTAGCTTTATTTTTTTTTTAAAACAAAACAATCGGGCAAGAGGTTCGCCTGATGTTAAGGGTAACCAGCTCCCATATTCTACCAGAAGGCTCGCAAGTGCGTTGCCCGCCTTTTAGAAATCTGTTCGCACTTTCCTTTCTTTTGATATTATATTATGGATCACACAGAAAGTTTGGTGTGGGTTTGTTTTGGGTTGACAAAAAGCTACGAGTGAATTTGCTTGAGACAATTCAGGAATTTTTATTTACAACGCCATCTATTCAGGTTTTTAAAGTACTGAGTTTTTAAATAGATATAAAAGGCTTAACCAACTTGTTTTAAAATATAAACCATTGGGAATTAATAACTTAATACATATTATGTATGTTAAATAATGAACGCCGGTTTATGACATGCCATTTTTTATTGATCTCTTACACTATTTTCTAGTATTTGCTCTGGTTTTAGCTCATGTAACTTGTCATATTTGAGTGTGAAGCACGATCACCGTTTACGGAATCATCATTGCATCAATTTACTCATAACACATAACAAATGACCTAAAATAAACTAATAATTTATATTATAACTAGGCTGTCTTAACTGTCTGTCAATCAATTAGAAAAAAAATATATTTTGTAATTAATCTAATACTACAGACACAGAAGTGTGTCAGAATTTAATTTGTGTAATACATATAGCTTTGTTTTAGTAGAAGCCATTTTTTTTATAAATGTCTCTATGTTGCTTCTGGAAAGACAAAATAAATCTCTTAAGAAGCTGGCGAGGCGGTACTTCACTTCACTACACAGTAGGTACACACTCTATAAAGCGCAAATTCGGTCCCACATGGAGTACTATTCTTACCTCTTGGCGAGAACTCCCCAGTACCAATACCTTCCGCTTGCCCAAGTTCAGAGTAGGGGAGACCGGGTACAAACGTAACGGCGGGTCGAAAGTAACAAATGCTCTCTAGATTCATCCAATGGTCGAACACAGCTCCGCTGCCGTCAGGCGATAGCTGAGAGCACCCCCCTCACTTGTAGTTAGTCGCCGCGTACTTCAAGCACTGTTAGATTGTGTGAGAGGATACTAAGTGTTTTTACAAACCAAAAGTAAGTTTTTCGATATCTTGTTATTTAATGTTTACATAGTCGTAAAATGATGGTAGTAATCTGAATGTTTGCATATCTATTTTTGATTAGATTGATTGTACATTGTTTAAATTTGTTTTTGTTTAGCTCGTTCCGTTCTAAGGTTATCATCGTTTCATGTTTCAACAAAAATGAGGAAGGGTACAAAAGTAACATAGTCCTATGGGTACAAAAGTAACAAGTTACTGTTGTCCCCGTAATGATTTAATTACCTTTACTCCAACAGAATGCCGCGACAACGCATAAGAACAACTACACGACACATAAGTGTATAGAAAAGCGGCGGATAATTTTTTTTCTGAAAGGTGGCACGATAGTCTAATGGCTGGTAATGAATGGTTGACGGGTTTTTAAAAACGGCACCCGAGCCTCTGTTTGAGATCTCAGAGTTTCAACGAACATAATGTGAGCAAATTTTTTGATAATCTTGCTGAGGTAATTGATAGGTACAAATTTGAGCCAAAAGATATCTGGAATATGGGTGAGACAGGGGTCCACTGTCCAAAAACTTAGCACGATTGTTGGTCAAAAAGGAACTGAACAAGTAGGTGCAGTAACCTTAGCAGAACGTGGAAGATTAGTAACTGTTGCTGTTGCGATTAATGCTCAAGGAGGACACATACCTCCTTTTTTCGTATTCCCATTGAAACAATTCCAAGACCACATGATACTTGAGGGTCCTGTTGGTTGTGCCGGAGCTGGCAATGCTAGTGGATGGATGCAGAATGCAGAACTTTTACTTTTTACATAAATACTTGTTGATAATAAACAAGTATTACATATAATATTGTATTAAATACCAACCTCTTCTTCTTGTTACTTTCGACCCACAACGTGTTACTTTCGACCTGCCTACGTGGTCGAAAGTAACAACTGACGTTTTTTTTTTAACTCTCTGTTATTCATATAAAACGCACCATAGTAAAATAAATCGAGCTGCTAGTGTAAAGAACATAAACTGAATTTATATATGGTTATATTAATTTAATGACAATATTAAAACCTAGCCACAAATCAAGTGTGAAGTACAAAGTGTTATTTTTGTACCCGGTCTCCCCTAATTGATCAGATTAATACCTGCAGCTGAGTTTCACTATCGTTCAACGAGGTAGAATACGAATTACGATTCGTATCACCTCTACTTCCGTCGTTCCACAACTGAGCGTTTTTTAAGGCAGTTTTTGCCGCGCACCAGCGTTGTGGAACCAGCTGCCCACTGAAGTATTTCCAAACCAATTTCAGTTAGGGTCCTTCAAGAAGAGAGGGTACCAATTCTTAAAAGGCCGGCTACGCAATATGGGTGTCCGGCGGTATCACTTAACATCAGGTGAGCCTCCGCTCTCCTGCCAGTTTGCAGATATATACATTTTTTTTAAGAAAACGTAGCAGTTGGTATAGTATAAAGTTACAAGGCAACAATGGTAGGTTTTCTTAGTAAATCCAGGTCATAAAAAGGAATTTCGTCAAACATTTCCCATAATTTGAATTTCAAATAAGCCTCAGTAAAACAAAGCAATATTTTGTCACGACGAGTTGCTATTACCGTTGTAATCATTTCATCGTGGGAAAACCTATTTTCCTAAAAACTATTCGATCTATATACTAACTTAATACAAAAAGCATCATGTATTTGGTTTAGGACTACTTAGGGTAAGATTCAGAAACTTTAAGTCTGACTCCAATAAGTCAAAAATGTATAGATATGTAAGATTTTGCCATACGGGAGTCATCCTCGTCATAAAACACATTTAACTTCAACTATTAATTTTGACTAACTATAAAACTGTCCCCAGATTTGGCTTAACAGAAATCAATATCAAAATTGTAAAACTATGATATTTTAACAATTCCATACTACCTTGCGATTCTGTAACTCACTTTTCAAACTCGCACAGCGGTCATTTTACGATTTAGCATCCTAATAAACAATAAACTACAAGATCCCTCCTTATCCTACCTTATAGAATCGCAAGGCTGGTCTTACAAATTAGGCAAAATATTTTTTTTACATAAGATTTCTAAATAATAATTCATTGTTCAGTCATCAAATGCACATAAAAACGTTCAGTGATCGTAAGCTACTGCTAATTGCCTAGAAAACAATTTCGATGCATCCTGACGCATTCTAAAAAGATTAGATAGATTATTATTATAGGTAAAATTCCATCCTTTGCATCTCGACGTCTGGCGGTCCACATCACAGCGCTTTTAAGGCACTTTCGCTGCGCACCACCTCTCTGTGGAACCAGTAGAGGTATTTCCATAACCGATACGACTAAGCGGCCTTCAAGAAAAGAGCGTACCATTCCTTGAAAGGTCGGCAACACACCCGCTAGCCTCCCACGTGATCATATCTCTACCTACAAGATGGCAAACAATTCTCGAACAAAATGGTACCTACATACTTTAGTTAAATGTAAATAAACTATATTAAATAAATATGGTAAAAAAAGCTATAAAACACGCTTTTAAAGCACATCAAACTAAAAGGTGAAAAATAATTCCTAATTTAGGCTGAAAATGGTAATGAACAAAAAATACTGGTTTTATTGTGAAAAAGTTTGGGTTGCTCGATAGACGAAAAATATGGCACAGAGCACCCATTTAAACTATATTTATTTTCCACTTTTTAGTCCTAGCAGCAATACGTGTTGTCTCAATTTAATCGTATTGCTTTGTGAACAAAAAAAAATTTCATTGTTTTTTCGAGAAACGAAAAGTGTACAAAGTTTGAATTAAATCTGTCCGTTTAAAGTGGGTCAAAATCGAGTCCGAAGGAGTCGGTTACATACATACAGGTGAAGCTAATATAAAACGTGTAAAAACGTTGTGAATTCTTGAAAAATGCGAAGAAACTTTTTCCCCAACCTATTAAATCAAAAATTTACTTAAAATAGTGAATATTATTACTTTTATCATGCCGTTATAGAAACCACTAAGTTCAGCAATTTTCTCAAGGTGTGTCAGCGTTTATAACGGGTTGAGTCAATTATCAGTTTTATCGCTATAAACCAAGTCTGGAATAGAATAAATTTTATATATACAGGGTGGCCAAAAAGTCGTGGATCAAACGCAAATAGGGGGTAGATGAGGTCATCAGCGGCAAAAAATTGTTCCACGGGAGGTCTCTAAGGTCAACCCCTGCAGAGTTATGATTTATTTTGGTTTTTATATGAAAATTGACTTTTTTTAACTAATTATTATTAAAATTCGAAAATATCTTCATTCTATATCTTTTCCATAATATCCACTAGATTGGTACTGATGAGTTCTTGCGTTTGACATACTATTTGTAGTTGTTTATTGAGTGTATTGAAGATAATATTAAGTTAAACGATATAACATTTTTTTAAATCATAACTTTTTGTTTACTTCGGACCCCACTGTGAAAAAAAATTACTCTACCGAAAAGTGACCCTGTATTACAAGTTTTGGCGCATTTTATAGGGAGTCTGAAAAGGTATTACACATGGCCATGAGTCGCCCTAATATCTTTCTAGGAAGAATTACAACAACAACAAGTGTGAAATAATTGTATTAAAACAATTATTTCTCATAGGTTGTTCGTAGGAAACAAAACATTTTACAATAAATGCTCAAAATTCCTGCCTCTGACCATAATAATTAATCTGCACCGTCTAATCAAATTCCTACATAACCCTCCAGCCATCTGTCCAATTTTTTGAATCTAGTCCGATTCACACAGCACTGGTCACAGGTAGGTAAATAATGTATCATAAGACCGAATCGTTGTTGTTTTTTCGACCTAGAACGATATTTGTGCCACTCATTGCCATGTGTAATACCTTTTCAGAATCCCTATGAAATGCGCCAAAACTTGTAATACAGGGTCACTTTTCGGTAGAGTAATTTTTTTTCACAGTGGGGTCCGAAGTAAACAAAAAGTTATGATTTAAAAAAATGTTATATCGTTTAACTTAATATTATCTTCAATACACTCAATAAACAACTACAAATAGTATGTCTAACGCAAGAACTGATCAGTACCAATCTAGTGGATATTATGAGAAAGGTACAGGATGTAGATATTTTCGAATTTTAAGAAGAATTAGTAAAAAAAGTCAATATTCATATAAAAACCAAAATAAATCATAACTCTGCAGGGGTTGACCTTAGAGACCTCCCGTAGAACAATTTTTTGCCGCTGATGACCTCATCTATCCCCTATTTGCGTTTGATCCACGACTTTTTGGCCACCCTGTATTTACAATCTAAATCTCAATAATCATATAATAAGAATTTGTATGAATTTTTGAATAAATTTAGTTATGAAAATCCATTAAAAACCTCCATAAACATCTGTCAAGTTCGGTTTAAAGATACTTTATCTCTCAAAGAATTACATTCAATTAGTAAGAAAATTTAAATTGAAGGTAGTTGTGAACATTTTGTTATCAAATTAATAGAAAATATACAGATATGAAGTTCAATCCATGAAAATAATTATTCGTTCTCGTTAGTTTATTTATTTATTTAACGAAGTGATGCACAAATTACACAACGATTAAAATATAATAATTATAAGGAGGGTAACGGGCGAGCGATCTCTTCCAACCCCTGAAACGAAAAAATTGAATTAAATATTCTAAGCACAAGAAGTGCAAAGCTACATAAGATAAATAATATAATAAAGAAAGGAACAAAACAAACCTATTTAAACAAGTTATGGTTCACGTTTTATATAGTATATATGTAATCAAATACGAGAGCCTAAAACTGTTTTACATTAACATAAATTTCAGGGATTTTTAATATTATCTTTCAATCTAACAACTTAAAAGAGAACTTCTTAATTGCGTATACATAAGCACGGAAGTATTTAACATTAACTTGAACTTAATATTTCACTCGAGATAATGTGCAATGATCCGTTATGTAAGTGTCACCTTTCTCTAGATAAAAACATGTTACAGCTACTGTTATTAACAATGTGACCTTTCTTCGCGCTATAATTAAATAGTTTTTTTTTGCATTTTGAAGTGCAACAATATTTTGATGGATTGACATTGACAGTTTTATTTTAGAAATAGAAAAAGTCGAAACAATAAAATTATTTTTATTTTTTAAATAAAACATTTAATAATAATAAAATAAATAAATCTTTTTACGAATAAGGTTTTTTCAGTACTGTTTATTTGACTCCAACCCATGCATTATACATTCTCGTCTAAGATGTTTCATCAAATCATGGCCGGCATACTAATTCCGTAACTTGATACGCAAATGAAACCTTGTAAATATTAAGTTTTTGTATCAACTTTTATATAGTGTTGCTCAGAGGCCTTAGTTTTTCTAAAGTAGATGATCAGTCTTCACACGACTTTGCGGGTTTTCGTCGTGCTAATTCGTTACTATGTTTTCCATCAGCGTATGAGAAATTCATTACACATGTATATTGATGCGCAGTCGGGATCCGAAAGCACAACTTTGATTGGTGTCTGGGTATTTTTTATGGACCCGTAAAACATCGTTGGGCAAACAAAATCACAGCAAGTAGCGCTGAAAATAGTTGACCAATTGTTTATTATTGTCTGCTTAATTAATACATCTTTATATACATAATTCTACTGTACGTATGTCACTGAACTCCTATTAAACGGCTGGACCTATTTGAATGCATTTGTGGCACCCTGGATAGTATAGATTCAGCCCGGCAGATGGCGTTGCAGACGGTAATTTCATACTTTGTTTAATATCCTAATCGCTTGTAAAGCATGCAAGACAACGTCTGTCGGGTCCGCTAGTTATTATAAATATCTACAACGAGTGTTGGCCTAGTGGCTTGAGCGAGCGACTTTCACCCTTGAGGTGTAGGTTTGATCCCCGGCTGTACACCAATGGACTTTCTGTCTACGTGCGCATTTAACATTCGCTCGTACGGTGAAGGAAAGCATCGTGAGAGAATCGGTTTGCCTTGAAAAAGTCGACGGCATGTATCAAGCACAGGAGGCTGATCACCTACTTGATTGACAAATGATTTTGAAACCGATACAGAAATCTAACGCTCAGAACTTATAAGGTATGACTATATTCATAGATTACTCATTTGATATTAAAAATATATTTTTAGGGGCCAGATCTTGTCATATTATACCTTACTAGTCTATTGGAAATTTTGTTATTGACAGCTACACATTGTTTAAGAATTATTGTATGATAAATTACGCAATGTCCATAAATATGTTTGTATGTATATGAATTTGAGGAAGATTCTGCGCAATCATACCATCAGCGGTGCAGGTGCTTAGAAGTGCAATGATGCAACTTATTTGTTTACTCGAAATTATATTTATATAGAGTTAATAGTACAACCATAACGCACTGCTATCAGTGTAGAAGCGTTAGTTGAAATAAGATTACCGTCGGTTAGAATTTAGCAGAGTTAGTCAGTTCCAATAATTAAGTTTTACTTAGGCTAAGTGGTTGATCAAAAATTAATTACCAACCAACATACATAAGGGGATTGATTACTAGTCTTAACTAATCGGGGGGGTTTGAATAAAATCTTACGACATCTCATCTCATCTCATCTCAGTTTAGGGGGGGGAGGGAGATACAGAAAATTTAAAAAAACACCTCACGTAATTTATGGACGCCCCCTAAGTAGTAGGCCTTGGAGGGCAATGTGGTCTATTGTGATCAATATTTAACTAAGGAGAAAGAAAACACTATTCAACCTTAATGCTTTCTATATTTATTCGGCTTCAGTTAAATAATGTACTAATTAATTTAATGCCTGATTTTTTATAGAATGTCTTTATACAGATTCTCGTTTAATTATAGAATATTCGTAATTTAAATATGAAACCATAGATAGACGTCAACACTGACAGTTTACTTCTTCTTAAACCACAGATAACGCAAACAGTAAGTAATCCAGTTTTATGTATACACTCATCTGTAGCAGTATTAATTCTCCTTCTTTTATAACAAGTCTGTTCACTGCGACGTAATTAGACATTATAATCTTACTTAGAAATAACAAGTAATTTAAGTCTAACCTAACTTAATATACGAAAGTGTCCATTACAGTCTCTATTAAGGGCAAGACACCTCTTGTGTATTTATTCTATATATTATATAAAAAATGTTATTACACCGTTACAGAGTATCTGACGGGTAGATTTTTATTTCTTTATATAAGCTAAGTTTATTAAAAATTTCAAGTATATACTCTTTAGTGGCAGCGTCAGACTAAGCAAACATAATAAATAAATAATGTATCTGCTTATAAGATTAAAATCTTTGACTTTGAAGCACTTTACAGTCACTTACTCTAACACTAATTCCAATATTTTTTTCCATTTCACCCCTCTTATTAGGTCCGTGATCTTATTGACCTTAAGCCTCGAATATTTATTCTAGTTTAAAATGTATAATGTTTCAACATCAGTACAGATATGATCAACTTTATTTTAGGCGACGAAGAACATCGTCAAACTGGAATAGGTACAGCATCTTACTTATCCATTTCGTCCCTACTGTAAAATATTGTGTACAAGTGTGTACGTAGTAAAACAAATTCTCTATAATATGATGAGCAGGCGCAGGACTGACAGCAATAGTTGATGATGTATTTTTATTAAGCAGTTTATGACATAGAAATGTTGTAACAGCTCCATACAGACAGTAATATTATAGATACGACAATAACATTAGGAGTGTAGTAACAGAAGATTGCGTGCACAATGGGCCGGCGGAGCGTGAAATTCGCACAACTATGTCTTTCCGCACCTGCGACTGCGGCCTATATATACTTTGGTGCGATGTTTGTGTAGGAAGCACGTAATCTATACGAAATAGATATAACATTCATATATGGAAGTATTATTTGAGCCACGAAGTACGGAAGGAATACCTTCTTCTATCTTCGGTTTTTTGGCACCTTTTTCACCTTGTCTTTAAGGCCCGCATAGATAAATAATTGGTCTAAAACCAGGATTGGAACCTCCGTCCAAGTAGCCGTATGTCGGTATCCTCACGATATTTTTCAACGTCGTAGAAGCAAATGTTACTGTGTACATAGAAAAAGTTTGGTTACAGTTGAAGGGTGAACGACAACCACAGATAATTCCTAACCATTGGCCAAAGGTTGTTGTAACTTAAACACTAAAAAGTGTATTTTGAAGATGAACATGATTCGTTAATTTAATTATAACAATTCTTAGGCAAGTGTGATATTATTTATAGCTTTAATAAAATAAAAATACAATTAAACTAACTTATTTACTAATAATATAAGGCGGGATAAAAGATGGACACATAATAACAAAATGGACGGGAGCTACTGGAAAGAGAGATGTATAGGACGACAAAAAAAAAGAACTATCGGGAAAAACTGGATGAATATTGTTAAATACAAAAAGGAATGGAAATATATAAAGGACACACTAAAAGGGGCCATACAAAAACTAAACCACTAAAAAATCTAATTTAAAATGTTTAGAACGTATACTAAAACAACTAAAACTCATATTAAGAAGTGTAAACTAGGGGGGCCTCATTGACTAGCGGTCTTATTAAGTGGCAGCTAGATGAGGGGTACCGGGTTCGATTCCCGGTTCGAGGGCAAGTTTTAATATAATTTAAATTTGTTCTCGGCCTTTGGGAGGGTTGTGCGGTACCGGGCGAGTGCTTTAACCGTACATTGAGGACACAGTCGAATTTCTAAAGACAAAGCACTAATTATAAAAAAATTCTATACTTGACGCTGGCTAATGCACAAATCGTGCCAGAGCCATAAAAAAATGTGTAAACTAACCGATTGTTATTATGTATTTATTAATAATATACTATAAAACGTACAACAACTGTTATTGTAATTAATTGCAAATGAAACTGATTTGTTTATTTCCAATAATAATTAAACAAGTATTCGATCAGTAACACATTAAGTGTGATATTACTTCTTTATCAAAATAACAATATTTAATTACATAGATTTGCCTATAAGAACACAATAGACATGCCACATTAACAACCAATATCATTGTACAAATTGTTCCGATGAAACCAAACTATATATCAATACGTCAGGCTTTCTAATGTTAGATAAATTACATTTTGAAATTACGTATTAAACAAATTATTAGGAAGGCAATGGGCCGATTACACTGGAACGTTAAGTATAGGCGAAATTTTACTCGAAAACCTAATAAGACCTAGGTACTATGTAACATACGAAATTGTGTTTTGTCGTCAGATGGCGTCGTTTCAACAAAAAAATATTTAATAATTATTGGATAAATCAGTGGCGCTACAACCTTTTTAGGTCTGGGCCTCAGATTTCTGTATATGTTGAATGATCATTTTTCAATTTATAGGCAAGTAGGTGATCAGCCTCCTGTGCCTGACACAGGCCGTCGACTTTTTGGGTCTAAGGCAAGCCGGTTTCCTCGCGATGTTTTCTTTCACCGTTCGAGCGAATTTAAAATGCGCACATAGAAAGAAAGACCACTGGTGCACAGCCGCGGATCGAACCTACGACCTCAGGAATGAGAGTCGCACGCTGACACTGTTCAACATTTGAGATATACATCTAATAATAGGTAAAATAATATACATATTTTCCTTATCTTACATCAAAATACAAAAAATACGTGAAAGCTTAATTCATTTTGGTTTTCGACATTGATTTAATAATATCGATAGAGCACATTCGAATAATTGCAAGTTATTTTTAATTTTCTTTAATATTAAAAATATTAAATATGTTTAACAAAACTATAAATTGTCTGAGTGTGAAACCAGTGAAGTGATCCGGTCATGCGTTCATTTACACTAAGTGAATTATGAACCACTTTTTACTTTCACTACTTAAGGCTTCTCGTGCATAGGTACATGGGCAAGCTTACACTTTTGATTGTAAAATCTACGAGCCTTATTCCGACTAAGTGACGCTGTTTAATGTTAATGTTATCAATCACATTTCATTTATTCGTGAATATAACTTATAAGAATTAACAACTAAACTTAACTTATTAAGATAGGGTGATGAGTAGGTACTTCTTAAAAAAATTAACTTACATTTATGGTACCTAACTAGACATGATTCAAATTTATGTTATTTTTTTTCCCTCAGCAAAATACGGGAACATTTTCATATGAAACTAAATATATATCCTTGAAAATTTTAAGCGGCTTATTTATGAAACAACATATTTATTGTAATAGCGCCATCTAGAGTACAATATAGACACTTTGACAAAAAGATTATGCTTTCTTCGCGTTGGTTGTTAACGCCACCTAGTATAGCAATGTTAAAACAATACTTGTGTTATTTTTATTTAAGCGTCATCTAGCAGATTACAAACTAAAACATAGTCAAAACGATGTCTATACTAGTATGTGCGTTACATCATAGATGGCGGTAAATGCCTATTAGTAAAGTAAATATAGTAGTTACAAGGGGGCGTTTGTAGCAATAACCAGAAATGTAAAACGCGGTATCGGTACAGAGTGGTAAATAGTATAGTTCTTTAACATAATATTATTCATTATTAATACATGCATGATAATTTTCGATCCTTATAATACATATATACCAATGAATTTTAGGTCCGTGGGAAAATTAATTGATGAAAGTGTCAGAAGGTACGGTAATAAATTTTATAATTTATATTTCATCGTCGTTAATAAGAAATTAGAAAACATTAGTAATTAGACCATAATTACAGGACAAGAAAATATGAAAATAAAACCGATGACCGTGTAAAGGAAACGGAGGTGTGCATCGAACAGACATCACATCCCATAGAACCATCGAAAATAGTGGTATCAAGAAGTCCACGAACTTTTGTGGCTTTAGAATTATGGTATCAAACGCATAAAGGCAACTAATAAATCGTTAATTATAATGGTTTTTACTTTTTATTTCGAACTTGAGATTAAAATTTGAAGTTCACTACAGATCTTACCGGAACTCACCCCAAATCTCATACTTTTAGGTAATCTTAATTCCTATTAAAACAATTGTTTATCGACATAAGCTTAAGACGACACAAACCTTTACATATTATCGACCTTAGTGTGGCCGAACATTTTCTAATTTTGGAAATTAATGAAGCCTATGTTATAACCCTGATAAACTGGGTTATCCTACAGGGAATAAAAGGACACAGTGGATCTCTCGACAATGATGCTGCCGACGAGCTTGCAAGGAGAGGTTCCAGGAATTATGCCGGTTGGCCCGTACCCTTGCCCTTCTCGCAAATGCGAACTGGATTCGCTAAAAAAACGCAGAACTCCAACATCATGGATGGTTGCAAAACGCGGACTGCAGACAGTCCGAAATAGCGCCGCTAGTACCCGCTTACCCGCAGAATTAATCTCAAAGTAATGATAGGACAATTACGGGCCACTGTCTTTCATAAACATCTCTTTGTTAGCTAGGACTTTAGGCACGACCGTCCAAATGGTCATCTAAGTGCGAAAACCGAGTCGACAGTACATACATACATAAGCCTATGTTATACAATGTAGCATTTTAATAATGAAATAATTTTTATTCCAAACATACAATTAGAAAATATAAACAGAAAACTCTGTATAATATTAGATTAATCTAGCTTTAGGGATTATTTAATTTAGAACTTCGGTTTGTGGGCATTAAAGTAACAGTCTATTTAATTGGAATTCTAACAGATTTTCAACTCAGCATAGGTTTTAATTGTCACTCAATTAGGCAAATTCTAAAGTGACACGAAACCGCACTAATTTATTTAATTTTATATAGAGTTGCTGCCTGTCGTGATTAAACATTTAAATTAAATAATTTAATTGTTTGTGATTCAACAAAATATATTACAGGCTTTTATTAATATTTAGGATGGTAAGAAGTTTTATTGGTAAACGCACTGAAAGCAGGAAGTACTAGTTCGCAATTAAAATCTCTAAAAGAAAAATCTTCATTACCTGTCCACCTCGTGTCACCTCGATTCACCTTTTTAGTTTAGTTTTTTTGTTTCTGGTTTTTCTAAATAATTTATGTATTATGGATTTTTGCACTTATTGCTATACCTTATCTATAAGGTAATATAGATAAGGTATAGCTAAAAAAGCTAGGCTAGCAAAACCTTATCTATATTATTATTATATATATAATTATTTTTATTATTATTATTTATAAATAATAATAAAAATAATTTATTATTATTTTTTACAGTGGTTGTCTGGAAGAGATCGCTCGAAAGCGATAAGGCCGCCAATTGCCCTCATTGGCCTGGGACCGACTTTGGTGAAATTTTTCGTGTATATCAAGAATAGTTTAGATTCCAATTAGATGCTTCTTTTTTTTAACAATTACTCATGTAACGAACTTTATACACTAATTTTAGTTGCAATTAAGAAGAAACTGTAATATAACCTCGTCTTGGATAACAATTCTTAATTTGAATTTGACATTGAAGTAATTTGATTATAGACACTTTAATTCAATGAGAATTTAGCTTTTTTTCCCAAGCTCTGTATTTAAAATGTTTTTTTAATAAAAAGTAAATTGTTTCAAATTCTGTATATAGACGGCAAGATTTTTTCTTTTTAAGGTTGTTTAAATAAAGTGCAATGTTCTTGTCCACGATCTTTGTAACGTCTCTTAAAAGCAGTTTCATGTATTGAGTAAAAGAAAATGCAATTAAAATAATGTCTTATATAAGCTGGTAACACATCGGTAGTTACAGTAATAGTAATTGCCGGTTTAGGTGGACATTTTCTTAATTTTTTGGAAAAACTGAAAATGTTACATTTTAATTGCGAATGAAATTTTGAAATCTGTAGAGTTTTATTTATTCGTTTGAAACATACACAAATATAACTGTTTTATTATACTTAAATGATAATATTATCTTAGCTAGTAGTTATTTTATTTTATTTATTATAATAATAAATATAGGTATAGATTATCTTACAAATTATGAGAAGTTAGTTATTTTAAAGTAGGCAGAGACCACAGACCTCCTTTTGCTACGGTTGCTGACATACTCTCGATTCATACACTTTCATGACAATCACCATGAATGGTCCTTGGTTATGGCTACCTTTAACTTGTCCCTTCTCTAGTACCTCCTGGATTCAGTTCAGGTATGACAAGGCCTACCCAACGCGACTTCACCATCCACGATTTCCTTTTCCTACTTGTAAGCCGCTTCTCACTCATCCGTTCTACATGGCCAATCCACCTAAGGATCGAATTAAAGATTTAAGTTGGCGCCTGGTAGATAGTACCACCGGTGACGCCAGCCCTGCGATTCTGTAACTCACTTTTCGAACTCACACAGCGGTTTTCGCATCGGCGGTCGCTCTCAAATCAGTCGTGAAGCAGTCATTTTATGATTTGGCATTCTGAAAAGGTGGGAGCTTGTAGTTTATTGTTTTTCATACCGCTGTGTGAGTTCGAGAAGTGAGTTACAGAATCGCAGGGCTGAGCTGGTGCTTTCCTCGCTAACGAATAAGTGTCGCAATATAGCGAGGAAATGCTACCAGCATTAAAGGTACTCTGCCATAGGGACCAAACTCTTGTAATTTGTTTTTTATTCTATTTATTAATGCTTAATAATAATTTTGTATTTTTAATTAGTATGAATAACAACAATAACAGTTAAAAAATAGTTTGAAGCTTATAATAAAAAAAATAAAAATCAAACATGTGTTCTAACCCTTACATTACAACTCGTTGACCCGACACGCCTTACTCAAGGACCTCTATTCAGTCTGCAACATGTCCGCGAACACTCTTTTTGGTATTCTCATGGTGAGTCCACTTACAGTTACTTTAAAAATAAAACTATTTCTTTTTAATGTAAAACTAAATTTTTAATTTATAGATCAAGTAAAATTAACATGAATTCGTAATTGATTCAACAATTAATAATTTCCTACACTGTAAACTTTGGGTAAGATTCAGAAAATAGCGCGAACTATAACTTCTCTATGTCAAAATCTAATACAGTTTTAAGAGCTTTTAGCTACGAGCCACGGCTTTCAGATACTAGGTTTGTATATAATATATACATTTGTGATTTGTGTTACATAATATTTTGTCACGTTTATTTGTAAAATACAAATATAATACATAAACAAACTATACATTTATAAATGTATAGTTTGTGCTGATAGCGAACCGTTGGTGACACTAATATAATTGTTATTTGCTACGCGTCATTTTAATTGTTCACAAATATAATTCAACATTAGGTATCAAGATGATTACTGTCGAACAATAATGACGTAACCAAAAAGGTAATTGATTTAAAATAATTTTAGATAACTCTCCTTACAACTTTAAATTGCGAGCTAATTTCGGACAGCGGCTGGCAACCCATATCAAGTGAAAAAGTGTTTAGTACAAGAAATTTCATTAAAACACAAGTAAATCGAAATTCCGAAGAAGCGCGGAATGTGGAGGAATTCACCGACAGTACATTTGGAGCGAATATAAAATTAACTGATGCCCGTGAAATATTCTCTCAAGATTTCCATCCCGAAGATTCCCATTTCCATACAGAAGGTAAGAATTTCACAAATAGCTTTTAGCAATTAAACTCTTAACTGCGAGAAAAATCCTAATAATTAAAACAAGTTATTTTTATTCTAAACTTTATTTCAGATGTACAATTATCACACAATTTGAAAAAAGAACAAGATGAACCAACCACTGTAAAACCGAGTAACCGTGTAGCAAAGAAAATGTCTAAAAATGCAATTAATGAAATAATAGATACAAGCGAAAAAAATGCATACGAAATTACTGAAGATATAGCCGGTGAACAAAGTAACATTATACTAGAGCAGTATCAACCCACCGAACGAAACCCAACAAATGACTTCTTGAAGATCCTATCCAACTACAATATTAGAACAAGCGACAAATTACCAAATTACTCCCTATCTCTACGGCAAAACAGCCGACAATCGCCTGGCAAAGATTTCGTCTATATAAACGTTCCCGTAAGGATACCACTTAGATACAATAGCCCTGATCACCTTCCAGTTGATCCTTTAATAGCTGTTTTATTATCCAACTATGGACATAATCTGCCTGGTTACTACGGTGTTCATGGAAATTATCAAAATCACTATGGCTACTCAGCTTCTAATAACATTCATAATAATAAACCTTTCGGTTCATACAAAATTTACTCCGATCTAATTTAGATTTTACTAATAATACGAAGTTATATTATTCATATCAAGGCCTAATTTTGGTAAAATTATTTGAATTTTTAGATTACTTTCAGTGTTATTTTTGTATAAGTTAAGAATTAAATATAACAATGGAAATTAGACGTTATTTCTAACCTTTCTAATTAGAATACTCGTGTATGTTTTCGGAGCAATTATTTATGGCTATATATTTTTCATATCCCGCAACGCCTCATTTGGATACAGGATAGATACACATAAGTGTGCCTATTTAGTATATGTTTTTATTCATCAATCTTTTATTCACTTGCTACCAATATTCCTTTGGGCAGTTATTGTTTTCCAGAGAATCAAACTTAGACGCAGCATTAGCCACATGCCATAACCACCTTCGTCACGTTCGTTTTAATTAAGTCGACGCAGTATTTAATAAGCTTACAAAAAATCAGTGGCGCTTCAACCTTTTTAGGTCTGGGCTCATATTTCTGAATCTGTTTCATGATTTGATCTGTTTTATTTTTCAATCTAATAGGTATGTAGGTGATCAACCTCCAGTGCCTGACACACGCCGTCGACTTTTTGGGTCTAAGGCAAGCCTCGTGATATTTTCCTTCACTGTTCGAGCGAATGTTAAATGTGCACATAAAAAGAAAGTCCGTTGGTGCATAGCCGGGGATCGAACCTACGGCCTCAGGGATGAGAGTCGCACGCTGAAGCCACTAGGCCAACACTGCTCTAAATTTACTAGTAGGCATTTTAGTCGGGTCGACATTATAAAACATTTGAAATGTTAAGTATTACAATATCTGTTAAAACTGTAGAATATTGATCGAATGTTTAATACAGCCTTGGCAATTTAAATTTAAAAAACTGGCACATTTTCTGTTCTTTCGCTATCGAATAGCGAATATTTCAAGGGAGCGTATGTGCTAGTTAGGCTGGATACATTCCAGGACGTTCCAACGTCACTTTATCTTACTATTTTCATTCTTTTACTTGATTTATTATCGTGCTTAAATTAAATTCAATGTAAGAGAAATATTCTTTAGAGAATTACGATTATTTATAGTTGTACAGCGCATCAATGTCATAAAAAGTATGCAAGCAAGTAATAAACAGTAAACTTGAACCTGTAATTCGAACTAAGGTGAAACGTCACGTCAATGAATTAATCAAGTATTCATTTGACCTCTTGCTCTACTATGGTAATGTACATACAATATGTTTATAAACTAACAAATTATGTCTTATTATAGCGATAAACATCTTTAAAAAATCATTAATAAATAAAAATAATATCAAGAGTAATAAGGAATATGTTAAACATGTAAAAATGTTATAAAATCGCATTTTTATTAGTTACAGTTTTTAAAAAAAAAAGGATAAGAGAACTTATTGTCTAAGGAGTTATCGCTAAATAGAAACATATATTATAACTAAAATACTCGACAAACACGCTAGTTCTACTAATAAATCTTTTACTAAATATTTTTCAAGGAGATGTATTGCCACACGGAGGATGTTTTGAGCTGGTTTGGTATTTGTTAAGAGAAGTGCAAGTACACTATAACTCTGAATAAGTAATGTCTACCGAACTAAAAATAACATTTTACGAAATATAAATTTGGGTTAAATTGATAACAATAATATTTGAATTAATTAGATAGTGTACGGATACGACATATTTGAATACAATTCTATTTAAAAAATATAGCCTTAACAATGCCTTAGGGAATTGGCATTTTTAAATTTAACTGAATCACAATGTTATAAAATAAATACGTCATTCTCAGCTCAGGGACCTTTATGGCGAGGAAGTAGTTTGCTCACTACACTCTGACTTATAGCGATGGTACAAGAGAAGAATGTTACAATTTTTCACCGACAAAACAAATTAAGAAATAAGAGAATCTCAACGTGTATTACGTAATGTTACTTACACAATGATTATAATATCAGGTTATAGATCATAAATTTGTTTACAGCTTTAATTTTTAGCCGATTTATTCACTCAGAATGCATCTTCCGGTTGCAAATAAATGATACGCTTAAAAGTACCTACAATAAAATTATAAGTGACAGCTAAACAAAATTTAATTTTCTTTACGTAACAAATATAGTGGAAAGGTTTATTCTTACGTTTTCCAATTTAAATTTAACACGATTTTTGGTTTCTGTATACAGGTATAGTCTGTAGATCTCTGTTATCGTTTTTGTTACGAAATTGTTTGGAACCGCTTTTCACTTGCGCCAATACAGATCAGGGTGAGAACGGTACTGCTTTATTGTTAGTTTATTGAGCGTGTTAGACAGCTTATATGACTGCAAACCACCTCCGTTTACGATTAGGTTTCATAAAAATCAAATACATGAATCAGTAGAACTCAATTAAATAAATTCTATTACGATTTATTATCGAAACAGCGCATTATATCTTCGCGTAGGCACAAATTCAGATTCACACAATTTAGATTCGTCTAATATAACTAGGAACGGAAACATCACACACTCGGCTACTTCAATTAAACGTCACAGAGTAAAAAAGTGTCCTCGAAACGAGTTAACATGTAGCAGCAGGGCAACAACTTTTCACGTCGAGTCATGAAACTGTCACATTGTGGTTAGATTGCCGTTGGCTGTAGCGAGCCCGTAACTTACTGAAATAGGATTTTCTACGGAATCTGCTCCCCATTTTTGTATGTGACGTGAGTTTTATTCACAAACTAGATTGGACTACTTTAACAGGTAAATGTATTTTCTGAGAATAAAGGAAACTTAGGATTTTTGTTTTTCAATAGGCTTTTGTGTTACGTGATAAAAATATTATTTTAATATTGATGCTACAGAGTTATGATTACTTCAAGCATTCCCATAGTAGCCTAGTCCACATCAGTGTGGCACAAATAATATTGCTAGAAGTCCATCTTGGTTGTGCTTTGGACAAGTAATCTGCTTTGAGTGTACTTAATCAATAAACGTATTTTGAGGCGCCTATAACCGAGTCACTAACCAATTCCCTCATATTTGCTATTATTTTGTGTTAGGGGATTTTATTTGGAACTAAAATGTACCTCATATAGAACAGTAATTACTATAATTTCATTCAATAATAATAATTAATATCATTGAAAAGTAACACAGCATTTCCATTGGTATTTCGACAAAAATCTGAACTATTGATTCACATGATTCTATTAAGCAAAGCCGTCTGGTTGATCAGAGCTTACAATAGCTCCCCCACCTCCCCTCCACAAACCATTGAAGGCCTGGAGCTATGCAGTAGACCGAAAAATGCAGTTAGTCAGACATTTTGCACTTTTTGCTAAACGTACATACCGACTCACTGTGGTATTGCGAGGCTGAGGTGTTTCAGGTTTAACAATTTTTAAACGGCTGCTAAAATTGAGCAAAATCCAACTAAGAATTTAGTTTTAAATATTCTATTTCTTTGTAACTATTCAAAGGTAAAAGTACGTTTATATACGAGTATAATAGCTGTTTTTTGCTTATTGCATCGTCATAGTTCTATTCTTCATATGCGAATCAATATTGTTAATCTGGGTACACCAATAAAACTACAATTGTAACCCTAGGTCATGGCCTCAGATTTCCAAATCTGTTTCGTGATCGTTAGTTTTTCTAATAGGCCTACCTTCTGTGCGTTACTATACCATATGGGGCCCGTGGCAAATTCTTTTTATCAGTATCAGTAAAAATCGTCACGTTGTACTCAGTTTAATTTTAATAAACTTCGATATTTTCAACGTTGTATTATGTCCCACTACTGTCCACACTATGGCAATAGGCCTCCTCTCTTAGGCGAGAGGGAATGGTCGGTTGTCCCCACACTAGCACAATGCGTATTGGAGACTTCACATTCATCCATAGAACTTAATATCTCTTGGGCAGGGGCCCTCTTGAGTCTGGGGCCCGTGGCATTTTGCCAACACTGCCACCCTATTGTTACGCCACTGCTTCTGTGCTAGACACACGCCGACTTGACACGTTCTGTAAGGCATGCTGGTTTCGTCATGATCTTTTCCTTTACCATACGAGCGGGGTTCGAACCTATGACCTCAGGGATTAGCGTCGCACACTGAAATCACTAGGCCAACACTGCTCTCTTACGTAAAGCTAAATATACTAATCGTATTGGATTAAACACTAATTTTCATACAATTTAATGACACGACAGGAAAAAAATAGTAAGAAGACTTACAGGAAACCAAAACTTCATAGTTTAGTTAATATGTGATATAAAACGAAGCCCCGACCGCATCTGTTTCATTTGTATGAAGGCAATGAGCTCAAGAACTACTAAACCAATTTTTGTATGATTTTCGTAAATCGTGACTGACGAAGGTTTTGGCCTACCTATGGTTTTATGTAAAACTGAAGATTTAATATCTCAGTCAGACATTAAATCTTCAGTTTCTGTATTGAAATGTATCAATTATTGTTGAAGAGGTCGCAAAATTTACGAAATCCACGCGGCTAAAATAGCTGAAAGCTAGTAATAATATTCTTATTGGTTTGATTGATTAAAAAATACGAATTACGAAAAAATTCTCTTTCATATAAACAATACATAGGCCTGCTTTAGTTAAAACTTTTAAATACACTGCGTCATATTATTTCTAATACGTTTCTAAGAACCATCTACGTTAATAGCAGACGACTAAACCGAGAATCTCTCCTGGATATAAAATATTATAATCTAGTTAACGCTCATGAAAATCACGATATTGAAAGTTATCGATCAAGGGGACACCGAAAATAAAAGGCATTAGCGTTAAATTTGAATTTTATGAGAGCTTTCATGCGTCTCGAGACATCCTCATCCCTCAGGCTTCCGCGCTTTACTTAATGACGGGAAAATAAGGATTCATTTCAATTTTATATTTGTGGGAGAAAAATAAAAACAGACGTGGTACTTTCCCTTAATGATCTTATGTTTCTCGGCTATATTTTTCTAAAATTCGGTAGATTTACGCATATACATTGAGATCGGTTTTACATTATGATATTGATAGAAAAGCTTTAACATAGAAATTACCAAGTCACACTTATAGAATTTATTAAAAGCTTTTTTATATTACACAGTGTATAGATAAAATTTAGCACCATTACGATGAACAATAAGTACTAAGCAAGACAATTTACTAATAATTTATTGGTTTGTATGTAATATGTAAAGTGTGAGTGTGTTTGTGCATAGAGAGTAGATTCATAATATGGTGTAGCAGCCCACATAGCCGCGTTAGCCTTCGTCAAAAACGAATTTCATCACTTTCATAAAAGAAGAAAGAAAAATACATTTATCTCTTATTTATCTGCAATATTGGTTACGATAATGTGTAGAAAAATTTTGTTTACAGTAAAATAAATAAATCAGTGGCGCCACAACCTTTTTAAGGTCTGGGCCTCAGATTTCTGTATCTGTTTCATGATCAAGTGTCAATCTTATTAGATAGATTGCCTATTGGCAAGTTGGTGATCAGCCTTCTGTGCCTGACACACGCCGTCGACTCTGTGGGTCAAAGGCAAGCCGGTTTCCTCACGATGTTTTCCTTCACCGTTTGGGCCAATGTTAAATGCGCACATAGAAAGAAAGTCCATTGGCCACAGCCGGGGATCGATCCTACGACCTCAGGGATGAGAGTCGCATGCTGAAGCGTGGCCAACACTGCTCTGACAGTAACAGTAATTGAACGTTCATAATTATTTTAATTCAACCGAAAATACCTAATATTTATCGATTTATATAGCTTTTGTACAATTCCAGTACAAAAATTTAATAGGTCTAGTATGAAGAGGAGGGTGGGGAAAGGCCTGACACTCGAGCAGGTCACACTGAGCGTGTACTTCCGCCGGAAATGAATCGAATTTCCTCCACTTGACGCGCCGGATTGCCAGAGCGAAATAAAGTGTCACTAGCATTTCATACTTATAGGCTTTTTGGCGTTTCTAGTTTCATGTGTTATTATAGATTGTATTGAGATCTAAGGAAATAAAACTATTCAATATTATGAGTACTAAGTTCGAAGTATGACGATCCAAAGAAAGATGAATAAAAGATCCTTCATAGAATCGGGACGACACGAAAGTTTATGCAGTTTGTTAAAATACGGAAAGTAGCTCCTTAAGGAGAAGTTTCAATTGAGACAGGCTACGTAAAGGTACTTGTACCTGTCCCACAGTGTTGGACAATCGTCCGTAAAACAACAATAATAGAATAAGGTTAATTAATAAATTGTATATTTATTAATGTATCTTCTATTATATATATTATTAACTAGCTGATCCGGCAAACGTCGTTTTGCCATGTATATCATTTATTATAAAAAATAGGGGTTGATCGTAGAGGGGTAAAAATTAGGGGCTGTATGTATTTTTTAATGCTGTATCATAATAAAAATAAATATTTATCTAAAAATTAAAAAAAAATATTTAGGGGTGGATTATCCTTAGCATTTAGGGGGATGAAAAATAGATGTTGTCCGATTCTCAGACCTACCCAATATGCACACAAAATTTCATGAGAATCGGTCAAGCCGTTTCGGAGGAGTTTAACTACAAACACCGCGACACGAGAATTTTATATATTAGATATTTTATATATCTTACTTACGGTTAATGGCTTGAAGTAATTATGGAGAGGCACAAAACTCATCATTAATTCTTAGAATTTAATATACATATTTGCTTATCATGTTTTTACAAAACAACGTGAAAATACACACCCAAAAATCACACATTTTCTTTATGTCTCAAAACCTAACTTTCTTTATCAAAAACGATTATTCATCATGTCGTAGCCGAAAAGCTACGAACAAATGTGTCCAAGAGACAACGACAAACCAAACATTAAAAGTGAAAACAAAGCTTTTTACAAACAAAGAGGTGTCTGGACGGGAGCCGATCCTGATTTAGTCGGAGTTTTCATTTTTTAATCCGATTACCCGTTTTAGCTCCTATGTTTAGGTAAATTCACCTTTGAACCCAGCTTCCTCTTAATTGGATTTTATGAATATGTGTAATTAGAATGCATCGCAATGCTTTTAAGTTGCCTCGTTAGCAAACTTTGCATAAAGTTTTATCCTTCAACAATGGATATATTTTAAGAATATATATTTTTTGTGTGTGAGGAAATATTGTCGCTCCACGGCTGTATGTATGGAACTCGATCACTGTTCCCAATGAAACTCCACGGCGCTCTTAAAACCGAGAAACAGAGAATCGCACCGCAATTATATACCTAAGCCTAAGATTAAGGGGCCAAATTTGTCACATATTATTTCCAATGACCATTTAACAGTTCACACTTAATATTTTGGCATATGCCAAGGTAATGAATACTTGCGTACAAGAAAATTATTTCTTGTTATGATAAAAAACCGTGAGAAAATTTCAGTGGTGGCCTAGTGGCTTCAGCGTGCGGATCTTAACCCTTAGGTCTGTCTGACTATGCGATTAAACACTCGCTTGTACGGTGAAAGACCGAAGACCAATACAGATAGAGAAAACCTTACACAAATGGTTTAAAATAAAGGATTCCTCTATAGACGAAAAATATGCGCCCCACGCTTTTTCACAATAATACCAGTATTTTTTGTTCATTACCATTTTCAGCCTAAATTAGGAATTATTTTTCACTTTTTAGTTTGATGTGCTCTTTAAAAGCGTGTTTTTTAGTTTTTTTTAAACGATTATTTATTTTTTAGTTAAATTTTTTTTATTTTTTTTTCGGATTATTGCATTGTCATCGATCTTTGACAGGTGCGCAAAATTTGAATAAAATCTGTCTGTTTAAAGTGGGTCAAAATCGAGTCCGAAGGAGTCGGTTACATACATACATACATACAGGTGAAGCTAATATAAAGCGTGTAAAAAAGACATTCACGTCGAATTGTAAGCCTTCGTTTGTGGTTGGTTAGATTTATTTACATTTATATTTAGAATTGTGGTTTAAGTTTTTTTTCAATTACTTTTTATGTAACTAAAATAAAAATTCCGTATAGCTTCTATATTTTCTGTAATTCCTATAAAACGATTGTCCCTCAGATGTCATTACAATTGAACCCCCTCGCATCCCCTATCCTAACGAGCGTAGATTAAAATTCCTCGGGTTTTATTTTTACCTTTGTCTAAAATAAAGGCTTTTTATAATAATATATATATATTATATAATAAAGGCTGATACAAACGAGATATATGAATTATTCAATTGTTTTCAATGGCTGTTAACATGTAGACGGATTCAACGCCTTAATAACTGCGGACTTTAATTAGTCAATAAATGCAAGAAATAAATGATATTGCATGCATGCATTTGTTTTCTATCAATAAATAATAGAAAACAAATGCAAATTTTGATTGTTTGATTTCTAAGCACCATGAAGTATTACTAAGCTACTAGCAAACCAGACCGTCACTTATCGTACACACGTCTTGAATACAAAAACAATCAGTTAATTGTAAATCTAAACCATTCGAATCTCCTTGAACACATACACAAAATCCGTCCAGCCGTTTAGGAGATAGGAGTTAGGAGGAGTACAAACACACGCACAGGAGATATCTATCATATATAGAGATTATATGCGGTGATGTTGCTTATTTCGAATACGTGTTTGCGTGTTGTTCCCACGAGAATGTAAGTGCGTGCTCCTATTTCACCATTCCTCCTGCTGATAGAGTACAAGTCTTTGTTTTTTTTTTTAATTTATGTTAATATTATTAATTACTTGATATGTTTTGTGGAACATGGTGTAATGGTTGCAGCTCCTTACAAACGTTGTGTAAAAAAAATGGCGATTAAAAAGAGTGGCGGAGAGTTTATTGCCAGTTCTTCTCTTCGTTCTACGCCCTTGATTTGAGAACTGGCAGTAAATGTAAAATTAGAAGCATAAATATGTATTTCTTTACTGACGAGTCATAAGTGTTCATTATTTTACCTACGTGATTTAATGATTGTTACTTTACTTTATATCACCGACATGGATTTCTGTTTTGTTTTGCTTATTGTTTGGTTTTCAAAGGCTGTTAACATGTATATAGTAGGGATGTTACTCTTCAATGCTAGGAAGTATTTAGGACCTTATCTACACAGAATAATCATATAAGGCAGGATTAGCTTGACGCATGAAACTTCTTCAATACAAAGAGTCCCATCTTGAGTTGTGTGCTGCGTAATGCGGAAGTAGACCGCAATATCGCAGTGCAGATTGATGAAGTTGCATGGATCTGGTTAGCGCTGCGCGTTATTAAGTTCTCATGTACTTTTCACTCGTGTATAACCTTTCTATTAAATATTTTTGTTTGGAGGCAAAAATTAAAAAAAAATATATTAGCAATTTATCATGTTTATCATTCTTAAATATATAACTATGTATAAATTCATATAATTAATAAAATGCATCTTCTACCGCATTCACCATGGAGAGTGTTCAGAAGAGTTGTTCGGATACCTGAAGCTGAGTTTCATCATCGGATTTCGAGGCAAAATACGAAATTCCACCAAAATCACCTCGCCGTCCGTCGTTCCACAACTGAGCGTTTTTAAGGCAGATTTTGGCGCGCGCCACACACTTTGTGGAATGAGCTGCCCACTTAAGTATTTCCGAACCTCTTCGACTTAGGGTCCTTGAAGAAAAGAGCGTAACAATTCTTAAAAGGCCGGCAACGCACTTTCGAGCCCTCTGGCATTGAGAGTGTCCATGGGCGGCGGTCTCACATAACATCAGATGAGCCTCCTACCCGTTTTTCCCCCTGTTCTATAAAAAAATGTGATTGAGAATAAAAGTCGATAAAGTCATTGATTACATCATGCTGCGTTTGTTGTTTTATATGAATTTACTGCGCACTAATGGAGGGAGCTCGTTAATCCTCATATTAATTGAGATTCATTGTCAGCAGACACTGTGATAAACTAATTTGTTGCTGTCATTGAGTTGGTAGTGACCCTGTCAACCAGAGAGAACACTGCGGTATCTGCAGAACTAAATTGTACCCGCTATTCTACAAGCGATGATAATCAATTTAGTTTAAAGATTTGTCAAGCTTTTCTTTTAGCTTTTCAGTTATTATACTCGTGACATCTTAGTAAAGATAATTTGTAGGTTTCAATTACGGCCTACGGAAAAAAAGTGTGTGTGTGTCAGCTACGACGCACGATTGGAGTTTACTCCTTACGAACGATAAAATGTCAATAATGTTCTGTGGCTGTCGACTATATTTTCATACTAAAGGTGGTAACAATATATGTTTTTATAATATAAATGTTTGTAGTAGTAATAAAACGTACCCACATCATCTATGCCCAAATAGGATGTTCTTTCTGTGACCAAAGTTACCTTTATAGTAAGAAAAGAATAAGAATGAACAATCTTTTTAGTTTTAATTTCACTGACCATTACTATTGACAAAACTCTATGGCACGCTAGGCAATCTACTTTTATTTTTTACACCTGTCAACACTGACAATGTTGTAACATGGCTGTCTAAACGTGAATTCAAAATAGAAAAGTCTGTGTAATGTATTCCATCTCATTCTTTCCGTATCGGGCCTTATAACTCAAATCGTTTCTTAAGGAGTAAACTGTAAACTCCAAAAAAATTACCTAAATACTTTGATATTTGGTTTACTATTTTTTTAACACGTTTGTATGCATAGACTTGTATTCGTTATACATAATAAATAAAGTTAACAGAGAGGTTTTAGATTGGTTTTATTTATATATTGTCACATTAATATCACGACATATCGGCGCACGAATATTAACGCTTCGAATATGACACACAAAGCTATCGAATTGGAAAAACGTAATGGCTTCAAATATCTCGACTGTCAAATCGCGAAAGATGAAATTTCAATACGGGATTCAATTACAAAAATTGCTTCGAGATCTAAGTGACGATACTACATTCGAGCACTCAGCTCTCGCCTACACATAATCCCGGCACTCAAAGTGAGTGTCATTTAAGACACTCTTGGCCCAATTACCTCGGCCCAATTAGTTCATTAATTACGAAGATAAAAGCATAACGCTACCAAATTACATTATCTACACTTCATTTTCTATAAGGGACTAATGATATTTCACGCTCGACACGCTTATTTTTTGATTAAAGGACCAATACTATCATTAGAACGTTATCAGTAAAGTTCCAAGCTTTTAATAATATCCAGTTAAATCTATTTTATATACAAACGAGCCTGCAGGACGCCCAAAAAGGGCAGTCATCGCAGACACCCATTTTTAGAGGTTGCGTTGCCGGCCTTTGAGGGAGGAGTAAACTCGAATTTTGAACATTTAGAGGTCGTATCTCTCAGGGAAGACCCCCACCGGAAGTCGATTCCACAGTTCGCTAGTATGCAAAAGACAATGCCTTGTGAAACGGACTGTGGAAAACTTCCAGCCATCAAAGTGATGCTGCAAGGTGTATAATAAACATGGAATATGTACCAAGATATTTTAGAAAATTTTGCATTATGGTATCATGGCTGCCAATTCAACGTCTTATAATACGATAACTAATTTAATTAGTCAATAAATTTACTATAGAAACAAAGATACGTAGGTATGTTTAATTTTTACGCTCCAGTAAATATTATAACCTTATTGCGCACCCGGCACAAGTCTAAAATAAAAAAAAATCTTATTTTTGCTATCTTCGTTATTTTGTAATTCTACGTCTAAAATTTAAAACATCTAAATTGTATTAAATCTTGATTCCACTTGCACACATATACACAAAATTTGTCCAGACGTTTAGGAGTATAGTTATATTCACGTACAGAAGATTATATGGTATCATCGACATTTTTTTTTGTATAAACATTTTCATACTAACATTACGGCAAGAAAGAAAATATACTTAAACGTTTATTTACTAATCAGTAAAATAAAAAGTAATACATTAGTCAGAGGTCTCGCTGTAAGTCCATGTTCCAAAAGTGGACTCAAATTTATTATAGTTTGGCCACTTGCCAGAACTTTTTACTGTAGGGAGAAAATCTACTTTAACTGACTACGCCGGTTTGTGTGTAACATTGTTGCTTACTTTTCGCGGCTTTATTTGAAAAACTCCACAACACTCTTATGGGATGTTGCCAAGAAATAAATTTACACTATATATATTTTGTCGGTAGCTATATTTTTTATTATCTGTAACATAACTTAATATTTTGTGATTGGAAAATCAAGCTTGTTCTTTATTCAAATTTTACTTACTTTGGTAACTCAACTAGGTTTTCTATATATCAGAGTCTTGTCCTTCAAAAGAAGAGCGTAACAGTTCTTAAAAGGCCGGCAACGCACTCGAGAAATTAAATGTTTTGGAAACTCAAGAACAGAAGCAAATTGGTATTCAGCTACAGTAATGGCTAATTTGGAAGTCAAAAATGTCTAACATTCTAGTTTCGATTCCTTTCGGGTATGAAAATTGAAAGCCCAAAAGGTGGTCATTTTGTACCAACACTATCGTGGAAATGGCCGCCTCATTTTACTTAAAATAAAATATGTTTATTATCGAATATAAGATACAGGTATCACTTATTCCATGTCATTAAATTTGTATCGGTAGACTGTAGACATCCCTACTCATCGGCAAAGAAGACAAATGGTGTAGGCTGAGAGAAAAAGCCGGCGTAAAAAACTCTCGGTACTCTTTTAAAATATCAAATCATCATACAAAACGACTATGGCAAACAACACTTATTTTAAAACAAATATCGCAAATGAATTAGAAGTAGCCTGTCTAGCACTAGTCCCAGGCCCTTTTGTCAACTAGATAATCGTTAACTTTGTAGTAACCCTTTTTACACAGATTTTCTTTAATACATTTCTTTAATTTATTAATAGGCAGAGATAATACAGCCTCTGGGATTTTAATAATGTGTATTTTTTTCCAAAAAATAATTAACTAACTTTAGATAGTCTAGTACGGGGGAATTGCAGCCTGCGTTTGTTCCGAGTATTAACATTGTGCGTAAATAATATTTTCATAAATATATTGCGAGGCAAAGGTAATAGGTAAGGTAATATTAATGTCCTTGAATTTATCTCTCAGAGATTCCCTACATAATAGGTATTTACAGAACAAATCCATATAGTGGTTATTCCGTTCCTTTAGTTCTGATACAGTGGTGCTAAGGCTGTCCTGGTGCACAGATAATACATATAACGATTTATCACGCTCTGCGTGTCAGTGTAATCGCATCGACTGTGATCCCTCGGACGCGGGAAGATTGCAAAGATTTATTCGTCTAGGAAGGGGCTGAGACACCCCAAGGTTAAGGAATTTGCATTTTTATCCAACGAAACGGATCCCACTTTGAACAGCCGAAAACAAAAATGTAATAAACGTTCTTGTTTTTGTTTAGAAATTTACAGTTTTAAAAACGATTTACATTATCTATTTTTTAAACACAGCAGTGTTTTGTTTATTTGAATAACGTTATCTTGTATTGTTTCGCATGTACAGTCTTCAGGTAACTAGGTATATTGAATGCTTTTATTTATCCGTGCTCTGTAACTTTTAATATAGCGATATCTTAATATGAGGTAGACTTTAAATGCACCGCGCATAACCACTATGTGGAAATAGCGAGCCTTCTGGCAATGTGAGTGTCTTGGACGGCGGTATCACTTAACATCAGGTGAGACTCCTGCCCGTTTGCCCCTGATCTATAAAAAATACCATATGTTTCTATAATTAGCAATTTTAAGTAATTTTTACAGATGTATTTCCGAACTAATTTGACTAATGGGCCTTCAAGAAAATAGCGTTCCAATTATTAAAAGGCCGGCAACACACTTGAGAGCGTCTATGAGCGGCGGTATCACTTAAGCACATAGGTAAGCCTTCTGCCCATTTACCCCTGTTACGTTGAAAAAAGTATCGTACAACTATTATCAGGATTCACTACTATTGTTGTATATAATAACGAAATGCGTTATTATATATAATATAAAAGGATGTTTAGTTAAAAGTGAAAGTGCCCTCCCCAACACTAGAATTCAATGTGTCACGAGGAGAAAGTCTCTTCCATTTGACATATTAATGATTTTTTGAACACTTAAAATTATTGTATTATTAAAATGTTTCACAAGCAGAATACTTTTCGATTCAGCATAGGACAGCATAGGAAAAGAGAGAGAAGAGAAGCGTTGGGCGAAGAAAGATTACTTTTTGGGATAGATTTTATGTGGTTTTGCGTTGTGTATTACATGTGTATTTGGTTTATGACAATCTACATCGTAAACTTGCTGTACATGCAGAATGTTTGAAATCTTAGAACAGCCCTGCGATTCTGTAACTCACTTTTCGAAAAGAGAAAAACTGAAAAGGTGGGAGCTTTAGTTTATTGTTTATCAGAATGCCAAATCATAAAATGACTGCTTCAAGACGATATTTGAGAGCGACCGCCGATGCGAAAACCGCTGTGTGAGTTCGAAAAGTGAGTTACAGAATCGCAGGGCTGTATACTAAGATTTCAAACTTTTTCTTAATTTTAAAACCTTTTAGAACCCTCTGCATTCCTTAATGCAAAACACGACTCTTAATTGCACATTCAGTGTTCACCAATCAACTGTTGAGCAGTTTATACGCAATATAAATGCAAATTAACGTTTGCTTATTGTCATCGAACTGTGGGTGCATTTGAAGTAATTCTTGTATTTGCAATGACAATACAAAGGACTTCTGAATATGTATGAGCCTAATGGTGTGCGGAAAATAGGCAGAGATCATTTCATAAATAATGATTTACAAGACAAAGAGGTAGCCTTTAACTTTAAGCCTTTAATATTAAAATATTATGTACAACAACTAGAATTTCATTAAAATGTTTCAAAGTCAAATCTATTTTTTCAATTAGGCCTATTAAAAAGGCACTTTTAAAAGTCATACATGTTTAACTGACTCTAATTGCCCCTTGGTAACAAAAGGTAGTTTCATATGAAGAAGAATGGGGAAGAAACTTGCTCTTTTTTACAATATTTTTATTTAAATCTAAAACTTTTGGTTAACGCTGGGTTATATACAAGTATTATCTGAATATAAACGAAGACCAAATTTTGAAATAAATAGAAAAGAGCCCTTTAAGGCCGGCAACACATACGGCAGCATCTTTGCGTTGCAGATATGCGGCGGTAAGCACTTCTTTCTAAGTGGTCTCGTTTGACCCCCCACACCTGTCCCATAAAAAATATAAAGTATTTTTTAGCTATTATTGTTTAACTATGTCTATCTAAAATTTCTGTCAAATCCACATTGAATTGTATATAAAAGATAATTATTAAAGTGTCACAAGTATTTTTTATTCAACTACTCCGTAGTAATCATACACCGTAGTAATGACCTTCCCGAGTAACTTTCCACGATCGTATGCGGAAACGTCAGTCACAGCGCCCAATATCACCCCTTTTCGCTGTACAATTATCCACTGACATGACATTCATTTTGAAGAGCATCCGTGACACGTCTATCGAGTGCGGAAGGGAACGCCTAATCGACACAACTAGAAGGGCAGTTAGCATACGAGCTGCTTCCTTTCCCGCGGGACCCCAACGCAGCGACTGCCAATACCGTTCTAACTCCTTACTCGATCGCTTCGATCGTTCGTCTAGATCATTTTAATACAAATAATAATGTTCCAAATATTGACGGACAGTTTATGAATGGACTGGACGGTGAAATTATGAAAATGGGGCAAAGTGACTTGTGGTATTGTGTTGTGCGAATGTGTTTCTGTGTTTTTGTTCTCGTAGCGTGTGGATATAGTATAGTGCGACAGCAGATACTCGAACAGCGACTGCAAGTGCTGGAGGAGCAACAGTTGATGTTGGAGCTCCGGCTACGGCCGTCAGGCCTCAATGTGCAGGTTTCCAGGTCTCGGCGGGATGCAACAGACTGCAACTGTCCAGCAGGTAACGTTTAGATTTAAAACATAAATGAACGTCTAAGTATTTGTAGCAATAAGCTTAAAAAATATTAAATTTTTATCTAACAATGTTAATAATGTATATGTTAGGTGTGAGATAAACATTTAGTAATTTTCTAGTTTTATTATAATAATAAAACATAATATAATAATAAATATACGTATTGTTTAATGATTAAATTAAAACTATCGATTTAGCTTCAATTTTTAAATTGTGCAAATTGTCTATATTCGTGCAAACTAGGTTAAGTTAAACACATTGAAATACGAGGCGTTCCAATAATTTGGTTAATAAAATTAAAAAATTAATATCGGTTTATTCCCAACACAATTAACGCCCGCAGACCTGCCGTAGTCGCACCGATACCCCGACACATTGTGTAACGGCGACCACTTCACAATATCCGGCGATAAACCCTCACCACCGATCGATACGTGACTTTATACATTCTCGCACAAGTTCCATATTGGTTCACCACCATAAGTACTCTCCTTAACGTGTTTCTACGAAGCATCGCGACGAGACAAATTGTAATGCTCTATTGTAACAGCTATTAGGTTTAATGGCTCAATAAGGAGTATTGAAAACGTGCATTCAGATCGTAGCCGGGCCTACAGATCAGCGTTTATTGAATTTAACACCCCGATGCAGGGCCGTGCGAAGGGAAGTATGTTGACCTCCGACGGATATTAAAAATGACTCCTAATTCACAGGTTTGTTATCGACGCGACGCCTTCGACTTTCCAATTCAACTTCAATAAGTCATCAAACACTCCATTCTGATGTTAATAGGTTTTTTCAAGGGTCATCCTTTTGAATAGAGATTGATGAAACCCACGGACAAAGGAAGGAAATTCGAAGTTTTCCACGAAAAAAATCAGACGCCAAGCGCTAATTACTCGTTATTGTCGGGGCGCAAAATAAAGGTTTAATTGTGTAAAGTTTGCATCCAGTTCGATCCCCTTCTTATCTCAGCCAGCTTGAGCTCAAATTAAAGAAACCTTTCCAATGGATCGTCCAAGTTTTGCGCGGATTTAGCTACTGTCAGTGACGACTTTTGTTTGTAAGACTTCACTGGAAACGCTTCTTTGAAAACACTTTCGTCTTTAGAGAGGTTTAGGTGAACTTTCTTCATTATTCTAACTTCTACAAGATTTTATTAGATCTTAGAACATAATAGAAAAGCTTATAGTGTGTACATTAAGTCTAATCCCAAACATATCTATGATTAACTATTCAATAACAGAGTTGGCCTAGTGGCTTCAGCGTGTGACTCTCATCCCTGAGGTCGTAGGTTCTATCGCCGCATTTAACATTCCCTCGAACGGTGAAAGAAAACTTCGTGAGGAAACCGGCTTGGTTTAGACCCAAAAAGTCGACGGCGTATGTCAAGCACAGGATTAGATTGACAAATGATCATGAAACAGATACAGAAATCTGAGCCCTAGACCTAAAAAAGGTTGTAGCGCCACGGATTTATTCAATTTCTAACTAGAAATATAGCATATATAACATGACTAAAATGGACAATAGCGCAAATAAATTTTTCATACAAAAAATCACAGTTACTTTAAACCTTATGTAACTTTAGGAATTTTTAATCTGTCGTATAAGAAAGGATATGAGTAATATTTATGAGTGTCTAGAGAGTACGTTGGCACATTGTTCGTTCTCAGCAGAAGCAATTCTTAAGGGGGCCATATATCTAGAGGAATTGTTTCATAGTTCCGTGGCTGCATTGTAGCGTTTCATATCGAATTAGTTTCTGCGAACTCTCAAGAACTCTGTTTTATGTATTGCAAGAAAACAACGCGCTTTTGTTACGAATTAATTGTTTGATGTTGCACAGAGCTACGTTAATACCAAACTGCAAATATAAAACGTTATATTAACTTCTTTAAACAGTATTTTTGCATATACTTATTTGCATTTTTAGTATATATCTTAAGTATCAATTATATAGGTGGATTCTAAACTAACACCATGCTCATTTTCACACTTTTCTTTTATGTATATGTATAGCGGTTAATAAATACATGATCAATAGATATAGTTGTATAGAAGTGTTGAATTTACTATTTTTTTTTATTAGGTAGCCCAACAGCTCTTAAAAAAATTACAAAATCAAATGTATGTAGTAACAAATGATTACTTAATATTACTTATAAATTAGTGTGAGTGTTTGGCTCTGTACGAGTGACAATTTACTTAATAAATTATGTAAATTTGTTTTATTTTACTTTGGTACAAAAACCGTTGTTAAAGATGCCTATTAATTACGGAGGTAATTAGAGTTAATTGCAAGCTCTATTTTAGAGTTATTTTTATTAAAAATAATTTCGGAACATTTAAGAAAGTTAATTATACTGAGAAGGGTTAAAAGGAATCTGAACATTAATTAAAAAGGGAAAGACAAAGTAAGTGATTAAGGACGATTCTTAATATTATTTACTTGGGAATTAATAAATGATATAAAATATTGTACTTATAGCCCAAGTATTATTTTTAATATGTTAATTTCGTGTATTAGCTCAATGAAGTAATAGTTTTTTTAAGGGACACTGCCAGAGGGACCAAACTTTTTAAATTTGTTTTAATTTTTTTTTATTAATTTTTAATTATTTGTATTATTACTATGTAGGTTAAAAAAATAGTAAATACTGATTGTTATGATTACCAATAATCTTCTTTATTCTAATGAAAACTCAATATAAATTGTTCGAAATACATTTTATTAATTTTTTAATAATTGATGAGGGTGATGCAAAATATTTACGCACGGCCGATCGACACATTTTTTTAGTGAGTCGTTGTTGGTTCGGGTTACGTGTTCTCGTGCATTTAGCATTTTTATTTTGGATACATACTTTTGTTAATTATAGTCGATTATAGACACGTCCACTATTTAAAATTGTATAGTGAGTGTTTAGTGCGTGTTTAAGAACTATTGTGAGGCAAGGTATCAATTATCATCAGTCTAACCTCTTTTTGTGCCCATACTAACACTAATCCAAATCCTTACGGCTGATATTATTGTGTGCCTATTTTCCTGTGAGGAGACATTGACGAGGTATGTACTCAGGACTTATTATTTTAATATGAATTGTGTATCGACGGCCACCGAACCGTTCTTTGTGGTACACATGTAGACCATAGTTTATTGGTGATTTCCCCTAAAAAGTACTTGACGAATAAAAACATGCGGAGAGTTTCTTGTCAATTTCTTTGGTAACAGTTTTAAATACCATCGCACTTTTTTGACGATACTAATTATTTAGGAGTCTCGGAGGACCTTCATTGGAACACCTCCAAGTGAGTTTTGCTCCGGAAACGCGTCTAAATATTTATATAAAAAATTTAAAGTTTTGTGTAATGTATTAAAATTTGTAAACAATCCGCCATTTTCTACTTTTCTATTGGTTATAAGTGATGTGACGTTCACTTAAAAAAATCGTGTTTTTAATTTATCGATTGTTAATAATCGTTTTATTTATTTATCGATTATTTCCTCATTTTGGAAATTTAAAGTTATAGAATAATCAACATTGAAATTAACCTAATTTCGTGTTGATAGATTATAGGGTTCCGAAATTTTTTGAAATTATCGATACCTACTCGTCTGTATTTTTTAATTAGTACTTGTATTTCATTGTTTGCAACTTTCTATATTATTTAATTTTTACTAGAATAAAGTGTTTACTTTAATATCCAAAAAGTACCCAAAACCGAATCAGAGCACCCCACTATCCACGTGGTCTTGTCTGTCTTACCCCTAGAGTGTATATAAATAATCGGAGGCGCGGAGGAAGAGCAGCCCCCACCCGCTGTAACAAAGCACAGGCATTATGAAAGCTGTAGCGGCTGAGGCTGGTCGCCGTAGGCGACCAAAAAGCCGAGGTTGCGGAGGCTTGAATAAAATGCCTGTGCTTTGGTACGCAAGGGTGGAGGGGCTGCATTTCCCGTAGCGCCGGAGCTGTCCACAAAAAAAAATATTATTTAGATTGGTTAGGTTAGAGTTAGTATATGAATATTTGGTCGCCGAAGGCGACCAGGACGCCGAGAAACTGAGGCTTGAATAAACAATTACTATTTAGATCGGAGCTGTCCACAAAAACAAATATTATTTAGATTGGTTAGGTTAGAGTTAGTATATGAATATTTGGTCGCCGAAGGCGACCAGGACGCCGAGAAGCCGAGGCTTGAATAAACAATTACTATTTAGATCGAAGCTGTCCACAAAAACAAATATTATTTAGATTGGTTAGGTTAGAGTTAGTATATGAATATTTGGTCGCCGAAGGCGACCAGGACGCCGAGAAACTGAGGCTTGAATAAACAATTACTATTTAGATCGGAGCTGTCCACAAAAACAAATATTATTTAGATTGGTTAGGTTAGAGTTAGTATATGAATATTTGGTCGCCGAAGGCGACCAGGACGCCGAGAAGCCGAGGCTTGAATAAACAATTACTATTTAGATCGGAGCTGTCCACAAAAACAAATATTATTTAGATTGGTTAGGTTAGAGTTAGTATATGAATATTTGGTCGCCGAAGGCGACCAGGACGCCGGGAAACTGAGCCTTGAATAAACAATTACTATTTAGATCGGAGCTGTCCACAAAAACAAATATTATTTAGATTGGTTAGGTTAGAGTTAGTATATGAATATTTGGTCGCCGAATTTTCAATTATTTTTAATATTAAAATCGAATACAAAAATCGATTTTCACTTTAAAAAAAATCGATTATTTTTCACATCCCTATTAATTTTATAAACTTAATCGGCCATTTTGAAATTTGAATGTGGTTTATGCTAGACTAGCGGTAATTAGTTTTACAGTGCAGTTTACTTTATAAATCCGTTTCTTTTTTATTTTCACGTGAAAGTGCAGTTCTGGAGCAAAACTCACTTGGAGGTGTTCCAATGAAGGTCCTCCGAGACTCCTAAATAATTAGTATCGTCAAAAAAGTGCGATGGTATTTAAAACTGTTACCGATGACTTTGAGAAGCGAGCCGTTGAACATGTGAATATTTACTTTTTTTCATACTGAAATCTTAATTTAATAATAATTAATAATAATTTAATTATTTAAGCAGACAATCTTAAAGGTGTTATTTGCAATAACATATTAATACAAATATGTACCACCGCAACAAAACCGCAAGATAGTAGTTTTCTACAATTTTTTTAAAAATGTAATAGGAGGCAAACGGGCAAACGGGCAGGAGGCTCATCTGATGTTAAGTATTACCGCCGCCCATGGACACTCACACTGCCAGAAGGCGCGCAAGTGCGTTGCCGGCCTTTCAAGAATTGGTACGCTCCGTTCTTGAAAGACCCTAAGTCGAATTGGTTCAGAAATACTTCAGTGGGCAGCTGGTTCCACATACAGGTGGTGCGCGGCAAAAACTGCCTTAGAAAACGCTCAGTTGTGGAACGACGGACGTCGAGGTGATACGGATGGTATTTTGTATTTTCCCTTGACGTCCGATGATGAAACTCAGCTGCAGATATTAGACCGAACAACACCTCTGAACACTCTCCATGGTAAATGTGGTAGAAGATGCAGAGTCCACATCTCTACGCAACGCCAAAGGATCAAGCCGCACGGAGAGTGACTGGTCGTCGACGATTCAAACCGCTCTTCGTAGAATACGGACAAGTGGAAAGAGCTGGTACTGGGGAGCTCCCACCCAGAGGTGAGAACAGTATTCCATGTGAGCCGAATTTGCGCTTGCATGTAGGCACATTCCGTCCATTGCAATGACCCAAGTACATTTTGTTACAAGAAATTTGTTATGTTTAGGCTAAATACACCTGTTTCTAATTATAGTTATGTCGCGTTGATTTACATACGTATATTACAGACGATCATAAAGCTGTCCTGGAGTCGAGCCAAACTGAGCACTCAATATTGTGATAGATTTACTGAGCTTGCTTTGCGAGGTACCGACTCTTGGGTGGGCGTACATAGAGGTTCTATGAAATAGGGTTAGAAATACTTGCATTAGGAAAAGAACAAGGATCGACGACCTTGAAAAGAGTATTCGAAAGGTCAAGTGACCTTGAGAGTGTCCAAAATATGAAAAAAAGACAGACTGTACAAGAGTTGGGATGGTATAAAACTGGTTCCAGGCAAGAGTCCAATCTAGAATGGGGAAAGAAAGAAGAAGGCCTGGAAGGAGAATGGAGGTCTTGTTGGATCGGCAAACGGACATTATTTAGATTTTTAAATTTGTTGTGTAAAAGGAAAAGCAATTTAGCGCAATAGAGGCTATTTTTATGAACGCGTATATGGGTGATAATACATTTCAAATCTAATAAAGTGCTAAACAAATACGGTGGGGACACTTTATTTATGACAACGATAAAAAAAATATCAAGGCAAATCCCCTTTTGATAGTGTATTATGAAATATTAGCAGTAATCAAAGTAAGTGTAAACTTATTGAATATTGTATATTATATGAATTGTTTTTTGCTTATATAAGATTGCCATTCTATTTTTACACCGTTTTTAAACTTTATAAAGTATGTTAAAACTTTTAACATAATTCTAAAAACCTTGAGTTAATATTTATTGTGAGTTGTTGTTGTAGAGAGACGGCTTTGATGGAAATTTAATTTCGAAAACTAGATGGAAAGACAATGTAAAAAAACGCTACTTTCCCCATAGTCCCTAAACACAATTTATTCACGAAGCATAAGCGAATTTTCTAATAACACATATGCATTTTAATTTAAATATACGAAATTTAAATATCAAATATTTATATAGGTGTGTGTGGAGTTCAATTTACACTTATGAACGTCAGTAAAGATTTATGTTTCTAAATTTACATTCATTGCCTGTTCTCAAATTAAGGCCGTAGACGGAGAAGAACTGTCAACTCTCTTATCTTAAATTAGAGCGGAAAAATATGTTCTCTACTCTCTAGAGTCTAGATGCTAATTAGGACCACTTCCATAGCGTTTAAAAAACAAGCCGTGTTTTGAGTTCTATTCCCTGCTATAAAAATTTATTTCAACCAGGCAAAGAACCACTTGCTACTTGGACCAATGAAACAAACACTGACGAAGCCCCTTTATATCTATTAACAACTAGCGGACCCGACAGACGTTGTCCTGTCTTAACTATGAATATTTATTTCAAATTGGTATAATTAATAAAAAAATATTTCAGAAATAAAGTGTTTATTATTCTAATGCTTAATGTTATACAACATTCTTTGTTTGTTTTTCTGGCTCGCATATTATTATATTATCAATATAATAACTCCAATCGAAGCATTTATTTTAAACGATATTCATTTTTCTTACATACTACTCTTTGACGATATTTGCAGCGCGCATTCTGTCAATGTTATGTCAAACGTATGGCGTTACATCAAAAAGTTTGAATTGTATGGTGGTTAAGTATTCTTAAATTTTATTATTTTCCGCGCAATTTTTTTCTTTTATAAGAACCTTCTCCTGACAATTACAAACACAACAAAAAAAATATCAGACAAATCGGTCAAGCCGTTTTCATGTTATGTCGTGACAACGGAAAACGGGTTTCATTTTTATATATATAGATGTATGGATCTACTTAATACAATTGAAACATGCCAAAACGTAAGTGATAAATATGAAAACAAGAGGATTTTAAGAGATTGTTGTTTTCGCTGACAGTGTGGCAGATTATTAAAGCGGAGGAGTCTTATAAATTCATCTGTCAAGCGGAGAGTAATGAGGAGACAAGGAATTATTAGTCGTGCGCCTCGAGATTTCTCACAATATTTTGCTCTCGTTTTTATGGGCTTGGAATGCGAACTTGGAATATGAATAAGCTTATACAAAATGATTCCCTAAGAGCATTATGTTGTTAGAAAAGGTCGTGCTATTATATAAATTTGTAACAGAAAATAACTTTATTCCATATTTCTTATGTTTTTATTTGTAGCTTTTAAATTGCCTAGTAAAACAATTCATAGAATACCTAATGTAAGTGATTGGGATTGAAACTAAACAAGAGGTTAGGTTATATAACAGTAATGCCGCCAAACTCACTAACCACAGATACGGATGACAGTATGCCATAGACAGCTAACCCTAGAATAATACCATGAAACCTTCTTGGTGTAAAATACATTTCGTTTAAGTAAAAAATAATTTTTTATCCATGTATATCGAAATTTGAAATTTTTTATCATGGTGACTTGGAAATCGGAAACAAGTAATTGTAATATTTTTCTGTGTTACTAATAATTTTATGCTGATTTGGTTATGTACTTCTTTTTCCAAGTATTTATTTTTCTTCCTTACGAGGGTAAGAGGCAGGCAGGAAGAGATCTCTCGTTAGCGATAAAGCTGCCTGTTGCATCCCCTAATAATTTATGTTTTTTGATTTTATTTTAATAAAAACTAATTAAAATAAATAACGAAGCGAGCAAGTCAGTGCTTCTAGCATAAGAACCTATTAACATAATGCGTAGTAAACAAACGCGTCGGATTGTCAGCGGTTTTTTAAGGTCAGAAATATTTATTTATTTACACTTTGTTGCTTTATGATATAAAAATTTAACAAAATTACAAGTAAAGGAAAGGCAACTGGCGGCATTATCGCTTTCGAGCGATCTCTTCCAGGCAACTACTGTGAGAAAAGAAAAAAGAAAATGTATAAATATATGTATAAATAAAAAAGAAATACTAGGGAATTATGAATCAACACATATAAAGAAATACTAACGTGTCCAAAATGTGTTATTTACATAAATCACGCGGTCCGGAGTAAACAAGTTTGTCACGAAGTAATGAGAGACCCTTTTGTTTTTGTTTCCAGCAATATGTTACCGACGATTGATGTACCCACTAGGGAGTTTGTTTACGTACATTTTGGCAAATTTTGACCATCTCCCTATATTTATTTTTTATTTATTAAGTATATCACATCATATATAATACATGTTGTACGTACAGTAGGTAGGTATATGTTACAATATATTTATTATAAAATACATGATAATTACGGTGAACATACATTTTCAAAAAAACAATAAAATATAATGTAACTTTCAACTACAAATTTTAGGTTTTACCTATTTAAAAACACTTATTCACTTAACAACGCTTTTTTTTAATTATAAAAGTGCTATACTGGCAATATTAGATGAAAAGAATTTTTCTATTTTTACAATATGTACTATATTTTGAGTTTACCTCAACGAATCCCACTTGTTTATTTCCAATAAGGTTTTAATATATTATTTTTAGTATATATTACAATTTATCATAATGCAGAGCAATGTTGCTAAGGTCTTGGTATAGACTTAAAAATCAATCCCAATCATTCCCCAAGCCTATATTTATGTTGAGAAAATTTTAATACACGCTGTAGACGCCCACTAATAAGAGCTTATTAGTAAGAAGCTTTACCAGCAATGGATAGGAAAACTGTCCAGCAATTTTTGCTTTCCTTCTATGAACGTTAGGAGGCTTTCAGAGGTCTTCCATATTTATCTGCTTATGTTATGACATGAGTTTTCTTGCAATTTTTCCATTCCACCCGTCCGTGTGGTATTTTCCAAACAACACAAGATTTATTTAACGCGAAGGGAACATATTCTTAATATTTCTGAAACTCCCAAAACTCCTGAAACTGCGACAAGTGTCAAATCCAGCGCCTCTTATAAACTATATAATATTTTGTACCTTACTAAGATGCTTTTACGGCGCAAAATTCTTAAAAGCATGTGTAATTTGCACTCACCCTGTGGTATTCCAATATTTCAACATGTATTGCAAACAAACTGTGGTTAATCTAGAATGGACTCTATTGCATTGTAATAAAGTGTGTAATTCAATGTGTGTGTTCAAAAAGATTGCTTGATACATTTTTAAGTCGTTTGTGCTTTAGCATACGAAATGCGAATTAAATTTGAAGAGTCAGGTTGAAGAGTTTTACACAAAACCCTAATGACTTTTTATCATTTCAATTCTTGTTAGAAAACGGTTCGTTAGAGCAACATAAGTAACACACTTTTTAATTGTGTGTATTGAGGTAAATGGTAAATGGGAGAACTAAACCCTATAGATTGTAAATATGGAGCATTTTTTGGGATTTTAGTTAGGAAAATTGAATGGTTTGAAAATGTAAATATTTTGAATTAATCAATTAATAAATAAATTTAATTTTGAGTTTCTCATTAAAAGCGTTCTTTTATTTTGTTAGAAAAGAGCAATTTATTTTTGTATGCTTGAAATAAACGAAATAAGTATAAGTTAAAAAAGGTTTTGAGTTCTAATTTTAAAAATATTAATTTGATTTTAAAAATTTTATGCAAACCACTGTGGTCTTTCTCTTTATGTAACATACACAATCTTTTAAATCATACCAATATATTTTCATTTGTATTCAAGCAAAAGCTACGAACCGCAAGAGTTTAAAATTACGAAAATTCAGCGCTGATCATAATCATAAAAATAACATTCAACTACTATCAGATTTTCTCTATAAAAATCCACAGCGTGACATTAAACAGTTTCCCCTATAAATGATACAATTATAACGGAGTGGAAGAATATATATTTATATTCTTCTCATAAATGATCTTATTAGATACATTGATAAAAACTATAATAGTATAGGAGGTAAACGGGCAGGAGGCTCGCAAGTGTGTTGCCGGCCCTTCAAATAGTTTATATCTATATATTAGCAATTTTGTCATGCCCATAGTGCGTCAAGCTATAACAACCAACTAGACCTTATTAGCAATTGAATTGCTAAAGAAATGAAGTTAGTTTTTTAACAGAAGAAAGTTCCTTTTAAAAGCTCAAAGTTTTAAGGATAGTAATATGGAAACATAAATAAAACTATGTTCACTGAGATGCCGTCCGTTGGAAATCGAGATACGCCCAGCTATAGCTCCCCCGTTTTAAGTTGCGGTCAGTTTAACATGCGTTTTAACCTTGTCATACTGTTATCAATATTCTGGCTAGTCTTTGTCTAGTTTTCGCTTCTTACTTTTCTCATGCAAATGCAGGGAATGTAATTTTGCTAAATCCCGTGGGATAAGTGCAATGTACTTTTAGATTATATCTTTAAAATGAATGTGTTTTTGTATAATGTGTATTCTCAGAAATATTGTTGTGAAGCGTCTAGAATTCACGAAATGTGTATGAGTTATTGTTGTGCCACGGAATGGTCCTTTGTCCTGAAAGAATTGAGATAACTTAAAAGATATTTGTTTAGATTTATGTTTAACATTTTGCTAAGACAAATTTAAAAAAATAAGTTATTGTTGTAAGTGGCTGTAACTGGCTGGACGGACCGAAGGTATAACACATATAGTATAAGATCCCGATATACAACGACCTTCACCGAGATGCTTATTTAATGAAACGTATTTTATATTTAATTTAATGTATCAATAAATATAATCCATATGGGTTGCCCAGTAAATTTCAGTCCAGAGTATGTTTAATTAATATTTAAAAAAAAATATTTTTTTATAATTTGCATGTAGTAAATTTTTTTCAATCAATATTTTTAGTCAGGGTAGTATTATATATGTATCACTATAACTTTCTTTTTTACTAAAGATAATATATACTTTAGTGTCACATAAAAAATTTACACATAAATAATTAATTGATTAAAAACAACATAACGTTTGCATATTCTATGGGCTTCATACTTTCGATTGGTATAGAAATTATCTAATAATCATACAATCAAAAAGCACCGATATCTAGATTGAGCGTTCTGATAAACGAGCTAGGTCTGTATATTCATTCAAATTGGAAAACAATTTTATTTTAGTCTTTATGATTTATTTATCTTTTTTTCTCACTCCGCGTTTCTTCTGTTTAAGTACTTAACATGAGATGTTTTATTTTTATTAACCACTGTATCAGTGTGCCGAGCATTGCATTAGCAAGTTCTTGTAAACAAAGAAAATAAATTTTAGATTTGCTTTTATCAGCGATTACTTGTATATCTTATTGGAGTATAAGAAATTTAATACTTCCTTATATATTTGAGAGAGAAATAAGAAATCGATCTGTCTTAAAGTTCTAAGTCTCGTAAGGGGATGATAAAATGTAAATCAACCCGAAACAATTAATTTGAGATATTCACTCAAGAATTATGCATTCCGACGACGTAGTTAAGGTAAATAGCGTAGGAGCTTGTGACGTTTCAATAATAATAATATTTGAAACTAAATTATTAAAATGTCTTCTATAACCAAAAACATATATTCAATTATTAAACGACTCCAAAAACAGTTTCGTCGGGGTATCTCCTTCCTTGGAACGGCATCCAAGTGCTTAAAAAGAGCTTACTCCTCCCTCAACGTCTGACAACCCACCCACTAAAATTGGTCTTCATTTCGTTTGCCCCCTTTTACCAAGACCTCTATAAATAGTTTTAGTTTGTGCGGCTTAGGGGTGCCCGGGGTAAATTGCAGCCAAAATATCAAGGGTGGTCAACCCTTGATTGGTTTCTGAGATCCCTTTGTAGGTCCACGGTACCAGTTTAACTTCCTCATGGTTTTATATTCCAAAAAGTTCCGATCAATAAATGAGTGAGTCATTCAGGAATAGTCGAATGAAGCACTACTCCCCCCCCTCAACCCCGCGAACTTCGTTTCGACTTAATATGATTATTTTGCTTAGCCTAGTAGTTACTTTTAGAGAGTCTGTTTGCTCAATTTTTCTCTTCATAAAACCTTCGATAGACTTCAAGAAATAACTAAAAAAATCTAGGTTCAGCCGTCGAGTTTTGGGCTTAACATATTTTGCGATTCATTTTTATTTATTCATATAATTAATATTACGTGAAATTGTAGGTCTCCTAATAGAGTTTTCATTAATACGTAACGTATACGTATTTATATGTTACGTATTACTTTACTTACTTATTAATTTTAACCATCCATCTCCTACACTACACGGTCTAGTTTTGTGCATAAGATTGTCTGAGTCAAACGCATGTTTACTCAGCACATGGTGATGAGGATAGATAGATGCCTAAATATGCTAATACATTCCACAAGTAAACGAGTAATGTTGATGAACTTGTATGTATTCCGCCGCCATTTTGAATTTAATTACACATCTTTTGATACTCCCAAAGAGATGAAATAAAAAGGTATAAATATTCAATTGGACTTGGGCAATTCAAACGAAAAATATACATTACCGTACGTATATTTGTTGTATGTACTAAAATGTATGTATGTACATATGTATAATGTACTAAAAAAAGCGTACAACCTTTGGTTTTGGCCTCAGATTTCTGTATCTGTTTTGTAAGTTTTCTTAATAGGCAAGTGGTTGATCAGCTACTGTGCTTGTTGGGCTTTAAAGACATGCGGTTTTCATATCAATGTAGCGATTATTGTAGTTAAGGGTCGCACGCTTAAACCAATATTAATTATTCAATAGTTTTTTACGTCCCGGCTGTGCACCGATGGACTTTCTTTCTATGTGCGCATTTAACATTTGCTCGAACGGTGAAGGAAAACATTGTGAAGAAACCGACATGTCTAAGACCCAAAAAGTTGATGGCTTGTGTCAGGCACTGGAGGCTGATCACCTACTTGCCTACTGGATTTAAAATGATCATGAAACAGATTCAGAAATCTGAGGCCAAGACCTAAAGAGGTTGTAGCGCCACTGATTTATTATTATTTTATAGGATCGGTCATCTTCTTAGAGGTTTTCGTGTGATGTTATCCTAGCACGTATGAGTAATATGCATTGCTGTACGGGATTTGAACTTACTCTTTAAAGTTTTGAACCAAGGTCGTTTTAGCTTTACCACTATGCCACTTCTTGAATTCCCTTCACGAAGCAGCGGCATATTGGTGGTGGTCCTATTTGTGAACCCAGCTGTTAGATAATCCCTTTGCATTTATATCTTTTACATGTTGGATTTTTCCAGAGTACCATCACACCTAGTCATCATAAAAATACTAGAAGTTACGCGTTCCACTTCACGTCATTAAAACTTTTAATTAACAGAAGCCTTCGCAAAATCCATTAGTGGAAAGTGAAAAATAAATTGCAATTAAAAGAATATTCACTTTAGCTGTTTTTGGCTTTTCGATTCGTTTTCGGTAACAAGCGATTAATTTGATTCCATTGAATTGCAAATAGCTCCCGTTCAAAACAAGCCGAGAATTTTATCATTTACGATTGGGGATGGGACTTTTATTGCACGAAAGTTGTTGGGACACGAATCTAAAGAGGAATCTGAAAAGATATATTATAATTCCACGTATATGACTGTATTAAACAACGGAAAATTGCGTACAAGGGCCACGCTATGATCGCTACCACCTCCTACACCTCCTGCTAATTATGATAAAGTTTTGGTAGAAGGAAGACATCTTGGCTTCTCAACAATAGGAATTTAAGTATGTTCCAAAATTTTTGTTTTTGTTTATTTAGCCATATGTGTTTTTATTCTCTGTCATATATTTTAAGCAAAATTTACAATGTGTAGTGATCGATAAATGCAATGAAGATATGTATCCTAATTGTACAGAGAAACTCTCCTTTTTAACTAAAACTTTTTACTAAGTAAATTTTATTCTATTTCTACCCGTTTTGCGTAGCTCACAGTACTAGGTTCGTAATAACCCGTCAGATAGGAACAATCCATCTCCAAGTTGTTTACCGTCTGAGCTCGATAAATTACATTTTGATCAAGATGAATATTCCTGAACCGCTCTCCTTACATGTTAATCACTTGTTTAGAAAACAAGTCCCTCTTGGAATATTTTATTGGAAATTTAATATTATATATTATCAAACATGAAAACATCGTTCACCGTACAATATTTTATCTTTAATTAGTTTTGCCATAAAATAATATTTGTATTAGATTATTTTTGTTTCAAAAACTTTCATTTGTATCATAGAAATAGCCGTATTATACAGATTCACGTTATAGATTCGTATTGCTCGGCCTAGTAGTTAACGTCTGTAGATCCAGGTTGTATTCCCAGCGAAACAATAATTAAACAGGTTGATCAGCCACTATCATTGTGAGATATGAAACAACAATGTTTATAACTTACTTATCAGATTTTTGTTGAGATATCAAAATAATACAATTTATTCATACAGGTAACCAAAGTCGTAACTAAAAGTAAACGGCTCAAATCTTTCTTCCAATTTTGTTCTATTTGGAGTAGAGACTCTTGGTCCATGGGCTTGGCGCCTGGTAGATAGTACCGGTGACCTCAGAATAATTATCGCAATACAACAAGGTACAGCTGACATAATTAAAAGTACACTGCGACAGGGACGGAACTTTTCAAGTTTATTTTTCTACTTATTAATTTATAATCATTATTATGTTCACTTTTGAACGTAACTAAAAAATTAATAGTTCATAATATACATCTACTCTCAGGTCTCAAATCAATGGCATAAAACAGAGGAGAAGAACTGGCAGTAAATCAACAAAATAAAATCAAAAATTATAAACTTTTAAATAGCTAGGTTTTTCTTTTTCAAAAAATGTTTGTAAGCAACCATCAGCCTCCTCATCAAATGTTAAAGCTAGTTAATTATTACCAGCTAAAGACTCACCAGCATAGTATTTCCATTTTTGAGATTTTGCCCGTGCTGATGTTTTCTTTAACCGTATGAAGAACTTAGATAGATATTTTCATTTGTACCTGGGCTTCATACTTCCTCTTTTATTACAACCACTAGGTTGATGTTGCGCGCCTATAATAAGTGTTTACATAAAATAACTTTTAATAATAACTTATACAAAATAACGTGAAGACCAATTGTAACAGAAGTACGTACATTAAAATAATTATGTGGAAGTAGAGGCTACACAACTAAATTTGAATATAGCGCAAACCCTTTCAAAGAACAAATCGATAGACAACCAAAACCAACATTTCAGCACCCCGACGTGTACGGAATCAAAAGTTGTATAATCTATGCAAAGATAAGTATCTGCATGCTGATAAGATAGCGCACATGTTTTTTATTGGATGGGGTGAGGCCGGGGATATATTGTCCAATAAAAGTGGTCATAAACGTCGTCGGCCCCTCACACAACACTGACTTACTGATATTTTCCGGGGTTTTCCGTACAAAACGGTTCGTTTTTAAGATGATTATCACGGTTTAAATAAAATACCTAGCAAACATTCTATGTCTAGTCAAACATAGAATTATAATACTGATTTTAAATAGGAACTGTTACTATGAAATAATGATAAATAGTGAGCATTACGCATTGTTTTTAGAATGCGTAATACCGCGCACCACCCCTATGTAGAACCAGCTGCCCGCTGAAGTATTTTCGAACCTATTCGACTTAGGGTCCTTCAAGAAAAGAGCGTACCTATTCCTAAAACGTCGGCAACGCACTTGCGAGCCTTCTGGCAATGTGAGTGTCCATGGGAATGGTATATGGTATAACTTAACATCAGGTGATCCTTCTACTCGTTACATAAAAAAACAAGAATATTTAAAAATAAAATGCTTTATTTAATTTCTTTATAATTTTCGAGTATATAACAAAAGCATTAATAAATTTAAAATAACATAATTATCTTTTCGTGATATTTATTTTCCCGTTAATAATTAAATGACAACACCGAGTTTAAAAAACTATAATGGTATTTCTTATGAAAACTTAATTTCATAATAATGTTGAAGTCTGCTTCAATCCAAGTAACTATCAAAACCGAATTCACTTGTAAATAGTGTCTTATTCTTTTGTTACTCATAGTTCTTCTAAAACAAATTGAATTAAATATCCGGAACACTTATATATAACATATCGAAGATCTGACAGCGTGTCCGCCCTTACCGTGTCGGCGTGAACCCGCGACCCTCGCCGGGTGGGCACCCTCCAGATCTGACAATCTACTTGTTATTCTTAAATGAAAGCTTAGTATTTCTCCATACTTTATACTGCGTTTTTATACTTGCATCGAGAAGTATGATGAAGGCGTAGGATGAGATAAATGTAAGTGTAATGTTCATAACAAAATATGTTATGAACAATACACTTACACGACGGCTCATAGGTCTAGTGGTTAGTACCCCTGACTGCGGATCCATGGGTCCTGGGTTCGGTCCCCAGCTGAGACAAACATCGATGTGATAAGCATTTGGTGTTGTGCTTAGGTCTTGGGTGTTTAAATATGTATTTATATGTCTATTTATCTATAATATGTATGTATATCCGTTGCCTAGTACCCATAACACAAGCTTCACCAGCTTAGCATGGGACTAGGTCTATTGGTGTGAATTGTACAATAATAAAAAAAAATTAAAAAAATGTAAATTTGCACAACAGTTTTATACCTATTCGATCAGTTTGGCTTAAAATATAACGAAGATAAATGTGCTTACTATTATTAACGTCATTCATTTGTTTATTTTTCGTTTATAAAGAAAAAAGTCTTTATTTCGGTCTTCTCCTGGATCTTCCCTTACTAACCCCATTTTTGACCAAACCTTGCCTGAATGGTTAATTTCATCTTCCTATCTCTTTTACTATGCCTCTCAATTTTTGAGTAACAAATGATTATAGTTTTGTTCCACATCTCCAATAGTCTTTTTGATTTATTTTTTATACATATTTTCTTTCTTATTCCCCGACCATATTGTCATAACTTATGTGCGTATAGTTCATTAACAAAATGGCATTTGTATCATAAGTACTGGTTGTTAACAACTTTTTGTGTTATATTTACAGCAATGTCCTCTATCCTTGTCGTTTTCCCAATAATAAGTATTTCTAACTCTATCTCTTCTGTTTATATTTAGTAAACTCTCTATTGCTTTTTGACAAACGATAAAACGAGCAATGTTTGTACAGATTCTTGGTATTAACATTTTATATTTCTTTCTCTCAAATAGCCGATTAAACTCGTATTTGATTTTTCTTCTTGCGTAACCCTTTCTGGCAATTATTAATATATGTTTATATTTTTAGGCAGAATTATAACCATATATATTTAATAAAGAAGTTATAGAATAAATAAAAGCAGGCAGAAGCTACGTCGTGTGGGATATTGGTTTAGAGACAAATTACCGCTACAGATGTTAGCCAACTTCCTCTGTCAAACACTCGCAGTCTCGTTCACAACGCCGTATTTGAACAAAACTAAAATATAAAACTCTGATTTGACAATAAGTGACATGATTTACGTCATAATTGCACTATTGTTGTTATTTAGAAACTGTTTTAAAACACTTTTTTCTATAAACATCCGTAAGCTGATAATGAATATTTTGTTGGAATTAAAATCAGAATAATAAAAAAAAAACAGTGGCGCTACAACCACCTCTTGGCCTTAGATTTTTGAATCTGTTTCATGAACATTTTTAAATCTTATAGGTAAGTAGGTGATCCTCCAGTGTCTGACACACGCCGTAGACTTTTTGGGTCGAAGACATGTCGGTTTCCTCACGATGTTTTCCTTCACGGTTCGAGCTAATGTTAAATGCGCACATAGAAAGAAAGTCCATTGGTGCACAGCCGGGGATCGAACCTACGACCTCAGGTATGAGAGTCGCATGCAGAAGCCACTAGGCCAACACTGCTCTTAAACTTAGAATAATAAAGAGACTAATAGATAAGAATGATGTGGTTTATAAATAAAGTCAATAAAATCCAGCTGTTGTGTTCAATATACTACTGTATAATAAATATTATTAGCCAGAGCTTTGCTCCCCAAAACAGCTCGGGATATGCCATTTAAGAAAATTAAAAATAATTTGTACTAATGTTTGCAACTTTTATATAAACAAAACTAAAGGAATCCTTGTGTTTTATGTATCTGTGGCTAGCCGCGTCAAAAAATAGTTTTTTCCTTTTAAATTTTTCTCTAGTCAGTGATTTTGTAAGCTTAGATTACTTTACAGAAAGCGTTGTCTAAAGACTATCCAATACAATTACTATTACGCGAGCCCACTGAAACGCGGAAAAACCGTACCCCAGAGCTCAGACATATAAAAGTAGTCGCTAACTCGCCGATGCGACGCCAGGTGCGCTTTATGGTCACGACGCGCCCCTCATTTTTTCCACTGCAGTGCTTTTCCACTGCCGCAGTACCCAGCACATATCAAACAGTAACTCAAGTAACTACACCTATACACGTGCTTTTTAAAAACTTGTAAACATAAAGCAATATTTTAAAATATTTGAAACTTTGTCAAAAGCTGACAGACCAACTTATGTTTAGTATTTTCGTCGTTTTATATAACGAAAATGTTTACTACCTACTGCATACGGTTTTCGTCTAAGTAAGGATTGCCTTGCGATTCTGTAACTCACTTTTTGAACTCTCACAGCGGTTTTCACAAGACAAGAACCGATAGACCCGCAGGCTCCTTGAAGACAGAGAGAAGAAAAGACCGCGCGGCCGCCCAAAGACTAGGTAGACTGACGATATCGTCAAGAAGGTAGGCTCCCAGTGGATACAGATAGGCCAGTACACGGCGTACTGGAGGAAGATGAAGTAGATCTACGTGCCTATGGACCAAAAAAAGAGGTTGATGATGGATGATGTATACTGTTTTTAAGAGGCAGTCTACTAAAAAATACTGGTTTTGGCAGTCGAACGATAAAGTTGAGTTACTGCAAGTGCGTGTACTGTCTAGGTCTCATGAATATTGCAGGGTGCATGAAAGTTTAGAGCATGCGAGATCGCGAATTTATTTTGAACTAAGCACGTGACTTGAGAACTTCCTCCTGTCTGTGGTACCTCTGTTGTTGGCTCATAGTTTGCATATAAAAATTAAATGTTCATTATCAACATTTTAAGCAATATTTTATTTCAATTTCTTACTGTTTTTAAATTAATACTATTGTTTTCACAAATCATGACGCCAGAAAGTTCGCGAGTTTTGCCGGTTCTTTGACTGATATAAATATTTATACGTATTAAAAACAATCAAATTGCGATTTTGCCGGATATTCCATTGTGAGATGCAGGGATCGGGTTATATATAACATATTTTCAAAAGTGATTGATTGTCCTCATTTTAACATGTGAGATGCTTGAGAGCATAAATAAAATTTAAAAAAAACTTTATTTGTCTTTGGTATGCACGTATTTGCCGAAATGCTGCGAATGAAAATGCAGGATAACATTTTAACTGCTAAAAGTTACATAGTATTCTTCGTAATACTTTATACTATTTAAACACTTAATACTAATACCATAGAGAAGTGTTGGCATAGTGTCTTCAACGTGCGACTGTCATATATGAGGTCCAAGGTTCAAACCCTTACTGTTCACCAATGGACTTCCTGTCTGTGCACATTAACACTCGCTCGTATGATGGAGAAAAACAATATTTAAAAATCGACAGCGTGTATCAGGCATAGACGGTTGATCACTTCTTTCCTATTGGAAAAAACAAATGATCATGATACAGTTGCATAAATCTGATGCCCGGATTTAAAAGGTTGTAGCGCCACTAGGTTATTGTAAACTAATATTATACAGATTGTTTGTAGTTACCAGTTGGTTTATATATATTTGTGTAATGAATGACCATTAATATTATAGCAATTTACCAATAATACATATAAAGCGATGAATCCCTGTTTTCCCCAAATCCTATTGTTATATTTTGTGTGTAATTTATACATTTTCCTCAATAAAAAATCTGGCCAAATACATCGTTACCGAAGTAATTCTTCCAATCCAATTTACTTGAACGATAAAAGTTCGCGGGAAAAAGCTGTTAATAACAACTTTCTTCATAATACTAATCGATTTATTTCTTCACCGCTTCTCGCACTTACAACATCGTAAAGATTTTTTACTTATAATGAAACACTTTTTCCTATATTAGGAAACGTTTAAGGATAATTATGCCCAGAGCCACGATGACTGAGAACGATATTTTTTTAAGATTACTTTGAATTGGTAGTTTACTTTTAAGTGGTTTTTGCTTTATAAGGGTAGATTGCTGATTTATTTATTTGAGGCCATCGATTTGAGAATTGGCACTAAATATAAAATTAGAAGCATTTAATGTATATTTCTTTTTGACGTTCATAAGTGTACAATGTGTTACCTATATGAATAAATGATTTTTGACTTGACTAATGATACCCTATACATATAACCGAGACACATCAATAGTTTAATTTGTATAGACAGAGTTTAGTTAAAGATAAATATCTTTTTATAAAAAAAAATAACTATTCTAATAATTCTTGATTATTTAGGTCAAATTGAACATTCCAAGAAGTAGAAAAAAATCTAAATAGCTAGTTTTACAAGTATAAGTAGCGGCACGAAACTCTAGCGCTGACCGTTATTGCGCAGAAGTAAAAAATAAGGTACCTGAGGGGGGCTAGCGGAATGAAGAGCGTCGATTGGCTCTCCAGTCGCATTTTGTTCCCCGCGCGACAGTACACATGCGCAGCAATCCCCTCTACGTATCGGCCAGCGCTAGACTTACGTGCCGCTCGTTCCACAACACAGCGAGTTTTTTAGGCACTTTCTGCCGCGCAACACATCTTTGAGAACCAGCCAGAGGTATTTCCAAATCGATACAACTTAGGGCCTTTAGTAAGAAATTTCCTGAAAAGTCGGCAACACACCCTCTAGCCCCCGGCGTTGCAGGTGTCTATAGGCGGCCAAACTGCACATTTGCATCTAGTCCCAAAAAAAAATGTATATAAAACGGCTCATTATTTATTAGGTAATTGACTTGAACTTTCAGAGATTAATACCTGACATATTAGCATTGCTCTTTTAACAGTGAAAAAGTAAAGCTTAATATAAAACGGAAGCACAAATACTAAAAACATTTCGATAAGAATACTAAATTTAAATTTGTTGCTTAAAAATAACTCGTATTAGTTAACACATCCAAATTAATTTTGATTTGTTTGTGGCACTTAGACACTTTCTTTATGACCACCATAACTTGTCCCCTAATGAGCTTGTCATAAGTTTTTTACAACACATCTTAAAATAGATAATCCGTATAATGTGACGCAATAAATGCATTATAATTTAGTTTATCACATAAACATACACGTTATTTATTAATATTTACATTACTGTCAAAATGTCAACAATATTTATTATAAATAAAACGGTTTCATTGCTGTTTTGATGTTTCATCAATGGTTTATGTTAAACAAAGAAGATGACAAAAAATACGTTTGTAGTAGAAATATATTAATAACTATAGGTTTTTTTAGACCCTTGATCCATAATTTAAATAATAGTTTTCTTAGTTACGAAAGACGGAATGTGTAAGATATAGATTCTGTAACTAGACATACATTTTTTTAAAAGTATGAAAAAAATATACTAATATTTTTTTTCATCACACTAATATAAAGTATTTAGAATATTCTTTACTTAGCTAGTAAATATAATAATAATAAGAAAATTGATAAATTGTCTGGTCCCTGTGGCAGCGTACCTTTAATGCTAAGAGCATTTCCTCGCTGTATTGCGATACTCATTCGTTGAGCGAGGAAAGCACCAGCTCTGAGGTGCTATCAACCAGGCGGCAACATAAATATTTAATTAGTGCTTGTGCATTTTTTATTAGATTTGTTTCAGATTAAACAATCTGGCTGGCCGCGTTCAATAAATCTTTTCTCTTTGTACGCTTCTCAGTTCTCTATATAACAAATGATTTCGATTCTTTGGTTTACCTTATAAAACACCGCTGCAGAAATAACATTCTTTACATTTGTTACAAGCCCAAGCGCGTCTCAATTTCAATTTTCATCATTTCTGAAAGAATAATTATATAATCAGACTTAACGATTCAGTAAATTTTCTTAGTTATAGGCATAAATAGGATTAGAGACTAGAGAATTCTATCTAATTTTATCCTGGCATAACGCGAAGATTTAAAAAAATAACAAAAAAATATATACAAGATCTTGTCAAAATCTATGTTTCAACTATGGATTATACTAGAACTTCTTATTGATTACAATAACCATTAAGGCGGAAACATACTACCAAAACGCGACGCTACACCACGCCATCCGACGCATGTCAGTACTTATCAATCCCATATATTTAATATGGTCAGATGCACATAGACAACACGCCATGTGATCACACGCGGTAACATCCAATCGATTTGTATCGGCGTGTTGTGGATGTTGTGTTGATGACGCCATGCGTCAGTCTTTCGACTTTTTGACACGAATGTCAATTTATGTACTTAGATAAATCTTCATCAAAATATTCATCTGACTAGTTGTTCATAAAATCCATAGGACAGTAAGCTAACTTGACCTTCACTATTGTCAGCTAAATGACTTCTGAATTTGCAAGCCTGTCGTGGTGTCACGTGTTGGTAATGTGCACGATGGACATCGGGTGTCGACACGACACGTCGCGTCGCGTTTTAGTAGTATGTTTCCGCCTTTATACTCTGCTATACACGCAATATAGTCTAGATACATAACCATTATTCATTTATAACAATGGAGGTATTAAAGACAATATTTGAGGCATAAAATGTAATCTAGATGTAATAGAATCTGGCGAGGGTCATAGTTGACTATGACCAAACAGTTGTCAAATGTGACATTTGACACCACCCAGGATTAAAATGACATTGACAACTTCTAATCAATTAATTAATAACAAAAAAACAATAACTAACCTTAAAATATAATAACTGAAATATATAATTAAAAGGAATCCCTTTTGGGGAAGGTTCCGAAGATACTGGCAGCGTTCTCCCTTTGAATAGCTAGACTAAATCTTTGTCCGAGGAAGCTGCCAGCTCTTCGGTCTCCTGTGATATTGACTAACCTTTTTGCTATTTCCTTAAAAGCCTTATAGCGCTAGGACCCCACGGACCAAGGGTCTCGACACCGATTGGAACAAAATCATATTCGGAGCCTAGACCCTTGTATTTGCGTGATATCTCTGTTGTTGGTTCCATGTAGAGGGAAAGGGGCCGTGTGTGAACAGGATGAATCCCATACCAGCACCCGGTCCATCTTCCATGGAATCAAACTCATACCGTCCGGTCTCTTGCCACCTTCTATTTAAGATCATTATTCATACGTTGAATATGTTGTTGCATTAAGAATATAAACTATTATTTTGACTCCTCTGTAACTACTTCGTGAACTGTTCAACACTCTTTGAAACAATATATAGATTTTACCGCGGTATAATTTGTAAAGTATTTCGCTTTTGATGTAGTTTTAAATTTAACAGTCGAAGCGTTGTTTAATAACTGTATGTTCAGTGCGCTGTAGCATCGTTCTGCAGTCGTAAAGCGTACCTACTGTTTATGTCCCTTTGTCTCGGTCACAGAGATTCATTAGAATTTGATTAAATTAATAAAGTGGTGAATTTATCATCGTTTATAGGTTATAAGAAACTAGGATTTGTTAATGATATTTTAAATATCCAGTCAATGTATCGGATAACATGTAGCTGAGTTTCATCATCGGCCGTCAAAATAAAATACAAAATCCCACCCGTATGTGACGTCTGACGTTCCGTTTTGCCACGCACCAGCACTATATGGAACCAGCTGCCCAAGGAAGTATTTCTGAACCGACTTAGGGTCCTTCCAGAAAAGCGCGTACCAACTCTTAAAAGGCCGGCAACGCAATTGCGAACTTTCAGGAAGTTTCCATGGGCGGCGGTATGTCATAACATCAGGTTAGCTTCTTGCCTGTTTGCTCCGTTATATACTTAAACATTAACCACAAAGCTCTGCACGATACGTTATCTGAAATTCGAGATTAAGTCAAAGAAAATTATCAGTCATACGCAGCAGTAAGTCGTCTATAAGTACAAGTAAAAAAAAAATTGTTCGCCTAGTGGCTAGGTGACACTCAACCTAGAGGTTTCTCTGTGTCCAATAAATACTTGCTCATTAGCAAACATCGTTAGATAACCAGTACTTTTTTCAACCCAAAAATCAACGTATTCCCAAAAAGTATTAATGAAACAAAATGTAGAAATTTAAATTTATTAAATGACTGGCTATGCACTCGCACCCTTTCATGTACAGCGTCTCCATGGGCTGAGGTTTCAGCATCAAGTGAGCCTCCTGCCAGTAATCTAAAGAAGAACGAAATCTAACGACACTAGACATCTGGTGTCACTCGTTTGACGACACTGAGCCCTTAATCTCAGCACGATACTTAGATCTACTCTTAATCTTACCCTTGAGATTTAACTAGACAAGATATCACGCAATGACCACGACACGGAAGTGATTGCACCAGATGGCTACGGTGAGATCGGCAACCCTATTTTGCATCTTTAATTGAACATAGCCAGTGGGCGTGTTATGTCCAGCTATGAATATGCAATGCATTTTTGAGATCACCAGATATAACTAGGATTTATTGGATTAGATGTATAATTGTACGCAATAAAACAACTTATCGACTGGAACTAATTATGGGCTATTTGACAGTATGAAAAATACAGTGTTAAATACAGGTATATTTATAAAACATGGTTTGAAAAGGGTTAAAGTATAACATGTAAATATTAATTTATCAAAAACTCCATTATAAAAATATATTGATTTTTATACGTTAGTCACGTGACAAAAAACGCTCCGAAGGTTTGCTTAGAGTAGCGTTTTGGTCTAAATAAGTATTTAATTTAAAATTTTAAAGCTGAACTTGTAAAATATAAAATTGTATACGCTCCATAGCGACTAATGAATCATCTGAAATAGTTTTTAATAAAATGTCAAAAAGCCTATTAAACGATTTCTCACCAAGTATTAAACAGAAACGATTTTCTATGCTTGACACACAGCGTCGAATTTCCTTCACCGTACTAGCGCGTGTTACAAGCACGCACACGAAAGTCCATTGGCGCATAGTTGGGGTTCGAACCTATGACCTCAAGTATGAGAGCCTTCACTGAAGCCACTGTGCTGTTTAAGCTGGTGGGCATAAATACACAGGCAATTATAGAGTTAAATGAACCCCTGGGCGGTTACTTTGTAACTTTCAATAGCGATATCAACAGCAATAGTAGGCAGTACAGGTGACCCAAGCTCTTTTCTCTCGCTTAACATACAATCGCAATACAGTATTGGGAGACCAAACTAGTTATTTTAGTGTTCATTTAGTTTTAATTATTATTTTTTAAACTTAAATTGATATTCTATTTACATCTATTAATTGTTTTATCCTAGTTACCGTTAGTATATATAAATAAAAAGAAAAAAGTACCTACTGTGAAACCGAGCAGTCTTTTGTTATCTCGCAAAACCGTTGATATTTTAATGAAGCAAACGGATGGAGATCTTAAGTCTTTGTTTTAGTTAGGTCTCTATAATTAATCGAGTGACCGCTGCACTCTACCTAACGAACGGGCCGTGGGGATACGCGGGCTAATTTAATATACTCAATTGAAATTAAACGCATTAGGCACAAACACGTAGTGTTTATTTATTTACAAAATTATAAGAGCAACGAAATATTTCTAGGTTTCCTTCGCACAGCTTCGATGGCTGGAAGATTTACAACCCTTACTAACACACACCAAGAACACAAACAAATGTCTATTCCCTATTGGCATTGCCTTGCAAACTGGCAAACTGAGGCATCGACTTCCAGCAGAGGTCTTTCCTGGGAGATTCGACCTGCAAACTAAAAAAAGGGTATACTTCTCTCTTAAAGGCGCGCACACATTAACGCGAGTATGCATGGGCTGCGGCAGCTGCCTTTTATGACCTTTCGGTAAACTCGTTTGCCCTTCATTAAAAAACTACTAGTTATAATATAACATTTATGAATTAATCATTATGATTCAAGGAATATCCTCTCTATAATAATAATTACCGTCAGTTTCCCAGTAAGATTACTACCCCTACTTTTTGATTAGCTAATTTTCCTAAATCCTGATTACCTTACAAATTAACAATTACTTCAATTACTTTGCGGATTTGCTTATTTTAATATAACTTGACTTCAATTGTTATTGCAACACAGTTGCAATTATAATAATGTCGCGCTGAGCAGCGAACATAATACGCAACGAAATTACTAAATATCACGATAATCCGGCGCCAGATGCCCCCAATCTCCCCTCCTACCGTTTCCACTCGCAACTTGTCTAATTAAACCTCATTGCACCACGCTCATTTAAATATTTAATTGCTGCGAGCTAAGTGAATTAAAAACTAGTGTGTTTTAATCCCATTCTCCCGCAGTTGCTCTGAATTACCTCCTTTTATTGCTCATTCTGAAATTGTAATATAATTTTAGCCTCAATTGAAACTAAACTTTTATGATAATGATTCCTTTACCTTAATTTCTTCGCGTATAAGTCAATAGTAAATCTTGATAGAATTTCTACAAAGAAACTCTTTAAATTTTAGATACGGTAAACTTCGTATCATCTACATATATTTGTGTCGAAACTTAATACAAGATTAAACATACTAAAGAAATTGGACCTTATACTGCAGCTATGAAACATACATTTCTGAAGGCATCTAAAAAGATATTAAACAAGTGAGTCACTTGAAGTGCCAATCAAAAGGCAAAAGACATCAAAAATTTCCCAACTAGGAATAGCTTTTATTGGAAAATTCAATAGTCATTTTTAGTACTTTACTTTGCTTATTATTAATATTTCCCATCGTTTAAACCTTCCCTTAACTTCCACAAATATTTGAAGATCGTAATTAGCTAAATCGGTCAAGCCTTTCTCCAGTTTTAGCAAGAAAAACAAACAGCAACTTATTTTTATATAACCTAAAGTACAGTACACTGTATGCACACAGTGGCAAAGTCCTTGCTTCATAAAAGTTCCACTTAACGTTAAGCAGAATAACTTTTCCGCAACATTAACTTTCCTACTTGACAAGTGTTTTCTAAGGCAGTATACACAAGGAGTTTTATGAACTATCGATTTCCTGTGAGAGTTGAAGATACAATTCGGTATATCATGTCACGAAACTGGTTTTATTAGACTTTAAAAATTATAGGGTGTGAATTTATCAATTAGAGAATTCATTAGGAATGTTTCCTAATTTATAAATTCAATTCAATTTCAAAAATTCTTTATTTTGTTTCACAAAAATTTATAGTGCTACATATCCAGTGTACATTATTTCCTGGAATGTAACAAGCTTACAACTAGACACGTTTTTACAGCTATTTTGCTTTTTTAAAAACTTATAAAATTTATAAAACTAAGGTTATAATGTTACGAAAGGTTTTAACAATAACAAACAATTTTTAACAATAAGGTAAGCTACCTCGTAATTATGCAATCTTTAGGTGAGATTTGCATTTTGACATGCCTAATTTTAATAACTAAATATAGTTATAACAATAAATAAGGTAGCACCGAGAACAAAAGAGTGGACGGCAAGCAATCACAATAGGAACAGTCACCCGCTAAGGCTAGCGCGAGCATCAGTCACGCAACGCGCGCGTTATCCAAGTCTATATATATTAATAATAAGGCCGGAGGTCGCGCGCGACGCGATGGCCAACACTCGCGCACCTGCGCGAGCCACTGATAACCAGTTATTCATCGCACTCAAGAAACAAGTGATGGGGTAATTTGTATCTGTTGTATTTATCGATGTAAGGTAAATTTTTCATCCGCGTTTTACAAAGGTTATTAATATATTTATTTTTACTTTTTCGGTTGTTATGTAAATAGAATTTTTTTGATAATTTAAATATAAACTGATAAATAGTCGGAAACTTAATTTTATTGTGAAATTTTTGGAGGTTTGTTCGAAACGGAGTATTAAATGCATATTTCAATGCTTTGTTTTGGACAACCTGTAAGCTATTTAAATTAGTAGGGCACGTACTGCTCCATACTGGGCAGGCATAAGTTATGCAGGGTCGTACTAAGGTTCGATATACACTTAGCTTTGTTTTGCTACTGAGGCAAGATCTTCTATTTAAGATGGGGCTCAGTGCATTCAAACCCTTCATGCTCTTGAGCCTGATGTATTGTGTGTTAAGGGTCCAGTTAATTTATAAATTGGATGAAAAATGTAATTGTAACAATTTTTTTAAACAATTGCAAGTTGGATGAAAATTGTAATTGTAACTTTTTTTTAAACAATAACAGTAACTAGATTAGGCAAATTTGGAAGTGCAAGAAATAAATCAAAATAATAATATTAATATTAAACTTAAATTCCATACGAAAAAAATTACAATTATAATACAGTTGGGTGTTAGTTTTCTTATTTTACACTTACTCCACGTTAGTTATTGTTATATCCATTACTTCGCCTACTGAAATTTCCATTTGGATCTGTTCTTGCCATTTCTCTCCAGAAACCTTCGTGAAGTCGTCAGCCCATCGCTTTTGTGGTTTTCCCACGTTTCCTGGAGATCCCCACCAAATAATAAACAAATAAATTGCTATCACTATAGTAGCTTTCCCCGTAACAGTTACTGTGTTAAATTATCAATATTTATAGACCGAACTAAATAGAAATTCATTCGTAAAGAAATTTATTTTTTTATATCCATTTATCAACAACTCGTGTGCACGAGCTTCAAGTTTTAAAAATGATCTTGGAGTTCAGAGTATTTTGTGAGACGCTTTGCTTCTGTCATGTAAATGGGGTCTAAGTAGATTTCCTTGAATACGGCATATTAGAATAATAATAATAACCTTTCATTTTGAATACTTTAATCACCTAACAAAATTATTCAAAAAGAATTTAGATGTTTTAATAATGTCTGTACTAATATAAGGGAAAAGATTTATGTCTGTTACGAATAAACTCAAAATTTTTACCGGTTTAAAAAATTATTTCACCTCTAACACCGCATTATCCCTGATAATATTTATTTGCCAATTATTGTCCAGCAATGTGAAGCTGGGACAGGGCGCTAGTTATGTAATGGTCAACACTAACTCTGCAACAATTAATACTCATATAGGCTAATTTCTACATTAATAGAATGTATATATGAGCAATAAGATGTATTGCCTCCTGATAATATTTTCGATTTATAAATGTATAACTTGCGTAATGTAGAATGTATGAGTAGCCTGTTTAGTTTTCTTTTTAATTTAGGCAGTACAGGTAATTTCGGTTTGTAAATTCAATTCTATATTCAAATACTCTGGAATATCGCGTAAAACTTGAGGTTTTCCCTTTTAAATAAATTGAGGCGTACCATTTGAGATAGTTTTGATTATATTTCTTCGATCGAGCATAAGTGGGTAAGGGTAGGTGATTATTCGGGGCTACATTTGGGTATATTCTATAGACGCCCATCAGCGCTGGGACTGATTAAATGGCGGCCGGGGTCGTTAGGACCCCGCGGAAATTTGTTTTGACCCGCCTCTTCCAAGTAAATAGTGTTAGCTGGATTCTATTATCGCGGAACTCAAGCCGCAAGTTATTTGGAGGATTGCCCGGGTTTTTATGACGGGAAGTGAAAACATTTGTTTGTATCAAGAAAATTATAGCTGTTGATAATTCGTAATAAACATTGAAATGAATCGTACATAATTATAATTATAATGATAATAATTTCTCGCAAAGATAAAATATGCCAAAACTATTAGAATTTGTATGGAAATTGTTCAGATTTCATTTGAACATTGACCAACTGCTTACACATCTCATGTCCTTCCAAATCTTAACAGCTGAAGATGCGCAATACACCAACAGCTCACTAGAATAATATCATGTATGTGTGAATAGGTGTAATTAGTATTTATGATAATGTCTTTGATAAATCAGATTTTAATATTGCTCTGTCTTATTCATTACTCGCATCCTCTCAAAGTAGCGAAGACTACTTCAAGCCCTTAATTATTGTGGTGAGCCTGCCCGATAGCTTTGAGATAATCCCACCACCTCGAACCTTTGATCCTACCTGTAGGGCTCCGTCTGTTACCTTAGGTCTCTGGGTGCAGACATCGCGTACTTATTTATATATTCACTATTTATGTGTTAAGGTACGTCTGTAGGGCTTAGGGATCCGTAGGGTTGCTAGGTTCTTACGTCTCACCTTCTCATATTTTTAGTTATGTAGTGCAGCTTGCTCATACATACATTACATATACATATTTCTCAGTCCACTGACTAGCAAGCTGTACAGAAATTAAATTATGTTTCTATAGAAAATCTAAGACTTATTGCTATAAATGGTAGATGGTTGCATCTAGACGTGCTATTAAAATGATTCTTACAAAGAAATGCTATGGATTTAAGCCACTCACTTGTTCCGCTGTGAGTTCTGGGTAAATATAATTCCAATATTTGCGGTGAGGGCTGCTCGGTTTGAATGACAAATGTTAGTCGTTACTCGTACGGTAATGTAATGTTAACATTGAGATCACTTCGTTGTTCACACAATGAATTCTTGATTCGCCGTGTTCTTTGAAAGAGTTTACAATAATGTAGTTATTCTATGGTTAACGCTTCAAGGAACTCAAACACTAGTAGTATGGATTCCCGGGCACTGCCTCACCCACTGCTTTGGTAAAAAAAGCTGTTTCGGAGGGTTCACGTTGGGTCATTTCCCAGGTATTTTTTGTTCATGGGCTTGTGGTCTATTTATCTTACCAATAAGTAATAAATAGCTAATTTGGAACTTATGTAGAACTTATCCGTACATTGTGAAATAGACCCTTAATGTTTGTGAACTCATTTGTGTTGTAAATGACAGTTTAAATACTGCTACGATCCATTCCTTTATTTGTTCTGGCCAGGAATATTATTTTTAATGTGAGGAATAAGAAAGAGAAATACTTCGACATAGAATTTTGCTCTCAATTTATTTTTGTATGGTTTAATTTTTCTACATCAAGTTTCAATTTGCAAGTGTTAGTAGTATGGATTCCCGGGCACTGCCTCACCCACTGCTTTGGTAAAAAAAGCTGTTTCGGAGGCAGCGCCCGCCTAAAAAAAAAAAAAAAAAGTTTGTACTCTAACCCCACTAAACAGGACGTGTGGAGTCGAATGCACTCACTCCTGAAGTGATAGCTCTAACCGTTCCAGAGATAGCTTTCCCAAAACCCTCGCTAATTACTTACTAATCACCTTATCAGCTACTATTTCCTGCACGAAATTCCCACTCATTATCTAATTACTTAATGACTCAGTACGAATGCATCGTTATCTACTTTCCTACATTCACTAACCCGATCTGTGGCTCTAAAAGAAAAATAGAATAAACTATATCTAACCTAACCTAACCTACGGGTCTAAGCAAACAACAATAAATATACCTAACCTACATTAACACCATTATCTATAATAAAATTAGGTGTAAGGGTTACATATTTAAATAAAACATTTTTATTCCAGGTATTATTCTTTTATTTATATGTCCATTATGTTTCTATACAAATTTACTAGCACCGTATCATTGTTCTCTGAGTCACACGTAAAATTTCTAAGGAAGTCTTCTAATCTCATCCCCCTGAACTTGTAATATATGTATACCAAACAGTACTCTCCGCACACCGCCGATAGGTAATCCTGAACCGTAAGGCTATTGTATCTCCACATGCAACAATTCCTCCTTAAAAATCCTTCTATTGGTTCAATAGGTTTCCGTCCAAACGAATCAAAGTATTCCCCAACTCTTTCGACGTTTATATGAATAGCCACCCAATGAGACCCCGGCTGTGAATCAGGGTCAAGATTGCATATGATAAGTGCTGGCACCTGAGCATACATCGGCAATCGATTTGAAGGATAAACGTTGCTCTGGAGGCTGGGATGTATTCTACGAAGACTCATTTGCACTTCTAGTGTGTTCATACTTTAATATGCGTTTACTCCCCTACCCTTTCACTCTTTTACTGACTACATTTATTACTATCAATTCATATTTGTACCAATGTATTTAAACACACATAATATGATCTCAACATAAGTAATGAGTCTCTTTGTAAAAAAAAGTAATGAAGGTAAATAAAAACCATGTCATATTCGATTACATTATATTTTATTATTCTAAATATCATAATAATTACATAAGTGATTGCTTAACTACTATAATCCACACATACATTTCTGTTCTTATCTATTTCTATAATATTTGAAAACTCTGCGTAAACTACACAGTTAATTGTTTCAGTCAATGCGCTCTCGAATCTTACTTCCATTCTTACACTACCATGGCGTACAAGATTCCAATGCACATTAGAGTTAGCCGACAAGTCAGGTGTTAAATCAAAAGCTAGTAAACAGTATCCATTTGAATATTGCTCCCTCGATATTCCATTACCTTCGTTAAGAAAATGTATACCGGTGCCTGAGTACAGGGTGTGGTATGCGCTAGTAAATACATCGTTTGGAAATGATGGTTGTAACGATTTTGAAGGTATCTGTTGACCATCTATATATAGGCTAAATGAGCAAATACCAAAATTTTCAAAATTGAAAGGATTTTTAACATAACTACCGTTGAATGCTGTATTATTCACAAAACCTATAATACATCTCTTAGGAACCTGTCCTAAAAATATATTGTCCAGTGTTTTACCCTGCACACCAGCTGGTATGGTCAGGACTTTCACTTCACCTCTTGTAATAGGATATTTAGCCGTAGTAGTGGCAAGAACCTTTTGATGAGCTATTAGTATTGATGGATTAATTTTTGCTCTGCGTATTATTAAAGTTGCATCTGTTATACAGACTTTGTACTTATTATCTGCATTCTGTGACATGAGGTTAAATGTTTCTCTCGATCTAACTAATTTTATAGATAATTCGACCCCGTTAATGAGGAATTTATCTTGATTGAATATATCCCCATGTAAATGCCCAATCATTTCAACATCCTTACCATCCTTTGAAAGTTGTTGTCTTTTGTAAAAGCCCTTGTTTGCCTCATTAGTTTCATTCATTTTACCAGCTGTATCCTCGTACCACAAACCACATGTCAAATGTGATTGTTTGGCGGATGATGAATAATTTAATAGAGTTTCTATGAAAGCGCGATATGCATAAGTATTATTTGGGGGTGACACAAGTTTTTGGTTTAGGTAAACATACAATTGGTTAAATAAAGAATGTAACCAATTATTGACTGGTGCCACTACATTAGCTGCATTAACTGCAGAACCATCTTGATTTTTAATTTGAGCCTTGAGATGGAGTAGTGTATGCGAAAGGTCTATGTAGTCATCTCCTGTACCAGGTACTTGGAATTCGATAGGTCCATCATCACTTAATGAAGAAATTGGTTTGTAATGTATCCAGTGTCCATATTCGATACTTGTTTGTGTGGAAGGAAGAGCAAACAGATCCAATTCAGATTTAACGCACTCACATGAATGATTATGAATAAATGACATTATGATTAGTTTGAAAATATATCCTTGGAAATATTAATATTTTTGTTCCTTGTTTTCTTTGAAGCGCCTTTCACTTTGAGGGGTGAAACTCGAATGAGCTCATTACAATATTTTCGTCTCTTATTAACACCCGATCCAGTCATAAGTTTATCAATTTTGGTATCAACTTTGCGTTTAAGGTTAGAACTAGCCTCTTTCAATCGATTTTTAATGGATTCTTTAATAGGACGACTAGCTACAACATCTGACAAAAGCCCAATACCGCTGTTAAGTGCTTCTTTTCCAATCACCTTAGCACCACTAGTGAGTAAAGGTAGCACACTTCGAAATAACCCCCCAAGAAAACTTCCAATACCATGACCACGTTGATGTAAGGCTCCTTTGTAGATTACATTTATACCAGCCCCAGCTTGTTGCGAATAATAATGTTCATAAGGACATATAAAAGTTTCTTGAGGTGTATACATTTTAAAAAGGAAATATAGATTATATTTTTTTAAAATGAAGTTTCACACACGATGTACCGTATTGAAATGGTACCGCATTTCCCGTGGTTGTTCTTATATCTATCTCAATAACATCAAATTCTCTTCTCATTACCGGTAAATAATGTGGTGGTGAAAATATATGCATTTTATTTGAACCATATATGTATTTAGCAGGATCTAAGGGTATAATTCTCAATAGGGGTGTCATGACATCACCAACAATTTGTGGTTCTATAATATCGCAATACACAAATAATTGCGATGGTAACCCTAAATGTAGATTAGCAGGGCGTTTACCGATATTATGATTTACTAAATTGGTATCTGGCTCAAATCCAAGTTGAAAGCTCAAATTAGGTGATAGAGATAGTGAAATTATTGATGGATCCTTTACTGCAACAGAAACAAACTTTGACACGGTGTCCTGACGAAAACTAACTTTCTCTTTCGAATTTAAAGCAATAAGAATATTTTGTATATTATCATAGTTGGTGGCTGGTATATGGTTCTTATACATTAGTGTGGTCTCTTCGTTATTGATGGTAGTTTTTACTTATGTATATGATATTTTCATGTTCTTGCACGGAGAACATAGTAGAGGGATATTGAAACTCAACTATACCTACCATCCATTCTCCTTCTAATGTAATGGCTTTAGGTAGTTTTGTAGAAAAATTTGATGTCATATTTCCCGGGAAATATTGTGTGGAACTATTGCTGAGTAAAGTTAAATAGAAACTTTCCTTCATTGTAGATTTTTAATATTCGACAGTAAGACCCAAGAATTAAATTTGTTAGGATATCCTTTCCATTTAACTAATACTTCCTTTCTAATACCGCTTTTACGTGATCTGATGATTTTATCAATTTTATATTCGGAAGTGGGGGAAAAAGTTATTTTTTGTAATTCTTTTTCATAAAAAGTTCCTGTTATTGATTCATTTTCTAAGTCGTTTAAAGTGTATACAACCCACGGGGAACGATCTATAATCGAAGTAATGATAAAAATTTCATTACTCCAATTACTTTCATAACCTTTTTGAAAAACATGTTTGTATTTTGTAATTCTTACATAGTCACCAACGTTAAACTTAGGTACTTTGTTTAAACTTGAAATATAAGTCTTTTCATCATAATATAAATTCCGCCAAACTTCCATAATGTTTTCCATTTTAACATCACATGGTCTCATCTTGATACTAGAGTGCACACTGTGATTATAAGAACTAACCAAATCTTGTAAAATATCTATATAACGATAAGTATTCTTATGTGTAAAATAACGCCACATTTTCATTTTCAATGTTCTCTGAAATCGTTCTACTATACTTGCCTTTATATCTGGATTATTTGTAGTGTAATAATTTATATTTTTACGTTTTAAATAAGTTTGGACATCCTTAGATACAAATTCCGTACCCTTATCTGATTGAATATGTCTAGGAACAGTTTTAGCTTCATCAAAGATGCTAGTTAAACACGTTTTTATTGTGCATGAATCCTTCTTTTTCATTGCTCTAACATAAGCATACTTACTAAAGGCGTCAATAACACACAAAATATATTTATATCCATCATTATATTCTATGTAAGTTCTTAAATCACTTAAATCAGCTTGCCACAATTCATTAATATTTGATAAAATATATTTATTACGTGGGAATTTTTTTATAACCGGTTTATGTAATGTATATGTTTCTTGAGACTGCAACCATTTCGAAACGTCACTTTTTGAGATTTTTCCATTCATTGCCTTTGTTAACTTATTGACACTGCTGTAACCAGCTGGATGTGAAATATCATAATAGATGCGATGTAACTCTAATACGGGGTCCATTTCTCCCAATCACTTTTGTTTCTCAATTTATTGATGTGTTTAGATTGTGTTGGAGTTGAGGAAACCTCAGTTTGTGATTCTTGAATCAATGTTTTATCTTTACTATTAAGGTCAGATATATATTTGATTCTTTTCAGATTACCAATGTATGTTAGCGGTGTATTTATATCATTTAAAAACTTGGCGAATATTTCCCAACCGATTGGATCAGATCTCTTCGAGGGTCGTAAGATGTCATTCACTAAATCTATAATATTACTCCCTGGTATCTCTTGTCCACTAATGACAACTGTTCCATTTTTATTCCATTGCAATTGATCTGTTTTATTTAATATTGTATCCATCAATAATTCACCCCTCCTCATATAAGTTTTAGGAATTAATTTTAATATTTCTTTTGGTTGTAACCCATATGCGATGTCTTCACCCGTTGGGGGTTGTTTAACATTTAGCATTTTTTCATTTTCACTGGTAGTTATATTATTGATGTTCCGGTTTTCATTAGTATTATCATTTATTACCTTTTCAGTTATTGTTATTTCTTGAGGTTGACGTTCTTCCATGGAGTAATGTAAGTATCTTTGTAAAATTTGTAGATAAAGCGCCCATTTTTCGCGATCATCCAATTTACTTGATATAATTTTTTCCATTTCTAAATCCAATCTACTTTGCGGTGTTGCTTTATTTTCATTCTGATGTTTAAGTTTATCAATAAAGTCTTGCTCAACAAGAAGCATTTTTTTTGTGTTCATTGTGATTTATTAAAACAACTTACAAGGGTGCTTAGAATTGTACCCAAAATTATGGGAAGAAAGGACCCTCCTTTTTGTATTAATATATTTTTCCTGTATTCAAAACTTTTTCCTTTACTGATCAGATTACGTAAGAGATTTTTAATTTTTTTTAATTTTGTTTTTGTATTCTCTTTTAAAGGTACTTTTCCTTGTAAAACATTGTGAATACATTCACATATACAGTTAATTTCTTGATTATTACAAGACTTCAGTAATATCCTACGATGTTTGGGTTTTAATTTATGTAAAGCTGATAACAAATCCTTATGCGTTGTTATTCGTTGATGCATGGTTCATTACTGGCTTAGAGTGACTGATTACAAAGATACTTATACCTTTTCATAGGAACATATATTGTACAAAAATTAATAGATTCAAATATTTTAGATTTTATGCGGCGAGCATCATCAGTGTTTTGTTTCAAATCAATCATTAAATAACCATGAGCTTCTTTAGTAGCATCGGTATATGAATCTTCAATAAACTTCGTGTCTTCCGGTGAAACTTGTCTAGCTAGAAATCGTATTTGAGTTTTGTCACGGGGATTTTTAAAATAAATAATATAACTTGAATTAAGTGAAATGTCGCGCTGTCCTCTTCCTTGATGAAATAAGTTTTGGGTTATGTAAAAAACACTCAAATTTCTATGGTGACTACCTTTTGTAAATATATCAACAACTCGACCATCAGATTCCCTCATTAAGTCATCTATTATAATCAAATGTGGATTTTTACCATCAAACATATGCAATTCCGGTAGTCCTTGGTGGTAATTTACTCCAGGTATATTATATAGCGGCTGCATTTCATCATAACACCATGTTATTTCTAAAAAAATCTCATTACCTATACTACTTTTATGCTTAATGAAATTTGCAACAAAGTTAGATTTTCCACATCCACTAGGTCCTGCTACGATGGCAGCAAAGGGATGAATAAAATGAATCATTATTTTTTGACTTCTGTCTTCTTCAGGGAAAGGAATAAAACTAAGTTGATATTTTAAAAACAATTTATTTATATGAAATATACAAAAAATGTAAGTGTTATATCACAATATTAATGTACAGTACACGTTTATACATTATACATGTACAAAACAAATTTATTTTACATAAAAATTTATAATTTGTTATATTTACAATAATGATTAACTTAATTACATACTATTGATTTGGTAATGACCTATAGGTAACGTATCGATTTTGTTTGGTAAAATGTACCGCTTTGTGTCATTAAAAGATAAACACACCTTATTTATTTCCTGTGTAAAAATTGTATGTTTTAATGATCTAAACCGATACATTTTACAATGCTGTACGTTTTTATTGAACAAACACGACTTATAATTATCCAACGTTAATTTTTTAGTGACACATTTGTTAACACCCTTCGCCTTAGTAATAATTTTATCATCTACCTGTAATGCATACATTTTTGATCGCAAACCCACAAATTCTGTAAAGATTTTACCACAATTTTCATCTTTGAAATAACCTAATTTTTTCTTATTTACTTGAGGAAAATTAAAAACATTGTTTGGATTATAATCTGATGTATCGAAATGTGTACAAATGTCTGGCTTTATATCATTATAAAAGTTACTAGTAAATATTTGATAAATGAGACTGTCAGTATCTGTATACAGTAGTTTCAGATTTGAAGTAAATTTCTCTTTCATGTAATTATAGTGGAAATCATACATCAGCGTTTTAGATATATCTAATATACAAAATCCGAGATAAATAGGTTTATTATAAATTAATTTCATTTTGTTTAATTGAATTGCAACAAGACTATCAGAAAATATTGAAACACTGTGAAAATGTGGTTGAGCAATTAGATCCCCAGCCCCCAAAACTTTGCCCCTATTTTCCCAGTGGGTTAACAGTTTAACGTTAACTCGTTTCTCAATATTTTCCATAGTCTTACCAAAAACTGCGTTGTTCATGAGTTTATAGAAATCTTTCTCAAAATCAGAATTAGCTCGAGTTCTTAATTGTGTATTAAGGTCTATATATTTCTTTAACCATGGACTCTGCTTAAATTTTAATATTCTATAAACTTTTAATAATTTTAAACCCATTTTCAAACATTGAATTAAATTTCGATAATGAATAATATATTTGGATTTATTTTTTAAGTTTGGAATCAATCTAATTTCCTTAGCGTCCCCAACTGGTATATTTTCTGGACAAAGAGGTAAATCTGAATGTTTATCATGTAAATCCACCGGATACTCCAGATCTACTTCTAAGATAAAACCTATATCTGATGAACAACTAACATTAAAATCTGTATCAGCACTAACCCACTCAAAACCACCTGTAGGTAGATATTGTGACATTGCCCAACCATATAGATTATTGGCATCGAAATACATTAAGAATGACTCTTTATCTTTCGCATTATAGTCAGACATGTAAACATTATTTGCTTTTGCATAGCGAGTGCTACATTGCGAAACACCACCACGAATTCCTGATTTAATAAAAGCAATCATATCTATATCAGAAAGTAATTCAATCTCTGTTTTAGTATGTTTTAACATAGCATCCCAACTTAATCCAGGTGCTGTATAGTAATGAGCCGGGTCTAAATCGTACGTTTTAATGCAAACACACCTAAAATTTTCAAAAATATCTGCTAACAATAAAACATCAGTTTTTAAATAAAGATTTGAATAATCCAACATATTTTTACAATTGAAATGATTCCAAACATCTTTGGCATGTTTGTAATCTTCATTAGAAATAATGGAATCTGTGAGACTACTGTAAAAGTGTGGAAGATCTGGAAGTTGATTGTAGTTTAAAGTATCAAAATCTTTAATGAATTCATATGGAAATACACCTTTTTTAGTCAGCCGTTTAAAGTCTTCTGAATTGGGAAAGCATTTTGATAGTTCATTAAAATTATTTTTTGTTAAATTTTTTGCTAAAGTATCTAAGCTACTGGGTAAAAATTTTAGGGAATCCACAAAACGTAAAGATACATTACTGTTATTGATTTTAAGAACCTTTGAAAATGATATGTATTTTTCTTTATTTTGTGGGAGAACTTCTACCTGACCTTCATCAAAGTTTAAGGCATGTACGATAAAATGTGCATCATAATGGCTTAAATTGTGCAAGAAGACTGGTATAGTGTAAGGTACTCTAAATTTTTCTGAACAAACTTTATGTATGACCCCAACAAATTCCCCAGTAAACCAATCGTGGTAAATCATTGAATTCCCACACAAAATTTTATCACAAATATAACAATGAACAGATTTGCTAACTATATCTTGCTGAATTGGTGATATTTTATTAGCAACTTTATGGAAACCAATTTTTTTAACAATTGTTGTCAAATTATCTTTCAGGGTTTCCATAAATTTTAAAGCACAGTTTTCACCAGTATATGTTACATATTTAGACAATTTATCATCGTATGAGCATTTAATGTAGTATCCAAAACTATACACATTATGTTTTTGTACATTTATTGTATGTGATTTTGAAGGATCGTTTGAACATGATGCTAAGGGACTTAAAAAAGCCTCAAAATCCGCATATATAACAAAAGGTAACATCAATTTACGTTGAAATTTATCAAAACTTAATTTACATTCAGAAACAATATCGCCCCACCAATTTCTTTTATTTTTATCTAAGCTTGGTATTTGTGTACAAATATGTCTGCAATCATTTATTTGATGGTTATTTAAACGTTCAGATGTTGAAAAATATTGTAAACAAAAGTCACATAGATATAATTATAGCTTCCTTGGATTTTGAAACTTGACTACTTATTAATCGTGACATATTTTTTATATAACAATAATGACCGATTTTACCCTGTGTCAAATATAGTAAATTTATATGAGTCTGCATTTTATTCTTTGTAAAATACAATGGCCCAACAATACAATGCTTTTTTCTTTGTTCATTATATTCTAACCCAAAAACATTAATGCTTATATTATTAAGACTTTCAATTTTGTGTATATCGTTTAATTTAACTGGAAATTTAATATTACCGAACTTTAATTTATGACCGTATTTGGTGTATGATGATACTCTATCCGAATTTTTATGAATTGGAAATAAAGCAGATAACAGTGCCCACTTAAAACAGGCGTCATCGGTGTTTTTAACATTTATCACAGCTTTTTTAATTTTTATATCATGTGGTAACTCAATAAAGGATTTTCCTCTTAAAGGGTTAAATTGATTTAAATTCATATCCAAATGTAAAATTTTTTTCAGACTCCACCCACTATCCTTTTTCTCGAATGAATTTATATAGTTTATTAGAGATTTCGTGAGAGTTGTATAAAATATATTTAAATCATCACCAATACAAACAATAAAATTCATTGATTGGAAATCAAAAGTGTTGTTAATGTTTTTTGTCTCCTGAACAAAGTCACCATATAAAATGAAATTTATTTTTAAAATTGTATGATCTTCTATAGATTTATTTATTATTGTAAATATTGTATCTTTGATAGATGCAAGAAATAACTCTGGTGTCTCAAACTGTAAATCATTTTGATTTTCTGAAGTTACTCTATAGGTTATTATTCTATTACCGAACGCAGTCTCAATTATCTTAACATTGGGTTTTATTGAATGTTGTTTTTTATTCACATTATTTTTATGTGCATTGCTCCTTAGATGATTAGCGAAATATTTTTTGGAAACATTTCTATTACAAATACAGCAAAATTTCATGTTAAAATTATTACCTTCATTCGATGTTGATTGCTCTTGTGAAGACCGTGAAAGATCCATGTTCGATCCAGATTTTATTCTTTTGATGTCAGCAGAGTTAATATCAACAGCTGCTTTCCTTTTGCTTCCACGACCCATTTGATCAACCCTATCAAATAAAATTTTATTATATTTAACTGTTAGAAATGCGAATAGAGAAATAAAAAAAAAATAAGTTAAATATATATATAATATGATTATAAAATATACTCACAGTTTCCCATCGAATTCATCACATAGCGCCATCATTCTTTGACCATAAAATGGGTGATTTAAATCATTTCTTTCTATTTCATCACAAACGTTGAAAAGTTCAATTGTATCAATGGATAAGCTTTCAAATTCATGATCCATTTCATCAAAAAAAAGTGTATTCGTTTCACAACTGTTTTTTGTCTCACACTTTTAACCTTAATGCGCAAAGGTCTTCAACAAAAAGCACAATGATTGACTTTGTACAATGCAACATAGTATTTATACTAGTGGAAAACTGAAACATTACTTAATTATATAAACATATGGTATTAAAATCTGAAGCATGAAGAAACTAAATGAAACTAATTTTTAAAACTGTAACGTTTTACACTATCTTCCTCGGATATCCCCTTTGTTATGTTGTATACAATATCCTTTATCTGAACATCAATGATGGAATCGTTTTTCATATAATATTTAACACGAATGTCTGCATTTTTCCAATGTTGTGCCACTGGGATTTCTTTCAATTTTTTTAAACTATATAATTCCATTTTCACAAGTACGTCAGCGTCCATTCCATCATCTTTATCAGTCGATATATATGAAATGCTTCCCTCCTTCCCTGCACGGCCAACACTTGAAGAAAGTTTAGTTTTTTTCTTCTTCCGGTCAGGTTCTTGAAGAAAAAAGTCATCTAAACGATTGGTCTTCTTATTTTTATTTTCTGTTATGTTTAAAACCTCTTCTTCATCATCAGATAAATTAGAATAATTATATGGTCTGAAACATTTTTCCACATCTTTCAGGTTGTATGAAGACTGAAATATAACATAAACAAATCAAAATGCGTTTCAAAAATAAATAGGAATTATTAAAGAATTTACTGAAACCAAATTTATAAAATATAAATAACTTACCTCCATTGTTGTTTATTATTTCAAACTTTCAACCACTTCACTTTTGTCGAACTTAGAGCACAATACTAAATCTTTTTACAAGTATCGGGTTATATAGACTGGTAATGGATATTATTATCTAGTTACGATAGTCAACTCGACTGCATGTTTGAACAAGTATCCAAACCTATCAGTAAAATGTGGATAATAAAAACAAAGGGCACTCTAAATACCCTTTGCAATCTTAATAGTCATTGCATTTTTAAAATATTTTTGAAATAGATAAGAACAGAAATGTGTGTATCTAGTAGTTTAGCAACAACATATACGTATAATTATTATAATATTAAGAACAATAAAATATATTTACGAATATGAAAATATAAACGAATAACCTTATCAGGTTTTTATTAACCTTCATTACTTTTGAAGTATATTTTAGGACAGGTTCCTAAGAGATGTATTATAGGTTTTGTGAATAATACAGCATTCAACGGTAGTTATGTTAAAAATCCTTTCAATTTTGAAAATTTTGGTATTTGCTCATTTAGCCTATATATAGATGGTCAACAGATACCTTCAAAATCGTTACAACCATCATTTCCAAACGATGTATTTACTAGCGCATACCACACCCTGTACTCAGGCACCGGTATACATTTTCTTAACGTAGGTAATGGAATATCGAGGGAGCAATATTCAAATGGATACTGTTTACTAGCTTTTGATTTAACACCTGACTTGTCGGCTAACTCTAATGTGCATTGGAATCTTGTACGCCATGGTAGTGTAAGAATGGAAGTAAGATTCGAGAGCGCATTGACTGAAACAATTAACTGTGTAGTTTACGCAGAGTTTTCAAATATTATAGAAATAGATAAGAACAGAAATGTATGTGTGGATTATAGTAGTTAAGCAATCACTTATGTAATTATTATGATATTTAGAATAATAAAATATAATGTAATCGAATATGACATGGTTTTTATTTACCTTCATTACTTTTTTTTACAAAGAGACTCATTACTTATGTTGAGATCATATTATGTGTGTTTAAATACATTGGTACAAATATGAATTGATAGTAATAAATGTAGTCAGTAAAAGAGTGAAAGGGTAGGGGAGTAAACGCATATTAAAGTATGAACACACTAGAAGTGCAAATGAGTCTTCGTAGAATACATCCCAGCCTCCAGAGCAACGTTTATCCTTCAAATCGATTGCCGATGTATGCTCAGGTGCCAGCACTTATCATATGCAATCTTGACCCTGATTCACAGCCGGGGTCTCATTGGGTGGCTATTCATATAAACGTCGAAAGAGTTGGGGAATACTTTGATTCGTTTGGACGGAAACCTATTGAACCAATAGAAGGATTTTTAAGGAGGAATTGTTGCATGTGGAGATACAATAGCCTTACGGTTCAGGATTACCTATCGGCGGTGTGCGGAGAGTACTGTTTGGTATACATATATTACAAGTTCAGGGGGATGAGATTAGAAGACTTCCTTAGAAATTTTACGTGTGACTCAGAGAACAATGATACGGTGCTAGTAAATTTGTATAGAAACATAATGGACATATAAATAAAAGAATAATACCTGGAATAAAAATGTTTTATTTAAATATGTAACCCTTACACCTAATTTTATTATAGATAATGGTGTTAATGTAGGTTAGGTATATTTATTGTTGTTTGCTTAGACCCGTAGGTTAGGTTAGGTTAGATATAGTTTATTCTATTTTTCTTTTAGAGCCACAGATCGGGTTAGTGAATGTAGGAAAGTAGATAACGATGCATTCGTACTGAGTCATTAAGTAATTAGATAATGAGTGGGAATTTCGTGCAGGAAATAGTAGCTGATAAGGTGATTAGTAAGTAATTAGCGAGGGTTTTGGGAAAGCTATCTCTGGAACGGTTAGAGCTATCACTTCAGGAGTGAGTGCATTCGACTCCACACGTCCTGTTTAGTGGGGTTAGAGTACAAACTTTTTTTTTTTTTTTTTAGGCGGGCGCTGCCTCCGAAACAGCTTTTTTTACCAAAGCAGTGGGTGAGGCAGTGCCCGGGAATCCATACTACTAACACTTGCAAATTGAAACTTGATGTAGAAAAATTAAACCATACAAAAATAAATTGAGAGCAAAATTCTATGTCGAAGTATTTCTCTTTCTTATTCCTCACATTAAAAAAATAATATTCCTGGCCAGAACAAATAAAGGAATGGATCGTAGCAGTATTTAAACTGTCATTTACAACACAAATGAGTTCACAAACATTAAGGGTCTATTTCACAATGTACGGATAAGTTCTACATAAGTTCCAAATTAGCTATTTATTACTTATTGGTAAGATAAATAGACCACAAGCCCATGAACAAAAAATACCTGGGAAATGACCCAACGTGAATTACGCTTAGAAGGCTGTTACTATATCTGAAAATAGCTCTGAGCACTATGCCGTCATTTCTGAGCGGTACATGTGAGTACGTGAGTGAATGGACTTTCTCAGGTACAATGGGGGAATTTCGACTAATTATTAATGTACGGCTTTGTTATAAGTGTATAGATGATTAAAAATAAATGTCGAAAAACCTAGTGCCGTACAAAAGTGATGGTGCCGGAAGTCGGTGCAAATTTTTAATTCGACGACAGTTGCAGAAGCAATATAGGTCATTTATTACTGTACGGCATTTGTGTGATTCCTTTTGGACACATATACAGATACTTCACCCGTAAACGCCGTACATATTTCCAGCGGAGCGGTCGAAAGCCAAGGGTCGGAACCCTACCCCTACACCCATATACCCTAAGGTCATTGTAAAATGTACGGCAACATGTTCAAAATATTATTTAACACGGACAATAATGTTTTATAATTATGCCGTCCAAATATTATAGTTAATATTTGTGTAATTAAATATTTATCGAAATTTCAGGATTTACCAAGTTCTTACTGCTGTAAGATCAGAGAATAATGTACGGCAACTTGTTTTTTTACATAATGTTACAAAATATTACCGTTGTACATTATAGCCGTTCATTATAAATGGTAACAAATAAAAATATTGCTTCTGCAACTGTCGTCGGATTAAAAATTTGCACCGACTTCCGGCACCATCACTTTTGTACGGCACTAGGTTTTTCGACATTTATTTTTAATCATCTATACACTTATAACAAAGCCGTACATTAATAATTAGTCGAAATTCCCCCATTGTACCTGAGAAAGTCCATTCACTCACGTACTCACATGTACCGCTCAGAAATGACGGCATAGTGCTCAGAGCTATTTTCAGATATAGTAACAGCCTTCTAAGCGTAATTCAGGTTGGGTCATTTCACAGGTATTTTTTGTTCATGGGCTTGCGGTCTAAAACACTATTGTTGCGTTTCACGACTGTCAGATAGCGCTATTCGTCACATAAAGTCCATCATAAGTTAGGAGTCCGATGAATGTCAAATAGCACAATTTATCTTCCAAATAATTAATGTGTTGCATAGCTATTTGGTACTTTATCCATACATTGTGAAACAGACTCTTAATCTTCATTTTGGCTGGTGTAACTAATAATATAGCAAATGAAATCATCTAGAAGGAATATTCGAGTGTCAAAAAATGCCCTGTAGCGCTGGTACTCTGTATCTTTGATCAATGTCGATATAGTTTTCTCAATATTGGGATCGTAGAGTAACACATGAAATCCGGTTCACATTTGATAATTAATAATTTGGTTATTATTTTAATTTTGTAAAACAATCTTGACGATTTAAAATAACGATGGAGACTTTTCTGCCTGCAGCAGTGTTTCCATCCATTATTATGTGTTGCCCAGCCCTTCTAAAATTATGTACCATACATAATTTTGAATATTAGACATTGAAGTGACAGGTTTTAGGAAGATATCATTAGAAAATTGTTAATGAATCACAGTTAAAGGAAATTTTCAAAACATATAATGAAAAACGTCGAGTCCAATTTTGAATTTTCCCCTTTAACATTTGCTTTGCCCTGTGAGGCGACGGGTTCACGTTGGGAAACACTGGTTTAGAGGAACTGATCACTATCCTTCCTCAATACCAGTTTTTGTCGTCGCTAGATTTAATTTGGCAGTTAATATACATTAAGAAGAATTACTGACGTTCATAAGTGTTTGAACTTTTTGTCGCTCTTAGAAGCTCCAGAGTACTATCCTTTGGATGCCTTTTAGGTTCGAATTTATCAAAAACAGCTGAAATGCCTTTAGGTGCATAAGCGTAAATTTTTATGTAAACGTTACGACGATGTGCAGCGTTTTTGTCGAAGAAAAGGGAGAGAGCGATTGCGACCGATTGAGAGAGAATGAGAAGGACGAATTACCTTATAGAAATTCTATTTTGAAAATTAAAATTTCGTAAAGGGAATTTATGAAATATTAGTATTTTATATTTTTTGCAAAGTAATTGATTGAAATCTCAAATGACGAATTGTTAATTAAAATGCCAAGTGTTTTTTATCGAAGAATATATTGATTAAGAATAATTTGTATTAATTAATTGACTCGAAATTTAATGAAAATTAAATTACTAAATATCTTCCTTTTTCCCTCCCTCTAAGTCTCGGAAATCTAAAGTTTTAGATTTGTATAAATATGAACAAGGCTTAAAAATTAGTTTGGCAAGTCAGAAGTTTCACTTCTGACATGTGTACTCTGTACGCACGCACTTTTTTTTAAAAGTGAATGATTGCACAATTACATTGAAAACAGCGTATATTTGTCCAGCCACAATATTTACCGGCACACAGATTGTGCGTGATGCCCGGTGGCTTTAATGTATGCGGCCCGCTAATGAATGCCCGGTTCACCGTATTTAACAACGATTAAACGATTTACGTGATAAATAAGAGGGAACATGTGTAATGTGTATGAAAATTTTTCCCCTGCTGACTTGTGCACGATAATTCTGTTGGGATTGCAAATGCAAAATGACTACGGATTTTAATGGTATGTATATAATTATATGGAGCAGTGGTTGCCTAGTGGTATCTTCGTGCGACTCTCATCCCTGAGGTCGTAGGTTCGATCCTGTGCACCAATGGACTTTCTTTCTATGTGCGCACTTAATATTCGCTCGAACGGTGAAGGAAATACGACAAGTAGTAGCGCCACTGATTTTTTTTAATTTTACGTACTACTCAAAAGTTATCAAATAGTTTCTGGGTATGGGTAGAGTAGGACCGCTTGCTGCATCGGCGAATGCTCAGTACTCAGGACAGCAACACACTCGTCAAGTTCAATAAGTAAATCTAGTTAATTTTGCCGTTAAATATCATCATCAGTCTCTTTATTCGGTTTATTTCTGGACGTAGGCCTCCATTTTCCTCCAGTACGCCCTGCACCTCTGTTTCCACTGGGAGTCAACCTCCTTGACGATGTCGTCTGTCATCAACTATAAAGCTAAATATGTTTCTCCAAAACATAAACTTGGACTTAGTTTCTTAAGAACAAGCCAGATCCATTTGTTTTTAATATTTAAATGAACACTTTAAACGATTACAAACTATAATACATAACTAAGTTTTAGAACAAATTGCGATATTTTTATATGATACCCCCTACCAGTCTTAGCCGCTACGCCTGCCTGTGCTTCGGTACGCAGGGGTCAAATGCCTGTGCTTTGGTACGCAATGGTGGAGGGGCTGCATTTCCTGCAGCGCCGGAGCTGTACAAAAAAACATTTATTGTCTAGTTCGGTTAGGTTAGGTTAGGGGGATACCCCTATCAACCGAAACCTGCGGATCAGCCGTAAAACGTAAATACTGCCCATGGACACCCAAGCGCGTTGCCGGCCCTTTAGAGAAGAGTTTGCTCTTCTTTATTTTGTATTCAGATCACTTCAAGAGTGAAATAAACATTCCAGTAAAGATATTTATACTCCAACTACACACCTATAGTTCCTTGTTTATATTTAGTTCACTCCAACAATAAAACAAAATTAATTTCTAATACTGAAAATCTAAATCAATCAAAACGGTTGACATACACTTGAGCTTCAATACCAGCGATTCGATAAATCAAGTCCAATTCATTTAAATATATTTATTGCACATGACAACCCTATATCACCCGTATCGACAATGCCGGGAACGGCTTAGCCGAATTTATATGGAATTTTTATAACCGCCATCTATCTACGGGGCTTTGCGAACTCTCGTTTATTTTGAAACACATCTACGCGTATTAAATATCTGCGTAAGCGCTTAAATTTGTGGGACGGTGCAAGTAATAAATATTTGTGATAAAACAAATTGCGACAAAGACCCTTTCTAAAGTCTTTGCTACATTCGGTTTCTTTGATCATTTTTCTTTAATGCCAAGGCTAAATATATCATTTTCTGTATTAATTGCGCAGATACTCATTGGTGCACCAGGGATTCGTAAAACTTTTCTATCTTAGAGAAATTCATATTATAGGTACTATGACATTGGTTTTGGGAGACATGTCTCCCAAAACCACACATTATTATATATATACACATTTCACATAACTGCTAAATTTAGTTCTTGACATGTCAAGAACTAAATTTAGCAGTTATGTGAAACAGGCTGCAATAGGATTTATACCTGCAGCTGAGTTTCATCATTGGACGTCGAGGCAGAAAAGGAAATTCCAGCCGTATAACCTCGATGTCCGTCGTTCAACAAATAAGCGTTTTAAAGGCAAATTTTGCCGCGCACCATCACCATGTGGAACCAGCTCACAATTGAAGTGTTTCCGAACCAATTAGACTTAGGATCTTCTAAAAATGAGCGTACCAATTCTTAAAAGGCCGGTAATCCACTTGCGAGCCCTCTAGCAATGTGTCTATCGTCGGCGGTATCACTTAACATCAGATGAGCCTACTGCCCATGTGCCCCTAATATAAAATAAAGTGCGCATTTGAACCAATAGTTAATACGTGATCACTACTTATTAACTATTATAGTACATACTTCATTAGCATGTCGTTGAAAATCCTGAGGAAACATACTTCAAATATTACATCTGAATATACGAGGGGGAAAATATTCATATTTAATTACATCTTATATATAAAATTCTCGTGTCGCGGTGTTTGTAGTTTAACTCCTCCGAAACGGCTTGACCGATTCTCATGAAATTTTGTGTGCTTTTTGGGTATGTCTGAGAATCGGACATCTATTTTTCATCCCCCTAAATGTTAAGGGTAGTCCACCCCTAAATTATTATTTTTTTAATTTTTGGATAAATTATTTTTTTATGATACAGCATTAAAAATACATACAACCTCTAATTTTCACCCCTCTACGATCAACCCCTATTTTTTATTATAAATGATATACATGGCAAAATGACGTTTGCCAGGTCAGCTAGTAAAAATATAAAATCAATAACATATTAATATCTTGATGAAAAATCTCTAATACAAAAAGCAATTTATGAAAATAAAGATCCTGTTCGTCCCTTGGGCCCTTCCGTTCGACTTGACGTCGCAAATTGGCCGAACCCTTACATCAGATTTATTGAAGCTAATAAAACGAAACTACGCGCTACAAGGTCAACGACCCTCATAGTCGACCGGGAATTAGAAAAATCATACAAAAAAATATAAAATTTTAAAACACCCAAAATATGTCTTTACGTCATTAAAAAAAACTAATGCAGTGTTTTCAAGGTAATTTGAACTCGCTTCGGTTGTTTAATCAAAAGATACAAAAAGAAAACACTTAATCAATAATAATAAAATTATTCTCTTAAGGAATACTGAGAGTAATTTTTTTAAATTAATAGTTTATTCTAATCATATCCGTTGTATTGATTTCGCATCGCATTAACTGATGAAATTTGTATAAATACTTGTAAAGTATTATGGTAATACTAGTTAGTCTCTTTAGAACATGCTCATTTGGATTGAAGTCAGACCTTCAGGCTGGCCAATTTAAACGACGGATCCCAACTTCTTGCATGAACTTCACTTCCAAGTCGCCAGAACGGTGCGGGCGAGCCGAGATATGTAATCGGCAATAACCGACTACTTATTGTTTGACCGTATATTTTAAAGAATTCATCAAAAATCAATACTAGACTAAGTCATACAATTGAATTTCCTTTAATAAACTGCCTTGCGATTCTGTAACTCACATTTCGAACTCTCACTGCGGTTTCGCAGCGGTGGTCGCGCTCAAATCAGTCTTGAAGTAGTCATTTTACGATTTGGCATGCTGATAAGGAGAGAGCTTGTAGTTTATTGTTTATCAGAATGCAGAATGCGAAAACCGCAGTGAGAGTTCGAAAAGTGAGTTACAGAATCGCAAGGCTGAAGTTAACCTTATAATATAAATTTCTTAGATGCCCGTTTTTTTACAAAAGAGTTTGTTTTTGTCGATCGATATTTTGAAAAGCACAGACTATTCATCTTCATCAACAAAATGAGTAACGAAGCAGCAATTATTTGCTATCTTAGATAGATTAGAAGTTATGGGACCAACAACTATTGAGTTATAAGCAACACTATATATTATATACCACACTGCTTCTATTGTAGACATACGCAGCACATTAAAAATTTAATAAGTATGTGTATTTGAAATATAAATGAACCGGATATGTCCTTATGACGTCACGGTCTCCCAAGGGTTTCCACGCGGAGGGTAAACGTAGATAATACTGCATTACTGGGACGACGTGATCACAATACACCCGGGAGACATAGACAATTTAAGGAAGAATCACGGGAGCCACTCAATTTTCAGTATAATATAAAGTCATATTGTTCTTCATAAGTGTTTGGTGTATAATGTATATGTTACCGTAAAATTGTAACCACCGTTTGCTTGTAATCTATCTCGCGAGATTATGAACTGTCGAAAGATTGTGAACCTCAACGTACTGCTTACAAGTTAACGTATTATTATTTGGTAGATTGTAATCTATCGAAGTGAAACCGTCAAATTGTGAAACGGATCGCACCTCGCGCGCAGTTTTGGCATAAACAATAAAAATAGTAAAATGACTGCTTCACGACTGATTTGAGCGCGACCGCCCTGCGAAAACCGCTGTAAGAGTTCGAAAACTGAGTTACAGAATCGCAAGGCAGGGCGCTTTTTAAGGCCCTTTGGCTTTTTAACTACCTCTTTGTGGACCTAGCAGCTAGTAATTTACTAGCAGCTTGTAGAGTATTTCGAAACCAATACGACTTAGGGGAAAGCGTGTACGCAAGCCCCCCGGGTTGCAGTTTGTTTAAAGTGCTTTTCTGCTTCTTCCTGTCCCATAAAAAATAACACTAGTAATTCTTTCCTGTATTCCGACTACATTGTTACAAAATACATTTATATTTAGGACGTTGAGTTGCTCTTTCCAATTTTGAATTTAGGTGCACTGTTACTACGTAGGAATTTATGCAATTTACTTTTTATTTCATGTTCTAAAGTTTAAAAGATATTTGAACACTTAAAATAGATAATTAAACTAAGTAAATGCGTAAGCAATGTTTACTCCCGCCGGGGAGGGGTTTAATCTCATGTCTTATTCATGTCGCACTGCGATCGCGTTCTCGTGCTACTGATACTATGGATGTATTCTCAATATTGGACTGTTACCTTTTTAAATATATTAATTTATTAACATACTCAAGCCTTCGAGTAAGCACGTATCTTAATCGGGTTACAAATAATATTAAAAATAGTACATGTGTACACTAAAATGTATCTTTGAATATATTCTTTGCACACTGCTACTCTGCACAGAAGTGTGTCGATTGATGTTTTGTCGTAAAGTAGGAGGAATACCTCATTTTCATTTGAAAGGCCGACTATGCACTCGCGATTCCTCTGGCATTGAAAGTGTATCAGATAAGATCAGGTAAGCCTGCTGCCCGTTTGCCCCCTGTTATATAAATACTATGGACATTCACAATCAGGCTCGAGACCGTGAATGTTATGTAGGAGCTTCTTAATTATCGTTTAAATATAAATGTCTTAAAATGTGTCTTATTTATAAGACAGAAGCTGTCTATGATCGCATTGCTGGACTTTTTTTGAATCTAATAAATAAGGCCTATTATATTCCGGGATAATTTTGTACTGTAATGGTTATAATTATAGTACTTAGCAGTTGCGTGTTTGCGTATAAAACAATTAACATGTTTCGTAGGAAGTTAAACATTCACAACCAAGTTGGAGGAGTTTTAGAGGAAGATTTAAATCATAAACTTTGCCATTTCCCCAGCTATTGTTCGTCGCAACAATAAAACAATAAACAACTCTGTCAGTGGGCAAACGGCTCCGCCCTGGTGGTACATTGACTAATGAGGCTTTGTGACAACATCGCTAAAAACTGTTTATATATGGAAGCATCAATATTATTTCTCAATATTCGCACAATTAAGCGGATAATAATAAAATAAAAAGTTTTTGTTTCGAATTCGTTTAATAAATAACACACAAATATAGAGTATTTGCAATATTCTTTATAATTGATTTATAAATGTTAAAACTTTGACCTTTTGGGAGTGATATGATCATAGACAAAGCAAACAAGGCTCCACTGAACAAAAAAAAAATGTAATATTTGAAGGTAAAACCTCCAATTACAGCAGTGCATAGTCTTTCATTTTATTATTATTATTATCCGTAAAAGAAAACAATCTTATACAACCTTTAAACTACAATAATTAATATTTTTAGATTACATCTAGATTTCATCTACCTTGTTTAGTCTACCTTCTGGTAGTGGTAGAGCATGGTTCCTCTCCAATTACTGAAGGTCGGTAGATAGTTAGTTAGATCTAAATAATTGTTCGACTGTTTTGACCCATGTACATTGTACACTCTCGGATGTTCCGTAGACCAGACATTTTGCGACTACAAGGCATTGCCCGCAATTTTTCCCATCATTATTGATGCACCTTATATCGCACCAGCGATATGTTTTTGAAGCATTCATTCTTAAAGCCTTCAAGTCACGTTGTATGTCCGATATGGAGTCCTAAACTACTGAACCGATTTCAATCAAATTTGCACACCGTATGCAGTTTGATCTAACTTAAAAGATACACTTACATCTCAATTTATACCCGCAATATTATGATATTGCAAAATATTTGTTTATTATTTAACAGTCACAATTCTAACAGATGGCGCTGTGTTGAAAGTACCAACGATTCACATAAGCTACAATTTAATGGCACCAAAAAAGCATGGTGGTCTCCATGACTGGTGTTCTACCATTTCCCTTGAATAGTTTACTACTATGTAACATAACAAAAACCTTAGCCACAACTAACGCTGGGCAGGTCTGCAAGTATTATATATAAAATATTTAAATTGAACCGTGTGTAATTACGGCTATCATCAAAAAGCGATTCCGATGGGACGAGACACCAGTATGAATATAAATAACACGAGCGTGCTTCGAGTAGCAAGTGCGGATTAGTCAAATACATACAACTGGGTAAAAATAAGAAATATTATATAAAAAATTGCGTGCGTACAAAGTACACATGTCAGAAGTGAAACTTCTTTGGCAAACTAATTTTTAAGTCTTGTTCATATTTATACAAATAAAAGGAAGATATATTAGGAATTTAATGAATTTAATTGTCATTAAAATACTAAGGTCTAAGTGTCGAAAATTAATACAAATTCTAATAAAAATACGTGGCATTTTAATTTACAACTCGTTATTTGAGATTTCTTTAAATTATTTTGCATAAAATAATTTAAAATAAATACTACTATTTCATAAATTAATTTTACGAAATTTTAATTTTAAAAATAGAATTTCTATAAGGTAATTCGCGCTTCTCACTCTCTCTCCATCGGTCTCAATAGCTCTCTCCCTTTTCTTCGACAAAAACGCTCCACATCTTCGTGACACGTGAAAATTTACCCTCATGCGCATAAAGAAGTTTCACTTCAAAAAGGGTTTGATTTGAAAAGATGTATGGAATATGGATAAGGCATAGAATAATTAGCGATCTTATTAAACTGATTAGATTTTGTCAAAGTTAGCTCAGTGGCTAGTCGTGCGACCCTCGGCCGTCTTTAAAACAAATGAAACTCTCTATGCACACATAGAAAGACAAAATCTGTGAAAACACAGACTTCTTATCTATATAGAAATGTTTGATCAAGAAAACAGAGACATAAATCCACGATCAAAACTATCTAGTCTAGACCAAGAGTTATAGAAACTTTTTTTAAAGAACTGGGGCAAATGTACTAACTTCTGATGTTAAGTGATAACGCCGCCCATGGACACATCAATGCCACAGGGCTCGGCATTGCCGGCGTTTCTAGAATTGGTAAATAACCTTTTATTGGCTCTGCGGTTTTTTCAACACTTAAGTCATTTGTTTTTTAATTCATATTCAATGTAGATATACACGCGTTGGTGGTGAAAGCCGTCCTTAATAGTTCATAATTTACCTAAAAGATCAGTTAATTTGAAGAAAACAAAAGCTTTAGAATTGCAAAATTAGCATTAAAACAACTCCAACTTTAAACATTAACATATTTGCATCATCGCATTTGAATCGCAAAGCTTAAATTAATTAAGAAAGCATTCAACGTTAAAATCTGGTAATTTGTAAGCCGTTTTTCTGGCGCGTCGCCATATCTCAGTGGAATTAGCAACACCTGCAACAGATAAACGCCTTAATTACCTTTGTTTCCTCCTTTCCCCCACTGAGGACAACTTGTATCTTGGAGCATTTTACAAGATTTATTTTATTATAGTTTTGTTCACAAAATAATATGCTTTTTATTATTAACGAAAAAACAGATTGATTGACAGAAGGTTATTCGAAATACAACTTTTTAAAATACTAAATAATAAGGTTTTACATCAATACTTCCTCTAAAACATTAGATATTTCAATTTTAATATAAAAACATGAATAAATTCAAAAACAGTTCAAATCATTCCCAGAGCAGAACGTAATTCAGCAAATCTCAGACGAGGTAGCGGCTTGGTCAGGATATCAGCGAGTTGTTGATCACCTGGTACATGTTGTATGTTCAACCTTCCATCCTCCAATTCCTTTCGAATATAATGGTACCTCACTTCGATATGCTTGGTCCTCTTGTGGAACTCATGATTTTTCGCTAACTTGATTGCGCTTTGGTTGTCCACAAAAAGAACCGGAACGTTGTCTAAGGGAGAAACTTCTGTGAACAGTCGCACCAACCAAACTGATTCCCTCGCAGCTTCACCAGCAGCGACATACTCAGCCTCAGTTGTGGATAAGGACACACACTCTTGACGTCTGCTAGCCCAAGATATTGGTCCTCCACTATGCATGAAAACAATCCCGCTGACCGACCGACGAGTGTCAGATTGACTAGCATAATCAGCATCACTGTACGCCTTCAATGCACTTCCTCCAGAACCAGCCTCATACCTGATGCCAACCGAACTAGACCCTTTAATGTACCTCAGGATTCTTTTGACCAGCAACCAGTGAACTTCTTCCGGATTTTCCAGGAATTGCGACGCGTAACTAATTGCGAACGCGATGTCAGGACGAGTGGCTACAGCTAAGTACATCAAACATCCTACAGCTTCACGGTAAGGAGCAGATGTTCTCAAACCAGTTTTCTCCTCCAATTGCACGTGTTTTTCGATGGGCGTCGAGACAGCGTTTGCTTCTGCCATGTTGAACTTCTGAAGAAGACTTTCTGCATACACCTTCTGACTCAAACGGATTGAGCCATCTTCGTCTCGTTCGATGAGCATATTCAAGAAAGAACCAAGCTCTTCAAGAGTGATCTTGAACTCCATCTCCAGCTTCCTCAGGAACTCTTGAATAATGCCATCTTTCGTCGCAGCAACCAAGCCATCGTCCACGTACAAAACAACGATCAGCTTATCTTCATCAGATATACGATAAAAAAGACACGGATCAGCTTCACTTTGGACAAGACCAAACTTACAGATTAAAAACTTCTTGAATCGATTGTTCCAGCACCTTGGCGATTGCTTCAAACCATAGAGACTCCTAATCAGCCAGCACACAAGATTAGAACCGTCTTCAAAACCTTCAGCTTGATTCATGTAGATTTCTTCGTCCAGGAAGCCGTTCAAAAATGCCGTCTTGACATCAAACTGAGCCAACTTGAGATGTTCCTTGGCAGCAATACTCAGGATCGCCCTGATTGTATCAAAGCGAGCTACAGGACTGAATGTTTCATTATAATCGATACCTTCTCGTTGACTGTATCCCTTCGCAACAAGTCGAGCTTTGTAACGACAGATCTTCCCTTCCGCATCTCGTTTGATACGAAAGACCCAGCGATTGGAGATAGTCTTCCTTCCTTGTGGTAACTCTGTCAAAGTCCAGGTTCCATTTTCCTCCAGCGAAGACATTTCTTCTTTCATCGCAGCCTTCCAGTGCACATGATCAGCCGACTCCATGGCTTCTTTGTAGCTTCGAGGTTCGTCTAACTCTGCAAGAAACATCTCATTGAATCTTACAGGTTTCTGAAGAGTACTTCTATCTCGAAGACGCCGTTGAATGGGCTCCTTTGCAGTCTTGGGGGTTTCATCGAACTCTTCGATTTGCGGTTCAGCATCAACAACTCGATCTGATAACACAGGATTTGGGACTTCAGGCAGAATTGGAGCTTCAACAACGGGATCCTTTTCTGTAGCTTCAGCGGGAAACAATGCCAAAACTTTAGAGGAATGCTCTGGACCGAACACTACCTCTCTACTTCGAATCACGTTCCTCGTGTCCTTTATCCACACACGAAAACCATCAATGTCGTCGGAATACCCAACGAATACTCCCTGGGCACCTTTGGCATCCCACTTCTTCCGACGTTCTTTGGGCACCATCAAGTAGCAAACGGTTCCAAAGATATGGAACCTGTTCAGATGAACGCTCTTCTCAACGAACAACTCGTAAGGAGTTTTACCCTCTACAGAACTTGGACCAGTTCGGTTGAGGATGTACACCACGGCGTTGACAGCTTCAGCCCACAGAAACTTCGGTAGATCTTTGCTAACAAGCATAGTACGTGCTAGGTCATCAATTGTTCTGTTTGATCGTTCAGCACAACCGTTTTGTTGAGGCGTGTACGGATTGGTGACTACCATCTTCGTTCCTTCAGACTTCATGAGATTTTGCATAGCTCCATTTACAAATTCTCCTCCCCCGTCACACTGGAACACCTTAACTGGTCGACCACGTTGATTCTTCACAAACTGCAACATTTCTTTGACCTTGTCAATGACCTCAGATTTCCTTTTCAAGAAGTACACCAGGCGAAGTCTGGAGTAATCACACATGAAACAGACAAAGTATCTGGAACCACCAATCGACTCCTGTTCCATTGGACCACAGACATCAGCATGAATCACCTCACCTGGCTCAAAAGATCGCTGTTGACGTGAGTTGAACGGTTGTCGATGCTGCTTACCTTCTACACAGGATCCACAGAACTCATCATCAGGTTTCACATGAATTCCGTGTTTCTTGAGTACCTGAGTAACATGACGTTTGTTTTGATGGCCCAAACGTTCATGCCAAACTTGAAGCGAGTCCTTGAACGCCAGGTTAGCTTCACTCACACAGCACGTGTCCGGTTCGTTGATTCTGAGCATCATCTTGAATAGTTGACCAGTTCGTATACCTTGCGCCTTGACAACACCATTCAGCAGGAACTCACATCTATCCTTGGAAGAGCTGAAAGTCATGCCTTTATCCAGCGCACGCGTGACCGAAAACAGATTCCTTCGGGCATCAGGAACATACAGCACGTTTTCCATGTAACAAGCAGTCCAATGTCCATTCACAAGCGCTTTGAAGTTGATAATTCCTCTTCCCAAGGCACGCATCACTGAATTGTTCCCGATACGAATTTCAGCTGGAATCGAGAAAGCTTCAAAGAATGTATACCATTCTTTCTTGAAGGTCATATGGTCAGTCGCACCAGAATCGATGATCCAAACTTCATTCTTGGATTCCGCATTGAAGACTTCACTAACGAAAGCTTGATTTTTACCTTCAGAGACCACATCACCAGATTTCTTCTTCTTTGCTGTTGGACAATCTCTTCGAAAATGACCAACTCCTTGACAACCGTAGCACTTGAAGGTAGACTTCTTTCCCTTCTGGTTGGACTTGACATCATCTTTGGCCTGCTTACCACCATGTTGACTTCCACTTGCACCTTTGGATTGAACCTTCAACTTGGTTGCCATCAATGCCGATAAATTGTCCACCTTTTCTTGCCGAAGCTTTCTTCTGTGCTCATCAGATGTCAAAACATTTATAAGGTTATCAAGAGTTTGTTGATCGTCCGATCTGGCCCACCAGGCTTGTCTGAAACTTTCAAAACTGTCAGGCAAAGTTTCCAGCAACTTAACCATCAAAGCTGACTCATCGGGTTTAACCTTCAACTGCTGCATGCGAAGAATCAAACCTTCAAATTTAGCTATATGGCTTACCATATCATCCGCTAAATTCATGTCAAAACTGAAAAACTCCGTCTGCACCGAATGAACAGCTTGCTTAGTTTGTTGTTCATAAATACCGTGCAGTTTGGTCCACATCTGATGAGCAGTCTCGCAGGCGACGATCAGGGTCATAACTCTCGAATCAATTGTCTTGACGATGATTTGACAAGCTGCGCGATCTGCTTTGTCCCAAACTTTCATTGCTGCTGCGTGAGCCGCACGTTTATCCACCGTCGCATTATCAACCAGCACCGGTTTAGTCAACTCTCCAATACTGACTTCATAGGCTCCATCAGTTGCACGCAATAAATTACGCACCATAAATTTCCAAATATTCCAGTTTTCCGAACCCTTCAACTTCTCAATACCTTGAAATTCCATGATTGTCAGTCACCAAAATTCCAGTAACTATCACCACCAGGTTATGAGATGAAAATGTCCCAGAAAACACTATTTGTTTCGTTCAATCTTCGTTGAAAACGTTGGTCCAATCAAATCTAACCACGCTCTGCTACCATATTATAGTTTTGTTCACAAAATAATATGCTTTTTATTATTAACGAAAAAACAGATTGATTGACAGAAGGTTATTCGAAATACAACTTTTTAAAATACTAAATAATAAGGTTTTACATCAATATATTTTAGATAGTTGTTTTCGCGTTTCTTAAACAGTCTGAATCTGAAACGTATTTCAGTAAAAATTGTATTCTACAATTTTATATTAACAACTTATTAATATGTCAGGGTATCCACTGGTATGCTTTTCTAACATATACACTTATACTTAATATAATATGTACATATTTTACGATACAGGAACCTTAGAAGACATACCCAATAAATGTATCATTTGATCGCGGCAGGTTATAAAACCTGTACATTGTTACACTTATACAAATAATAATAGGTTCTTGAAACCCAAAAACCTTTGGAAGTAGGCTATTGATTATGTATGTACACGAGATGTTACTTTTATTAAAACAAATAATTCAGTGGCCTTTTTAGGACCTTTTTAGGTTTGGGCCTCAGATTTCGGTATCTGTTTCATGATCATTGACATCATTTGTCAATCTAAGAGGCAAGTAGATGATCGGCCTCCTGTGGTGTCTGACAAGGGTTGACGGCTTTTTGGTTTCCTCACGATATTTTTTATCGAGCGTTCGAGCGAATCTTAATTGCGCACATAGACAACACTGTTCTTTATTACTTTAAAAAAGAAAAGTTATTAAAGGAAAAAACTTTGCTAAATGATCATTAAGCTATTCTAGACTTGTACACGGCACTTTAAGAACAAAAAACCTGAAGAATGATTGCTTATGAATTCTCTACAATTTGGTATAAATTAGAAAGACATCTCATTAAAACAAACCGTCATCCTTAATTTATTAAAAGTAAAACGTACAAATTTCGCGCTGAAAGAGGCAAAAGTTCCCGCGTATACAATTCCATATCGGGGACAATTAGCGCCACCTGGCGAGATAAGGCTTAATCCTGGAGCAAGACGGGGCAAGGGGGGACAGCGCTTCGTTAGCGCGCTTAGTGCTTTACCGCTAAAACTGCAAAACAGGCAAACACTACGTAATTATAGAGGTGACTCAGTTGTAGTATGTTTACGAAAGCAACAAATATATTAACTATAGGCTAAAATTAAAAAAACATGGATTGTTGAACAGATTTTTAAAGATTTTCTTTTTTTTCTGCACAAAATAAAAATCAGCTTATATGAAATTATCATGTAACTTATCTTGAATAATATAGCGTCAGGAAGTATGCACCATTGTTTTAAGTAACAAAATACCTAAGAAACGTCTGCGCATAATGTTGGTAAATAAATAAGATCTATAGAATAAAACGCGACACGAAACATTAATATTTGCTCACGTTGTTCTCGGTATTTGCAGACAAAGTGAGGATTTGGGCATATTAAAATGCGTGCATATCTGCGATCTTAATCTATGATCCTCTCGCCGTTTCTACCCAATAATTAGCAAGAAAGCTCGAACAGTACACTAGATAAGCCTTGAATTTCAACAAACTACGTAATCGCCTGACTGGGAATGTATTTCATTGACATAGAGTCCAATTTTGCATAGCACAACACGGTTTTAGTATCTAGTACATAACCTTTGCTCTTGTCCACCCATAAGTGTTTGTTTATAAACACAATATATTCACTGGGAATATTATTGTTGCAATGTTTTAAAATATATAAATTAAGAACGAAGATTTTATGTATCTTCTTATGAACAGCTGAAATAATGAGGTTTTTTATTGTAACGTTTTTGAATAGAATTGTGATTGTGACAGCTGTAGCTGACTTTTTTATTTAAATTTGGCAGAATTGTTATGTACTCTGGAGACAGCCTTTGCACTTGGATTTTACTTGACTATGTTGCGGAGTTCTGTCATACTTTCGATACGGTGCTTATTACATTGCTAATTAACTGGATTGATTTAAGTTAATAAATGTTGGATCCCATCAAAACGTGTACCATCCATCCATCATAAATTCCATCTGGACTGCCTCAATATGAGCCTAGCTGACTATGATTCATTGGCTGAGAGTATGCGTAACGTCCCATAGAAAGGATACAATTCTCGTGTCGCGGTGTTTGTGGTTAAATTCCTACGAAACGGCTTGACCGATTCTCATGAAATTTTGTGTGCATATTGGGTATGTCTGAGAATCGGACAACATCTATTTTTCATCCCCCTAAATGTTAAGGGTAGTCCACCCCTATTTTTTTTTTTTATGATACAGCAATCAAAATACATACAACCCCTAATTTTCACCTCACTACGATCCTATTTTTTACAAACGATATACATGGCAAAACGACGTTTGCCAGGTCAGCTAGTACTATATGGAATTTTATCTATGAGATTACTAAGCGGATCTATCTATTATTATTTATTTCAAGATGTAAGCTTCCCTTCAATAAAGCACACGTCAAAGTAGGTATGTATCTTCACACACCATTACCCGTCGATACAGCTCTATCTTTATATCGTATACAGCTTTATACCCCGTAACCCCGCTATGGGCTCGTTTTGTACACATGACCGGTTATGTATTAGCCATTTCGTTGTTTCATAAAAGGAAAATCAAAGGGTTCTTACGTATCTACGAACGCATAACAGCGCTAATTATTTTAATGCCTGCGATGTTTGCGTATAACATGTATTATTAAATTTGTTGTACTGTTTGGCGGTAATTGTTTATAACTAGAATAGTATGTGTTTTTATGTAGGCTAAGCACACCGTAACTAACTAATAACATTTATTAATAGTAACTATACGAAAAAAAATCTTAAGGTTCGTACGTAAATACTAAAAAAGTGTGTGGCGCTAAAACCTTTTTGATCTAGGTTTTAGATTTATTTGATGATCATTTTATTTCTTCATTCGTATTTTCTAATAGCTTTCGCTGACACCGCTGTCGACTTTTTAAGTCTAAAGGTGGGAACTGACCAACGTTACGAGGTGTAATGTAACATGTAATGTAATGTTACACAGCGAGCATTCGTGCAGTCAGTACGTCGTGTTAAGGTCGATTTACATCAAACGAGCGAATGCTCATTCTATCCCCACTACATCAAATTCTTCTAGTGTAAACAGGCGTAGAGCATTCTTTCGTTGTTCTTAGTGCGTTCGCAAAGATTCTATAGAATATTCTAAGAATGCTCGTTCGCTTGATGTAAACGGCGCAAGAGCGCGCGAACAGTTGCTTAGAGCGTTCTAGCGTGTTCGGACGTGCTCGCGCCACTGAGCGGTCTTTTCAAAGCGTTCTTGTGTTCTAGCGATTGTTTACGTATCTTATCGATTAAATTATGGATTGGTCTCAAGAAAAATGTTTATTAATGATAGAAGCCGACCGCAATTTCAGATGCCTGTGGGATCCGACGTATGAAAACTATAAAAATACAACTTACAAACAAGATGCTTGGCGGGAAATCGCAAAACAACTGGAATGTAATGTTGAAGAGTTAAAAAAAAAGATGGACTCGCTTCTTGCATCTTACCGCCGGGAAAGGCAAAAAACAATGAGTACGAAGTCAGGCAGCAGTGCCGATTGTATTTATAATTCTAAATGGTTTGCATTTAAAAGCATGCACTTTTTGATGGGCAAATATAAACCGAGGAAAACAATTGATTTTGATTCTTTTATTTTTGAGTTTTCGCGACAAAATAATAAATGCAGCACTTGCAATAATGATATCGCTGTCAGAGTCAGACATAACGAAGCACTAGAAGAGAACATTCGATCTAGCTTTTGTTTACACTAAAAGATTACGAAAGAATGCTCTTCTTCTAGCTCTAGCTCTATGTTCGTTTGATGTAAATCGATACCTCTAGCTTTCGTTTACACTAAAAGATTACGAAAGAATGCTCTTGTTCTAGCTCTAGCTCTATATTCGTTTGATGTAAATCGACCTTTACGGGGAAACACGACGTAACACGACGTACTGACTGCACGAATGCTCGCTGTGTAACATTACATTACATGTTACATTACACCTCGTAACGTTGGTCAGTTCCCACCTTAAGACATAGCCGGTTTTCTCACGATATTTTACTTCACCGCACGTGTTATTAAATGCGTACATAGACAGATAGTCCTTAGACATGAGAGTCGCACGTTTCATTCACTAGGCCTAAAACGCCAATGTATGTAAACATGTCCCATACTAATATTTGTAAATTCAAACTCAATTATTTCATATATTTATATGTTAACCATACCGAGATTTTACACTCAGTTTATTTTTGCATCGTCGGAGATTAAGCAGCATGCATTAATATTTAATGAAAATGATCTAAACTATTAAACACATTTTAATCTTGTCCCAGAAAAAGTTCCCCAAACAACTTTCCCTTTTTGTTATCAATTTTAAGCATGTTTAAGCAAAGTTATACCAATTTATTTTAGTTATTTTAATAAGATCTTTTAAGATATTTATATCTTACGGACACACACTGCTATTAGAGGTAAATAGTTCCTAGCTAATAAAACAATATAACGCAACAAATGAGTACAATATAAGAATAAAAATATAAAACTTTATTGGTATATTACCTCGCAAACAGCGTGTATACTGTAAATCGTAAACATACCCAAAATGCAATATGACTCGGGGTTGGGGTCTTTATCTCCCAAGTTTAATATAAATCCTTGTGAAAAGCTGACCAAAAAACGAATAGCGTCGAAATTCTTGCCAGAAAGTATGATTTCCCCACCGAGTACGTGACTCTCACAAGATAATCTTTGAAATATATTTTTTAAACGCCTCTTAGTATTTTCTTATATAATCAAACATTGTTCTTTAACCAGAATAACGTAATGTTTGTGTGTGTTAGGTAATCGATATAGTAGATTTCTTCTTTTTTATTTAAAAAGAATCGAAAATTCAAAGTCCAGTTTATATAATGTAGTTCAATGGGTGTAGAAGCTGCGTACTTATAAATAACGGAATAGAACTTAACAAAAGTAATGATAGCATACATTTTCTGTATAAATATTAAAAGCAAGACGTAATTTAAACATTTATATACTATTTTACTAAAATTTTATACTGTTTTCGTCCAAGGCGTTTTTTGCAAATTGGTATTGTGTCTTAAAATAGCACATAAGTATCGTCTGAGCGTCTAAACCATTTCTTGCGGGACATTCGCGAGAAAATTCAATTTGGATCAGCCTCCCTCTTAACTCAGATAGTGACGTCCCAGTTGAACTGGATATCCAGGATAATATTAAAACCCTTTATTGTTTTTGCCTGGTTCTTGAATTTCATTCAAAATTGACTTACGTTAATAACAAATTCATTAAATAATCTGTATTTTCGTTTCATTTATATATGGTAAAGGAAATTCTTATTCATGTTATCGGTAACCACAGACTATACTCATATAGCACCCATAATTAAGAATACATATTATCACAATATCACAACATTCTTATTTCAAATTTCTAGCTGCTCTGTAATCTTTTCATCTCAATTACTTAGGTATTTCGTCCTATTTTGTTCATATTAGCATCACACAAAAGCAAGTTACATTATTAAACATCCCCAAGACATCACTAATCCAAGGGACTCGTCAACCCCGCTCACAAAATTGGATCGTCTTTTGCATAAAATGAAAATCGGATCGGAACTAACAAAATAACGCCGAAAGGTCTGATAACCGGCTTCGACCGGTTAAGAGCTTAGTCACAAGCAGACGCGGGAGCGTAATATATGCCGGTGAAAACTAAGGTTAAGCCACAATGGATTTACGAGTATCATGGCCGAGATTAAAAAGTTTATTTATTCCATACAAGTATAACGACAAAAATAATGGTTACATTTCCCTAAAATTTATAAACAAAATACTTAGAGATAAAAATAATGGTGTGGAATTGCTTGCTAGTTTTTCTCAGGTGCTCTATGCCCTTCATTTGGTAACTGATAGTAAATGTTTTTTTTATCTATAGGATAGACTACCATGTTGGGGACATAGTAGTCTAACAGGCACTCGATCAGGTCGAGTGGGGGAAGTGTCAAATCTCCTATTTCCTATTATTTTTCTATTATTGACATCCATAAATATAGATACAATGTACATAATATGACTAAATTATTTTTTATTTGAGTTTTATTTTTGATCGTCTTGTAAATACGCATATTAATTAACTACGATACTACTGTATGTGTCATACAGGTTCATGGTACTCGCTACGCTTGTTGGCGTAACCACGTTATAAACATCCTCGTCCGAGCAAACTCTAACGATATTCGTAAATACTTTCCAAGTTTCGGTACCTTGGGGGACCTTTGAGTTATCGAGTTTGGTGAATCTGTTTTAAATATTCTTTGGACCTGTTTATAATTTCGTGTTTATTATGTTTGGGAACAAATGGTGTGGCAGTTTTCGTGAATATTATAAATTATATTTGAAACATTTATGTTTACGTTTAGCTTTTAATTCAGAAGATTAGCCGTTGATAATAATAAAGTACTGAATAATCTATATATTCGTCATAAATAGTCCTTGGATTCTATGCTGTTGTCATATATTATTTTTCTAAAATCACTGTAACAATATGCAACTAAACAAGCCACATTTTCTATTTTTTTATTAAATTTAGCAAGAATAAAAACTCGTAGTGTATTTCTAAACAAACAATAATTTCCTTGTATTATATATTCGGTGAAAAAATAGTCTTAGCTGTGTACAAAGGCATATGAAAACTCGTGGCATTCTGCCAATTTTCGCAAAAATAAAACCTGCCAAACATACTCCGGAAGTTAGCGCGTCACTCTGCTAACTTGAATGCCTAACGAAGACTAGGACAGTTCACCGACGCTTAAAAGACTTAATAGTGATAGCTTACAATTAAATTATCTCTATAATAAGTCCTAAATATACATATATAGACGTATATTTTTATGAAGGGTCTTAATACAATATAAGAGAAAAATTATTACAGCACGATTATCGAAGGAATCCATTTTGTTACAAAGATAATGATACGGGTCAAAGGTCCATGTCATACTGTTGAATATTATACTAATCTGTGAACGCCTTCTTTGCTCTATTCATAGCTTGTATATTTAGCATAATTGTACTATTTTCATTATAATATCCGCACTTAGAATTAACAATCTTAGTATTATCCTTAATTCATCTATAATATGAATAGTAGGTACTGAGAGTAAGTAAAAAGTAAGACATGAGATTTATTTTGGAATACGATCATTATTTGTACGCCTCTTTAGTTTTCATAATCGGTATAATAATCGTGGACGATGACGTGATTAAAAAGAAATTCCTGATGAATTTTTAGTTGTAAAATAAATGATTTTATTTAAATTGACTGTTATATAACGACTATTGTTCAGGAGGTCGCAAATAATATTTCCAAACGCACGCCACTTATGAACCCACGATTTAAAAATATTTTATCATATTTACTGTGGTTATTTAATATTTACTTAAACAAGTAATTTATCAGCCCTTAATTCTATTACTATACCGTTGAATCTAACCAATCGATTAATGTCAACACAAGTTTAGCGTAGACGACGTCGGTAAGCTGCTTTAAGTTAATAATTGTTAAGTAGTAGACACACGATCGACGTCCCCGCTAATGAGATTACAAACTCAACTACTAGGCTTTACACGCACCTTGTTGGCTTGGACTAATCAAAACAGAAACTTTTCGTAGTTTGGCCAAAAATTAAGCTTTCCTAACTAGACTTATTCGTACCTAGTAGGTTTAATTACCTAACTTCTTTCTCATGTTTTATTACATAAATCCTTCTTTAGTTCTACAACTTAAAACAATTGAATTACGAAAAAACTCGGCGATCTGTCCAACCAATTTTAAATTTCGAACCAAAATTGGCGCGTTAAATAAAACAAAGATTCTTTTTTCAAATCTACGCGCCAAGTTCGTTGAATAATACAGACAATGTGGCGTTATAAATGGCGGAAAAGATTAATGCATTATCTACTGAGTCCACTGGTCAAACGCATTACGGAAACCTGATCAGCGTCCATCCGTCTTTTATATACGTGCGGATTGTCTTACTGCATTATCTCAAAATCTATTGAATATTTGTTTACTGCCCACGCCATAGATAGTAATTATTTTTAATTTACTTTGGAGAGCTTTTATTGTTGTATGGAAGAAAGTAGACTTTATACCATATAATAAACCGATCTAAGAAGTCTAAACTCCCAAGACATCTGAAACTGGAGATACACTTTGTAAAGCAGTTAAAATAAAAAGAGAACATGTAAATTTAAAAATCGAATATTGGTTGATATATGAAGTTTTCGGGAACGAATAACTACAAGTATCTATTATCTATACCATACGGTTTACAACTATATATGAATCTAATTAAAAAAGATGGTATCTGTAACTGTAAACATTAAAAAAAAATGGAATATTATTTGATATACGAAATCTGCGGGAAGGAATAAAAAAACTCCAGGTCTTATAAACAACTTTGAAGTTATATTTATGGCTTGATATTCTTAGGTCCACGGATCATTGGCGATGGGAATGAGACGAAAATATTATTTCAATTGCTTTCGCGCGATTACTCGCGCTTTTGATGTTACACGCCCAACGGGCTATGAAAACGAAAAGTATCTAATATTATAGGAAAAAAATAAGTTCAACGCAATTCATTCATTTTTGTATTTGGCTTTATATTTTGCGAAATATTTATTATTTATAGAAATACGGGAACGGAATAATGATTGTCCTCTGCTATCTTTGTCACTATCGAATCATTTTTGTTGATATGAGTTGAAACATATTTTGATGATGTGTTTTCTTACTGAAGATTGTGTATATCTTTAAAAGCCCTAACCGATACACCGTTTTGCTGCCTCCACATTACTCTAACCTCCGTTTGTCTCCGGGCATTAAAGATGTTGAGATCCTTGTCTTAATTTAGTCAGATCAGCAGGTTGGCGATCGACCCTAATTTCTCCTGTCATGACTCCTCTCTACCATATTGATATTAAATATAGAATCGTCATAATTGTGATAATTATTAATTACTAGCTGGCCTGGCGAACATCGTACCGCCTAACAGTCGATTCTTTATTTGTTTAAAATACTTATTCTGCTATTCGGGACACTGGTCTAGCTAGTAAGATAAAAAAAAGAAAATTGATAAGACAACAAATGCATTATGTCAAAAAATTAAAAATTACCTTCCCAGAACCTCCACTAACACTTGAACTTTATGCTATGGTATTAAAGTTCAAATTGACTTTTAAGTATTATTACGAATATTTTGTATGGGAATATAGAAAAGTGTTGTTTTTAGACTCAATTTTTTTTAAATTTTTCTCCGTAAGAACCATCCTCGTACTTCAAGGTATATTATAAAAAAAATCAGACAAATCGGTCTAACCGTTTTCATGTTAAGTCGTGACAACGGAAAACGGGTTTCATTTTTATATATATAGATTAGCTGTCAAATAAGTTACTACGACTAAAACGAAGTTTTCTTACAAATGGTTTTAGCAGATACATAGCCTATACAATAGCTGTTCCTATACATATGCAGCTGTAGATAATTTAAACCGGTATGTCATCAATATTTTTTTTAATAACAAAATATATGATACTCAAAATTATTGAGTCTTGTAAGTATGTGAATAAATTTGCCTAAATATCATGGGGGTACATTTTTTGTGATTCTTTACTAACCACACTGAAACTATTTAATCGGGAATTCAGAATTTGCCACTTGATATAATACTTATGACAGTGTAAAAGATGTGGTTTTTTTACGGTTTAAGAGATAATTCTCTTTTGATAAAAATGTATAAAAATATACATTTAAATCTAAATCAGTAATATTGTGGAAACGGAAGTAATTGTGCGTCATAGTATGTATAACGTTGCTGATGGTAGTGATTGTGTTTCGCCACAAATTGTTTGAATTAAAATTCGCAACAACTGCACAGTTTTATATCTCTGTAATTTGTTGACTATTCGTGACCACTTTTGCGTGGTGACCGCTGTAGAACAACTAATTGTTTCAAATTATTTGACTCACAGGAGACCTTAAAGCAAAGTCTTATTTTCGGGTACGAATTTTGTTTTTATTCCTGTATATTTTGTTTAAATAATTAAATCGTCCCCATGTCATATTATTAACGTATTTAATGAGGTATCACTAATATTACTTCACTTGCCAATCTATAAGAAATTAACCTTTGGTAACATACTCTTTTCCTGTCTATGGACAACTATTATGGATTGCACCAGATTTCATTCATATTCGAAATATGAAGTCGATTAAATTACTAAAGATTTTCAACAATATTTAACCTCCGTATCGCTATTTTATTTATTTTAATTATTATACAGACAAAAATGTATAATGCAATAAACAAATGAAGGCAGTTATGCTGTGAACCTAATCTAGACAATCATTAGCCGTACGGGAAATTGCCTCGCTCCAACATTACAAAAATATTATCTGTGGCACTTTCCCGCTAACCTCGGCCATAGATAATACCAGCTGTCAAAATATAGTCACCCACTCCACGATTGAGGGTTTCATTTGCATGATCGGTGTTTGCGTATCTCAATTTTGCGTATTAATTTGGAATTAATTTGATTATTTTTATAGGATATAATATACGATGGTTATATCTTGTGTACCTACAAGGGTATGAAGGTTTTATTCTTTTGTTACTGACAAGTTGAAAACAATGGTTTAACTTTATATTGTTTTTTCTGTATAAACAAATTGAAAAGTAACATTTTGTATAAAGAAAATATTGGTAAGATTTTAATCTTTATTTGCATTAATACTTCTTAAGTGATTTTATCAATTTAAGTACTTTGTTTTTTAAATACAATTGGTAATTCGATTGGGAATTACCAAAAAAACCTTTTTACTTGACAATTTCGACTTGTAAAATTTTAAAATTACCCTTACTCTAATAGGTACCCGTCTGTTCTGATATCCCAATATTCATCTCAAACCACAATCTAGTCATTAGCATTATCAATAAGTTGTAATCTAAACTCGTAAAAGCGAAATATTATTAATATATATACTATATTATTATGAATCGGTAGCGTCGTTCGCTAATATAAATTATCAAAGTATGTATGAGCTTATTAATTCCGCTTGTGATGGACTCCGGACTAACTTTTAAATGCTGACGTCTAAGTTTCTCAAAACTTTAGCCATTTAGACCAACTACTCGACACTTAATTTTAATATGGAGGTCTTATTTTCATAATGGTTGACCAGTAACACGGGACTGATATCCGAGAATTGAGTCTGACCATAACAAAGCCTTTAGTAGAATAAGTAACAGGATTATCTCAAATCAAGATTCGCAACTATATCTCATTGTCCGAACAATCAGAGGCAATTCAATTCAATTCAAATTTACGATTATATAGCCAATTGGCAGGTATTCACAGAGGTGCGCCATTGTCGGTTAGCGGAAAAGTATTTAAATAACTATATATAGATTTAAACAATCCTTTAAGAAGACTTTATCTACATACATGATCTCTCTTTAGTCCGTAGCTCATGTCTGAACGTCGTGGTCAGCAAGGAAACATCTGGAGTGGACAATTTCCACCGGTTTCTGTCCAGCGCCTCTTATAACAGTGTATAGTTTTAAGAACGATGAGTCTTTCACTAATTCGGTCCAGCTGGCTGGAGAACGGCCATGTGATTTTGCCTTCTGTGTTAACAGCCACGATTAGTTTCTCCAAGTTCTCATCGCCTCTGCGCATTGTATTGCCGATATAAGATATAATTCGCCGTCAGCCTATGGTAGACAGGAGAGTCCATATATGAGTCGAGTTGGGTCAGGATCGATGTATTGGTGCGCTTCGCAGTTCAGGGTATGACACTATACTTAAAGGCAACTTCTGTAGGCTTTGATTTTTATTAGTTACTTGAAACGTATATAAATTGTAACTGATTGATTATAAAATCTAGAAGCAGACATCAAACTGAACTCTAACAAAACAATTATTACTTACGACGCTAACTTTTACTTTATTTTACTAAACATATACTTGTTTAGAGTTATCTAGTTTATATTAAGTAACTATTGTACTCAAATTAGTTAAATAATGTTTAGTTACGTCAACTATTGCAAAGTGTTAAGGAGAAGAGATAGACGAAGCAGTTGGGCGCATCGTTTGATTGTGATTGGTCAGCAGTTTCTCTTCAAATATCCATTGACACGCGACATGATGCGTCATTACGTCCATTTAACTAATCACATTCCAACGCAACATTGCGTCTTTCATTATACTAAAGATTGGGGTTTATAATACTATTATGAATAAGGCCATATACAAATTGCAGGTCGATGGCTAAATTTGGCAAAAAAAAATCGATAAAGAAAATTGTGGTACGATATTCTGTCGACCTTATTGACGAGTTAATTACTCTATCTAAATATTTATCTGAAATCTGTGATACGCCTTCGTAAAATACAAGCAAGGCTCAATTTCTTCCCGTATACCCAATCGATACTTCCAGTGTCCCTCAATACACAATTTATTTCCAACCATCGTCCACACTCCGCACCTCCTGTGTGCACTTCAAATATTTATTTGACGCGAATCGACCTCACTCACCCTCTGTGGCTATGGAACAAGCGACATTTTTCATTAATAAGCAAAAATTTGGACGTTACAATATGACATCAAAAAGAAATTCATTAATATATTGACTTTGACACTATATATGTTTAAAAAATGGACGTGCGATCCACCGTACTACCCGGACCTTGCTCCAAAAGATTACCATTTTTTTCGAAATTTGGATAATTTCTTGCATGGTAAAAAAATCAACACTCACGGGGCAGTTGATGGGGGATCAATGAACTACTTATAACATGGCAAAAGTGCGTAGATACCAATGGTACGTACTTTAATTAATTAAATATATATTTTGTTTCAAAAATCTACTTCTCGTTCCTCTCATACAAAACGCCAATTTCATATGGCGGACCTAATATGAAAGATTTGACGTTTAATTAGAACGAAATCCCATCAGCGGTTAGAGTATGACGAAGTAGTTATGTGGATATAATTTGAAAACACATAAAACACGTCTACGTAAATTAGTGTATTTCAAAACTTCTCAAACACAATTATTTAAAACAGAATAGCCTACCACATTTTTTAACGATGTACAATCATGTGTAATTCGTCGTTATAACGTGTGTATGAAACCAGCGACTATGTAACTCATAATTTATCCTCAGATTGTAATAAAATAATTAATTTCTGAACAAAATCTTAAATGACCTGAAACATCATTAAACGTAATGTCATTTGTTTTTCCATCAACTCCTCTGCGATGATTACGAGTAGTAGTTTTATCTAAGGACTTGTTTTCATCTCATATATTTTCTTGTATATTTTTAATACGACAGTAATCAAACAAATAACAATATGTGTTGTATATTTACATGTTGTTGTATGTATAGAGTAGCAGAGAATAAGTATTAATATTTTTCGCGAGTTCAATAGCCTAAGGTGTAGGGTAAAGCAAACTCCTCATAAACCACGCTTGGAGTTGCTTTTTCACAATCCATAATAAAACTGTCTATACCTAGATTATTGTTGACTTTTTATATCATGTTTGCAAAAGATAACGACTAATAAAAAATTAACTCGCTATTACCGCTTATTAGACCGTGAATTATATAATAATACAGTGGCGCTGCAACCCCAAAAGGGTTGGCCTTAGTTTGCCTTTGTTTCTTCACTCATTATTATTTTATAGGCAAACAGGTGATCAGCCTTCTGTCTGACACATGTCATTGATATTTTGATTTGTGACATGTCTCACGATATTTGCTTTCACCGATACTTACTTTAAGTTAACGATTATCTAGTTGATAAAAGGGCCTGGGACTAGTGCTAGACAGGCCACTTCTAATAATTTGCGATATTTGTTTTAATATAAGTGTTGTTTGATGATTTGCTATTTTAAAAGAGTACCGAGAGTTTTTTACGCCGGCTTTTTCTCTCGGCCTACACCCTCTGTCTTCTTTGCCGATGAGTAGGGATGCCTAAAGATTCAAATTTAATGACGTGGAATAAGTATTACCTGTATCTTATGTTCCATAATAAACATATAATTTTTTTTTATAAAGAAAAAAATCCACAGCACAGCGTCGAACGCATGACTTCGGGGATGAGGGTCACTCGATCAAGCCACTAAGCCAACACTGCTTTATAAAGAATAATATAAAACTTAAGTAATATTAAGTTATATAATACAGGAAAACCGAACGATGTTTCGTTCCCAAAATAACTGTCTACTTTATACAAGGAACTCTTTGAAAAACTAGGTTAAAAAAAAAAGTATTTATATAAATGAGTTTGCATCATTTATATTAATGCATATTAGTTTATATTAATGCACTACGTAGGAAATTACTAAGCACTAATAACGCAAAATTGGTTGGTCCGCAGTAACAAATTCGCTTATAAAGAATTGTTACAATGTAAATCAAATTTCCTAAACGCGAAACATATTAACATAAAAGTATGTAAATCCTGCCATAATACATGCAGACAGATGTCCCTTGATTGTTATTTATGGTGAATTGTAACAACAATTATTGCGATCCGCCCGGTTGACTTATGAAAAACATTTGCTTTATTTTTTTTTATAAAACGAGAATGTTTTATTTCAAAGTAAAAATGTATGAGAGGTGTAAATGATATTGTTTCATATTACGCAAACAGGTACGATTCTTAATAACATTTATTTATTTATTTATGCTTTATTACCTTATACACAAACATACACATAACAAAAATACGAAAGAAACGATGTTACAAACGTTATAAGGCAACGGGCGGCCCTATCGCTAACAAGCATTACAAGTTTGCTACAATTAAATTACCAAACATGGTTAATAACGATACTAATCACATTGCGCTCGACAAATTTTGACCAGGTACGGAATACAACCACAAATAATGTGGAAAATAATCGTACATTTGTTATCAATATAAGTTGATATATTCGTTTTATCAACGTAAAAATAGTCCACTCCACTCCCATATCTATAAAAAATACAGCTATGAACTAAAGTTCGATATGGAAAACTAGTGATGTAAATCACTCAGTCAAGTTGCAACATCGACTCAAACAATCCGATCTTATCCCATAATCCGATAGTGTATTGCTAAAGTCACACCCAGCTACAACTAAATCAATTTCCCTGAATAGAGATATATTCGTCATGTTTGTCTGTCAAGGACGGCTGAGCCTATGTTTATCTTGTCATTATCTGTACAAGTCTACCTCTTTCGTATCTTAAATCGAAATCTGGATTTGTAGGGTTGAAGCAAGTTTAAACTAAAATTGATAAAGATTTAGTTATTTTTTCTCCTGAATCATTTTAGTATCAAGTACTAAGTGAACTATCGGGTAAGAATGATGTCACATGAATGGGATAACAGACTGCATAAGAGCAAAGATTACAAGTGGACGCAGGAGGTCAGAATTTAATAATACAATTACGTAAGTAATTATGTAAACGAAAAGAAAAGTGTCTCGAAAATTTTTTTGTTTGAATGTTTAAAGATCGTGGAAGTATTAAGTTTCTCATTTTATTTTGCGTCTGCAAACAGTTCTTAACCCTACAAGGCTCATTTTTTTAGTGTGCGACAAAAATATATATGTTGTAATTAGTGATCAGAACATAGGGAAAAATTATAAAAATAAAAATAAAACCATATTTTACGAAAAAAACAAGTTTTTATTTGAGTTCCACATACGGTACATTGAGCCTTAAAAATACCAACCCTAAAGTTTAAAGATTTCTTGATAATGTTTTTATTATTTGTTGTAGACCCATGGTATCAAGTCCATGGGCTGGGCATGCGGTAACCTTGACAAACAGCTTTGTATTTTTAAATTTCTAACATTTATTTGTTTTTCTTAGTTTTCCTCCTGAAATGTACAAGTAGACGAGCATATATAATTTTTATAAATGAAAAAAAAAATAATATAAAGTATTTCAAAGAATTCAGTTACAAGAATATTTGTCGCAGCAATTAGTAGTTTTACAGTCTTGTTTACAATGTTCGTTAAGCTTCGATTGGAAAGCGAAAGTTACTTCGTTACACCGTCCAACTTTTAAGGTTTTCTAAGGTTTCCTACAAACGAACTATTATGCAAGTTTTCCCTTAGTAAGTTTTTTTAATAGTTATATATATGTTATGTGTAGTAATTATAATACAGTCAAACGTAAAAATAACTCAAACAAAAAACCCTCAAAAACGAGCCTTCAAGCTGGCAAACTCTCGCGAGGACTATGGTTCTAAGTGAGTGTATGTTTCGTAAAATTAAAAAAAAACGGAAACTTTTTGTGGGCTTTGTTAATGAAGTTATTGTAAAACCTCATTATAATCCGTAGCTTAGGACGTAGGCAGATAAACACTGTTTACCCTTTTAAAACCAATAAGTTTTAATTAACACAAACACGTGATTTCAATTATTTATTTTTAGAAAAAAAACACAAAAGTATATGATAATGGAGCAAAAATTGTTCAGAATTTCTCCCTCAGCTGAAGTGTCGACATTTATTACAATAATAATATAATAATTGGTTTGCCTTGTTAAGTATAGTGTTAGGGCTAGTTGATCTAGTTCTTAGGGTAGGAAATGAAACACTCCAATGATGACTTGATTAACTATTATTCACATATTAATTTTACGTAAACTCTCTAATTTCCAACTTGAACAAAGGAATTGCCTGTGCGCATGTGTTACACGCTCTTTTATCCTCTAGTCCCCACTTAGACTCGACCTTCCCACTTCGGGCAGTTATTCGAGTCAATTTGTGACAATTCGTAAATAACCGAACGAGTCAAATGACTAATTATTGCACATGCGCACTTGTAGCAAAAGTTTATATATTTCATAAAAATGTTTACAATTTAATTAAATAAATATTAAAAGCTAACAATTGTTTCAAAATAGGTCTAGATAGGTAGCCTCAAACTTCTATTAAAGCTTTATGTTTATCACCCAACTCAAAATACCTTAACGTAATAAAAGCAAGAACGTCTATGTCTTAAAAACTATCTTTATAACGAACTATTCACTTGAATAGATTCGAGCGAATAGATTCAATCCTGAATCGACTCTCTGGTCAGCCTTTCTTAGCTGAGCACGCATTGAAAGCATCGAAATGAAGCCATTCAGTTCGGGATTGTGTCGTATTTCTTAGATTTTTCTAATTAAGTTTCGCAATTACTAAGAAGTTGCATTTTCTTTTTATATAGTGTGTTTGAATGTTTCTTGCTTTCAAACAGTTTTAAACCTTCTAGAAAACTATTAGTTTACAAGTGACCTGACTTAATTTAATGCCCGTGTAAGATATTATGATCAATTTTTATAACCAATTGCCTTTGTTCAATAGTTTTAGCGACTAAAAATGTAAAAAAGAATCGCAATATTCATAGATAATTGCATCGTTCTAAGTAAGTACTCATGCGTCTCTATTTATGACAGTGTAAGCAACATTTGACAGAAAAATACGAAATAATAGCTTAGTTACGCTTTAGTTATAAGAGAAAAGATTAATTGAATTGTCTTTTTAATTCACATTAGATTACGTCAGGCACAGAACTAAGTTTATGAATAAAACAGACGTGTAAATGTGTCTAGCCTATTCCTACGGACGTTGATTTAAAACACACATCAGCATAGATACAATATAACAAACAATCTAGTAGATACTACTGGAGACCCCAGAGCTGGTCCTTTCCTCGCTCAACGAATAAGTTTCGTAATACAGCGAGGAAATGCTGCCAGCACAAAAGGCATGGAGGACCAAACTTTTTAAATTTATTTTAATCTTTTATCTTCTATAAAATTTAATAATTATTATTATCACTATATATGTTAAGAATAATGTAGATAATGTACATTTGTGTTGGAAATAAATATTTATAAACCATTTCATTTCAAAACCCACCTTCATATTTCACAAATCAACACTTATAGGTGCCAAAGTGTTCAGCACTTCAGCACCAAGCATTACAAACAGTACTTTGACCCGAATTCAATTGTTATTTTAAACAAATACAGATTATAATCCTTTGTCATTAAATCAACTTGCAAGAGTGCTATTGAAAACGAAGATGAAATAATAATAATACGAGAATTTTCCACAGTTTTCGCCTTTATGTTGTAAAGGATAGAATATTGGAATGCGATTAGAAGCTGCAAATGTCATTTGGTCGTATGGTAAAGTACGAAGATAGCTTTGCTGTATCAACATTATTTGGCTATGGAGTTGTGTGCTTTACACTAATAGACATAAAAGCGATATTTGCGTGGTACTCGTGTAGTTGTGTGTTGGTGGTTTGTGTATGAAATAGTAAGTAGAGGAGTGAAGTGCAGTGTAAATTTGCGATGCCCTCGCGCGGCGGCCGCTTATATCTCGCTCTCGTTCCTAATAGCGTTTTGTGATTTGTTAGCTTTTGTTTTTTTGCACTTACTACGCTAAAAAATTATATGAGCTGGTGGGTTTTAACTAATGGTTTATTACTCAGGCTCATAATGTAATAATTTGGTCCCTATACCTAACAAATATGCAACCGTTTAATTTTGAATGACTTTATTGACTTTTAATTGTTTGTTTAGGGTACAGAAAACGTTAGTCTTTTCATGATTTAGTAGCATTATTTTGTCTTTTTCTGTCAAATGGTTCTTATGCTGGCATAAAGAGAGATGAATGAGTACTTAGTTAAAACAATAAAATTGATGATCTATGAATATTGGGAGTCTCTTTTACATTTTTATTCGACTGTTGAAAAAAGCTAGTTTTTGTTCGGATACATTATTATCATTGAGTATAATATCTTACCCGGCAATAATTTAATTCAGGTCACTCGTAAATTAATAATTGAATTATCATTCACATACAGTAACTTTTTGTAACCCATTTTCCAGAAGGCGTTTCCTAGTGGGAGTGCCATGCTGTTGCTTTAGGGCTTCAGCCAAATGGGCAGGCACGACCGGGGCAGTACCACTGTCTCACAGAAAACCGGCGTGAAGTGATGCAATAAGTTCATCTTATTGTACTCGCGTTTCGTGCGGTGAGTGAGACTCCCGGAGCCCATCAATCCACCCCCATAAGTATGAAGATGCAGTTCAAACAGAGATTACCCCAGGGGGGTACCACACGTTTCCGCTGTGGAGAATCCCCCTCTGGGTGTCCATCATTGGAACAATTGGTATTCGATGGTGGATGCACAGGCTGCCCTTCGTATTCTGGGGGGGGGCAAAAACTGCGCTAAAAACTTATGTATTAATAGGTTTCGATCTCGGGGCAAACGGAAGCATTTACCTAAGGCAACCCCTTCCACGCTTACGGTGGACTTTACAAATGTTAGGGGGCTAAAAACTAACCTAGACGCGGTTCACTTTTACTTAGAAACTGCGAAGCCGGCCTTGTTCTTCCTTACTGAGACTCAGATATCCTCCCCGGCTGATACTTCTTACCTCTCCTACCCGGGGTACAAATTGGAACATTCATTTGTGCCGCGGGCGGGAGTTTGCGTGTACGTCAGGGAGGATATCTGTTCTCGTCGCCTCGGGACGCTTGAAGGAAGGGACCTATCTAACCTCTGGCTGCGCGTAGACTGCGATGACCATCCGCGATTCTATGCGTGCCTGTATAGGTCCCATAGCGGAAATGACGAAACTAACCGACTCATCGAGCACATTCAGACGGCTACAGATTCCCTGCTCGAAAGGGTTCCTACCGCTGAAATCGTGATACTTGGCGATTTTAACGCCCACCATGCCGATTGGCTTGGCTCTGATACCACCGATCACGCGGGAAGATCCTTTCACGACTTTGCTTTAGCCTACGACCTGACACAAATGGTCCCTGCGATTACGCGAATACCAGATGTGGATGGTCATAAACCCTCTTTGTTGGATCTTCTGCTGACTTCACATCCGGAGAACTATCAAGTCTCTGTTGACCCGCCATTGGGTTCATCAGATCATTGTGTGGTCCGGAGCACTGTGCCTTCTACGCGCCCTTCACGGCCCCGCTTTTTGGGTTGTCGCCGTATTTGGCACTACAAGTCAGCAGATTGGGACGGGATGCGGTCTTTCTTTGCGTCCTACCCTTGGGGGCCTATGTGCTTTTCGTCGGAAGCTCTAGATTCCGTCGCTGCCTCTGTCGCCGAAGTGGTTCTGCAGGGCATGGAACTCTTTATTCCATTTTCTGCGGTGCCGATCGGTGGCAAGTCTCAGCCCTGGTTTAAACGTTCTTGCAAGGCGGCCTCGAGCCAAAAGCGAGAATGCTTTAAGGCATGGGCGGAAGCGGCGAAAACTCGTGATGCCAATACCAGCGAATTTAAAAAAGCATATAACTCAGCCTCCAGGGCCTTCAAACGAGAAATCACTAAGGCAAAGTCAGAGCATATTGCCAGATTTGGCGAGAGATTGGCCCAACTCCCTTCAGGGACTCGAGCCTTCTGGTCTCTTGCCAAAGCTGTCCAAGGGAATTTCTGTCAGCCCGCCATTCCACCATTGCACCGGGAGGATGACTCGCTGGCCCACACTGCGAAGGAGAAGGCCGACCTTTTGGGCTGTCTCTTCGCGTCCAACTCGACTTTGGATGACCGAGGAAGATCACCACCGACTATTTCGCGGTGTGATTCTTCGATGCCGGAAATCACATTCCGGCAACGTGCTATCCGCAAGGCACTATCTTCCTTGGACATTCATAAGTCGAGCGGGCCGGATGGTATCCCCCCTATTGTGCTGCGTACTTGTGCTCCTGAGTTGGCTCCGGTCTTAACGCGCCTTTTCCGGTACCTGCACTCGCTCGGCACTGTCCCGAAGTGCTGGAAAACCGCTTCGATACATCCGATCCCTAAAAAAGGCGATCGCTCTGATCCGTCCAACTATCGCCCAATAGCCATAACCTCCTTGTTCTCCAAAATAATGGAATCCATTGTTAATTGCCAGCTCTTGAGGTATCTTGAGGGCCACCAACTGATTAGCGATTATCAGTACGGCTTTCGCCGTGGTCGTTCGGCTGGTGACCTTCTTGTATACCTTACACATAGATGGGCAGAGGCAATTGAGTCCAAGGGGGAGGCGCTAGCGGTTAGTTTGGACATAGCGAAAGCCTTCAATCGGGTGTGGCACAGAGCACTGCTCTCGAAGCTCCCAGCCTATGGGCTACCCGAGAAATTATGCGATTGGATCTCCAGCTTTCTGGCCGATCGGAGCATCAAGGTCGTCATCGACGGAGCGTGTTCCGACCTTAAACCCTTGAACGCGGGGGTCCCACAAGGCTGTGTTCTATCCCCGACCCTGTTTCTTCTGCATATCAATGATATGTTGCAACTTAGCAACATTCACTGCTATGCGGATGACAGCACTGGGGATACTCTTTACACTGGCCGGGCAGGTATTTCTCGGGCTGTTGTCGATGAGTACCGGAACAAACTTGTGTCTGAAGTCGAAACTCTACTACGTGGAGTCTCAGACTGGGGCAGACTAAACCTAGTCCATTTTAATCCCAAGAAGACACAAGTTTGCGCGTTTTCCGCTAAAAAAACACCCTTTGTCGCTACTCCTCTTTTCGAAAACACTCTTCTTAAAGCCACAGCCAGCATTGGAATACTTGGCGTTGACATATCGAACGACGTTCAGTTTCGCGGTCACTTGGAGGGAAAGGCTAAAAGCCTCCAAAAAGCTTGGTGTGCTCAGCAAGGCGAGACGGTACTTTACTCCGGGCCACCGCTTGCAACTATATAAAGCGCAAATTCGGCCCCACATGGAGTACTGCTCTCACCTCTGGGCGGGGGCTCCCCAGTACCAGCTCCGTCCACTTGACCGTATTCAACGCAGAGCGGTTCGAATCGTCGACGACCAATCTCTCTCCGAGCGGCTTGATCCTTTGGCGTTGCGTAGAGATGTGGGGTCACTCTGCATCTTCTACCGCATTTACCATGGAGAGTGTTCAGAGGAGTTGTTCGGATTAATACCCGCAGCTGAGTTTCGTCATCGGACGTCGAGGCAGAGTACGAAATTCCACCCGTATCACCTCGACGTCCGCCGTTCCACAACTGAGCGTTTTTCAAGGCAGTTTTTGCCGCGCACCACCACTTTGTGGAACCAGCTGCCCACTGAAGTATTTCCGAACCAATTCGACTTAGGGTCCTTCAAGAAAAGAGCGTACCACTTCTTGAAAGGCCGGCAACGCACTCGCGAGCCCTCTGGCATTGAAAGTGTCCATGGGCGGCAGTATCACTTAACATCAGGTGAGCTTCCTGCCCGTTTGCCCCCTATTCTATAAAAAAAAAAAAAAAAAAGGCTTAAAACTTTTTGAAAACAATGAATATTCATACACATTAAAGTTCTTAAATTTTCCAACATTATCTCGATTATTATTTAATTTAATGAGTAAATATAAATACTTATTACATTTATCATTCTTAAATTTACTCCTTTTAAAATGTGTTTATTGCGTACGCAACTTTATTGATAATATTTTGTAAATACTATCCGTGCAGCATAGACAATTTTAACCATTATTTACTAAGGAAAATAAGTAGTGATTAGTGTCAATCAACGGTAACCCCAGACAGCGTATTAGCAAATGACAATAGGGGTTAGACGTCAACAGACAATATGGAATGGTGTATAAAAGGTGGTAATCTGGTGGTGGCAGACTTATTACGTTACAAAATAGAACTGCTAGTAGCTAGTCGCATGACTCACTCCCCTCATTGTAATGGCAATAACATCCTTATGGTTCGCTCTTCAGTTTTTATACACTGCTTATGCAGAGGGATATGGACAAAACTAAGCTAAAATAATTATATTCCATTGGATCTTCGCCTGTCAGCCACTCCTTAATAGCGAAATACAGAAGTCTTCCTTGTAGATAACCACCAAATTATACCGTGACCACGCACGCTGTAAAGCACGCGAAACGTCGGATAAATTTAAAATTATGTCAAATAATTGTAAATTTATAATAATACATAACTTTAATCCGGTAAAAGCGTTTTTCTTTAAACCACCAAATTATTTAAATTATTTTTCACTTTTTAAATAAAACAGCAGGTTACATACGTTATAAAGCAAAGGGTGGCCTTATCGCTAACAAGCGATTTCTTCCAGGCAACCCTAATATGGAACAATAAAAAAAGAAACACCTACAGAGGGTAAAGTACAAGAAGTGCATAATTAATTAACAGAAAAAAAACTCAAAAAATCCTAATACTAGTAAACAAATTGTTAATCGCATATTTCCCGTTTCTATATCTAGTCGATCGTGCGATTCGCTACTTTCCTTCGTAATAAACCTACGAACGTTGCTGTCGGCTGTCAGTCGCGCTTTAAGAATGCACAGTATGCTTATTATATTTCACGATGTGTCTTCTACTGTGGTTACTCGATTGAGCTATATTTCTCCTTAGTTTAATAGACAAAAAAATATTGGTTGTTTGTAAAGTAGGTTTACGATCGAGATGTTTACGTGATAACGTCTTATTGGTGATATAAGTTATTGGGAAGTAAGGAATTAATGAAGATAACAATTTTTTCAAATTTTAAATTACATCTATCGTTTTATTCACACTTTTTAACACTACCACAATTCATTTTTATCATAACATAACCTCTAAATTTCGTTTGTTTACACGTGTCTTTTTTCCATCTATCATTACTTTTACAAGTTTATTCAAGAATGTTAATTGTTAGTAAGTAGGCTATTTTATTTTATTCACCTTTTTTTGTTGCAATTGTTGTAACACTTCACTTGCACTTCACATTTTGTTTCCCGGTTAAACATTCAACGAAAACTTAACCGCACGAGAAAATCTCCATTTTCTTTGTATGCCGCTAGAGTGAGATGAGACGGGAGATCGGTCCGTCTCTTTCTCGTTATACCTGCGATCGCGCTCGTGAGGTTTTGGTGTGACACAAGTTTCTGAACATGTCACCCGACTAAAACGATTTTAAAGACGTTATCACGTCAAAAGCGAGAATTATATTTGATTAGATTTCGCGTATGGTTTATTGATACTTAGGAAAATTATTCACCTTATTTGCATAAGTATTTTTGTCTCGTCATCTGCGTTGAGCCTGCAAAGGCAATAAATTTCGGGATTAAAATGAATTAATTAATAATTAAATCAATTAATTTTGTTTTATTTTAGTTACGTATTTTGAAAATGTAAATTAAAGGAAAGATAACGAGACAATATTCAAATAACTTTTATTTTTAATTAGGGTTGACTGATCGCTTTGTAGCCGTCCGTTGCACCATTTTTATTGAGTTTATTTGTTAATATAATATTTTTATTTTACTCAAGTGCATAGAAAAAATGTATAAAATTTGTTTTTTGGCTTAAGCATTCCCATAGCCGATTGCTATGATTTTAGTTCAAAAATGATGTAAAAAAGAATCGCTGGTATCGGTTTGTTACTAACAGATTTTTTTTAAGTTTGTGATAGTAACAGCTCCTTACGTATTGTCGATTGTGAATTCAATCGCTATATATAGTAGGGGTAAAGATTTGTATAATTGAAGAGCTTACAAACAAAGGCTCGGGCGGGACTCACGCCACCCCTTAGGGGGAAAACTGTTAACTCGATAACTTGACATTGTGCGATGATTCATCGAAATCTATACTTATTCGATATAATATTGCTTCGTTATTTGTAACGAAGAAACTGAACGTCTGACCTACGCAATTTATAAGTAGTTACATATAAACTTTATATAAATTTAATTTTTTACTATCGTAGTATTTTTGACCACTGAGCATGGTAAAACATCTCTACCTCACAGGGGCTTTAAGGCCGGCCAGACGGGGGTCAAAGGAACAGACCACACTTCGTTCACGAGTAGCAACTTAGTTATGGAAGATAGTTAGCAACATGCTTTATTAGGAGTCCAATTAATGCGCTGATAATCAAGTCAAACATTATGTAGGTAAAAGATTTTCAAAACTAAGTGATTGCAAAATAAGTGAAAGCAAGATTGTAAAATTGTCGGTAAGTTTTCAAAAGATAAAGCTCGTATCAGTGACGCTAAATCGGCTCAGTGACCGGTGATCGGTGAATGTTTACTCGTATTTAGGAGGCAGAGACAAGAAGATAGAGTTTGGAAAAATATAAGATTTCATTACTCTTGGTATAGATACTATCTTTGATACATAGTTGCAGGTATCACGCAATCAACCACATTTACTAATGATCGAGACTTTTATAACCTGGGATATATGATAAGACATAAAATAAATTGGTTTAATGTATATATTATTCGTAACATATATGTTTTGTATATATGATGCACAATTGAAACTGATAATAACGCCTACAATACTAGGATTTTGAACGAAATTTTCTTATGACGAAAATAACTACTTTTGGGAATGCCAACCCCCTAACCAATAAGCACTATGTGAACACAATTAAATGCATTTCGACACGATATCGGCGCGGGCGCATGTGACCTTTGCATAATTATGTGTTCCATTGTGAGATGCACAGCAACTAATAATTTAAGATAATTAAACCTACACGACGTTAATACTGTTGCGTAGAGCATTTCAATATGTGTTTCCAATTCCCATAGTGTTATATCGCTGTTCTTATCATTTCGATATTATATTGTGTAGATATTAAATAAACATTTATATTATAATAAGCTGGGAATTTAATTTTTTAACCTTTTCGAAATTAATATGTTATATGTTACTTGGAAGAAGTAATCGACCCACAAGGAAATTCTGAAAGAAAACTACAGGCTACAAACACAAAAAGATAATTATGGATTCAAAAATCTTAACTAACATGCTCAAGTCAAACGTGGGAGCAAGAAAACTTCTGCCTTGCCAGCATGCAATGGAAATAAGCATCTTAAAGTTGAGAAGAATAAAACAAAACAAGTAATGTTGACATTCGTAACAGAACAAAACTAACAGATGTACTTGTACACGCTCTAAGCGTAGCTTAAATGGAAATGGAAAGGTCATATTTTTAGAACGCGAGATAAAAGATGGACAGAGATAGAGACAGACAGAAAGATGTATAGGACGACAGAAGAAAAGATATACAGATGATAATATTATAATAGTATGAATATTGCTCAAGACAAAGAGAAATGGAAAAATATGGAAAAGGCTTTCACCCGAAAAGGTGCATACAAAAATTACACTTTAGAACTTATACTAACACAACTATTACTCATATTAAGAAATGTTAACTTAACAAGTTTTGTATGAATCCATTAATTAATAAAGCCTTAAAAATAATAAAAACTTACGGGTTTGAATTTAAAAAAATCAAATTGTTCAATAAGTAAAAAGATATGAATTTTATTTTACTTTTAATTAACTTTATAATTTATCTTGCTTTTTTTGTCTAAATACGATAAACCTACTGGGAGTAAGGTATTCTAATCACATTATTGCGTAACTTGCGTAACAACCAATGAAAACTACACTACTATGGATTCCTGATACTTTGTGTATATTAACCTAATATCAAAAATAATGTGGTCTTTGATCTACGCGATTATTACATTGCGCTTAATAAATACGCATTTGTATACATACGTTAAATATTTTTATTAAAAAAAATATTTTTTGGGTAAACACTAAAAATATCGTTTAATTTCAATTGTATTATCTACTTCTTTTGGCCTCTCCAGTACTGGAGGGTTGCCGTCTGTCTGCTGAGAAGCTTCCTAGATGCAGCAATTCTTCCGAAGTCACAATACTCTTAAATTCCCTAACGTTAAGCAATGTCTTTATCCTTCTATCAAACCGTCGTTTAATCTGGTCTGGTTTAATCTGGCTAATCTGGTCTGAATTTCACCCATCATAATTAATTGACGAAGGTGGTAATGGTCATAGCGCGACATGTGGGTCAGGTACACAACCGTTTCTATTGTTTGTTGTATGCATATTATGAATAAAATTACAAATTTTATGTCCAGTTTCGGGTGATGTCTATAATAACATAAAGAATCATCTATATATATACCTAATTTTGACATTATGATTTGGTTTGTTATTTCATTCCAAATATAGTATGTTTATAACATGATATGTCACACCTTATCCCTTTATCGCCCTCCAGTCAGATTTGGTCACGGACTGACCTCTCCCAAAGATAGATAGATAGTATCGTGGCTGCAGGCGCCGCCCAGGTGTCTGCGCGGCCGTAAATGGCTCATTTGAGTGAAATATTATTTAAATTCAATTAATGTGGTCACGACTTTACTCCATTTCAGTCCAGCGATAACTCACGATAAGTGACGTCACTTTCATGTGCGCCTTTGTAATAAAGATAGTTAGAATGTTGATAAAACATTGCAGAAAATCAAACAACGGTAGTGCGTACTTGGGCGGCGGATCACTAGGATCCGCCATTACCGCTAGCATCTCCTTCAATTAATTATAATGGGTAGATGGCGTATTGGTAGAAGAAGAAAAAATCGACATCGGTTTTGTACTGTTGACTGACATTGCGACTGCAAAAGAGTTGTGAAGATGAAAGGAGAAGATAAAAGATAGTATTAATCTTTTGCTTCTTGAAACAACAATTGACTCCATTTTAGGATTTCTTTTACAGCGAACACAACGTTCATAAACAGTAACAGTTTTGCTAATAGCTGAAACGCATTACACAATGAGCGGTTAAGGAAGTCCGGGCATGTTCCGAGTACACCCGGATACGCCCCGGTCTATCCGGATGCCGGTCGTTGGTAAACACGGGAAAAGCTAATGGCAGACAATTAGTAGGTACTATCATTAGGAAACATGTATATTTTCCTTTATAATAATTGTACAAGTTTAAATGGCGTTTGAGGTATGAAAATAATGTTTTGTTCTAGGATTCATTGACAAGTTATTTTTGAAGTTATACTTCTTTAGGCGCGTTACGAAAAATTGATGAGAGTGAAATTTTACGATGCGCGCGCCTGAGACACAAAGTTGTCAGTGTGGTTATAGTGTGCGCGAGCGAGATGGGAATAAGACAATCTACAAGTAAAAAAAAATAGAATATGCGTGAAGTTAGCAGCTATGTCAAGAATTTTGAATGACGATGATGACATTTACCTTTCTCAAATCTTAACATTTTAGGACATTAATTTCTTGAGTAAATTGCGCCATCTATGTTACGCTTGCTTAAACACATGCGCATTCCAATCAATGTAAAAACCCGATATTATGATACTGAAATTTACCAAATAACTGTCCGTTTCATTATCGAGGTCCAGATTCAAAGTTGTTTTTTTGCATTTCTTATCTAGAATTCATACCGCTACAATCAGGACAATCTTGTAAGGCGTATATTATTTATTATGCCGCGTTATTTTGTTGGTCCCGAAATACATTTTAATGGTTAAGCCATAAATGTTATATAAATAAAATTTGTTGTTATTTGTTTTGCATATTTTTGCGTCTTTTATTACAAATCGTTTTCCTTAACAAAATAGGGTTTCCCAAATTAATGTTCACCAAAAGCATAACTACTACGATCTCAACGTGATTTCTTAATAATTATCTTTTCAACACGTTTAGATTGATAAATAATTGGTAAGTGAAGTACATGGGACTTTTAAGGTACTGTTCAACTGGAAATATCACTGAAAATCTAACGCCACACATACGTTACACGCACATTGATTACGGTCTTGCGAGTGCGTACCGGCCTTTTAAGAATTAGTACGCTCTTTTCTTGAAATACCCTAAGTCGTATTGGTTCGGAAATTCGACAGGCAGCTGGTTCCACAAAGCGTTGACATGATATGAGTGGAAAATCATATTCGCCTCAAAGTCCGATGATGAAACTCAGCAGGAGGTATTTATCCGTTCAATTGCTCTGAACACTCCATGTTAAATGCGGTATAGATGCAGCGGTAATTACTAGAGTACTTTTATACTATTTTCCATTTGATTGACAATTAATTGAGATAGAGGAAGCTTCGACTGACAGTTGCTAGATTGTTGTCTTCAGGATCGTATTACTAGGTGTCGGTGTCGTGCAATTACAAGAATCGAGTCGGCGTAAAATTAGATTCTTACACCGCAAGTCACAACTCAATCGTTTGTAAGATATTTATTAATTTTAGAATTGATAAACCTATTAAAGACCCCAAAGTTTAAGGTGAAAAACCTGTCTCGCTACTGACCCTACGTATATATTGTTGCACCCGGATTTAAAGCCTCCTTCTAGGACTGAAAAGCATATCATGAAAACGTGTATGTAGTTTAATAATATTTCATTTCATTCAATATTTATGTATATAATATTCTGTGTGTGAGTTTGTAATTCACTCCGAAATGGTCTGGTTTTGATAATTTCTGTGGGTTCAAGTGGATTTGACAATGCTTTAGATTAATCAATTAGATTTTTTTGTATTAAGACAACTTTTGTATTGAGAATACTCCTGCAACACATGAGTATTCTCGTAAAACCGTTTTTTTATAATGCATAAACTAGTAACACGATTTTAGTAAAGTTTTGATTTAGTTTAATTTAACATAAACGAAACAGATGCAAAGGTGCGCAAAACTAATTATGGACTTGACAAATCATTTTAAATACCACACTACAGAAATATAACTTGAGATATCTCCGCATTACAGGGGTACCGGGGGGCATTACAGGGGGGTTATAGGGGAGATTACTGTAAAACAAAGTTACTTTGTTAGTTTATATTGTTTAAATAGCTAATTAACAACCCTTTAAAATAATGATTCTAGTAACAGAAGCTTAATCAAATTTAAATGGAAGCACTTGTAAATCTGGTCCAGAAGACATAAAGTGTATATTAAATGTAGAGAATCCTCATCAAAGCCAGAGATTAGGCATTCCTGCGCACTGCCATCCGTCTTGTTAATCTATCTGGTACTAATGACGTATCTGAATCGTTGTAAAAATAGCCTTTGAACAGGGCTGTGGTCGACAAGTAATTTGATATTAGTTATTAATTAGACCATATATAATATATAGATAGTATTTCTTAACTAATTTTTTAAACAAAAGGTTTTTGTTTTTTTTTTTACAAAACCACTCAATTCTTTTTAACAAACAGCATTACGCGACGCCTAACACGCGTGAGTGTCTGGGTATACTTTTTATAATTTTTATTATACAAGAATTGGGACTCAATGGATTGCAATAAATGTAATAAGAAGATAATTAATTCTTTATATTTAAAGTGTTGCAGAGTGCAATGTCATAAAAGCTTTCATATTGAATGCATCAAAGTTAGTAAAGAAAAATTGGTTTTAATGAATCAGCAAGACAAAGATGTTTGGAAATGTTCAGACTGTTCGTGCAGGGGCACAAAAGGGGATCGGTATATAAGTGAGGAGATGCAGGATCATTTGTCACCAAAAAAGGCAAGTCCACGAATCTTTGAAGCTTTGATCCAAAAGTACCACAGTATTTTGCTGAAAGAGATGCAGGACTTTCGTCAGGAAATGAATAGCCGTTTTGAAGAACAAGGAAAGCAATATAAGGAACTCCAGGGAAAATTTAACAAATCTGAAAGAGAATTAGAAGAAATACGAAAATGTATGAGGGTTATAAAGGAGAAGACCTTTGAAGTGGATGCACTACAGGTCCATGAATTGAAACAAAATGAAAATTACCTTAAGAACTGTTCTTTGGATAAGAGCCCGATAGCCGGAACACTATGTGAGATAGGTACTCCACCGGTGGTCTCGTTTGCGAATGCTGCAAAACAGAGCTCGAGCCAAATAAAAAACAACAACTTAAAGCAGAGTGCTGTTACGGGGAAAACAAATAGGGTAACGGAAGATGTAGCATGTAGAAATAAAGAACAAGAAATTGAAACCAATGTTGAAAGGGAAAACTGTGGCGATAAGACAAAGGAAAGAGTTGGGAAATATCAACGTGGAAAATACCCCAGCTGTGAGGTAAAAAAAGGAGGTAGAAGCGATGTAGTGGAGATTTGTGGAGCTGAGCGGAAAAAGTTTCTGCATGTGTGGCGGTTAAACAAAGAGACAAGTTTAGAATGTCTGGAGAACTATGTTAAGAACGTCATATATGCTAGGGAAGTGTCTATAAGAGTTGAACAAATTAATCATAAAAGGGAAAAGGATTACGCATCATTCATTATCGGGGTACCAGAATATGAATATGAGTTATTATGTAAACCGGATAATTGGCCTATTAATGTTGAATACTGTGATTGGGTGTGGTTTCGGAGATCACCAAATAACCCAAAACGATGGAAGTAGACCTATTAAGATATGTTACCAAAATGTGAGGGGTCTTCGGACCAAGATAAAGGAATTTTATATGAGTGTCTCATCAATCTCTGTAGATTTGTTTGCAGTTACGGAAACAGGATGTAATGATTCGATAGCTGACGCTGAGTTAGTCCCTCCCAGATATACGGTATTACGATGTGACCGTGTGGATGGGCGCAAGCATGGTGGCGTATGTCTCGTGGCTTCCCCACGCCTGGAACTGCGCCGCGTAATTTTGCCCTGTGATTTGCATATTGAATCTCGCCCGTTTGAAATAGTTTGTGCAACTGTCTATTTAAAAAGTAGATTCATGTTTATGTTATGTATTGTTTATACTCCTCCAAATACGAATGATGATGAATACTTTTTATTGCTCAAAACAATTGAAGAATTTTGTTCCAAGTATGATGATGTATTAGTGATCGGTGACTTTAATTTATATTCTTGTTCAAACAATGTAAATACTTATTTTTGGAATTACTTTAGTAACTATTGTGAATTCAGTCAGTGTAACAATATACAAAATGTTAATGGCCGTCTATTAGACTTGGTTTTGAGCAAAGGTAGGGGAATGCAAAGCGTTGGGGTGTGTGAGATGGATGAACCTTTAGTACCTGTAGACGATCAGCATCCACCGCTTCTTGTGTGCGTGCGTCCACGCGTTTGGGCGGTTTCTTCAAGGGATGATGCGGCAAAAACGGGTGAGCGCTTGTTACAGTGGAATTTTAAGAAAGCTGATTTTAATGCATTGTATTCTAAGGTTAGAGAAGTGGATTGGTCTGATGTTTACTCGTCTGATTTAAATCTGAGTCTCAATTGCTTCTATTATAAGTTAAGCTCTGTGTTTGAGGAATGCGTGCCAAAAAATTCCAGGAACCTAGGATACTCAAGGTATTTATATCCAAAATGGTACACAAAGGAGGTAATTAAAAAAATTAAACAATACGCCACGCTGCATAAGAGATACAAGGTCACTAAATCCCCAAGAGATTACAAAGAGTTTAGCTGTTGCAGAGCTGAAGTCAAGAAATTAATTGCATTGGCTCTTGAAAATTATACTAAGGCTGTTGAATCAAATGTGATTGAAGATCCCAAGTCATTCTGGAGATTTATTAATAGTAACAGAGTCAATAGAGAACCATCAGGTATTATTGAGAACGGAGAGGTACTACCGCCGGATAGGAGTGTTAAAGCATTTGCCGAGTATTTTAGCTCTGTTTATGTTACGCAAAAGCCAAAGCTCGACGTCAGCGCAGCTGTTGCCGGAGCGGGTAGTTCAAACGGGGCTGCAAGAGTCCACGTTGGGAGCTTACAGTTAAGCGATATACAGGAGGCACTTAAGCGACTTAAGCCAAAAAAGGCAGCAGGCCCAGACGGTATACCGCCTTATATCTTGAGAGATTGTGGCGTTGTACTTGCTGAACCACTGCTACACATATATAACCTGTGTCTGAAAGCAGCAACATTCCCCACATGTTGGAAAAGCAGTCGGGTAATTCCAGTTCCTAAAGTAGGATGCCGCGATAAAGTAGAACAGCATAGACCGATAGCTATATTGTCAAGTCCGGCGAAGGTGTTGGAAACGGCACTTCAAAAGTGCATACTTAATCAAGTGAGTTCCCAACTCTCAGAAGCTCAACACGGGTTTCGGTCTACGAGGAGTACCACTAGCAACCTCTTAAATTATATGGCTAATATTAGCCCAGTAGTGGACAGTGGAAAGCAGGTGGACGCTGCCTATTTCGATATTAAAAAAGCGTTTGATTTGGTCGATAACGACGTGCTTTTGCAGAAGTTTGCACAGGTAGGATTCACTCCACACTTATTGAACTTCATGGCTAGCTTTATGGAAGATCGAACGCAATACGTGGAATACGCTGGGTGTAGGTCAGAGGCTTACTTTACGAGATCAGGCGTGACACAGGGCAGTAATTTGGGACCGATGGAATTTATGATAATGCTGAATGACCTACCAAAAGTTGTCAAGAATGCAAAGTGCTTGCTCTTCGCTGATGATATCAAACTTTACATGCCCATAGAAAGTACAGACGACTGTATGCGGCTGCAGGAAGACATTGATCGAGTGGTAAATTGGAGCAGGAGAAATAGATTAGAGTTTAATTTGGCGAAATGCAAAGTCATATCTTTCTAGAGAGCACGATTTCCCACTCGATACAATTATACTATTAGTGGTCTAGTGTTAGCTAGAGTATCGGAGGTTAAAGATCTAGGAATATATTTTAATGCCAATCTTGGGTTCGCGCAACACGTCGATAAGACTTGCAAAAAGGCATACAGAAATTTAGGGTTCATATTGCGAATAGCTTGTGGCTTCACAAATATCAATGCGATTAAAATTTTATACAATGCGTTAGTCAGAAGTCACTTGGAGTGCAATGCAATGGTGTGGGCCCCATATGAGGCTAAATACAGTCTCATGCTAGAGCGAATACAAAATAAATTCACCCGGTACCTCTACATGAGACTGTATGGAGTGTATCCTTTGTATCCACTTATGTACCCGACCCTGTTTGTTCTGGGTATGGTGGGATATGACCAGCTACGCCTCAGAAGAGAGCTAGCCTTGTCGGTGTATATATTTAAGATACTTACGGGTCGGGTTCATAATCCGGACATAATGGAGAGACTGAGTCTACGGGTACCAAGTAGAAACCTGAGGCGGAAGTCTCAACTTTTGGATGTACCGCGCGCACATTCCAACTTGGTTAGCGAAGCACCACTCACGCGAGCAATACACATAATAAATAAGATTTCTATTAAGGTAGACTTATTTGTTTGTACACTGGCTGAGTTCACAATAGTTGCTTCCTATATTATTAGTTATAAGATTTAGACACATAAATATATATCTGTTAATGTTTTGTATTTAGGTTAATTGGTGTGGGTAAAATATTCTTTTGTTCTATCGAATTAGTTATCACTGTAAAGGTAGAATAATTATATGGAAATAAATAAATAAATAAATAAATAAATAAATACTCCTAAATGCTTCTAAATACTTCTAAAGCTGGGACCATAGTACGTTCGAGATATCTTTCAATTTTGTTAACTGTTTTTATGGAACCATCAAGCAGGGTCACTATGATAGAACTGCTTACCGCCCAAATATGAAATAGACTTTCTGCTTGTGGTATATTGTACATATATTGCAAAGCATATGTGGTATTGAATATATATTAATATGATACAAATCAATAATTATATCTTAACACAAAAACTAGTTTGTCAAACTGAAACATTTTGCACATTTCTGAACCATATTTGATACCTTTCTTTGTTCCTTGCATCTTTGTAGCTTGTTACATGTACAAAAGTTCCTTATTTTAATTTGTTTCAAATCATATAAAGCAAGTGATGACATTGATTTAACATATTAGCAACAGTTTGGTCAACATGCCTGATCCTTTAGAAAGTAATAATTAATGGTTTTCAGAATTAAATTAATTGTAATTGGCAAGGCCCTGTTTCGTCAAAGACAGCAAACGCGTTTGATAAATTGCGGATTTGTATCAACGCCTCCTGCTTCCACTATTTTATCATTATATTCCTTTTATACTGACGCTTTATGAGTCCGATTTTCAATAGATAGTAATTACATTTAAATATTATGTAGAGGCTTCTGTATTTTCTCTATAGATATATAATATGTTCATTTGCATTTTGAATATTACATACAAAAATCCGATAATGTATGGGGTGATTCTTTATAAGGAAGAAGTTTTCTGACATCAATAAATAAATAATAATAAGGCATGTGTTGCTAATGAAATCCAAAGTCGGGTCACTTCGACTTACGGACAAAGTCAACTTAGAGGTCTTGAAGAAAAGAGCGTACCGATTCAAAGGCCGGCAAAGCACTTGCGAGTCCTGACATTGAGTGTCCGTCGGTGGACATCAATATTAACACAGATGAGCCTCCTGCCCGTTTGACTCGTGTTCTATAAAAACAGCCTTATCCGTCTTTTATATAAAGTTTTATATTATTTACTTGCTCTTCATTTGTAGATATAAATTCATAGATGTTTTTTTTAACTTAGCTGCGGACAGTGCTACGAAATAATAGTTAGGGCGTGTTTAAATCATTTATGTATTCGCTTTTATTTTGGTCTAGTAGTAATAGTTAAACGGCCATTTTTAAAACGAAATCGTTCGAAATAATATATTGAACACATTTATAGATAGACAGGAAGCTACTGCTATAAAACAGGGCTGACACCGGCGGGTAACTAATGTTTTAAAATATTTATTATTTAAATAAAAGCTTAAGATATTTATTTACAAAAAACACAATCCAGCCCAAACAGGTGAGACCCTTAATCGACATGACAATGAAAACATTGACACACCAAACAATAAACAAATATAAGAAGTTAATAAGAAAACAACTAAATAATTACATAATAATCTTCGTAGGTACTAACTCCTAACTGATGTGAGACTGATCTTAAATTTAATTATCATGATTCATATGCACTTTTTACTTTTTATTTTTTATGTATCCTTTATTAATTTTGGTTTTATTTTTGTTCCTGTTTAGTTTTTTTTTCTAAGCAACTATATGTAATATGTATTTTTGCACTTCTTGCCTACCTTATCTAATTTAATACATTATTTTCTTTTCTCACAGTGGTTGTCTGAAAGAGATCGCTTGAAAGCGATAAGGCCGCCAGTTGCCCTCTTTTTAATTTAAATTTGTACAATTTTTATATTGTAATGCAACGAAGTGTTAATAAATAAATAAAATAAATAAAGAATAAAAAAAAATATTTTATGAATAATGATTATATCAAATTTACGCATGTAGAAATTCTATTCATGAGTCAACTGCAGACTCGGAAAGAAACTACTTACATGCACTTTATCATTCAAGTGTATAAAGAGAAAAGGCACCAGTTATTTAAAACAACCTCTTAAAAGATACGTGGAGATATCAACTTTTCGATTCCCGTAGCATACATAAATTCATTGAAATAGAACAAAGAACGCATATAATTTAAAATTTAAAGTGTAGAGAAAAATTTGATAAATCTTTGTTTCCTCTTGAGCATAAAGATAAGACATATTTATGAGCGGAAAGGACCATTAAAATAATATTAATTCGGTGCATCGTTCTCGGGGGAGTGACGGAGCGACTTATCCGATCTGCGGGGTTACCACGCTCAAAGCATGTCTCACAACAGCACAATACAACAATGTAAAATACACTTTAAGACTAGGATAATAAGCTCTATTTTAATTTACAAGAATTCAATGGTCTTGGTAGCTGCTTTGTTTCTGAACAATTCAGTGGCTGAATTTCAAGAACTGAGCAATTATCGTTCGTGTCTTGCGGCTACATTATCTGTATCTAAATTGGTGCAAGCGCGCTATGAGTTTGTCTATGACTCGCTGTGCTAATGAAATCTGATAAGGGTTACGGAAGCGTTGAACTCCTACAAATACTAACTTACTCTAACAGTTAAAACAATAACAGGAGATTATGTTACATATATAGAAGCTAACAGCTAATTATTAAAGTATTAAATCGCGTTACTTTCCAGTCTATGAATAGAGGAAAGTCACCAAATATGGAATACCATTTTGTTTTGGAGATATAACAAAGAGACTTTAAGATGAAAACACTTTAATGTTGTTACTAATCAGTCATACATTTATGCGTATTGATAACCAGCCTTTTGTAAAAAAAAACTAAATCTAATTAACAGCTTTCTTAAAATGTTTATAATTTACTATTACCTATTAATTATTATCGTAACATCCTTTTGAACTTCAGTATTAATGGAAAACCCTTCTTGGGTAAGTCATCCAACGTTTACAAAGCTTTCTCCCAATGACAGTCTTTTCATAATAGTAGTTGTATTGAATTTTTTGACCTGAAGCATTATGATCGATACCGTACTATCAATCTTTCTGTATTAGTATTTTCTAAGTAAAGCTCAGTCAAAGTCGAAATTACTAAGGATATTTAGTTGAAATTTCAATCGTTTCCTGCCATCGTTTAATGGAGAAATTGTATTCTAAGCCAGTCTGAAGTTTTAAACGTTTTTCTGATATATATCTTCGTCTGGCTTTTTACGAACAGCAAGTAATAAAATCTTTATAGATTAATCAAGACGACATAATGGAATGTATCTACCGCATATTTTTGTATCATTTAAAACATTTACAGACCAATTTAAGAACTAAGGATATTATATTACTATATTAATGAAGTTATAAATAAAATTTTGTCTTGTTAAATATAAGGTCGTTATCATTATTATTGATTTTATGTTTAGAAAAGAAAACGTGTCATGAAGAGTCGATCAGAATTAGTCTTCTTTCGTGTTCTTTCTTACTGAAGATCATACCGAGCGATCTTCAACAACAAAGGCTTACCAAACCCTCCAGTTTTCTTTCTACGTTAATAATTATTCAATTCTTTATACTTCTTCTTCTCAATGGCTGCACTCTTAATAAAGCGGTCATGATTGACGTTTTGTAGTGATTACTGTCTTACCAACAATGCAACCATCGTGGTCAAATGTCTTATGCGTATAAGAATGGTTTATCTTGATTAAAGCAGATCGCGTAAAAGGCACACTTGTATCTTCTACCTTGCACTACACCACCAGTCTCTCAATGGAGACGCTTGCATGTCGCGATACCAATGAAAACAAAATAAAGTGTGGCACTCAGGGACTGCCGCGGTAAAGCCATTTTATCAACTTTTGCAATTATAATTATTTATAATTTTTTTATTTATGCAGTATTTTTTTTTCTTTGATATTTCAATGTACTAATCTACCACACTCAGACTATCACGCCTATATAGTCTGTCTCACTCTAACGAGTACCGGCTGCAACGGCCGCGCTTAGAGCGGGCGTACACGGTCTGCTCGAGCAGTTAACGGCTGACCGACGTACACGGACCGCTCGAGCGGTCGGCGTTGACTGCTTGAGCAGTCGGTTGTTGACTGCTCGAGCTGTCTCTACCAACCGCTCGAGCAGTTGAATTTCTACCGCAGTCTAGTCATGGATTCAGACAGAGAGACACTAGACGCCGCGAGGCCAGAAGAGAAGGGAGGGGGAGGTCGTAGAGCTGTCGACTGCTCTAGAGCTGCCGACGGCTCGAGCAGTCAGTGTATGTCTTGCGACTGCTCGCGAGCGGACGACAGCACGATGGAATTTCATCATGTAGTTGACGGCTTGACGCGGTCGCGACTGCTCGAGCAGTCGTGTGTACGGCAGCGAATGAATGGCTATAGTTCACCGCGCGGTCGCGGCTTCAAGCAGTCGGTCATAACTGCTTGAAGCAGTCCGTGTACGGCTGGCCTTACGCCACGTTACCGATCACGCCAGACCGATCTGAGACGCAGGATGCGTTCTGTCCCGCTCTAACGCTGATTAGCCGCACCTGTATTACGTCATCGTATGTTAGGTTTTTATTTTCGTTGCGGAATATCTTGATTCGGTCGCCGCGCTCAAAGCCCGCAATAAAATCTATGCTATAGCTTAAAATTAAACTTTCTACGTTCGACGACAGGCGTTGTTTGCCTTTCAGGTCATCGATGACGGATTGGTAAGATCTAAATTAGTTTATGCCAACCATTCAACTACAGCACATTTTGGAAGCGTTTCTTTTTTTACTTAATATCTCTTATTTCCCTTAACATTAGTTAAGAACGGGCTTGTGGTAGCCCTACACTTCATCTACATATGAACGTGGAAGTGACAGTTTATTTCGTTAGTCACTTAACAACGGATTGACCTGGGACCGTTTCGCCGCTAATTTGAAGGAAGCGCTGCTCTCTACGGATATATAAATTGTCTTTTTCGTTATTAAAACTTAAGTGAATATTAAACAAAATCGTATTATTCAATTTTCCATTTGTCCCTACTTTCAATAGAACGCGTTTTGGCTAAAACTGATAAACGAGCTCGGTCTGGATATCCATAGTTGCTACCATAACACATTGAAATCGATTTTCGTTTAGTTTTTATAATCTAATTGGTTTGTTTTTTGTTTTTTTTTTTATTATACGAAGAGCGTATATGGTTTTGCCTATACATTAAGAATTGTATTTTATTTTTCTTGTGACAATGTATCATTGTGCCGAGCTTTGATAAATATATAACTGAGACATAAATATATAAGTCCTTCAAGGAAAGAGCGTACCAATTATTATAAGGCCGGCAACGTACTCGCGAGCCCTCTGGCATTGAGACTGTCCATGGGCGGCGATATCACTTAACATCAAGTGAGTCTCCAGCCAGTTTGCCCCGATTTCTATAAGAAAAAGTTTGTATATTGAATTCAAGTACTTGACAAAACACTTCTTTACTGGAGAAGGCAGTAATATAGAGAGAACTTTCTACACCTTGTTATATTAACAATGGAACATTTGTATTAATAACAAGCTGCAAAAGCAGTATCACGTGCCAAACTTATATTTCAAGAAAAAGCAAATAAAATCAACAATGTTATGCAACTGTTCGCAGCGAACTCCAAGAAAGCCAAGAGAAGTTGTACATACGCGTTGCATATCGAATGTTGATACGTGATCTAACTATTAATGATATTATATCCCTCTGATAACGTCGAGCTCAATGTGTAATTATGCAAATTGTATACCAGTGCGATCCTAATGAAAATATCAGTAGAATAACGTCTAGAAAGTTTTTGAGTCGAGCGTTTTAGCATGAAAATAGTTAACGATTCATTCATAGCGTCGGATAACGATTTAATTCAGTGAACAGGCATTCAAATCTTTATTGTGAAAATAAGTTCGACATATGTCTTGATTATATTATTGACTAGCGTCTCAGCTTCGCCCGGCTGGCACATTTTTTTTTAATAGTATGAAATAAATACAGCCGAGGTATATTGTAACTAATGAAAGAATTTGTGACATCAGTTAGTTTCCGAGTTTATTGTTCAGAAATATAAAATTATTCACTCTTTATAAAATGAAATGTAATATGAACAATACGATGTATTCTTTTATGAAAGAAAATTATTACAACATATTTTTCAAATATTTTGAGATTTTTTTCTAACAACGAGTGTGCCTAACAACATCAAGTAATTGAGTAATGAAGGTTAATATGGTAACTGGATCAATACCTGCAGCTGAGTTTCGTCATCGGACGTCGAGGCAGTCGGCAGAGTACGAAATTCCACCCGTATCACCTCGACGTCCGCCGTTCCACAACTGAGCGTTTTTCAAGGCAGTTTTTGCCGCGCACCACCACTTTGTGGAACCAGCTGCCCACTAAAGTATTTCCGAACCAATTCGACTTAGGGTCCTTCAAGAAAAGAGCGTACCACTTCTTGAAAGGCCGGCAACGCACTCGCGAGCCCTCTGGCATTGAAAGTGTCCATGGGCGGCGGTATCACTTAACATCAGGTGAGCCTCCTGCCCGTTTGCCCCCTATTCTATAAAAAAAAAAAAACTACATAAATGGTTATTCTAGTCATTCTCCTCTGAAACGGCTCGACCGATATTTATGAAATTTTCTACGCATATTAAGTAAGTTTGAGAATCGGAGATACAGCATACTTACCCTTAATTTTCACTCCTCTACAAACAATCCCTATTTTTTATTATAGTAGATAGTTATTTTTATTGAACTAAAAAAATGTTTCCTAGAAATACATGGCAATACGACGTTTGCCGGGTCGGCTCAGTTATATAGGATAGTTTTCCAGACTGATGAATGAATACAAAATGTATTGCAATATAAAGACTACCTCTTTCATATACACTCATTAGCTCTCTTTGATTAATGAGGTTAGAAGTTACAGTGTTACAAAATCTATATTAAAAAACACAGAGCGTCCATAGTCTAGCGTGTCGCATTGTGGCGGTCGCCAGTCGCCTCGTTGCAATAATTGTTAGCAGAGACAATATTCTGCGCGGCGTGGCTTCCTCACGACTCAGTACAAAACCAAATATTTATTCAGCCAATGCAAAGGTTCCGGAGACAATAAATTCTTAAGACAAGATTAAACTTGTCAGGGGAGCCCATTTACTTAACGCAAATTTATGCAAATTCCTCCTAACTCGTTAATGCCTAGCTCCGAGATGTTTTGTTTAATAGTTTTGTAAGCGTTGCGATTACTTAACGTTGCCCAATTCTTTACGTTTTCTCTTTGTTCGTGACAAATTAGAATGAACATATGTTTTGAGAAGTGAAATATTGTTCATAAAAAAACTACGTATAGGGTATATAACTCCAAAAAGTACATTGTTTCTTTCCATTTTTCGTCATCATTTCTTGAAGTAGGGAGCATGGAAAAAACATATGATGGAGTTGAGTAGTTTATGTATCCATTTTGAACGATCGATACACGATTTAAATAACTTCGCTTGATAGAAAAATAATCCAAACATAGCCAATTTTTGACACTTTGAATTCATTTTAAATGTATAAAGAACATGATTTTGAAATTTACACGATATATTGTCGCAAGCCAAGTAATCCATTTCAGATTTTTTTTTTATAAAACTACATTAATTTATTATTTTACATAACTAATTGTTATTACGGGCCTTAAAGCATCTTATCAAATTAAGTTGTAGATTTAATATACTTAGTTTCATTTGTGTTCTCTTGAATATCAGCTGTATTTATTTATTTGTTCAAGTTCACCACGTCAAAAATAACATATTTCTACAGTTTATTTTACAAGCTATCTTTTTAAAATATGTTACTTATGGTAAACTTAAATGTGTAACATCATAAAAAAAAACACAATTAAAATATACTCTTCCAATTTTAGATTCTACTACTAATGTTATGTTTATTGATAAGCAAAAAAACTACTAGCTAAACAGCGGTTTAGGTAACAAAAAGGAACTCAACAATGCTTTTCTTTAAATTGATCCATAGACTGTATGCCCCCTTAGCAAATATAAAATAATTTTTCGTTATTCACAAAATAAAACAAAATATGTTTATTTTTAGTAAACACAATGTTTTGATATTCGTAAGTTTCGTAAAAACATTTTGCAATTACCAAAATTTTCATTTCGCGAATTTAATTTTTGATTAGCCTGGATTACGTAGCTCGAAGCAAAACAATATCAAAATTACACAGTTCCCTCTTAGCCATCCGTCTTTTGAGTTGAATTAAGCTCCTTTGATAAATATCGCTCAGACTCAGAAGATAATAAGTTATCTGTTAAGACAAAAGCTTTCAATGAACACCTGGATTTAGTTAAAAGGCCACGTTTTCACTTTAATGAGGAAATAAATTGAAATGGTGACGCGGTACTAATCCAAAGTGACATTTATCACGACTGTTTATGTCAAGCTAAACCGCAAATATTTGCGGTGAAGTATTTTAGAATTTTGATGCTAAACTAAAGTATATAGCGGACTGAGAAATAAAACATTGGAATTACTAAAACTTTATGATGCGACTATGAATTTTAGTACCTCATTGAATTTAAAACGATATTTTTACGTGTTTAAGTTTTTATTATCTTTTAAGAGAAGACCTCCTTATTTTGCGGTGTTGGCCGAGTGGCTTCAGTGTTCGACTATCATTGCTGAGCTCGTAGGTTCGATCCGCAGCAGTGCACCAATGGACTTTCAGTCAATATGCGCATTTAAAATTCGCTCAAATGGTGAAGGAAAACATCGTGAGGAAAACTTCTGCCTTAGACCCAATAAGTCAACGGCGTGATTAGCTGTGCAGGCAGATCCTCCTGTGCCCTTTGAGGCTGATCACCAAGTTGCCTATTAGATTGAGAAATAATCATTAAACAGATACAGAAATCTGAGGCTCAGACCTAAAAAGGTTGTAGCGCCACTGATTTTTTTTGCCTCCTTATTTGTATAACAAAAATACCAGAGGCGCTACAACCTTTCAGACAACAACAGACACTACCCTATAGATGTACGTTAATGTTTTGTGATCATTGGTTTTTTTAATAGTTGATCGATCAGTATTCTATTGCTTACAAATTTGGGTCTAAGGGTTTTCCTTCACCATATGGGCGAGTCCAATGGTGGACAGCCTACGAACCTTCTCAGGGTGGAGAGTCTCATGCTGAAACCACCACCCTTATTTATATACCCTCTGTTTTAAGTTATTTTCTCCGATGGTGATATAATGAAATGTGGCATGATAAGTTACAACGCTGCAGTTAGACTTATTAAATTATAGATACGGGTATCTGTGTACGTGCGCTATAACACTTTTTCTGTAAATAGATAAAGACATAACAATTATTACTAACGTAACTCACACAGAAACACACAAATAATAATAAAATAAAAAAAGGAATAAGGTTTAAGTGTGTAATGTGTGTGCGTTGTTGTTGAAACTGGCCCTGGCTCATGCTTTGGAGCAGACGTGTTCCACATCGCTGGTCATTCTGCCAGAGACCACAATAGTTAGTTTGGGCATCAAACGCAAAAAAAAGAAAAATAATGTATTAATAATACTAGTAAAAATTCACAGTGTAAGTAAAGAAGTCTTGGAATAAATACAAAATAACAGCTTAATCAGGCATTTAAAAATTATGTTAACTATCAATGATATCAAGAATAACGTACCTGTTAAATGTCTTTTGTATGAATATTAGAAAACTCTATCAAGTATGTTCTAGCTTTACAAAGACACTAGACAGTCCTTACCATAATCCTGTAACACAACATAGCGATCAGAAAGCGTGTCCCACTTGATCTCTTCATTAATCACGTCATTGTGAAAACTACATGTACTGTCACATTTCAATGAATAATAAACTCTAAAATCAAAACATTAATGACTATTTTAGTACGTAGCTACTGTTGGGAGATTAGACTGGTATTTAGCTGGATTCGGTTGATTGATTGGCGTCCCTCAGCCCGCAGGTTAGATCATAATACTTAATGCCTTTGTTCATGTGATTGATTACATAATAATGTCTTACACGTTGTGTTAACATCGTCTGTGGAATTTATTGACAAGTTACGGAAAATGAATTGTCAACAAAGTGAAATTTGACGTTCATTTATTGGTCTCAAAAACGCACCTATTTATTTTGTTCGTTTCTAGGTCCTTATCTTTTAATGTTTGTCAAAATTTATTTATTTTCCTTACTTTTACAGTTACTTAATACTAATACATTACAAAACTAAACTAAAAACATGATATAAACATAAAAATTAAAAAATTTAAACCTAAACCATCTAAATAAATGGAAATACAGTCTACATGTATAGGTTATCTACAATAGTTTATCCCGGAGGTCGTGTTTATTTATTTACACTTCGTTACCTTATATATATATATATATATAAAAAACAGGTTACATAAGTTATTAGGCTATGGGCAGCCCTATCACGAACAAACGATCTCCAGGCCACCTTAAGGAAATAGAAATACCTACTGAGCGTAAAGTACAAGAAGTGCAAACAATTAACAAAAATTACATGTAACACTATAATTATAAAATGTGCATATTGCGACGCAATGAAATGGGTCTTTCTTCGGAATTCCAATATATGCTCAAATTTATGAAGTCCAAATATAAAATGAATGAGGTCGTATTGTTGTTAAAAGACCATAAAACTTACAATAGGATATGGGGAAGACACATTTTTGAATGTTTTATTGATATTAACGCTTAATGTCTTAATCTTCCTTGTTTTTTGTATATAGCTGCTAGTTTGTTTTTCGTTCTCCTAATTTAAAAATTTTGTGCTGTCATGTTTTGTCTTGTTTTACTTTATATTGTATTTTTTATCAGTGAAACTTTTTGTGGATATGTCCAATGTGTTTATTTTATGTTTTACTTTTATTTTATTTACTGTTTATAGATGTATCTGTTTAATAAATAAATAAGTTGTTCTATATATCAACCCGGCACGAACCCAAAATCCTACAAAGCGCAGTTCATTTTTTGTAATTCAAAAACTTAAGTTAAAGTGTCGTTCATAAATTAATTGCTATTTTAATAAACAAATGAATTCGGAACATTTTTAATCACAGGTAAAATACGCTAACAAAATTATGAACGTTTTGTGCGTTTTTCCGTATAAAATATTGAATGTTTCCGTCGCGAAGGCGGCAACTCGGTAAGGTTCTACCGAGTATCATTTCCTACCTCATTCTTTGCGAACGTCTAATTTGCAAATGGAGTCGTGTCGTAGGCTTTGCAATTTAGCTTAAGTGAAAACTCTTATACCGTAATTGAGTTATAGGGAAATGTGTCGGAAAATCGATACAGAATTTTATTGTCTTGAGAAATATTATCGTGGTAACGTCCATGAATCTATGAATGGGGCCAAATTTCAGTTAATATAAATAAAACCCATTTCAAGATTCACACTTCAGTTATACATACACAAATATACACCCAATTATATTGTTTAGTCTGTAAACCTATGAATTGGCGTTTTGTGATGTAAGGTTTTCTAAAAAATAAAATGAAAATTCTGTTTTATTGATATTAACCATCCAAATCCATTCGAGGAAGTGCAGTACTTTGAAATGTTTTTAAACATATTGTCAGGTTATTTCTACATATGTATCCTATATATTGTTAGAAGTGACAAATTTATAGGTATGTATATATATATAAGAACGTTTAATGCTCAATAACTCCTTTCTTAGTCAGAAAGGTGAGATTACGCAAAATTTTTTGCTCCATTAGCAACTTACACTTCGCTAGTTATAACGAATAAATAATAGGGTTTATAAAGTAAGTACTCAGCACTGTTGCTTAACTTCACAGCGTTAGAGAAAAGTTTAATGAAATTGGTTAACTTATTCCTTTTGCAGCGAGTACATTTCTTAGTGGTTAATCTTTTCTTTACGCGTTTACTACAGGTGTATCTTACTTTAACCGTATAAAAACGCGTGTTGATTCTGGTGATGTTTACGAGGAATAAATGTGGACTAACTTCGGCTGTTACTGAAATAACATTTAATGTTCTTACTGTGTAAAGCAGTGTTCACCTAGTGGCTTCAGCATGCGACTCTCATACCTGAGGTCGTAGGTTCGATCCCCGGCTGTGCACCAATGGACTTTCTTTCTATGTGCGCATTTAACATTTGCTCTAAGGAAATATCTGAATATTTCGGTGAAGGAAAATATCGTGAGGAAACCGACATGTCTTAGACCCAAAAAGTAGAAGGCGTGTGTCAGGCACTGTAGGCTGATTACCTACGTGCCTATTAGATTTAAAAAAATGATCATGAAACAGATTCAGAAATCGGAGGCCAAGACCTAAAGAGGTTGTAGTGCCACTGATTTATTTATTATTAACTTCGGCTGTAACTGGAATAACATTTAATGTTTTTACTGTTAAAACTCTACTATCAAATGTTGTTGTTTATTAATTAGCAACTCTGCGTTTGATGAAAAGCACTCAAACGGTGTCACGTTATAACGTGGTATTTAAATCTAAACTTTTCTATAGAAAAGGGGGCAAACGGGCAGGAGGCTCAACTAATGTTAAGTAATGGCCGCCTCTGATGGACACTCTCAATGCTGGAGGGCTCGCAAGTGCGTTGCCGGTCTTTTAAGAATTGGTACGCTCTTTTCTTGAAGGACCATAAGTCGAATTGGTTTGGAAATACTTTAGTGGTTAGCTGGTTACGGACGATATAGTGTAGATATATCAGTTATCGCGACCAAAGGTAGACGATGTCTTGTGCAAAGATACTAGATCTTCTAGACAAGCAGAAATTTTTTGCCCTCCCCTTTTAGTATAAAGTACTGGTGGAAATTTTTAATTTATACTTCCTTAATTGGAAATTTCCGCAATTTTATCCTCTATCTTATAAATAGGTATGAATATAGCATACAAGTCTTCTCTAAACTCCCCACGTCGTAGCCACGAGAAGGCACGCGCTACGCGGCAGCCGGCAGCTGATATTAGCCGATATATAACGTATAACGCTTTTATTAAACGGATGAAAGCATTTTGGATGCGTTTGGATTAGCGTTATACCATGGAAAAAATACACAACAAAGTAAAGACATTTCTAACCCCTTTTATGACAATTCTTTGAGTGTGTAATGTTTCTGTATGTTCATTTTCTTATATTATGTAAAACAACATTTTAAAGAGGGCAGGGAATGTTACTGGAATTGCTAATATTGCAGTTGTGTTTACTACAAATTTATACATATTTTTGCTCTGATTTAAGTTGATTGTGAATCAATAAACGTATATTTAATATAGCTGAAAATTACGTAATTATATGACTTTCCCTGTAATGTTGCTTCATTGTACATACACTATATAGACTATGGTTTTATCTGATTGCAAAACAATGAAGGTAATAGAATACCAAAGAATTTATTGGTTGGAGTAAAAAAAATTACAAATTTCATCAAGAGATTATGCAAGTCTGAGTATGGAGCAGTATCCATGGAGATTATCTATCATAGCTGAATCAGTCTAAGTTTATTTAACATTCGTCATAAAAATGATATTTCTAATTTAAAAGGTTGGTTCACATCACGACAGAGATTATCTCTCGATAGCCTTAACTCAAAATCGTGATACCGCCAAAGATAAATAACGGTACAGTACGTTTGCGTTTATTTGACTACTAAAAATATTTTTATTATTATAGTTTTTCTAACTAGTGCATTTCTATATCCGTTACCAATTAATCAAAGAGTATTTTTCCCCAACAAATACGATTTAGGGAAAAAGCATATCCTTTTTTTTTCATAGCTTTATAAACATCATAGGCACAGTTATTATCAGTATTAAGTGAGTAATAAAACAATATGCCTATCAGTTCATCATCAAGATGCTGCGATACATCACAACCTTAGGCGTGCCCCGCCCTTATCCACTTAGCAATGAATCAAACATAGCCTTTCTTATAGCTTTATGGTCCTCCCTACTGTGATGCCATCGTTTTGAAAATTTATGTTTTTCTAGCAGTTCCCTTAGATGGGAAAATGGACTGTTTATTAAGATATCAAATAACGTCATTTATTTTCTTACTAACGTGTAAACTCCGTCTCTTTTATATACAGTGTAAATACAATTTCCCAGAAAGAGACAAAAGTGTTTTAGTTAATAGAGTGCAATGAGATTGATTAAGAATAATTATGGTTGACGGATAGTAATAGCAAAGATAATTAATTACAATACCATTTATAATATTACAGAAGACACTTAATGACTATGGTATGGTAGAAATATCTCTTAATAACAAATAGTTTTATTCAAAAGCAATCGTTTTTGTATGGAAAAATTTGAATATGTCATGCTTTGTAAGTTTATCAGGCTTCAATTAAACTAATAATAAAGTAATCGATCTTATTGTTAGTTTAATTATTACTTTCGTACTGCAAAAAATGTAGCCAAACACACAATATAATATCATTAATGTTGTAAACTATCTAATATTTTTATTAGTTTATTTTTTAAATTTATTTATTTATTTAATTATAAGTAATCTTACAGCTAACATACATAATATTACAAAACAAACACTTAGACTGTACAGAAAGCCAAAACAGATTACATAGATAAACAATATTATATACGAAAAATAAAACAAATAAGCACATCAATAGACAAAACCATATAAAGAAAACTGAAATTTAACATTATAACAACAAATAATACTAAATATTTCATATCACTACCAAAACAAAATTAGATTCTTCCCGCCTCTTCAAATATTTTCTCACATCTTCTTTGGTGAGGTGGAAAATATCAATATCCTCATATTGTTAGTGTCATAGAAAAAACCCGAAACATTTGTAATTTTTGTATATATGCAATAAATTTTACATAAGTTAAAAAAGTTTGACAATGGTAAAGTTCGTGATACGAGTACAACTTAATATAACATTGTTAAGACAGTTCTGCCGCGCACTACCACTACGTGGCCCAGCTGCCCAACGAAGTATTTCCGAACAAATTTGACTTAGGGTGCCAATTGGTATTGAGAGTGTCCATGTGCGACAATATTACTTTACATCAAGTGATCCTGCCCGTTTGCCACCTGTCTATAAAAAAATATGTTAAGAAGCTTTTATCGAATTGCGCTTAGAAAATTAAACTGTAGATCGCGAGTAAGCTTAGCAGAGTTCCGGTTAATTTGCTTCGGAAACTAACTGTTAAAGCCTTTGTGCCAACTCGCCAAGTATCGAGTAAATAGCATAAACTTATGGCTTTATGCCACAGTATCTATTAGAAAAGGTTGCGTATCTTATACAGAAATAAGAAGCAGTTCTCTTTGTATTAACTTATAGACATTTAATAATACTTTTTAATTTAGGTTATAAAAAATAATTTTAGATGAGAAAATATTATACATATAAAATACATACATATAAAAATTTAAAGGTTCTAAATTAATATTTACTACCAATTGACAAATCAAGGGCAAAGAGCGGAGGAGAAGAATGGGCAACTTTCCGCCATTTTTAATCACCAAGTATTTGGTCTACAAGGAACCATTACATGCTCCACTTGACATTTTGAAACAATAATTATAGCCGTCAATGGCATGACAAAATTATACATTAATTTTGAAATAACTATGAGAAATTTAAAATTTGTAAAATATTTGCGGGTAGTTCAATATATTTGATGTCTACGATATCGCAATCTCATGTGAAGTGGGTCGACAAAGATAATATTTTAATCATTCATTTTATGTGAATGAGTGTGGTTGTTGCTGTTTAATTAATAAATATAATAAAATGTCCAATGCGTTGTTTTAACGAAAATACTCATCTGTCTATTTTCATATCAGAGTAAACAGAATTTGATAGAAAGAGGCCAAAGAGTGCAGAACAGATTAGAAGCAGCTTACAAGTAGGATATACAAGGAAACCGTGGAGGGTGAGGTCGGGTTGTCGGTCACACCAGGAAAAAATCCAGGGCGTACTAGAGAAGGGACAAGTTAAAAGTATCACCGACAAAAATGCATGTTGAATGTCATGAAATTCGAGAAGCGAGAGTGGTTTTTGAAGATCCAGGTATCTGTCTACTACTTCGGGAAAAAATGTGAATATAATATATAAAACTGAATTTCCTTATATGAATATCCTTAGTATATGAGTTACTGTTAGTATTTCGTTCTGTGGTAAGAACAATAATATAAATAGAGGTAGTTTACGGCTTTAGAAAATCTAAGCTTGCTAACTCTGCGATCTACGGGTTTCTACGGACCTAACTGGCGAACTTTGACCTGAGTTACCTTATTAGGTTTGTGCCAAACAAATTAAGAAAATACACGATCTTAAAATACCTTACAACTGAAAGGGAAAAACATAACAATATCACTTATTATCCCTTAATGTACCCGACATTATCTGTCTAACAATAAATTAGAAACAAGACTGACAGTTGGCCTACTATCTACTTAGTCTTGAGTTAAGTGTTCTTCAAAAACTCAGTTTATTTGTACCTATGGGGTTGTGATAAAAAAGTTTAGTGAGTTCACCGTAGCGATATTGTGTAGCTTAAGTATACATTTTATTTTATATTTCTGAGTTTTTTTCGACATTATTGTATTAGCTTAATATATAAGGTTCATTATAATTTCTAGTGAAAATTCCAGGAAACAATTTATTAATTTATTTTTTACACTTCGTTGCAAATAAAAGAAACACAATCGCTACTAAGCGATCTCTGCCAGGCAACCGTTGCATCCCTTAAATTTTTATGTATTGTGTTTCTTTTATTTGCAACGAAGTGTAAATAAATAAATAAATAAATTGTCTCCTGGAATATAACTGATTAAAATTAAATTACATATGACTTGTTAACCGAGAAATTTGTGGATAAAGATATATTAGACGTACTTCTGTGTCTACATTACTTTTCTTAACCACGATCGATCTATATTTGATTATTAATCTTGTCTATACTAGTGGTCTTAATTTGTCAATAATTTATCTAGTTAGACTTGACTTGTAAAATGTTTAACCAAAATAATATAGTTCTGCTTAATTAAGGCGTGACTAACATTCTCATTTATAATATCTCTGATCGAGATTGGAAAACATATATGTCCAAAGTAAAGCCCCTAGTGAGTGAAAAACGCGCATTTATCACGGAGAGGAAAGCGGACAGCGTAGCGGGCGTGGCGAGTTTTTATTATCGCCAGCGGGTCGAGGGGGATATTTATAGGGTTACACAACACTTTATTCTGTAACAACCCGCTTTTGATTAACTTAAATTATTAATTAGAATATACTTTACGCTAATATCAAATTAATTGATGTAAAATATCTGTACGTTTTTAATAACTTACCACCTTTTATGGGATTTTTAAAAAATCGGTAATGTTGACCCTCCTCAACAAATTAAATTAGATGTGATGAGATCCTTCATATTATAACTATTTTGTACCATATACATACAACTTTTAAAAGTAAACAAATCAAACTATCACAAGAACAATAACGATTTGGATCAAACAGATTTGAGTGCAGATTATATTGAGGCAAAAACACACAGAACTTTTACAACTAAATAATTTCTGAATAAACATTTCACGTTTTCAATTTTATCATTTGTAATTTAATAAAAACTATATCTATTTACTTTAGAAACACTTTCTTATTGTATGTATTCCAAAGCAGTTTATCCGTAAAAATAATAAAATAATTCGTTTTAGAATTGTATTACTAAGGTATTGATTACCCAGTCCCTGAATAGCAAAGATACCTACTGGTGATGGTTGAGTACGACATACTCCTGCAACTTTCGGGGGCAGGGGCATTGTGCAAATACATTTCCACCGCTGTTATAAAAAAAGTTTTATTTTCCATATTGTTAATAAACTTGGTAACATAAATGCCTTATAAAATAAGACTGTTATTTTACGTTTAATAAGAGTATGATAAATATAAAACAGCCCTAGAACCCCCGAGCACATCGCAGATAGCTTGAGGGAATCAGTTGATTTACTGAAAATGAACAACGTCCGTTGGGAGGAAACTTTTGATAACCCTAAGCTTTTATTGTTCTAACTTTTGCGCTTGTGTAAAGCAAATTTTCTACTATACGGCAGCCTAGGTGGTTTACACTAGTACAAGGTTTAGCACATATTTATTTATATATTCTAAAACAATATGTATGCCTAAAAAATACAAGAAAATATGACATCACAAATTTAACACACATAAAAATCAATTACAACATAAACACTATAATATTTCGATTCTCGTAACAAAATTTGTGTACCAAAATGAATGAAACAAATACAGAAACAATAATAATACGTAATAATAAAAAATTGCCTCTTCATAATTTTACATGTTTACAAATTTCCATAATACATCACCTACATATTATGTGAGAAGCTAATGCCTATAAAATATTATTATTTATTTTTATTTAAATAAAATGTGTAAGGACCATTCATGCATAAAAGTACTGTGGTAACAAGACTTTCATAGCGGTTACAATATATTCAGAATTACTTATTGAAATTTATTATTACACATTATTTATTACAACCCATGTCTAATTGAATTAGATGTCATTAATTAAAGCCGCTTATTAAATTTTCTAATACTAATACAGTAAAGTTGCCAAATATTTTGACATACGATTTCATCTCAATATGAATAATAAAAGCGCGTCCTTTCATACATTTGGTAAACGCACATCTCTGAGAATCTTATTGAAACTCCGCAATGTAAATTACGTTAAAATTCTTGGAATATTTCAAGAAACCAATAAATCTCTCTTGCAGTTAATTAGGTAATTATCGACAGAGTAATTAATGACGGCATTATAGTAATTAAGTTTAAGTCGCAGTAAACAGCGTTCGAATGCTGAGAGCGAGTGGAATCTTGAGATAATGCGGGTACTTCAACTTCAGTGAGCTTCAAAGGGAATGATTCGCATTGATTTTATATAACGTTTATCTATTTGAGCAGAAAAATGTTGAACATTTAGCGTAGGCACACTCCAGTATATTGATTTTATTTATTTATTTATAAAGAAGAAAAGAGAAATTGGTATCAAAAACAAAATAATTCTGATACGGGATCTAATGTTCCCTATCTTGTATGGAGTAGAAACGTGAACTATCTTGGCTTGAGAAAGGCAAAGGATTGATGCCTTCGAGATGTGGTGCTGGCGGCGAATGTTTAGGATACCGTGGCCTGCGATGCGCACCAATACCTATAGATCCTATAGATCCTGACCCAACTCCGCATACGGATCACCTGTCTACCATATGCCTACAGAGAATTGTATTTTATTTCGGCCATACAATGCTCAGAGGCGATTAGAACTCGGGGAAACTGATCGTGGTAACAAAGAAGGCGAAAGATCACGTGGCCGTTCACCAACCAGATGGACCCGTCAAGTGAAAGATTCATCGTCCTCAAAACTGTACACGCTATTAGAAAGACGCTGAAAACTAGTGGAAACAGATAGTCCGCTCCTGATGCTTCGTTGCTGACCACCACGCTCTGACATGAGCTGCCGAGAGAGATTTATTAATATTTTACGCCCTTTTCCCGAAGTGGAAGGCAGATACCACAGATCTCCACTACGATCCTGATATACCTCTCTCGCTCCTTCCACTTTCATGATATTAACCATTCATGCTCGTCGGTTATGGAAATTTTTAACTTGGCCCTTCTCTAGTACCTCCTGTATTTGGTCCAGGTATGTACGACAAGACCCGACTTACCATCCACGGTTGCCTTGTTTATCCTAATATATGAAATTGTAATTGTTAAATACTTTTTCTAACGGTTAGTTAAAGAACTGTATTTTGTTGTTCAATCATGTTACTTTTAATAATGCGAATAAAAATAGAAAATTAAACACTTTTAGTTAGGTTATAATCAAGGTATGTTAATTAGTCGAAGAACATAAAGATCCTTAGTTATGTACTTGCAATGGGTTGTAATTAGCAACAGAACTTGTCGTGTGGGCGGCCGTCCTAGTAATTACTTTATAATTAAACTTCAATATTTCTTTATGAGTTCTTTCCATATTTCAATTTGTATTTGATATGGATTTATCAACGGATTTTATTATAGTGTTGTTGAAACATATTTAACAGTTCTTTAAGTCTCACTGTCCATGTCCAAAAGTCTAGGCTGAATATAGTAAGTATCACGTGCTTAAGTATTTTTTGTTCTACATGTGTCTTCACTAAGACATCATGGGACATTACGATCTAGCCTAACTTAAGACTAATAAGTAATTTAAGTCTAACTTAATTTACTAATAAGAATTTTTAACATAAGAAAGTGTGCAATAACACTTTGTACAGTCTCTATTAAAGGGAAGACACTCTGTTCTAGTGTTCTATTTTTTCACTCACTGTTTAGCACTTAATATATGCTTAAGTATGACGTGAATTTTTTTTAGCTTGTAAGAAGTAATTAATTATAATATACATATCACTTTTTAAACCTTACGTGTTTTAATGTAAACATGATCACAATAAATCAAAAAGCTGTTGTATTCATTTTCCTTTTCCTTACATTTTCCCCATTTTTTCTGATAAGGAAGTTCCCTCTCATAAAAGATTATAAAACTTGTTCGCGAGTTTCCATGGCGACATGAAAGCTTCCAAATATGTTGCTTCAAAGCTTTACACGCCATTGATGAGCTTTTGATTTCTTTATTGATATTTTGCGTGGACTTTGTTATTCAATAGGGTATTTGGAATTACCGAAACAAATTTTTACAACTTTGGTAAGAGGTATCTGACAGATGTTGTGTATTTTTAATGAAACAATATTCGTATTGATTAGCATAATTTTTTTTTATATAAATTGTACAAACACGTAATTTACACCTAAACTTATTTACTAAAAAGGATATTAAACATAATAAATTGTCCAATATCACTACTTACAGTCTCTATCAAGGGGAAGGCACTATGTTCTTGTGTACTATTTACATTTACATTTGTACAATTTATAAATAAAATAAAAAAGGTTTTGAACTTATATTTCACTGAATGTCATATGAAAATGGAAAAGAGCAGAGGAAAATATAAAAAAAATACTAAGAAAGTTTCAGCTACTTGGAAACAACTTAAAGAATTGATTTATAAAGTCACAAAGAGCTTGTTGAAAGTTTGCTGCCATTTATATGAAAAATAATAGAGATTAGTTGTTGAGGACAACTAGCAAAGTTTGAGGCGCTCTCGGTAATGAGATGAATTTGTAAAAGTAACAGAAGATAGACTAAAGAAAATTTATCAAAGACTAAATGTTCATCTATCAAATTGGTACCTGTATTTGTGGTACACTTATTTTTAAAAGCTGCATTAATTGTGTTTGATATATATGTCAGAGATTAGGTTATAATAGAACACGGTGTAATTTGTTTGATTACAATGGCAATAGCACGCAATGGCAACACCACGCAATATCATGGACATCTTACAGGTTGTAAAGTGTCAATGTGTCAATTGTCAAAGTCAAGCTGTCATTAGTGCGTAGAATCGGTCGTGAAGTGCTAGAGTTGCTTTCCGATCGGCGCCTGCGCCGGACGTGCGCACTGACTGTGTTTAAATATTAAGTAATAATGTCGGACGACGGTAGTGATACCAACTTTGTAATTATTAATCGCGTTGAATCTCCGACATATTATTGTAACAAACGACAATATTTAGAGTCGTGATTTAACAGTACTCCCACGTTGGATCTTGACTGAGGGACTTATCGTTGAATCTAGACTTTTATTTACATTTATTCCTGTTTTAATAATTGTTTATGTTTGGTATCTTTTAAGGTTAAGTAATTTAAACAATAAACATAAATTAAAACAATATAAAATTTTATTTAGTTCCTGTTTCCACCTAACAAACATTACAGAGACATCTTGAAATTAAACATAAAAAGGTTTATATACAATTAAATTAACAGGTACCGGATAAATGGCTATCCCACTTTCCTCTGTTTTCCCAAACATTTGTAGCATGCTGAAAAACGGGGTTTAAACCAAACCTATAGTTCCCTAAACATTCAGTTTGATTAGCTAAATCGTTGTATCCAATGATCTAAATATGACTGAACTCTGAGAGGACATTAAAGATTACCGATTAATATTATTAATTAAGTAATTCGTCCTCGTTTTACTTAATAAGCAAGGAAGCCTTTTGCGCCGGAAATAAGCCCCCTTTTTTACTTTTTTTTCTCGCACCATCAAGGCCTCACATAAGCAAAAAAAGAAACAAGTAAGACAAACTAGAACCAATGAGTGGCCTCGATAATACGATAGATGGCTTGCAACTAAATACTTTTTGGGTCTAAGAATGCCGGTTTCCTCGCGATGTTTCCCACTTCATTTTCCATTACCACAGCGAGAGTTGAATGCATACATAGCCAAATGGTGCGCAGATATGATTCAAACGCCTCAAGATGCGCACGCTCAAGCCTCTACCACACTGCTCAAGTGTAACCTTATGATACGTTAGGACTCCCATAAAGTGTCCAGATGAAGTAGTAGTAGACAACAACAAGTGTAACTACTCCTAAATTTTATATACCAATTAAAAGGAAATGCCCTGCAGTACATTTATTCCCATGATATTATTTACACAAATGTTTTGTCTTTGTTTCAGGTACGTGAAAAACAGAGTAAGTTTATTTGCACAGGAGCCAATCGAAGCGGCCACATTCGCCGCAGCCCGCACTGCATTCCTCGCGATCAGCACAAAGCCAGGATATCGCACAAATTACATACAATTACTGCTTCAATGCGAAAAACCATTTCTTCTAGATCCCTTACACATATCGCACAGTACCCAATTGTGAAACCAACAGGACCAACGCTAGTTTTGTCTAGGGGTCAAGCTGCGTTGGCCGTTTCAAATCCTCATCTCTAGGTTTATTGTGACGCTACAGTCCACTGGCTATTGGAGAGATATTTAACTCTATGTGAAGTAATTAAGGTTCTAATTCGCTTGTACAGATTGTTCGGGATGAAGGGAAAGCTATACAAATTGATCTCATCACGGCGACGGATACCGTTTAAGGAACGTTTCGCTAAATTGTGCTGAAATTGTATTATTTATGCTGGATTCCTATTTAATTGACAGACGTTTATTTTGGCTCACAATTTCAAAATCATCTTTCGAATTTATCTTTTTATTTTTCTTGAAAAGTTATATAATCTGATTTTTGTATGGAATCTTAAACACACAACGTAAGAATAAAATGGATGTAGTAACAGAAATCAAATTTCTTCCGCATTTACCTAAGCAGAATACGAAATTCCGCCCGTATCCCCTCGAAGTCCTTCGTTCCACAACTGAGTGTTATTTGAGGCAGTTTTTGCCACAAACCACCACTTTGTGGAACCAGCTACCCATTGAAGTATTTCCAAACCAATTGAACTTAGGATTCAAGAGAAGGGCGTACCAATTATTAAAGGCCGGCAACTCACTCGCGAGCCCTCTGGCATTGAGAGTGTCCATGGGCTGTATCACTTAACATCTGGTAAGCCTCCTGCCCGTTTGCCCACTGTTCTAACAAAAAATTATTAATTATTACTATAACTATTAAAAATTGCATGCAAATATATCTACCTATACGTAGCTACGAATTGACATAGTATAAGTGACGTGCAATAATATGTTTGATGACACTATCGTGAAGTCCGTTCTAAGCCGCGCGTCGTTTGACAGTGATTGGTCAACTACATCTCGAAATAGACACGCTAATACATACGCTATCTGTCTTTCCATTAGGCTAGAATCAAACAAAATGCGTCTTTTATTTATCCAATAATATAAATCTTAACAAATTTATGATTTTCATGAATTCTCGCCAATCAGCGTTAGTTCGTAGATGAGAATTCAACTGGCCTCCGTCGGCGACTGCGCTTGAATCGCGGCCAACTCAAAGCTTTGCGACTCAACTTCACAAATTGCTCACTACTTAAACATACCCTACTTTCAACAATAAATAAATACTTCAAATAAAACCTAATTTATGCCTTCTGCTAACTTTACAACGAAACTAAATAGTTTATCGCAACAAACTGTGCTGAATTCGGTCAAAGATGTTTAAAATATGTTTTTATGGGACAGAAGGTAACACACAGGACACTTAAAGTTAAGATCAAGAGGTTTGAAGGTGCGTTGTAGGCCTGAAGTGGTACCCATGGACTATCAACAGAAAAATAATTTATTAATTTTAACAAGTAGTTCCTAATTAGCCAAACCAAACTCTTCAGGTTTATAAGTAAAATATAATATTCATCAGTTGCGCTACAACCTGTTTAGAACTTTAGATTTCTGTATCTTTTTCATGACCAATTTCAATCTAATAATCAAGTAGTTGACCAGTCTCCTGTGACACACGCCGCCGACATTTTGGGTCTAAGGCAAACTTCACGATGTTTTCCTTCACCGTTTGAGCGAATGTTATATGCGCACATAGAAAAAGTCCATTGGTGCACAGCCAGAGATCGAACTTACGACCTCAGGCATTAGAATCGCACGCTAAAGCCAAAAGTCCAATACAGCTTTATAAGTACTTACAGATAATTTATATTATATCAAAGTTTCATAATATTATTTAGAAACAATTTCGTTAATATTTGAGATAAAACCAGCATAGACTATATGAGAAACCAATTTATAAACTGTGGCTCAATGTGACAAATTGTCAACCGTTAACGAGGCGCTCTTATCTACAATCGTTCAATTGTAAATAAATTTATGTCCCCTAGATAACTGCTATACACCCGCATCCAAACTTATATCTATTGAATATGGATTTAAACAATAATCTGATATATCACGCGATACATTACGGGCCAATATTCAGTCCAAAGCATCTATGTAGACAGAGCTCGCAATGTATTCCTATAAATAAATAATGGTCGTCATTGAAAATCGCCTGAAATAACCGGGTATGCGATTTGCTTCGATCTTCATCTATTGTTGATGTTCTCCATCAGAATAACGATGCTATGTTGTTTCTAAATATCCATTGCGGACTGTATTTTGTAGGTGAAACTATCATCAGTTCCAATGCGGGAATGAATTTGTAAAATAATATTTACGTTGACTATAAAAAATTCTGTGTAGGAGGATTGTAGATTGTTGTCTTTTGATTGTAGGATGTCATCTGACATCGCGCGGTGAAGATAGTACAAGAACACAATAGAATTAAGTTGTGTCAAATGGAAAGCCCTGGGGAATGCTTAATGGGATTCAGATACGGTGATATATGGCCCTCGTTACAAATATAAGGGTCCGATTCAAGCTAAAACATTTTATCAAGATAAAACGTATAGTTAAATGTATTTTATAGCCAATTGGAGGGTTTTATGTAAAGTATTCCGAATAAAGATTTTAATTTAATTATTTTATTATAAATATTATGTAAATATAATAAACAAGTGACAGTTATATAAATAGTATATAACTTTCACTTGTTTATGTGCTAAGATTTTGTAAGAAATAAATAAAGATTATTATTTTTATTATTTTATTTTAAATTCCTTATTACATTTTCTATTGCAATATTATTTCGCTTTTGTCACATTCCATGTTACACCTTTACTTAGAATAATGATTACTTTATTTATTTATGACCAATTAAGGAACTACTGCAATATTTTTCGCTATAAACGTAATAAAGCGGGTATAAAATTTAAATTTGAATAAAACTACATTATAGTGTATGATAAGTGATACATGGACACTCTCAATGCCAAAGAACTGGCGAGTGCGCTGCCGGTCTTTTAAGAATTGGTACCTACGCTCTTTTCTTGATGGCCCGTAAATGGAATTGGTTCGGAAATACTTCAGTGGGCAGATGGTTCCAAATAGTGGTGGTGCGTGGAAGTCCCTTAATAAACGCTCAGTTGTGGAACGGCGGACGTCTTATTCGTATTCTCGACGTGAATTTCGTATTCTGCCTCGACATCCGATAGTAAAACTCAGCTGCAACTCTGAATACTCCGTGATAAATGCGGTAGAAGATGCAAAGCGGCCCCACATCTTTACGCAACGCCAAGGGATACAACATTACTCTCTTCATTAGTTTTTCTTTGGTTGTAATATTGTTAATACATTATAGGGTAAAAAAATATATTGAAATATTTCAAACAAATAATTCTAACTCTACCACGCCGTGCCATATCTCCTTCCATCCATAGATCGTTAGCGATTTCTCACAATCAAAACATTATTGACGTTTTATATAATTTACAGCCATTGTTAGGATACGATTGCGTTGACAACTCTATTCCTTTACAATTATGATTTAATGCAGCATCGATGTTTGTTCAATAAATCTTGACAAGTCTTGCTTAAATGTTGCACGCAGGTCGGGAAAGAAAATTATACGCCACAATTTGTGCCCGAGGTTAATTTGTTAAGAATACTGTAGACAATTATTTATGTCAAAGTAAAATAAAATTGTATGTTTTAATCTAAACATATAAAACAAAGTCGTGTTAGTTACATCACTTATAACTCAAGGTCGGCTGGACCGATGTTATTTATCTCTTTTTTTGTGGATTCTTCTCCGCTGCGAATAGCAGAAAAAGATAAACATATCGGATAAGTTATCATCGAATTCGTGTCAGTTCAAAAAATTGCGATCTTGAGATGAACGAGGAGATGTATAACCGGGCTTTGATCATGATCGAAGACATGTGTTACCTCATCAAAAAATGCAATAAACATGCAATATCGCAATATTGGCGCTAGAGAGAAGATGCCTATTGTATAAACTGCCATTCCTCTTTCGCAATGGCAAGCAATTAAAGATTTCTGATTTGCAAAAAAAGTTAATAGTAAGTAGTAATGTTAACCTTAATGAAATCCTAAAATAAGTTTAACTAAAGTTAACACTATATTATTAGACTATAAGGTGGGACAAAGTTCACCGGGTCCGCTAGTATATAATAAAAGCCGTTCACTAAGCAAATACATACATCATTTTAACCTAAGCGATAACATACGTGTTAACTATAGTTTCTTTTTATAATGCACACAAGTCACCAGCAGCGAGTTGCTAGGTTGTCTTCCGACTTAGGCTTGTTCTCTATCACTTCGGCAGATTGTCTTCTCATCTCTTTATTTGACGGCGTCTTTTCCTTCCTGACTTCTGACTGGATCTCTGGGATATCATTACTATGACGTGTTTCCTGTAATGTTGATGTTTTTAATTGACACGTACATTTTACCGAAATGCAACTAATATTGTAAGTACGATTTGTAGTGTTTATATGAATGAGTAAAGAAACATTTACGAATTAATCTTCATGTCATCATATTTTTATAGAAAAGTTATAATAATTTTATATTTTTGGTGAAATTAACTATATAGAAATACTAAAATAATACTGCCAGATTCTTCAGATTTCTATATTTTTTTCGTAATATTCTAAGGCACAATTTTCACACGATGTTTCCCTTCACCGTACTTGGGACTCGGCCGGTATCGAACCCATGACATCAGGATGAGAGCCGCAACGCGATCAGTGTTCAGTCAATCATTAGCAGTAGAATTTTTCGTATTGAAATATCTCATATCATTATCATAATTGGATAATGATATTGCTAGTTTTCATTTGTAGAAATGAAATGAAGAGTCATTGATTGTTTTATTCACATGGTGGAGGTCATTAATTAATTATGGAGACTATTTCGGGTTAGGCATAGAATCACTATCATCATTATTGATCTTACTTAAAAGCTTTTTTAATATGTTTTTATTAACAGGCAAAATGCTCCTGTCCCTTTATGGGGTACTAATATTTCAAACACAAAATTTACGCCGCGTCAATGTAATATGAGACGTCATAACGGGACAAAAATTAAATTAAATCCCTCGACTGACACAATTACATTAAAAGGCACGGAGTGACGTAGGTCTAATGAAGAGAGTCAGTGAGTTCAGCTCCCGATCCAATATTTACTCACTAAATGAACACCGTGAAATTGCCTGTTTGTACTGTGACGTTTACCTTAAGAGTTGGAGTTTTGAGAAACTTATATTTTTCTTTGCACCGTAATTGATTGTTTTAGGAATAGAACGGGAGACACTGATTTATTTGAAGGTAAACAACTTTTAGCCCACGATTTCTAATATGAAAATATTTTTACGCTACAAGTGCAAGTAGGTACTGGTAATTATTACAATTTTATTATTCTAGCTCTTGCTTTCGGGATATTATTATAAATTTGCGAATATGTCTGTCTTAGGGTGCGTACAGACTATGTAAAATGTTATATAACTTGTGTTTTATAACACGTCCACATTATGTAACCTTGTTATTCAACATTATAACATAAAACAATACTGTACACATTAGAATAACAATGCAATATAACAATGTTATATAACCATTTTAAATAACAAAAGAAAAACAAAAAAACGTAGATGCTGGGTTCGTCCTAGCATACAAATCAATAACATGTTATTATAACATGTTTTATAACATTCAGTGTCCACATTATCTGAAACATGTTGTATAACATGTTATGTTATATAGTCTGTACGCACCTTTAGATAACAAAAAACGTGTGTATACTTATGTACATTAGAAGTTATACTTCTTTGGCGTAACAAGATAAAAATCTTTTCAAAATTTGTGACGGTGTGCGCGCGCATCGTAAAAATTTACTGTCATCATTTTTCCCTAACGCTATTATTATTACGCTAAAGTATAACTTTAACAAATTAATTAATTAAATTTTTTTGATTAAGCATATCATCACATAGGTTTCATATGTAACTAGCTGACCTGATAGATGCTGTCCTGTTGACTGTGAATTTGACCTCTAATATTAAATAAAAAAAATCCAACTGTAAAACTAAACCATTCTCGAATCCACTTGAACAAACTTGAATATACAAAATTTCAAAATTAAATTTAATTACAAACACACATATAAGGGAGCGTTCAAGTATTACGTCACGCAATTTTTGGAGATTCTTGACCCACCCCTCCCCCACATATCGCGCCGTCACGTTTTTCTGTACCCAATAGTAAAACGTCTCGTGACCACCTACACCACCTCTTTATATCTAAAACTTACCATTATGTCGTGTAAAGTACTGGAAAGTCGAAAATAATATTAACAATAACGCGTAATTCTATCCCGCCCCGCACCATAACGTTTTACAAAACAAACCCCCCCAAATTTCGTTACGTAATACTTGAACGCTCCCTAAGATGTAGGTAAAGATTACAATAAGATAATGTTAATACGATATCAGAAAAATCATTGATTTGTACTTTTTACCGACAACGCTGTCTTAACAAAACAGACTAACCCCATGGTGGACACAATGTCAAACAATGTATAAGAAACTCAATATTTTCCCAATTATCTCCGAACCCGTTCCCTCGACATCACTGTTTACTGAAATTAAGTGATCCACTCAACAAAAACATATCGGTTGTCTGTTGGTTTGAGTCAAGACAAACGATATCGGGCGCCCGCAGATGTTTGTTTTAATATAGCAACCGGCTCATACAATTTTAATGATTCATACCCAATGTTTGCTGAAGTAAGAAATTGGTTTGGTCGGTCTTTATTACGATAGACAAGACTAATGTTACGTAAATTTTTGAAGTGAAACTTCTTTATCGGGGTTGGTAAAAAATTTAGTGTAACATTTTTTCGTTACGCGTCACATTTTTCGGTTACGCGCCATGTTGCTTTTTGAAGTCAAACTTCTTTATCGGCGTTGGAATGAAAGTTCTTTATCGACGTATGGGAGAAATTTTGCAGCAAATCGTCACGTTTTTCGGTTACGCGCCATGTTGCTTTTTGAAGTCAAACTTCTTTATCGGCGTTAGAATGAATTTTTTATCGACGTATGGGAGAAATTTTGTAGCAAATCGTCACGTTTTTCGGTTACGTGCCATCTTATTCTTGTCCCTACCACGGTTGATCCGAAGAGATTCGAAGCCATTAATAACAAAAATATATAATAACGATAACAATGATAGTAATAATTCTATTTCAATTAATGAAATTCTGTAATAATCTTAGTAGTAATAAGGTAAAATGAAATAATAATTGTATTTGTGTTCATGTCTATGATAATAAAAGCCTTTTGTTAAACTTGATTTAACCAATTTCGTTAAGTTGCATATAGTAGATAATTTTTCGAAAAATAAGGTCATAAAGAAGTTTCACTTCTTACGTGTGTACACCTAGTACACGCACACATTTTTTATTTTATTTCTTTATAAGTCCTAAAAAACATGTTTGCACATACAAGAAAATATGGTCTTCACGAATTTTATACACACAAATTCTTAAAAGGCCAACGACACACTGGCGAACTCTCTGGCATTGTGAGTGTATATGGGTGACGGTTTCACTCAACATCAGATAAGCTTCATGTCTGTTTTTATGTTACATTAAAGAATAATATAGTATAATATTGTTTTAAGGATATTCCGCTAGTAACACACAGTAATCATTAAAATTCTTTGAGCAAATCTAAAGAAACAGTTACAGTACCACGCCTGGTGTATAAGTTTGAGTTCAGTACGTATGTAAAGATGCACATATATTATATACAATCGCTCGAAGCTCTTGTTTACAAAGTATCGTTTGGCGATATCGTACAGAAGCAATGTTTACGTGAACAGTCTCGCCCTTCGATACAGATAAAACAACTACTTATAGGGATGGGCTGCTTCAACATATCACCAGACGTTCATTTAACCTTAAAAATTTGTTACTAGCTTTTGTCTTGTATCTTTAGGGCAAAATTTGCTGAGTTTTTTGCCCGTTCTTCTCATAACAAGGCCTCCTGGTAGTTTTGCGAACGGATGGCGTAGGTTTTCGCGAATTTTGAAGACGTTTTTGACATTCATAAGCCTAAGACGCATCTAAACGGAATAATGTATTTTGATTGATTGATTGATTATATGAGAAAAACTTGTCATGAAATAAAAGATAACTGCAATTAAATTATTGAGCCTACGTTATACATATTTAATTTGAACATAATGATTTAAAGTCCGTATCTTTCAATGTGGCATGTAGCCGAACTTTTCGGGCAACTAGTGTTGAGTGTTTTATTAATCATTATTTTAATGACAAGTAAATTATTTGAACTTGTAGTAACCTAAGCTGTTGCTGTTTTACAAGGAACCGAATTTAAACCCTTATTTAACCAAAATAAATTAAGTAAGTAAAATTATTAAAATGTATTAATCATCTCAAAGTATCAGTAGATCATAAGTTACCTAAATTGATATAATTTTCATATTGTTTAACAATGCATAAAGCTATCCAATTTCACTTTCGCAAAGTACCACGTGCAGCGTGTAAACAGCTGTTACTCAGGCATTTCGCATCGGTAATCAGATGCTCATCGGACCCTCAGGTCATTTGCCGACGATCGATGCGATATGTTGTCTTATATTTCAAAGCGCTTTTGTTTTGCGAAGAAAATCGTATGGGATGACATTGTCTGTAAGTCTAAACCAATCATTCGATTTATAAAAGTAGTTATGCTGAGGAAGGAATAGTACGAGTATTTTATTCAAAATAGGAGCATTAGACAGCAGTGTTGGTCTAGTGGGTTGAGCCTGCGTAGCTCATTCCTGATGTCGTAGTTAGGTTCGAATCCTGACTGTGAACCAATGGACTTACTGTATAATGTATATGTGTGCATTTAACCCTCGCTCTTACGGTTAAGGAAGACATCGCAAAATAGGCATGCTTTAAGGGCAAAAAAGGCGATGGATACAGAAATCTGAGGCCAAGACCTAAGCTTGTAGCGCCACAGATTTTTCTTAAATTTAAATTACAATGATTTTATAGGGATCAGCTTAACTAAATTCTTAATTTATGATCATATGATATAGGTACAAAACATTTTCAGTTAATTTATTAATAATAAAAATCATTATCAATGTTCAGCTAATACTGTAACCACAGACAGCACATACACCAATAGTTTGAAGTTTATATAAGTTCCGGTTTCCGGTAATAATAACGTTAAATTAGAATAGTGATTATTTATGGACGCCTTACAAACCCACCCAAACTCCGATGAAGCCACAGAGAGGCTGGTAAACATCTCCCCTTAAAGGGAGTGCATTTGATCATACGCAAATGTTTGCCCAACATTACTTCCCTGCCTATTCCCTTAAAACATTTAAGGCGCTTCATACGAACCAGCTTCATAAAACGCTTGAAACGTTTCGCAAAATCATTGTTCATACTCACGACACACTTGCCCTTCTCCAATTTGTTATTCGTCCCGCATTGTTTATCTTTTCTGCGAAAATACATACTTGATATAAAATTTACTACACTTACACTATTAAGCTTACCTTAGCTACATAGTTTTCTTCCCAATAGCAAACATTTGTGTCTAATAAGGTATTTAAAATTACTCCGAGACTAAAATATAACACAACCGAACTTTATTTGACTCCCAATGAAGTAATAATTGTTTCGTAACCACATACGCTACCTACCTAGAACGCTATTCAACATTATATCATCATCATACTAGCAATAGCACTACACTACAAGTCGCATTTATCATTTTATGAGCTTATCTTAAACTATAACAAAAACGCGTGCCATATGAAATGGCTTAAGTAAACGTTGAATTATAGAGATATAGCCGGTTGTTTTAACACCAGATGCTATGGAGATGCTCCACATTAGTTTGTCGGCTCGTTTGTCATCCACTGATGCCTTTAATACACCGAATGTGAACCTTAGCGGAAGGATTTATAGCGTCAAATAAATTATGTGTTGAAATTACTTTAAACCATCAATGGTTGAGGCACTTGGAGCTTAAGTTATCGCTATTGTATGTAGGCCTTTTTGTAGTTTGTAGTTTTTTTGGATTCTAATTAACACAAAACACACACATTAATGTGTTAATATCATCTTCGATCACACTTAGTTAATCACCTAATAGTACAGGATCCTACTGCTCTATCTGTTATTTTGATACAATTTATTTTAATTGAATGTTGAGGTATGCAATGGATTATCGATAGGTTGCCTATAAAGAATTGCTGTAATTAATTGATATTTAATTTTATTTTATATATTTTTAATCAATTTTACGTCATTCTAAAGGAAATTATGTAAAGAATTTAAAAAAATAGTTGCCTGCAAATGGGCTGAATGAATATTTAGTTGCTACTTTTAACATTTATTAGTATATCTGGAATATAATGGTTTTAGATGAAGTCTGTTTTAGGAGAACTGGCAAAAAACATTCCGCTACTGTTTTTAATCGCTAAGTACAGCCTTATACCTTTACATAAAGAGCACTACGCCACTTGGCCAACACTGCTTTAACATTAAAAACCATCAAAACTATCACATTCAATACAAGCAACAACCATGTTGCATAAAGGTCAAATATTTTACATACAAGTTGCGTTTATGCAAATCGTAAGATATAAACAATTATTATAACTATCATAAAATCTTAGGGCTCCATACTTTAATAGTATATCGCATGCTAACGACGGTGCTCGTAATTGATACAGACTCGATATCACGTCACGACTACCTCATTTTTGTTTTGTTTATGGCACTGCCACCTTTGTAATCCCTTTGATATATTTTATTAATATAGGCTGCAGAGTTTCTTTGCTACGAACGAAAAACAAGTTTTGTTTTAAAAATCTGTGTAACATTCAGACCAAAATAAGGCGATTAAATTAGCAGGCTACAAGTTTATAAATTATATGACTTAGAATGCTAACGGTTGTAGCGTAAAACATATTGCCTGCACAAATATTAAAAATATAAATAAATCAGTTGCGCTACAACCTTTTAAGATCTGGGCCTCAGATTTCTGTATGTTTCATGACAAATTGGTTATCTAATAGACAAGTAGGTGATCAGCCTCTTGTGCCTGACACACGTCGTCGACTGTTTGGGCCTATTGCAAGCCTGTTTCCTCACTATGTTTTCCTTCATCGTTCGAGGGAATGTTAAATGCGCACACAGAAAGAACATCTTTTGGTGCACAGCCGAGGATCGAACCTAGGACCTCAGGGATGATAGTCGCGCGCTGAAGCCACTAGGCCAACACTGCTCAACTCAACTACACAAATATTATTGTCATTTTAAATTATTCAAAACATATCATCATTCAAAAATTTAACAAAAACAGCTTAAATTTCGATCAAAAAGACAGTTTTTTAATGGAATGTACAAAACAAGGTTAATCGTATCTCAATACACAGGCGAGTGAGCGCGAACAGTGTACGCTGTCGACACAAGATAACCCTAGCTGGTTACCCACAGGACACAGAAATATATTTTTTACATATTTGTGTCTTATGTCCTACCTATCCAACGGATGAGCGACGGACATATTTTTGAGTTTGTAATATAACCTTTATTTGTTATTAAAACTTACGATATATATTTATGAAATAATTTTGACTGCACTACTATACTAATAGATTAGAATATGTATCTATATATTTATTTATTAACAGTTCGTTGCATACAGAAGAATCGGCCTTATCGCTTTCGAGAGATCTATACCAGGCAATCACTGAGAAAAAAAATTAAATTATATAAGGTATTGAAATGAATTATATAGATAAGGTAAGCAAGAAGTATAAAAATACAAAACATATAGGTATTTAGACAAAACTAATGAAACAAAACAAAGCAATTAAAACATATGTAAACACTAATCAGGATAATATAAAAAAGTGCACATGAATCACGATAATTTTAGATCAGGTTAATACGAAAGTTAAGGAGCTAAGCAAATAGGGACAGGAAGTGAATTCCATATCCTCACTTCCATATAATATATTCTAGTTTCAACAGTGTTACTGATACCACCAATACTCATATAACATTATTAATTATTTGGTTATATAAATATAATATAAGAATTTGTTTGTTAATTTTCTGCAATTATACTTGATATATTAATTTGAACTTTTCAAATTGCAGGTAAGTTGTGTAGCGTACCTCACGTCTTATTTTTAAAGTGTAATTTAACAATTATTTGAAAATACTAGACGACACTTGATTCATAAAGACAAGAAAATCTGATGCGCGATCTAAATTAAAGCTTTTAGAAAAATGTTACCAATTTCAAAACATCTTCGTTTTTTCAGTATCATAAAATTTCTTAACACATTTGATCAATTTAGTACATAAAACGTGGGGTGCGTTTTCATCAGCCCGCATTAAATAGACCCCATTGCCTAGAGCTCCCCCATATTTAACACTGTTTAAAAAGTAACATCTCTTTGATCTGTCTTATCGGTTCAGTTAAAAATTCATCACGGCTAATGGAATGTTTGTTGCAATTATCTTCAGTTCAACATCGCTTACTCGATCAATCATCCCCTGACGTTGGAATCGTTTAATATTTATAAAATTCAATTGTAAATATTTTTAAAGGTGATAGGTTATTTCAATTATAAAGTATATTAAATTAAAAAAAATATAACGATGGCCACGGCTCAGTGAAATCCTTTGACATTTGAAGCATCAAGTTTGGGTCTCGGACTTACGAGCTTTTCCACAATTGGTAGCGCAACTACAGCTTTCATTTTTGATGTAACAGGAGGCAAACTTATCGGTTACTAAGTGACTCCGCCGCCAATAGACACTTACATTCCCAGAAGGCTCGCAAGTGCAAACACTGCCTTAAGAAACGCTCGGTTTTGGAACGACGGGCGTCGAGGTGATACGGATGGTATTTTGTATTCTGTCTACACGTCCGATGGTGAAAATGACGAAACTGAAAATGCGTCTGTCTTCTTCGCTAGACTTTTTAAAGTGAGTTAAAATAATTTACGTATTTATTGCGTATACCTAAGTCATGAACACAATTACCTTGTGTAACGGATATTATGTTATTAAAATTATAACTAAAGTTGTTTTTTTATTCTAGTGAATGTTATTTTGACACATTTTAAATTATTACCCGATTTTCTATTTTGACTATAATAATTTTGTAATAATAAAAATAACCATTGTGGGTTCTTTGTTTATTTTTAAGTATATGCTATTAACACTAGCGAACATAAAAAATGAAATAATTTTAAGTATTTTGAAAAATAAGTAACATTACCTATGGTGTGTAAGATTTAGATAGAAGTTATAACAAAATAAAAATATATTTCATTACTTATTTAGAAAAATTAAGGATTAATTCAAATAACGATTTCTTTACCTTCAAACCTGTCGTATGTGATTTGCATTGGTGACTCGATATCAATATAGGATACACGTGGAGCACATTTATCTGGAAGATATCTGTGCAAAAGAAATGACAATGATGGATAAATGCGAATCGGCACACATCGGATGTCAGCCGAGATAATCCGACAGCGACGAGCTATTCTGGGACTATTTACATTTATCCATTGGTATTTTTTTAAAAAATAAGTTACTTACTACTGCCCCCTGTGACTATAAATATCAGAAAGTGATAAATAGGCAGGCTGACTAGATATAAAATGAGTGAGGTTCTGTTTTGTGTAAAAATTCAAGATAGGTAGATTAGATTTTATATAAAGCGGTATGTTGCTTTATAAAATGCAGTTATTCCCAGATCAGTCACTTTCCGAGCGGCTTAATTCCTTGGCGTTGCGTACCGCATTTACCATGGGGAGTTTTCAGAGGAGTTGTTCGGACTGCGTTTCATCATCGGACGTCAAGACAGAATACAAAATACCATCCATTACACCTCGAGGCGTCGTTCAACGACTGAGCGTTTCTTAAGGCAATTTTTGCCACGCACAACCACTGTGAAAAACTAGATGCCCACTGAAGTATTTCTGAACAAACTGGATTTAGGGTGCTTCAAGAAAATATCGTGCCATTTCTGACAAAAAATACTCGTATACACAGACAAACGTAGCGGCAGAGGGCTGAAGCGCGTTTTCAGCTTCTTAAAATAAATAAGGTAACTTTGACTATCTAAGGGTTGTGCATAAAACTGACGAATCTGGTATAAGCTTACTTAATGAACACATAACCGCTCTTTGTGGTACAACACTTTAATTAAATATTAAAGAAGCAAAGCATCATCATGTACAATGTTGAATATAATATTATAATCTTTGCGATTGGATATGGATAGCCCCCATAAATCCAAGTCGTCTTCCATTTATTACCCTCAGATCTCGGGTATTTCTTTTATCAGCCCTGCGATTCTGTAACTCACTTCACTCACCCTCAGCGCTGATTTTTGCTGTCAAATCGTTCGTTTCGGTGTCATGTTACAATTTGGTATTCTGATAAACAATAACCGCGACAAAAGCGCCGCTCAAGTGAGATTGTTCACATTTGGAACTAAAATTTGGCACTGCTACACTTACGCTCCAAAATTGTTGGTATTTGGTATTCTGATACATACCATTTGACATCTCATCTCACTTAAACGTTCATTTTGTACGTCAAATTAAAAGTTGCTCTTCCCTCGCTGAAATCGTCATTTACGAGTGAGTTAGCCATTTTTAGCGAAGTTAAAACTTGTTTTATGTGAAAATATTCTTACATAGGACAATCTATATGTATCTTGGGGTAAGTTTATAAAATAATATTTATCAATACAGCATTATTTTACGAAAAAAATTATATATATAAACATTAAGCTTCGTGAAATTGAACTTTGTTATTGTTACAGAAGGCCCGTTTCCACTTTTAAAGTTTAAACCTCTATTTCAAGAAATGAATGATGTAAACCATTAAAAAATACTTAATATAATATCTATAAATGGCGAAGAAAATGTAGGCACGAAACGACCAATTGGTTTCTCGGCGTTGGTTACTATCGCTTTTTTCCAATACTCAAGAAATTATATGGTATTGACTAAACCTAGAACATATGCTGCTGAGATGAACGAAGAGTCTAGTAAATAGAAGATCTAAGGTAAACATTTTGATTATTTTAGCATTAAAAATATCATTTTGATCCTAGAACCAATTTTTCGATGCAGTCTTGATCATGTCTTGTCTCCAGCAGAGATAAGTCGAACAGAAAACGATAAATAAGTTAAGATAGGTAAATTTTGTTATACCTATATTTGTATTTTTCTACTATACTAAAATTATAAATATAATAATTTCAGAGATCCCCAAATGTTCAAAATTCCTGATAGAAAAATACATTCTGCCTTTGAAGAAGAATATTACATGTGTATCATACAACAAGGCCCCTGGATATAAAAAGACACAATAGTGCAGACATTTTCAAATTATTGAATTTCGACTATCCTTCAATTTATAATAAATGATAACACAGTTCAATTTCGGTTCCTATATTTTTATAAAATATATTGATATAACATTAAGGTTTTGGATAAAAACATTATTCTGCTATACACAAGTATGAAATACCATCATTACATACATGATGGTTTAAGTACTTATTAAGCTTTTTTAAATTTATCGTTCATAACTATTACTTTTTACAAACTAATTAGAAAATATATTAAAATTAATATATTTGTCTACAAAATAAAGTAGATGTTATTGATTAGCTCTATGTGAGGCTGGGTTTTAATTAGTTTTTATTATACTTAAGTTTGTTTTACTGAAAGTTATTTTGTATTGTGTTAAAAGTTTACTATAATCATTAAATAAAATGTGTAAGTTATTTGTATATTGTTCTTTTATTCACCTATAAAGTAACATGGCTTATAAATTTTTCATTTTGGCTTAGTTATGTATTTAACTCGGTTACTACGTTTTCTATAGGCAGTCATTAAATAAGTGGTAGATTTAATTAATCATTTTATTAATATAACAATATTATTAGATACAAAAAAAAATTATTATGAAGTACACAATTATCTTAAACACGGTAATACAATTTATTATATAAAAATCATAGTTGTCCAAACTGCATTCAAAATAGATTTGTGGTCTCGGTTTAATATCTCTTCTTAACATTTCAATAATTGGTCATTTTCTTCCTCATTCTTGACAACTACCGCTGATGGCTGTAATACAATAGTTATGTGTTAAAATTGTAAATAGGGAGATGTGGTAGGTCACTGTACTGACACAATAATATTGCATAACAATTTAATTATTGTAAAGTTAAGGAAAATAGTAAAAAAACTTGCATAAAACACACAAAAACTTTATGGGATATCTTTGTATTTCTAAGTAAAGTATCTTAAAAACATGTTTGATAATATTATAACTAAGCCAAATATTATTTAAAGTTTTATGGTAACAAAGCTTAGTAATTTCGTGCACAGTTAACGTTGATCACTTGAAATGGTATGAATTTGAGCAATTGAAAGCTTATATATTTGATGCAACATACCTAACATGATTATTTATACTTGTATTCTGAAATCTGAACAATTAAATTAAATTCAACTTGATCAGTTAAAATTAATACTTCTTTTATTTCATGAATGGAATTTGAAGTTAGGAAACCTAAAAATATTTTTTTATTTGACATTTTTAACCAACAATTTCATTATTCTTTACAATGTCGCTTCGATTTAACCTAATACATTTGACTTCAAATTTGCCATCAAACAAACAAACTTTGTTAACTGTTTTACTAGACACTACTTATTCCTATTTATTTACTATGATAGTTATATTTCTAAAATAGTTTTAATAGAATTCAGTTTTTATGAGTGTTAGTAAAAACATAGGTAATATTGTTGTAGTGTGTTTGACCTCTGAATCACTTAAAAAGGTTGCAATAGTAGTTTCATGGCATCTAAAAAGTACCAACACTTGCACTTTTTATAATTACTCAACAAAATATTATATGAAAACATTGGTATTAACCTTGGTTACCTTTAGTAACATTTTGAAAATTTAAGATACCTATCCATCCTGTTTACTTTGAATCCGTAGCCCATTTGCTGAGAGAATCACTTTTAGCATGACATCATCTTTTATCTTTTTGTTAAGATAATATTCTTAAATTTTTTACAATATATCCAGATGTTACGTATCACTTGTTTCGTGCTGAAACATAATTAATATTTTTAAGTTTCTGTCGCTCATATACACCACGGCTGGTCAGTTGTCGGGTAAATACGAAATATAAACTCTTAATTATTATTGGAAGTTATAAACAAAATACGTAACTTACGATTGACTAATAAATAAACTCACTACTTACCTTTAAGCGGCCCCATTGCCAGATGGGTTTTAATAATTTTCCTCGCTATTCTATTATTTTCCATCAGATAAATCATTTTTGAGATATTTTCACAGTTTATCTTTTTTTTAATATTCTTCATTTTATTTCAAACGTCGACCATTTTGTTTTATTAAAAATATTTTGCTTTTGTATGATGAAAATTTTGACAATTAACTCTTTTTATAAATAAAATGAGTCAATTGTTACGATATTAATAGACAACAACTCACTAGGTTCACTCCCTTCACTTATCAAGACGTAATGTAAAATTTCTTAACAGAATACCATGAGATTCCAAATATTACGTGAGTGACGAAGGGAGCGCTGTTAGTGCGTAGTGGACTCACGGAATAACAGTGAGTTACAGAATCGCAGGGCAGCACTCATTGATGCGGCGAGTGAAGGTCGCAATATATAACGGAGTCCGCGGACCGCGAAAAAGATCATTTCAACAGTTATTAATGGACCTCGAACCCACAGTTCTAAGCAAAACCAGTGTTTCGTTATTTTGTACGTTTTGGCCGATGACAATAAAAAATATATAAATTGAAACTTTTTCATAAAGATTTATAATTTTCGAGCTTAGTTGAAAATTAAAACAATATAAATAAATCCTATATTTGCGTGCAAAGTGAATTTATGACGAATGAAATAAATTTCTAAATTATTTGTTATTGCATATTCTATGTATGAATCTCAAAACTTATAATCTAAGAACTACCTAATAGAAGCACTGTGTATTTAAAAATCGAATCACCCATTGAAAGCATTACACGGTGGTATTCTGTAACCTCTAGGAAGGTTATTAATTAGTTTAATTGCCATGGCGTAATTATTTTTTTAATACTGCTAGATGTTTACTCTATCTCATTCGCTTACGCATAAGAGTTTAAGAAATTTAAGTAAAACAATAAGTTATATAGTCTTAACTCTACGGAAAAATAAAATGTATTTATTTCATGTGTAATATAATGATAAAATTAAATTATGAATTAAAAACTATTATAGTTTTAGCAGAGTAATAAATCAAAGGGTAGTTTAAACCCTCACACATATATATCGTTCAAATGTGTAGTTCCATTTTTCCAGTCTTAGTGAACTTATAAAAATTGATTAATTTAACCAAATATTTTGTTAGTGCCTTAAATAAAATTTTAAATATTTTTTTAATAGCAAGTATTTGCTTAAACGGAGACACCACCCAAGTACTGATATTGAAAAATATTTTTATTATGTTTAAATATCTTTGTTTTTAGTGTTTGTAATATATAAGTACTAGTCAAGATATTGTGTATTGCACCTTTGAATATCATGTCACCAATTATTATTACACATTTCAATCGCTCAGATAAATACATTCGGATACATAAATAATTACTACAATGACTTATAATTTTTTAATAAAGGTATTGTCCAAATAAATTAGAAAATCATTTTTTAATATTAAACTAAGCATTGATTTGTCTCTTTCTTAAATTGTATTTACGCTACAAAAAGAAGAGACAGGCCAATGAGTTAAAACAGCATACAACGGATTTAATATAAATAAGAATGGTAATGCATATAATTAAGAACAGCATAACTTTGTCAGTTATTTGTACAACACAACACCAACTGTTCGTATAATTCTGTGTCAGAGTATGTCCGCTGCGTTTCTAGCAATGCGATTTTTTACAATGATTTATTGCCTTTTGAAAAATGAGGATGGCTGCCTTTTAAATTGCACGAACATTATCCGTTTATAATTGACTTGGATATTGTGTGGAGAAATGAGTTTTCCTTATATTTCTTTTGTTTTTAAATTAGGGCGCATATCACCGTCATAAAGCCGACTCCAAATTGAAATACAAAGAGATGTATTAGACGTTAGATTTATTTATATACAAGATATGAAGATACTGTATCTAAAAATATAAGCTTTTGCTAGAAAAAAAACAGAAATTGTTCTCAGGGCAACTTTACTATTACCCCTTCTTGTACCCATCTGCGTTTTGGCTTTGCGGGGTATAAATCAATTGAACTACGGAGAGAGTAATCGCCAATCTACTTAGCACTAAATGTTGTGAGGGTAGAACGGACTGCATGGGTGCTTGCGGAATTGCTTTTTGCCGCAGGTATGTCCTTCTGTGAGCACACGAAATGACTTCAGCAGTTACCAATTCCACAAATGATTTCGCTGCCATTTCTTGCACAAGAATTGGATACATTTGTGACAGGATAGACTAAGAGATGAATGTGATTTGCTTTTACTTTTGAACATAAATAAAATTTGTTAGAAGTTTCAGGTAGTAAGTTCTATATGTTATAATTATTGCTTGGCAAATGGTGTAAATGAATAAATAAATCCTTATAGTAGAAGTAGTATCAAGCAAGATTATTATTTCAAAAGGTTGACGATTGTAGTCATTATATAGACATTGATTTTTGACACCAACAGGAAAATTGCTGCAAATACTGTTTCATTTGACATCTTGATCCAGGTGTCCATGGTTGACCTATGCTTGAAAGAAAATACAAAAAGCACACCGAATTGACAACATATATAAGTTATCTCCTATAGGTTTCTTGAAGTCGGTTATAAAGGTAGAAGGAACGAGTGCCAACAGCTATCTGTTAATATTTAAAAACTGTGGTGTAAAATTTAAATATAGAAGTAAATGAGGTAGTTAAGCCCTAATTGTCGTTATTTAGCGAGCTGCGAGCGTGATATACTCCGCTGCTAACTTTTATACTTCATCAAATTTTATAAGAGACCTTTTACAATGCTTACTGCATATTTTTATTTCTAACACTAATATTATATTAAGAACTGATGTTTAGATGAATAAAATGAAAATATTATGTCTTCAAATTGCATTTTTATAGACAAGTTGGTAATCAACCTTCTGCGTTTGGATGCCGATTCCCTAACGATATTTGCCTTTATAGTAGCAATTGTTAATTGAGGACATAAAATCAAACATCCATTAGACAGCATGATTCGAACTAGAGTAGATGAACTCCTGAAAAACTAATAGCCAGTGTTTTTACAATCTTTACATGAGTTTTGAATACAACACCAACTCATTTATTTACACAGACAAAATCAAATAATTGATGTCAATTAGGTGTATTGAAAAGGCACTTTTAATTAACAAAATTACAAATTTAAAAATTTAAAAAATGGCTATCGAATCGGTCATATGGAGAAGAATGGGAAAGAAACTTTTTTTACAATATTTTGAATATTGATATGATAATTATATTTTGTGAAGACCATGAACCTAGAAAAAAATCTAACAAAAAATAAATAGGCGCATGGTGTTATAAAAAACAATAGAGCAGATATTATTATTTAGATACATAGTGCTCATATATTTAAAAATATTGCAACTATTGATTACCTATACATTATTCTTTATAAAAAATCGTATTCCGATTCTATTAATAATGACAAGTCCTGAAGGTAGGTGGTATCTGAAGTGTATGAAATCACAATATCGGAGTCTATTATTATAATTTTACTAACGTGAATATTGAATATCTGACTTCCAGATGTTGATCAATAAGCCACATAAAAATAATGAACAAATAGAATATGAAATAATATCCCGTCATTTTTCATAAAGCAACGGTATGTTTAAATTCTTTTCATAGTTTAATAATTAATGATTCTATAAAGGATAACACTAAAAAATGTTTTAATGAAGAACAGGCGGCGTGTACGTGACACACAATGTGTGTGTGATTAATTGTATTAATGATCAATTAATTATCTTTATCATAACCCTTAGGCATTTTTGGTGTTCTATAAATTGTCTTTCGTTCATATATCAATGTAATTTCCAACCAAGATTAAATTAACTTCTAATAAAATTCCTTAATAATAAATCATAATAGTTGTGCACTGGTTGCACTTTACCCTTAGTATTTCTTTATAAATGTTTTTTTCTCCTAAAGGTCTGATATTTCTATATGTTTCTTGATCATTTGTTTGTTTTCTAACGAAATCAGACTCACGCATTCGACTTTTTGGGTCTTAGGCATCCCTTCCTTTTCTTCCCTTCTTGCACAAAGAAAGTCCTACAACCTCAGAGAGTCGCATGTGTAGCCACTAGGCCAACACATTCAAGAAGAGTCGTCATAGTCGTAGAATAGTGACGGATCTGACAATTAGTAAACTTTACTGGGCAGCCATTTCAAAATAATATAACCATTTTAGTTTTTGACATAACTATTTTAATTCATATTCTGTTATTAAAAAAATTAGCCAACAAGCAAACAAAAGGGTTTTTTTTGAAACAAAATAAAAATAATAACATTAAATTACATAGTTTTCTAGAAAAATCACATGTTTCTGTGAATGCCGTCACTTTACCGACGGATTAATTTGAAATTTTAAACACAGAATTTTAATTTTAATGTAGACGTAATATTTAGTGGATTTTGGATGTTTTTCAAATCCGACATTGTTCTACGATCATGATGGAATCATTGTTTTATAATAATTTTAAATCTTAATATTAAACTTGTCTTAAGTTAAGTGTTATAAATTTATCATATTTTAATACGTTTTAATCTATGAAAGTTTAACACATTGTGTCTGTAAATATGTGTTAATATAAAAAAATACTACCTACGATCTATTCGATATATCATTAAATCTGTGTAAACGGTTCTTAACATTCACGAAGATGGTTTTTATAATTTAAATCTACTACAGTATTTTAAATATTAAAGCAGTTTCAAAGTAAAGATACTGGGAGTGGCAGTTAAACGAGAAGTTTGCGGCACAACCGATGTCAGGGGAAATCAAAGTTTTATGCAGATTAATCAAATTAATTTGGTTTGTTTTACATCCTTCATATATTTGCCTTTACATAGGATTTATTAGGGTTTATTTAGAATGGTGAAGTTGACTGTTGGATTGGCCTAGTCATAGATACCTGGACAAAATCCAGGACGGAACAAGTTACAGGTATAAAGAAAAAAGCTTTTACCGGATTAAAGTTATGTATTATTATAAATTTACAATTATTTGACATAATTTTATCCGACGTTTCGCGTGCTTTACAGCGTGCGTGGTCACGGTGACTTTTACACATGTGTAAAGATAATGTCAATCAAAGACAATACTAAGTTACAGGTAACCATATCCGACTTGCATGCATAGTGTAAATGGACCGAATGAAACGGGAGACGTATGACAGGACTGTAGCAAGTGGAGATTCTTGGTGTCTGCCTTTCTCTTCGGGAAAAGCGTGAACATATAAATAAATAAAATTAAATTAATAATTTCTTTTATTTATTTCTCTTCATTTGAACAATATTAAAACTAAGTGTTTGTTAATATAATTTGATTTGTTCTGATCATTGTTGTTTTATACACTTTGTTTATCCAAATTTTATATAATTATTAAAATATGTATCAATTATTTTACGAAGTCACTTTTGGATATGACTTCTCCAACCATAAAAATCAAAACAGTATTCCAGCACCATAAAAACACAAAAATTAAATTAAAATTAAAGGCCAATTTTTATTTCATATAATTTGTTCCCGATCGAAATTGTTATGGAGAATAAATTTTTATGGAACGGGTATGTGTGAATCTAATGTTAAATAATACTACCGCCTTTTTACACTCACACTGTGAAAAGGCATGTGTAAAAGCATTGGTCTTTTTTAAAGGACCCTAAGTAATATCGATTCGGAAATACTTCGATGAGCAGCTCAAAACCTACCTTTAGAAAATGCGCGCCAAGTCTATTGAGCTACGATATATACAACTCAATAGATAGCTATATCTACCAAGACGAGCCGTGGTAAAGCACAGCCGGTGCTCATTTGATTCCAACAGCTTGCTAAATATCTATTAATTTCCAAACAGTCGATTAACAACATGTCCGATAACTGAGGCGGCAATTACACAAACTATTTACCAACAATTGAGTCCCAACTTGGCCCCAACATTTAAATTATTCGGTCCCTTCAAATTGGTTTGATGTCTGATCAAATCACTGTGTCGATACCAAATTTGGTTTTAATTGATTTTATAAAGTTTAAATGATACTTTAATAATAGACATACGCATAACTTGATGTTTCGAGATGACAGATCACAAATTTATATACTATACTAAACATAGAGATAATGCGTGTGTGTGTTGTTTTTTTATAGAACAAATAGCTGACGGCTAGGAGGCTGATCTGATGTTAAGTGGTGCCCATGGACACTCTCAAAATCAGAGGGCTCGCGAGAGCGTTGCCGGCCTTTTAAGAATTGGAAGGTGTGTGTGTAACTGAAGCATTTGTGGTAGAATATGTAAAGGTATTGATTAAGTGGCATTAAATGTCTATTGGGGCCTCATAGCCTAGCGGTCTTATTAAGTGGCAGCTAGGTGAGGGGTACTGGGTTCGATTCCCGGTTCGAGGGCAAGTTTTAATTTAATTTAAATTTGTTCTCGGCCTTTGGGAGGGTTGTGCGGTACCGGGCGAGTGCTTAAACCGTATATGGAGGACACGGTCGAATTTCTAAAGGTAAAAATTCTATACTTGACGCTGGCTAATGAACAAATCGTGCCAGAGCCATTAATAAAAAAAAATGTCTATTGTAAGGATATCTTTTTTGAAAGATATAAAGTCTTCCGTTAATTAATTGTCTACTTATTTTTCATTATGTCATATTAGCTCTTAACTCTTATATAAAGTTATTGCTGTTCATACAAGTATTACACAGGTTTACCAATAGAAATAGAATCTAGCTTATATGAGTTGTATGCTTCATTTTAAAATTTCCTCATTAGCATATTTGGCTCAGAATGTTCCTTCTTCCTTTTGAAGAGTCAATTAAACAGACACGAGGTACGCCATGCTCCATTTGCATTTTGGTTTTAGACAATTTGATTACGCGATGTATACAACTTTTTATATTCCATTAATAAAAAACCTTTAATTACTGACAGTTTAGTTACTTCTAGCAATGGCCCGGCTTCCAAGACCTAGACATTTATTTCGTTCTTTAAATTACATTCTATTGGTGTATGAATTTTTGAAATCATTTCATAGATGTTATACTCACGTACAAATCGTTCTCATTTAGTATATTTTGGCCTGATTTTCAAAATCATAGGCTAGCTATTTCAGAATATTCGGCAGCGATTTCCCATCTTATACGTAAAGTTTGTCGTTGCTTCATACTCGTAACATCTGTATAAGCAAAGTGGCAGACGACGCGTATCAGCTCGCAAGTATATCACGTCGCAAACTTGCTATCCAACTTGTACACTTGTGACTTACATAATGTAATTTGTAATACATACAAACAATACAATATCGTTTAAATTCAAATTAGTAACACACACAACTATTACAATTACGGTTGCAAACAAAATATTAAACGCTAGTTTTCAGTACTATAAAATTGGAAAAACACTACACAAAAGTTCAATTATCAGAATTTGGTGTGTTGGGTTGTAAGCTTTTATTTGAGGCTACTCTGAAATTATTTTAAAATATTAATTATCCAGATACGGTGACAATTACATTAACAAATTGTTAACTTAATAATTAAAACATATTTACATTGCGCTTTAGTCTTAATCTTATAATAATTTGTTTAAAATGTATCTAACTCCTATTAAACAACATTTCATGTATAACACAACTTGTCACACAATTTGTTAACGAAAAGTTAACGGCTCTCGAACGTGGGGGATGTGATTGGGTACCTGTAATTGACATATCAAAAAGTAACATATTTACGATACTATATTGCGGTAGAGATAATAGGAGTGTTAATAATTGGTCTAAGTGAAGTTGATCCTGCACAAATATATATATCCGTAACATCCCAATGGGCAAAAAAGAAACTAAAAAAACCTAGTGGTTCTGCAACCTTTTTAGGCCTGGACCTAATAGGCAAGTTGGTCATAAACCTCCTGTGCCTGACACACTCCGTTGATTTTTTGGGTCTGAGGCAAGCCGGTTTCCTCACGAAGTTTGCCTTCACCGATCGAACGAATGTTAAATGCGCACACATAGAACCAAACTAGGTATCAAACCTCACGACTTACGGATGAGAGTCGCACGCCAACACTGCTCTATGGGCAACAAGTTTCATTTATTATGTTTTTAGCATTATTTACACAACGTATGTCACGATTTTGGGGCCTTAAGCTCCATTATTTAGGAACGAAATATAGTGCGGACTGACTGTCCCCTGTTCCAAATCTAATATGTTTTACATGTCTAATACGTAAGTTACTCTGAATCAGAGAGTAAAGTGCCAACTTCTTCACTATGTTATCCTCACCACTCCAGAAAATGTAAGATTCATATTACTCTTGTGCTACATCGGTGCTATGTTTGTTTTTAGGGACAGTGTTTTTCTCTTAATGAGATCTTTGAAAAATATAAACTACTTTTTATCTATTTTAAAAGTTCTAGATGAAGTCACGAGCTTCATACGTATTTCTTGCAATATACGAAAACCATTGTTAAAACTAATAAACGATACTATATTTGTTGGTGCAGAACACTAAACCGTACTTATTGGAAAGCAATATTGTGGGATATCTGTTTGGTAGGAGTCGAGTCACGACGTACTTAACGCTAACTAGCTCACACCTCAACTGTAATGAATAAAATACCATATTTCTGTTTCGATATATTCAGTTCATAATAAGATAAGCATTCATATTCTGCTGTATATGATTTCCTTTGACTTGAATATAACTAAGTAATGTTATAAATTATGTTTAAATATTAACATAACTTTCCATACGATATTTTGTCACAAATGCCTGCTTCAAGACTCGCACATGTTAGATTGAAACTTAAAAGAAAGGAAACTACCAATATTGTGTGATTAATATTAAAATGATTCTTATTTTATATAACATAGCTATAACTGTGTATACCTAGTCTTGTATTGATAAATTTATTTCAGTGTTGGCCTAGTGGCTTCAGCCTGCGACTCTCATACCTGAGGTCGTAGGTTCGATCCCCAGCTGTGCACCAATAGACTTTCTCTCTATGTGCGCATTTAACATTTGCTCGAACGGTGAAGGAAAACATGGTGAGGGAACCGACATGTCTTAGACCCAAAAAGTCGACGGCGTCTGTCAGGCACTGAAGGCTGATCACCTACTTGCCTATTCGATTTAAAAATGATCATGAAACATATTCAGAAATCTGAGGCCAAGACCTAAAGAGGTTGTAGCGCCACTGATTTTGTTTAGGTGTCGTTTCACAGATCGATTTTTAAACGACTCGTAACTATGAATCTATTACGCCGTACAAGCGCGGGTTAAAACGCGCAATAGATGAAATTAACCCACTACTAACCTAGGTCATAACCATGGGTATACTATATTTTATGTCTCATTAATGTATATATTTAGGATTAAACAGGCCCCTGTTTCTTCCTTGCATGATCTAGAAAGATTGATTCCTTTCGAGGTCGACCCATTTGATTGTAAAACTGGCTGGGTTTACAAGAGCTGCTTGATATGTTATTAGTTATAAGATCTAGGTATAACTATATATAACTACTAGCTGACCCGGCAAACGTTATTTTGCCATGTATATTATTTCTAGGAAACATTGTTTTAGTTCAATAAAAATAGCTATCTACTATAATAAAAAAATTGTCTAAAAAATATTTTTTTTTTTTGGTAGACACCCCTTATCACTTAAGGGTTTGAAAGATAGATAGTAGCCGATTCTCAAACTTATTGAATATGCATAAAAAATATCATAAGAATCGGCCGAGCCGTTTCGGAGGAGTATGGGAACGAACATTGTGACATGAGAATTTTATATATATGTATATAGAGGTTTTTTTTTATATTTTAAATATGGAATTATAGGTGTAGGTATTATTGTGTAGTTATATTGTGTAAGTAGTAACTGTTTAGATAAAATGTTGGAAATAAATAAATTAAAATTATTATTTGTGATTTTCCGAGTGTTAGACAATAGAACAGATCATATAAAAATGCTATATTTGGTATAATTTCGTTGTCCATTAATATCTTTTGCGAGAATAAGCCCTTACTTTGTTGGGTTAACGCGGTATAAAGTAATAATTGTGATACACTGTTACGATGTTAGAATATTCAGAGGCTTATGTAAATAGCAGTTTTAAAGTAATATTGAGACAACGCCACCGAGCGCCATTTTACAACACTTTACAGCCGGCTTTAGAACCGAGTTTTATGCAAATTAAATGCTGTTCTGTTGAAAATAATAAAATAAATGCTTAATGCTTCAATATAAAGGGAATACATTTTGTATGTTTCATAGATTTTATGGTAGTTATGACCTTTTATGAATAGTAAATACAAGAAATTCTTACGTGTTTGTTACGTATTGTCAAGCCGTTTATTTTTATTCTACTTTATACAATTTGAACACTTGTACAGCCCTTTTTTTAATGAAACTCCCATTTCTTGTTTAAACTTGTTATACCGACTTCACAAATGGTTGACAGTTTTTGTGTTTTATTTGCGATTTCGAAAAATTAACGTTAAAAGTCATTCATTATTATCCGCCTTCTAATGGAAAAACCATTACAACCCGTCTTACTGTCTCGGAATCTTAATGATACAAATTAACTTAATTTTACACAATGGACAAGTGTGCTTTATAAAAGCTTTGTTAATTTTACTTCGCGGAGAGTCGATAAATTTCTAAGCATTTATGGTACTACAATCAAGAATTGTAATATCTGTGGTGGTGTTTGGGAAATTTAAAATGACCATTTAGATACCGATAACGGGACGCTTTTAGGATTTATCTTATAATTTTATTGCCGAAAGCTCTCTGGAGCTTTACGCACTGTGCCTAGCGCACATTGCGTCAACGCACAACTACTATAAAATGATAGATTTAAAACATCCTCCATATGACTTAACATATATAAAAATAATTATAAAATTTACTTGGTCAATTTATATGATTTGATAATTATTGTTTAAGTGTTAACTATTACATACAGTTAGGCTTTGCATGTTTCTTTCGTAACTGTGTAGGTATTGACCAAACTGTGATTTTTATTTGTTATTTAATTTAATTAAATATTAAAGTTGGCATCTGGTAGATAGTACTGGTGACCCCAGAGCTGTTGCTTTCCTCGCTCAAGGAATAAGTATCGCAATACAGCGAGGAAATGCTGCCAGCGTGTTTGATGGGACCAAACTTTTTAAATTTGTTTTAATTTCCTTTATTCATTTTTAATTATTTTAGTTAAGTTAATTGTAAATACTGTATATTTGATTGTTATGTTTAGTTACTAGAATAAAAGAAATTAAAAAGGTTTACTTACTTTATTCTGAAATAAATATTTTTCGTATAATTTGTTAATGTATGTAAAGTCATATTTTCTTGTATTTTTAAGTATGTCGTTTTAGAACTTATAAATAAATACTACCATCCTTAGTAAAATTCTTCCAATAGCTTCTTCATTGCTAAGCGCCAAGATACTCCAGACTCCGTTGCCATGAGTAGAAGAAATAAAAAAATAAAAAATAAGCCAACTATGGCAGATAAAAGGAGACCTGACCGCAGACGCACATCTTGGTTGAAGAGTCTTAGACAATGGTTTGGTCAAAGCACTAAGTTATTGTTCAGAAGTGGGCATCCGAAATGAAAGTAGCCATAATAATCGCCAATCTTCGAAAGGAGGTGGTACTGTAAAAAGAACGAAACAACATTATCAAAGAGTTCTATCATACCCAATTATTACCGTTCTAAATACTAAAAGGCGACACCAATTTCAGAATGTCCAAAAATAAAGAGGTAATATTTTATTGATATCAAATCACTTTATATAAAAGTACGCCCACCAGACACTTTGAACTTCTAAATGGTTATAAAAACTTATCTAATTGCGTAGTGTGTAGGCGAGCGCCGTCCCTCAGGATCACAAGGGCGTAAGTCTATTGCCGCCAGCCTCAAGCCGCTTGTGGATGCCACTCGGTTTTTAATGACTCTATTAAAAAGATTAATAGGCTCTATCGTTAAAAACATCGCCTTTTTCATTCCATACAAATTTAATTAATGTTAGATAGAGTTGGAGTGGCTCTCCGTGGGTTGAGTTTATTTTTGTTTGATCTCTTAATTTAGATTTCTCTACGACATTGCTAATCTTATTATCGCTTCTTAGGATTGGATTAAGTTAAAATATTAGATAACGTTATAAAATTATACGAAAAGTTAAAGCGCCATAAGTTAAAATGATGATTTATTTCGCTAATGAAATCATCTCTTCATCTTCCTTTCTTTGTATTCCTACAGTTACTAGAACTAAAATTCTTCTATACGTACCTACGGCTGCTACTTTGGCCCAGTGAATAGACTATCTCGCTCTTACAACTTAATTACTAACATTGATGAAAATATTAATATATTTTACATCAATCTCCTAATGAGATTTAAGCTCCTTACAAACGTTGCGTAAAAAAAAACATGGCGATTAAAAAGAGTGGCGGAGAGTTTATTGCCAGTTCTTCTCTTCCGTTCTACGCCCTTGATTTGAGAACTGGCACTAAATGTAAAATTAGAAGCATTTATATGTATTTCTTTACAGACAAGTCATAAGTGTACAAAGTGTTACCAAAATGATTAAATGATTTTTGAATGTTTGAATTGAAGTTTCTATTAAGTTTTAGTATATTTTTTTGTGGTTGCTTGTTTAATTTTTTCCCTTGCTAGCTTGCTTATATCGTAGGATGTGTATGTGTGTAAAAATTCTGCTGTCATTTTTTATTGTACAACTTTACGCATACATAATTAAGTAATGTAGTATATATTAAAAAATCTTTAACTGTGTTCGTGCATGTGTATTTTGTGTGCCAATAAATTTTATTTTATTTGTTGTCCGATGTATGTAATTGAACTCCTGAATGTTGCTCTTTGCATGGCCGTATTTTCAACATATATCACTGATACCGCCGCTTGTGCCCCATAATTCGAACCTAAGTATCTGCGCGCTTGAATCAATCATCAATCTACGAAGGATTTGATATTTTGTATGTTTCTAACGTATTAAGATAAGATCTATAGGACTGATTACGATAATTCACCATTATCGTAATCATCATCATTAGATAGTAACACTTTAATGTTACCTATACAATAAATTAAATGGAAAAATTTACATTTACCGACTATCTAAATATGACTGTAAAAAACGGTTACTAGGTACTTGGCTGAAGACGTTGGGCTATGATGAAATAAAAGATTTAGTAACTGTTAATCTGTAACTAACCCACTTGCCTACACATACACACGCACAAACACACACACACACACAACACACACCAAATATGTTTACGACTCCCTTTGCAATGTTTTCTTTTAGCAATTACTTATTTTCTTTTATTGTATCTTATGACAATGACCTGATTGTACGTGTTCCGGTCCGGTGGTGGAGAGGCTGGGTATCTGTCACTCAGGTCTCTTGTTACAGAGACCAGTCTCTCACATACACTTCCAAATGTTATCATCTTTGTTTAATCATGATAACCTTGTATGTATATGTGAGAGAAGAAATAAAGATTAAGTAACATATGAATTTTTTAATTCCAAATTAATTTTTGAAAATATTTGTATTTCTTTCTAGCGAAGAATATGTATTTCAGATTGGGGCGGTTTATTATATATTCATAAGAGATCCATTAATTGATAGACAATTGTAAATTGACTTATTAAACGTTAAAAAGCATCCAGTTGTATACTACGATAAATTATACTGTCACGAATAAGACCTATTACCAATACGAAATAGACGTACATATACAAACGCTGTATTATACGTATATAGGGGTAGCACAATTTCGCTTATCTCGCGCCCGCAAATCCAAAGCTATTTCATTTGCTTTTAAATTTCCTGCTATCCCCGATGTCCCCACTCGTTAACTAAACCCCAATTCATTTCTAGAACTACTCGTTTTCCTTGGTTTCGCTTCAATTTATAAAAATATATTTTGTTTTCTGCACCATGTTTTTTTATATTTTCTCAAATGAATCCGTTATGATGCGTGACGCATTTGGAGTACCTACTTAGACCATCTTCGATACATGAGATTCATTCAATATGGTAGCTTTTCTTTTAAAAATTAATATATTCATTTCTATATAGCAATAGATTTTTTTTATTAAGTTAATATTGTAATTATTATTACTGACGGATTTTTTCTCTCTTCAAACCCCTTTATTTAAACATACCATTTTATTGAATATTAAACGAGAAGATACATTTTTTTAAAGAATATTTACAGCAAATTAACTGAATATCTCAATTGCACTTACTAAAAAGTATTAAAAAAAAACCTATTACAATATACGTTCAAACTTAATATCGAGTGCAAGACTGCGTTAAAAATGGCGTTAGTTCCCCATCTTTATTCCCGTTTGAAGTAAAATAAAAGTAAATAAGCCCCTTAACTGCCTCAAATGTCTTGGATCCCCGTTTTATATGGTTTGTCTCTCTTGAACGAACCTAAATAATTAGTAACAAATTGATTAAGCAGTTGTGAGTTATATAAATATGCAAAAAAAATCAGTGGCGCTACAACCTCTTTAGGTCTGGGCCTTTATGTCTGAATCTGTTTCATGATCATGTTTCAATCTAATAGACAAGTAGATCAATCAGCCTTCAGTGCCTGACACACGCCGTCGACTTTTTGGGTCTAAGACATGTCGGTTTCCTCACAATGTTTTCCTTCACCTTCCGGAACCTTCGACCTCAGGGATGTGAGTCGCACGCTGAAGCCACTAGGCCAACACTGCTCTTATATGAATATGAACCGGCTTAAAAATGTTCGCTAACGTACATGAAAATTTTTATCTGAGAAAGCAGAGCTTAATGAGCATTTCACATTCGTTAAAGGCAAACTCAATTCCATTACGTACTTATTTAAAAAAGGAAAACGAAACAAAAGCGTTCAACAAAAGCTCAGCTTTAAAGTTCATCTTCGTAAGCTCTCAAGCTCGAAGCGTTTCATTCATCGAGTTAGTAGCGTTCGGACTGTCACACGGGACGGCTGTATCGCCTCTCTGCGCGAAATCCTCGAAGTCCAATACGATTTCAATGTTCGCGTGATATTGCGATGCTGTGAATGTTATCCTGATGCCATTGAAGCCATGATATTCAAAGCGGGAGGGAAGCCTCCGGGCAAAAGTCCTCCAAAGACAGAAGAAAGAGAAAATAAGGAGAATTGCGTAAAAGAAAGTTGCGACCGATGCCCGGGGGATCCGTGGGTTTATTGTGCAGTGTTGTGGTGTGCGTGTGCTATGAGCCTGATCTCAAGCGGGTACAGCCTATACAGGCAACAGGGACTTCAAGACAGACTTGGCTTGCTGGAGGAACAGCACCGGGCGCTGCGTAGCGCGGTGTTGGAGCCGCAGCAGCCGCTCGTGGAGAGGCTTCGACGGGAGGTTCGGGTCCCGCACTGGAGAGTAACTAGAAGCATACGGGATTATGGTGATTGCGGCTGTCCACCAGGTACGATAACAATATCCACTTGGCAACTAAATGTTGCTTTGATTATGTTTATAAACGTTAAAAGTTCAGAAATGTTAAACCACTAATTCAAATACACCTTGTATCTATATTATAATCTAAATTATCATCCACATATGTCAGACATTAGAGATCGCAGATATATATGTAATATATTAATTAACAAAAAAAATACGGAATCTTTATAAAATACTTTTAAACACAACACAGGTTCATCAACTAAATAAATATGAGGATGAAGGTTTTATATAAATGCATAAAACTTTTTAAATAACTATTCGGTATGATAATCTGTGTTATTAAATCATAATTATATGAGAATTTACAATGCAATGAACATTGTCAAAGGACACGTAACAGCTACAATACACGATTACACGAACCAATATTATTCGTAAGTAAAAAAATTTAAATCGATACTTCATTTATTTTTACAATTCTACTTTCAAAGAGTACAATAAATATATTGTCAACAAATAATTACACTCTAATTAATATTTTTTTAACAATTTCGTTAGGTTTAGTTAGGTTTCTATCCACTTCCCCTTCTATCTTTATTCAGTTAGCCATAAAGTATTTTAATAGCCCTCATTGCTATAATTTACGACGATTTATGACCTGCTTGAGTTAATGTAATAAATTGTGTGACTAAATATGTTGTGACTGGACAGGATAATATAAATCTTATGCCACGTGTGTACAACAGTGGTAAATAGTTTTTATTGTATTTGTTTTCCCACGGTACCGCAAACGATTAGGTCTAAACACCTATTCTTCTATTTGATTTATTTTATTTGTTGACGCTACTCTATTGACGATAAATAAAGGTCCTCCATTCAGACATTTTTTGCTTTTGATTCGCGCTTTAAAAGGTACGTTATTTTAGATGGAAAGGCATAAATGGTCATTTTGATAAAGTTAGAAATAAAATTGACCAAACATTTCTTAAATATAATTAAAATCATTTCATTACATCGTGAGTGCTTTTCTATGTATTGTTTTTATTAAAATCCCATATATCGGACTTAATTCGCTCTTTCGAAGTTTTAGAGATAACAAAAAAGCTAATAGCTTAATTAAACGACCCCTCTATCCCTTGATCCCTCAAATGTAACAAAAAGTGAACTTTCGAAGGGCTCAGGGTGTTCACACGGATTCCTTATATAAATTCCATTTGAAATTCGTTCACAGTATTAAAAGTATTGCCGTTTGTTATATAATTACTTACACATAGGTACATAACTTTAGCACGACTAGACTGCACCAATTAGTGATATATATTATATACTTAATTGATATACCAATTAATTATATAACATTAATTTACGAGACAATAAAATACATATTCTGTCTAAGGATTCTCTTTTCGAATATATATTTCGAATAAAATGTGAGACAAACAATGGTTATTTTTGTAATTAGATACTGTACCACATTAAACAAGTTTAATACGTGCTATAAATGTATTGTTTTTTTTAATACATTTTAGTCTCGTATAATACCAGTGTCACTTGTCACATGTTTTAAGCAAGAGAAGCAACATTTTATTTTACAGAATAATTTGATAAAATCATAATATGTTACATGAACAAGCCACTGTGGTTTGTATTAGTGTAAACATAGTAGTATTGTTTAGGAGCGCGACAAATGCATATAAAAGTAACCTAAAATATATTTATATACTTTGGTTTATACTCGTATAAACGGCGTAATTCGGTAGCAGGGTGAACTAAAGCGATACGGCATTACAAACTGTACAGTTCTTAATAACACAATTTACCAAAATTTTATTTTATTTATTTATTTATATTTTATTTATTTATAATAACACTCCTGCCCTAACAGGCGACCCCAAATTGACAGGAGTGAACAAAAGCTTACAGACGAAACAAAAAAAACAAACATACAAAATCAGGAAAAACAAAATTACATAATAAAAAAAATTAACTAACCACTAGGTATAGGCACTAACAAATAATAAAAGTTTTGCCAGTTCACTCAACGGAGAATGAAAAAGGTCCGTTAACCTATGCAGTTCATTAACTAAACCAATACACCGAATCATATGTGCCCTTTTCAGAAGGTTAGTCCTAGCCGTGGGCACATGGAGTAACGGTGGCCGATGTCGCTTTCTGACGTACCCATCAGGTACATTAAAGCTAATGTACTGAAGTAAAGCCGAATTACTGTTCTTGCCATGTAACAATTTTATGAAGTACATGACAAGCGCGAATTCTCGGCGTACTCTTAGCTCGTTGTGCCCACAGAACCAAGAATAAATAATGTCGGATACATGAGTGGGTAAAAAGTACACCGTACATCTTAAGATAAATGTATCTCAAAAATTTGTTTTGTATAATAATATAGTAATAACCCTAAAATTTCCGTAGTTATAGTGACCACCTTGAAAAAGCTATTATTATTTTTTTTATCCCAGTCGAAAGCTGTCAACTAATCCGTGGTTATCGGGCCCGCAGGCGTTGATCGAAAAAAATGATAAACTGCCCGCCTCGCATGGTGCGAAATGGGAATGACACTTTAAGGGTTTGGGTATGTCGTTAATACTACGTTTTATAGATCACTTTATTTATGAGCTTTCAAGAAATCGAACCTTCTTAATGGTGTATAAATCAAGTCTTTCTTTGGATGCTTTTCAGATTGATTAAACATAGAAATGATCGATTCATACCGATGTTTGTATAAAACAATATTTTCGTATTAATATGATACCTAAGACATAACGCTTAGTATGATTAAGTTACTGAATTTAATATTAAATACCAGTAGCTCTACAGATTTGGTCTTAGCCTCAGATGTCTGATCTATTCATTGAATTTTTTTTAGTTGAATAAGTCTACCGTATGCCGTATTCCTTCGATATTTTAACTATATGAGCTAGTGTTTAATGCGGAGTGTTTCGCACATAGAAAGAAGACTATATAAGTCGACAACCGTGATTCAAACAGACGACCTCAAGATTGTGACTCGCATGCTCTAACCACTACGGTGCTTTATGATTTACTAAATTTAATATCCGGCGGTGTAATACTCGATAACTTCAAATCGTTTTTAATTTGCTTCCAAAAATATAACGAGTACATGACGATATCTTCGACGTTATTACATTCTTTGAACTATGTTCCACTCCAGTGTTTTAATCGAAAGTAATCGATTACGTCTATCAAATAATAGGAACTCGACTATGAGTAATGTGTGGGAAGTGTGTGTGCAGTGGATGGAAAACAAACTATATAGGGTCGAACGGACCGCGATAAAACTAACGCGTGCAATTGACGGCCAGAGGGTTATACACACGAAGGAAACTTTCTCACTATAATTGCAGGATAAAACTTGTATAGAGTTTTTCCGATATGTTAAGACATTTCATTGTGTTCGGTATTTTAGAACCACTACAGATTTATTTCGGGCATCTTACTTCCAATAAAATGTAAGTTCGACAGAGTTAATTTTATAATTAGATACACGACATTTAATAATTTTATACGAATTTTATCATTTGTTTTAATATATGTTTTATATATTTTAGTTTTGTACCAGTGACATTTAAAGCAAGTAAAGCAACATTTTTAGAGATAAGATTTATAAAAGGCTTTTACAGATTAATAAATGTTTTATTTAAATTTATATATTTTACACACAAATTTAGATATTTTAAGAAATTTCATTCTTTGTTATAAAGAAAGAAAGAAAAAAAAAATAAAGAAAAACTTTATTATACGCAATATACAGGATAATTAGATTAAGTAAAGTGCACTGCCAGACTTATTCCAAGCATCTTACTTTGCTTTTGGATCTCTCTGACTCCCGTACTGTAAAATGTATCAGATTTTGACATAATGGAGTCTGTTCTAAGTCTCGTGTCAGACACACTCCTAAAATATCCAGGTTAGCACCTCCATTATTCCCTCAATTCCCTAGGTTATATTTTCCGTTTCACAGTTCGCAAGTATGACACAGCCTTTCTCAACAAAGCCTTAATGCACTCGAGAGTTAATATCCAGTCATTTTTAAATAGTATTGACATCAAAGGCCACATAAGCCATACTATGTTATAGGCAGATAAATAAATCAGTATTAATAGAATGCGTGGAGAATTAATCCTATTAAGCGTTTGAACACAAGCCCTTACAGGATTACTGGCGGCGGTGATAAGTGGTGTTGCAGCACTGAGCTCACGCCGGACAATCGTTTTTCAATACACGTCCTAATTGACAAACATTCAGATGAGATTACGTCGGACAAAATCAATTAACATTATAAAAACAAGCAGTCAACTGCAAATAATTTAGGTAGGATTAGGGAAGCGATAGCAGTTTTTTTAAATATTGTTATCGCTCCCATACGTATGTACATTATAAATGGTATAAAAAAAATCTGGTCTGGGCGTCATATTTCTGTATCTGTTTCATGATCATTTGTCGATCTAATCGGCAAGTAGTGCCGGTTTCCTGACGATGTTTTTCCTTCATCGTACGAGCGAGTGTTAAATGCGCACATAGACAAGTCCATTGGTGCACAGCCGGTGATCGAACCTTCGATAGCAAGGATGAGTCACACTTTGAAACCACAAGACCAACACTACTTAATTGAAGTATTTAAATGAACCTAGTTATTTACGCATTGTTCACGACGTGTATCGTACAGAATGAGTACGATAAATAAACATATTTATTTGGTTAAAAGTTATGTTTTTGTATAATATTCGTGAAACGGTACTCTTTTGAAACATTGTTATTGTACTACATTAAACATAATTTATTATTCCTTTAAAGTTTTGATCAGTTTTCCAAATATTTAAATTAATGTTTGGACGTATATAAAAATAAAAACGATTATCGAATTCACCATACGAACTAAAATACGCGATCATTTGCTAATCAGGTCATGTTGAGGAGGCAGCTGTATGGCGTGTGGTGTGTAGTGTAGGCAGGAGCAGAATGCGGCACGGACAGGCTAGCATTCAGTTTCGCAGCTCAGTGGATTAAGGGTTAATTAGATTCGTTTTCACCACTCACTGTCAATTTAACTCTATATTTGAATGTTGGGTTCATATTGAATTTTCTGAACTCATGTCCGTTAATACACGGTATTATACAGTATTATATTTGAGATTAAACATATTTTAATGCTTTATTACGCTATTACGCAGTTTCTGTTTTTAATTCCTAAAATCATTGATATATCTTATTAAAGAGACTAGCTGCCAACGACACAGAGATTTCTAGGGGGCTTAGCGGTAAAAATGATGAGTAGAATTTTTACGATGCGCGTGCAGAGTGCACAAAAAGCCGACACCCATAGTCAACATTTTAAAATAAAAATGTAAATTTTTTTAATTATTTAGATTTTTTTTTTGTGATATTTAAATAAACCTTATTTCACTTGATAATACGTTATAAAACGACTTCGTATGTATTAATAAATACATGTTTTCTATTGTCAGTTTCGTTTTTTCTACACTACGTAGAAAGATAAAATTTCTAAAAAGATTTTTATGTTGTTACGCCAAAGAAGTATAACTTCTAACGCGTTTTTTTATTATGAGTAATAAAGTTTTTTTAACTGTTTATAATTTACTTTAAAATTTTACTTTGTTTGAGTACTACACTACACTAAGTCTATATCATTTATGTTTTACACTAACACTTGACCTCTCAAATTCTTCCACTTGTCTCTATTCCTCGCGACAATTTTCCAATTCGGCCCCGCTATCCCAAGTACCATCATCCCAAGTTTCAGGTGGGCGTCCCCTCTTTCCGTTCCCACCGGGTCATTCCAAGTTAGGATCTTCTTGACCCATCTGCCATCACAAATACGGGAAATGTGACCGGCCTATTTCCACTTCAACTCTTTTGTATGTGTATGTTACACCGTTTTTAACTTTGTCTTTAAATTTCAATCGTACAATTACTGTTTATATAAAGTAAAAGACAAAGTTTTTACTTGGAGTCCAACACGCCAGTCATATTGTATACCTCGAACAATTATTATTTCGTAGCGCATCGTACGAGTACGAGTGTCATGTCTAAGAAAAGCCATGTGCGTTTACCACTTAACCACACACATGTAATATTAGCATTCATGTAATAATTAATATTAGTCAATTTCGTCATAATACGGCACAGTGCGGTGAAGTGGAATCCGACGCGCTGCGGTTTAACCTTCACAGGTTTCCGGCTTTCCTTACATCACTGAATTATATAAAATAGTATAAAAAATATTTTCTTACAATATAGCTCACTTGTTCACTTTACATGAAATAAATATCTATCCTATACAATAATTATGGCTTATAAGTAATATTATGACTTAATTTTCTACAATACTAGTGTATACCCTAAACTAAAGTAATGTTCATTAACAGTTTTAGTGTTGTTTACTGTTGACACTTGCACTTGCACTTATATACACTACACTAATTTAAGTAATGAAATTTTACGATGCGCGCGCACCGTGACACAAAATTAACAGAATGAAGTTGCCCACGGAAGATGCTACGGCATTGGACATAATTTAAAAACAACATTCGAATAATAATAGAATTTATGTTAATGTAAGAGAATAATAATAAATATTTATTTATTTAATTATTCAAATGTAAACTGAACTTTATTGACTATAATGACTCCTTTTCCAGTCTTTGATTATTCAATTGTAATTAATTATTTGCATGCAATCAAAAAGTATTTTAAATAATGCCAAAGAAGTATAACTTCTTACGCGCGTACATAAGTACACGCACCCTTTTTCTGTAATCCTTTTCTAAAATCATGAATTATAAGCATTAATATATTATAAACATTATGTTTGAGCAAACCGTCCGCACCTATTATCGGAGCCTTACATTGGTTATGATTGGTGGTATTGTTGGTGCGACTATAAACAAATGAACATGTGACATTCCTTTCCTTATAACGCAACTTTACATCTACAAAAATTCATGAACGCTACGTTGTTTGAAATAAATTTTGCTACGTCTAAATTGTCATTTAAAATACACAACACACACAATTTTAGTTACGTAATTTCGCTATTATGTTAAAACAGTTTATACGTCCCGCGGTTGGCACCGTATTAAAACGGAATTAGCGATTTGAAAAGGCGTAAATTACACGCGTTTTAAAAGCGAATTAGCAACGTAATAATGAGAAATAAATTACTCGTGCCGGGACAAAACGTGGATTACAAGGCTGGGTGGAGGCTGCCCTTCACAGGTTACATTGTTTCGTGTTTCATACTAGCATCTAATTATTAACGCCTCTCACTAAATTATGGAAACACACGGCTGAATAAACGGGACGGGTAGCAGGATAACGTTTTCCCTTACATATTTACGAAATTACCATAACTACTTCGGTTAAAGATTTTAAAACGTTGTACGATTTTTAGGGTATTTCTTTTTGACATTAATTTTTTCTTGTTTCTTCTTCTTATAGTGCCATCTCCTTTTGAAGGTTGGCAATCATCATGGCAACTTTTTTTTAGGATGCAACGCTTCTGAAGCGTACATCTGCGGCTAGGTCTCCTTCTACCTGCCACTTTGCTTTGTATAATTAGTTGAAGAAGCTCGTATTTTTTTATGTGTCGGAAGTATTCAAGTTTCCTTTTCTTAACCGTCATAAGCACTTCTTAGTGCTTCTGCAGTCCGACACCGTTGTCTGTTCAAGATATTTTAAGCACACACCGACAATCCTAGATCTTGAACGCTTCTAGTTTTTTAGACATAGTCTCTGTCAGCATCCAACATTCTACGCCGTAGAGTACCACAAATAGACGCACATAAAAGTTGTAAATTTAGGCGCTTGTAACAAGGCACTTTTTTAGTTTCGCAAAGGTGCAACGCAGAGCGTAGAGTGACAGCGTAAACGCTATTCGACAGAATGCCTTGAGTGTACTTTACCTTACAGTCCAATAGGACTTATCTTGTATAAAAAATTGGATTTCTGTGCTTCAATAATAGGTTTTATTTTAAACTTCGCAAAAATTAACACTATTCGTAAAGCTTGTTACAAAAAGACGCTACGTTGCTAATCGATTTCACAGACGTGAAGATTGAAGACTCTGCATTAGGTCCAAATCCTTTTAGCTCTGAGACTATTATCTAAAGTTTTGCCCTCACAAAGGTTGTTGAAACTCAAGTGCTTGTTAGTAATTACCTCTATTGTACCTTACAGACCTGAACATTGCGGAATAATTTAGCAAATTAATAGTACACAGTGTGAATTAGTATTTCCAAATCTGTTAATTGGTCAACAATACTGTTTATTATTATTGTGAACTCAATGTAATAAAACTATTCAATTTCGTATGAATTTAAAAATGTTTGAATAATTTTGCGCCGGATGTCATAGCCAAAGCTTTGTGAGACGAATTCAGCTCAAGCCCATTAAATCTTTAAAAATAATTTTACTGCTCACTTCACGTACTCATTCTCTTGATCCTATTATTAAAAGTTTATTTTAGTAAATGTATAAAGCATATTTAAGAACATATATAAATTTAGCATTTTAGTATATGATATTATAGATTATTATTGAAATAATCTTTTTTTAAGCTCCCTTATTTATGTCTACGGCCCTTATCAAAATATATCGTTATGTTATTAGCAATAATGCCAAAACCTGCAATTAAAATGCTGTTATAACTCACTATTGACAAACGTGTTTAAATTAACTACTCTTTCGTCTCTTACTGTCAAATAGTGTTTACACTGCAATGAACAGAGACAGACCAGTCAATAGAATATTTCATATTCTACCTAAATACTATTCAATAAAACACTGTATAATTTGTGCCTGGGACCGTTGCAATACACTACGTGCTAGCAGCATTGGCTGCCTGAATAGGTAGAACAATTTAAAGTCTATCTAATATTTTTTATTACTAACCAATATCACATATATTAACTGTATGTTTCACATCTATTGGAATCTTGTTCAGGAAACACGAACCGATATTAAATACTCGCTTTTGCCTTTTAGCCTTTGACTAACAAAGTTTTAAATAGTATCCTTGGCTCATGTGGGTCAATCGATAAACCGCAAAGAAACAATTACATTTAGCCGAGCGAAGTATTTGCGAAGTAAAATTGCGTCGGGCTTTCCCTATTATCTAAAGGTCCAAAACTAATAGCGGGGTTTGGTTTAATCAAAACTGTGGCGCAAGATAGTTATAATTTGTTTTAGTTAATTCGGTAACGCTGACGAATTGTTTGTATTAATCAACATGGAGTATTTTTCTTAATATTGTTACGAAGACGGGTCGACTGCAATGTTTTTAGATTTTTCCACTACTTAGAGAAGTTTTCAGCAGGCTGAAAAGTGATTTCTGACCGTTTCAGGAGAGGGTCAATCACATATTAGAAATTCGTAATTCTCATAATGTTACCGTAGTTTTCAGGAGCCTGAAACATTTTTTCAGGCCGTTTCAGAACAAGTGCAGTCGAGTGATACACTTTTCAGGAAACCCGTTTTCAGGCGTTTTCAGGCCTGGTTATACCCCTATGATGGAGGAATAGTCTAGAACGAATTTTCTAGGTGTGGGACAAGGACGGAATGATGCGAGAGAGAGACGGAAGATCGGAACCTTCTCGAAGCTAGACCGAGCACTCTAGAACACCGTAAGACAAGGACGGAGCAATGTGCGAGAGAGATAGCACGCACGTTCTAGAATTGTGCGATCGCTACTCAATAGCGCTCCCGCCTAGAGAGTTCTCGAACTTGCAAGACTATTCCCAGGGATATATAAGCGAGCCGAAACGCGATCAGTTAGTTCAGTTTTGAATGCGATACCAAGCGATAAACATCGGAGTGACAAAGTGCGAATATAGTGAAGACAAGTGAATACAAGTACTGTGTGAAGTGCGTGTAATTAGTGGCAGTATTTTGTGTGTGTATTCAGTGAATTTTAGTGCGTAATTTCCAGTTTTTAGTTGCTAACAAATTCCTCGTAGATTTAATTGAAAATAAACCCTTGAAGAGATTTACGGCGTTTCTATCCGATCCCCTAGCTCGTAACAATATTGTTAATTGTTTTTACTCGAATACTAAAAATTTTATAAGGACAAAAAACGACCTAATTTTATTAACAACTTCCTTAAATATTTTTTGATGTCCTTACATAATAATAATAGTTTTCTCTTTTAGTGTATCTGTGTGCCCTATTTTGGAAAGACCTCCAAATCCCGCCATTCCTCTCTGCAATGTGCCACTCTCTGCCATGTATCACATAAAGTCCTTAAATATATCATTTAAAATAATTGATAATTTAAGATTACTAAATAAGATTGATATAGGCAGGTATGGGGCAGTGAAATATCTTGTCTAGATAACCATTAAATCGATGGTGAACTTAAATCTCTGCTAAATGGTCTTAGACCCAAAAAGTCGACGGCGTGTGTCAGGCACTGGAGGCTGATCACGTACTTGCCTATTAGATTTAAAAATGATCATGAAACAGATTCAGATATCTGAGGTCAAGACCTAAAGAGGTTGAAGCGCCACTAATTTATTTTTATTAATTAAAAAAAATAATTGAAATTCGGAAAGGGTTGCACTCATATATATAACGTTTTATTAATTACGTCATTCAACCGATTCAACCACATATTTACACCCATATTTCTTCTTTATAAAAAACATCCTTATACATTAACGCTCTGAAGGAAATTCTTAGAGTCCAATACACTTAAGTCTGAGTGACAAAGTCGGACGAGCAGTATATCTTGGGCACGGTAAATGAATGCCATTGACGCTGCAAATGAACGCCATTTATCAGACGTCGGAAGACTGTACAGATGTGTCCACGCAACTCTACTCTAATTAATACGATCTCCCTTAGGCCCTGTCCAAGAAATTTCTTTTTCTCCCAATTGTAGTCAGAACATTCTAGTAAGAATTCCAATTTAGGATCATTTAAGAAAAGTGCTTACGAAATTTAATTGGCATTTATTTAAGAAACATTTTTGCAATAAATGCACTAGTGACACGTTCTAATTTATGCTGCTTATGATATCACATCCGCGATGCAAATTTTTTCACGTTGGTTGGATATAGTCTTAATACAATGTAATTACAGGTAGCAAATATCTATGCAGCAGTGTTAGCCTAGTGGCTTCAGTGTGCGACTCTCATCCCTGAGGTAGTAGGTTCGATCCCCTGCTGTGCACCGGTGGACTTTCTTTCTACGCACGCAGTTAACATTTGAACGGCGAAGGAAAACATCGTGAGGAAACCGGCTTGTCTTAGACCCAAAAAGTGGACGGCGGGTGTCATCACCCGGGTGATCACTTTTTGGGTCACTTTTCACTTGTCACTTTTTGGGTGTCATACACCCTTGCATGAGCACAGGAGGCTGATTACCTACTTGCCTATTGGATTGACAAATTATCATGCAACAGATTCATTAATCTGAGGCCCAGACCGAAAAAGGTGGTAGTACCACAAATTTAATTTATTTAACAAAAATCTGTATAAGAATTAGCAATTAAACAGATACAGAAATGTACCCACTCCCATATGCCATTAGGAGCTGATGAAACTTAAAGTAGGCTACTTTTGAGTTATAGTTTTTAATCACCAAACATCGACCGAATATATATATATTATATAAGGAAATACTAAGACCAAACTTATGAACTTTACATTATCAAACCATTTAATAATAGTACAGCAATCAACGAGAAAGTTGCTCCTATTCCTTGTCAATAATGTGGGCGTTGAGATTCCAAAACTTACCATTGATCACTGCTTGAGTCAACAATAGATGGTTACGCAATGTTATCAAAGTTCATAAATACACAAATTATAATTATTTATTTTATACAATTCGAACCGCTAGAGAACCCCAAGATTGGAAAAATGTTGAGGAGGCTTTTGTCGAAGGACAAGCTGGAAATAAATAAATAACGTTTGCCAATAGATATTGGACTATAAATTTATATTAACCATGATTTAGCGGATTAAAAGCTTTTTATTTTATTTCTTATTTAAGTATACAAATTCTATGGATGTTAAAGTAAAGCTACAATTACAAATATATAGGGCAGTTGTTTGTTACTTCATCTACGACATCACAATTTTTTAGCCCCGTTGTAGCGCCACCGATTTATTATTTTTTATCAATAAATGAATATTTTTACTATGTGCATACCATAAAGTGAACGTCGTGGACCGTGTCATTTTTAGTACCATTTAACCAAATGTTAAAGATCCTTGTGAGTATTCCTGTATTAAGTGCGCCTCCTGTCCGTTTGTCCCGTTCCTTAAAAATAATATCTCTCTATCTCTAAAAGCATATAATCTATTCCGTCAGTCCAGGCATTCGTTTTTAATTTCCCCATGTATTTTAATATGTATGTTTACACACTGAGTAAACAAACTAGTTTATCTTATACAAAGTTCCTATTTACTTTTATATACAAAACTCTAACGACATCCAGTTAAGTGCCCCGCCCACTGAGATTTATATAATTTATACAAACCAATGTAATTACATTCTATCGCGCTGAAATTGTAATTGCTTCCAATGTTTATGTTTAACTATTCTAAAACAATTCAGGTTTTGAAGTATCGCTGTTATCGGATTTTGCTAGGAATCGTTTTTGATCAAATTAATATTTATTTTGATTGATAACTTTTGGTTTCACTGTTGACATCTCTAATATTTTGTAATTGGAACGAGGTTTTCTTTTTGTCTTTGCATAAAGTTTATAAGTTTGTAAGCACGGTATAGAACAATAAAACACATTCTGTCAATAGATTTAAGCTTGGATTCAAGATCTAACTTTCCAGTCGGGATGGCTATGGGGTGTTGATTTTTCTTTACAAAACGCATTCGCAAGGTGTTTGCGTCCATATGTACTACGCTTAGTATTATTTACGTGTAGTATTTTGATTATGAAATAGAACTATATACATATGGCTTTCATGGTGCGTAGGAATATGGTACAAATCTATATATGTAATGTATATGTATATAATATGTAATGAGCATTTGTTATCTTAACTTAGAAATCAATTTTCATTATTTATAAACATACTCGCTCTTAAAACTGTATACCTTTTGTCATTCTACTTATAAATCATTATTTTAGTTATTTAATAAATGAATTAGAAATACCGTTTCTCAGCGTAATTAATATAACTTTGGTTTATTTTTATTAATTCTTGATACCTTTATTTAAAAATGAAACTGTTTATTGTGTCTTTCAATGTATGTATTCGTATTAAAAAGCAATAAATAGTGCGTTATAATCACCAATATACAATGGGGAATGCAATCAAAGCCGACAACGTCAGAGCCGTCCGTCCCGTTTTTATTGGTCAACCCTTTTGGCGTCACTTTTGACATCTCTAATGTTCGGTAATTGGAATGAGGTTTTGTTTTAAAAGGTTATTTGCAGGAAGTTCATACGTTTGTAAGCATGGTATAGACCACAGGGCAATTGAATGTCAGATGGAATTAGCTATACAATTAGTTTTTTAAAATAAATATGAAATGTAGGTTGATTTAGTAATTTTATAAGTGTACAATCCTCAAGCCTCCTAAGTGAATGTATAAATTTGATATATAAGAAATGTTGTGTCGTTTAACTGCGATTGGTCTAAACGTTGTCCAATCACAAGGAAGCGACGTTTCTTGTATTCCGAGCCTGAGTACTGAGTAGTAGGTAAATTGCTACTGTCTGCACTTTCTTATAAATGTTATTTATCTTTAAAACTTGATAATAAAAATCTAAATTGTACATGCATTATAGGCTGCACAGTCGCTTGCAAAGTTACGCGGTATATACTTATATATACTTGTCAATAAAATATATTATTATTAATTTCTTCAGTTCCAAGCCCACGTATAGTTGAGACACTTGAGCCGCAGGCAAACAACTCATCTTGTTAGTGAACTTAAATGATAAAAATAATAGCCTTTTATTTCAGACACTTAAACTTATTTAAATTTCAATCTCATTATTTTTTGAAGTCCGTGTTTTTTTTGGCAAAGGCCTCTTCCATTTATCAAAAAGAACTTAAAATACATGATTTTAATACTACACAGTTTCTTAAAAGATAAAACAACAGACAAAAAGTTATAAATTAAAATCTTATATATGAATTTTGCATGGACCACACACATTAGAATGAAAAATCGCAATAACTTGTTATGTCGATACATTTGTATTTTTTTTATACAATTTCGATACAGTCAGATTCAAGATTAGTCCTCAGATGAAGACATGAGTCAATGTACAACATTACTTCGGTTTAGGCACCGTGTATATATTCACTCTTATTGAAGTAAATATCATGTCAGGGTTATAAAATCTTTAAAAATGCTTTGAAATTGTCTCAAAACTGCAATAAAAATGTGTAATGAAGGGAAAAATACATTAAATTGATGCTTATGCAAATGGACTCCACGGTTGTCTAACGATTACACAATTTAAAATCGCAATCACGTTTGTCTATTGAAGTCGGTCTCACCCTCGGGGTATAGGGTCCAAGACAACGACCCCATTTGCCCCCGCGGGGTCACTCAACCCTTTGCCTGTTTTGATTCGTAATTTGTTTGAACTGTATAAATGCTGACATGTATATTTTCTATTTAGTCCCATATTTATGACGTAAAAGGTTTACCTTACGTGATAATTAAATACGGAAACAGGCCCCGAAGGCAACGGATATAAATACGACGATTATCTATCTATATATATATTATAAAAATGAAACCCGTTTTCCGTTGTCACGACATAACATGAAAACGGCTTGACCGATTTGTCTGATACTTTTTTTATAATATTCCTTGAAGTACGTGGATGGTTCTTACGGAGAGAAAAATTTAAAAAAATTGAGTGAAAAATTCTAAAAACAACACTTTTCTATATTCCCATACAAAATATTCGTAATAATATTTAAAGGCAATTTGAACTTTAATACCATATCAGAAAGTTCAAGTGTTAGTGGAGGGGTTCCGGGAAGGTAAATTTTTATTTTTTGACTTAATGTATTTGTTGCATTATCAACTTTATTTTTATTATCTTACTAGCTAGATCGGTGTCCCGATTAGCAGAATAAGTATTAATAAAAAATAAAGAATCGACTGTACGGTGTTCGCCAGGCCAGCTAGTAAGGAATAAAATACCATACCCTAATGGTATGTCACGGCAGAGATGAATAAGCTTTATTATTTGGTCTCATTTTGAAGTGAGTCCAGTATAACCGCTTAGAATACTCTTTTACGAGCGAAAACAAATGGTTGAATCATGTTGCATATACTTGAGATGCTGGCTCGTCTACCCTTCGACTGGTTTTTTCGAAGGTTTTCTTATAAGGAAGGAATTTTATCATTTTAAGGAAGAAACAACGGAACTTTAACTTGCAATTATTAATTGTACCTTGTAAGGCTGGTTGATAGCGCATATAGCATATTATAGTTGCCTAATTAGGTATTTGGTTGACAGAGGTATTCATTGCTATTAGCCAATAATAGCCGAGTAATTCGGCTACTAATACATATTACTAAGGTCTCCAGTCTATTATAGTCCGATAAATTATAGCGAAATTATAATTAAGTAACGCATTTTAACGTGTTTCATTTTTATTTTATTTTTTTTAAATTTTCACAACTGAGCGTTTTTTAAGTCCGTTTTTGCGCACTACCTTTGTGGAATCAGCTGCCCACTGAAGTATTTCCGAAGCACATTTCAAGAAATGAGCGTATGAATTAATAGGCCGTCGACGCACTCGCGAGCCCTCTTAATTGAGTGTCCAAGGGTATCACTTACCATCAGGTAAGCCGCATGCCAAAGAAAAAAGGGCAAAATAAAGCAAATAAGCAAAAAAATAAGCGAAAACAATACAGAATCTCGGAAAAATTAACAATTTATAAAGAACTTTACGTATTTCAGTCACTCTACTCAGTTATTTTAATTAACAATATTTCATTAAATACACAAGTTTGACAAATAGAATGATTTACATACACTTCGTTTTGCACCAATTGATATTAATTTACTATTTCCAGATCCGCCACTTATCTTGATTTATTAACGTCACATATTCACTGATTTGAAATATGTACTAGGAAACTGACCGTCGCTTTCCCGAGAAGTTAAAAGGCAGTATTTATTATTTATACATGTGAGAACTCGCCGTATGCTTCGTCTATTTATTTTTGTAGCGTTTCCTTGGTTGAATTTTGTAGTATTAATGTATGTATTTTCATTTTAGAAAACCCACCCATATGAATGGAAATATAAATTTTATACCGTCGGCAATGTGTTAAATGTTTTTTTAGTGGGATTAAGACGTAGTCAATGACAATAAAACCTTGCATAACATCAGGTAGCCGTTTGCCCGTTTGCCCCCTGATCTATAATAAAAACAAAAGTATATGTAGAAAAATACATCATATTAAAAGCGTCACAGCGCAGTATAGACAATCCACCATATTCCTATTAATATATAATAAATTCCATACAATAGTATTGCTACAACAAAACAGAGATAAATGTTGCAATTTTGCGTCTCTTGCGGTTATGGTATAATAAAGAGTCCCTTTCCTAGAACGATCAAGCATACCAATGCCAAATGCTATGTTATAATTATAAAGTTTATAAGACTAACACGTAAAGGGAAATAATACGCTCATTGATGAATACATACACTCACACACAGATACTTCATGTGGTTTCCTTATATATAATTATTTTGTGAATGTTGCAACCTCTTATGCATGTATAATAATAATTGTTTATTAAGCATAAATTTACACTACGTTTTATGACCTTCTGGCGATCCATGGTACTCTTACCTTTAACAGGCATTAGTCTCACACAAACTAGCATTTCATTCTAATTAAAAAAAACTGATGCTTTATTTTTTGTACTATGTATGTAAGTTTTTGTGAGAAAAATAATGATTATTATTATTTATTCTACTTAAATATTATACAATTAAATGAATACATAAAAACATATTTAACCCAATACAATATGTAATATCATAACCCAACCTCGTAGGACCACAGAACCAAAAAACTGCATTGAAATTTAACTAAACGTTTTGTTCAGTTCAAATATCAAATTGAAAGTAAGCGAAGCGGTTTATGAACAAAAAGATAACAAATGTCAACAAACAATAAACGATCGCGCCCATTAATTCTCAACAATTCAGTTTTCACGAACGGACTTTTTTGTTATTGGCCCCGGCCAATGCAGCTGGGCCTTTGTCCCGGTGTATAGGAACATGCAACAACGCACAAGTCATTCGTAAGGGTCGTTGATTCTATGTAACTAGTGTATAATGTGAAATAAATTGTACGAAGTGACAGATGGTGATAGAGCAAGGGGCTTTGAGTGGAGGTTTAATGCTTTTTTAAACTAATCACAGTTCCACGAATGCAGTCAATTCTCTTTTTGCTATTTTAAATATTAAAAAAACAAATATTTGCCAATATATCAATTTTAATCAAATTGATTTCATATCGCTCAACTAATCTGTGTTCATAATGCCTAATAAAAAAGTAATCGAAATACTATTGCGCTTCAAATCGTCCTGGTAGGCAGATAACGTATGCAATATACAATATACATGCATATATAATAGTATAGACTATAGAGTAATATGAAATCTTCTTATTTATGTTGAATCTAATGACATTGGTTTCGATGAGCTAAAAGTAAAAGTAAAAAAAACATTTAATCATGTAGGTAACATAATGTACACTTATGACTCGTCAGTAAAGAAATACATATTAATGCTTCTAATTTTACATTTGCTATATTTGTGAATCCGGGCGAAAAAAGCCGGCAACGCACTTGCGAGGTTTCTGGCAGTGTAAATGTCCATATCAAAAATCATTAGATGAGCTTCCTGCCTCCTTCCTTCCTTACTTCGTATTTTGACTATGCGCTAACTTGATCATAAAACTTTTTAGACAAAACAATACTTCAATTTTTTTTTTAATTACCTTGATTCTTAGAAAGCTAATCAGAATGTCACATAGCACTATAAATATGTACACAGCATCTTAATTTCAAACATAATTAAATATCCGTTTGATCTCTTAAGCTTTTATAGTAATTTTATATGCATTTTAGATTTTAAACTTATCTGTTCCACACATTAAATATTGCATTAAATATTTCGTTCTAAATCCAAAAAACTGTTTGAATATAAATTAAATTCATTATTGCGTTTAACAACGGGGTGATATGGAGTCGATTTTATTCCTATATAGAATTGAACACTGCATTATGTGCGTAGGCGATCATGCTTAATGAAATTTCAAGTAACGATTGGTCGTTTTTTAAAGGACGATTGATTAATGGGCTTCTATCTTTGGTAATTTTATTAAGTGTCATGTCTTCGAGTCTTGGTCTCTCTCTCTCTCTCTTCAGTCTGAGCTCATATCTGAGCGTCGTGGTCAGCAAAGAAACATCTGGATCAGACAATCCGTTTCCTCCGGTGTCTGTCTAGCGCCTCTCTTTAACAGTATTTTAAGGACGATGAGTCTTTGACTTGATCGGTCCATCTGGTTGGTGAACGGCCACGTGATTTTGCCTTCTGTGCTACCAACCACGATCAGTTTCTCCAAGTTCTCATAGCCCCTGTGCATTGTATAGCCGAAATAAGTTTTAATTGTCTTGGTAGAAGTGGCCAAATACGCAATGCGTGAGGTATATTATTAATATACGCAATGCGTGAGATATATAATAAAAAGGTATGAAGATTCGATGTTTGTTTCACGCATCAAAAAATAACTTGTTTAAATTCAAATGAATATAAACTTTTGAATACAACAAACAATTTTGAATACAAAGTAAATTTTCAACTCAATAAAGTTTTTAAATTGAAAAATGATAAACATCCAATGAATTTTGTATTGCGTCCGACCTTCGAAGCAAAGTGGAATCTCAATTAGAACATTTATCATACGACCTGCAACGTGCCTTCACTTCATAATTTTTCTCTCAATAACACGCGTAGATCTGGAACTTGGCGAACTATATACCTATAGTTATATTGTATTTTAACATCTTATATCTCAGTCATAGAATATATCTTCTAAAATATAAAATTCTCGTGTCACAATGTTCGTTCCCATACTCCACCGAAACGACTTGACCGATTCTTATGAATTTTTTATGCATATTCAGTAAGTGTGATAATCGACAACTATCTTTCAAACCCCTAAATGTTAAAGGTGTCCACCCCTAAATTTTTATTTTTATTTTTAGATACAATTTTTTTATGATAAAGCATACAAAAATACACACAACCCTTAATTTTCACCACTCTACGATCAACCCTTATTTTTCATTTGTAAATTAAAATCTTATAACTTGAACTCTGAGGTTTATATAGAGAAAAATTCACAGAAAAACCTAAAAGGTCATTCCAGAAAACCGAACAGTCTCTAGGGTAGCATAGCAAAATATTCCATTTTGGGATGTACTATACAGGTTGGCTAAGTAAAATCACATTAAGGAGAAACGAAGTGCGCGGGGGCAGCTAGCTATATATAAAATCAGCCTACGACAATGTGAATAAATGAAACGAAGTAATTTATTACTTTTTATTGTGATTTTTCTTCAAATATTCAAAAGCACAGTTTAAGTAGGGGAAATATAGGTTCATTTAAGACTGGTTTTGAATTAGCTTGTGCTAATTAGAAGATGGCAAAATATATAAAAAATAAGCCACCTCTTAGGTCTTCTCCTGTTGTTAGCTTAATGCCATATTTCTTTCTTCTTCTTTAGACTCTTTTCATGTAATTACACAGATCATAACAGCAATTAAATTGTTCATAATGCTTTAGCTTTATTAAGCTTCTTCGGTTTATTTCTATTTGGCAAAAATCATATTAAAAATAACCCCATATTGATATGATATGATAATAACCATGATTTGATAGAAAACAGTATAAAAATATTATTTTATAATAAGTAACTTTTGAATTACTATAATAAAGTGTTTTTGAGATTGAGAGGGGTAATCAAATTAATATCTCATTTTGGGGCCACCCCCTATGGAGAGTACAATCCAATTACACGAAAATTGAAGGGATGAATAGGCCGCGTTCAAGGCAATACACAAGTTTACATTATACCGCATAAGGTGATATTCCTGATATCGTAGATTCGAATCCCGGCAGCACAAACGGACTTTTCTTTCGTAATACATAATCGTTCTGACAGAGTCGCCCATTTATATATATTTAACAATTTAGCTCATCTACGAAATTTAATTCCAGATTAGTTTACTTTAAAGAAACATAGCTTCCAACTAGATATGACTTATTTAAAACATTATTAAACGACAAAGAGCAGTGATGGCCTAGTGGCTTCAGCGTGCGACTCTCGTCCCTGAGGTCGTGGGTTCGATCCCCGGGTGTGAACCAATGGATTTGTGAACGCATGAACGTTGAAGGCAAACATCGTGAGGAAACCGGCTTGCTTTAGACCCAAAAAGTCGATGGCGTATGTCACGCACAGCAGGCCGATCACCTACTCGCCTATTAGATTGGCAAATGATTATGAAACAGATACTGAAACCTGAGGTCCAGACCTAAAAAGGTTGTAGCGCCACTAATGTTTACATTCGACGACACGAAAGTATCTTAACGGCTGTCAAAGTTATAATGCGTCAATAATTTACTTTTCACATTTACGAGTAGTACTTGGTGGCGACGTCGTGAAACGTATTTTACATTGGCTATAGAGTGTAGAGCCTTGGACTACTTTGAATGAGCTTATTCAATTTCACGAAACTCAAAAATTAATAGAGCAAAGTTCGCTAATGAGCCTCCGAATTAGTTCGGTGATAAATGTTTAAACTTAAAATTAGGTCGCCTAATGGGAACTCGAAGTTTTTCATACAAATCTCGAGGGTGCCGTGACCAGCTTACGGCTTAAGATTTATTTTTGCTTTATATTAAATGAATGAAGGAACATATTCACTACTATTCTACAAATTTTTCGAGACAGTTGTGAACTACTTAAATAACTTAATACTATTTCGAATCTACAATTTGTGTCTATATTCCAACCAATCTTAATGGTTAAGTGTCAAATTAATCGACCTTGCTGTCAAAAGACCTGTGACGTCATTTATAATCTGTGCGTCTGATCAGTACGATGATGAAATATCCTGAATCGCTCTATCGTAGCTTTTTTAAGCTCTGGCGGACAATCAGTTGGTAAACTGGTTAAGGAATCCTTTAAGTTGGAGAAACAGTACACCTAAGATCCATCAAAGGTTTCTTCAAGCTAGAAAATAGTTTTTAATGTTCTTTGAAAGACTAAAATAATTTACCGTCGAAACATCGTAAATTCAAGAAAAGTTTTAAACTAAAATATTTCTCCATTATTTACCGCAAAATTTCCAGCAGCTTCAGAATAAGAACACATTTAACCACACAAAGGCAAATAAAACGTAAAGATATTTTATATTTAAGTCGTGACATCGCGCCACATATTCCAGCAATAAAGAATATCATATACACTGTGAGGGCGTTAAGCCGCCCGAACAAAGAGCAGCAAAAAGATCGCACTTTTCTCGCAAAAACGCCACAAGAATAACTAAATCCCACTTAAGGCTAATATCAGATCCATTTAAGTTTCCATTGCGTCAGAAAATAAAACCGTACGCTTTGAGGGCAATACTGGGTCAGCAATGTAATGGGACAGATCAGGATTATCGCGGATTCTGAGAAACCATTGTCACTCGACTATGTGATATTTATCATACAGAGCCATTGTGCGACCACGGGCTATTGTTGTAGGCTATGTACAGTGCAGACTCAATTTACAAAGAAATATAGGTTTGATGAAATATTACAGTACGTGGGTGAAGCGGACATTTATGATTCCAATTTGAAGATTTATCATTATGCGGACCGGCGTAGGCTTTAGGATTACAAATGAATTGTCTCTTTGACAGCTGTTTATATTCAACATAAACAAAAAAAAGTGCGTGCGTACAAAGTACACATGTCAAAAGTGAAACTTATTTGGCAAAATAATTTTTAAGTCTTGTTCATATTTATACAAATCTGAAAATTTACATGTACAGCTCACATCTGCGCTTCCGATCGAGGGATCTCCATTGAAGCTGAGCGGAGAGGAGATGTGTCAATAACACAATTCTTATTGGTTGTTTGAAAAACATCTCCTCTCTGTCTCCGCTTTGGTGGAGTTCCGGCCTTAGAGGGAGGGAAACAGGAAGATATTATGTTAGGAATTTAATGGATTTAATTGTCATTGAAATATTAAAAGTGTCGAAAATTAATACAAATTAAAAAAAAAATTAAATTTATTTCTTCGATAATAAAAACACGTGGCATTTTAATGTACAATTCGTAATGAGATTTCAATAAATTATTTTGCATAAAATTTAAAATACTAATATTTCATAAATTCTCTTTACGAAATTTTAATTTTAAAAATAGAATTTCTATAATGTAATTCGCCCTTCTCACTCTCTCTCAATCGTTCTCAATCGCACTCTCCCATCATCGACAAAAACGCTGCACATCTTCGTGATGTATCCGTAAAAATTTACCCTCATGCGCTTAATGAAGTTTCACTTTAAAAAAATTATCTAGAAGCACACCGCACGCTGTTACTTCATGTGACGAATTCTGTTAGTTCCACAGATGTGTTCAACGAGTCGTTAACATATCTGAAAATGAACTCTATCCCCTTACAATTAAGTTTAAAATTAAACGATGGCCATATCGGTAATGTTATTGTTGAAATATTATTGCATCGTTAGTAGCTCGCTAATTGGTGTTATGATTCCATTAGCATTGTTATGTGTGTGTTAAATTACTGTTTAAGGTTAAGGCTCACAAAAAGATTTTTGACATTGACAATTGATTGACACTACCTCAAGTATGTCACGTGGTTTGTTGCACAGAAAAACAATTGACGTTTGTTTCACGTATATCGTGCAAAGGTTTGGAATTCTCGTCTCCATTTAGTAGCTAATTATAGTTGAAGTATCAAGGTTTTAGAATCATTTTACAAGTGTACATCAGTGACAGAGCAATTTTGGAAATCCAAAAGACATCATCGCGCTCACTCTTCGGTCTGTGGATTTTGGCATTCATTATTTCACGATCGGATTACGAGAGCTCTTCAAAAGTACGCTTCAACATTAATTAGCTCTCAGCAAATAGAATGACACCTTTTTAAGTGCTTTTTAAAATAACATTTTAATATTGTGTTTCAATTTGAAGTTAATTTAAAATTGTAAAATTAGCATATTTCTTACGAAAGGAATGGATGCTTCAGAGTTGGGAACTTAAAAAATACACGATAAAAATTTGTATCTCGAAGACGCGAACGCTTGAAGCTATGTAGAACATGCTATTGTTCTTTCGTCTTTCTGCACTTGGTGATACATACTCCAATGGATATATAGCTTGGTAATGTAATATTTTTCTTTGAAAGATATGTTTTATTCCGAGGGCTTGCGACTCTTAACCCTTGAAAATATCGTTGGTAGTCGATTTGTCTTAGAACCTAAAAACACAATGCTAATCAGTCCGATAAATACAGTCCGAAGTGATAACACGAATTATCGTTTATTTATTAATATTTAATTCATCTGTCATTTAAATATCGTTCCGCATGACAGAGATATGTAGATTTACATTCACTCCGATATTCTAAACCCGGCTACAATAACATTAAATAGCTTTTAATGAGGTCGAAAGATAATCCTACCGTTAAGTAGGTACAGGTATCGCTAACAATAAATTAAGATTATTATCTAAAGGTGAAATTATGTTATTAATTGTTTGTATACCGGAACGGCTGTGGCGAGTTCATTTCCGCTAAAGACACCTGTCGGGTTGACCTACTTCCGAAGATTATATGGTATCCCACTTCCGGTGTTTCCGCGAATTTTTAAGTATTGAAGGCTTGGTAATTTCAAAGATCTTTGCTTGTGTATATTTTGTATCTTATATGTATATCGAGAATATATGATTATACTGACGGTTAGTAGTTTCGGGTAATGAAAACCTTTCTTTTGTCATATATAGAGTATAAAGACCCAAGACCCGGTTTGTTTTAATTGTTTTTTTTTGAAAAAATTAATTTTATTTAAAGAAAAAAAAATCTTTTTAACTACTAATCACTACATACGCTTTGACCAACCGAAAGTATTTGCGAATGAAAAAAGATTCTTCCCAAGATTGGTACGCGAAGCCATTCACATCAAAAAACACCCCAATTTCAATAGAGAAGACGGCCTAAAATTGTCAAACACCTATCCATAATATCCAAATTAAAATCTCAAGAAAAACAATCCGCGAAAATAGAGGAGACCGTGAGCCATTTTTGCCAAAACCCTCCATTTTTTAGTCGATACCAACTCCAGTGAAATAAATAGAGATAATGCAACTTTCTCTACAGCTGTGATACTTTTTGACATCCAACACCTTTTGTCTTCAGTCACCGTGACCACGCACGCTGTAATAAAGCACGCGAAACGTCGGATAAATTTAAAATTATGTTAAATAGTTGTAAATTTATAATAATACATAACTTTAATCCGGTTAAAAAGTTTTATTTTTCGTTTAAATGTGTAAAGGTTATGTCAATCAAAGACAATACTAAATGAATTTTATATTTAGTGTTTTACAGTTACATTTAAATATACATTTCCTGAAAGGTAATCTGTTTTTTTAAAAACGAACGAACCGGACATTTTTACTGTATACGGCGAAATATCTTAGTTCCACAATCCACACATGTTTAGTATCTCAAATAAATCTTAAATTATAAAAGCAATTTGCGTATATTTATAGGGAGGAGAATGAATCAGAGAAGTTGAAGTGCCGCACGATATTGGGGAAGGGTTAAGCTCATAAAACTGCAATATCCGTTCATTCATATCGCTTAATCACTTTATCTTCCCTTCGTGCCAACCCCAGCCAGACTATCTTCCTAAATTATTCCTTGAATATATACTAGCTGTGCCCGGTTTCACCCGCGTGTTTCGAGAAATAGACCATCCAACACAAAAACCTTCACCTTGTACAAGACAGAAGAGACCTGTTGCTTCAGCAATATTATTATAATGCATGTATTATTGTTAGTAATAATAATGCTTTATAATTTAGCTAACATAAGCATTACGAGTGTGTGAATCCACTATCGCTTGAGACATACCCTGAAATTTCAGTCGAAACTAAGCTATATGACTGTTTTAAAATGTAGTGACATTAACATATTATTATACAATAGCTGACCCGGCAAACGTTGTTTTGCCATATATATTATTTCTAGGAAACATATTTTAGTGCAATAAAATTAACTATCTACTATAATAAAAATAGAGGTTGATCGTAGAGGAGTGAAAATTAAGGGTTGTATGTATTTTTGTTTACTGTATCATAAACATAAAAACATAGAAAATTGTCTAAAAATAAAAATTAAATTTAGGGGTCCACTCTTAACATTTAGGGGGATGAAAAATATATGATGTGCGATTCATTTTTTTTTTTTTTTATGAGATAGGGGGGCAAACGAGCTTGCGGGACCTAAAAGGGCAGTCTACGCAGCCCAAAGACACCCATTTTTAGTGGGTGCGTTGCCGGCCTTTTCGATTCAAATCGAGCCATTCCGCAGCGGTTTAATTACAGACGCCGTGACACGAGAATATATAACTTGTATTTAGCTTATGTAATTGAGAACTGTTTTATTATAAACAAAGAAAAGAATATCAGAATTTGTGACAACGATGCTTCCACCTGCTGTGGAACGCATTTTATCGCTGTGGGCTCTGTAAATACAGAATATTGTAGACTATAACAAGGGCCGCACGTGTCGCTACGCGCCGCTGGGCACACACTCGGTTCAAATAAATTCTACCCGTTCGACCCTTACTTTGTTTTACCCTTGTTATTATTTAACTAAAACTTTCCACTTGATAGTTATGTGATTGTTTGCACGACACTGTACTGAACAACAATGGTATCTATGGCGAAACTTTGGGGCCCACTAAATACAATAATTTAACCCGTGAGAATCAGACGAATATTTGATGTGCAGTATTTATAAAGCAATAAAGAAATTGTTCCGTAAAATTGGGACTTACTTCCGTAATTATATACTCATATCAAAAAAAATTAACCTGGTACATTCGAACCTCTAAGAGTCTATGATATTCTCACACATCTAAGCTTGCTATACTTGGCTACAGGTTTGATAACTATAAATAAAGATTTTCTAAGCCTTAAATATTTTGTATCTAGTAATCGAAACTGCGACCTCTTGGTTAAACAATAAATAACAAACTACAACAAATAGATCAAATAGCGATAGATAGTTTTCATATCGATAAATAAATTAAAGAAGACTTTGATGATATACCGCTATAATAATAAGGCATCTAAATCCATTTAATTGTTTAAATATATACATTGAATTCACAAAAATAGCCTCACAACCGCTAAATTAATTTACAGCAAAATATCTAGCAGCTTGTTTGAATTAAAATGAACACTAAAGAACAAGCTAACATGTGTGAATTCAGCTTACGTTGCCAATTTCATCCTGAGCAGTCCGCGGTGTTTGTTTGCGTATACCCTATACGCAAATTTGAACCTTATTGACTCTCTATCATAAATAAAGATATATTACAATAAAAAAAAATACTAATAAATTATATAGTATTCTATGTCGATAGTCCTACGAGATTAGTTATAACGCTTATCACTATTACCTACTGCCTTAATGAAAACACTGGTCCTGAACAACCTTTAAAAAATAACAAACAAACTGAGAAGTGGTATTGTATGGTTGCCAAGCTCTACTGGTACATGTTAAGGTAAACAGCAGTTGACAGTAGTTGTTGTTTTCGTAACGTACGTACGTAAATTGGTATAATTTTGTTAATAGATATAAATACGATTATACATAGCTAAACGTTTCGCTTTTCTCGCAAGTTTTATAAAAGTAATTAGTGTTTTTTGTCATTGATTACGAATTGCTAATGCAATGGTAAGTCAAATAATCGTAAGTAGTAAGCAGAACATTCAACATAACTTGACTTAATGTCCTAAAACCCCTAGATGGGGCAGAGGGCGTCCACAGTGAGTGTCCTTCGCGTTCGGTCTCGAGCCTCGTATTTCACCTCGCTCCAAGTCCTTCCGGATTTCTTTGCATCAATCTATACGACGTCAGGTTTGCTTGAGACAGCCATGCTTTCTTTACGAGTTCCAAAAATCCAAAATAGTTAGGAAATAATTGGAACCTCCATTTCCTTGCTGGCTAATCGGGGGTTCAGAATACAGCGGTTGACGAAGAGTTGGAGCAGGTGCGAGATGTCGATTCAACGTAACAATTTGAGTAATCTAATATATAAAATTCTCGTGTCACAGTTTTCGTTGCCATACTCCTCCGAAACGGTTCGACCGATTCTCATGAAATTTTGTGTGCATATTGGGTATATCTGAAAATCGGACAACATCTATTTTTCATCCCCCTAAATGTTAGGGGTAGTCCACCCCTAAATTTTTATTTTTATTTTTTAAACAAAATTTTTAATTTCAATTTTTTTATAAAAATACATACAACCACTAACTTTCACCCCTCTACGATCAACCCCTATTTTTTTATTATAAATGATATGGCAAAACGACGTTTGCCCGGTCAGCTAGTTAAATTATAAAATTAATAATTAGATTTTTATTTTTAAATTCTTCTCATTTCGACGGTCACACGATATTAATATGAATTAACAACCTTTTATTCCTAATTCGTACAAATTTGAGAACATAAAATTACCTTTCACCATTCTCAACATATTGCGTGATCTAAAAATATAAAGGTCGAATATTTGATACCGCCATTTATTTTACAAATTTATAGGCTTTGTGAACTTTATCGTTTTTACCTTGTTCAATCCACTCACCTATTACTATATTTTACCTAACACGGCCTGGGATCGTTCCATATTTTTTACCCAACGGTGAATCGCCTGAATTTTTATTACAATTAGGCGTAATATATTATTGGATATAGACTTTTGAACGCACCTGTAACGTTTTCATGCAGTGATTTTTATTAGGGTTCAGGAAAAGACGCCTTTTCGATACTTAAGTTCTTTAACTATTGAAGGATAACTAACGTTTGTCATCATTTAATTATACAGAGTTTTTTATATATTATCCTTATAATTATTTTTTTGTATTTTAAATTACGTATCGCACTCTTGCCCTTCTTCACAAATCTTTTTTTATGTTTTCTTTAAGGGTTGTCTAGAAGAGTTTGCTTAATAGTGTTAAGGCCACCCATATTTTTATAGTTTTTTAACTTTATTGTTAATATTATTATTTAATTTTTTTTAAAGTGTAAATAAAAAAAAACTTTATTTTGACTTAGCATAATATGCAATCAATTTAACTATCGATGTTCTGTAAATGGAACCTTTTTATATAGAAGAATGTAATAATTTTTATAATCATCTAAAGTAAATTTTTTTGTATGCCAACATTTTTTGTCTTGTTAAAATCATCACAGACAAAATTTAAATGGTTATTATTCACTGTATCTAGGATATAACCTTTAGGTTATAGTATTTTAAGTAAAGTTACCTATTTGGACTAAGTATATACACAGAATCACTAAATATCTCCTGAGTTTATATTAAAACTTTTATAAAGCGATTGGGAATTGGGGTTTGAAAAAACTTTATACATTGTTTACTCTCTCTTGTCTTTACATGAACTTTCAAATTGCCTAAAGCTCACACTATTTTGCTTTGGCTATCAGGTGAATTGTCCCGTCTCGTGCGTTAAGTGCACAAAACCGTCAGCTCACAGTCAAGCACACTTGAGACAAAGGATCGCACAGGGTGCCTGCCTAGTGCCTACACTTCACCTGATATAGAGAAAGCGAAGCAAGTGTGCTTAATAGTTTTGAGCTTGCCTTGCGTACTCACTTTGCTTAAGTCATTTTGTAAACGAGATTTTTGCTTCAAAGGCTATTTAGAAGTGTACATATCTTATTGTCATATTTTTTACAAAGCTGAAAATTTTAAATTTTGGCAGTTTAGAGACATCTTTCTAACTTTCCTATTATATTTGTATACATACGTTAAATTTAGAAAAATAAATCAGTGGCGCTACAACCTCTTTAAGTCTTGGCCTCAGATTTCTGAATCTGTTTCATGACAATTTTTCAATCTAATAGGCAAGTAGGTGATCAGCCTCCAGTGCCTGACACAAGCCGTCGACTTTTTGGGTCTAAGACATGTCGGTTTCCTCACGATGTTTTCCTTCACCAAATGTTAAATGCCATCATAGAAAGAAAGTCCATTGGTGCACAGCCGGGGATCGAACCTACGACCTGAGGTATAACAGTCGCACGTTGAAGCCACTAAGCCACTAGGCCAACACTACCAACACCAACTTTTTCTGCGGGTATTTGCAATCAGCCCTAATGCTATGAGCGATCTGTTCTGTGGTGCTGTCATGTGGTGTGACTTCCCATTGTAAGCATCTACTCATGCTCTGCCTAAAGCTACTGCCGGTCTTCTAGCTCTAGAAAAATTATCTCATCTAAAACATTGCTAAGACTTCTGTAAATTATTTTCTGTATAGCTTCCCCATTTAATATAACATTTTTTTAATGCTATACGAATCATAAACAAATATGTATCTCAAGTCGTAGTCAACAACATTATTATTTGAATTTCCATTTAAAGTAGAAATATAAACATTGTAAAACTAAACAGACATAAATAAAAGAGATGTTCGCTGGTGCAAAGTATATAATAAAAATATGCAATTCCACACATTCAATGAAATCAAATCAAAATACGTTTATTCAGTTTAGATGCGTCTTAGGGCATGCTTATGAATGTCAAAAACGTTTACAAAATTTGCGAAAGAGCAAGACTACGCCATCCGTTCGCAAAACTACCAGGAGGCCTTGTTCTGAGAAGAACGGGCAAGAAACTCAGCAAGTTTTACCCTCCCTCTACATTACAATTATTCAAAGGAAAATGTCATAAACCACAATTCCACACATTACATACAGTATCTCTCGTAAAGGACATGAATCCTAAAGCGGTCAATTAACTAACTGTGGGAACTATCACACAATCTATTGACTCAACAATGGCGCCCTAAAGTACCTTTCACCCAGTCGTTGATGCAGATTTTCGATCTATAAACGGTCTAATAACGCAGAAAGTAGACGTTTCCCTCTGTCCATTATCGATACACGTTACTATGGTATTGTCTGGCGATATGCCAACTTTCTGTGGAAATAAAGGATTCTGTGATTTTACGAGTTTTGTAATATAATTCATAGAAATTCTATTCTAATTAATACGTTTTCAGATGTGTTTGTTTTATTACACACGGAAATAATCGAGAAATCATATTTTGGTGTTCTTATATAATTCAACGAGAGCAGTACCTAGTGGTAGTGGTAATTTATTTGTTTATTAAGAAAAATATAATAAAAATCTTTATAATTTTTTCTCAAAATAACTTAGTAAAAAGTTAGTTTAAGTAAAAGAAGTGACAGTTATATTACTATTATAAATTTAAAAAATGTGTGCGTGTACTAGGTGTACACACGTAAGAAGTGAAACTTCTTTATGACCTTATTTTTCGAAAAATGATCTACTATATGCAACTTAACGAAATTGGTTAAATAAAGTTTAACAAAAGGCTTTATTATCATGAATACAAATACAATTATTTAATTTTACCTTATTACTACTATGATTATTACAGAATTTCATTAATTGTAATAGAATTATTAATATCATTGTTATCGTTATTATATATTTTTGTTATTAATGGCTTAGAATCTCTGCGGATCAACCGTGGTAGGGACAAGAAAAAGATTCAAAAAGCAACATGGCGCCTAACCGAAAAACGTGACGATTTGCTACAAAATTTCTTCCATACGTCGATAAAGAACTTTCATTCCAACGCCGATAAAGAAGTTTGACTTCAAAAAGCAACATGGCGCGTAACCGAAAAATGTGACGCGTAACGAAAAAATGTTACATTATTTTTTTTTCCAACCTCGATAAAGAAGTTTCACTTCATTAATTGTCTTACATCTATTTAGGGAATATGCTAGTTTGTGTGAGCAGTGAGACTGATGCCTGCTAAAGGTAGTACCTGTGTTACAGGTCATCAGTCCTTCACCACTACACTAATATGATCAAGAAACAGAAACAGAAATCTGAGGCAAAACCTAGACGTTCTTAAATATATTTATTTAGACAAAGAAATCGCGTTTGATTCTTTGTTCTAACTGCTATCTGCAAGTATTTCTTTGAAGGTTTTCTTCGTTTGGTATTTTTATGTGTACAAGAAACACAGGCAGTGTTTGCACATGTTGTGGATCAGGTAAATGATACATTTCTAACCAAACCAAAACAAAAGAAGAATAGCAGAAATTATTGTTTTATTACTTAAATATATATGCATAATGTGGGTGTCTGTCAAGGGACCTCACTTGAAATTTATTTTACGATCTCGCATGATTAAACGCTCAATCAATTTTAATGTCATTTAAAAAATGCAAAACGCGAAGATATTTTATGTGTCTCATAAATGTCAGTTTTCGTTTATTGGTGAACATAAATATAACATTTAATTATGGCTGTTAACATTTTTAAAACGTTCATCTAGAGCAAACCATATTTTTGTGTCAGATATAAAATTGAGTAACATTTATTTATAAGTATGAAGTTCCACCTGACATGAGAGACCTATTGTGTCTTAATGACAATTTAAAGGCCATTTTCTTCATAGAGTATACAATCACTCGTCTTTTCAAAGAGTTCCCGAAGATACCAGACTGAATTTAGACGATTTAATGTCATTATTAATTACAAATTAAGTCCCGTCACCCTTAGGTAGACAAATTTGCTAATTACTTTATAATTTGTATAATACACTTATGAGCAGTGTTGGCTTCAGCGTGGGACTCTCATCCCTGACATCGTAGGTTCGATCCCCGGCTTTGCGCCAATGGACTTTCTTTCTATGTGCGCATTTAACATTCGCTCGAACGGTGAAGGAAAACATCGTGAGGCTGATCACCTGCTTGCAACATTATCATGAAACAGATACAGAAATCTGAGGCCCCCACCTAAAAAGTTTGTAGCGCCACTGTTTTTTTTTTATAATACACTTATATTCCAAGCTATACCTAAACTTGTTTCCATTCACATTCTAAACTTTTATCTAGGGCTAATAAAGCAATGTTTTTGAAGGCTAATAATATGGACTTAATATAGTTTGAGGGATAAAACACCGCAACACAACGGTTTCATTAAAATTAATCGGAAACTTTTGATACTTACCACTTAGTGTAATGGCCCGTCAGGCCGGTAGCACTACAATAAATTATGATTAATCGGCGGTTATCGAGACACCCATCTAAACAGTAATTAAGTTTCATATCATTTTATAAGCTGATAAGATCGACTGATTAGCGCGCCGGGATTACGGCCATCTTTATACATTCTTTCAAAAAATTAACGATTTAAGGACTTTTGTATAATACAAGATTACGCTTAGAGGCTTATGTTTTATTACTTGAGTGTGTAGTCTACATGGATAGCATCTTTCATAGAACGGCATGTGTCATATAAGATGCCTATATCGAATCGTAGAGCACTGTTGTCCTAGTGGCTTGCGCTTGCGACTTTTATCCCTGAGGTCGTAGCTTCGATCAGATACAGATTAGATACGAAATACCACCCATATTACCTCGACGTCCGTCGTTCCACAACTGAGCGTTTTTTAAGGCAGTTTTGGCCGCGCACCACCACTAACTGTAACCAGCCGGCCACTAAACCACTTTGACCCTAAGTCTTTTAAAAAAAAAAAAAAAAATGAATCTCTTAAAAATTCCTGAAACTTGCGAGTCTTCGCTATGTGAGTGTCCATGGGTGGCGATATCACTTAATATCACATGAGCCTCATGCAAAAAAATGCACTACTTAAAATTGGAAATGGATCATCTTTATTTGGTAGTATTATAGAAAAACAGTTGATATAATTGGTTTGCTATGATAAATTTTCCGTGATTTAAAAATAATCGCTGCATTTTGAACCTCCCTTATGATCCCCCTCCATATTCAAAAGTCCAGTATTTATAAACAAAAGTGACCCTAAAAATTCTCACGATGCTAAAGCGGAAATAAAAACATAATACGAACAGATGTAATATCTATAATGTTGCAAAACGAGTTAATAATCTGCTTCTTTTTAATGTTATTTAAGAATTAAAGTTGTTAAGGCTCAACGGATATCAGAAATTTGTATAACTTGGTTGAGTTTTTTATACTTTTTCGTATACTTTAAGCGTTTATCTTAATATATAAAACTAATTTGGACTTTTTCGAACATTCACAACTCGGCTGGACCGACTTTTGATGATTTGTTGAATCTGTTTTCGACCCGAATAGCAGTATGAATAAAAACAATATACGGTAGACTCTTCCCTCAAACTAAAAAAGAAGAAAGAATATAAGTAGATAGTAATTACAAGTCAGAAATGTCAAATACTTATGCGTGCGTTCAAAAATGTATTTTGAGTAATCTTGAGTATTGGAATTCGGTGGCAATAGTGAACTTATATTTATTGTTCATTCATTGTATAACTTTCATAATAAATTAAGTTCAGCTAATCTGTAACACGACATTTATGACTGTTAGACGGTACGAAGTTCGCCGGGTCAGCTGATATAAAAGATCTATAAAAATATTTTTTCTTTTTGCTACATTACTTCTATATTCTTATAATGCCCTGATATATTTCAATATGTTGGAGCAATGGCGCTGGTATCAGCTGCCATTTTTATTATAATTTAATAACATTAAAGTCAAATTAGTTCAAATCTATAGGGTTATTAGATTTGCCATTATTAATAAATCTGTAAATTTATTACATTATAATGCTCCGAGAAATATAATCTTTACCAATATTAATAGGAAATTATCTCTAATCTATTGGACGGAAAATATTTATTTTTCGTACAAATATTTATTGATATTAATTTCCTCTAGATACATATTTGCGCCGCCTCACAACTGAATGAAACAACATTATTATTAACAGTACATTGTGGCTTCGATTCGTCCACACAGCTTCATTCGAATTGGTACACTAAGAAAGCTCACTATCATAGAGCAGTTAAATATAACATAGAATTTTCTGGGCAAGAATATATGATAGTTAGCCTCTTTGCCCCTAATTACCCAAAAAAAGAGGCTGGTGGACTTATCTTAACCCACTTAGGAGACATATAATTCAGTCAAATAAATGATACGATAAAATTTGGGTTGCAATAACTTCATAAGTATTTGAAAAACAAAATATTCTTAACCCCATAATGCGGTCCGAACACGTTCACAAACAAGAACCAAACGGTTAGTTTTCACGGCACTTGAAGTGCACAATCTTGAAGTTTAGGACGTGGTGGATTTTTCAAAGTAAGCACTCGCAGTGCGGTTCCACGCGGAACGGCGGAAACTTTGTGGAATTCGAACTAGCAAGTGAGTTAGCGCTGCCCACAAATGGGGACGCTTGCGGACTGCCGATTCTGAACTTAGAAAATGAGGTATTCTTTTCTGTTGTATTACGAAAGGTGACACAAATACAACAAGAATACATTCCATATAAACGTTTATATATTACATACGTATGTAATCAGACAGTAGGTACCTACTAATACTTGCTGATTTAGCGGTTATATTTTTTTATCGAATAATCAACGGAGTTAGCATATCATTCATTGGTTCACTTATTGCTAGTACTAATTTTAACTTTAAGACAACTTAAAGCCTCGCATAAGTAATTAAATTTAACGCATTTAGCTAAAGTTAAATAAAACAAAGGCCGGCAACGCATTTGCTAGCCTTCTATCTAGCTCCATCAGCGGAATCTTGCTCCATATCATTTAACATTAGGTGAGCCTCCAGCATTTCCACAGTACTATAAAAAATAATTCGGTAAAAATGTATATGTTTTTTTATGAGCAGCATCTTTGTCATATGATATATTAACGGCCACAACACACTCGCTAGTTTTAATTATGAAATATTATATAATAAGTTTATCAGATGAAACATAAAACGTCGGATAATTTAAACACAAAAAATGCGGAAAGTCATAAATTAGTTAGAACCCCGGCTTAATTAACATGACACCGACTTGAGCATAATACCTCGACTTCTCGGTGTTTCTAATAAAAGCATAATTAAAATGTTAATAGTTTTCAATGCAAGTCTCATCTTAGCCACAGAGTGTTAGCAACAGTTGCGAGGATCAAACTCAAAAAACAGTCTAAAGGATTATAAAATTATGTAAAATTAGAACAAAATTAATAATTTTCTTTAAAATTTATAACATTAATGAGTCTTTTTTGAATTTGGTAAAAAATGGGTGTGGGTATGGGTCAAAAGATCTTATGAGGATAATTTTAACATGATGATGAATTAACGCAAAACGCTAGTTAAAATGATATATTAAATGTTCATTCTGGCTAAAACTCTATCTAGGACGGCTAGATCGATATCTGCAACTGAGTTTCATCATTGGATGTCGAGGCAGAATACAAAATTCCAGCCGTATCACCTCGACGTCCGCCGTTCCACAACTGAGCGTTTTTCAAGGCAGTTTTTGCCACGCACCTCCACTTTGTGGAACCAGCTGCCCGCTGAAGTATTTCCGAACCAATTCGACTTAGGGTCCTTCAAGAAAAGAGCGTACCAATTCTTAAAACGACGGCAACGCACTCGCGAGCCCTCTGGCATTGAACACTCGTCCATGGGCGGCGGTATCACTTAACATCAGGTGAGCTTCCTGCCCAAAAAAATATGGCTTAATCGAAATATTTCAATTAGAAGCGTTTACTCGAAAGTTTTCTTCAAATTACTTAATTCTGATATTGTAACCTAATATTATAGCCACGAAACACGCGCTTGCAGAGTCCAACTGTTAATTCCAATACAGTTTGATCTCATGAATAATTTAATACTTGATACCTCCCCGGCTTAATTATTGTGTACGGAATAGAGGTTCAATTTTATTGCCGACGTAATTGAATGTTCCGGACGTATTAAATTATGCTTAATCGTGGCCATTTTCAAGGAACATCAATGAGCGAACCACGATGTGTGGGCCGAAGGTGATACATACTAGTGCGCAGTTATTTTCATATTTTTTTTATAATCTACATTAATATTAATTGGTTTAGTACGATTAAACGCTAAGCTCAGAAAGTAAGGATTCCAATGCTAAAGATTTTTGTGTTAGATATTTAGTTTTATAACTGGCCATAATTATAATGTTACATAAAAACTGTTTTTCAACTTTTAATTATTTTGAATTTGGAACACGTATAGTATTTTTAAAACTTATTTCGTGTTCATTATCAAAAGCTTGGTATCAGCCGAGTTCGTATATCGTATCACTATTGTTAATTAAAAAAAACAAATGCTTTAAAGACAACACTTTTTTACCGGATTGAAGTTATGTATATATAAATTTACAATTATTTTACATAATTTAAATTTTTTCCGACGTTTCGTGTACTTTACAGGCGACTGAATAAAAGACAATACTATAAACAATTGGTTTGTTTTAAATCGGCAGCGATTCTACTACAGCTTATATTTGTGACAAATCAAGCTAAATTAGCCATAAGTGTAAGGGAGTCTAAGAATCTTTAAATATTATTCGTCGTAAACCTATAAAATAATATTAATTTTAATGAAAACGTCTTTATACTATACATTTACCGTCACAATAGTTTTAGACAAAAAAAGTAAGCATTCAATATCGGTTAGGATGCATTCTGATGGTAAAGATAAGACGAACAAAACAATCAGTGGTATGTGTGTGGCATCGAGAATTCGAAATAAATTATCTTGAAATAATTCAATCGTCAAAACAATCTATTGTAGACCTTCAAAATCACAAAAAATTTAAGAAAAAATGTTTGAACACAAACACGACTACAAATCACTTTTGGTAAACGTGGAGCTATTATTTTTAAATCAAAGTTGAATGTTGACATATACTTTTGTTTTAAATGTAAAATAATGTTGAAATTTAAAGTCTCTTTTATTATACATGACCTTTTAAGACATATTCTCATAAATACCTCATATCAGAAAGTATTTTTTACTATGCAACAATATTTTAATTATAAATTTAAGTGCTATTATTGAAATAATTGTCAAGTATCGGTAATATGTCAAAAGGCAGAGATTAACTGCAATTTCTTTTTACCTAAATATCCTTTTTATTATGTTTAATAAAGTTTTTTTTTTTTTTTTTTCTATTTATATATATCTTGTTATATTTTATAAGATATAAAGCTTTTTTTTTAGAATATAGCGTTAAAATTCTCAATCATTTATTAAGACATTTGAATCTTAAGTAGATCATTTAAAAGCTATAAAATCTCTCTAAACAGAGGCTAATAGTTCAATTAAAAAGTTTTGTATATCGAATATTATCTCACAATTATTATTAAACCTATTGTACGATTTAAACCTGCTTTACTCCCGGATATAGTGACAAAGAGTGTCATAAATCATGCAGGATACATCCTGGAACTGATTTTTTGTCGTTTTTTACTGCATCGAACACCCGCGGGTTTTCACTCGCGGATAGATTTGTCGGGAGTTTTAAACGCGGTGTTCCACAGGGTGCTCCCTGAAAGCTTTATTAATGTGCTTTTATATCTATATATATAAAATGTTATGCTGGTTTGTGTACGCTTCAAAAACTCAAAAAGTTCTGCACCGATCGAGTTAAAATTATCAAGATATGTAATCCGCATCAAGGATTGTTTTTATCTATTTTTTTCCACAAGGATTGCAAAATTAAACTTATATGAAATGTATTCTTTGTTTTGTTTCTCATTTCTCAACCATTCAATCACATTGTGCGACAGCGAAGCGTGTCTGCTGGGTACAGCTAGTATATTATAATTATACCACGTTGGTATTCATAATATTAACGTTATTACTATCTCAACCTTAAAGTATTTTATACGTACGTACGATTCGCCTACGTATGTACGTAATACGTTTAATGCTTGTCAATATACTATGTATTTACCCTTACAATTGAATTTATAATACATTATACTTATACTATAATAATGAAAATATTTATATATTTTACTAAAATCACCGTAATTACCGTAATTTTGTGTTACGCTCTTAATGATGTTAAAGCTTCTATTGCGTTTTTACTGTTTGCTTGCTTTTCCTTGCTATTTTTCTAATTTTTATGTTCTAATACAATTGATGTGTATAATTTTGGGACGTCACGTTTTCTTGTATTTTTTTAAGCATGCATTTTATGATTTATAAATAAAACCAATATCTTAAATTCAGTCGAGCTGCACTTCTAGTATCTACTGCTTTTTGAAAATGCATCTAGGGGAACCACAATGCAAATTTAGCACATAGAATACTAGTAACAATAAATGCATGTTATAATACAAGTAACTTTTAGCCATAAATGTTGTTGTACAGTTATTGTACATATTGAATGTTTTTATACAAAAATTTCGTATATTTATAATATCGATAATAAGTTGAAATATCAGGCTGTATCGCAAAGCTCGATGCTTAGTGAAGCTGTGTCTGCGGCGCGCCGGTGGTCGCTCAACGGGAGGTCGCACTCATCAACCCATACTCAACATCCCACTATGCAAAAAATACAAAACAAACTTAAAAATAAAGTATCTCAATAAAGTATCTCAATTCTCCTTACAATTTATGTTCTTGAAATATATTTGATTGTAATTGTTTTCGGTTATTCGTCGAACCCTTTTTGTGATTTTTTTTCTTTCTATCTACACTTCCTTGTACTGAGAAATATTGTGCCAGAACCAGAAGACAAACGACGATGTGCGCTGGGTACAGAAAGATCACCCGAAAGTGATAAATTAAGTACACGAAAAAATGGGTATACATACAAGAACGTCATTTATTTACGCGAGTAATTTTAAAACATAATTAAATAGTTAATGAACAGTTTTCAATATATTATTAATTTAGATATTTAAAATTAATATTAAACAATGATTATTTCAAAAAAATATTTTATTTATTTATTTCGTAATCCCACAGCTAACAAAAGTTATATATAATAACTAAAAATTACTCTAAACATAATAGAGATGGAATACATAATATTTATCTCCAAAAAGGTTCAAAAATTTTCAAATGGAAACAATAAAATTATTCAATACATTTAACTAACAGATACCTAATTTGACTTTGTTGTGTGATGGTGTAAAAGTGAGGGTAAGTACGTGAAGGTGTGTATGTGGGGTATGCTCATGATGCAGGTGATTTTGCGCTATGGATAGGTATTCTTAATACTCCTTTTAACCATATTCCGCGATGGTTTACAAGTCAAGGCTTAAATATTAGTCGGTTGGTTTAAAATAAATAACACTGTATGTTAATAATTCTACTTTTAATAAATATTATATCATACACATTTAATGACATAAACATTCCTTTCCTTATCTTATATTTGTCATTTGTCAAAAACAACTTGTTCTTTCATTGCGCGTGTCTCAATTAACTTTAACAACATCATTAGGAAGGAATCCCGATCGCGGCACGAGTCCATCCATTTTATATGAATTTATTCGAGCAATTATGTTCATTAACGTAGAGGCATTAGGATTGGTATTGAGTGAAGGTAATGCGTGTTGGAATTTCGATAAAACATTGTTCTCTAGTTCATAGAATGTCAAGTTCAATTAATATGACTTTACTGTAATCTCATTATCTATTGTAATTACGTCAATTATTGCTTCGTTCATGTCTATTGCAATTATTTTTTAAAGCAGAGGGTTGGAATAATATAAGTAGGACACGTTTCGTTTGATTTTGATTGGAAGACGGATCGTGTCGGGTCTGTGATTGGACTAGAGACGATATTGGCGTATAACAATGAAACAAAATATACCATTCTTAAATTTGCATGTTTTATAAGAAAAAATCTGTTCTTTATTTAAAATAGAATTTTTGATCTATTTAAATTAGGTATCTATTTCAAAAATAGAATTCTTTGACAAAGAACACATAAAAAATAAAGATAAAAAATATTATAGTATATGCTGTGATTAAAGAAGCATAACTAGAAGGCGAATTTATGTGAAATATCACTAAGCCCTTAGTTATGACAGTCAGGTCATAGCACCTATAAATTCTGCGTTCGGTGTAATTGAAAGCCCTCTGTAATGAAATTAAGCTCAAACAGATATTGTACACTGTTTGGTTACCAAATAAAGGTGTGTACACACGTGGGTGCGGTGCGTTGGGGCCAGCAGCCAAACATTATGTTTGTGACCTGCGCTTTAGACGCAAGCTTAAATAAACACTTGTAATAGATGTCGTAAAATTTGCACTTAACTGTGGTCTGTGCTACTGTCTGACCACATTTTTAATTTATTGCGTTATTAAAGGCCGTACAAATTATTAACTATATATGAGTCACGGCGCGACAGTTTCTTATGAGATTATTCGTGTACTATTTTTGTTGGTAGGTCTGAGAATAGGTAATATACTATTTTTAACTCCCTAAAAGATAACGGTGGCCCAATCCCCGTAACTTTCTTTCATATTTTTACGCGCTTTATATTAGCTTCAGCTGTATGTATGTATGTAACCGACTCCTTCGGACTCGATTTTGACCTACTTTTAACAGACAGATTTAATTCAAACTTTGCGCACCTGTCAAAGATCGATGACAATGCAATAATCCGAAAAAAAATGAAAAAAAATTAACTAAAAAAAATTAATAAATAATAGTTAAAAAAAACTAAATAACACGCTTTTAAAGTACATCAAACTTCAACATCAAACAAGGCGCTCTGTGCCATATTTTTCGTCTATCGAGCAACCCACGCTTTTTCACAATAATACCAGTATTTTTTGTTCATTACCATTTTCAGCCTAAATTAGGAATTATTTTTCACTTTTTAGTTTGATGTGCTTTAAAAACGTTTTTTTTAGTTTTGTTTAAACTATTATTTATTTGGACATATTCTTAGTATTTGTATGGTTTGTCAAAAAATATAACGCTTAGTTTTAATCTAAACATTTACTGGGTCAGTTAGTACCACTATGTTCTACGTTTAAAGCAATCGAATCAGTTAATCATTGAGTAGTGAATCTTGAGAGATTCTCAATCCGTTAACATTGGACGTCGAATTATTCATGCTCCTCTCAAGTACAGCTTACATGTAACTGATACTGCAACATACTAGAATTGTTTATATAGTAATTGGCTAAGAATACTTCTAAGAACGACGAAAGAGGAGAACGAATTTTAATGAATATGAGTATTTAATTGTTAGCTCAGTTATTAAGCATGGGATACTCAAGTCGGTGTTTCAGTTCTGAACCAATGTTTTTTTCCAACAGCTTATAGTGAAAACTTTAATTCATAATAGTAATTATTGTTAGCTTTTAAGAGTTATAGTCTACAATTGTAATAGAATATTAGCTGTATAATTTACGTCGTTTTAGGGTTACACGTGTAATCTGTATAAATAAAAATAAATCGCAATATATGTTGCTAAGCTTAAAACTTGAAGACGGCTGGGCAAATTTGAGAATTTTTGTTACATGTATTCCTTGAAATCAGAGGAACGTTTTTATGAGTAGAAATGTTGCGCGTAAAAGCGAACAGTCAATAAATTTTTTCATATCCAGAAACGATCAGTTAGATTTCAGATTTCTTTCATCTATATCATACCTAAAACTTTTTTTTATAGAACAGGGGGCAAACGGGCAAGAGGCTCACCTGATGTTAAGTTATACCGCCGCCCATGGACACTCTCAATGCTCTGGCATCGCGAGTGCGTTGCCGGCCTTTTAAGAATTTGTACTTATTTATAAAATTATGTTTGTTCAACCAGCTCCTAAGACTCTTGGCGTATTACCAACGTATTACATGGGTTCGAATTACGACGAAATATATTGTTTATATCATTTAATGGGTTAATAAGTATCGCTCTAGATAATTTAATGAAGCAGATATGTTGATCCTATGTCCTAGGTGACATAATGCCTAACAACTAGTTGGAAACTGTTAGGTGATAGAATGTCGCGGCCTTATACTGTGCATCATTATAATTAGTTACGGCTGACTTTATCGTGATTATATCCCGCTCTAATCATTCCGTACAGCCATAATGCGTTTAGCACCCCGACTATACAAGGAGCGTAAGTATGGACTTGTCAGTGGAATTAACCAGAAAAAATAAATAAAACAAAACGTTTCGTCAAATTGCGAAGAGTCATAATCAGAGCTTAGAAGCATGTTACGACATTATCGATTCTACTAATCTGTGACCAGTTATTTTACTCCATAACCCTTTTAAAAGCCATATTTGTATTACTCTTTATTTTTCATACTGTCAATTATCATATTAAACGATATGTGTCATCGTTATGTTTTTACACTCTCGTCCCCCGGTGTGTATAATTTTGAATACCTAATATAAAAAGAAACGTACCTTGTTCTGTAAAAAAAATTGTTATCTTTCATTCGTTTTTATATTTTTTTAACTATTGTTAATTTGTGTGTTTTGTTAGTAATAAATGTTATGTTAAAAAGAAAAGTTCTATGCGTTTGTTTATTATGTCATAACTTAAATATTTTGTCTGTTCTATAAGTGTTAAATTCGTTACGAATATTTTATTATCACATTTGAATTTTAATCAGATCATTAACCATATTAATCGCTCAATAAACACAAGCTCTTATTGAATCGTCATGAATAATTCAGTCATTTGGAATATTTAAAGTCTTAAATGTTTATATTTTCGATAAATAACAAAAACGAATCTCTAATTCTTTGAAATAAAGCATATTTTACATCTCCAAAAAAAACAGACACGCTTTGTAACGGTCGCAAAAACTGTCTTGAAATACCTAATCTTTCGGAAGGTCATATATTTTGCGATGACTTGATATAGTTACCGCCGAATAAGTTAGTCATCAGATATTTTTTTTTTAATATAATAGGGGCGGCAAACGAGCTTGCGGGACGACCATAAAGGGCAGTCTACGCAGCCCTTAGACACCCATTTTTAGTGGGTGCGTTACCGGCCTTTATATTTTTTTAATACTAAAAGTACATACGCAAACTTCCTTCCACTAGATAGATCATGTTATGAGCCGAGAATAATGTAACTGGTTCCAAAATCTTTAAGGTTCAGAAATATAGTCAAAATTTATATTGTAATTGGTGTACGCATGTAAATTAATTTAAAGAGGTTTTATTAAATATTTTATACTTTAAGTTATAAAAAGATTATACGTAATCACTTGCTATAAATAGCTTAAAAGTATTCTCTTATTTTCTCTATCTTATAAATTACGTAATACGCAGTAATTAATCAACGCCTCCACCTTTTATCTTTATAAATAGTCTACTACAAAGTTAAGTGGGAATATTTTAATTTTTATCCATTTTCTAGGGTTATATTTGTTGTTAAATTTACATTAAAAATACAATAAAAAGTATTGAAGCATTACAGCCACATCTCATCATTTGTCGTATTACAAAAGTTTTCTTTCTATCTCAGCTGAGGGAGCCATATCAATTGACAAAATCATGAAGGTCGATTAACAGACTGGAGAAATTATGCGTAGACAATAAACATAACAACAATGCTCGTCGAAACGTAATCTTTGTGATTTTAGGATTGATATCAACTCAATATTGTCTATACATTTCTTATCTGTGCGAAAACAAATGCAATAGTAAAACGTATTCTAGGAAACATTAAACACGACATTTAGATATCGTATCGATTTATGGAACTAACGTTAGTTCGTCTATCTTGAAGCAGGTGACATATCAGCAATCTCGTTCGGTTTCTCGTTGCGACATTTCCCGTGATCACGCCAGTGACGGCGACATATGAACCGAACTGATGGAACTAGTCACACCTGAGACTCGATATGTTACTTCCAGAAACACTAAATAAAGAAATTCTTTATATGATATATTTAGAATATAATATAGGTTTATTTTATTATTATACACTTGTTCAAATATTTGTAGTAAAACATATATGGGAAGATAACTATGATGAGAAATATATGTGTTCGGAGCCCCGTAACTTCCAATGGAACAACAAATTCTGCTTCTTTATAGGTCGATATGATGAAATAACACCTGGTAATATTGCTTGTAAACTAATATAATTCAAATCATGATTTATTGTAATTACATTAAATGTCATATTTGATTAAGCTTTTCGTTGACTATCGTAGCATATTTAAAGTGACCATGCGTCATCCTAAAGGCATGGTTATCTAAAATTCGATCTTTTATTTCAATGGCTGTTACAATCAATCTTATAAGTTGCTTAATTCCACTTATTTGTTACAGGTAAGGCTTGTTTTCTCTCGGAGTAAGTTACATTATCTAAACATATCTCCGGGCTAATAACAATCGTGTTTCTCCGTATGTTCCTATTTACGGATGTTTTACTGTGTATTGAATAGTGGGCTCTGCGCTTACGACTGGAGATACACTTTCTGTTATTTACAATGTTCAATGTATATCATTCAGCTATTTTTGACCATGTCGAGCTAATGTGGAGTACTTTATTCTTTTATTTCATGTTATATTGGACATTGATAAGCAGTGTAAGCGTGTTTCTCTCGGAGGTCGTGAGGTTGAATCCCGGCTTGCTTGCCCGGCCGAACAATTAAAAAGTACGTCTAGAGCAAAAGAAGCATTATTAGACTCAAAAATCGACGTTTGAGGCACAGAAGCCTGCAGATCGTTTACTCGCCTATAATGAAAAATAATCAATGTATATTATGCAGACATATTGCAGCACTAAAAGATGTATGTACTGCGCTATAACGAAGAAAAAATAAAACTAAATAATTTTAAAGCCAATTAAAGTTCTCCAATTGCCAACTATGTGGGCAGTTAATTTAAAAGCTGGCCATTTTGGAGTGTCCGCTGATAAATCTTTGGTTTTACGCGTCCCTAGCAGCCTTCGCACAAAGCGACATTAAACCAACACAACACTAAAACTTTTACTTCTCTTTTACTACGCCACAATCGCTCCCCAAACGATAATGAATCTTACCACTCGCGCACTAAGTTAAATTCAGCTTAAACGGTGAACGACTAGTCATTTTATCTTGTATGCAGTATTTACCCAATCTGATGCGTTATTCTTGAGAGGAAGTTTAAGTAGCTCTGTAAAACTGTTGTTTTGAGTAAACTTGTCCAACGCGAGCCAACAAAGATGACTCTCGAGTGTTCTTGGAACGCTCCTCTACAAATGTTACAAAGTAATGCTTCAAGTGACTTTTGAAGATTTAAAGATGAACTTGGGAAATATGACTCAAGTGAGCTTATTTCACACTGGAGTTAAAAAGTTCTTCCATACTTGACAGTTTTTTGTTTTTTTTTACTCAGTTTTTTTACTCAATAGTTTACCCGAGGACATAAGACGTGAGCCTACACTTACTAAATTTAAAAGTTTACTTAAAAAAACACTTGTTAAATACGTTGTAACCATTTACGTAAATTAATTGTATTAATATAACCTAATTTAATAATTTATAAGCTATGTTTATATAAAGCGATTTATATAAACATAGCATACATACAGTCCGTAAGATTTAACAATTAGTTATATGTAAGTTTATGAATAAGGTGGCAAAACGAAATATAAATAATATATACTGAGAAGTATCCTGTCAGATGTCCCGATACGAAATGAGGTTTCATCTGCAGGTCTATTACAAATTAAGCAATAGAGCCTCCCACGCGTGCTCTCTGCCTCGTGGGACGAAATACGGCGACCACACCGTACGTCTTGTCCGATACTTCTAAACTATTGCTGCCTAATAGTACCTATTCATAATGAGAAATTCATAGTATTTAAAGCAAGTATGTTATAAAATAGGTGGTAAACCAACACCAGGATCGCCTAATGTTGACTGACACTACCCATGAACCGTCTGCCAGAAGACTCGCGAGTGCGTCGCTAGCCTATTTATTTATATGTACTTAAAGAACACCATATCATATATAACTGATTTTCTATAGTTTATGTTACAATTTATCTATTTTAAAATGACAATTGCGGTGAACATAAATAAAAAAAATCAATAAAAATATTCTCTAGTCTACCTTAAATTCCGGAAATACCTTTACGGGTAGCTGATTCCGCATTCCATTAAATGTAATGGTTTATAGCAAATATAAGTATTTGCTACTTGCTAGTATGTAGGTTAATTATTTTACTGTTCCTGACGCCCAATAGATCGCTTCTTGGTGACATCGACCGCATATAGTCTCTTTGGCCAGTTATGTTCCGTTCTATTGCAACACTAATATATTCATATTAAAATATGTTGACAATGCAAAGGACAAAAAAGGAACATAAAAAAATTACAAATTTTCCACAATATTTTCACTTGGATCAGTTAGTACGAAAGTTAGGGATACGAGGTGGATACGAAATGCTTGTACAGTAGTAGTTGCTTAAAGGAAGATAGAGAAGGAGCTAAGTGGACAAGCTGTAATAAAATAATTATATGAACGTGGATCGCTAAAAATGTATATTAGCAATGATCACATCCGAAGTTTTCCGAAGTAATGGTAACTCGTAGATAATATTTAATTGATCCTAGGCAGTGTGTGTTTGTCGGCGATCTGGCGCGTCAATTATTGCTGACGCGGCGTGGGAGTGGACGCGCAGACGGGACCGGCTTTTTACTGTTTCAAATAAAAAGATTATTAATAACTAACAAGCTATATCATTGAATCTATTATTGAAAGTTGGAATGTTACAAGTTTAAATATTCACTTTAAATATACTTACATATGAAATTAGCGTTTGGTACCTATGGGAGGAACAAAAAGTAGATTTTTCTCTAGATTTAAGAAAGTTATAGTGCAGGACCCTGGTAGTAGTCCACTAAACGCTTACAAGTAACTTTTTCGGAGTAAATTCGCTTGGGGCACGATTTGGCTGGTTCGGCTGTGTTCAGCCATTGCGATGAGCGTTTCCGATTATCGTACAAGATTTAGTTTTCATTACGGGTAATGATTAGATTTAAAATCCCATCATTATTGTTAAAAAAATTAAATCAGAGAATCATGGTATTCGAAAAACAAATGCACGCGTGAATAGCTGTTATATTCAATTTAGATTTCTTGAGCAAAGAGGAGATATTTGAGGTCAAAGTACGACAAAACATCAATTTCATATGTAAGGTTAAATGTTTATTAAACAATTTCTATAAGGTCTCTAATCTCTTTCTCACACATAACATTGATAGTGATAACTTTAAATAAAATACATTCGGAAATCCCAACATTCTATATGCGAGCAGAAAATTGGATTAAAGTACTGGTCTCTTAAAAATATTTTAGTCTTCTCATATACGTTAAATTCATAAGGTTAACCCTTTTAAAATCCCAAAATATGAAAGCCTTCACTAGGATGAAGTTTTTCTTTTCCGCTTACCTTTTCTACGATATATTCCGGAAAATTCTAGAAAAATCTTATCACACAACCCTATTACTAAAGAATTTAAATAAAAATCTCCCTTCACATTTTCGCTCAGATATTTCACGCGCAGTTCACAGGTGCCTTTTTTCTCTGCCTTTTTATTTGCAGACATTATACTCACATGCTATAATGTGTCTTATGGGTGTATTATAGAAGTTAGAATCGCGTGTCATGATTCTCAACAATATGGATAGTTTTCAAAGGCTTACTGTAAGCGTATCGTAATAATTTACAACTTTCAGCCTGTTTCGAATGGTAAGCCGTATTGTATTTATCGTTTACAGACGTTTCATTGAAAGACTAAATCAAAATCAAATGTTTTTAAAAAAATATTTAATTCTATAAGTAATTATGCCGATCTTGAGTTGTATTGGAATAACGGCCATGTTTTTTTCTTATAGAACAGGGGGCAAACTGGTAGAAGACTCATCTGATGTTATAGTGATACCGCCGCCCATGGACACTCTCAATGCCAGAGGGGTCACGAGTTTTAGTATTTTTTTAAAGAACCCTTACACGAATTGGTTCATAAATACTTTAGTGGCAGTGGCAAAAACTGCCTTAAAACACCAACCTGGACATGTACCAATGACCTTTTCTTTCCATTCGCACTGCCGCGTATTGTGATGGCAAATTTCATGAGAAAGTTATCACGAAACTAATATAAAGCTGAACTGAAGGTTGCACTATTGGTGTTGCAAACATTATGTTTATAATTTACAAAAATATTTCAAAGAAATATTAAACGTTTTGTTCCTTACGAAAACCACTTATGTCTTTAGTATATCATCACGATTTACTACACTTCTTTAAATATAGTTTTACTTATAGGGAAATAGTACTGTAGATAGACTTGAAGTTGTATGTATTTGCTGTGTATTAGAAGAGTTGTATGATTGGATAAATTCAGGTGGAAAAATAAGCAATAAAGTAATAATTTATAACACGCAGACAATATTTCGTATTAGTAATTTGTTCGAGAGTTTTCGCAAGAATAACAGAATCAAGAAGCAAAAACCGAAACGACGTATTTTACTTAAACAGATAGTATTAAACTCCATACCGCAAAATAGCTTATGTCTTTCACTATAAAAGCCTTAAAAAAAGTATTTCTTGATATATTATTTTGTTAAAACTGAACATTTATTTACTGAAACCGTACATCCTTACTTACTAACAAAGCATTATAAGAATTGGGCTTCATTTTGATATACAACAGACAGGCCGCTTCGATAGAATCAAAGCGCATATAATTGTTTCGGGTTAACAGGCAAAGAAATTGTCCCAAAAACAGAAAAGTGTCTGTATTACCCCAAAGGCAATCATCAATATATAATAGGACAAAGTGTGCCTGCATTCACAAGTGTTTGTTATTTAAATTTCTCCAGTCAATACACATGTAAACAGCTTGTGTCATCAATTTGTGTGGAGCATTGTTTACAGTTTGTCGGACAAACGGATGTAAATTGATCTGATGGATTCTGCAGAGGGCACCTTTATGACTTAGTTGTTGACATGTGATTAATATTTTTATAACTTTGCGATAATTTATAGCAGCGTATACCAAAACAGATTCTTAAATTTCTGTCAATTTGACTTAAATACAATTACTTAAGTCTTAAAGTACCTACCTACAATATTTTTCCACTTGCACTTCTAGAGCGAATACAAATATTTAAACTAAAGTTAATTGTTAATTTGTGATACACGGAACTGCGCCGATACTATGTATCTATATACCGATAACGATTGCGACCCCTACTTGAATGTTCGGCACATTCGGCGTGATACAAAAACTCAATCAGTGCTAACAGATATTGATAAAAGTACAACAACGTTGTGGTCGGGATGGCTAACGGTGTTAGAGGTTACAGGACTAATATGCTGACGGAGCATAGTTAAGTATAAAATTAAAAGTTAAATATAAATAGTAATGCGCATTTTCACAATTTATTTTCAAAAGTAATAAATAATAGTAAAACAAAACAATGTCTCTCTCTGAATCTTTACCACATTTTCCATGGAGAGTGTTCAGAGGAGTTGTTCGGACTAATACCTGCAGCTAAATTTCATCATCGGACGTTGTTCCACAACTGATCGTTTCTTAAGGCAGTTTTTGCCGCGCACCACCACTATGTGGAACTAGCTGCCCAGTGAAGTATTTCCGGACAAATTCAATGTAGGGTCCTTAAAGGAAAGAGCGTACCAATTCTAAGCGTATCAATATATTTACTAGATATAAACGTGTAACCTACACTAGCTTGATACATTATGAGTATATGTATATTCTAAGCGGTTTTGCTCACGTACGGGAGAAACATATTGAACGCCTTACTAATGCCGGCCATACACACTACGGTCTACCGGAGAGGTAATCTGTGCAGGTATGCCTGCGCAGGTCAACCGAACAATGGTAGCGTGTATAACAAATAATAACAAATAACAAAAAAATAACAAATCAAATAAATAATAATGATATAATAATAATAATATGTTTTTTTTCAATAACAAATCAAACTTAAAAAAAGTAATAAATGTAGATACATTGACGATTACTATCTTAACAACCAGCGCAGGCGACCGGAGTACACGCACACACGCACAGGTTCGAAAGAATCGATTTTCGATCTTGCGCCGGTCTCTCCGGTAGACCGTTTTGTGTATGGCCGGCATAAGATATAGCAGATATACCAATATAGTTCAGTTTGTTCCTAACTAAAACAAAAAAACATTTAAACATCTCTTACGTAAGTTGATAAGCTTCATATAAAATGACACAAACGGCGTCACTTTAGATACCGTTAATCGAAACGATATCGACTCTATGGGATATATTTTTACAGCTAATAAACTTTTATTGTATCACATCCAATGACAGTTTACGGTTATGAGATGCCTCTTGACCAAATATCGATGAACGTTCTATCAACATTAAACAGACAATATTCATGCTTTAAACACATGCTTTAGTGTTTCATATGAGTTTCATACCTACTGTGGTGTTTCATCTATTAATATAATTTTTGTTTTGAAACTGAACACTAAAAGCAATTGTCTCCATTAATTTGACATCAAAACAAAAGAACAATGGAATTAACAAGAGACAATATTACAATAAAAATTACGTGTTATGAAAAATTTATAATTACAATAAAACAAAAATGAATGAAGAATTTATTTATTTCCACATAATTAATAAATTAATTATTCTATCTTAACAGTTTACTAATAGGATAGAACTACAGAATACATACACCGATAATTCTACAATTAAAATATATTAAAAAAATATATATACCTAGATCTTATGACAAATAAATAGCAGCTCTAGTGAACTCAGCCAGTGTTCAAACAAATAGGTCTACCTCGATAGACATTATATTTATTATATGAATTGCTCGCGTGTGTGGCGCTCCGCTTACCAAAGCGTACCTACATACAAATTACAATTAATGCAATATATCTATGACATTATAAGAAGTCTCGTATAAACCTTTTAACAGATTATTCGTTTTTTTAGGCAAGTAAGAAGTCTTGTATAATTTTTTTACATATTATTTATTTCCCTAGGCAATTAAGTGATTAGTATTCCGTACCCGGAAATTCAGTTAAAATCTGTTATAACGACATCGAAGGGACTACTCATATCTGGTCGTAAAAACCGATAGTTGTAGCAGCCGATGACGTTGTTATTAAGTACCTAATACATAGAATTCAGTCGGGACCTTTGATTTTGGTCAATATAACCGGTATGTTGTTCTAAACGATGTCGTCGTAAACGGTTTTGACTGTATGTGGATTTTCGAGTCACAAATAAGCACACGTTTTTCTTCACCATACCTTAGAGATACAAAGAAAAATCGTAGCCGGAACTTGTGCCCATTAGGTACCTCGACCACTAATCATTAATCTAACTCTCAATCAGCCTATTATTTAATCATAACGAAGATAACATATCACACTTTATTGCATTAAAATAATAAAGAATAGTTCTGAATAGTCACTTAGTACTTAAATAGAATGCCGGAGACATAACAATAAAATTTAATGACGCGGTATTTTTATTAACAAAGTAGTAACAAAAACTATCGTAAAACTGGTGTGAATGGGTTAAATAAAATGTGAAGTGGCGTCGCGCAGCCGGATTTTAAGATTTGTCATTCCCTTGTTTTCTTTTACAAGTTTTATTTTCAGATGTAAGGAGGTAAGCACTAGCAGAAGCGGAGCGGATAAAACAGTTAATTTAGATTTATAGTTTACTAAAAACGTTTATGATCAATCAAAAAAATAATTATTAAAAATATGACACTAACAAAAATAATTTAAGTATATTTCTAAAATATATTTAATTAATCAATAAATGAGGATAATTTTCTCATGAAGCGTTTTAATAAATAAGTGTAACAAAATATTCCTTAGCTGAAGTATTTACGAACCAATTCGACTTCGACCTTCAAGAAAAAAGCGTAAAATATGTTCTTAAACGGCAACGCACTCGCGAGTCCTCTGGCATTGATAGTGTCCATGGTTGGCTTCACATCATGTGAGCCTACTGCACGTTTGCCCCGTGTTCTATAAAAAAATATTACGGTGAAGTAAGTAATCTTCCCTATGTCAAAAATGTATAGGATTTTGACATATTGGAAACGGGACGTACGGATTTTACGCGAGAAAATAATACAACTTGTCTGTATGTTGTATGTTAAGCACGTACTGAGTATTTCATAACTATTCATGATTTAGTGAGTGCTCATTCTGATAACCGAACCAGGTTTTTATATTGTTTTTATAGTCGCTTATCGCCCTCTTACCTGTCGTGAACGAGGTACAAGAATCTTTTTAAGTTTATGACCCCTTCATAATAAAATTTACAACATAATGTTTTGATTCCTGGTTGTGTTTATGGTCTACAAAATGGAACTTTTTAGAACTTTAAAAGATACGTGTCCAAGATATGTCCATTATTTCGTATGTTTCCAATATCATATTTAATACCTAACGAACTCCATCATATTAATTTAAAATCGCTTTCATTTCTAAAAGGCCTGTAACGCGACAGTCATTCATAGAAATTTGTGGGGCTTTATGATCTGTGACAGTCTCGTTTTTTATTAGATATAAGAAAATAATATTGAACGTTGAACTTGCTTGATATGACTTACTTGACTTGATAAGATGAAGAAAAGAGTGATGACGAAGGTAAAAATAAAAGTAAAGAAGAAGCCGATGACGAAAGAGATGTAAATGTGATCAATTTTACTACATAAAGGAGAAATAATGAAACTAGCGATTTCTCAGAGATGGTTCAGCGTCGATTGGAACTTTAAATTTGAAGACGCCGCTTGCGCATCTCATCGGCAAAATATATATATAACCCCTAAATGGGTCAGAGGGCATCCACAATTTGTCTCTATTGCGTTCGGTCTTGAGCCTCATATTTGATCTCGCTCCAAGTCGGAAGGCTCTCTTCGCCTCATCTGCTACCGCTTTCCTTGCGGGTTCCAATCAAGCACCTGCTTGGACATATGATTGGAATCTCTTCGCAGTGTATGGCCAATCCATTTCCACTTGCGTCGCTCAATGTGCTGGCTAATTGGGGGTTTCTCAGCAGCGCTCCCAAAGTTGCTAGAGATCTTCTCGGGCCAGTAGATACCTAGAATACGGCGAAGACAGTTTACGATTGACGAAGACTTGAAGTTGCGACGCTTATATAATTTATTTCTAATTTCGCAAAAACAATACATACATTTTGAACTATTTACAATTCCAATTCAAATTATAACTTAGTTGTGGCCAAAAGGCTAATAACATTCACATGGCACCCGTGTAAAAATCAAATGTATTCGATACTAAATATTCCCAGCATACAATTATTGCGATTGAAATAAAATTCACGACCCTCGGAAAGTAATCCCGGTCACTTAACAAACATAATATTTACGAGCTCCCAGATAAAAAGGCGAGTGTAATTTATTGCCAATAAACGCGGTGTCAGCGCCGGCGTGTACAATGCTTAGAAAAACCGCCTGAGTCGCTTTTTTTTTACTTCCTTTGAAACATTGGACTTCTGGACTTAACCAGCCATATAAATACGTAAAAGAAACTGTTACATAATCTTATTAAAGACAATTTCGCGCAAAATAAATTAAAAATTTGTTAAATTACTTGTGTTTTTATTCATTGTTGTTGTTTCTTTTGTGTTATGTAACTGTTAAAACGTCTTTTGTGTCTTGCCTTCTGTTCTAGTTTTTTACTATTGTGATTAATTTATTAGCGTAATGGATTATTGTATATTTTCTCAGTTTCTCCGCGCACCACCACTTAGTAGAACCAGCTGCCAACTAAAGTATTTCCGAACCCATTCGACTCAGTATCCTTCAAGAAAACGCACTAGCGAGCCTTCTGGCACTGTGAGTGTCCATGGGCGGCGGTATCACTAAAATATTATTATTAGATACATAAATTACTTTTTTATAATAAATTTGACAGTATTACATTAAAAAAATATAAGTGAATGTTGTAAAGTTCTTAATGAGAAATAAATATTTTTAACATTCAACGTTTCGCGGTCATGGGTTCACTTCGCTGCAAACAATAAATATATTAGATACTGGTTTTATCTGGAACTTGTGTAGGTAATACTAAAATATATATAACAAAAAATAATAACGATAAAACAGCAAATTATATCAACTAAGTTGAACATAGTCGAAAGAAACCTTAAAAAATAAAATTAAGTAAAGCAATGCTTCAAAAAACCATTAGATTGGTAAACAAAGGAATTGGAGCCACCGCGAGGGGGTTCATTTAATTACCTCAACATTAAACCGTCGCTTTAAAGCAAACTGTTTGCGAAACCAATGATTAGAATAGCTCAAAGAAAAACATTCAGAATGGACTGGCTTCCCCTCGAAGATTGTCCTTCGAAGGGTCGCCGATCGATTCCCTTTGAACATGTATGGGGGAGATTCATTAGCACTGATTTCATTGATGGCCTTATGTTCTAGGACTATTTATGTTTAGTTTTTCAAATATCTTGTACCTGGGAGTGGAGATAAGTAATCCGACACGAATCATTCGGCACGATTTTTTAAAGATGAAGTGATATTTAAAGCCTCTTCTAAAACGAAAGACTATTATAATTATTAATAAGCAGGAAGCAGTTAGAATATTAAAGACTACATTTTGGTATGTTAATACATTCAATTATTAATAATATGTTCTCAGATTAGTATATTTTTTTGCCTCACATCTGTTTCATTGACGACTTATATTTCGTAATATATGATATAAGTATAAAGTAATCTTTCAATCGCGATCGAATTTTAATCCCTGTTGGATATCATATTAGGTAAATACGATATAAAGCATATATCTTTATATATGCGCATGAATACTTCCTCGAAAACCCACGGGTACTGGAACGCTCCACCTAAGTTAGAAATCGCAACCCTAACCACTAACTAGAGCAGTGTTGGTATTGTGGCTTCAGCGTGTGATTCTCAACTCTGAGTTCTTAGGTTCGATCCCCGGCTATGCAGCAATGGACTTTCTTTCTATGCCCGCATTTAACATCCGCTCGAACGGTAAAGGAAAAAGTCGACGGCGTGTGTCAAGCATAGAACCCTGATCACCTATTTTCTATGTTTTTGATTGACAAATGATCATGATACTGATACAGAAATCTGAAGGCCCGACCTAAAAAGGCCACCGTTTTTATATATGTTTATATAAATACTTATAATCAAAACTGTTAGTAGTAGATGTTGTTAATATAAATCGTAAAGGCCTATAACTGCAACTTTGCTTTTACGATAAAAGCTCATGACTTGTTTATGTATGTACTTTATAAAGATAATTAATTGATAATCGTATTAAACGCCTAAGTGAATCGACCCCTTGTGGACCAAATAGGGTTGTTATCACTCTGCCACTGTTTATAACTCGATAAACGTCAATCAGTCGTTACTCGCAGCACTAATGACAGTTATGTCAGAATAATATCGCATTATATAATTTACCTAAGAATAAAATAAATACTTATATAGAAACTAAAGAACTTAATTTAAGTATAGGATTTGCATGATAAGGTCTAATTGTCTATTTGCTTAGTTAGGGTCACAGGAAATACTGGTGGATTTAAATGGGAAAATTACAGTAAAAAGTGCGTGTGTACTTTGTACGCAAGCACTTTTTTTTGGAGTTTTTTTTTTGTAGTGAGAAGTTTCACTTCAAAAACCTTTTGTGTAACGTTTTTTTACAATACTATACAAATACATACATCATTTCAACTAAACTAATACAGGTAACACCGTAATAATTATAAAATAAATAGAGTCTGAGCCAATCACAGACGCGTGCAACTAATAAACAAATACATACATCAAAAATAGGCGTGAAACAAAAGCTAATCATGGTGAGGTAAAGCTACGTACTTACGATCAGTGTGATACAAAAACATCATAAAGTCATCGCTTTGTGTTATACGTACTTATGTTGTGTTCGTCCATTAAATAATTTATTTTATAACTTTCAGAGATTTACTAATCCATCAATTTAACAAGCTTTGTCTGCTGATAACTCCGTCTATCAATTTGGTGAACAGTAAACGTCAGACTGCATTCCGGTTAGCTTTACTGCTGATTGGTCATTTCCTTTATAGATAATAAATTTTTAATGACTTAAGGTATTCGCGTATTATTAATGGCTATATATGCAATGGACCGAAACTGTCCGATACTCTTTTATGGTTTTTAATTAAAATTTGAGGTTTTATGAGACACTTATTATTGAGCCAATTAGTTTGTTAGTCTGAATATAAAGTAGTTTTGAGATTATGCAAGCTGTTAAGTAACAAATTGACATAGATAAATTGGATTTGTATTGGGAAGTTTTCATGAAATAAATATTTATTATTTTTAGTTCAGACTTTTATGTCATGCTAAGACTTTAGCCAACGTAATAAAATATAATATTATTAATTTACTTATTTATTGTTGCTATGTTAAGAGTATATTGAAACGAGGTTTGTGCTCAGGGCTTATTGTTTTAATATAAAATTGTGTATCAACGGCCACAGAACCGTTTTTTGTGGTACAATACAGAATAAGTAGTGAATTAACTTGGGATTTCTTGAAATAACTGATCAATATAAAATTAGTATCTGTATTACATGTGGCAACTAGCTCTTTCAAAATAGAGGTAGATATCTCTTTTGTCGTTCCTTAGACCTACTTATATCTACCTCCATTTTGACCTAAGAGCTAAGGCTCTTAGGTCTACCAAAACATATGTACTACCCTCAAAATATAGTGAAAATAATAAATTTCTCCTTGATCAGAAATTATAAACATCGATCTTACTTATGCAAACTAAATATTATAGAGGATTGTTCGCAGGAGTTTTGATTTATTGGAAATTTTCACAGCGTCTTGAAGATTGGCGCGCTGCTCAACTTTTACAACTTGTTATGAGACTGATTAAAATATTGTGGTAGTGTACAACATACTGTACATGTAAACTTACCACTTGTTAAAATATCGAATATCGTAAATTCTTCGTGTTTTTCTCGTTGTAAATAAACATAGATACAGTAATAATAATTAAATGATACTATAAAATATACATAAGTACTCTTTGTATGCATTAAAAACACTTTCTTAAAAGTACAGCGATATGGTTTTTCGGTGTAACAATTAAGATTTTTAAGTTGATTATCCCTAAATTGTCACGTGTCCAAAAAAGGTGTTAATATTTTTGGGACGTACATATAACAAAATATTTTCTTGTATTTTATTTTTATATACTTACTGTTGTTACTTCAATACCTACAAATTTCAATAATTAGTTTGGCCTCAAACTGCATTCGTATCTTTTATATTTTTTGTTAATAGATAGTTTCCTTATGTTATTAAATTAGGAGCAAGTAGAGAGCCTGTATTGAAAGAAATTCTATTGGCGCAGCCGTGATATGACGGCCTCAAGCGTCGCTTAAACCAAATAAAAATAATTTATATTTGTCGTTAATCACTTTAATAATAACTTTCTTAATAAATTTCACTTTCATTTGTTTATTTTGTAAGTGGACACGTGGTGCTACTTCTCCGAAAGCGATAATATCAACAAACCTATAAATAGGAATCTCGCGAATCCCGACAGACGGACAGTCTGTTTACGTAGGGCTTCCGTTAATCACTGAAACAATCTCCTTGTAACCGAATATTTATTTACCTTTGTACAGCGACGTCAAATTATTTTTAAATATTTTTGGGAATTTTGATTACAACATATTTTCCATCTACTCACACTGTACTAACATCATATATTATGCTTTTTCTACAGTATAATGTTACAATCTATCCAGTCTACAATACATGACAATTACGATGAATTTCTTTTTACAAAAAATACAAAAATAGATTATAACATATATTTTCAACTACAAATTATAGTTTTTCCTTGTTATTTTAAAAACAAACGAAGTGGATAAGGTACATGATAGGCGCATAACAACTCTTTTTTTTATTGATCAACCAACTACTGAATATATCAACAAGTCTTGGCCTGCAGTTATATTAATATAGCAGACTCGAGCCGACTTAAAAAATAATCCCATGATTTAAATCTCAGATAAAATGTGGAATAGTCGTAACGAGTAATAATTCATAATCGTTCATAATCCAACGATCAAATGTCGATTCTCGACGGAGGATTAGATTTGTCTCAAATCAGCGACTCAGCGAAATGCCATCTTCAATGTATGATTGTCCATTGTGATAGAATAAGGTTGTGTATTCACTATACACATAACAGAACTTGTAACTTAAACTTAAACGTGTTAAGAGAATTATTAAATTCCTTTTAATTCGAGTAGGTTTATGTATAAAACAATAAATTTGATAAGTTATTCTCTGATCTTCATCTACATAGTCGAAAAAAACAGCCTTGGGCATTAGCCTATAATTATAAAAATATGTATTACATATTTTGAACTTTTGTTTTGAAGATTTCGACATTATTACGACAACAATTTATTTATTTATTCATAAAAACTATACACACTATCCTTACAGACTAAGTCAATAAAACAAGTAGGTACCCAATGCCCCTACCTAAAATACCCAATTTTGATTCATTTCATCATTTCTGTTGCCTTTAAAAAATATTTTTTTTGCATTGATCTGGATAGTTAAAAACATTAATAGCTATGAATTTTAAGTCTTTGTAACATAACTACACCATAATACTAAAACTTAATTGTACATAATAGTTATCTTTGGTAAAAGAGGTCGAAAACGAATGAATACGCGCCTTAACATATTGGAAAACGATTTGGAGTATTCGAGCTGAAAGGACCGGTTGAAACAAAAGTTTTTATGACTCAGATTCTTTGTTTTGAGACGATGTTTTTATTGGGAACGAATATGGCTATGACTGTTAATATCCTAAAGCTAACTTTGAGCTGTTGCTAACATTTTCGTATACTAGTTTAGACTTCTCAAGAAGGAAATCTCTTTTAAAGTGTGTTATCAAACGTGATTACAATATCATTTAAAAGAACCATAAACAAAAGAAAACGTAAAAAGATATTGCTATGTTATTTATACACGTTGATAAATAAATTAGTTGCACCATTGAGCAACAAAAGCTTAGTTGGGACGATTTAGCGTTTCACTTTCACGCGGTCGTTATCATTGTCTTTATAGACGAAATCACAAAACCTCTGTGCCGCTTAAAACACCAGACAAGACACAGTTGTAAATAGTAGAGTCATCGGTTTTCTTTAATTTCTTTTATCCCAAAATCACCTTTCCATCTACCAATTTGTGTTTATAAAACGTTCCTTCCATAGCTCTACAGTTTTATTATGCAAATATTTTATTTAAAAGCGCAATATCCCATACCCAATAATGGAAATGCACTTTAGTTACCTGTATGGTAATATTATTTATGAGTACACGGGCGGGTGTACACGCGCAGCTGTCAAATACATTATGTAAATAAAACATAGATCACAGTGATCCTAGTCATGGCGTGAGGTCGCGTAGGTCGGCATGCAGGATTTACCTCTGAACATACAGTCATATTCAATTTATGACGACCATACATGTATGACATTAAAACGTACTTTGACACGCACGCTGGCGATTGAATATTAATTCAAAATAAATTTATACCTTAAACTTTCGAATTTTTAAATTAATTATTTTTATGTTAGCTTGTCCTCATTTATTTAGGGTCTGTTTCACAATGTATGGATAAAGTAGCAAATAGCTATGCAACACATAAATTATTTGGAAGATCAATTGTGTTATTTGACATTCATCGGACTCATAACTTATGATGGACTTTTTGTGACGAATAGCGCTATCTGACAGTCGTGAAACGCAACAATAGTGTAGTTGTAGTTTATCCTACCAATAAGTAATAAATAGCGAATTTGGAACTTATGTAGAACTTATCCATACATTGTGAAACAGACCCTTAAAGATATAAAATATTAGTATAATAAATATAATATAGTTGAAATTTTTCTCGATTTATTGCCGATAGTTCATCTGATCGTCATTTATTTCAAATCGTTTCTAGATTCAGACTGACTGATTGGAAATATATAATCATTTACTTTAAACTTTACTTCTTACACCATTTTACTTTTTCTTAGATTTATTATGTAATATGACGTATAAATTCACAATCTCGTCTGACAGAGCTCATCTGTCAAAAATGTCAAACATCTGGCAAACTTCATAGAGTTTTAATTTAATAAAAAACTTAAAATTAATTCAATAATGGTTTAACGGCTCTTAGTAAAAATACATTTTTTATTCTTTTTGCTTTAAACATCTTTTTTTATCAACATTTTTTATCTATCACGTACGTATGTACTATGAAAGAGCTGTAGTCGAGTCACCAACTTAATACAGGTATTGCAGACTATGAACTGTGAGAAGCAATGTCACAAACATTTATTTTGATTTAAATAAAGTTTTTGTTAATCTTCAGTCAATACAAATTCAGAAGGTTTTCTTACCTGTGTTAAAAGCAAGTTTTTATTGATTTACGCGCTCATTGTGATTCACATGAATGATGCAAAAGCGAGCGCGATGACAACGACACGGTTACCCGGTACGATAAAAACCGATATTAATTACCGTATAAAATTATAACATTACAAGTGAGAAAGTTTGTGTTGCGCTTTCACAGTCACACAAGGGACTTAGCGAAGAAGATTACTTTAAAGTACAGTATTAAACTCGTATTACTATAGATCAATGATGATAACGCAATGATATGGCCATAGGGTCAATCACACACCACACACGCTTGGATGTTAGGTTTAAATCAAAGTTATTAGCAATAATAAATAATTATATCACTTAGTACAGAAAATGAAAAATATCGGATAATTTCACTTGTAATTCCTAATTGCGATTTATACCACACAAATTCAAAGTTGACACTTCTTCAGGTAACACTTTGTTACTAAATGTTGGCTATTAACAACTTGAATTGCCAGGTATCTTGCGCTAGCCTAAACAGCTCCCCCAGGATACCGCTCCACTCCCGTACACTCCGCAATCACGACTTATTTCTTCTACCAGCCCATCTCATGTCTCCAAATCAATTTTGTCCATCATTATAATCTGCAACAAGTCGTATCGATGACGACGCAAAACATATCCGAGATATGCGACTTTCTGTATATTAAGTCTGCGTAAACGTATGGACCCGATTCGTTGACTCTTTCATTCGTCACTCTTTGCCACAGCAACGCTAATAATATCTGCTTATAAAAACGTTGGGTTAGTTATAAGTATGGAATGTCGTAAATGGCGCAGGATTACATAGATAAATATTGCTATCAATATCTGTTAACTTGATTAACAAGATCTGAAGTCGCTTGTCCACTAAGGGAATAACTAGAAAAGACAGAAAGTAGACATGAGCTGCCTAAAACGATTTATCAGGAATGTCCCAGATTACCATTACAAAATCAGGTAGCTTTTTCTATGCTGTATTGCAATTATATGTTGCCTAGACACCCAAAAATATTTTTTTATCTATTTCTTAACAATTCCTCTTATTTCAATTTTATTTTATTTTCTACTACTTGACCCTACAAACGTTGTTTTGCCATGTATATGATTTCTAGGAAAAACATTTTAGTTCAATAAAAATAACTATCTACAAAAATAAAAAATAGTGGTTCGTTGACAAAAAAAAATGTCTAAAAAAAATTTTTTGGGGTGGACACCCCTTATTACTTAGGGGTTTGAAAGATAGATAGTAGCCGATTCTCAGACTTACTGAATATGCATAAAAAATTTCATAAGATTCGGTCGAGCTGTTTCGGAGAGTATAGGAAGGAACATTGTGACACGACAACTTTATATATTAGATATACTTTTACAGAAGACTTCATTACTTACACTGCTAACTTTTACTAATATTGCAGTGGTATCTGGCAGAATGACCAGCGCTGTGGAACAGTCTGCTACCAGGGCCAATTACAACCACATCACAAATGCATTACACACTTATAACGTAAGATACGTTCATTAAAATTACATTCTTTAAAAAAAAATGTTTTCTTTAATTTTTTTATTATTATTGTGTGTATTTCTGTGTGTGTGTTTTGTTAGTAATCAATTTTATATCCATGTCCTTCTATGGTCTTAGACTTAAACAATAATCATATTACCTAAACAATTACTTTTAACAATATTAATAGAGAATATAAATAAAATTATGTGAAATAAGCAAAATGCACATTATTTGAACTTTCCTCGTTAGCAATCTACAACTTATCTGATCCACATTATAATACTTGTAAGGGGCACGCAATATCAATAAAAGTCTATACAAGTAGTCGGCTACTGTACCTGTGCGGACAGGTTTTATGCCGGGCCATAATTCCCAATGACACACAATTTGTTACTGTGTAAGGTTCGTAATTGGATATCAATTGGTTTAACCACTTATGGTATGGGTTTGGTACTAAACTATAGTAAAAATATGATCTAATTGCTTGTATCGGTTTAGTGGAAGAAGTGGCGATTATTTAATGTAGAATTTGATACCTATGATATACATTTCCCCAAAACAATTAAAATGTGACCCATTTGCATTGCGTAGAGATGTAGGGTCTATCTGGAGAGTATTCAGAGTTGTTCGGATTAATGTCCAATGTCCCACTGAAATATTTCCGAACCAGATCGATTTAAGATCCTTAGAAAGAGCGTACCATTTGGTAAAAAGCCGGCAACGCACTCGTGAGCCCTCTGGTATTGAGAGTGTCGATGGGCGGTGGTATCATCGTTTGTTCTATAAAAAATATATGTAAAAATCCCTTACCTAAAATTCCATTATTTCCGTATTTCAAATTGATTATTTGACTTATTACTTAAAGGAGACCTAAGCTTTAGCAATAAAAAGGCTTGTAATGTCATTGTTGTGTATAGCCGAGGCACTGCAGTCAACGTTGACACATGCGAGAGCTTAAAGAGTCCTTCTTGCTTCACTGAAATTTTATAAAATCACACGCTTCACAAATGGCGGTTCTTGAGACAGCGAACAAATCGCCTCCGATTTGTTTGTCCGTCCCGTCACAGGTTTTATCGTTCCCATTGTATGGAAACGTTAAACCTTTTTCTTTCATTTGTCATACAGTCGCCATCTTCGATTCTAATATAGCTGTAAACATAAAAAATATTCGGAAAGTTTTTATGTGAGATTTATGTTCGAGGGGTTTTTTGCGAATGTGTGTCTAGAAGTGAGGGGTTAAGAATAACGGATCGATATCAGTTATGAAGATAAAACGTAGGTTATGAAAATACTAGGAATATAGATTACTAGCTGACCTGGCTAACTTCGTTCCGCCCTACAACCTTATAATATCGTTGTTACTTTAATTTAACTTATTTTAGGATTTCATTAATGTTAAGTATTACATTAATACAAGTTTTTTTGCAAATACAGAAATGTTTTATTGCTTGCCATTGCGAAAGAAGAATGGCAGTTTTACACATTAGGCATCTTTTCTCTAGCGACAATATTATGGCGATACTGCATGTTAAGCACTTTCTGATATCCAACATCCTTTGATCAGGATCAAAGCATGGTTATGCATCTCCTCATTCACCTCAAGATCGGAATTTCTTGAACTGACACGAATTCGTCGTAAAATGATGCGTAGTTTTGTCAACAGATGGCTCCATATGGTTTTTACATTCGTAAAATTATTTAATTGATTTATTGTTATTCGATAACTTATCCGATATTTTATTGCTTATTCTGCGATTCGGGACGGAAACAAATCCAACAAATCAAAAACTATGGCAATCGGTCCAGCCGTTCTCGAGTTATAAGTGTTGTAACAAACACGACTTTCTTTTATATATATAGATATTACGTATTATTAAACTCAATTCACTAATAGATAGAGTACGGTTCCTGGGTCTTCGGGGTTCTTTTAATAATAGAGGATTATATTTTAATTCTAAAATTAACCATTCGCGTACAATAATAGAATTTATGCGAAATAATTAAATGTTAATTGCTATGAAACGAATGAATGGAATGTTGAACAGTGCCTTCGTCTGGCTATACTCTCGAAGCGTAACCCCAACTTTTAGGTAATCGCCACGCTTATAAAACTAAGAAAGCTTGAGTGAGCAAAACAGCCTTGACTCGTACAAAGAGTGCTTCATAAGGATTTCATATAATTGATCAAGGTTTACAGTTCACGGTTGAGTCGCTTTATAAAACTACCAATAACGTGCAAGTAATTCTCATTCTCGCCGTTTTATACTGGTATACCTTTGTTCAATTAACCTAGAAGATATAGCTTGTTAATGTTTATTTCCAAGGATCTTCTAAGGAGATAAATTAATGCAGGCTATACAAACACGTTGTGTGCGTTTACTGGACTTTTATAATAAGCTCTTTATACTGTTAATAACTGACAATGCATTTGCACGAAAGAAGCAAAGAGATAATAATAATAATAGTCTTTATTTCTTCTCTCACATATACATACAAGGTTATCATGATTAAACTAAGATGATAACATTTGGAAGTGTATGTGAGAGACTGGTCTCTGTAACAAGAGACCTGAGTGACAGATAGCCAGCCTCTCCACCACCGGACCAGAACACGTACAATCAGGTCATTGTCATAAGATACAATAGAAGAAAATAAGTATTAAGTGCTAAAAGAAAACATTGCAAACGGAGTCGTAAAAATAAATTTGGTGTGAGTTTGTGTGTGTGTATATGTGTGAGTGTGCATGTGTGTGTGTCCGCGTGTGTGTGTGTCTCTCTCTAAGTGTGTGTGTGTGCGTGCGTGGGTGTGTGTGTATGTGTGGGGGAGTGGGTGTGTTACAGAATAACAGTTATTAAATCTTCTGTTTCATCATAACTCAACGTCTTCAGCCAAGTAGTAACCTTTTTTTTGCATTCATATTTAGATAGTGGGTAAATGTTAATTTTTTCATTTAATGTATTATACAAGTAACAGCCTAGGAAACCAAAGCATCTTTGCGAGAAAGAAGTTGTCCATTGTGTAGTACAACAGCAAACTTTATGTTTAATCCGCTTGTTTATATTTAATTCGGGGTCGTAACTAGTTTTATAATGTTGTTTTAAAACTGATGAAGATGAAAACCATTTACGGTATGTTGCAGTTTGAGCTTACTCGATTGAGGACCTTACAACAGAATATTAAGGCGCTGATCAGTCCTCGATGATGTTGTAAAAGCACATTTTAATTATAATGCGTAGAAAGTTCTTTTCCCGTTTGTGCATAGAACAACTGAGCGCAGCCTTGGAAAGTGTTGCGGTTGCAACTAAACACCAACGCTATAATATACGGTACAATGCACCGGCCCGCTACCACAGAAATCAGGAGTAATGTAACTGTCATGTTACATCATAAACACATTATTGTGGCTCTGACAATAGTTTACTATAATTTCGTTTGGTAACAAAATATTTAAAATACCATCTAAGTCAGATATACGTACTTTTTTATTTTATTAAGATATTTTTAATTATAGTTGTTGTACATAACCAACAACGAAGTTCACGAACACCTTAAAATGAGAACTATCGAAGAGGAAATCCGGAGACTGGCAGCACTGACAAAGAGCGGTTAACTTGCTTGCTAACTCACCATTGAACAGTAAGTGAGTCGACTAAAACGTTACCATATTCTAGAGCTAGAAGACCGGCAGTAGCTCTAGACAGAAGATGAATAAGATTATTTTAAGAGAGAAGAAGATTTTTCCAATGGGAAGTCACACCACATGACTGTACCACAGAACAAATTCGCTCATAGCCTTAAGGCTGATTGCAAATACCCGCAGAAAAAAAAAGATGTTGATTATAACTTAAAATGTCACGTGGAACATGGTGTAATGGTTGCAGCTCCTTAGTTTTTTGCCAGTTCTTCTCTTCCGTTCTACGCCCTTGATTTGAGAACTGACAGTAAATGTAAAATTAAAAGCATTTAATGTATATTTCATTTTTGACGTTCATAAGTGTACACTGTGTTACCTATATGAATAAATGACTTTTGACTTTGATATATTTATACATATTTCTTATGTAGTATAGGTCGGTTATCGAAAGCTGGCGGGTTCACAGTACTCACACTAATGCAATTTCACATACAGTATGATTCAAAATATGATTTTTTTGCCAAGCTATATATTTTAGTCCACTCTGGTTTTAGAAAGGTTGGGTGGGTTGTAAAAAAATAAAAATGTGTCAAATACATATAAATATTAGGTGCATACGAGGGTGGATCCAAAAGTTCTAAGCCAGACCAAGAACGTGAAAGAGTAGTTCGTGTAAATAATTTTACATTTTTCGACATACGCTCCATCTAGCCATGACTTTGTTGGTCGACAAAACGACCTTAGCCGTTTTCGGAGTAGGTGATCCAGGTATTTTCCATTGTTTGGACTGTGCTTTGATTCAGGAGTATGGTGGTGAACCCAGCTTTCAACAAATCAAAAAAAAATACTAAAACCGGTTTCAGCATCTGATGTCAAATGAAATATAACATTTTTTCATTAAACTGTTTTTATTAAGATGCTTAAAATAATTAAAAACATTGTGCACCATTTCACGAGATTGCCCTGGTAATGTTTGAAAAAAGATCAACATGTATAGTAAAGATCAACATAAAGAGTAGCAAAAGCAAAACAATAACTGTCTCTTTTATAGTAAAAGCTTGGACCGAGCGCGAGAGAGACGGACAGTCATTTCATGATGTATTTGTGATTGTATTTCAGTTTGACATCACGCCTCGCGCTTATTCACAGACACTACACAAGCACAAAGTGTAAATGTGTTGAAGCCGCCAGTTTTATATAACATACCTATACAAGTATATTTTTAGAAACAGTTTTTCTGGAAGTCTGACACCACAATCATAAAGACATAAAGGTTTTATTAGACGCAGATAAAGACGCAAATGTCGTCAAAAATAAAATGGAAATATTAAGCGCAATAATAATTTAATATCCCCTAAACGATACAAAAGCGCCTTTCATCCCGCCGGGATGTTTATCGGTCGGCTTTATTCGAAGCAATATTTAGACTATTTAAATAGGAGTCCATTGAAGAGGTGTTATTAGCCCGGGTGATTCAAAAGGACCCCGATTCGACACCCACTTACGTTTTTGTGATGGTCTGAAATTACATACGTCAGCGCGCTCGTTTAAAAGCATTCCCTGTCCCCACGTGTTTCTGCACTCTATTTTTAGTTACCTTGACAGTTGACAATTTATCTGCGTTTCGCCTGGAGCCGTGAATAGCCGATTCATTTCCAAATACAAATACCGTTCGCTCATTGCTTTGTGAAGTCATGTTAGGGAGACTTTCTATAGTCTGTGATAACGACACAACAGAACGTATGGTCCGGATACAGTATCCTATAGTGAAAATAAATATAAAGTAACATTTATGAATAGAACTTCTACTAATGCTAGTATTTATACAATATTATTTGTTTCAGGTAAGCACCAGACTTTCAGCAGAGATCTTTCTCAAAAAATAATAACTATATGTAAGAATAAACTGTATACATATATAACGTTATTTGAATGTTATGAAATTACAAATAGTACATTGGTATTTATAAAAATACTATCTGGGACACGTATTTATCAATATTACTATGTATACATTAATTCGTATATTACTTTTTAGTAGTGAGAATATACAGTAATCTTCTGCGGTCCGAATCCACTGCGTTTTAGGAAATCGCGTAGTAAGAGTTTTCTCGTAGAACCGTTTCTTGAATAATTCAAAAACTAGTAACAATTTAGGTAGGTAGGTTTTTTACCAATACAACGAAACAGGTGCAAAGGTAAGCAAAACTAATAATGGACTTGACAAATATAAATTTCACACTACAGAAATATCCGCGATATAGGTAGGACATACCGCGTTATAAGGGACGGAATCGCGTTATGCTTTATGCTTTATTGCGGTACCGCGTTATAGGGGGCATTACTGTATAAAGCGTGAAATAAAGTAGATACAAACAGTTTTTTAGAATCTTGTCTCCTTTACACTAAATGAATAGAAGTAAATATTTGTCTTTAGTTAAAAAATATTGAAAGAAACTCACAGTTTTTTCAGGAAATACGTTAATATTTTATCGCTTACTATAGCGATTACCATTTTTTACAAGCTCATAAAATTGAGAGCCCTCGGCCGCAGAGCGTCCACAAAAATTCCTCCCTAATCTCATTTTCCAGTTGTCAGAGTTCCCTGAAGACGCAGTTAATCCGCCGTACCTAAACGTAAACCATCCGTTATGTCATTTAAGCTTAGTGTACGACGCTTAAAGCTCGATCATGCATCGTATGCACTATGCAAGCTATTTTAAAAACAGACAGCATGACATGATTCTAATCTAGTCAATGTCATTTATACAAATAAGATTATATATCCCCTGCTCATCAAACTGAATTCTATCACTCTTCTTTTACAGTGCAAAGTATTCTGCTTAGGAACTCCTTACCTCTTGGAAAAAGACAAGCTCAGTCTTTTAATTCATTAAAAAAAAAAAAAAAAAATTATGTTATTTATTATGCACTTCTTGTACTTTATCCTATGTAGGTGTTTCATTATTATTGTACCATACTAGGGTTACATGGAAAAAATCGCTTGTTAGCGATAAGGCCGCCCGTTTCCTAATAACTTATGTAACGTGCTTTATATGTATGTTTTGTATAAGGTAACGAAGTGTAAATAAATAAATATACCTATATCAATTATAAAAATTAATTTAAACGAATAAATAAGGCCGGCTGGATCTTAAATTAAATTATCATGATTCATGTGCACTTTTATTTTTCATGTAGGTATCCCTTATTAGTCTAGTTTGTTTTTTGTTCCTGTTTAGTTTTTTTTTCCTTAATAACTATATGTAATATGTATTTTTGCACTTCTTGCCTACCTCATCTAATTTAATACATTTTTCTTTTCTCACAGTGGTTGCTTGGAAGAGATCGCTCGAAAGCGATAAGGCCAGTACCTTCTTTTCATTTAACTATGTACAATTTTTTATATTGTAATGCAACGAAGTGGTTATAAATAAAACAATAATATAACACTTATTCAACTAAGTAGGTTTGTGTTATCACCCATATCACCTTTCTACGAAATTATCTTTCAATATTATAGCGACGAGGTTATTTATAAGCCATATTCTAATTATATTGCTATTTCCATTCTGTTTCAACAAATTCACTGTTATTATTCCTCGAGTCGTTATTACTTTTGGAATTTGCATCGAGTTTTTCATTTTAATCAGCTCATAGTGCAGTTTGTTCAGACTGCGGCGGGATATTTAGATCTACTTTACTTTAAAATTCATTAGAAGCCTTCATTATAATAGCAAAATACTCTCGCTCACGATCAGGGCCGTCTTAAACTAGGGTGGGGCCATTGGGCACACAAGAATTTGGGGCCCTTTTGGAAAGTAAAAAAAAAAGCTAATTATAATAAAAAATTTTTTACTAAATATGTTATATTATATCATTAATGATATTAGAATGCTGCTGGTTTTTTGGTTACGATAACAGTTTCTTTCGAGATTTCTATTCTATTATATTCTTATTAATTAAGTAAAGTAGGAATAGGCGCAGTTATCGACATAAGGTATATAAGCGTCGTATATGCCTTGTAAATAAATACCTTCTGATAACTTTTTTGATTACTGATTTGTGAAAAAAGTGTAATGTGACCGACATGTGTTCTGAGAATAAATGTGGGAGAAATTGTTGATCCTTCGGGGCCCCCTAAGAACGGGGGCCCGGGCCCCGTGTGCCCTTATGGTGAAGACGGTATTGACTACGATCAGTGCAATTTTATGAATTCAAGACTTTCAGCGAAAGCTAAAGAGATAGTAGAAACAGTAGATTATTGTACTCTCATAAAATAGTATTAAATTTTACGCACACACCTATATGATATTGACAGTTGTTTGACAAATGGTTTTTGTGCCTTTACCACACGTGTGATTCGTTGCGCAAAAAAAACGTTTGATTCCCTTCTCTGTGTTACTTTTAGCACCAATACCGTAAAAGCGACAAGGCCACCCGTTGCCCTTCGCCTTTAAATTAATTACCCAGTTGTATGTTAAATGTTTACATGTGTGTGAATAAATAAAAATGAAATAGAACCTAGCCCAGTTTCATGATAGTGGTTAAGTGGAAGTAACATTTCCACTCCAGATTTGTACAGATGTGACTCCGCGTCAACGTAAACATTGAAAAACTTATGTCGTCACCTCGACGGGTGCGACGACAAATCTGACGTGTGACGTGACGAGTGTGGGGCGGGCGGGTACAGGGCGGGCGGCGTGTCAATCTTTACACCTAATTTACGAGTCGCCGGCTCGACACCCGTATGTATTTCGGGAAATAACCGATCGATTCCTCTCAAGATTTGTGGGACAGTTTAAAGTAAATTCCTGGTGTTAAAGTGGCGTTTAAACACGACAGATGTTACTCGAATGACACGTGTCCCTGTGTCGTTTATTATGACTTCCTGAGATTAAAATCTCGATGGTAAAATCAACAATAAATAGAAAAATACTTTACTAATAATCTTACTTATTCTTTAATAGCCAATAATTCATTCGTTTCGATAAGGGCATCCTTATTTCAATTTATTATTCTTATTAAAAGATTTTATAGTCAATAGTTCATTCATTTCGATAACGATGCCCTTGAAAGATATAGATATCAATAGCAAATAAAATATGCTCAAACGCAAAACAATTGTTTTCAAAAACTAATAATTTTAATTTAAACAGAGATAAAATAGTCGATGGAACGTAAATAACATTTGTTCACATCGTGCTTGAAAATCAAAACGAAACAAAGTCATTGCGTCAACGGATTGAAAACATTTGACAAAATAGATGTAAACCGGTTTGTGTAAATGTACACAATACTTCAATAGATGTGGCTACCGATGCGTTTGTCACGATTCGTATTGTTAGACTTTTCACACTTAAATAAATATTTGGTACAATTCAAAAATTCTCAATTCAAAAATGTGGGTATTATGGTCGTTGTTTTACTTGGACTAAAGCTAATATTTGTCGAATACGGTTTGTAAGTGAAGATAATTAGAATGTTTCTAAGAAGTGGAGAATTGACATATTCCAAATAAGATTTATCTAATATATAAAATTCTCGTGTCACAGTTTTCGTTGCCATACTCCTCCGAAACGGCTTGACCGATTTTGATATGAATTTTTTTGTGCTTAATCTATGAGAATCGGCCAACATCTATTTTTCATCCCCCTAAATGTTAGGGGGATTACCCCTACATTTTATTTTTATTTTTTAGACAAAATTTTTAATTTCTATTTTTTTATGATACAACATACAAAAATACATACAATCCTCAACTTTCACGCCTCTACGATCAACCTCTATTTATTATTATAAATGATATACATGGCAAAACATACGTCTGCCGGGTCAGCTAGTGTAATATAAAAAGGTCTTATTGATAATCTTGAACATGTTTCACCTTAATCATGTTTCACCTTAATCTTATATTTAAAACAGTAAAGTTACGGAGCTAAAACATTCAATACCTATTTGAGACTAGGTTATAACTTGAATATACAGTTGGTTTCTTTTAGTATTTATTGTATACTAGCCTGGCCTGGCCTGGCGAACATCGTACCGCCTAACAGTCGATTCTTTATTTTTTATTAATACTTATTCTGCTATTCGGGACACCGGTCTAGCTAGTAAGATAAAAAAAGAAAGTTGATAATACAACAAATACATTATGTCAAAAAATTAAAAATTACCTTTCCGGAACCCCTCCACTAACACTTGAACTTTATGATATGGTATTAAAGTTCAAATTGACTTTTAAGTATTATTTCGAATATTATGTATGGGAATATAGAAAGGTGTTGATTTTAGACTTTTTCCGTAAGAACCATCCTCGTACTTTAAAGAATATTATAAAAAAAGAATTGGCCAAATCGGTCAAGCCGATTTCATGTTATGTCGTGACAACGGAAAACGGGTTTCATTTTTATATATATAAATTTGCCCCTTTATATTAAGGCTTGACGCATACCATGGGTAGAAAACTATACAGCTGCATGTTATGAATAAGATTTTTTCTTTGCCACAGGAATTTCTTTACAAAACAGATTATACTATTTGATCTTCGGCTACCTTATTATACAAAGTAACCAGAATAGGAATGCCGACACTTGACACCTGGGTATTATATTCCCAGTGACTCTACAGGATTTTGATCCAAAGCCAAAATGTTTTTGGGCGCATTATCGCGTGGCAAGGAGTAAATAAAATGGTAAGAAGAGTAACAAAGGAGGCTTTGTTGTATTTGGGGGGAGGATCGAGAACGACAAACAGATTCGATTCGTTATGACATGTTTGGAATGGTATTGATGTTGTTGACACTGCACCTATTGTTGACGAAGTACTAACAGAAAATGTATTGCGTTGCGATGATGATTTAATCAAAAAAATATGATTTATAATGTCCACATTTTTGTTTCTGTTTCACTAATATTTTTGAAGTGAAACTTCTTTAGAATCGTTGTGATTTCAAACCGGATGCAACGGAAAAAGCGACAGTAAAAAGAGACAGACGCATAAATTCGTAGGATTTAGCGTGGGAGAGAATGAGATGGGAAGAATTGTGCAGTGTATAAACTTTAAATTATACAAAAATACACGCCGTATTTGATCATTTTCTGAATTAAAAAAACATAGATGTGCAAAAAATTAAATAAGTAATAATCATCGAATTTCAAACTTCTATTATTTTAGTTTTTATCAAATTAAAGATTGATATTGATGTTAAACTTATAAATGAAAATTTAACATAGTCCTACATTTAGTTAGTGAAAAAAGTATAATTTACATATTATTCATTATAAAAACTTTGTTTTTGATGGTTTCACTTCTACCACGTGTGAATTGCACACATGAGTTTTTTATTCTAAGCATGTGACTGAAGCCTTCAACTGTCAACATGTTTTTTTAAGCAATACTCACATAAATATGATTCAAGGATGTTTGGAAAATTGTCATTGTATTACCAATATATATCTTAAAAATTTAGATTAAATCAATAATAAATATTTATTGCTACTTTTCGAAAAACATTCCTATTACTATTTCATCAGTCGTCTAGTAATCAACAGCCTTGTTAACTTAGGTATTATTTCATTACATAATATATATTTTTATTTAATATATTTAATTAAAAATAAATTATTATGTATTATGAAGTTAACACACTAGCAGTTAATAAGTTGATGCGCGCGTATTGCGGATTTGGAGAAATAACCCAACCACTTAATAATATATATATGGTATACATATTTTTTGTTATATACATGTAATTGATAATTGCTTTCGATAATACAGCCTCAATTATCTTGTAGTTTCTACAAGAAATACCTTAAATTTCATAACATCAATTAAGATTTTCTTTTCCAGAGAAATCTATTCTTGTATCATATTTCAAAGCAGGTAAAGCTTGTCAGCATAAAATCCGGCAGCATCATGTCGATGGCTATTTGACGACAATAGACGTCTAGTTCCGCCGCCGGCATTGTCCGCGATAGCCTCAGTGACGTCACTTCCGCAACGATCACTTCACTGCTACTACATTTTATTTTCTTTTAACAATAGAAAATTCTTATATTGTGTACATTTGGTAAAGATGGAGGAATTTTTCTTTCAACATCGATATAATATTTTTGCCATTTATATTTATGTCCCGGTGGATGTGTCTTGTTATATATTATATATTAAATTAAATATCTCGTGTCGAGCCATTTTAAATTCAGCTTAAAACCCTAATTTATTTTCTGTTACGTTTGAGTAACCTTTCAAAATGGTAAAACTACAATTTCTCTGGGGTAAAACAATTAAAATACTTCTGGTTGTCGGTTTAAAACGTATTTAACTACTGCACTTAAGTTAAATTTAACGATACATATGAAGCAGCTCGAAACGTGAGTTACTTTTAGAATTTTATACTAACTCAGTTCAACTTATCTAACTGCGATGCTGATATCATTTATGTAACGTATGAGAAAAGATGCTTCATACATCATTAAACTTTAGAGACAGTTAACCCGTTCGCAAGTGAAGTTAATTGTATTAGGCGCGATCAAGTCGGGGCTAAGACCGAACAATTCATTTAGCTACGAGATGTATTCCCAAGACATTAATCCTCATTAAATCCCATTAATTATTAACGGCACCTACGAGCCTTGGGGATAGCAAGCGTCTCTTAGTTTTGTTGCATAACACAGAGCGGGAAGGTTATATTTTCATATGAGTTAGTTTTAGGTTAAATATTCACTAGTTCTTCTCCTCTTGCTAATCTAACCAAGTCAGATATTAATTTAGTATATTTCAGTAGCATTATACTTCAGTGAGCTTCACGGGAATACCTGCCGCTGACTATCCAAAGATTTCGATAAACAATGTCTGCAATAGTTGTAAATCGATAGATATGTGAATAAATATACTTTATTATAACAAATAAATTTGATGGACTTTAGAGACAACTTATTGTGGGGTGCCAAAAAGGTATATAGAAGATGTAGACGCGTTAGCAGGAAGCGAATAGAGAAAGAAAGCCATGAATAGAGAAGTTAGGCAAAAGCTGGAGGAAGCCTTTACCTGTGAAGGGGTTTCGATCAAGGAACGATAACGAGAAAAGAGAAAAAATATATAACAAATTTAAACTGTAGGTATATTGTTAACATTTGTAAATATTGGAAATAAACGGGCTTTATTATTCTTATATAAAATAAAAATGGAGTATATTCGTCTTTATTATTATATTATATTACTTTCTATAAAGGTACATTTCATTAAGTTACTTGCTCCACATTACTCAATCACTTGTGGGATAGGTCCCTATTGGAGCACAGGAGCATAAGAAGACCCTACTTTAAAATAAAACGGGTAGGGTAAATTATCTTTTTAATTTTATTACTCATTTATTAATGGTGTTTTATAATCGCTTCCGCTCTTGTTATGTGAACCTTTCATCCTTATAAAGTGGAAACTTAAGTGTACACTCGTACATTAAACATGTAGAGGTTGGTCTTTTGGGAAAATCTTTGAAAGTTAAAACCTCTCTGAATGAATAAACAAAGAGAATTCTCCACTTGATTACGTTTAACCGCTGTATCTTTACTCCTCACACAAGACTGAATATTAAAAGCGAGCGTATTATATTAAACAATTCAAACAAGTTTTTTTTTACATCTTGGATTTTAGTTGTTACATTTTATTTTATTTTCAGTATTATAGAGATAAAGTTTCTATGTATTCTATTACCGTGATGACGAATTGCTAATTTCTAAACACACTATAACCAGAAAAAAAAATGTGTGCGTGTACTAGGTGTACACACGTAACAAGTGAAACTTATATAAAACCTTTGTTGTACGCAGAGCCATAATTGGTTTGTTTTAAGTTTAGAGGTCCGAAACTATTTCTTTAAACACAGTAAATTTTGATACACTGCCTAGGATACAATTTACAAATAAATTGCTGCAAATTGCGATTAGCCAATTTCAAGTCGAAAACGTAATCCGTTGTCAAACTTCAAAGTCAACAACATACTATATGTCATATTTTAACGCCGATAAAGAAGTTTAACTTCAAAAAGCAACATGGCGCGTAACGGAAAAATGTTACACTAAATTTTTTTCCAACCCCGATAAAGAAGTTTCACTTCAATAATAGAAGTGTCTTAGTCTAACATTTGACAGTGACACTCATCGACTCAATGACAGTGACATACACAAAACATAGTGGGAAAACCACCATGACATACACGTATTTAAATTAAAATATGTCATGTACCAACCTATTTACAACAGAAGGTTGAAATTTTTTTGAATGAAACAGTCACAGAAATATATTTGCCCCATTCGGGGGCTATGTGGAGTCAAACTAATTTAAGCATATTTGCAATATAGTCCCCAATATACGTGAAACAGTGTCATAAAACAGGGCCCAGTGACAAACGGGACTGATAGGTCGGAAAATTAAAGTGAAATGAGGCGTTAGTAGTGAATTGGGGCGGGTAACCGCTACCCCGCTACGCTGGGTGCAATGTACCCAGTTGACAGATCACTTTCAATTTCCATTGTTTAGCATAGTAGCATAACATGTTAATTTGTGTTTTTAGCTTACTAAGGATGTTTTGTTTATTTTGTAAACATACTATGACCGAGGTGTTTAATATTCAACTCGGACAAAATGTTTGCGTCTATAGTCGTATTTTTTAATTAGACGAAGCCAACTGACAGTAGCTAATGTCACTATGTAAAATAATGTTGCCATATTTAAAGTAATAGTGATACGATCAGATCTTGAGAATGAGTGTGAATAGTTAATCATTTCAAACTATAAAAGAATATTATTTCTATTTCAAAATTGTATTAAAGTGCTCTGATATAAGTTAAGTACTAGTACTATGTAACTACAATCAGTTTTTTGATGGCTTATTACAAAGCGCGGCGCGGCGACTAGTGCCATCACCGATCATTAATTCAGGGGTCTCTACTTTGTCACAACACTATTTTTATTTCATTAAAAACTGACAACACCGTAAACGTCAGTTGACTTCGTCTAATTAAAAATTCGACTATATTTCTGTCACTTGAATAATGTTTTTGAATTCCTTATTTCCAAGGATTTTCTATTGTACATCATCTGCGTTAACCACGTCACGGAAGCGGTAAGACAATTGATATGACCTATTATTGATAATTTCAGGAAATGTTGTTATTTTATTCACGATACACGATACAGGTTAGGAAATAGTTGAACATCAGCTGTGTGACATCATTTTTAGAGCGTTCTTTTTAAGCACTACAAAGACTTGATGCAAATAACTGATTGCTATTTCTGCATCAACTAAACAAACACGAATGTTTAAAAATAAAAATTATATATAGATACATTATTAAAAGTTTTTAATTGATTTTTATTTGAAAAAGTTTTGCCCCTTATTCATCTATCTATATTTTATGCCTTATGATACGTTCTGTATACATAATATCTTTTAAATATTAAGTTAATTTTATTACGTATTTGATAGTACGGGTCCAACTTTACCATTGGCGCTGCGCAGAGATGTGGGGTCACTTCTACCTCTACTTCTATAAATATGGAGAGTGTTCAGTAGAGTGGTTTGGATTTACAGCTGAGTTTCACTATCGGACGTCAGGCCAAAATACAAAATACCATCCGTATCACCTCGACGTCCGTCGTTCCACAACTGGGCAATTGTTAAGGCAGTTTTTACCACGCACCACCATGTGAAACCAGCTGCCCACTGAAGTATTTCCGAACCAATTCGGCTTAGGCTCATTCAAGAAAAGAGCGTACCTATTCTTAAAACGCTGGCAACGCACTTGCGAGCCTTTTGGCAATGTAAGTGAGCCTCCTGCCCGTTTGCCTCCTATTACATAAAACAAATACCATTTTAAACTCTGTTATATATTTAAAGCCTAAACTAACCTTAGTACATATACCCATTGCTCTTACTCTTAGAATAATGTACCTCCAAACACATAAATTCCTCTATAGCATTGTATAAAACATAGTAAAATATACCATCATATAAAGGGGAAAGTAGCCACAAAATATTGTATAGATAAGCAACCAGCGCGTCCGTTAAGTCGATTGTTACGGGTTAATGTTGTGGACAAATTCGGTGACACACTGCCTCCCCTCTTCCGCTTCATATGAATCCCCCTAACACTCCTGGGGTTATCCAAATAGCATTTGCTTAATTAAAACTTAATCTGGAATAAAAGCTTTATATTATCTTTTATAAATACAAAATGTTTACTGAATTCTTTATAAACAGTCGTTATCGACTATTTCTACAATCTACAATAAATATATAATAATCGTTATACGAACCCGAATTTAAAACATTCTGAGATTGATAACACAATCCAGTAGCTATTTAAAATTATTAATACTTTTATAAATGATTTTCATCCCTGTGCACCAATTGAGTTTCTGTACGGTGAAGGAAAACATCGTGAGGTCATTGACATGCCTAAAACTCAAAAAGTTGACGGCATGTGGCAAGTCCTAGATCTCATCTAAGAAATATACTACACATACTGTTTATTCTTATACTTACATAGTATTAATGATATTTATCAATTGAATAATCACTACCTAAACAGTACCGAAGTAAATAGAATGAATCGTCATTCAACATAATGAGTGGGATCGCGGTCCCATGTCATCGCATTTTACCAACGTTAATATATATTATATCAATCTAATCTATATTTATTATATAATCGTGAGTACTCCGCACCACAGTTCGTAAATGATAAGGTACTGAAGGGCGTAACTAATCATTAATCTTTCAAAAGAACACTTACATAAACTGTCAATATAATAGTCAAATCGTGAATAACTTCAAAACGTGTTAGGACCGATAGTTTTGGCATAACAATTACATTCGCTATATATCACTGCTATTCAGCCGCCGAAGCCGCATTGAAAACAGTAAATACCCAAAGTGAGCCATTATAAATTCAATTAAGGGCCTGCGACGACAATTTAGGGAGAAAGGGTGAGTGTCTTAACATATTGCGGGCCACTTGGGCGTAACTCTACTTAATACCAAGATTACTAGCCTTTCGGGAGATGTTAAGCTTTGAACTTAGTTTCATATTGAATTAACTCTATCAATAAGACGAACAAAACAATATGTAATAAGGAAAACTATTAGAAGTTGCTTCAATATCGGTAATTGTGAACTTCCCCCATTCACTCGGTATGGAACATTACGCTTTGTTCATAACTTGTAACTGCTCTTGATAAAACTTTTATGTACGACGTGCATTCGTTTTTCTTTTGTTGTTGTATTGAGACGCTTACAAACGACTCTAAAGCAGGGTTCATGCGTATTGATTTGGCAAGTTTAGCAAAAAATAAACATTTTCAATTGTATTAGATATTTGTTATGACGTACAAAGCGTTCTGAAATCGATTCTCTACGAAATATGGAAACAAAAATCTAAGCACATAGAAATCGAAAAAGCCTATAACAATAACTCATGCTAAGATATACAATATATATCTATGTATCGAAGAAAATTTTACAAAAAGATTATTATATAGTGGAATAAATTGATGAACGTGCTGATGTGACGTCCGAAGTCTGCAATATCTAATTCAATCTTGCGTTATACTATCAATGCAGCTCCATTATCGCTATTCAAGATTCTGGTTTCATCGGGTTGCAACTACTGCAAAATATGGTTAGATTTTACGTTCTTAGCTCTTTATAAATGTTTTTTATACAGTATATAACTTATTTTATAGTCTATTAACACGCTGTCTCACTTAATTATGACATTAGATACATGGGCGCAACGATATAACAGACTTCAAAAAACTCCATTTGAAATACGAGGGCGGCACTGCAAACCGAATACGATAAGTTCGTTAGATTTGCTTGACAAGTCCGGCGAGTATGTGTTTAAACGTATTAACGGTATTCGATTGTTTGCAGTACAAACGACGTGTGAATGGTTCTATGTACACTATGTGACTTGTAATTTTATTTATTTTATTGTATTAGACTACAAAATGTCGTCGCAAATTACCGCAATTTGACCATAGTAGAACGGTGAGTAGTTTATAAAATACTACGGTTTATAAAATATCCTGAGATAATAATATGTTTTTAGCTGCAAGTAAAATGTTAGTTTTATTTATTAATAAAACGTAGCGATTAAAAAGAGTGGCGGAAAGTTTCATGCCAGTTCTTCTTGCCCGCTCTACGCCCTTGACTTGCGAACTGGTAGTAAATGTAAATTTACAATTAATTTTTTTTTGACGTTCATAAGTGTACTTGATATAGGTATATATGAATAAAGATATTTTGAGGTTGAGTTTAATGTTTTTTATTTCACATATAATGAATAATATTATAGTGTCTAAATTAAATGTACTGTATTTGTTTTTCCTTATGAGAACGTAAATTTTTTAAGATATAAAAGGAACGAGTAATACACAGTCATAACTTAGAATGTTCCTATTATTATTTTATTGTACTCCCGACGTATTTCCTATTTATCCACGCGACAAACATAAAGCACACCTTCATTGCAGTACTGTAATACGTTATCAGCGTGGGGAGTGGACACAGCTCAACATAACAATGTCTGAAAGCTCTCAGCGCTCAACTTGACATAATATTGCATTGTAGCTGGCAACGCTTCATTTATGCTGGCTCCATGAAGGCTCAATTCCAAAGCCACATTTGTAAACCACGCCCAAAGTAAACTACTTTTTCAACGTCGCTAAATCCTCAGTGAATTTAAAGTTCATGCTGTTTTTATTTGATCCAATAGTGTGATATTATTAAATATGTTTTGATCAAAGTTTTATAAAAAATGCCATACATATAAAGCGTATTTAACCAAAGAACTCATTTTTATCTGGATTATATTGAATAAGACGTACAACGACAAGTATTTTGATTTAAAACTTAATATAAAGATATGTTGATTATAAACGCTCTTCTTAAAGCTGGAGTTTCACACCTCCGTTCTTGACATGCCCAAATACCGCACTGCACGAGGTTCGTTGTTTCCATGCCCTTCTCCGTAGACAGTATAATATGGGTTCATTAAGGCATCTGCTGGGCCAGATCTCACTTAATATCAGGTAGGATTGTGGTCAAACGTCTGGCCAGTTCTGTATGAAAAATCTTAAGGACCGATCTGGTCGCCAAACTCCAAAAAAAGTACATTGTTTCTTTCCATTTTTCGTCATCGTTTCTTGAAGTAGGGCGGATGGTGGAAATATATGGTGGAGTTAGGTAGTTTATGTATCCATTTTGAAAGATCGATACACGATTCAAATAACTTCGCTTGATGGAAAAAAAAATCCACTGCGTCCCGCAGTCCACCACGAGACACTGACACAGCAATTCGTGCTGGGATAGGGCCTTAATAATCATCTGTGATACAGTCGTGGTGTCTTATTAAGGCACGTGGTAAACACATTTCAGCGTCAAACTGTTCCTACCGTGGCAATTATTGTTTCATCGAGAACTGGCATAAATAAGGCAAAACTTAGTAATTGTTAATATCCGTTTGCGTAATCAAAGACATACATAATACATACCGTACATTTTCTCAGTTAACTGATCTCGTCTATCAATCAGCCGGACAGAAAATTATAGCAATTTACGTTCAAGAAATAGTAACTTTATTGAATGTGATTCAATTATGATTACAATCTTTACCAACTTAATTATAGAGAGCCGATTTATACGCTCCTACTGATTAAATTTGAATTATACGATTATGTGTTGATAACTTGAATTGAATTCGTGATATATTAATTCGTTAATAGGAGTAAACTAAATATATAGAATCAAGACTTTCATCAAACCCGTACAGCTGACATGTTTAGTGTTTACGCCGGTTAATAGTCAAAGTCCGTATTGATATGTCCATTAAAAGACCGATGTAAACACGACTTTTGCCTTGAGCGGCTTGGACGTGGTGACGTCAACAGGAATAACGTTATGGTACATAGCTAATCTGGGAGAAGAATGCCGTAAGCGTTTGATTGAGATTAGACTAATGTAATATAATGAGTAATGACATAATATGTCAACGCGTCTTGAACTAGATATGCTTTTGACCAGTAATCATAAAATATAACCCACCTTCGTTTTGTCTTTCACACCTGCTGGAAAAATGTTGGCAGGTGATCAGGTGTAATACTTTACCTTCTTAACCTTCGCTAAACATTGGCACCCATTTGGACCCTCCAATTGGAGAACTTCGCATTGCCATCAGTCTTCATTTAGGAGTGCTCATATGTACTCTCCATAAGTGTTCCTGTGGCTTTGCAGTAAGTAGCCTAGGACACCATAGCCTCCATTACCAAGATACAGTGTCACAGCGACACAAAGTTTTTAATTATTATTATTATAATTTTTACACAGTTCATCCGCAGAGATAGTTTTAAAATATTTTTGTAACTAAACCTTGCAAGTCAGTCTAAACCTATCTTATTTAAAAGCCTCTTAATACTTATGATTGTAGATATCCTTAAAAAACGTTATAGAGCAATTATAATAAAAATCGATGTTCGAGTTCAATAAATACATTTATAATCTTAACAAAGCCATCATGATACGTTCCATGTCACAAGAAATCGCGAAAGGCCAAAAAACAAGAGACAATTCTTTCCAAGCTTTTCATTTATTAGTTTTTAAAACAGCAATCAGTTTGTGTCGTTTTACAAGACAAAAAATGCTATGGGGGTGTTTAAATTTTTTTTATTTCATTTCACAGGCATTCGTAGGTACTACTTTTATTTATTAATATGATTTCACTTTTAATGTTTGCTTACCACAAGAAGTATTGTTTCCTTTTGCAAGGATTTAAGATTACAATAATAAGATTTAAGTGCAAAATGAATAATATTCGTAACTACGATTCGAGTGGCTTAAGAAATTACGAAACATTTGAAATAACTTAGAACTAACCGTACTTGTACAAAGAGGCTAAACGAAAAACTTCATACAAGTAAATCGCCTTTGACATACACTTAAGTAGATCCTGTAACCCTTTATTAACGTTATCAATTGTAATCATCTCACCATCGATTCTCGTCGACAGGAAAATTGTAGACTCAGCGTACACATGTGTCCAACCGCTTATTATTCAGTGCAGTTCAAAGGATAGAAGTTCACGGAACAATTATGAATAATATATTCACAGATTGGTATCATACAATAATAATCGGGTGAACCCTTTATTTGCCTCACATCTGTTTCATTGACGGCTTATATTTCGTAATATAAGTATGAAGTAATCTTTCTGTCAGACACGCCGTCGATTTTTGGGTCCCTAAAGGATATCGTATCGCGTTAATACAATATAAAGCATATAACTTTGTATTCATGCGCCTATCTATGCGCGAATACTTCCTTGAAAACCCCGGGCACTCGAACGGTCTACCTAAGTTGGAAATCGCTAGAGCAGTGTTGGCCTAGTGGCTTTAGCGTGTGACTCTTATCTTTGATTTCGTAGGTTCGATCCCCGGAGGAGCAGCAATAGACTTTCTTTCTAGGTGCGCATTGAACATCCGCTCGAACGGTGAAGGAAAACATCGTGAGGAAACTGGCTTGCCGACCCAAAAAATCGACGGCGTGTGTCAGGCACATGAGGCTGATCACCAACTTGCCTATTTGAAAGCCATGAAACAAATATAGATATCCGAGGCCCAGACCTAAAAAATGTATCGTTCCACTGATTAATTATTTTTATTTTATTAAGTAGGTGGTCTTTTTATTTTGATTTTTGGATCACAGATGGACCTACGTAACATGATATAAAGCTACAAGGAAGCATTCATGCGCTTTATATATGCGCTTAAATACTTCGAAAATCCACGAGTACTGGAACACTAAGTTAGAAATCGCACGCCTAATCACTAAACTAACAGTACTCAAAAAATAAACAATATTCTACGTATTAATTTTTATTGTAAAACTTAATGTCGACTGAGATGGGTAATATCTATCTTATGTTACTACTATAAGACAGGTACTGGTAGAAATAAATGCAATTCTCTCATAACTATTGAAAGTAACTATACGACCAAACCGCTGTATTCATGAATACAATCTGCAAGATATAATTCAAAGGAAAACCAATATTATCACGACGATTCAATTGCCACTGAATAGAAAATTAATAGTAGAAATCTGTGGCTCATTCATAATGCAATATGTATTGAGTAGGTGAAATAATCTACAGATAATAAACAAATGAGAAGTGTCATGAAGAATTATAACGTAAATGTCAGTAGGTAGCCTCAGGGCGGGACATTTCAATAAATCGCCTCACACTTGCCACTAACACTTCGCAAATACCCATTTAATAATACCTTTGCTGAACATGCATTCGCATAGAAAAACATACATGTACTTAATATTACTTACATTTAACAATATACCTTATTTCTTTTAATTTAAAGTTGAAATTCGAAAAAGGTTTAGTTAATAATAATCACACGCCTATTACAATAAAACATGTTGTATTCACGGTTATTTAAGCTTTAAATGCAAAGTGAAAAAGTGCAGTTTGCTGTGAATTGAGACGTGACGAATGATTAAGATCGCGCTTACAATTTAATTACGCGCTGAATAAATATTGCAATCGCGATTTCTGCAGTTTTAATAACTTAATAACTTACGATTTTCCTTAAGATTTACGATCTTATTAAGTATAATTATTATAACAGAATAAATACTACTTATTCAGTATCAATAGTGGGCTGATAATTTTAATAAAAATCATTGTTTATTGCCTATCGCGGTTTTGCTAGTAAAAAAAACAAGTATAAAATATTGAAAGTGTGATGTTCTTATTGTATTTTATTTTTAAATTTATGTAATATATATTTTTAGCGTAATTGTCATGTATTTAAGAGAATATAGCTTGTAACATATACTGTTGATAAGGGAGCGTTCAAGTATTACGTAACGCAATTTTTGGAGATTATTGACCCTCCCCCCCATGTAACTCCCCGTAATGTTATTCAGTACCCAAGTTCAGTACTGTACCCAAGTAAAGTAAAACGTTTCGTGACCACCTAGTGACTCTTTAGTTACTATAATGTGCTGTAAGTCGAAAAAAATATTAACAATAACGCGTAATTTAATCCCCGCCCCGCATCGTAACGTTTTACAAAAGGACCTCCCCCCTTCCCAAAATACGTTACGTAATACTTGAACGCTCCCTAAAACACTATATACTCGTATAATGTTGTGAATTTTTATGAACAAATACATATATTATATTGAATTCAAGACCCTTCCACGAAGACTTTTCGAACAACTTAATAAATTGCCTTTTACAGAAGGTCTCATAAACAAGAAAACGGCTTGTTAGATTGTCTGTCAGTTAATTTTATGGAAACCTTTGTTCGTGGAGACAGAGCCTATCAGTAACGTCATGTTAACCGTAAATAGAGTCGTTATCGCTTATAGCAACCGGGCATTACCGACAGTAGCCACAGCACCGTAAAAGGGCACATTATGCAAATCCATTTGAACATTGTGTTCGCTCGTAAGTGATTAAGCCTGGGTTTCTCAATCTATTGTCTTGTTACACCTAAGAATCTTATATGGTAAGATGCTTTCACAACACTTTGAAATGATAATTTCAAAATCTTCATCTAATATATAAAATTCTCGTGTCACAGTTTTAGTTGCCATACTCCTCCGAAACGGCTTGACCGATTTTGATGAAATTTTTTGTGCATATTAAGTAAGTCTGAGAATCGGCTACTATCTGTTCTTTCAAACCCCTAAGTGTTCACCCAAAAAAATCTTTATATTTTTTTGAAATTATTTTTTGTTTTTATTTTTTAATGATACAGAGCCCTTATTTTCACCCCTCTACGATCAACTCCTATTTTTTATTATTATATATGTATTATATTTATTGAAGTATCAAAAAATAAATTCCCAGAAATAATATACCTACATGGCAAAACAACGTTTTCCGGGTCAGCTAGTTTATTTATAAAGAAACAAGAAGATAGTTATATAAAAACAAAAATAAATAAAATATTAAGTATTTGATGTATCGTAGAACAGTTTCAGAGAGAAATAATAATTATATACAAACATATCAGTAGAACAGTAGACAAGCAGATAATGCACTAATTATAAAAATACATGGCCAAAGAAATGTATAACAATTGTTTTAATTTAAGTATTCTTAAATGAAACGTTAAGTATGACAAAAAAAGTATTGGATTTTCACATACGGAAGTCAGTTTTTGTATTTTACCATTAAGAAAACAGCAATCGCGAAATTTTTAAGAGTCAAAGGGCACTTTACTAAAGAAGTTGAGCGTGATAAATCAATTTTAGGGTGTATACCTAAAAACGATTAAATATATTAGGGATCGTTCAAGTATTACGTAACGAATTTGGGGGGGGGGGTTCCTGTTTCCTTTTGTAAAACGTTACGATGCGGGGCGGGGATTGAATTACGCGATATTGTTAATATTATTTTCGACTTTACACCACTTAACGGTAACTTTAAGATATAAAAAGTCACTGGGAGGTCACGAAACGTTTTACTAGTGGGTACTTAAAAACGTTACGGCGCGTTACATGGGGGGGGGGTCAATAATCTCTAAAAATTGCGTGACGTAATACTTGAACGCTCCCTTACCCGTGTGATTTTCCGGGTCAAATGGGATATTATTCCTAAAGGTTTGTGACATAGAAAAGTATAGTTATATATATTATGTATTCCATATTTGGCTATAGGTAAGGTTTAATTGTTTTCTGTTGTATATAATTTACGTTATCTATTACGAAAATTATAAATAAATATAGTGGAATTAATCTTAATTTTCATTAGTAAAATGTTATATATCCGTCGTAAAGGGCTTTTACAAACACGATCGGACATATTTCTGCGTCTATGTCATGGTAATGAATTTACTAGCGCGTGACTAATCTACGGGGACGCAGATCTGTCGTTCATTAGCTGTTTGAATAACCAAAGTTAATATTACTAAGGGTGGGTTGCATCAACAAATTTTGACGGACACGTAACCGTTAAATATGGCGCTAACGAACGTTAAACAAAAAAAGTGTTGATTCACCATCTATGACAGCTTACGTTCGTTAAAAAGTTACGCTTACGTTAACCAGTGCTCGAACCATTGGTAATCGTCAAATTTTGGTTTGTAACTTCGTAGTTCGTACTTTCTAAACTCTGTTTCCTCTGAATTTAATATTAGAGATGGTTTGATTAATAATTATTTTGCAAGGTATGTTAATATTACGATTATTTTTGACTTCAAAAAATAAATTGCAAATTTAATATTAAAGATGTCTTATATTTCAGATTATAACTTTTTTATGGCATGGGTGTATGGGTGGTATGGTGAAGGACTAACATATTCTATACTGTTTATATTGCTTATTGCATGCCTTTGGTAAAGAAATAAAATATTTGACAAAAATAATATGCCTTTACTAACTGAATTACAGCCTACAGATTTTATTAATTTAGACCAAAGTTAACTTCATTGACAACAAACAGAAAACTAGTTTTCTCTAAATTTAATTTTATTCTAATATGTGGGATACATAGTTTCATTATTATTATTTTGCAAGGTATGTTAATATTTAGATTATTTTTAACTTCAAAGAAAACAAATCTCAAATTATAATTTTAAAGCTGTCTTATTTTCAGATTATAACTATTTTATGGTATGGATGTGAAATATGGTGAAGGATTAACATATTATATACTGTATAATATATAGCTATTGCATGCTTTTGGTGGAGAAATAAAATGTTTGACAAAAATAATATGCCTTTTTATTACCGAATTATTACATTACATAGTTAAGCCTGCCTATGCACATAAGAATTAATTCATCTTAAAAATCTATTTTTTTACAGTTTTTATTATTTTTTACACTAATTTTATAACATTGATACACACAACTTTAATTATTTTGAAGAGCATTTATACTAAGTTTCAAGCAATTCTGATCATAAACAAGTTATAGTAAGTCTATTTTTTATTGTAAAGGTAAATAAGTACCACTTTTCATACATTTTACATTAGAAATGGCAGTTTCATATAATCTTACATCCCTTTAGTATAATTAATAGTAAGTAATTTTTTTTTCTTGTAGTTTAAAAATGATTTCATCGTTCTTCCTCTTTTCATTTAGATGTTGAACACGCACCTCAAAAATTTCTTTTTCATATTTATTATCTGAAAGGGCATTAAATTCTGCATGAATCGCACTCCATGCCCTCTTTTTTTGCAAATTGTTAGTACTGTCTGTCTTTTTATGAAATAATATGTGTTTATGTTTTACTATTAAATTTCTAAATCTGTCCTCTTCTTTTCCAAAATTTACCGAACGTTCTCTGAAAGTCAATGAGTCACGTAAATAAATACACTTCTAGCTATATCTCTCAATATAATATATATACTTTGCGCATATACAATTCATGCAATATAATAATAAAATAATAGCTTTATACTTACTTTGGCGAAAAGGTTTCCATTATTTATATTAAAATTAAACACTTTTTAATTATCCTTTCGTACAAAACAATAAACATCGATGTCAAACTTGACAGAATGTTTCAAATGACATTGTTTTTATCAATGTTGCTATTACTAAAAAAAATTCCCATAAAACATTAGGTTAAAATAGCGTTACGCAAACAGGCAACCCCATTAACAATGATGAACTCATTTTTTAACAATGAAGCAACGCTAACAAGTTAACAGACGTTAAAGTTCATACGAGTCTGTCAAATTTAAACGAACGTAAGTTACGATAGCAAATGGTTTGAAACAACCCACCCTAAGCCTTATTGTTTTATCCGTACCTCTTTAGAAGGTCCACGACTTTAGAACTAAGGAGCTCATGGAAACTGTTATTATTTTAAATCACATATATTATGGGTGTAGTCTCAGTATAAAGGTCTTGATGTTTTCCATATGTACACCTAATACTTGCTTGTACGGTAAATAACATAAGTTAACTATCTTTTTCCTATAAATATCCGTATCCCTAACTTCGTGACTGACGTAACTTCCTGAGCTTAAATTATCGTGATTCATGTGCACTTTTTATTTTTATGTATCCTTTATTAGTTAAGTTTGTTTTTTGTTCCTGTTTAGTTTTTTCTTAATAACTACATGTAATATGTTTTTGCACTTCTTGCCTACCTTATCTAATTTAATAAATTTTTTTTCTCACAGTGGTTGCCTGGAAGAGATCGCTCGAAAGCGACGAGGCCGCTAGTTGCCCTTTCATTTTAATATATTCAATTTTTACATTGTTATGCAACTAAGTGTTAATAAATAAATAAATAAAATCTATGCGAGAAGGACTCAAATAGATAGAGATATAGCACATATACTTTGAGAACTTTAACGTCAAAGATCAATTAATTGACTTAAACGATAACTGAGTGCCGGAAAAGATATCCTTGTTGACTTGTGAAACTAGACTACACCATTACATATACAGTAAAATATAGCACTGTATATTTTACCTTAACTAAGCGGAAATTATGGATGTCGCTTCGGGAAGTTATTGTTCTAACTAGATTTGCTTAGAAGTCAAGAAACAATTATATAAATCACACCGCACAAAGTAAGATTTGCCGTTCGAATCCCCACTGATCTGTGAGGAAATTGGCATGTCTACTGCGTTGTTGATGAGTTGAAAGTGTATAAAAGAAACAAATGTAATCTGAGGGCAAGATACGTAAAGCGACAGTAAATTATTACTTGCATGAGTTTTATAAGTGATAAACATTTCGAATCTATTAAAGAAGTCACTCGATCCGGTGAATGGTTCATCATCCTCACATGTTGTAAGAGAGGCGCTAAACCGGTGGAAACTGATTGTCGGCTCCAGATGTTTCCTTGCTGACCATGACCCACAGAGCTACCAAATGAAGAGAGAGAGAGATGTCACTGCCGTGAATCGGAAACGCATATTTTTATTATTTAAATACAGTGTAAACTCTTTATAACGAATTTAAAGGTTCGTTATAGGGAGGGAAGAATTAATATGGGTATTGGGTAAAACCAAATATATTGAACTTATTTTTACGTTATAGAGTTTACCCGTAACGAATGATGTTATACAGAGTTGACACTGTATATTATATATTCTTAATCGAAAGAACGTCGAAAAATCCCACGCAAAACATCAAACGAAAGAAAGTTGCGTACCTGAGCTAGGTGGTGCGCCATGACCGCTACCACCTTCAATTAGTTATGATGACAGTAGGTAAACAGCGTGTTGGTAGAAAGAAAATATAGCTTCGTAACGTTAGGGAGTTCGTAACTGCAGAAGAGTTGTTGCATCTGGCACAGGACAAAACACGCTTTACGAGACTGACGGCCAACCCCATTAATGGAGTGGCAACAAACGAAGAATGGAACTATCGTTTTGCTCATTAAACTTCTTGACAAACTATGGGTATCGCAGAGGACTTTGCGTGACACTGTTATAGAAACCCTTATCTATAAACATTCCGAATCTGTAAACTTGTCATTGCATGTAAAACATTTTATCGTGTCAAAACTTTATGTATCATAATATCAATTACAACCCAATTATATACATAAACTATCTGACCGGGCAAACGTCGTTTTGCCATGTATATCATTTATAATAAAAAAATAGGGGTTGATCGTAGAGGGGTGAAAGTTAGGGGTTGTATGTATTTTTTATTGCTGAATCATAAAAAATAGAAATTAAAAATTTTGTCTAAAAAATAAAAATAAAAATTTAGGGGTGGACTACCCCTAACATTTAGGGGGATGAAAAATAGATGTTGGCCGATTCTCATAGATACCGGATAAGCACAAAAAATTTCATCAAAATCGGTCAAGCCGTTTCGGAGGAGTATGGCAACGAAAACTGTGACACGAGAATTTTATATATTAGATTTAATCGTGTTTTATTAAACTCAATCTGTCAGTGAAGAAATGTGTTATCGGCAAATGAAAAGTCGTTCAAATCAGTATGTTAACTAGTACTACCTGTGCGACAGTTGATTGATTTAATTGTTCAATGGAAACCTTATTTATTGTGATTAGCGACAGTTTCAGCACGAACCCGAGTAACGACCACTTCAATGCTTATCTTTGATATTTATGTTATTGCCTTGTAATATTAAAATTGTATAGTAAATAAACAATAATACAAATTACTTAAATGTTATTTTATCTTTGTGATTTAATATTTTTCTCTTTATTATAATATAAATATGTTTTACAAAACTAATTGTAGGTATGAAGTTCCGTAAACCCTCAAACTTGCATATTTTTTTCTCAAAACACAAAATGTCTTTTGTGTCAAATAAGTCGGAAGTTAAAAATCGAATTAAGTGTCTCGGGTTAAACGCATTGCGTTAAACTAAAAAATTACCAGTTAAATAACTTCTCATAATATACATACCGTAATACTAAAAAAGTATTTTAATCTCTCGTCATATACATGCATTGAACCTGGATTCCATCCCGTATCATACGACACTCTTTTTATAGAAATTCTTCATATTTTATTCCATTTTCAAATTGATCTCAAACGAGAATGCAAGGCAGTAAATGCATCTCCGCGTTTAGGCAGATTCCGCGTAATCTGAGCGTGTGACACGCATCACTGCCACCCTGCTGGAAGTGCACTATGTATACCGCAGAACGCCGCAGATTATTGCGGTGCTGGGCTGCCACTCGCTTGGAACTAATCCGATTTCGAATCTCACGCACACTATGACGATATTTGTACTTGAATTTTTGAATATGGAACAATTTCAATTTATGTGTTAATCTTTTATCATTACAGACTTGAATTGCCAAGTCCATCCTTCCATAGAATACAACTATCATTTTATTCCGCCGCGTCAGTAATTCGTGTGCGGATTGCTAATTGAAATGCCATGCCTCCTGCTGATAAAGGACAAGTCTTTGTTTTTAATTTATGTTATTATTATTAATGACTTAAGATGTCATGTGGAACATGGTGTAATGGTTGCAGCTCCTTACAAACGTTGTGTAAAAAAACATGGCGATTAAAAAGAGTGGCGGAGAGTTTATTGCGAGTTCTTCTCTTCCGCTCTACGCCCTTGATTTGAGAACTGGCACTAAATGTAAAATTAGAAGCATATATATTTCTTTACTGACAAGTCATAAGTGTACAATGTGTTAACTATATGATTAAATGATTTTTGAAAAAAAAAAAGAATTTCTATATAATCTCTCTCTATTCGTGTACACTGTGCCTTAGTTTAAATCTCTACTGAGGCAATATTTTATTTACGTTCCATACATTAAAACTATTATAAAGATTTGTATTGTTCTGTTAATATCACAATCGGCACAGGTAATATATAATTTGCATTAAGAATTGAGGAATCTCAGGTAAAAGATCGTATCATTCGGCAGCTGCTGTGGGTGTGACGCGATGTAACAAGATTGCTGTGTGATTGTATCTGTCACAACTTATTCAGTTGCGAACGATAGCCACGATCTCGTGATAAACTTGCACGCGCTTCAGGCGAGTTTGTTAGCTTAGACTTTATTGTATAAAGTCATGAAGGAGAAAGCTTATAAGATCTATTGAGGAATGAATTAAAGCAGTGACTGATAGGATAACGTATTCTTTTGTTTTAAAATTGTATATGTATTAACGATACACGTCCGAATGATCAGCTTTCTTTATATTTATGCCTTCAACAGAGTAAAGCAAAAATAATTTATTTATTTTCATTTATTCACATACATTTATACAAAACCTATAACAATACATAAAAATTATTAGGGATGCAACCGGCGGCCTTGTCGCTAACAAGCGATCTCTTCCAGGCAACCCTAGTAAGGGAAAAACTAAAAAAAGAAATATAATGGATAAAGTGCAAGAAGTGCATAGCCAAATCTTATATCAAAAAAACTATGGGTTGCACTCCGGGAGTGCCGGCAGAAGTCAAAACTTGAATATTAACGTTGAGAATTTTTGATATTTTGGAAAGGTTAAGGAATAATTTTGCACGAATTGCTTTAATTATCAGCATAAAAGTACTACCATTTATGTGGTAGAATACAATATTTATTTATTGCGCTATCGTACATAAACATGACATTTTATATTACATTAAATACGCCGCGCCAGCTGTCTACTTTCCATCCGTCTTAAAAATTTTCGATCAGGTCACGACGCGTGTCCTGACGCGAGTTTAACATTTTTTACCAATCAAACCAAAAAAAGTGTATCACGCCGCTAAAGGAGTTTTCACTTCAAAAATACAAAATATAAATCAAACAAACTAAAAAGATAATCTCACGGATTCATGAATTGCGATGCAATACAGAACAATAAGAAATACAAGAATTGTAAAAGTCAAGATTGAGCAGCATAGGATATGGTTAAAAAAGTTTATGCAGGAGAGCATTATACGTTAAAATACTTTTTTATATATAAGTCTTCTAGACTATGAGCAGATGTGTTGAGAGCTGTTAGGCGTTCAGAGCAAAATCTCCATCGAGACTGCTCCTCTCTTTCAACCGTGTCTATCAAGACTTAGGATTTGTCGCCTTTTAAGCCTATTTATTATCCGGTATGGTTAGTTGCGTGGCAAGTTTATTAGGATGCATTTCTAGCCTTTTTCTGTATTTCATACTCCAGGTCTTGATCTCCTCTTTGACAGTCCTGATTTTGAGGTGAAACGTTAAAATACTAACACAGACTTAATTCAAAAAACTTTTTAAAATCTACATCACAAAAGTAAAAAGGAAATTATCGTTAAATTACTTCCGAGTTCGATATCAGATAATTCAGTTTAAAGTTGGGGGAATCTATTTAACTGTCAAAAATACAGGGCGCCCGGACAGCAAAGTTTCCGACAGAGTTGGGCCGAGGGCGCCACAACGATCCATCACTGCCGGGAATCGGGAACGCGATGAAATGATGGATCAAACTTAGCGGATATTTTTTATACCCTATATAAGTTTATATATTTTTTTTTATTTTTTATTACAGTCTTTCAGTTTCAGAAAATTTACGTATGGCAATATTAATCATACTACCTTTTTGCTACTAAATTTTAAGCAAATTTAGGCGTTATGTATTTTCCTTTATTGTCTATACTCATGTATATTCTGTGGGTTGGTAAAGAGTAGAAATAAAATATTAGAAACTAGCAATATCTGTCTATTTACTGTCGACTCGGTCTTTAGAGATACTAGTTTAACACTAGACGTTTTTTATAATAGAATAAATAAATTGCAAATTAGAAAAATATGCACAGAATATACCATTCCGCTGCACAAACTAAAAATGCCGTCTTCTACCATAAAGTAGTCGTGACATCAATCGGATATGGATTGACAAATAGGCCCCGAGATAAGCCGAAGTTAGGGTTCTACCCTCCGCTGATCGCTACGTGACTCTGCATCCTGAACGCTCATCTGATACCTTCAAATAAATTTAATCACTCTACAATATTCCGTCGGAATTTTTAGGGCGAGTGGACGTGAGAGGAATCCTTCATATGACCTCAAAGCTAGAAATTTGGAGGCTTTTGATTGTACTGCCTACCAATGTTTATTTATTTACTTGTAGGTTATAACGAATAAAGGGGGGATGGAGGTTTAGCACATCTGTCCTCATTAGTAATGTCGTTGTTATCTGTTGATTTTGTTCCCTTTGGAGTAGACTCTTGGGCTGTGGGGTTCAAGTGCACAGGCGCTAATTAAAGATTTAAGTTGGCGCCTGGTAGATAGTACCGGTGACCCCAGAGCTGGTGCTTTCCTCGCTCAACGAATAAGTATCACAGTACAGCGAGGAAATGCTGCCAGCGTTAAAAGTACACTGCCACAGGGATCAAACATTTTACATTTGTTTTAATTATTTTTATTATTACGAAAATTGTAAATACTATGTAATAAAAATAATATGTTTTGTTTAGTTACATGAATAAAGTATTAGTTTGTAGAAGCTTGATCCTTAGTTTCCATCAAATAAATGTTCAACTTAAATTGCATTAGCAATAGATTAAACAAAGATTGTTACAGCTTTTAAAGTCCTTGTCATTAGAACCTATGAATATTTATTAAACAAATGAAAATCGGTTACAAATTCCATAAATTCCTGTGATTGATTGATCAGTCTAAGTCACTATAGACAAATTTCTACTTATTAAACACGCAAAATATTTGTATAAATTTTAGTACTTTGTCAGACTTACTATGAGAGCCAACGTCAATATTTAAACATTTGGCTTGGTTTGAGTACATATTTTATTAATAAATGTATGAGTAAGTTTATGTTCGCAAAAATAATAGCATAATCTGAAAAAGTATAACGTCAGCGTATGAATACATAAACGTGTCGTAAAAAATATTATGTCCCTGTGGGCGGGGGTAAAAAGTGAGTTGTATTAAACACAGTATTACTTTTATTAGTTGGTACAAAATTATATGCAGTGTTTGCCGGCCTGTGAACTTTCTATCTTTATGCGCATTTAACACTCGTTCGCACGGTGTAGGAAAACATTGTGAGGAGAAAACGACGAGTGTCAGCCTTCAAAAGCTTATCACTTACTTGCATATTAGAAAAAACAAATGATTGCGAAACAGATGAGATACAGAAATCTGAGCTTGTGTTCTTTTTAATTTTAACGTGGGAATCGATACACCAAACGTGTTCGAATCACGTGCCATAAACTTTCTTTTTTCGTATTAATGTTATTGATGATTGTATCTATAGATGTGGCCATCTAAGAGACTTAGAACTCAAACAAATTGTTTTTAAATAACTAAATTTTGTTGTGGTTTCAATGTACTTAAACATGCTGAACTTTTGCTTAAAGCAACTGGATCTCGTATACTGTGCTACGCAGGGTAAGTGGCGCCTGTCGAGTTTTACAACTTCCCCTGATTGTCCGTGAATGTCGGATCGAATCCGGACAATAAATTGTGTCCGTCGCGCCCGCATACATTCCTTTGTTTTCAACTTGCCGATGTGTCAGTTTAGTTGAAACTTTCAGGACTAAAAAGAAGGTAAGTGAAAAGTAAATAACCTGGAATTTACTTTTCACTTCACCCTAAAAGCATCGGAGAGAACTATTTCTAGATATTTTGCTTTCAATATCTTCATATAAATAGGAGGAAAGGTCCAGGTTGAACGGCCAATACTACTGTGTGTATTTGTACTACAATTAAATTTGTCATTATATTTTCATTGTTACTAATAAATAATGATAATGACATTTCATATAACGCGGGAATGTATACTTTCATTAATTCCACTCACGATTCAATGGCGATCATAAAACAATGTAATTACGCCCGATGTTAGCCCATTGAAATATTATTTATTTCACACCAGTGGTGACATTTTGTTAGTACAATAAAACATTTGGTTAAAACAGTAACAATGAAATTATCATTTATTGCTCCCAAAAGGTTTAATGCAAATATGGTCTCATGTTTTATGTTCTATATTTGTTTGTTATTTTATTTTTGAAGTGAAACTTCTTTAGGTGGGTAAATTTTACGAAAGCGTCACGAAGATGTGCAGCGTTTTTGTCTAAGAAAAGGGAGAGAGCGATTGAGACGGATTGAGAGAGAGTGAGAAGCCAAAGTAGTTTCAATTCTGACGTGTGTACTTTGTTCGCACGCACTTTTTTTTAATAGTTATGTTATTACTTTAATTAGTATTGTATAGGTCCAAGATAGTATTTTCATATGATACATTTCATTCCTAATACCATGAGATACATATCATATTATGGAATATATCTCTCTGTCTGTCAAATGCGTTTATATTTTGATGAAAAGAGACAGAATGGTCCTGTAAACTTATATGATGAATACACGCCAATTGCTTGGCCATTATGTAAGCTCGCTCAAACCAAAACTTATTTCTTAAAGCTTCCATATCTGGAGTTGAGCACAAAGTTTTAATTATAAGTGTAACAAAACCACAAAAGAAATGATATAAAAACGTCCTGCCAAGTGAATGGATGACGGCGGCGACCAACAGAAACATTGGATTCTTCTCTTTGTCGTCGAGTCTAATTGCACAGCGCAAAAAGTGCCCAAACTGACGACTTAAATGCATCTGCAACGCTTTGTTCTAAATTGTGCTTTTGTCCTTGCAAATAGAGTCTCTTTTTGTAGATGATAAAGTTTCAAGCAATTAAACGCCAAAGGTCACATGGCTTTTGCTAAAGATTTTGGACGAGAACCCTCACACTTCAACTTAATATTCTTGAAATTTTAATCCTTTGACTACACCAGCAAAGAGCAGTGTTGGCCTAGTGACTTCGACGTGCGACTCTCATCCCTGAGGTCGTAGGTTCGATCCCCGGCTGTGCACCAATGGACTTTCTTTCTATGTGCGCATTTAACATTCGCTCGAACGGTGAAGCAAAACATCGTGAGGAAACCGACATGTCTTAGACCCAGAAAGTCAACGGCATGTGTCAGGCACAGGAGGCTTATCACCTACTTGCCTAATAGATAGAAAAATGATCATGAAATAGATTCAGAAATCTGAGGCCCAGAACTAAAAAGGTTGTAGTGCCACTGATTTATTTATTTTATATTTTACTACACCGTAATTCTTTAAATTTCTATAAATTAAACTTTATTGACGCTTAGGTGCACCCAAAAACAATAAACTTCTTCTATAAGAAATAATTTTATACCGAACGACGTAGGGAGTAATTCGGGTGCAGTGACATCAAATCATTTCATTGTCAGTGGCTGAAAAGTCGCCATAAAATTTAATGGTCTCTGAAATCTATTCCACCATAAATTCCCGGATGCCCCTGGTGAGGGGGGATAGTCCGTCCGCAGAGCTATAAAGTCACCCCGCTCTTCTTCATAAAGCTCATTCATAGTAAGTTACATTTAAATGTAATTTACATTTGAGCCGTTTGTTCCTTTATCTTAATACTCTACAAAGTTATGCTTCATTTCGTTATTTGAATTAGTTTAAGCGTACTGTTTGTTTATTGTTTTACTGTCTACGTGAATTTTGATATCTTAAGTATTTGCATTGTTATTTTTCGTTATATTTTTGCTTTCTTTGGTTACTATTTGCCTAGCTTCAACTATAAATACTTGTCACTTTAATACTTTATCTTTTAGGGAAGGTAGAAGTACAATATACCTCCTTGTTACACACCAGTAACATCAAGATTTCATCTGTATAAATAATAAGCGTTTCTTTTCTTCTTTATGAGCAGTGTTGGTCTAGTGGCTTCAGCGTTCGACTCTCATACCTGAGGTCGAATGTTCGATCCCCGGCTGTGCACCAATTGACTTTCTTTCTATGTGCGCATTTAACATTTGCTCGAACGGTGAAGGAAAACATCGTGACGAAAGTCGACGGCGTGTGTCAGGCACTGCCCTGCGATTCTGTAACTCACAATCTGTAGCTCTCAAATCAGTCGTGAAACAGTTATTTTATGATTTGGCATTCTGAAAAGGTGGGAGCTTGTAGTTTATTGTTTATCAGAATGCCAAATCATAAAATGACTGCTTCACGACTGATTTGAGAGCGACCGCCGATGCGAAAACCGCTGTGTGAGTTATAGAATTGCAGGGCTGGAGGCTGATCACCTACTTGTCTATTAGATTTAAAAATCATCATGAAACAGATTCAAAAATCTGAGGCCAATACCTAAAGAGGTTGTAGCCACTGATTTGTTTCTTCTTTATAATAGAAACAATCTATTTGTGTTACTTCATAATTAGTAACAATTTTCACTAAAGAAATATTTGAAGTACTATCAACGGTGATTAATAGCGACAGCGATAAAGGAGACAGTCCATTATACGGTTAGGAGACGGATTCTAGTTTGAGTATAATAAAGGGTGATATTTACGCAATCCTTTAGTTAGGAGACAAATTTATGAGAAGCACTGAAAAGGACATAATTAAGGGGTGCCGGGCTTGTCCCTAGGTTATTTCAAACAGTTGTACACGATTGACTTAGAAAATAAAACAGCAGAATGTCTAGACAGATAAAAGTTTATTTCCAAACACAATATGCATGTAGAAAATAAGTATCCATTCATTTAGATATATATCGTTTAAAAAGATTTTACAATGAAGCCCAGTTTCTATATCCCAGTCTTTATGTTGCATGCTTCTTGGTAAGTTCAAGAATCAAGAAAGAACTAAGTATAATTATATTTTTGCATTAAATACGCAATCTTGATTTCGTAAAAGAGTAGGGAATAAAGCTATTTAAACTTTAGTATTTTTAATGCAACTTTGTCCTACCTAGTTAAACTTAATATATGTTTTGTAGTATATAATATTGTATTGTGTAATTAATTTGTTATGTTTGATTTTTGTTTCGTGTGTAATTTTCTTCATCAGTTATCTTTTTTGTCGATTTAGTGTCTGGATTATGTTTTTTATAAATAAAATTAATAATTGTTATCCAGACCCACTCGGCGGCGTTAATAGATAATTAATAAAGATGAGGCGTCCACAAACTTTGTTTTCATTTAGTCTTTATGCGTTTTTTACCAATATTACTGTAATTATTAGTCTGTGCAAGCGGTGTCTAATTTTACCGCGTCACCGACCGTGCACTGCGTTTCATATATTAAAACGGATTTTACCATTCGTTAACTCTACTTAACACTAATCCTTTAATAAACTATGCAACTCGGAAATTTACTAATTAATTGGAGGGGCACTGTACTTTAATATATTGTCTCTTAGATACAGTTGATGATTTGGTAATACTAATTATGTCGTCGCTTGCGCATAAAATTTATTAATTTCTTAGGTGCCTAATCATATTTTCATCATCGGACGTGGTTCCACAACTGAGCGATTTTTAAGGCAGTTTTAAGAACCAGCTGCTCACTAAAGTATTTAAATCTATAGGCCGGTTTCTGATGACACATATAGGCTGCTGAAGTGATGCTTGTGTCGGACTACTAGTGATTTATATATAATAATATTATTAAAACTTTATTCATGATAAAATTATAGTTGTGACAAAATTGATCTGATTGTGTAAAAAAATCTATTTTATTGGTTTTTTATGTTCCTTGATCAACCTTTTTATCTTACTTAGTTTTTATGTCAATGATAATTTAAAACGCGCTATTTTTTATATTTTTTTACGAACAAAAAGTGTTTATTTTCATTTACCTCAAACATTAACGATCCGAAGAAAAAGTTATTAACACAATATCAAAAGCGACTGAAAATTTTAGGAAATGGTTAGCGCATTTATAAAGTGTTCAATTCCACGCCAAAAACAAGAATAATTCACGTAATAAATAAGTACATAGATAGCAGTTTAAATAGTATGCAAATGATATACTATATGTATCTCAAATGGGACATTAAATTTATCTAAACAAGTCAAACGTTCGGTGTTAACTACAAGTGCCGCAACGATAACTAATAACTAATTAATATGCATAATTTATATTTGCAATTCAACGACACATTTGCCTCGCAAAGCAGTCTTAGCTTACATCCTCGTGTACTAAGATTCTTAGGAGCAGACAGGGGAGGTATATATGCGCGTTTTCACCTGCCTTAACTTTGGGTTTGTTGTGGTATGTTCCTCATTCAATGAGCTATTAAGCAAACATCAATAACAACACCTCAGTAACTTCTTGTATGGATTAGATATACGTGTTTAGAAGATTGGGAGACGACCTTCAATTATTTCAAAAGAAAGCTTACTTCTTCTTCAAAAACCGGCAACGCATCCACTAAAAGGACTGGCATTTATGGAATTTATGGCAGCCCCGAAGATTCGTTTGTCCCTCTATATCAGTATAGACTAATGCACTCTTATTAATAATGATTGTTTGTTTTGACTAAAACACTATCTGTCTCTTTTCATCATAGTGGCAACACAACTTAACAGACAGAGGACGAATGTTTTCTTCAGTTAAAAGAAAAAATAATTTTTAAAAAGGTAAGGTTTCACTATCATCAAACTTGAATCATTGACTCCTTTCTTAATTAATGCAATATTATTAACTACTTGCCACTTACAATAATATTATTTAATTCGCAATTTACACTTTAAAAACTATTTAAAAAAGTGAAAATTACTTAATAAAATATCCATCATATATTCGTGTGTATGTACCAATAAACATGTATGTGTGCGAGTAGCAAAACATTTTCCCGACATGTGCAGTTAATTGAGATCTTCACAATAACTGAGCGAGCAAGTCTGGACATTTGCGGGAAAGTAATGAGATATTAACTCACACATATTTACTTTTTTACACTAATTTACTTCCTTTGTATGTTTTTAGGCCGTACGTAATATATGTGTGCATATAGCTTTTGTAGATTAATTACGAGTAGCATCATATATTTTAGAGTCAAGGCTTTTATGACTATAACCCAATACTTTTTGACGTGTGAAAGACAACATAGCGCCAATGTGATTCTAAAAATAATAGCGCTGAGTCTGACTTCCCTACGTCAAAAACACCATTAAAAGGCCGGCAACGCACTGGCCAGCCCTCTGGCATAGAGAGTGTCCATGGGTGGCGGTATCAAGGCGGGGGTTGGCAAGTTTTACAATATCAAACCTAGGGCTTATTAGCTAGTATCACAGTTTACATGAATAAACAAAATGTGCACTTTTTATCTTTTTTAGTTTATTTTTTTTTGTTACTGTTTTAGTTTTGTCTTAATAACTATTTGTATCATGTATTTTTGCACTTCTTGATTACATTATCTAATTTAATACATTTTTTTTCACAGTGGTTTTTCAGTGTTGGAAGAAATCGCTCAAAAGCGACTGTTTTATTTTCGAATAGTTTTTTTCAACAGGAGCTAAATTTACTATTGGACTTCTAAAATGTTATTGAAGTTATACTTCTTTAGGCGCGTTATGAAACATTGATTAGAGTGAAAGTTTACGATGCGCGCGCACCGTGACACAAAATTATCAGAATGAAGTTGCCAACGGAAGATACTACGGCATTGGACATATTTAAAAACAACATTCGAATAATAATATAATTTATGTTACACTTAATGTAAGAGAATAATAATAAATATTTATTTTTAAATTTTTCAAATGTAAACTGAACTTTATTGACTATAATGACTCCTTTTCCAGTCTTTGATTGTTTAATTGTAATTAATTATTTTGCATTCAATCAAAAACTATTTTTAACAATGCCAAAGAAGTATAACTTCTTACGCGCGTACATAAGTACACGCACGCTTTTTGACAATATTAAAGATCTGTTTTTGTGTCTTCGGTTGTGTTGCTTATCGAATGATTTGGTTCAATTGCGAAAAGGTTCTATTTCATTATCCTGAGAATAAGAATAAGGCCTTGTAGGTATGGGCCTCAGATTCCTGTATCCGTTTCGTGATCATTTATTTTTCCTAAGAGACAAGTAGGTGATCAGCCTTCTGTGCCTGACACACGCCGTCAATTTTTTTGAGTATATAGCATGCCAGTTTCCTCACGATGTTTTCCTTCACCGTACGAGCGAATTTTGAATGCGCACATAGACCGGACATTGATGCACAGCTGGGATCGAACCTACGACCTCAGGGATGAGAGTCCCACGCTTAAGCCACCACTGCTCTCCTGAGAATAGTTGCCTAACAATTAACACTTATATCGCGCTAACAACGACAATATTTTGTCTTTTGTAGAAAATTCCTTCACGCTAAAATATAAGAGAGTTCCACATTCCTCGCCATTAATGTCTTTTCTTCAGTAACTACGTGTTTCCGACGATTTAATTATGACATAATTAACTATTGTGTGGCTAATGCGCGATCATGAGATAAAGGAACTCACTGAGTTACAGTGTGGCCATGAAACTGAGTGTTATTATTTCATAATACTTTCTACAAATTGAACAATTCAATTTCTATTTATAGAAATTTATTTAATAAAGTCAAAGTCAAATCATTTATTTCAATAAGGCTTGATATTTTTTTATATAATGCGTCTACAGGATCAGCAGCTTTAATAACCTTCCCAAAGGTTACAGAACACTACCGTCCATTAGGGTCTTGGTATTATAAGTTTTGAATTACTAACAGAATATGAAAACATAAATAATTTAATTATGTAATAATTAGACATGATAGTTTTATATGACTCATTGTGCGGTTTCTTATGTAATATAATGTTGCCATTCCATAACAGTAAATTATTTTTTTTTTTTATACATGTGTCTTCACTAAGACATCATGGAATATTACGATCTAGCCTAACTTAAGACCAATAAGTAATTTAAGTCTAACCTAATTTATTACAAAGGATATTTAACATAAGAAAGTGTCCAATAACATTACTTACAGTCTCTATTAAAGGGAAGACACTTTGTTCTTGTGTTCTATTTTTTTCAATCACTGTTTAGCACTTAATACTAACGTGCACTAACACTAATTCACTAGTTCAAACGGTTTTGTCCTTTTCAATCTTCTCACTAGGCCCGTGGTGTCAAGGAGTTGAATAGCCTCGACATTCACGTGTTGGTGGAGCCTATGTTCGTGGGCTCCGGCAGTCTTTTTTATTACTGTGGCGACGTCCTCTACATTAAGGTCCCGATGGAGGTCGTTATTGCGAATATACCAGGGAGCATAACAGTAAATCATTTCAAATTTCGAGTTAGTTAAAATTGTATCAATTCGAATTTTAAATCAATAGTATAATCAGTACGGCATTTTTTCAAATCTCGCTGGTTTGAAGGCCCTAAGGTTTGGATCTGTCAACAAAATATAGAAATGAGCGTTAATTTGGGTGCGTATTGTTCGCCTCCATTGAAACACGAATAACGAGATAATACACAATGTGATATCATGAGTTATTAAACTGTTTATTATTCAAGCTTAAATTATAATAAACATATAAAGTAATACTGTTTATCAGGCGTTCAAGCATCCTGAATTGATACATTAGAACTAAAAAATAACCCATTTGATATTATGATATATTCGAAAATACCTAAATCGTAATTTGGTAGCGAAATTTGTAATTTGATTTCTAGTTCTTCTGTTTTTAAATATTTTTTAATCCTAATTGTTAATTTTTTTGTTTTGTTCAGTGTATATTACTGGGTCCACTGAAAGTCAGTGTTGCAAGTAACAGCAATTTGAGTTGGTCCCATTTTTTATTAAAGTGATTTCTTTTATATATGTGCTTTAATCAAATACACATATTTTCATTCTTTGTTTTCTTTTTCAACACGTAAACTTAGGATGTTTAACGAATCCGTGTCTATGGATATGTCTATGTCTATAATACCTGCCAATGACCAAATGGCCACAGATTATAGAGTAACACACGCATCACTCGTATTTTCTTCTTACTTGATCGCAAAGTTGCGTGTTGAACGTCATCAAACCCATCCAACAGGGATATGAAATTCATCTTCATAAGATGCCTCAAATAACCCCTCAATAGTGCATTAGTTACAATCAGCATTTATCATAATATTTAGACATCTAGTGGCTGACGTAAACCTCAGCCAGACTGAGGAGGCCGGTTTGACGATTATGTTTGACATTCGTTCAGATATTATGCTATATTCACACGTTAGTATTTTTTTAATAGAAATAAAAAGATCACTGGTCATTTATTTTGTTGCTATTTTTCCAATCAACAGGAGGATATCCCATCCGAAGGATTGCGAAGCAATTCTTATACTTTGTACTAACGCTCTATTATCATTGAGTTTCATCAGGACGTGGAGGCAGAATATGAAATTCCACCCATATCACCTCGAAGTCCGTCGTTCCAAAACTGAGCGTTTTTCGTAGAGGTATTCCAAAGCAATATGTCTTAGGGGCCTCCAAAAAGAGCGTATAGATACCGGCAAACGTTTTTAAACAAATGTCCTTGCCTACGCAGAAGCTTTTTAAGCATCACTGGGGGGGAGAGTGACGTGTCGATCGCGTGATTGGTAAATCAGGTGACGTTTGTGTCCCGCGTTTGTGTACGATGCGCAATCTTCTCCCCAATCCCTAGTTTAATGCTCAAGAAGTTTGCCTGTATCTGTACCAATTCTTAACGGCAACGCACTCGCCAGCCTGCATGGTCCATGGGTATCACTTAACATTGGATGAGCTTAATTTGTTCTTAAAAAGATGATTTACACGCATTAATTACAATTACGCATTAAATACAAGTAGCTGATCAATCATTACAGCAACAGATACTTCACAGTGCACGTGATGTATTGCGATAAAAGGCAGTTCTAAGTTGACTTTAGTCTCCGCCAGTCAGTACTGTCACACTCAATATCCGCTAATGCAATGTAAATACTAGTTAAGCTCTAAGCTCTCTCTTGTGTCGACTGAGTCAGGTAATGCGTCCTAATACTGGCCCGTAGCTCTTAATTCTTAATAGCTCGCAGTTATAAGCTGATTAGATTTCGCATTATTTCATAGTATTATGGCGGACCTAATAAGATATCAGGATTTCTAAATAATTTATAGAAGTAAATTATTTAAACGTCTAGGGTGGGCAGTGTCGCAAACTATGAATATTCAATGCATATTTATTACGCTAACATTCGAATTAGTTTATTTTACTGTATGACTGTATTTGTCTAATACGACTACTAACTTACAAAAACCTTGGATGAGCTCAATTATAACCCAAAAAAGATTGTTTCATTTATTTATTTAACAAATCTAAAATAAAGGAAATAAAGCCACGAACGGCCTTGGTAAAATAAAGTATTTTAAATAATTTATTTAATGAATTATATTTTGATGTATTTTTTAACATGGCTGGTGTATTGTGCAAACAAAAAAGGTTCTCTGTTACATTGTGTATACATATTAAAAAATATCAACTGGTCAAATGCTCACTTCACATTTATTTTTATAAGCTTTCTTATATCAACATGATTATTTAATGTAAGTAACTAAGCTACAGTTATAAGCCGCCATATTCAGTTACATAATTAATGTCAACAAATTGTACAGCGTGTACGTGAGATGTTGCGCGGTCATGTAACACACAAATCATCTCATAATGGCGGTAATTCCCTCTCCGCGAGTTAATTTAATAAATGGCTACTTAGGGCCGTCCTCCAGACTCCAATTACGCACATCAAGTTACAAATCACGTACCGGGACTCGAACCCCACTCCGTTGGGAACTCGCATCGATCACTTACCGAGTCACTACTTCATAGAACCAGCTGTAGTGTGAGCAAGAATGATCGGTCACTTACCTGTCTGTGAAGTGAACGCGTTTTTAAATTTGAGGTTCAGTTTCAATTTGTTCGAGCCAAGGGTGTACATTTTTCTCAGGCTTTCTTAGTTTTATATAAGCGTGGCGATTACCTTAATCATCGGAGTTACCACCAGAGTGTATAGAGTATTCTTAAGCATTTATATTGATTTCATAGCAATTAAAATTAAGTAATAGTTATGCTTTTGTTATACGTTAGTGGTAAATATAAAGCGAAAATAATACCCTCTATTATTTAAGGCCCGTTTACCCTGGAACCATACAGAAGATTTTCGTCTTTATCTCAGCTTCTTATATACAAAATCATTTGGAAGTAACTAATTAAAATATTTCTGTGGCCATAGATTAGACAATGATAAGAAATTCATTAATATATCGAGTGTTTCATATTTTAATAGTGCCTTCAAGATTTCTTAATAATTTAATTGCTTGTCCAATAAAGTAATGAAATTGCATATTTTATCATATTCTGACCTGTGGCCACAGAATTTTATATGCATTAAAACATAGCTTCCCGAAGCTCAGTTTCGTAAACTGCGAAAAGATTTATCTCTTGAGAAATAATATTAAAAACAAAGACATTTTAAAATCATTAAATATATTTTTGTAGTTAAATATATATTTAAATACTTGGAAGTTCGAATTGCGAGTACTTCAAATAGATTTACTGAAAGCTAACGGTCAAAACCTCAGTTTCAGTTAACTTAAACAGTAAATGACGGTTCACGGACACAGTCAGCTAACAAGCCCGTCTAGCCACTCGCTAGTTCATTAGCCGGCTATTAGCCGACATCTCACCTCATCTACAGTGTAGGGCAAAGTTTAAACTAACATTGCCGGGTTATACTATTTTGTTTGAAACTTACAAGTTCATTTAGAACTTGTGAAATATTCTGCGTAGATTTGGTTTCGACCGGAACTTGACTGTTATGGATAGTTTGCACACATTGTTTTTCATTTCATAATTTACGAGTCCGGCGAATGCTCCTTGTTCCGCCATCCTTTCAAACATATAGAAGTAAGCTGGAGTTTCACTACTTCGTTGTTAGAAGGTGCCGCAATGCACGAATGATATGGTCGTTTCTTGGAAAAACAGGAGAGTAACTCTTTTCCCCCTTCCGTAGACAGTTTAATTTAGGTTCATTAAAGCAGAGGTTAATTAGGTATCTCCTGGACAGGCATACCATCCATTAGGCCGCATCACACTTAAAAAGATCATCATCATTCCACACTGCGGAAACATCTTTAACATAAGATAATATATAAATCCTACTTAATAATAATATTCAACCTCAATTATTTTGATTATTAAATGTATTGATAGTGATTAATGATAGTATTGTATTAGATTTGGACCATACAATAAGCTAACTTCAATATCGATTCAGCCTTCAATGTTAAGATTTTATACGTAATTCCAAGTTTAATTAGAACATTGAAAGAGCTACGTAATCGGGGTCCTAATTAAGTAGTCAGTATAAATAATTGAAATCGCTTGTGAATTGACATAGTAAGTTTGGTCTTCATAATTTGAATGTAGAAATAAAATGCCAATTACTCTATGAGATTTATGCCATTATTTATTGCATTTTAACTATATTTTGTATTAATTACAGTGTAAAATTAATTTCATAGAAAAAGACATAAGATTACTTTAGCCTAGAATGCCATAATCATAAAGTTTTCATGAATAACAACTGATGTTAAAAGAAAACTAATATGTATAAATACATGAACATTTATTTTCCCTAAGATCCTTGTTAAAATAACGATACAATTGATTTGTGTGCGTGTTTGTCTAGTGCCTCTGGCGTCGGTATTAGGTTAGTTAGCGTTCAGAGCGTTCGTTGTCTCTAATTGAGCACCCCTCATTAACGAACAACAATACTTGCTGCTCTCTTTTCACACTCCTTCATTACGATACGTTTTTATCATATAATTGTAGTTACTTTAAATGCGGGCTTTAAATTTATGACACTCAAGCAATATTTTTTTTACTTCTAAAGACATCATAAAATATTTCGCAGCTAGGGACAGTTTTAATGGAAAATTTAAGTGCGTTACTTGCGAGCCTTCTATAATTATAACACACTTTCAAAGTCAAACTATAATACTTCTCTAAGTACGTCTTTAATAACATTTGTCAACAGTGTTATCAATAATACGCCAAAAATTGTTTCATAAGTTTAAAAACTTACCTTTAATGATTTCAATCTATATATTAATTAATCTATATATCTTAATATACATAAATAAACTAAACTACTTCACCGATTTTAATAAAATTTGCACACATTGTGCAGTTTGATCTCAATTTATATCCGCAATATTATTTTGTTGCAAAATATTTGTTTATTATTTGATAGTCACAATTCTAACAGATGACGCTGTGTTGAAAGTACCAACGTTTCACATAAGCTACAATTTAATGGCATAGCTACCAAAAAAGCATGGTGGTCCCCATGACTGGCGTTCTCCTATCGTTTCCCTTGAATAGGTTACTACTATGTAATATAACTAAAACCTTAGCCACATCAACGCTTGGCCGGTCTGCTAGTATTATAAAAATTAAATACTGTTCGTTTGTCTCCCTAAAACTAGAGAATGGCTGGACAGATTTGACTAATAATTTGACTTGGACTTCTAGCGGAGGTAACATAAATAATACGTAAAGAAAAATACTAGAAAAGACAATTGAATTTTCCATTAAAACTAGCTGCAAAATATTTGGTGATGTCTTTAGAAGTAAAAAATGATTACCTGAGTGTCATATATTTGAAGATGCCTTTAAAAATGTGTTTTATAGCTGTAGTATGGTTCCAATCACTTTGGTCTGTTTTAAAAAATTTGTATGTTTTGACACAAACATACAAAACATACGTCACAAAGGTCACCAGGTCATCTAGTCTTATATTCTTGTGAATGTACATGATATACGCATTTCCAGCAACATAATTGCTTTTCTAAGTACTCACGTCTTGCTAGGTATTTGAATGCGAGGTGTCACCGCAAACGGAGCGGTGAACGTAATTACTTCCCGCACCCCGCACGTCCCACGGTTCCCTGATAGCGGGTGATTTATCATAAATCGCGTTAGACTCGTCACAATCAAGCGAGGAATGCAGAGGATCCATAAATTGATTCCCTCTGACAGCGCCGCTTCGCGTTTTAGACCGCGCCCCTGTGATAAGCATAGCGGATAGCATTCACGTTTTTTTTTGTAATTTTTATTATTTTAGTGCTTGACGGTGAGTCCTAGACCACGAGAATGTAAGTGCTCCTATTTCACCATGCCTCCTGCTGATAGATAACAAATCTTTGTTTTTAATTCATTTTATTATTATTAATTACTTAAGATGTCATGTGGAACATGGTGTAATGGTTGCAGTTCCTTACAAACATTGTGTAAAAGAAAAAACTCGGCGATTAAAAGGAGTGGCGGAGAGTTTATTGCCAGTTCTTCTCTTCCGTTCTACGCTCTCCTCTTACTGGCTGTAAATGTAAAATTAGAAGCATATATATTTATTTGACGTTCATAAGTGTACATTTTGTTACCTATATGAATAAATGGTTTTTGAATTTGAATTTGAAAGTCACATACTGAAACAAAAGTACAACTAAATAAATATTATACTGATTCCATTTATTAAAAGCTCGCCTCAGCTATCAAAACTTTTCAATGCAATCTCCGAAAGTGAAATTATGTAGTTATTATTATATAAAGCATTTTAAAACATGCTTGTATAGTACTTGATTCAATAATTTAAATGATTCCTTGTGACAGTTTATGTATTTTTATTCTAGCCTCTCTGAACTTTTTAATTATTTAAGCTCCGTATTATTTAAAATCGTAATTAAAGTTGTAAGTAATTATAGTTAAATCTATATTTATTTGTATATTCAGTCGTTACAAACTATAGGAACAAACGCTAGTATAGACGCTAGTCGCTCTCGCTTGCACTGTCTGATAACTAGAATGTCACAAATAGTCGGAATCAGTTTCCCTGACCGGGTCACCTCGTGGGATGAGGAAACGGTGACCGCACACCGTCAGCATTGATATAATTGACATCATTGTTGAAAGGAAGTCTTGATCCTACTAATCGTCTAGGTCCTGAGTAATGACTCTTTAATTTATTAGTTAATTGTAACTAACCCAGCACAATTAACAAAGCAACATTGTAATTTGGTATGTTTTTAAATATGAAGAAGAGAAACGAAAACGCAGGGCTTGGCCAGGATTCTATTACAGACCAAAGAACAGTAGTTTATTCAAATTCCTTTCTACAGAAATAAAACGCTTATGCGTGTTAAACAAAAAACAAAAGAAATAAATTAAATTAAAATAAGTTTATCTATTAATACACAAAATATTTCTTGAAAAGAGCGTTCCAAAATTAAATTAATTTTTTAATTTTGGAACGCAATTCATATGGTATGGTATGGTATCACTTATCATCAGCCGCCTTGTATGTTATAATATGTTATGTGGATTACATAATCAATATCTATTACTTATAGTCTTCCTTCATTAGTTTATCTGCGCGATGACTCACAGAAGAACAATAATTTCAATCATACTTGTACCAATTGTCTGTTAAATTCATATAATTGTTTGCTATAAATGATGATTGCGACTGTGCTTTAAGTTATTAGCAATAGCAAATGTCACGACGCCACCTACGCTGCTACCTTTACATTAATTGTGACGTATAAGGCAAAAGCTCATTCCTTTAACATCATAAACTGCATCAATCTGAATAGTTATTTGTCAGAACATGGAACTACAACCTTACTCCGCTCAAACCGTGTTTCATTAGAAAGGTAATTTTCTAAATATCTGTTCGGCATCTCACTAGAATATATTACTATATTTTGAAACTAATTAATATAACAAACAAAAATCATTTATTCATGTAGATAACACAATGTACACTTATGAACGTCAAAAAAAAATTTAAATGCTTTTAATTTTACATTTACTGCCAGTTCTCAAATCAGGGGCATAGAACGGAAGAGAAGAATTGGCAATAAAGTCTCCGCCACTCTTTTTAATCACCAAGTTTTTGTTTTACACGACGTTTATAAGGATAACACCATGTTCCACATGACATCTAAATAATAATAAAATATATTAAAAACAAAGATTTGTCCTCAATCAGCAGGAGGCATGGTGAAATAGGGGTACACACTTACATTCTCGTGTACATATAGCCTGTTTTACTGAGAAAAAATCCGGATCGATCCAGTTGTTTTTGTTATTAAACATTTGTTACTAGATCCTCTACACGTGACACAATGTATGAAAATCATAATTGAACTGCATAGATTAACAGAGGTTTTTAATTGTCCGTTGAGTAATATAACAATATGTTTACTTCAGTAGGTCTATAGGAAATATTACTATTTCCTATAGTATAAGAACTGAAGTCTTTTTGTTAATATTTTAACTTATTACTGTTTAAAGCTATGTTGTTTTTTATATGTGTATGTATTGTTTTATATGTAATATGTTAATTGTTACGGCATTGGACTGATATGTAATAGATGATTATTTGATTAAATAAAGTAATAATAATAGACAATTTCATGAACAATATTATTCTATTCGTAACAAAATAAAATACTTTTCTCTTTATAATATAAGTATAGAATGTGATACATGAAGTTGCGGGTTAACGTTATCCAGATGAATGAGGTGAATCCCAAATAAACCCCTCAATGGATGATGAACAAGAAGCTGTTCAGTACAGAAATAGCTGCTAAGTCCGCGTTTATAAATCCACCGATATCGTGAATCGCAGCCAGCAAGGGCTTTACTAGCGATGATCCTCTATCGCCTCTTCAACTCTATTATTTTAATTGCATTTATTTTTAAATGCTGTTTTTATTTATAATACATACCGATTATATTAAAATATAAAATTCTTATACATTGCTTGTTTGTATTGTTTGTATGATATTTAAGTCATCAAGTGATTTATTTGACCTGATATAATTATTTATTTCCAACACACAAATATGTACAGTATTTAATATATACCGGTGACCCAGAGCTGGTGCTTTCCATTCTCAACGAATAAGTATTGCAATACAGCTAGGAAATGCTGCTATCGTTAAAGGTACACTCCAAAGTTTTGTCCCTGCACCAAACTTTTTAAATTTATTTGATATATATTTATTTATTTTAAATTATTATTATTACTATATAGGTTAAGAATATTTTAAATACTGTTATAATTTTAATTTATAAAATTATTTCATTAACTTACAGTCAGCCTTCCTTTTTTATAACTGAATTTTAACTGCTTAATGACAAGTTTAACTGCTTTTTAACTGCCTAAGTGTTCCAGGATTGTGAACTAAAGTGAGAAGTAGATTTAAGCATATATGCATACATATTGATCTACAATATAATTGAATAAAAAATATACATAGTTAGTATTTTGCTCTTTGAAATTTTTCCCTCGTATGATCGAGATGGCTCGTATTATGCTTTGGAATTATGCCCAAATGCCTCTCTCGCCTCACTAAAACCACACGACAGTCAGAGCGTTTCGCTGCTTTCATAAAACGTCGACTTAGATAACTATACGTAATGTTATAAATTCCCTTTAATGTGTCAAAGAATTTTTATTTAAATAAGGATTTGTTTTATTTAACACAAAGCTTGAATAATAAAATTAATTTTATTTAAATGTGTTTTACCCGCTAGACAATATTATACGATCTTATTTCCTTGCATTGGAGTTGTTTATTTATAGGAATTACAAATTCGCCGACCGGGCTCCAGAACGCAAGCCAATGCAGCCAATACAATCATTCACTGTCATAATATTCTCGGGGCCATATATCACGCTGGTATCACGGCGAGATCGCTTAATATACCGTCTGGGAGGTCGGCAGTCGGCAGTAGCTGAAGCGACAAATGGTAATTCAGTTAACCCTAGTCTGCACCACACGTCGCCATGTTAATCGTTTTACCTGACGCCGCGGGACAAAGGGACTGTCCTAATGGCTAATGCACTCGCGATTGATTGCGTACGTACTTCACATTTGGACTAAATGCGTCCAGACGGGCGGACGCTTTTTACGGGAATCATATTCGCCCATTCGTACGCAATGAAATGGACGAAGTGTTGAACAATCTTTGTTCTTTATTCAAATATATATAACACTAGATGACCCAGTGAACATCGTATATAGTGAACACATAATTTTGTCTCAAGAGTTAGTACAAAATTTTTAAAACAGACAATCAATGAAAAAAAATATCTGAAGGCAACTAAGTGACAAATGTTTTATTTCTAAAAAGACAAAAGACATATGACAAATATTTCCCAGCTAGGTACAGCTTTTATTGGAAAATTAAATGGAAGTTTTTAGTATTTAATTTTTACTTATTATTTATGTTTCCCACCGTTTAAACCTTCCCTTAACTGCTAAAAATATTTCAACATCATCATAGTAAGCCAAATCAGTCCAGCCTTTCTCAAGTTTTAGCGAGACAAACAAACATTCATTTTTTATTATATAGATAACTAGCTGATCCGGCAAACGCCGGTTTGCCATGTCATTATATCATTTATGGTTATTGTGCCTCACTCGACATAGATAGGTATAGTGTGTCCCGGACTTTTTTGTAGATATTTATAAGATCTACAATTACTTAGAACATTTTATGGTTCTATCTTTAATAGTTTAGGCAGGGTACGCAAAATAAGTAACTTTTTTGGTTGATTTTTTACACCTTGTGTCCGAAAAACCCTAATATCTTACGGAACCCTATTTTTGTTCAAAATTAAATATAGCCTATATTACTCGTGGATGATGTAGCTTTCGAATGGTGAAAGAATTTTTAAAATCGGTCGAGTAGTTTATGAGCCTATTCATTACAATCAAACAAACAAACAAAGTTTTCCTCTTTATAATATTAGTGTAGATGAAGCATTTAGGTTTAAAGCGCTTGTTGTATACGTGTCATAAGTTAAAGAAACCCAAAAGCAACCTAAAACTATACTGACGCAAAACATCGAGAAAATGATTAAAAATACGTTCTAATAGACTAGTACGTGTGGCTTCTTTGCCTGACAGACACTGACTTGAGTCGAGATTTAATCAGCTTATATGATCAGACATATACGTAAATAATACAAAGTTAAACTAGTTCTAAAAGCATATTTTTTGCTCAGTAATCCGTAAACGAACGAGATAGAAAACGCCATACACAGTGTATGGAGGGGTCGTCCTAATTGAAAGTGTCTGTACCTTGGAGACATGCAATGTGCAGGTGAACTGATTCGATTGTCAGCTCTCAGCCAGACGGTGTGAGTTGCGACTAATTCGCTTAGCACATCTACTCTGTTAGCAGACAGACTAGACGTCATCATGGTATCCTATTTTCCCTTATTACCTGTGTTATATATACACTCTAATAGGCATATGTTTTATTGACCTATGATCCTTGTGCCTTTTAGAACTGGATTAATTTACCAAGTTATGTCTTGTACGCAAACAAATGATGCTATGGGCTTTTCTAAGAACAGTGATAGTGGTTTCAGCGTGCGACGTTCAGCACGATAGACTCGAACCCCGGCTGTACGCCAATGAACTTCCTAGCGATTTTAACACACGCCTGTAAGGTGAAGAAAAACATCGTGAGGAAACTTGCCTTAGATCTAATAAGTCGACGGCGTGTCTGGAACCGAAGGCTGATCACCTACTTGTCTATTAAAAACCCAAGTAAAAACGAAATAGATACCGAAATCTGAGGCTCACACCTAACGTAACTGGTCCTTGTTTTGGGCTAACTATATTGTTTACAGTATTGTCTTTGATTGACATAACCTTTACATATTTAAAGAAAAAACTTTTTGACCGGAACCGAAACGTCGGATAAATTATTTAAAGTTATGTTAAATAATTGTAAATTTATAATAATACATAACTTTAATCCGGTTAAAAAGTTTTTTCTTTAAATTGTTTATTTGCAAATAACACAATAAATTCGTAATATCTTAACCATTAAAACAGTTTTAGTTTAAAAACTTCTCAGCGTCTATAACTCAAGGAGTAAATGAAAAAAAAATATGTGACGGTAATCAGCTCTTTTGACATTATCTTAATCACAAAGTATTAACTATTCAACACTTCTGTAGGCGTCTTTGTACAAAGCATCTTACTGCGAAATTTGAAATTCGAAATAATTGGTTGATAATTATTTCAATATATTGTGTTGGTTTCGATGTTGAACTGACAGAACACGCGGTCCATTATTTAGTTAGTGCAGTCAATGTAATGGGACATATTGATTTCATCTGCATGTCCAATACCAATTACAAAGTCAAACATCCAACAATGGGATTTAATTATTATATCACGTTGTACCGTGGCCACGCTCAACAAACACAGACGATGGGTACACACTGCCCGTCGACTTTTTGCCAAATATTAAGTGAAATATAACGATTCTAGATTCCTAAAGCAGATATTAGAAGCATTAATATTATGTATTCCTTTGCTGACAAGTCATAAGAGAACAAGTGTTAAGGCGGAAACATACTACCAAAACGCGACGCTACACCACGCCATCCGACGCATGTCAGTACTTATCAATCCCATATATTTCATATGGTCAGATGCACATAGACAACATGCCATGTGATCACACGCGGTAACATCCAATCGATTTGGATCGGCGTGTTGTGGATGTTGTGATGATGACGTCATGCGTCAGTCTTTCGAGTTTTTGACATGAATGTCAATTTATATACTAAGATATTTTTGGATTTATTTGGCGAAATGAACGACGAAGAATTAATTGAGTTGGTCAAACAATATTCTGTTTTATATGACATGAGATTACCTCAATACAAGGACAAAAACAGGGAGTTTAATACAAATAACCTGCTAATCAATTCAGTTTATTAGAAAAATACAGGGTGGGCCAGAAAGATTTGCGAATTGGAAAAAAATATAATAAAAAAACTAAATACAATACACATACAATTTTATATTTCAATTAAAATAGACATCTGGGAAATTTATTTCTTAAAAATAAACTCATCCAGGTGTGCACCATTGCGCTGCAAACATTCCTCGAATCTGAACCTCAAATTGGTAAAAACTTGCTGGCACATTGCGCGGGGAATAAATCAGCTAAATGACTTCTGAATTTGCAAGCGTGTCGTGGTGTCGCGTGTTGGTAATGTGCACGATGGACGTCGGGTGTCGACACGACACGTCGCGTCGCGTTTTAGTAGTATGTTTCCGCCTTACCCATATGATTAAATGATTTTTGAATTTTGAATTTTGATAATTCTGCTTATTGTTCCATAAACACATAAAAGATAGTTTTTATTAAATCACAGATGCAAATAATTGAATTTTTTACAGAGTTTAATATCTAGACTAATTACCTACACAATTCATATGCGATTAGAAACTAAAAGTACTTTCTCATAAAATAATTGATATCCACGTGCAAAAACAGTTACGATTTTAAGATTCCGATATTCTCCTCTACCAAAACTTACGAAGTTTTCCCTCTTAACAATAGAATTGTAAGTTTTATTGTTCGACTTTTCATTTGAAAAACAATGTGCGGCGTGCGGTGGGACGGGACGGTTTGGGACAAAAATCGGTTAACGGGTCTGTTTAAAATTCAGCGGATCAGCCACAACCTTAGAAAGGTTTCTTTTATGGTCACTTGTAAATTGTGAGGGTGGATTTGGGAATCGGGACACGTCCAGCAGCGGTACATTACAACATGCTTTGAATATTGCCATCCGTTATTATTTATTATAAATAATCCTAAATATACAGCAGAGATTGTCAGCAGCGACATCTGCTTCATCAGACAGCAGCGTTGTTTCCTATTTTTTATATTTGGAAACTATTCATTGCTTTGTTAAGGTTTTACAAGGCAAAATATGGTTGTGTTAGTCTTGCTTTGACGGTCATTGTAATTTGTAAACATACTCTAAAGTTTATTATTATAATTTTTTATTATTCAATTTTTTTCAGTATAAAGAAATAATAAATATTACATACTGTAACCTTTGTTTCAATAATATAATATATACTGATAGAGGACATTTTTTTTTATATTTTTTTATTATTAATTAACTATTAATTACTTAAGAACATGTGGAACATGGTGTAACGGTTGCAGCTCCTTACAAACATTGTATAAAAGAAAAATCTTGGCGATTAAAAAGTGGCGGAGAGTTTATTGCTAGTTCTTCTCGTCCGTTCTACGCCCTTGATTTGAGAACTGGCAGTAAATGTAAAATTAGAAGCATCAAGCATTCAATATGTATTTCTTTGTTGTTGTTCATAAGTGAATAAATGGTTTTGAATTTTATAGCAAACAGCTTCGTGTTATAAACTACCAGCCGTCATAAATATTTTAAAGTTCAAGAATGCTTAAAAGCTTTCAATGCAATATTTAACATTTCTTTTCTGCGGAAATGACAAATTATCTGTAATTTTATACCTGTGCCAATACAGGAGCGGAAGCAATAAAAATTCTTAACAGACAATTTGTCAATCAATTAGCATTGAATCACATTAAATTGTAAATTATTCGAAAACACAAAAAATAAGACTGCTTCGAGCGGATGTCTCCAGCTTGCAGCTGCACGAAAAAGAGGTTTAAATTTTAATTCCTTGGATCAAATATTTGCTTTAAAACTACGTAAACTTATTTTTTATAAGGCTAAGGGAATTTCATGTTAGTTGCAGTCACACAAGAGAAGCATTATTTATATTGCCCTTGCATATATGACCTTTTTATTATTTTATTTTTTCTTTAGATTTTATTTTAGTTATAGTTACGTGTTACTTAGAGTTTTTTTTGTTATTTCTTTATGCACTTGTACTTTACCCTCTGTAGGTGTTTCTTTTTTATTCGTCCATATTAGGGTTGCCTGGAAGAAATCGCTTATTAGCGATAAGGCCGCCCGTTGCTTTATAACTTATGTAACTTTTTAATTTTATTTTTTTATATGTATGTTTATGGATAAGGTAATAAAGTGTAAATAAATAACTAACGGCTTTATAGCCCTTAAAGATTTACGAGAGCAGCAATATTAATATTGCCATTGGACGACATTTTGCCAAAAAATTCATCATATACGAAATGTATTAAAAATTAGTGATGATACGTTCTATACTTTGCTACCGCAATCAAAGGGGCTCGCTAAAATCAAAACTGACTCGTCCAATCTTCATCGAGCTAACAGTTCGTCAGAATTGCGAGTGAGATATAAATCGCCAAGTTTAATAGTTTAGTCATTCCGCAATCCAATTTGCTCGCAGATATTTCACGCGTCGCCCACGCGATCTCCGCGCACTCGATATGGACCCGACATTACTTAGGCGCCGCATAAACCTCGTACCGATACTTTATGCCATTCCAATTCTTGTTTGGGATCATCACGATTGGTTATGGACGAGGGTTTAGACGATACGAAGTCTAATTCGATACTGAATTTATTTGTTTAGTACTGCAATTGATTGGGATTGTTGTACGAAAATATACTTCAATATTCTTTTTATAATGCACCATGTAATACGTAAGACCTGTAGCTGTTCCCACAACACAGGAGTGCCCTAGTGTGGGGACTAGCCACTTACCTATTATGCCAAACCAACAAAACAAAATTAATGTCATCTTTTGCTTGAAATAAAGTTTATTATTAAAAATAACCCACAAAAATAAGGCTTATTCCAAAGCAAAGAAAAGGCTATTTACAATTTACTATTTTGACTTGACTAAAGATGCTTTGTCCCCAGGAAGCAGAGAAAATTCACATTTAAAATTGTACCAAGATTAATGTACATTACTAATAATTATAAGTCACAAACACAGTTTCAAAAATACATGTAAAGATGATGCGGCAGTTTCAATTAAATAAATTTTGACAGCTATAAATTTTAATTACGATACAGGACAATACCGTTAATATTTAAGGTAATAACATATATATAATTTGTTCCGGTCGCTATGCAGTTGAAATATTTTGGTAAAGATTTACGAACAACGTCCAACGCATTGGACAAGATAAATGTATTGCCGCCACCATCACGACACATACATATGCTTTCTCCTCTAGTTCCTCCTGAAATAAAATATAAAAATAGCGATAAGTTAGATATTGCATATTGATATAGACTTAGGCTAGTTTTAATGATATGTCTAAATCTATTAATATTATTTGTAGAATACTATGTACAGAAACCGACATTATATTTAGATATTTAAAAATACTTGTTACAATCAGAGCGATAACATAACCTGAATTGAACTAAGTCTTTCCGACCGCTGAATATATATCAATGACAATTAAACTAAATTTTGTTTGGTATATATGTATATGCATGACCTGGACATCAGCTTGTGGAGGATCCTCCTTTTAGGTTAAAAGATCAGTATTCCGTTCTCCTCGTCAGGCAATTAAGGATCGTTAATATGATTATATCGTGTTATCAAGCTGAGAGTCTTATCAAGGCGCTCATTTAACCAGGTCTAAATATCTAATTCCATGGACAGCTAAGGAACCAAACGTGTCCATACTAAAACGGTTACAGGTAATAAATCGTCTTTCGACGATTTGTTACCAACGCATATCTCGTTTTTGGACATGTAACACGCAGAGATCCGGAAAGTTTAGAAAAACTTATCGTGAGTCGGTGTACCAGACTTCGAGGCCGATCCCCTACTCACTAGACGGATCGAGTAAAGGCCCTTACAGGTCTTATCAAGGCGCAGAGGCTTGCCAAAGACAGGGGAGAGTAGAGAAAGTGGTACGGCGCCACTAACAAGACCTTCAGATGAAGAGTGAGACTAAAAAAGAAATGGTTTATGAAAGAAAAAAGAAAATGCTGTATTCACTTGTTTTTAAAATTTCGTTATATATATTAAAAGTTGTAACTCGGTGCGTGTTGTACATTGAAACTATATTTACTTTATTTATAAAATAAATATAGTTTAGATTTCGTATATAAGATATGTTCTACGTTAAAGGGTAAATGAATAGAAGCTTTTATTTGTGATGGATTAGGGAACCTAAACATCAATGGCTTAAGATTTCTACATTAAGTGAGTAATACATCACAGACTGAAGAAGCCATCCAAAGCGTTTTACTGGTTTCTATTTACGGTGAGGGCGGAGTCAATAAATAACAAACGTGTAAAATGAATTGAATCAGATTTGTTGCTTTCACTGTTACAAGTTTCAGAGATTAATTTACTCATGCTTTAATGCTAACTCATAGTTAACACACCACGTATTTAAACTTGGTCCGATTCAGCGCAAACAATTTTGTACACACGAAAATATGTTTTCTATTTCTCTAAGCAGATTTCGAGCTCCTATTAATATATAGATCTTATTTCTGGGGTTTAGTTGTATATTTAATAGTATATAATATTTAGAATTGTTTTAGAATTAATCGCTAGTTAAGTTAACCCAATTAATTAGCGTACGTAATATTTATTTATAAGTAATTTTACAGCTACACAAATATTATAAAATATAAAACTTAGACCATAAACAAAACCAAAACACAAATTACAAAGATTTTGACATTTTCCACCATACCAAAGAGGATGTGAGAAAATATCAATTTCGAATAATTTATCAATGTTATGGTTACATTGTAAGTACAAAAACATAATAACAGAATATATAAATAAAAAAAGAAAACTTAAATTTAACATTAAACAAAGGAAAAATTAATATTTTTAAGAAAAAAACTAAATGATTACTACTTCCATATAAAGTCAAAGTCTTCCCGCTACTTGAAATATTTCCTCAAATCCTCTTTGGTAAGGTGGAAAATGTTAAAATCTTTGTAATTTGTGTTATAGTTAGCTAAAACCCGATTTACGCCACATGAATCAATTGTGAATATCATGTCGCATACGGGGGCAGAGATTCTTAGAGAAATTATCGACTGCAAATAGGGGCTATCAATCCGCCCTTTAAGAATTGCGTACAAAATAAAATATTATATAATGCAATTAAATGTTAAAAAAAATGATTTAGCATTTTTGTACAGGGTTTAAAACTAAATCAGTCCTATAACTAAACAATATGTCTCCACTACACTTATATACCTATTTTTGTATCGTATACACTATTAGAATTTGACTGGGCACTGAAGTAAAATAGTTTTAATTAATAATAGAGTGACGTCACCAATTTATGATACATATGTTTTAAACTGACAACACCATCATATAGTTTCAAATAGCTATAAGCGAGCGATATTGGTAGCGGCTACATCTCACCGCATTGCAGTCAAAATGACGCTAACCCCGCGCGTCACGGCCCCATATAACCCTATATTATTAATACAAACAAGTATTAATTAGAAAGTGAGAAAGTATAACCCGTTGAAATAGCAATAAATCCTTCTAGCTTTCCATGAAGGCTTGGTGTTTACATACAAATTTATTTCATAGTATTCATGTTATCTAAATCTAAGTGATTACGATTCGTAATTTGTCTGTGTTTTTCATAACTGTTATAGTTAATATAATGCTATAGTACAAAAATTGCTTGTTCTTATGAAGAATATATTGCCCTAGTAATACAATCAAAATAAAAAATGCTTATAGCATAGCACTCTTACTGAAATTTTGTCGCAGATTTTCTTATAAAATTCTTATAAAAACTAATTGAAATTTTATGAAGTTAAACAGCGTCAAATGATATCTGCGGGGTTACTCCAATGACTTTGACAGTCCTTGGATAGTTTTAAAATATGGGACATGCTTTATCCCGAGCCGATTTGAGAACATCACCATCACCAAGTAAACACATTAAAAAGTGTCCTAACACAAAGCGTAACTGGCAGTTAAAATAAAGCCGTTAAGTTATTGAGATTAGTTAGGTGAGGGTCACGGTTGACAAGCGGCTGTGCATGGTTATTTCTGGCTCAATATATCACTGACAGTTCGCTGTAGACGCGACGCGCAGATCCGTCACCTGAGGGAATATGCTTGTTTTTGATCTTTAGTTTTTATAATCTAAAGAAAGATTTTAATACATTTTTAATGAGTTTACCTCTATAATCTCACGACGACTCATTGGTCTAGTGGTTAGTACCCCTGACTGCGAATCGATGGGTCCCAGGTTCGATTCCCGGCTGAGACAAACATCGATGTGAAGAGCATTTCTCTATCTATCTATAATATGTATGTATATCCGTTGCCTAGTATCCATATTACAAGCTTCACCAGCTTAGCATAGCTTAGCAGCTTAGCTTAGGGACTACGAGTAGGTCAATTGGTGTGAATTGTCTTTAAAAAAAAACTTTTTAAAAATAGATGGAATGATGTCATCGCTAGACTGTCGCATGTATGCCAGAACAAACCATCGTTCCATGTGACAGTTTTGTAAAGAAAAATTCAACGTTACGACATTTTTATTTATTCCGTGTCAGTAAAACACGTCCCAGGTACTTAGTAATATTAATATCCAGCTTAGCGTCATGTCATGATATCATTAATTATATTTGAATAATGTGATAGATTAATGAAACTAACATATATCGCGTAAATTTAATAATAATAAAAGCCTTTTACTTTAGATACTTTCACACTAAAACACATTTATATCTCCATCATCACATACTTTTTACATCTGTGTGCTTCCTCCGAATCCCGACTGTGTGCACTGTGCATTTGCAACTCTCTGCTATGTAAACTACCTGCTGTTTTCTTAATCTGGTCTATCCTTCTTCTAAATTGTCTTTCTCTTTTCCGTTTATTGTGCCAGTTCCTAAATTAATAAATAATATAAAAGATAAGTCTAAATGAAATATTGGTAGCTACTCTCACGTTTCTTTTTTTTATTTATAGCATTACTTACCTACACACATTTAGATATATTCACTTACTATTTTATAGTATTTTAATAGTAGGTATTGTTTAAAATAAAATGTTGTGTAAAGTAAAATGATTGTATTTTTAAGGTAAAAAACTTACCTAATTTACTGTTTCTTGTTTCAGGTAAGTTGTAGTTACATCACGGTGTCCTTACTGAAAGTAAGAATCTTGTGAATTCTTTGTGAACGTGTGAAGAATAATAAATATTTTGTTCCAATGGGATATGGACCAAAAGCCCGATGCAAGTAGAACAACTAGTAAGTGAAGCAGAATAATTTTTATTATGAGGCCGGATAAATGTTATAATTTTAATTTCATCCGTATCACCTACGTTGTTTCACAATAATTCTTTTAAGGCAGTTCTTGCCGAGTACCATTATGTAGAACCGATTCGACTTAGGGTCCTTCAAGAAATAGCCAATTCTTAAAATAAAAATAAAATATGTTTTTTTATGGAACATAAGATACAGGTATCACTTATTCCACGTCATTAAATTTGAAACGGTAGACATCCCTACTCATCGGCAAAGAAGACAGAGGGTGTAGGCCGAGAGAGAAAGCCGGCGTAAAAAACTCTCGGAACTCTTTTAAAATAGCAAATCATCAAACACCATTTATTTACATTTATTTTAAAACAAATATCGCAAATTAATTAGAAGTAGCCTGTCTAGCACTAGTCCCAGGCCCTTTTATGAACTAGGTAATTAAAAAACTGACAACGCACTCATAATCCTACCGGCTGTGTGTGTTCTTGGGCTGCGATATCACTTCAGATCAGGTCAGCCTCCTGTCCGTTTTCCCCCAGTTCTATAGTCTCTCGTATCTCTTAGTATATTTGCGTTGGTAGCAGGGGTTGGGTAAAGTTATTTTATTACAAAAGTGGGTTTAAGATAACGAAAAGTTACACACATCTATAAAATACATTTAATCTCAATTAATATTGTAATGGCGTGACATCGCCATCTAACCAGAGAGCTTAACTCGTAGAACGCATAAATTAGATACATTTACGGGATAAACGTTAGGATTAAGGTAATCTCGTGAGTTGCGTGTAAACATGTTAATCATGGCATTGACTTGTACCAAGAATCTTCAATAATTAATGAGCTCAATTTTGAATTAATTTCGAAGTAAATACTACTTCATCTGTGATACGTCTTTGCATTAAGTATTCACTTTGATTAGTGTGATTAGATTTAGCTTCTAAAACTTCTTCGGTTTCAGATAGCACCGCGTTTAATATTTCTTTCAGTACTTCTTCCAATTACACGCGCGCTTCTCGGTGTTCGTCCATACTGGCTGATTAACAGCTATCGACAACTGAATTTACTTAACAGAGCCACTAACCAAGAATTGGACACTACTTGCACTAAACACCTGCACTAATCATCCTCAATTACTAATCACCTGCACTAATCACTAATCAAAGTGAATACCGGCTTTTAAGCTCAATTGATTAACAGTGCCTGACAGGTTAAGTTTGAAGTTAAATTGAGATCCGAGCGTGACAATGCTGATAAACTTGGGCATTGTATTAAAGGATGTTTCATTACATAAAAATAAACAAAAACTTTTCAGCGAGCGTTCTATCAAATGATTTGGCGAGCTTTCTAGCGGTAGTAAAGTCGCTCCAACGTGACCGTTACATATTATAATACTATATTTTTTTAAGAGCGCCGACTAGAGCGTTCAGTTGATAAATGTTCATAGATGTTTGGCTCTGTTCGTTGAATAGTACGACAAATTTTAAACCGACGAATGTTGGATGTTCAGAACAATTGAATATTCATGTCTTACAGCACTTTAAGTGTTACACAGTAGATGTTAAACGCACGTAATAAGGTTTCAAAAACCACACGCATTATCTCCTACCCACTGCTCAGGATTCATCTAAGGGAAATAATTTAAAGATATATGTCACTGGACTGTACTTGTATTTTCGAAGATGACGACTGTACCGAAAAATCAATAATTTGTCAATTTTAATTAATTAACACCTGATTTCGTTTAAAAACTATGGCATTTAATCCTAGAAAGTCACTTAAAGTAGTTGTGTTAAAGCAAGCAGTAATAAATGTCAGAGGATTTATTTATTTAGATAAGCTACCTATTAAGCATCAGTCAGTCTTATCTTGCCCGGAGGCTGTATCTATGAAGATGGCTCGGGTTATCTGTCACAGTTTACTGGCTAAACAGTTATTACACGTGACCGTTACCGCATCACTAAATTACCTACTGAACGTTCTATAGCCAGTGAATTTATCAACGAAGTTAACGGTTGTGATCTAAGTCGGTAGTAATATACGATACTCCTACACATACAGTTGGTATTGATAAACGAAGATCAAACTGTGCCGCTATTAGTTACTGCGAAGATACAGCTATCGGGTTAGGGTGACACGATAGATTATTATAATCTTTAGAATTTCAAAAATTCTAAAACGTAACTACTAGAACATACTATGTGATTATTCGTGGTTTCATTCGAGGTATTATTACCAAAGGTTAGTGTAATATTATTAATTCAATCTAAATTCCTAAAAAATTTTTTTTATTTACTGTTAGTTTAATAACTAAAATAAAATAGCCTGTATTCGAGAACAATATTATCAGGATTAAATTAAGTTTGAGTTATTACATTTAATATTAGTCCACGACCTCCGACGGAGTGAGTCTCCTCCAAATTCTTGCATTTGTCTTTAAATTTCGCTACTATTTTCCAATTTTTCTCCGCTTTGTTTCGTCCTCTCTCTTTTCTTTTATTAGTATTAAGTTAATTAAAAGTACTACTGATTTTTAATAATTAAATTTGTTATACTCGCATAAAGTAATTATGAAATAAATTTAAATTTGAAATAATAATAATAATAATCTTTATTTTCTTCTCTCACATATACATACAAGGTTATTATGATTAAACTAAGATGATAATTAGGAAGTGTATGTGAGAGACTGGTCTCTGTAACAAGAGACCTGAGTGACAGATACCCAGCCTCTCCACCACCGGACCGGAACACGTACAATAAGGTCATTGTCATAAGATACAATAGAAGAAAATAAGTATTAAATGCTAAAAGAAAACATTGCAAACGGAGTCGTAAAAATAAATTTGGTGTGTGTTTGTGTTTGTGTGTGTGTGTGTGTGAGTGTCTCTCTATCTCTAAGTGTGTGTGTGTATATGTGTGGGGGAGTGGGTGTGTAACAGAATAACAGTTATTAAATTTTCTGTTTCATCATAACTCAACGTCTTCAGCCAAGTAGTAACCATTTTTTTACATTCATATTTAGGTAGTAGGTAAATGTTGATTTTTTCATTTAATTTATTTAATGAAGTTATGCAGTACATAGTTTCTACATTTGGCACCAATTTAAGAATGATTCAAATTTGGGACGGCGCCCTCAAGTGCTTAAAGAATATTAATTGAAGCCTCATGAATATGGAGGTGCTTAAGAACAGAGCAATTTGGAGTTAAGCGATCGCAACAAATTGTCCTGTAAATACTATGTAAAGCAGGGATTTGGGACCGGGACTCTGTCGCGCCCATTTGGAATCAGTTGCGGTCTTACGCCTCGGGCTGTTTCTTTATGAAGTTCTTTATTATGGTAATGAGCTATTTAATGCGATTTAGGCGATAACTATCTTTTGTTTTTACATTCCAATGTGTATTGTGTGTAGCCTGATTTGATAAAGACAGCGCATTTTTTTTTCGTTTCTTGCTTTTGTTTTTCTTTAAACAAATTTTACTATTATAAAACATATCACACATTTCATAGAAACATTCATTTCTATTTACTAACTTGCTCTCATAATCAATTTGAATCTTAATATATATAAATTACGTGTCACGTTGTTTGTCCGTTATGCACTCCTAAATTACCGAACCGATATCAATCAAATTTGCACACCGTGTGTAGTTTGATCCAACTTAAAAGATAGGATAGCTTACATCTCAATTTATACCCGCAATATTATTTTGTTGCAAAATATTTGTTTATTTGATAGTCACAATTCTAACAGATGGCGCTGTGTTGAAAGTACCAACGTTTCACATAAGCTACAATTTAATGGCATAACCACCAAAAAAGCATGGTGTTCCCAATGACTGGTGTTCTCCTACCGTTTCCCTTGAATCGTTTACTACTATGTAATATAACTAAAACCTTAGCCACAGCAACGCTTGGCCGGTATGCTAGTTTAACATAATTCTAGATGTTCGCCGAAGACACACACCAACCAGTTTTTTTTTGTCTTTACAAAAAAATCCTTTCTTACACGAATTTAGCGAACTTTAGTACTGTAATGTATTAGAAGTCTTATATTATGGATAACATTCACTGACAATGAAGGGACAGCACAAATAAACATTATTGCTTGGAACAACATTTATGAATGCTTATCATGAATTATTGTTATAACGTTTATATCTCCGTCGGCCGGCGTTGTGAAACAAGTCATGTTTCTACAATTTAGCATAAGTCCTCACGTTTTCGCGACATAAGCTGTCGTTATCTGCCCTCGCCGCCATTTTTCCGCGCCCTCCGCATTTGCATTCATTTACATCGTAATCCATGTCTCTCAGATATTACGCTGAAGCCGCATTGCAACCCAGCCGGTGATTATGAATCAATATTACTATTTAAAATATTTTGTTATTTTTTAGTCTAATACTTATTCATTACCAAACCGCACACGGTGACTGGGCGGAATTAGTTGCTTCATCGTTTTAGGTTCATACACCACATATACTTTTTTATTCACTGTATCTTGATATTAAGTATTCCAATGTATTTTTCCGCCATATTGGTTTTGTAATTTCGTTGGATTGGCCGTAATACATTTTGCCGGAGGTTTTATGGTCTTACAGCTAGAAGCCTTAGCGGTTCCCTGCAACTACAAAAATTTATATTTCAATAATAATAAGAAATAGTTTATTTGCCAAGATAGTGGTACAATTAGACAGGTACAAACAGATCGATTAATTATAAAAATACGCACAATTAGCCATATATAAATAGGCATGCAAATCTCATATTCATTTTTATAATGTCATATAATATAATAAGAACATATAAAATACCTATTAAAAAGAAAAGTTTCGCTGTTTAAAATGGTCTTAATAAAGTTTTGCAGTGTCGGTCAAACCCTCGCAGGAAAATATCACAGTGCGAGCTCTTACCATCGACTGTCTACTGACTAGTGTCTATGGAACGCTAATGCACTCGCGATTCTAGTTTTATTGAGTTTGGGCTCCATGATTAATGTTTGATGTTTTTGTGTCCGCTAATGAAGCTTTTAGCTTTTAAGTGCGATGGTCATCAATCTCTGCAAATGATACCTATTTATGGGGAATTGAAATACCCTATTGGATAGGCAAATACATTTTATGATAGAAAAGTAGGCATATTGTAAATACAATAGCGCCACGGATATCAAATGTGTAATTAATGACAGAGTAACTGCTTGGCTAATTTCTCGAAATAATATATTAATTGAACTATTTTTTAATTATTAAACTCAACCGAAGCCTATAAGATTTAAGCTTGTAATTTAAACAAAGCGTAATGAGATAAGAAATTCTTGTTTATGCTATGAAGGCCAAATCAAGCGATGATTCTTTCGCTTTTTAGATTCATTACCTCACCCACACTAATTAACATAATCGAGTGTAATCAGACATTCAGCTATGTGAACTATGCACCTGTGCGAGGGTGCGGTATGGCAGGTATGTGCCTCCCCCTGTCACTGGTAGCCAATCAGACTGCGGTCCCCATGCACTACGCCTAATCAACAACTCGCGGCCTTTAAACACTATTAATGAACGTAAATATTGTGTTTTTTTGGTAATGACACACTTATATTACAAAAGAAAGCTTAGATATATTTGCCACGCCTAAACCTGAATTTGAGGAACTTATTTTAGTTTTTCGATTCTCAGATGAGCGGTTTATGCATAACTTTTTGTCTTAAAAATAGTTATAACATATGCTCCGTTGGTTGCACTATCAATCGCTCGTGTTTTGTTTCTTATGTAGTATTATTTTATATGTATATAATAATTGTAATTAAATAATTTTGGGCAATCAATTCGAATGAACCACGTATCTGTTAGTCAAAAACCGGAGACCTCATTGTATCTTGTATGTGTGTATTAAAACTAGCTATGACTAGCTACTAAATCCATTACTCCAGTGGTCGCGATTGTATAACTGGAGTATGTGACGTAAAATCATCTAATTCGAATCTGTAGAATAACGCGTAATTAAATATATATATACCAATGGCGCTACAACCTTTTAGGTCTGGGCTTAAGATTTCGGTGTCTGTTTCATGATAATTTCTAATAGGCAAGTAGGTGATCAACCTCCTATGCCTGACACACACCGTTGCTTTTTTGGGTCTAATGCCGGTTTCCTGACGATGTTTCCCTTCGCCGTACGAGCGAGTGTTAAATGAACACAGACAGAACCGACATGTCTTAGACCCAAAAAGTCGACGTCGTGTGTCAGGCACTTGAGGCTGATCACCTTCTTGCCTATTAGATTTAAAAATGATCATGAAACAAATTCAGAAATCTGAGGCTAAGACTTAAAGAGGTTGTAGCGCTGATGATTTATTTTATTTTAATTACTTTTAAAGATTTATTCGCCTATTTCGGTTAAGGTAAACAAGGCTTTTATTTAATTAACAATTAAAAAATAGAACTAATTCAAATAACATATATAAACCGAAAATACGCTTGAATTAACCAAGGAAATGTTCGTATCGCGAACTCAATCAATATAGTATTAGACGGCATGAGGGGCATATTTGCGGTAGCGGGTCGCGTGTAATCAGTATGTTTGTCTGTTTGCTCGACGAGTAATGAAGCCCGCACTCTCGCTTTTGCTGATTGCATATTGCGCTATTGTAATTATCTAATTTTTATACTATTGTTATCAATCCCTACGCCAAAATCCGCTGTTTTTATATACAATTTAAATATTTATGAAATATATTTTACTCTGTATTTAAATAAGACCATTTTCATTATATAATTATTAATCAAAATAGTATACATTTTGATGGGCATAATACATAATAATTTTAATTCGGCTGACCGTCACTGGATTCACTTACTTTTTTTTTGTTTCGCTTGGATAATGTTATTTGCCAGTTGTATTTATTACTTGCGCCCCCAATTTGATATTTTTGAGTGTTGTGTGTGTATTGTGACTTATTCAAAGGCAAAGTATTAGTTAATATATTATCAGTCTAACCTCTCTCTTTGTTCCCATACTAATTTTATCCTTGTCTTTGCGACTGACAGTTGTGTCATGTGTGCCTTTTTCCGTGTTAAAGATATATCGAGGCAAGATAATATGTACATGGGTCTTATTATTTTAAGATAAAATTGTGTAACAACGGCCACAGAATCGTTTCTTTGTCGTACCCGAATTATTTTCATAATATTCATAGTACTACGTTTAAAATTTAAATTTTATACGTAGAACTATGAATATTATGAAACTATGAACTATAAATTAAATAATTTAAATAATAAAAAAAAATATTTTTATTTTTAAGTTTATTGCATGTACGGCTATCTTTTATTATGATTATTTTAAGAACGACTACAATGTTATGCTAATCTAGAGTATTATTCTCATGTAAGTGACATGTTTGTCTTTTTAAGAAATAAAGTCTTTAAGCCTAAATAATAGTAATAACAAAAAATACACTGGTTTTGCGGTATATAAAACTAAAATCACCACTAAAAACGGATGTATCATAATGCCCTCTACAATGTAGAATCTTTATTTTAAACAATGCATTGCATGTTAATAGAGTATATGTATAAATGGATAACATATTAAAAATACATTATAACTCCTAACTATAGTATTTATCCGATAGCTACATACGTAATTTATATTATTTCTTCATTTCTAAATAATATTGCCTGGAGCTGTTCTCAAATTGATTACAATACAGCATGTAGCGTGTAATTACTGCACCAGCACAAATATACTCGTATATTGAAGCGTTGGCAAGTTATTACGTTAAGAGAATTACTACCACGACTAACTATGGAATATATTGAACAAGATTGCAAGAGAATTGAGTACTACTAGCAGACGTTTAGAGACAATAAAAGAAGGCAACACATCACCGGTGATGCCTACGTCAGTGGATTCAATCCTGGAGACACAATATTTTTTTCGGCTTAATTAACATTCGGTCGATTAGCTTCCTTAAAAGACTTTAATTAACGACGATGTTCATTTATAACTCACTAGCTATGGTCTGTTCTCCTGCAGGTGGAATCTGCATTAATAGTACGATGTTCTATAGGCTAAATATTATCTCTGTATAGGTCACAAAACAATCACTAAAAATCATAAAATTGCGTGCGTAATAGATTAAATTGGCGTCTACCATAACCCAAGTGAATCAAGTAACGGTCGGCCGAATTAAAATACAGTATCACCCTCATCAAAATTTATAATATAAAAATATGTATTTCGAACAATTATAAAAATGGTCTTATTTAAATATGTATTAGAAGAGATTTCTAAAATATTAAAATTTTGCAGCGGAGACTTTTAAATGCAAAAATATTTATAATTTTTTTCGTTAGTTTTGGTAATGTTATCCAGTATCCACCCATCTCGTGAGCGGTCTTCCACTGTATGGTTTCCCAATAGGGCCTCCCTACTGGGTCGCCCTTATGGTCCATCTCTCTGACAGCATTGCATGCCCATCTACATTTGAGCTTTAGAGCATAGTTTAGGGCATAGCGTAGTGAATATCGTTATCTAAATCAGAGTTTCAATAACTTAAACTCGAGAAAAGTTAAAGTTAATCAATAATGATTAGTTAGAGCACGCAAAGTTTAGTTTCGCGAGTGTAATCTAAACTAACTGATAAGTCGGTAAGTGGCTTTATTAGTTATGTGCTGTTGCCGCTTTCATGTTAATTTGACGTAATTAATGTCAGATGGGATATCAGATTATCTCCTAACATCTCTGCTTAAACTCCATGATTTAATTTACGGAGAATATTTGTGTTAAGCGTCTACATCCTAAATCAAAATCCAGTGAATTCGGAAGAGGAATCCTTTAATAAAATTCGGCTTTGAACTCTGAAACTTCATACGCCAGTGAAAATCTCAGACCTAAGTACGTTTTTCGTTCGGCTCCAATACATTTTGATCAGGCTCATATGGAAAAGTAAAACTTCATACGGTAACCACTAGAGTGCTAGGCTCTAGGCTGATAACCGGAAATCATCGTGATGAATGATCAAAGACATACCGTGGGTTGTAACGCTACTATTTTCTGCGGTTCATTTCTCAATTGTTGCATACAATTTTAATCACTGTGCATATTATTAAATCTATCTTCCTGTATGGAATAGAATCGTGGACTATCTTGGCTCGAGAAAGGCAAAGGATCGATGCCATTAAGATGAGCTGGTGGCGAATGCTCAGAATACCGTGGACCGCGAAGCGCACCAATACATCGATCCTGACCAAGCAAACGGACTCACCTGTCTACCATATGCCTACAGAGAATTGCATCTTATTTCGGTCACACAATGCGCAGAGGCGACGACAAACTTGGAGAAACTGATCGTGGTAATACAGAAGGCAAAAGATCACGTCGCCGTTCACCAACCAGATGGACCGATCAAGTGAAAGACTCATCGTCCTCAAAGCTGTACACTCTCTCTCTCTCATAAGAGACGCTGGTCAGAAACTGGTGAAAACAGATAATACGCTCCAGATGCTTCGTTGCTGACCACGACGTTCAGACAAGAGCTGCCGATTAAAAAGAGAGATATTAAAATATACCTAGAATGATATTGATACTGTGAATAGTTCTCAAGCAGATTGAATTACTGTTGTGTCGAAATGGCATGACAACTAACCTGATATCTTACTATTAAATACCATTTAGAATGTATCTTGCGCGACCGTTCATTTGTTTATTTACCTTTCTGAATAAAAAATAATCCAAAGAAAATCATGATATGTAATATATAATCGATCGTCACATATAGGCTTGGATTTGGTCTTCAATTCTCACACTTCATATTAGAACCGGCGGTATTCTTTCTAGAGTAAGTTTAGCTGTATTATATTAAATTACTTTATTGACAAGTCTTGGGCTTGACATCAAACATTTCACTGTATGAAAAGCGTAACCGATTCTTTTTTTATTATTCTCCAAGCCTTAACTAATCCAACGATATAATAACAAAATTGAATCCAAAATTAAGATGCAAAATTTGCAAGTATTTTGCTTTAAGATTGATGAGTGTGGATTATGAGCATGAGGTCAATGAATGTAGCCTCGGTGGTCTACTTTAGTTGTCAAATTTGTTGAAAATCAGTACTTCCTGCTACAAAAACTAAAGGAAAATCCTATACTATTGTAAATTTTTGATACAAAAATTTTTTTTCTTATATATAATTTGAGGTAACACATGTATATGTAATATATAATCTAAAGTAATTGATTGAAATAAGATTAATAGTTTTTTTTTTTTGACAATTCACACCAATTGACCTAGTCCCATGCTAAGCTGGTGAAGCTTGTGTTATCGGTACTAGGCAACGGATATACATACATAATATAGATAGATAGACATATAAATACATATTTAAACAAACAAAACCTAAGCACAACACCAAATGCTCATCACATCGATGTTTGTCTCAGCCGGGGATCGAACCCATGGATTCGCAGTCAGGGGTACTAACCACTAGATCAATGAGCCGTCAAAAATTTGCGACTATTTCTTGTATCACACAAGAAATATTCGATTAAAATAAATGAAATAAGATTTTTAATATTCAGCAAAATAATATTAAAAATCTATTACATTATTTATATGGCTATATTCTAATTTTAAGTGTATCAACTGTTTTTAGGAAAATTCAGAAAACCTACTGTTATCATATTTAGTTTAGATCCACTAGACCACGGGTGGTCATCAACATTTGGCGGCACTCCAGCACGTATTAACGCTTTGTTATTCCTAACACGTGAACGGCGCATCGATTGCTGGTTGTGCTTTTGAGGATTAAAAGTGCTAAATTGTCCTTCAAAGCCTTTAAATATTAATTTCATGGGTACGTAAAGTCGTTGACGCACCCGTACTTTGTAGATTAAAGCTATTTTCTTGTATGCATGAGGCAAATTAGCAGGCAGGTCACTCAGAGATAAGTTCTTGCCGCAGTGTGCGGCCTTTAAGTGGCCCCTACAGGTTTGGCGATACCTATAATGGTAGCTGGTTCTGGGAAGTGTTCGTGAACGGAAAGAAGTGTCATATAATGACAAGTTTTCCTGCAACCTAATGGCTCCTTGACCAGTCTAAGCACTGACGGTCAGCCCCAGTGGTAGATGTGGCATATACTCAGCGGTGGGAAACACTACAGTAGAGCGGTATGTATTATAGTTTTGAAGGTTGTCAGTGTCACTACAAAGACGTTTATAAACTAAACAGTGTCGTATAATTTTTAAGCAACTGTGAACCCAGGGGCCTCATAGCCTAGCGGTCTTATTAAGTGGCAGCTAGGTGAGGGGTACCGGGTTCGATTCCCGGTTCGAGGGCAAGTTTTAATTCATTTTAAATTTGTTCTCGGCCTAAACCGTACATGGAGGACACGGTCGAATTTCTAAAGACAAGCACGAATTATAAAAAAAATCCTATACTTGAAGCTGGCTAATGCACAAATCGTGCCAGAGCCATTAAAAAAAACCGTGAACCCTAAGGAGAACCTCTAAGAAACTTTAGCTGAACATTCGAAAGATCAAGAATCGTCTAAATCGATGGATATAGTTATTTATTTTGATTTGGAACCGACATCCAAATATAAGCATTAAAGGAATTATCGTTTAATACACTTAATTCTTTTGGTAATACAAGACCAACCAACATTTCGAGTCGTTCTATTAGAAGGAGAGGACGAGGAGTCCGTTCTATTATTAAAATCGTTTAAGTCACATTTCCAAGCGAGCTCTGGAATCACCAACTAATAAGGCACATGGTCGCCAAAAACGCCTTTGTTACGAAGCATGACAATGACCTGGAGCCATATTAACACAGCTGCCCAAAAACGATCAGGCTAGTGTTCTACTCTTGGAGAGTTTCTACTTATTTTTTTGTTTTGAAATAGTTTTTAATAGTAGTCTGTGGCAAAAGTTTGTAAGTATGGATGGGAGTTTGTTACTCTTTCACCTAAAAACTACTGAATGGAAATGAAACTTTAACATAATATAGCTAATACTTCAGAACAACACATAGGCTACAATTTATAAAGATATTGTGTGAATTGTCCAAAATATCAAGTAAGTAGGAAAAAATCTACCATCTGCGAGCTATTCTAGCGTGCGCAGACGAAGCTGTACCAGCTATTACTTTATAGTATAAAGTCAGTCAGCGATGGATTTGGTAATAGAAAACCATTTTCTATGTATAGAATTTAGTATTGTAAAGTGCATACATAGTTATAGGAAATAACAGATGGTGTGCGTGTTGTTTACATGTTTAGTCTAGTGTTTCAGCTTTATGACCAAAATAACGCTGAATCAGCCGACTAGGGGCAACGTACTGCGACACATTAGAACATTATATTAGTGGTTTAATGTTAGCGATTCTGTACTATCGCCACGAACGCGTCTGGCAAAAACATAAAAATATAAAAAGGTCTTAAAACACTTCAGTCAAAACTTAATATTATTTTTACGATTATTTATTTCAAATTATGAATTTAGACTTTAATCTATTCTTATTCTGCAGATTATTTAAATATAAATATTTTTAAAATTACAAACCAGAAACCTTTTAACAAAAATCAGATTATACACCTTAATAATTTGAATTGGACATTCTAACAGCTCTCACCAATATGCTGACGGCCAGTCGCAGTCACCGCTAAGAGTTTATTAAGAACTTATCTTTGCTTTTCTTTAAAAAAAATTTTTAGCGCTTTAAGCGTTAACAATGAGAATTGTGCTGTTAAAGTTTCGTAATAAAACCAATAAGTAATATTCTACCATCTACATACATCATTCAAACACATGAAAATCTAGACAAAAACATGTCCTCGATATAATATTTTTCTTAATTAATATATCCGCAATATTGACAACTGTTCAGAAACAGGAATAAGAATTTAGAAACTACTTATTCAGAGCTTGATATATTCGGTAGTGGGCCTATCAATTAAAAAAAGCGTTCCTAAGCGCCTATCGGGTACCTAAACTGCATTGTTTAGCCAATAAGTATTTTTTAATTACTAGTAAAGACAAAAATTTCATTTAACAACAGATAGATTGTAACATATACTATTGAAAATGCATTGTATGTATGTGGTTTATTTTAATAAATAGACATCGCTAAGTAATGACAATATATTGTAAAAAATATTTTTAAGTTGTAGTATCAATTTCATCCTTTTGTTTACACGATTATTCTATTCAAAGCGAAAAGATAAAATTGCGGGTGGCGCGACCACACTAGACGAATGCGAACCGGTAACGCGTGTGTTATTACGCGCTATGAGTTATAGCATGGTAATACAGCCTTTGCTTTACGCTTCACTTTCTGATCGCTTGATTGAATGTTCCGTTTTGATTACGTGGTACCATGTAAATCGCTACATTTAGGGCAATTATAATATAGAATAGATTTTTATTGTACCTTTTTTTAATGTATTGACAGCGCATATGTTCCTAATATGGGGCGGCCCGCGGCGCATAAAGTATCTATCAAAAATATAATAACAGTGGTATCACTGTCACTGTAGTCAGGATATAGAATTTACTTCCTGTCCCTATTCGCTTAGCTCTTCCTTTAAATCTCTACTGTACAAACATTACCTGTCCACATCGTATCCCTAACTTTCTTGGTATCTGATCTAAAATTATCGTGATTAATGTGCTCTTTTACTATTTCATTTGACCTATATTTATTGTAATTTTTTTTATATTTTCCTGATCTCTGTTTACATAAGATTTAATTGCTTTGTTTTGCTCCATTAGTTTTGTCTAAATAACTATATGTCTTATGTATTTTAACACTTGTTACTTATCTAATTTTTTTCCTCACAGTGGTCGCCTGGTATCTCTCGAAAGCGATAATGCCACCAGTTGGCCCTCCTTTTCATTTAATTATGTCAATTTAATTCAAAGTTTTAATAAATAAAAAATAAATTAGCAGGCAAATTCAATTCAATTCAGGTCCTTACTAAATTTATTATATTAAAATCGCTAATGTATAGTTCCACGAAAGTTTATATATTTTTATACAGCGGTGGCCTATGGTTTCTCTTGATTTGTATTTATAATATATGAAGTAACCATTAATGGAAAGTAGGTTAGGTAGTTATTGAAATTTTCTTATCTATTAAACATACCTTCGGTGTGGGATTTAGAAATTTACATAATATAGCTGTTTAATGCTAATAAGACGTTAGTGAGACAATATTATTTGAATTAAATTCTCTTGAATTCTCTTACCGTATCTCGTCTTCATTGAAATTCTAACGTCAATTCATGTTAATGTCCCAAATTATTCTCAAGGTAAAATAATAAGGGGACGATCATTGGCGAATTCATCGTGCGGTGTGTACCCGCCCTTATCTATTAAGCGGTGATCACACGCATATAAATTGACACATTACATACACACCTGTGATTTTAATAGCTTTCTCAAATTGCAAATTTATTTATGATATATATTAGATGTTTACTAAATTTAGTTATGCACTTTACCCTACGTAAGACTTTTTTCTTTTCCCTTAATTCTTGCCTGGAAGATATCGCTTCTAAGTGATAAGACCACCCATAGCCTCCTTAATAATGTATGTTATGTACCTAGTATTTATGTGCCTCAGTGTGACTCAGTTTCCGCACTTAGACGCCCATTTGGTCCGTTGTGCGTTAAGTCCTGGCTAATTAAGCCAGCCTAGCTCCTTCCAGCAGCTCAGAAGTTGCTTGGGCACTTTCCAGACTTCACGGAGCGACCTCACTGCTTCGTGGATTTATTTTCTTTGGAAAGCCACATATATGTACTGTTAACCAACAAAGTGTTGTTATGTAATACATAATTTTTAAAGGGAATTGCAATGATTATATAACGATAACTCATGCTCTGCGATTAATATCATTCATAACAATATAGGCCAAACGAAGACAGACTTTATAACCCTATACTTTTTTTGAACTGAAACTTCTAATGCGACATCCAACAAGGTTGCGTTAAACGTTTAACTCTACTTTGGAGGGGGTATGAAAGCACTGTTGCGTTAAACGTTCAACACTCCTGGGGGAATAGAAAGAGACAGAGCGAGAGTGAATGCATAATTTCGTATCTTACTTTAGTTATTATAATCCCATTGTAAATGTTATAGGTTTGAATATTTCTCCACTCGAGATGCGATCAATTGTGAATTGTAAGCAATGTTAATAAAGCAATATCTTAAAGAAACAATATAATTTCACTAAACCCCTTCCTATTTTCATTTCCACATTACGAAGTTTCACTTCTTCCGTGCGGAGAGATTCCACGCACTATTTTTTGTTTTTAATACTACAGTTTCTTAGATTATAAGTAGAATTATAACTAGTAATATATATAGTACATACGATACAATTTTTTCCTTTCCGTGAACGTAGTATCGCCCCCAGTGAGGGAGGATTTCAATCAAGTAAGTATATTGAAACTAATTTAATTTAGAGAGTGAACGGAATGGGACGTATCGGTCGATTGGAGTTTACGGCGGTTTTGCTCAACTAATTGAAAAAGTTTCTGTTATATCGGTATGGCGACTTTTGACTGTCGCTAGTGTGGACACTGCTTTATTTGAGCCTCTGTCACATCGTATTAGTGAAATATGGAGCTCAATTTATATCCTTTTAAAATATTAACCGTGGATCAAATGGTTTCTTATATAATTTAACACCGTCCCTATGTTCCTTAAATTCACTACTGTACAAGCTTTACCTATCCACATAGTATCCCTGACTTTCATACTAACTAACTAAGAGAGATTCGAATCGTCGACGACCAGTCACTTTCTTTTTTTGGCGTTGCGTAGAGATGTGGGGTTTCTCTGAATCTTCTACCGCATTTACCATGGAGAGTGTTCGGACTAATATCTGCAGGTGAGTTTCATTAACGGACGTCAATGCAGAATACCAAAATATCATCCGTATCACCTCGACGTCCGTCGTCTCACATCTGAGCGTTAAGGCAGTTTTTGCCGCGCAGCACCACTGTGTGAAACCAGCTGCCCACTGAATTATTTCCGAACCAATTCGACTTAGGGTCCTTACTCCTTCAAGAAAAGAGCGTACCAATTCTTAAACGGCCGGCAACGCAGTTGTGAGCCTTGTGTCCATAGGCGGCGGTATCACTTAACTCTTCATATGTCCTTTTTCACTGTTTACATATGTTATATATTTTTGATTTGTTTTGTTGCATTCTTTATATCTAAGTAATTATATATCTTATGTAGTTTTGCACTTCTTGCTTATAGAGGTTTTCTGGAAATGATCACTCAAAAGAAGGGCACCCGTTGCCCTCTTATTATTAAATTATTTAAATTTGACTGTATTTCTTACAACCAAGCGTAAATAAATAAAAAAAATTAATAGGTACAATAAAGCCAGTATCAAGGGTATTTAACCCCAAAATGTTTCATTTACTCTGTTTACATGTTTTCTAAGATTCACAAGTTAAGAAATCTTCATTTTAAATATTAAATAGATTTTGTGTTTGTAACTGAACTATACCGACTCGACTTGACCGATTTTTATGCTTTTTTATATTCTGCAAGCCTGAGAATAGACTGTAAACGATTTTATTATACCCTTAAATAATAAGGGGGCTCATCCCAATTTTTTTTAAATAATTAGTCATTTAAATGTAAGAACCCATAATTTTCATCCTTCTACAACCTCCACTTTTAATAGCGATATCAGTACTTCAGTAATCAACTGTAAGTCAAGGCCACGTTTGTCAGGTCAGCTAGATATTTTGTAAAACAAATTGATCAATCACCTCAATTATATCACAAAATTCCACGATTTATTAAGACATTGTATACAAACCAGCGTCAAAATGCAAACCAAAAGTCCTAAGAATGAGGTATTAAATTTATACTGTAACCACTTTTCTTTCCATTTGCGCAATTAAGACTCTCTCGTACTCTGAAGAAGAACATCCGATCGTGTATCCGATCCTCGGCTAAATATCTACCAGAATATGCCAGGCACAGAATCGGATACAGAAATCTATTCACTAGCTAGGATCTTATAAAATAGTATTTTAAAAGTCTTTGTAGTTTTTCTAAGCAAGAATGTATCGGAATTTTATATAAATATTTTAATAAGGGTTACAATTGATAGTGTAAGCATTTTAGCGTCGGACGATAAAATGTCTCAGTTCCTTTCTGTTCTCCTTAATGAGTAAATTGTTGTCCACCAGGAATTTAATAAAGTCGACCCCTAAGAAAACTTCCTTGTTTTCTTCGCTGACATGTTCTCATTTATTGACCAGTGATAAACAATAGTGTGTATATTTTGACGACTTGAAATTAAATATAACGTTTAATTTATTGGAAAAAAACGTGTGTACTTATGTACACGCGTTAAAGTTATACTTCTTTGGCGTAACAAGATAAAAATGTTTTTAAATTTTTTATCTTTGCCTTATTCTACGTTAGAAAAACGACACTTTTTGAAAAAAGGTATTTAATAAATTGAATTTTTTATTATAACGCATTATCTAGTTTAACAAAGTTTATTTAAATATATTTTTTTATTTTAAAATGTTGACTATGGTAACTTCAGGGTGTCGGTTTTTTGTGACGGTGTGCGCATCGTAATAATTTACTCTCATAATTTTCCCTAACGCGCCTAAAGAAGTATAACTCCAAATATTTCGGCTTGACATTGATGGTATATCGAAGTAATGCAATATATAAATAACACTGTACATTCTAGTTCTACTAATTTTTTCTTCTATTTTTTTTTATTATTATTACTACATATGTAGATTAAGAAAATTGTAAATATATTTGATTGGTATGTTTAGGTTTTTATAAACGATTTATATATATAACTGAAGTGAAAATGCACTTTTGACAGAACTAATCTAGATTGACATACACCATAAGTACTATTCTAATCTATGTTAGTACGTAATATGAAGAAGGGAATGCGACGCGGCGCGTGTCCTACTTGTCCCGCTGGAATGCGTCTCGCGTCCACACTTGCTTTTGTTGTATTCACCGCTCCACTGCTCCACTGAACAGCTTCCGGTATCACGACAATTTTGCTAGGCGCGGCGTTCATTGTGCTCTACAGAAAGCTTTGCACCGTCCTAATGTAGGACATACGGCAATGTATGTCATTCAACTACTTAGTCCTATTCAATTTTCCGACAATTGCTTTGAAATTCAAATTGTATTGTATTTAAATCATTACATGTCAGCCCTTTGTGCCCATGAAATTGATATTATTTATTGATAATAATAAATCGTTTATTTGTAAAGAGGGTAGTACATTCAGATCGATAAATGTCAAATGCCATTTTAATTTCCACAATGTAATAACTATAAGAGCAGTTAAGTTATGTATAATTGATGTCAAAAATTATAGTCTACCTCGCTATAAAGACACCTTGCCTTTAAAAATTTAACCTTCCTCTTGAAAGCATTACACGGCAGTGATCTATACTTCTGGGATGGTGATTATCTAAAAGTTTGATAGCCATTAAGTTTGATTATTAATCGAAAAATTATCAATCAGTACATTAGAACTTGAAGCGTTTATAAAGGGATATGTTAAACAGACATATTTGTGCGTCATTTCTCCTTATTAGCTATTAGATATCAGAGACAGCTGTTGGTATTTACTGCCCAGTGCCAAATACGAGATTATTATTTAGCTGAAACGAATTGAACCGCAAATCCAATGCGACTAACAAATTACAATTAATCGATAAATAAATTACTAACACGGCATCGTTCTAAACGATTCCTTAACTACGTCTTTGTTCTTAGAATATCCTTTGTATAGAAAAATATTCCCCGAGTACCAACTCGTTTTGTGAAAACAAATCTTTAAAAACATTTTAGTACAAAGCGCGAGATGCCACTTAATATTCCGTCAGCTTGCGGCGTAATTCTTTACAGCCGGAGATAAACAAAGCGAGTTCTTTGCGTGATGCGACATGGTCCCAGAGCAAGACAACTTTGAAATGGCTTTTAAGAAAACCTTTACTGCTGTGATAATATTTAAGTAGCTGCGCTTTTAAGGTATCTATTAATTAATTAGTAGATGAAATGATTAAAAGACATATGGAAAGTAGTGGATAAGTATCACCTCGGCGTCCGTCGTTCCACTGAGCGTTTTTTAAGGCAGTTTGTGCCGCACACCACCACTTTGTGGGACCAGCTGCCCACTTAGGGTCCTTCAAGAACAGAGCGTACCAATTCTTAATAGGCCGGTAACGCATTAGCGAGCCCTCTGGCATTGAGTGTCCATGGGCGGCGGTATAACTTAATATAGCTTAAGCCTCCTTCCCGTTTGCCCCCTGTTCTATAAAAAAAATACGTGTGGCACTCGGGGACTGCCGCGGTAAAGCTATTGCATAGCATTTTTATAAACTTATGCAATATAATTATTAATTTTACTTTTTTTATTAATTCAATCTACCACTCTTCCAGACTCGGACTAACACGCCTAACTGATCACGCTAAACCGATGTGAGACGCAGTATGCGTTCTGTCTGTTATAACGCGTATACGTATTGTCCGCACCTATATTTCGTCATTGTGTGTTAGGTTTATTTCGTTAAGGAATTTCTTGATTCGGTCGCCACGCACGAAGCCCGCGATAATATCTATGCAATAGCTTAGTAAAAAAAAGTCTGTGTATGTATTATACATATAGGGAAATAAAAACAAGAGGGCACAATTCGTGAATTTGCTAAAAATTTTGTAAATATATTCATTTTGTACTAGGTTTCCTTCCTATCGCAATTTATAATAGTATTTAATGCCGCGATCAAACCCAAGACCTTTACGTTTAATACACTCAAACATTGTCTATACCCTAATTCAGTTACCTAAATAGTGTATATACTGAATTAGGGTAAAATCAAAATCAATGTCATAAAACTAATTGATTTATTAATTCCCATTGGTCAATTTTAATTACACTTGACCTAAGCGCACAGAGGCTAAATTTTCTAGCGTACTATTAAATAAAATGGCTTAGAACGAACCCTACCGGTGACTTAAATTCCAATGGATCCTGCAAAGCACGTTTCCGAAGAAGCAGGGTAATGCATGCTAATCAACTGATAGATCAAACTTGATCACTATTGCAGATATCAAAAGCTTTACAGTTTCAATTAATGACCGGTTAGGTAATGAATACTAAGCGTTTTACTCAACTATTATAGTTATATAAGTAAAAACTTTATCAATTGTTTAGCTATCTAATCTGCAAATATTGATTACTAACAAACATAGTTTAATATAAATTCTAGATTTTGTTTCACCAAAGCGTTATCGCTTTTTGTTCGGTAAATAAATTTCGGCGAAGCCGAGTGTTGGCCTAGTGATTACAAACTGCGTCTCGATCGTACGTTCGATCCCCAGCTGTGAACAATTGACTTTCTGTTTATATGCGCATTTAACAATCGTTCGTACAGTGAAGGTAAACATCGTGATTGACTTAGACCCTAAAAGTCGATGGTGTGTCAGGCATATGAGGTTGATCACCTACTTTCCTATTGATCACGGAACAGAAATTTGAGGCCCTAAGACCTAAAAGGTTGTATTGGTAAGTTTGTATGTAAATGAATTTTGATGTATCTACTTATTATATTTATCGTACTTTAAGAAAGGAAGTTTATATTTGCAGGGGCGTATCTTCATTCTCATAATACAAGTAAAATTATATAAAATATGAGTAATATTTTCCGAGCTCCGGATGCACTTTGAAATCCCAGCTTGTTTAAAACGAAGCCGTTTGGGGAAATAGCGTGACGCGAGGGAGGATGAAGAACGCAATTTTTGCGAGTGCTATGCAAATGTTTGCCAATATTGTGAGCCCTTCATTAACTGCGCTCAGATAAATTTCAATTGAATTTTCGAGAACAATCTGTTTGGACAAATTGAGAAGTTTGAAGGCGCGATTTGCATAAAACAACGTCCACTAACCCCTCGGCGTGACTGGTCAACCTCCAAATTATCTTCTCAGACAATAAGTGTTAGAAATACGTGATTTATCAAACGACAGTAAATTATCATAATAGTTACATTTATAGCGTAATAAAACGTCGTTGGATACAATTTGAATAGCGACACTGTTACACGGAAATACAATCACAGTAATGCTACTGGTGGGAGAACACAGCTCCCTTGAGCTACGGCGCTACGAACGACAGCTTGCTACGAAAAATGCGTTAGCATAATTAGTTTTGATCAAATGATAATTCGACATAGATTCGATTTGACATTCTGAAATATATTTAACTTTTGTTTCGTGCGCATAAAAGTAAGATTTTTCCTAAATTGGTCATTGTTGCAAGTAAGCGATGAGGTAGTAATAATGATAACCTTGCTTAATATTTTATATACTTTGAGGTAGAACTTTTACTGTCTAATAGTTTAATTGTACTCAAAAATGACTGTACTTTTTTCATGTTTTTCTGTGGTTAGCTGTTGTATCTAAAATCCCAAATAAAGCTTAGTAAGCAGCGATTAAATTAGAGCAGTAAAACTTATGAAAATAGCGCTCATGTCACTTCTCATTTGAATGTAATTAATACACCCTGATTTTCCTCGGTGCCTGTTAATGCATTTGTTTGTCAAACTTGGTAAGTCTGTCGGCGGAAACTTTTTATTGTTTAACCGCGATCGTTTCGACTCGAACACCTCTTATTACTTACCGACACGCACACATATACACCGATATTTTACACGCCGACACACATTCACAGCCCCACGTGAGTTAATGCTCTTTCAAACAACTCATATTAAAAACTTTGTAAGTAGTTAAATTGTACAAATCTTCTGTAAATGAATATTGACTGTAATATTATGTTATAATAAAAATCTTTACTATATTTAGCGTTCACACAATTTGGCAAAAGTCATATTATGGAGTATTATGACAGGACACTCGCTATGTCGATATTACTTGCAATATTGGAATACGAACCAATGAGATTCAGAGATCATTAAATCCAACTTTATTTATTTATATTGGTACCTATGTTCAATTATAAACGTAATTTTTTAATAAAGGAAATCCTGAATTTCTATCTACTACCAGTTCCCAAATCAAATAGAGCGAACAAGAAGAACTGGCAAGAAACTCCGCTACTCTCTTTAATCGCCATGTTTTTGGTGTACAAGAAAATTATAATTACGTCATGCTTCACTTGACATACTGAAAACAAAAAGTCGTAATAACAAAATTACAAGCGCTTAGCATCATCAGGCAAAATAGTAGCACGCACTTCACTAAAGATTATGAAAATCAGTTTATAGAGGCTAGAGTGTATGCTACTATACCACTATATTGCATTGAACTTATAAGCAATAGTATTCAATAGTTCAGTGTTTCCCAACGTGGGGCCCACGCCCCACAGGCAATTTGATATTCGAAATTCTAAAATTTCTTAAAATTATTTGGAATTTGAATTTCAGTTTTTCATTATATAGTTTGAAAAGTTACATACTGTGTCCTATAAAGATATCGTTTAACAAGAGAGTGAGTAAGAGTTTCTTAAGTGTATACTTAATATTTTAAATTAAAAATTATGTTTGTTACATAAGGGGTGAATAAGAATTTTTAAATGGCTAGGGCACAGGTTGGGAAATACTGCAATATTTAGATGTTATCTATGTTTTACGTAAGTATCAAAGACAATAGAAACGTCAAGTTTAATAATATTATAATAAGTTATAACATGGCTACAAAAGACAGATATACCAGAACAATAAAACGAATAATAATTTTGGCGCGTTGCAGCCAGACCGTATCTGTCTTTCGTCAAATTTGCCAAATGTGATTGTGACTCCCGCTGGAACCTTTGTTCTTCAACGTTTTTCTAATTTACTGTAATTTCCCTTTTCTGAAACCGCATAATTTCGGCTTTTAGTCTTAAAAGGTAAAATGTACACAAAGGGAGATAACGACAAAGTAGCTTAAAATAAGAATTTGTTGGAAGTTTTATTTGTATAAAATGTGGATTTTTGTTTCTCTGTTACTCATTTACGCATTTGAGTATGGCGGCGCGGGTTGTTAATACATATATAAAACTTTATACCTATAAGCTAAATATTTGAAGTGATGTTGTGGACTGTATTTTTTTTCTTATTGATACCTATATGATTGCTCAATAATGGACAATGGGAAAAGATAGAAAGGATGTCGGCACAGTACCTTCAACCTCGTGGCTTCTTCTAGTGGCTTCTTTCCTTTGTTGTACACCAATGAACAATCACTTTTCACAAATTATACTTAATCAAGTTAAAGTTAATTGAATTTAAGTATAGTTAAAGTTTATAATAAAAAATTAAATGTTTAAAAGAAAAAGGAAGCGTTGCGAGCGTGCGGCGAATAATCAACCATATCGCGGGTCATCAAAATTGTCACTAATTGATTCTTGTTAGAGACTCATCATCGTGCGCGCCACCTATAGCCCGTTCCGGAACTAGTACCGTCATAGGATTGGGACATAAAATAGGTGGGTGATGAGATATGCGTCTAGGAACTATTAGGATGGGTATTTATCGAGCAACCATTATTTAAAAAATCAAAAATTATTATAAAATAAGAATCCGGCGCAACCAGAGTATTTCGAAGTAAGATTGTTTAGTTTTTCGTTATTATCATAGTTTTAGGCAGGTATTTTTAATTGTATACTTTTTGTATAACTCAATTTTGCCATAGTTAATTAAAAATTAAGATAGAATTCATCGGTTTCACGTTGAAAGATCTGATTTCATTAATTCACCAACATACGCAAACGTTGTTCTTGCTTAGGATTTTAACCACAGCAATAAAATAAAGAAAATATCTCGCTATTTCTTAATTATGGGTGGATCGCTTTCCAACTTAACGTGCCCAAATTAAAAATAATTGCATGGAGTTCTGTTTCTCCATAAAAAAAACTTTATGTTAACAATAGGTAGGTTCATCTAGATTGTGTTCTAAAACATCGTGAAGAAACCGGCATGCTTTAGACCGAAAAAGTAGGTGGCATGTGTCACGGCACAGAAGGCGCATCACCTACTTGTCTATAAACAAAAAGGTCTTGGCCTCAGATTTTTGAATCGGTTTCATGATCATTTTCTTTTAAATCTAATAGGCTAGTAGGTGATCAGCTTCCAGTGCCTGACACACGCCTTTTTGGGTACACGACATGTCGGTTTCCTCACGATGTTTTCCTTCACCGTTCGAGCAATTGTTAAATGCGCACATAGAAAGAATGTCCATTGGTGCACAGCCGGGGATCGAACCTACGACCTCAGGTATGAGAGTCGCACGCTGAAGCCACTAACACTGCTCCACTTTTTTATATATATAATATAATTAAATAATTTATGAGTGTGGGAAAAACTAAAGACCTTATTTTGGGTTCAAGCGTGCGATGATTGCTAACATTTGGTTTACGCTTCTAATTATTAACTAAAATATATATATGTGTGTGTGTGTTACATTTTTTTTTTTTTTTTTATAGAATAGGGGGCAAAAACATAACTCCAAATATATTTTACTTTACTTACGACTAAACTTTTTTGTTAATCTTTATACTTTGCGTTGAAGGAACGCTTCAATCCCCCCTAACAAATGTTATTTACGACTTAAATGAGTTAAGTTTTAACTGTCTGTACTTCCGACGACACAGCACCTTCAATTTGAAACGTGTTGTTATTAATGTTTATCACAAGTGAAACTTTTCATAGTGCATTCTAGAATGTTCTCGCTAAACTTTTGAAAACCTATTCGTGGGAGAACAAAAAATGAAGAATGCTTGTGATTGGAACAGATGAATGTAAAATGTGTGCTATTGACGTCAATAAAGACGATTTTATATAATTCTTATACAGAGTGAAATATTAAGCCTCAACTTGTTTAAGCTATCGCGGAATATGCTTAAAAGTAGTATTAAGAATTTCCATTGCGCTTTACAACCTACATCATGAGCACACCCCACATACACACCCTCACTTACATAACTTTCACACCATCACAACACACCTGAAGTAGTAATAGGTACTTAGTTATTAAACGTATTTTATAATTTTTATAGAATTTTCGTAAATGTTTGTAAGTATTATGTGTTCCATCTTTGGCTATATATTTAGTATAGTTCTTTGTTATATACAATTTATGTTAGCAGTAGGATTTGAAGTAAATAGGTAGTTAAGTTCGAATCTGTTTATTTGACTTTGGTTTAGAGCGATTGCTAAAAAGCACTTAAAACGTGTGTCCAAAATGGGTGAATATAATTTTGAATTACATTCCAAAATTATAATATTTTTGTAGCTTATAAGCTGAAAGCATATATGCTATGACTTATATTCGTTCCCAAGCCTTTACTTTATAATTCAATCCTCAATAAGTTGCAACAGCCAAACATGAAGCAATAAGCATGTTGATGCCTTCGGAAGCGTTTAACAAACTGTAGCCGTAGAAGAAGCTGTAGTGGCTTCAGCGTGCGACTCTCATCCCTGAGGTCGTAGGTTCGATCCCAAGCTGTGCACCAATGGACTTCCTGTCTATGTGCGCATTTATTATTCGCTCGAACGGTGAAGGAAAACATCGTGAGGAAACCGACATGTCGACGAAAGTCGACGGCGTGTGTCAGGCACTGGAGGCTGATCACCTACTCTATAAATTCAATCTAATAGGCAAGATTATAAAATTATCACGAAACAGATTCAGAAATCTGAGGCCCAGACCTAAAGAGGTTGTAGCGGCACTGATTTAATTCTTTGCACAATGGCCTGAAAGTGGCCACTAAATGAAGTAATGTCCGCGACTGCGAGACGAATGTTAACGAGATTGGCTAATTGTTATCGCAGTACACACGACAGGTCACTTCGTATGCGCGGTGCGCAACGTTTATCGCATTTGCTCCCCCATTTTATGTGCCAAGCTTTTGCTTTTAAGCACGACTGCAACCTTTTAATATTTTCACGCTACATATATTGTGTTTTAATAGACAACTGTTTGAAGATATCTGTTTTCTATATTTTTGATATAAATATTGCTAAAACTTAAGTAAGATACATGTATCTTATGTTCCATAATAAACATATAAGAAATAAATAAGTATTTGTTTTGAAGTGAAACTTCTTTAGGCGCATCAGGGTAAAATTTTTACGGAACGTCACGAAGATGTGCAGCGTTTTTGTCGAAGAAAAGGGAGAGAGCGATTGAGACCGATTAAGAGAGAGTGAGAACGGAAATTACCTTATAGAAATTCTATTTTTAAAATTAAAATTTCGTAAAGAGAATTTATGAAATATTAGTATTTATAATTTTATGCAAAATAATTTACTGGAATCTCAAATGACGAATTGTAAATAAAAATACCACGTATTTTTATTATCGAAGAAATAAATTTAAAAAATGAAATTTATCATTTGTATTCATTTTCGACACTTTTAATATTTTAATGACAATTAAACTCATTAAATTCCTAACATATCTTCCTTTTTTCCCTCCCTCTAAGTCTCGGAAATCTAAAGATTTGTATAAATATAAACAAGAGTTAAAAATTAGTTTGCCAAAGAAGTTTCACTTCTGACATGTGCACTTTGTACGCACGCACTTCTTTTTTAATGTAATTATGATTTAAAATAGTACACAAGAGTCTTCCCCTTAATAGACTCTGTAAGTTATTTGACACTTTCTTATGTTAAATATGATTTTTAGTAAATAAGTTAATTTAAAATGACTTATTAGTCTTAAGTTATATCGTAATGTTAAATGATGTCCTTATATAGACACGTAATTTTAAAAAAATAATGACCGAATAAACTTTTTTTTCTATATTACTATAGTGTTAGTCATAGTAATATTCTGAAAATCAGTAACTTAAATAAGTTATATACGGTATATAATCGCTGTTGCGTACAGCTTCATATACAGTTGACAAAAGGATGTAAATTATACATAATTAAATTATAAACTTACCTTTCATTATAATACTTATTACATACGTATTCGTATTATTTTGTATTTCAGATTTTCTTTTGATATATAAACTCAGACCTTATCTAATTATTAGGTTTATTAACCTTGTGTGGCTTTGTTGATGTCTTATACGGATAGTAAATCGTATTTAGACTAAATCACAAACATTGTTTTAAGCAAGAAATACAAAGAGTATAAAAACACTAACACACATTGGATAACAAAAGTGATTTTGGAACGTTTTTAGTAACGATCCATATCTACAACATCCTGGTCATAATATAAAGGAAACTACAATCGTCAGAAATTGCGAAAGAACATGGGCTGTTTGAGTAAATGTGACGCCCCGCAGAGACGCGTGATTATGAATCGCATTTAGCCCCCCACGAGCCCCCTTTGCCCCCTACGGTCCCGCTTACTAAGGAATTCATTTTATATTCTACATTATATATTGTAAAAGTAGTGGTAACCATAATAAAATAAAAGTATGTATTGACTACAATATATCACTGTATTTTAATTTCATAAGATTTATTATTAAATTTGTATAGAGATTTTTATTGCCATGGTTACCATTTTTACATTGTTACCATGGCAACAACTACGGTACCATCTTGGTCTGATTTCTTTTCATCATAGCGTTAACACGAGTTGTAAGAAAGAGAAAACTATTAAGTACCATCAAAATGGATTTAATTGGGGGCCTCATAGCCCAGCGGTCTTATTAAGTGGCAGCTAGATGAGGGGTACCGGGTTCGATTCCCGGTTCGAGGGCAAGTTTTAATTTAATTTAAATTTGTTCTTTGCCTTTGGGAGGGTTGTGCGGTACCAGGCGAGTGCTTAAACCGTACATTGAGGACACGGTCGAATTTCTAAAGACAAGTACGAATTATAAAAAATCCTATACTTGACGCAGGCTAATGCACAAATCGTGCTAGAGCCATTAAAAAAAATGGATTTAATTAATTTAGGTTTTTGTAAATTGGAGGGTAAATGTCTACTTAAAGCTGAGAATTTTATTAAGTATAAAATTATTTTTATTGTCATTTAAACATAGACCAAGTTTAAAGGACAATTTTTTCAACCAAACCAAATTTTTTAAAAGTTAGTTTAAAATTATTGATCTATTTTCGCGAGCTTTTCGACAACTATTTTTTCGGAAAGCTCAACATTCTTTTAGGTTGCTTAGTAAATACCCCGTACACCGCATACTTTAAGAGGAATGTTTTCTATTTAGTATTTACAAAATTTTAAGATGAAATGAAGTCGTGCGTCGTAGTCATAAAACAAAACACTCGCGGGAACTCGCAAATCTTCCAAATTAAGTTGGACCCTATCGCTCTCAATGCAAATGTATGCAGACAGGCAGCAAACAGACGTCAAGTGAGCGCTCAGGGACTTCTACTGTAAAGGCAAAACCGCACTGACAGCTCGCTGTTGTCAATAAACACCTAAGTTTAAAAAAATTTTACTTAGAATCACTTATTTCTAACACAAAATTAACAGTTTTTTTTTATTACAGTTTCTTTATTACCCTGCCACACAGATGAATTAATTATTATTAAGGGAACTAGTTGTGTTTGATTTTGTGTCGCCTTTATAGTTGCTGAATTATTATGCATTAAAATATTTCTTAACCTACCATTAAAAATCTTTTTTAATATCAATTATAATACTTATCTTACGCGTAATATTTCCTACGGACGTCCCTATCATGCATTCCAACTTATACTAGTAGCTAGCATCAGTAGAAGTAATTTGTTGTTGTTACCTAAAAAAAGTGAGTGGTAAAACTAGCAAATAGCCCGACGCTAAGGCTCTCCCGTATGTCAAACGTATTGGATTTTGACACACATTGGTTATGGATCGCGTTAAGTTTTGACAGCGGCAGTTATTTTTTATTTTACAGAATTATATAGTCTAAATCATGATATGTTTATTATTACTAGGAGCGCGACAAATGCATATAAAATAGTTTTTCAATTTTCTTTTTACGTTACTAAACGTTGGGTTATCTAATAACTGACCGGGTAGTCCACTGTCCAGTAACTAGCCAATACCTTAACAATCTCTCACCATATATTTGCTCTCGAAGTACAGATCCGAACATGCTCGCGTCTGTAGGTCATGCTCTACTCGTTTTTTTGTACTCAAAAGTGCAGTTATGGGCATATTTTGCAGTAAGTGGGTCTGTCAGTGAGGTCACAACCTACCAGTGAGCGTCTCCCCACCCGCTAAGTACTCCACTCGACGGGAACATTCAGGTGCAACTTGCTATTTGCTTTACGTGTTAATGTTTCGGTTTTCCCGACACTTGACTAATGTTATTTTACATTTCATACCGGCTTATAATTGTGTGCATTTTAAAGATCAAGACTCGAATGTTTTAAGACTTGAGAAGTGTGAAATGCTCCAGTTTCAAACACTAAAGCTGTTTTATACTTTGATTAACGCAATTTGATTACCTTGTATTTTGTATTTTCTATCTCTTATCTTCTGCTATATGGAGTAGAAACGTGAATAATCATAGCCCGAGAAAGCGAAAGGATTGACGTGTAAAATGTGGTGTTGGAGGTTGGAGGTTATTAACTATCAAGCGTTTGTTAAGGCAGTTTTGCCGCGCACTACCACTATGTGGAACCAATTCAACTTAGGATCCTTCAACAAAAGATTGTACCAATTCGTAAAAAGCCGGCAACACACTCGCGAACCCTTTGAGTGTCCATGAGGGGCGTTAAAAGTCGGATTTATTTATTCATATAGGTAACACAATGTACACTTATGAACGTCAAAAAAAAGAAAATATATATATATATATATATAATGCTTCTACTTTTACATTTACTGCCAGTTCTTTTTTAACAGAACGTTTGTATCACTTAACATCAAGTTTATAAGATGAGGATAAGTCTTTTATATTAACAGACATGGTGATATTCATAGATGGGGTTAATTTTATGTAACAGGGGGCAAACGGGCGGAGGCTCACCCATATTAAGTGATACCACCGCCCATAGACACTGACATTGCCAGAGGGATCGCAAGTGCGTTGCCGTTTAAGAATTGGTACGGTCTTTTCTTGAGTCTTGATACAAACACAATGTATGTCTCAGGTTTCTATATCGAATTATTTAGCTATAAAAAAACAAGTGCTAAAACGATTGTGTTTTGTTTGTTGTCAAAGTACAAAAACAAAACTAATAACTACGCAATGTCGAGGGCTAAATGTCGCTATGCGTGAATTTTATTTGGTTATCGCGTTAACAAATTATATACAATTAAACTAATTTCTTTTAGTCACAGTATATTTTCGGGTTTTCCAGTAATCACAATGAATGTTTTTATTCGCTTGTCCTTTTTGTATAATTGTTTTATTAAAAGGTATCACACAACTCACGGTCGTAATGGTTTAATTCGCGTGAAAACTCACACTTATTATGACATTAGAGAGTTGATTTGTTACTTCCTTCCGTGTTTCTATTTAATTACGAATATAGGTTATAAATTTTGGTTAATTAATTTAATTTTTTAATATTCGCTCGAACTGTGAAGGAAAATATCGTGAGGAAACCGGCTTGACTTAGACCCAAAAAGTAGACGGTATTTGTCAGGCACAAGAGCCTGATCACCTTGCCTAAATTGATCGACAAATGATCATGAAACAGATATCTGCGACCTATAAGGTTGTTGTGCCATTGGTTAATTAATTCATTTTTTTATACATATTTTAAATGTAAAAGTATAAATAACAAGAAAGACACTAATAAATAATTCAACTAGATTTGACGACTTTCCTAGTCGATGCAATTACGATTGGTATTTTGAATATTGATATCGGTCAATAAGAAATCTTGACGTGGGCTTTTCTTACGTTTAGTCAATCAAATAAAATTTTAAATATAATATGAAAAGTGACCATATATTATCAATCGATTACACAAATTCATATAAAACTCAATAGAATTCATGTTTTATTGGCATTTATAGAAAATAAATATGTAAATAGCAATGGGCCACCCGCGACGCAATATCACGCCATGATCATTGATGCTTCTCTATGATAAATTATATGTAACGTAACAAAAAATCTTGTAATCTTCTATTGCTATATCATATATTTTATATTACTTACAGTTACCATAGCAAATATGATAGGACGCCCACCAGAAACCTGGTTAATAATAATAATCGTTTACTTGCAAAGAAAGTGATACATTCAGATTGATTAATTAAAAAAAACCGCACAATCAGCCATACAAAAACAGGCAAATATCATATTAATTACCATAATGTAATAATAATAAGAACAGTTAAGTTCTTTATAATTGTTGTAAAACTCTTGGTCTAAATACTCTCCCACGCTATAAAGGCATACTGCCGTTAAAAATGTAATAATCTTCCCCTTGAAAGATGGAATTTAAAAAAAAGCGGAGAAGGATTGGAAAATGGTGGCGACGATGAGAGACATGGGAAGAGTTTGAATGGGGCCTTCACTCCATCTGAGGTCGTGTACGAATGTTAAACATAATGACTTAATGTAATCCTGATTATGTTATACACGAATAATGGCTATTTTTTTTTAGTTTTATTACCATAGCAACAAACATTGGGCCTAAAAACTTTTATAATGAGACTGATATATTTTACATATCATTACATGCTATCTAACTAAATAAGTTTAGTATTCAATGGAACGTACGTAGGAATATTAATCCAATTTTTATTTATCAATTCCGCAAGTTCATCAAGTCATGTCAATAATAAAATAACCCACACACAAAATACACGGTATTTACAATATAATAACCTACATTGATAAATAGAAAATTAAAACCAATTAAAAAAGTTTGTTCCCTATGGCAGTGTACATTTAATGCTGGCAGCATTTGCTTGCTGTATTGCGATACTTATTCGTTGAGCGAGGAAATCATATAGACAATAATATAATATTAATGTACATATTATAACGTGTTGTTGTTTTCATTCACCTTCTGAGCGAAAGTTAAATGCGTTTTAAAACATTTTGCTACGATACGTTTTAAAACATTTTGCTAATGAAATGATTTTCTTTGTTCCAGGTACTAATTAAATCTTTATTCTCGAGTTCGATATCGTTGCGATGTCGTCTGGATAAGATCGAAGTAAGGCGTAGGGTTATGGCACTTTCTCACGCGAATGTACATGTTATTCCAGTTAATTTCCTTCAGTTGTTAATAAGGAAACAATTGACACAACCAGAGCTACAATTGGGTCAACCAATAAGTCGTGTACTGAATGTACAATAGCTTTAAGTTATTGTTACTGAAATCTACTGAAATCGCTCCGGGCTGTTAAAGTTGGAGGCTAGCTAAACACGTACAAAGTTGCGGCAAGGCAACTGAATTTGGTACTTATATTGTATAGATTATGTGTTTTATTATACATATTTAGAAATATGAGAAACAGTACATCGTTTAACACAATTTTTCTCCTTAGATTCGTAAAAATTAACTATAGAGTCGTTGCTTGTGATAATTAAACAAATGACGATTTAAAAATTCTGTGCCAAAATTCAAATTTCGAATTCCAAATTCAAAAAATATTTTTTTCTATAGCATGAAGGCCGTAATAAAACTAAACTCATTTGTGAACTTACATTAATTCAATAACCAGGGAATGTTACAGCTAAATCGGGTTATAATTATTTTGGTTGCGTAGAATTTATGTGACATTGTGGTACTTGATAAATGTGACCTGAAAGCTGGTCCGGCAGCCCACAGCAGCCCACTCGCCATGGGATATTGATGTATTTATTTGTCGATTTAAATGTTATGGGGTATTTGTAGGCGCCGTGGAGACCACCTGCATAGATTTGGTGTTAGAGTTATATAATAACAACATTTATATATAATTATTTGGTCATTCGTGCCAAGATTTATATTGATTACATTTAGAGATTTACACATACATGTTTTCAAAACTTTTTGAAGAAACAATAACAAAAAAATACGTTTCCCGCGTTTTAACTTTCACAGATTTGTTTTTTGCATCGATTATTTGTATACAGCCAGTGACAATTTGATACATTGTTCGTAACCGATCTTTTTGGTGATTGGAATAACAATATCCAAATTCTAAATTCAAATTTATTTCATCCCTGTTTACAGAGAACCAACTAGCTCTTTGTCAATAGACGATACATATTCTTTAACCAAAAGAGGTTTTTAAATAAGTATATTAATTGTCCTACCTCATTAATACTAGTACTTTTAGTATGATATGGCTAGAGTGAAAATCAAAACTTAAAAACACTATTAAACTCGTTCATAGTTACGCTATGCTTAATTTTTTTACTTTAAAGTATATTATCATAATCTACTGACCGTCGTATGAGTGTAAAGGTAAGAATGTAAAACCATAGACAATTAAAGTAAATTGTCTTTGGTCGAAAGACGCAATACGAAACGTTGCGTTACATTGTGATTGGTCAAACGGAAGTAGTGACGCATCATGTTGCGTGTAAACGCGTATTGGTGTGAAGATGTTGTCGACCAATCACAATCCAACGGAGCTTACAATCGTTTCGTCTTTTGTTTTACATTCTCAAAATAATCGTTTCAATCAGGTCGTGAGTTTATATCTCAGGAGTCTAGACAATTACGTATTCTCATAAATACATGCCCAGCGCTTGAGATAAACGCACAGAGATAAATCAACGCAGTGCGGTTTTGACGTACAAAATACAGTGAGTGTTCTATTTTTAAAAGCCAAAACATCCTAAATTTTTACGTTTGTTTCCTGTTGTTTCGTGTTCCTAAGACATCCGACTAACTTCGATGAAATTTCTGTTGAAGTTTTTTTGTGATTTATCTTATTTTAATATAGATTTATTGTAGATATAAAAATAATGTTTAATAATACTAAAACGTGTTGGTAACTGTTGATGTTATATCTGAATGATAAATGGTTCCGCGCTGCAATATTAATGTTCTAACTACTTTCTGACATCTAACTCGATTAAATTGTGGAAAATCTGTATGATTTTATATATGATATTTAATACTTACGTGTTATTGAGTTATCTTTTAACACATTTGATGTGTCTTACGCGGGAAAGTGTAATAAGAATTTTATACGAGGTGTATAAAATAATATACAATACTGTATAAATGGTACAAAAAATTAATGCTAGGAAATAATAAAACACCTATGTGGCCAGGAATTGGAAAATCAAAAAGAATATGAAATTATTTGAAAAAAGAATGTGATTAGGGTTCAAAAGTCTTTATATGAACTATACAATTCATTTGCACACCCATTAATATATATATACTCTATCGAATTAGAACATGTCTTATTTTATATTTATTATCTACGCTACGACACACATGTAACACACGCGTTTTATAATTACGGCAACGTGATACGTATCCAGCCTAAAAACCCTTGATTAACAGAAAATGTTTTAAATCGAATAAAAACTCTTTATTATATTATAGATAAAAAATCTTGCCTACAATCCCGAAGTTCTGTGGTTGACATTTGCTCAACAAACAAGTGAATACCCTCAGTACATTCATCTAGAATAATATTATAAAGATGAAAGATTTGCTTGTTTATTAATTTGTTTTAATTAAAGAACTTCCAAACTAAATAAATCGTGTAGTACGTCTGATGTATTTTTCTGTTTCTTTTCACTATTAGAGTGCACACATAGGGTATAGAATATTTTCATAACAGTTATGGTAACCCAAGGTGTGAAATGAAAAACAGATTCCTAATTCATTTACACTGCGGAAACTATTGATAATAGAGCAAAGTGATTTACTACAGAATTATAGATGACATGAATATCTACAAAAAGTCCGTGATACCCATGGATTTATATCGTTAGACAGGCCCTTACCGCAGTGAAACCGCGCCGTGTTGTCGCACAGTCTAAGTGAGTGAGACTCACTAACCTGGGATTAGTGCACCCCTAAACACAGTGTTAGCCGGACGTGTTGTAAAGGACGTTAAATGGTGAGTGCACGAAAGAGAAAGTAGTGTTTGCAACTAATATAGGAGAAAAAGAGATGACACTAGTTTCGACCGTACCTTCTACACAAATTGCACTGTTTTAGGACGCCATGTTGACGCACACATTCAAACGTTATCGTTAACGCACACATTCAAAAACAATGCCACAGTTTTTGGTGTCGGGGCCTATCTAACGATATAAATCTATGGTGATACCATAATATGTCTACCAAAAAAATATTATTTTTATTAAGTCAATTTGCGTGAAAGGCTATATAACATCGTGCTACAACCGAATTAATTCACAGAACACATGTAGTGTATCATACAATGACATTCACCATTTGCCTAATTGATACCGTTATGTTAATAATAATAAAATTGATTTTGTATTGTGAGTGGTGACGCCTGTCAGATGCGACTGACAACTCGGGGCGATTGTAATGCTAATCATTCATCACAAATCCACTGCTGAGGGACAAGCATTTGATTAAAAAACTTTGTGCTCGCGTTTTTTAAAGTCAGATGCTGTTGGCGTACGTTGTTTATTAAAACATTTAAATCGCTTTAAATAATTTAATAAATATGTGTTGTGTGTGTGTGTTTATTTATTTGACTACAATTCATTATAATGTATAAGATTTGGGAAAGCTTTTAAGTAAAAATAGGTTCCGATCTCTTAAATAAAAAACTTAATATACAGTTAGTTCCATAAAAAAGTTAATATTGTTTTTCTTCTTTTCAATTACAATTTTGTTTTTGTTCTGGGATCTTCCTCAGGGCAAGAGATTCATAATATAACATATACAAAGTACTTTCAAGTATAATTTGAAAGAAAATCGTTGTTTATTTTACACATATTATATTTATAAGCAAACCCTCATATTAATGTTTCTATTATTAGTGTAATATTACTTAATTTCGGTGTTGTCATATTATAGGGATGGCACCGTTTTAATGTTTTAAATATACGTCTGTTGTTATATCATGTGTTTGTACAAATTTTTGCTACAAAGAAACGTCGCTTCAACTAAACTATAATTTCGTATTTTTCTGTCAAATTGTGTTTACGACGTGATGAAGAGTCGGTTAGGTAAGACGAGAGAATATGGAAATTAGAATGATTGATTCTGCATATTGGGGTACGTGAATAAAAATAATATTGTCAAAGTCAAAATCTAATCATTTATTTCAATTAGACCATCTAAAATGGCACTTTTGAACGTCAAAAAAATATATACATATATATAAAGAAGATTCTAGTTGCCCCTTCCTAAAGGTAGTTTCGTGTGGAGAAGAATGGGCAAGAAACTCCACACTTACTCTTTTAAAATAGGTTTACAATATTTTGTTACATTTGTTAAATAATTATATGTGAAGACAATGTACTCTTAGAATAAACTACTATACTAAAAAAGTTAGTATACATGTTCCTCACATATTTACAAATATCGAAACCGTAGAATATTAACATTAAAGAGTAATAAAAATATTAAAAAAACACAAAAAACAGTGTGTGAGATACAAAAAAGTTTTTTAAAATTTTTAATAAAAAAAATTGGATTCAAATATTCTACATTGCCTGACATACGCAAGTCAAAAGTGGGTTTTGAGCAAGAAAACAACAAGTTAACTCCTGTCTTGCCAGCACGCAATAGTCTTTTTATTGATCTTAAAGTTTACAAGTTTTAAAGAAAAAACTTTTTACCGGATTAAAGTTATGTATTATTATAAATTTACAATTATTTTACATAATTTAAAATTTATCCGACGTTTCGCGTGCTTTACAGCGTGCGTGGTCACGGTGACTGAAGACAAAAGGTGTTGGATGTCAAAAAGTATCACAGCTGTAGAGAAAGTTGCATTATCTGTATTTATTTCCCTTTATTTAAAGATGGAGGGTTTTGGCAAAAATATATAATAATACATAACTTTAATCCGGTAAATTGTTTTTTCTTTAAATGTGTAAAGGTTATGTTAATCAAAGACAATACTATTTACAAGTTTTTATAAACAAAACAAGAAATGTTGACTTTTGTAAACTTACAGATGCACTTGTACACGCTCTAATGTTTAAATAGAAATGGGCAGGTCATATTTCTAGAGCGTGGGATAGAAGATGGACAGAGATAGACAGAGAGGGCGACAACAAAAAGTTGGACAGATGATATAATAGGATGAATATTGAAAAACACTTTTTTAACGGATTTTAAGTTATGTTTTATTATAAATTTACAATTACCTATTTTAAATTTAACCGACGTTCCGTCGTACAGTCACCGTGACCACGCACGCTGTAAAGCACGCGAAACGTCGGTTAAATTTAAAATTATGTAAAATAATTGTGTATTTATAATAAAACATAACTTCAAATCCGTTAAAAAAGTGTTTTTCTATGTCTAAAAGTTATGTCAATAAAAGACAATACTAGTATGAATATTGCTCAAAACAAAGAGAAAAAGATGTATATGGAGGAGGCTTTTACCCGAAAAAGGGCATACAAAAACTAGACTTTAGTACGTATACCTATATATATAACACAACTAATACTAATATGTATTAATAAAGGGAAACTAACCAATTGTTGTATGTATGAAATAATAAACGTAACCCAGTCACAGCAACGTGTCCAGTCGAATAAAGTCCAGCAGTGTGAAGCCGAACAAACCCTTAGGCCCTTTCTCCACTGCTCCGGTCCGACGTCGGATACCGGAATGAGTCATTAGAAAAATATCGGAAGGCCGGATTGCGCTTCTCCACTACATCCGATCCGACAATAATCGATACTTGTATATTTATCATGCAACACCTATATTAACGAAAACCCATATACTTTACATTATTAATAAAACGTTCTAAATTCTGAATATTTTATTGCCCTGGCAAGTTTATTACTTTTTTATATTGTCTATCTTGAAATATAATAATAATATAAAAAATATAAATAAATAGCAACATTTTGGTTTGGTCTAGGTTATCCAGATTCTTTCAAATTAAAGAAACTATAAATAAACCTGTGAATAATAATTTATAACCTCTTGGATATGCTTGGACCGATAAAACACCGCGTTCCGATCTAGCAAGTTATCGGATCGTTAAAAACCGGATGCCGGAGTAGTGGAGAAGCACGTAAGTACTGTTGTGAGTTTCTAAATCGGATCGGTAATTAACGTTTGCCGGACCGGAGCAGTGGAGAAACGGCCTTAGTCTTGTTATTACACCAATGTGTATCGTGAACAAACAATATTTAATAGCATTCAAAACAACTAAAGAAATCTATTATAAATCTGAAATACCTGGAGATCGAATCCAAAATCATTTTAATCAAAATAGTTCGGTAATCAAAATTTAACACCCGGTATTGTATGTCGACATAAATATTTGTTCAGAAAGAGCAAAGTAGGAATAATATTAATGATGCGGGCGTAACTCAACACAAATAGAATGGAAATTTCCATGATTCATATTTGCGATACCAATTTTATCTTATTTTTGTTTAACAATTGTGTATTTTATATAAGGTTTAGCAGTGGCTTCAACGTGCGACTCTTATACCTGACATCGTAGGTTCGAGCCACGGCTGTGCACGAATGAGCTTTCTTTCTATGTGCGATTTTGCGCTCAAACGGTGAAGTAAAACACCGGCTTGCCTTAGGCATAAAAAAGTCGGTGGCTTGCGTCAGGCAGAATAGGCTGATCTTGATACTTGCCTATTAGATACAGAAATCTGAGCCCTAGACCTAAAAATGTTTTGGAGCATCACTGATTTATTTTTTGTATAATATATTTTTGTATATTTATATTATGCAAGGTATATACTATGACTTAACCATGAATAGCATTTAATTCCAGTATTTCTGACCTGATCTGACATAGGCGGCTTCAAGAGAAGAACGTACGAGAACCTTAAAGGCCCGCAACGCATTTACAAATCTCCTGGTGTTGCACACTTAGTCTTTTTAATAATAACATTAGGTCAAATCTTTAAAATAAATTTTAACAAAAAATATTCCTTACAAAATGCACAAAAAAGCATTAATTAAATTACAATTTTTATTTGTATTGCCTTTGCATTCAATAGAATCTTAACCAAAGCTGTGCATAATAATTAGTCTTTTAACAAATTACTTTAATTCATGAATCAGTGTGATAAGAATTATTTACAAAACTTGATAAAAAAATCTAAAATCACTTCACTAAAATACCTACCATTTTAACGTACTAGACGTTTTCATTGAACTGAAAATCGTCATAAATTACCTTGGGAATATAAAAATCCCCGTTAAGCAGGAGAACATTCAAACCTTAAGTTAGTTCCACCCCTCAACATCGTCAAAAGAGGGCCAAGACGCGCTCTCTGACACGCGCGGTAATCTAATCTGCGACGTAACTTCATAAATCATACCTCATATTAACACGAAAAGTGACGTTCGTCATATATTTTTTCGTTAATACTTAATGCATAATATAAAAAAGTGCGTGCGTACAAAGTACACATGTCAGAAGCGAAACTTCTTTGTAAATTAATAATTATGACTAAGGTAAAACCCCAATAGATGATCGTGTACAAGTATATGATCACTTCGTGTATTTGTGAATCTATATTCACACTGTATACGTGCTAATAATAATATAAATAAATAAAAAATCTGCGTTTACTGCACAAGACGTTATACGACAAGTGCCATCTAAAGTTCTAATATGTAACTACTAAACGAATACATCAACCAATAGCGTGTATTTCGCCCTTTCTCACTCTCTCTCAATCGCTCTCTCCATTTTCTTCGACAAAAACGCTGCACATCTTCGTGACGCGAATATTATTATTATTGCGTTTCATCCGTATAATTTTTACCCTCATGCGCCTAAACAAGTTTCACTCCAAAAATCGAATATACCTAAATAAAAGTAATTACCACAAAAATCACAATTTCTTGGGTAATATTTGTAAATTGTAAATGAAATGTGGGTTGACAAGTTTTAAACGATTTGATGGCGCAGGCCCGGAATTTATGTGTTTGCGTCCTATTTCTTGAATTTGATGTCTACATTAGCACACAATACACTGTATTGTTTAGGGACTCGCAAAAACCATAAAAAATTGGATTTTATTGTAACCGATACCTTTTCCCTGTCATCTTTCTACGTCTCACTTATTACGCCCTAGATGGCGCTAGCGTAACACATTATGATTATATGAGATTATGTAGAAGTTGTAGTGACAACATTATTGATTTACAAATATTTACAATAAAATACATATATCTATGCAATGCAATGTTTGTTCCCATACCCCTCCAAAACGGCTCGACCGATTCTTATGATTGTTTTATGCATATTTAGTAAGTCTGAGAATCAGCTACTATCTATCTTTCGAACCCCTTAATGTTAAGGGGTGTCCATCCCAAATATTTTTTATTTTTATTTTTTTAGAATCTTTTTTTGCTTTTTATTTTTTTATGATACAAAAATACATACACCTGTAATTTTCACCCCTCTACGAACAACTCCAATTTTTTTATTATAGTAGAGTCTTGTTATATAATTTTGAATATATTTTAGTAAACTACAAAACAAATTAAAAAATAGTATACCCTGTAGGCGAGTACCATACGACGTGACCATGTGGAGAGCTTTTGGTGAGACTTTTTTACCACTCACCCTAATGAAGGCCTTTGTACGCCGAACAGCATCTCATAAAAACGGAAATTGTATGTAATTTGCTGATGCGCTCGGTATTAAATAACAACGTTTAACTTAATTTTGTTTTTATAAAACCGTCTACTTTAATTTTAAAGCCGCAAGCTATTACAATAAAAGGTTTTTAAATGTTTTTAATTATTCATAAATGTTTGTAACACAGTACTTATAATATTCATTAAAAATACACAACACATATACGTAGTTGATATAATCTCTATATACATAAACTTCTCGTGTCACAATGTTCGTTTCCATACTCCTCTGAAACGGCTTGACCGATTCCTATGAATTTTTTTACCTTAGTGATAAGTGTGTCCACCCCAAAAAAAATTTTTTTATTTTTTCTCCAAAATTTTCTGTTTTCATTTTTTTATAATTCATTATATAGTTATTTTTATTGAACTAAAAAAATGTTTTCTAGAAATAATATGCATGGCAATACAAACGTTTGCCGGGTCAGCTAGTTCTTATAAAAAGAAATCCGTGCCATTGAGTCCTAGCTTACAGCATTTTCAAACGACTCATTTATTTTTCGCTACGAAATCCTGTATGATTCTAAAGATGTGAATGTGATCCTTATGTGATAAGGTTATCAGACCACCAACTATACCGGACTAGCGTCCAATAAACATTTGAACAGTTTGCCAACTACCCGTGCGAAGTTCGGAGGAGCTTGGCCACAGATATAAGATGTAATTGTCAGCTGACGACTGTAAAGTTAGCGAGTTACTTTATCGGCTATCGACTTTCTCAAACTACGCTCAAATATTGGTTCTAACTTTTATACAACGATCGCAACTTTAGTGGGGAAAATTCGCACCATATAAATAATGCTAACTGGGCGATTTCGAGGACTCAAATTGTCACGCAATGTAATCGCTCGATTTCGCCAAACACAATATTTTCATTAGTCGCTCGGAGGGGCTTGGAAAAAATGAGATTACTTTTTGAAGTGCTGCGCGATGATGCTTAGCGCTAACTCGATTTGTGCGCAATCCCGTCTCCTCCCGCCTTGCACAGACACATATTTCACCCTCGGATTAACTTGCTTATCTGAAGGCAGGGACCAGCCAAGCTGTAAGAAACTGGATGTCGCGTCTTTAAGTAAAATACACACACGTATGTTGCGATATTGTATGGTTATATGTAACGTTAAGCTCTACAAAATCAATCCTACATAAAAATTATTTCATTTTATTATTTTTTTACAAAAGCTTGCCAAGGCTCGGCAAACGGATACATTGGTACATAAGAAAAATAAAATACAAGATTTACTGTGACTTAAAGGCAAACACGAAGAGAAAAAAAAATACATGGATTCATAAAAAAATTAAACTAAAGAAAAATTGATTTCAAAGTGTGAGGGGAGTAACTATGGATATCGAGACCTAGCTCGTTTATCGGAATATTCAATCTGAGTACCGGGAGCTTTGGCTACACCACGTTTTTCTGAAAGAACGGTCAAATGGGATGTTGGGATGATCTAAAGTGTACACGAAATTTCAATTTAGTTAAAAGTTTTGATTCTTAAAAATCTTAAACGCAAACGATATATCAATTAATTCTCCAACGACAACATCTTAAAGTCTGGTTTCGTATGATCGCAACTCTTTTTTCGGGATGGCACTGGAGAAGAATAGATGCCATATTGTAAGCAGTGTAATTTTTTTTGGTATACGCGTTTACATGTAAATAACTTAGATTAATTAATAAAGTTGTTTACATACAAATAATACTTACGTCACATAAGTTAATAATTCACCGTTGTCTTTAGCAACACGCATAATAGACTCGACCTAGTGCGTGCAGTTTTGCATGAGAATTGAGATACTTGAAGGCAACTTTCCTAATATTTCACGCTCTTGTTGCAACAGTAATATTAGTTTAATGTGATATTTTACATTATACGTATATATACTATTGAGGTCTTCTAGTTCAGCTGAGTTCGCACAAAGAATCTTCGATATTTAATTAAAGAAGCGCTTTCGGCGATGTTTCTCCCTCAGCCCTCCCTTTGCCCAGCGGCCTAATGTCCCCTCCGACACCAGATTAAATTTTATTACAATTGAAACATATCCATTGGAAACTGAACAGCTTCCTTTGATACTTTATCTTACTAGATATTTAAATATTAAAGAAACATAACAAGAACTTTCGTAGCCTGTAGCGCGTAGCAAAGACAGTATCTACAATCCGCAAATGATCGACCAATTTATGATTGTTTTATTTGACTCAAAAAATTCAGTAGCGATACTAACTCTGGGATTTAAATTACTGTAACAATTCGTGATAATTTGTTTTTACTAATAGGCAAGTAGGTTCACCTCCTGTGCAAGACATAACCCGTCCTTTTGATTCTAAGGCATGCCGGTTTCCTCGCGATGTTTTCCTTCGCCATACGAGCGATTAAATACGCACATAGAACGTCCGTTGGTGCACAGCCGGGGATCGAACTTGACCGACTCTCAAGCTACTCAGCGTCGTAAGCCCAACACGCTCTCCATAGCTTAGATACCGATCCCAATAATGAGTTTTAGAACGGCGCGATTCTAAGTTTTCGACATCAGTGCTACTATTGATAGAACTTACAAAACCGTCGGAATCAGTATCGCTCTAACTGTTGGTTACAGAGTAAGGGCCAAGATTAAATAAGCTATTGTTCTACGTTGACCTACGTTGCTTTTATCTCACGTAACTCAGTTTCCTAGTGTATTACATCGAGTGGGGCGTGCCCAGCAAGGGCCGTATACCGTGTGTTCCAAGAGCACTCTGCGCGGTGACAAGTGCACTACATGACACTACAGTACATTGCACTACACAACACTTACGTGAACGCTATATAATTTACGTATTTTAAACTATGTGGAGTATAGCAGTACCGGGTCATCACCACCTGAACAGTATTCACCTGAACGATAATAATGTTTTTAAACTTAATTTCGTACTTTTCAGGGCCGCCAGGACCACCTGGAAAGAGAGGGAAGAAAGGAAAGAAGGGTGATACTGGGGAACCTGGACCAGCCGTATGTATTCCAGCAGTATATATACTCTTATTATGTTTTATTTACGTTCTATTATTTTATGTTTATTATATTTTCAGGGGTTGATGGGAGCACCGGGCAAAAATGGATTTCCGGTATTATTATTTTGTTTTATTTTATTACTTTTCTTTAGTTTTGAATTTTTCAAACTTAGCCAAGGGTTCTTAATGCACACCTGTCTGAAATCACTTCAACTTAGATTAATCTTTGATTCTGTCTTCTCTACCTTATCAAACCTGTGACAACTCATCGTTCTATTTGACCGAATGAGTCTGGTAAAATGGAACTATTAATATGTTATCTGTGCAATGGCAGATACTCAATTGTAGGCAGCTCCTCTACAGTAGTCTATGGTAGAGGGAGTTATGAGTAGTCAGTAAATCGGTGTTCGGTTTCAGGGGAGCAAGGGCGAGAAAGGCGAACGCGGCTTCATGGTAAGCCCACCCCCCTTTCCCCGCAAACTCGCCCCATCCAGCTCGCTCATACATTCGTAACTATTTCCCAAAATAACAGACTATGCTAGTATTCTGTACCTCTAAGCGAATAGCGATTTTGTACCCAATTCGTATTTCATCAGTTGGGGTCACGATCGCTATTGGGAGTGAAGAGAAAACCGGCGTTTTTAAAACATTCTGTAATCGTCGTTATTTTGCGAATAGCCGAGAATGTATCCCGTAGCTCTGGTAGCTCGTTTTACTAAAATACTAATGTGTATTAATTTGGGTGATTTCGATAGTTTGTAGAATTCCTCCAAATCCTTTGAACTATCCATTACATATTGTCTTTTGGTGTAGAAGTAGTAACAGTTTCATTTGTACATACTAATCTTGATTGTTTGGTGACCCTGTAGTGCAAAGCATGTCATCATAATCTATGTGACCGTTCGATATTATTGGGTGAATCACCTAGGTAAACGTTAGCTGCTCTTTTTACTCAAGTAATAATAACGATTCTAGGCTAATGTCTCCGGCCTTAAGAAAGCTGGTTAAAGTTAAAAAAAACAAAACAAAAATTACTCACGTACGATGTTTTTGTTTTATTGCAAAATTAAATCTGTAATATCTTGAATAGCTCGACTTAGTCTAAGACAGCTTACGTCTAGAAATATTTAATAATAATATCCATTTGGATGTATCACTTTAAATAAACAGAAAAATGTATAGCCGTTTGATGAAATTTTTGGCTTCATAGCAGCGAAATCGACTTCTTAATCGAAATGTTAATTGGTATCATAACAGTATGATAGATTTTCTCGACACCAATCTTACGACGAAAAAAAAAGCCAACATCACGAGGTGTTCTCAGGCGGTCATCCATCCAAGTACTGACCTCGCCCGACGTGGCTTAACTTCGGTGATCGGACGAGAACCGGTGTATTACAATAGCAAATAGCAAAAAAGTGTCGTGACAACTTTTCGTAAGAATTTTTACCGTCTAGCCCCCCTTCACAACGTGCGATAAGGAACTTCGTTCCAAAACGTATTTTTGTCATGACTCACTAGCTGTCTTATTATCTCGGAAAATCAAAGTTAGTTTTTAATCTAAAATTGTATATATCGAATATGATACCTTTAAACTACAATTGTGTGCTAATTATGTCGTTAGAGCTCCCATTTGTTAGCCCATATGAATCTTAGATACTTCATGTTTTGTTGACGGTTTGATTTATTTGAAGGATACACACAATCATTTGTGTAGTTGTCATTTGGTGCACTAACTATTACTAATTCTTACTTACTAACAGTTAAACGTGTTTAATCAAGTCAATAATTATTTATGTTATTTCCAGGGTCCAATAGGGTTAGATGGGCCAAAGGGAGATCCGGTGAGTGCATAGAATATCTTATCAACTATGTATTTATTTATAGTATAATCTATCTTCTATATACACTTGGATCTTTTTAATACGTTGTCCCATATCCACTTAGTAGTACTATTATTACAAATATGATCATGAAACTTTACCAAAAAGTATTGTGTATATGATAGCTATTATGCTACGAAAAAAGCTTTTCAATTAATAAAGATTACTAACATTGTTTGTAATTCATCCTTCAATTCTCCATTCGGTGTCGAGACCCTTGGTCCGTGGGGCTAGCGCTTTAAGGCTTTTTAAAGAAATATCAAAAAAGGTTAGTCGACATCACAGGAGACCGAAGATCTGGCAGCTACCTCGGACAAAGAATTAGTCTAGCGATTCAAAGGGGGAACGCTGCCAGTATCTTCGGAACCTTTCCTAAAGGGACTCCTTTTAATAATATATTTTAGTTTATGTTAAGGTTAGTTATTTATTTCAACGTATATTTGTTTGTAAATGCATAATACTATTGGTTAATGAAGTGAAGATGAAAACTAGTACACTTCATGAAGAGTTTGAAAGTGGCTTAAGCATGCAACTATCAACCCTGAGCTCGTACTTTACTGGATTTAACTTTCTATATTCGCAAATAAAACTCTTACGTCACCAGTATGTCTTAGACCTTAAAATCAAGTAAATGTGTAGAATGCTTGTTACTTTTCGATAGTGTTTTTTATCATGAACCTATGTGGTCAAGCCCCATGTAAGTAACAGCATCACTGTTTTATTTATTAATAATTTTATCATATACCAGGGCCGACCCGGAGACAAAGGGCATAAAGGCGAACATGGCAGTCCAGGTTTTGATGTCTTTTCAGCGGTCAAGGTAAGACAATACTTAATGAATAAGACGGCTTAAAAGTAATTTATATTATTAACAAAGTTTCATGAATAAAAAGTTGGTAAAGTTTTTAGTAGTTAATAAGTTAAATAAAATATTTTTCTTAACTGATTATAGCTTTAGGTGAATTATTCTTATATAATAAGGATTAGGGTCGAAGGATGAAAATTATGGCTTATTTAAAATTATAAATGTAGATGCGGATCCGACAGACGTCCTGTACACACGTCTTTCATACAAAAAATATCGAATAATGTAAATCATTCTCGACTCACACACAAAAAAAGTTTAATTAAAATCACATGCACAGAAGAACTATATATATACCAGCTGTTTATATGCTGTATAGATAAATAACCTAGTTACCAACTGCAGCGCCATCTGCTGGGCTGATTTGTGAATCTAAAAATCCAGGGCGCCACCCAAAAGCATACAAAAAATTCATTCAAATCGGCCCAGCCGTTTAAGAGGCGTTCCGTGAGCTACACGCGTATAATAGAATTATATATTCAAAGATTATAAAGGTAGCAAAAAGTTTTAATTGGCAATTGCAAATAAAAGTATTTTGTAAGTCTGCTATAAAGCTACGGGTGTTAAGTTAGGTTTTATTAGAAGCTATATCCCAATAATATTAGAAATAAACGAAATAGCTATTTACTATAGTCAGTTATTAATAACGGGCGGTTACAGGGCGTGAAACGCTCCGTGGACAACTATAAGATGAGCCCGTACACCACCGCAGAGATTATCGCTGTCAAGGTACAGCCTCCGAACAATCAGTGCTTTACGAATTATTTTGCGCTTATTTTGTAGGGTAAAACGGGTTAAATTTATTTTGCAAATCATTTATACAGCTCATAGCTTTCTTCTGTCATGTTATGACGTTAAGGGAGCAATGATTTTAGTTTGTTGTCAAGTCGCACACTAGTTTTACGAAACTCAACTTTTCATACGTAAAGTATTCATCGAGTTTCCTATCTAGTGTGACGGCTGTGCATGTATGTGTGTATGTAGTTAGTGGTGTGCGTAGGGTCTGCAGGCGGCCGGGCACAACATCTCAGCGCAGTCCATCATCCAACTTAAGGTGAGATTTGCACTAAATAGACTCTACTGCAATCTGTGCAAAATAACTACTAACAATAACGTCTTCTTCGCTAAATATTTGTTCTCGTTATTAACTCAATAACACAAACTAACTTTTAAATACTAAAACTTAACTAGAAAATATTGATCTCACAGATTACACTTGACGCTCTGTTGATATACTCAACACAAAGTCACTAAGTTTTAGTTACTTTGAGACTTTTAAAAAGTTTGAGAAGCAGACAGGGCAATTGTACCGCGCAGTTAGTATTTCCTGTCTCATACAGTCATTGCCATCTATTAAATAAAATAAAATAAAATAAAAATAAAAATCATTTAATTCAGACCATTAAAAAGTCCATATATTGTTAGTAAAGTAATACTTACAACTATGTTAGTAAATTAAGCTTATAATTATATTAAACAAATCTTGTAGTAAGACAAACATTAGGATAACTATGAAAATTACTGAACATTGAATCCCCATAAAAAACAAAATATATTTTAATTACTTTAATGAAACGATTACTTTAATAATTGAACTTAATTAAATATGATTTAATCGGCCCGATATAAGGCTCACGATAAATAATCTATATTTTAGACCTATTACTAATTAGAGGATATGACCGGTCCGATAAGAGGTATCCGATTCAATCCGATCAAAGCTGTCGATGTCCGTTGTCAGTTTCCTTTTATAATGCTGTTGTGTCAGAGGGGTGCAGGTATTGCATATGTGGGTCAAAGGGGGTGCAATGGATATGTAACATATGTGTAACTAGAATGTTTGAAAAATGATTTATACGTCACTTATCACCTCAAGTAAAATCGAATAAAAAAAACTTATTTAATAGAGGTATACACCATAACACGAAAGAGACTTTATTGTAGACTATATCTTGTACATTGATTTGCTGGTACTATGTTCCATGAGATAATTATCATACACAATGTCCCTCTTCATTTCGTTGCATGTTGCTTGCTTCAGTTTTATGCATGTTATAGGTATGTGTCTAATAATATTTTTGTAATTAATTATTGTATGTTTAATAAACTTATATTGTAACTTTATTAATTAAATTACAATCTATTATTAATATCTCTATTTATTTTGTTTCTTTAAAATCTAATTTGTAATAACTAATAAAAAAAATCTTAACTATCTTAGCGATAGGCTTTTAAAAATGTTGCTGTCATAATTGTATTTAGGGTGAACCCGGAGAACCAGGGCCTCCAGGTGCACCTGGGCCGCCCGGATCTGACGGAATTGCAGGCGCCGAGGGCCGTCTTGGTCCCAGTGGAGCTCCCGGACCCGCAGGACCCATTGGACCAGCTGGACCACCTGGCCCCATTGGGCCTGTTGGACCCCCCGGACTTATAGGACATAAGGTACTATCACTATTAAGTCGCTCGTTATACAAAATTATATAAAAATATTAGTTTTATCATTTGTAAATATTTAACACCGGTTTCACTTTCTAGCTAAACAATTCTGTAGATAATTTTTACAAAAAAAAAACCTACGTAAAGTATTTTTGTGTTTATGCTTATTAAAAAAATTAAATACATAACTAATTACGAAAATTTGTTTTAATGAACTTCAAAATATAAATTAAGGTAAGTTAAAGTTTGGCCTGTATTATGGCAATACAGGCCTTACTTTTATCGTCCATTACTACGAAGCACGAAATAATGATGAAAGTGAAGTACGACCAGTTGATTCGATATATATTGAGACAGGTATCGTGATATGGAATCGCGATATTTATTAACCGTCAGACCCCTGCCTAAGATATTGAATGCTTAAAAGCTTTGTTTATCAATTTTTCTAATCATAGAAAAATATTTAGAGAAAACTCATGTTAAAGTGTGGACTTGGACTATACAATTATTATATATCGTAATTTATTTAACTGTCCAATAATTAAAAAGGAAAACGAACAATTGTCAAATAAAGTTGCGATGTGTTTCAGGGAGATCGCGGTGACAAGGGCGAGCGCGGTTACACTACGACCTTGAAGGGCGACGCCTTCCCCACAGGAATTATCGAAGGACCACCTGGCCCCCCTGGACCTCCCGGTACACACTTAAACATAAAATTTAAGGGGTCAGCTTCAGAAATATTTGATAGTTCTGAAGAAACTGACCATCACTGCACTCGAAGTTAAAATAACAACACGTTGCTGAAGCGAACACAGAAGCTATAATATTAACATAGGGTTAACATTAATGCTTTAAATGGTGGCTTTGCTATAGATAACAAATTAATGCATATTTTGTAGTTGATTGAATTTTAATTTAAACATTATTTTTAGATGTTAATATTGAATCTGTAGAATAGAAAATTTGGTGAATCTTTTTGTAGCGCCTAAATACTGAATGGTAGTCCTGAGTGTAAAGGGTAGTGGATGTTAGTGTGTGTAGCGGGTATAGGTGGGGTGTGTAACTCAGGGTGTGTGTTGAAGGGGCTGAAGGACCTCGCGGCGAGAGAGGAACGGCCGGCGCACCCGGACCGCCCGGAGAGCGTGGCGCTCGCGGAAAGCGCGGCAAACGGGTAACACACGAACACACAAACACACAAAGTCCACATAATACATTAATCAACAAGCTCTTTCGAAATTTGTTGAAAAATTCTTTATACATGTACTTGCTCTAATCAAGTCCAAATGAACATATTTTATACTAACAGTAACATTTGCCACCTGCCCACTGGCTCTCTGCCCATCTCGCCCATTCTGCCCGCGTGAAGCACGACTTTCTACAGAGGGGTGTTTTCAACTATTTCTGTACTTGCGTTTGCCTTGATTTTGCTTTCGATCCGCTAAGGGTAAAACATTAGCATGTGATTGCATGGTTTCTGCATGTCACTAGTGTAGCATTTGGTAGAGAACAGCGTAGATGCGTGCTTATGTGGTGTGGACTTCAACAGGGCTGGCCTTAATCATGTTAAGGTAAATAAGCTGTTTATACAGTTCATAACAGAACGTGCTATATCTGTCTTCTGTGATATTAATGTTTTGGTAAAATGTATTCATGAGTTCTGTTGGCCCATTTTTCAGGTGTGGCAGGAACGGCGGGCCCGCGTGGTCCCCCAGGACTGGACGGACGGCCCGGTGATCCGGGTGTACCCGGACCTCCAGGAAAACCGGTAAATTAACTATTTTAATACTCCATATTAGTATGGGTTGCACATCCGTTTTAATATTATAAGATTTATCTAATAATTTATTATTATATTGAACTAGCTTCAACCAAAACTATTACTGGCTAATAAATACCCTAAGATTCACCAGGATTTTATATATTACGAATTGCTGATGAATATAACTGGAGTACCACCTTAATTTCGTAACTTGTTTTTCGTAAATTGTGTAGTTTCGTATACTTAGTCAATATTAATGTTATGATTTCCAGGGTGAAATAGGACCTAAAGGCGGAAAAGGTGACTACGGAGACATGGGATCACCGGGAATGCTTGGTGCACCTGGTTTGCCTGGACCGCCCGGATATCCAGGTCTCAAGGGGGAAAAAGGAGATAAAGGAGATTCTGTAAGACTTTATTATTTGTTTTCATATCTTTAAAAATACATTATAATTCTTCATATATTTTAAAACTTATCAAGACCTGTCTCTTATTAAATAACTGCAAATCCAACATGTAAGTTATAGTCTATCTATCTATATTTTTAAAAATGAATTGCTGTTCGTTTGTCGCGCTAAAGCTCGAGAGTGGCTGGACCGAATTGGCTAATTATGATTTTGAAATATTTGTGGAAGACTCGGGAAGGTTTAAACGATGGGAAACATAAAAATTAGTAAAGTAAAATACTAAAAAACGACAATTAAATTTTCCAATAATAACTACTCCTAGCCGGGAAATATTTGTCACTTAGTTGTCATATGTTTAGAGATGGTTTCCGAAATTTGTGTTTCATAGCTGTATGACGTGCGACATCTTGTTCTGTTTTAAAACTTTGTATTTAGTTTTGACACAAAAGTAGGTGATGTTCACCGGGTCATCTTGTTTCAAATAAAAACAATTATAAATTTAAATTTATTGTCTCTTAATTATTATAAATAATTGTTATGCATTAATGAATATATGTTACATTTTACATGTTCCTTTCACATTGTTGCTGGCTGCAGAAATACCGGAAACTACGTCGGAGACAAGTAACTATCAATTTTATATTTATTATTACAGCCTTAGTTTTGTAATAGGCCTTTAGCCATTTTTTGTTCTGGTAATTGTTGAACCAAATACATACTGGATAGATGGAGCTCTTATTGGGAACTCCAGTAGAAAATTAGTCATAATTAATTCTTTAACTTTTAGCTAAAGCATTTCAGCGTAGAAGAATCTAAGTTGTCTAAACTGTTAATCTTTATGCCCACTGTTGAACTTGCAGGGCGACGGCACAGGATACGAGCTGTATGGTCATGATATTGTAAGTATATTTTTATATATATACCTAACTAACTGACACATAATGTAGATTTCAGTCGTACAAATTAAGATTTTTATATCGTCGTATGCGACTATTCGTAGAATAGTGACGGATCTGACAAATAGTAAACTTTACAGGGCAGCCATTTCAAAATAATATAATCAGGTTAGTTTTGTCATAACTATTTTAATTCATATTGTTATGAAAATTGGCATACACGCAAACAAAGGGGGTTGGTTTGAAACAAAATAAAAATAATAACATCAAATTACACAGTTTTCTAGAATAATCACGTTGCTATCAAATCCGTCACTTTACCGACTGATTAATTTGAAATTTAAAGCACATGGATTTTTTTAATGTAGCCGTAATATTTCGTCAATGTAATATCCAAATATGATCCAATTTCTTTTAACTTAATAAACGAAGTTAAAAGCCAATTTAGATCAATAAGTAGGAAACACATATGAAGTGAAACCTACCGAGCATGGGTCAGAGTTTAAAAGATCATGGATTTTTTAATAGACAAATAGATGTATACTTATGTGCCTTCAAACCTTAATTTTTCTGGCCACGTTTATTACTAACTAAACTAGGAGATAAGGTAAGGTGGTTATAAATTAGTCTTAATTCTTAATAGCTTAAATGAGGAACACACAGTCTAAAAGGTATTTTTACCTTGATATATATTTACCGATAAAAAAGAAACAATTTTACTAAACTACCGGTAGTTGAAATAACTTTTAAATTATTTCAAACACGACATCAAGCAATGTAAGAAAAAAGAAAGATATCAGTTCCTTCGACCTAAAGGTAAGGATCCTTGTCCAGTCTAACCACTGACTGGCGCGAGGTCAAGGTGAAGAAGATGTATGTACATTCCTACCGATTTGAATAACTTTGTTTATTGTTAGCGCGTTTCAGGGTGTGGCGTCATTGCAGAGTACTTGAGTTTTACCGTTTTACGATTTTTTTTACGTTTTAGTTATGGTTTTTAATGCTTTAATAAAATGTTTCAGATGATGGGTCCTCCGGGTGCTCCAGGCCCAGCTGGCCCTCCTGGGGTCGCCGGGCCTCCCGGCATCAAGGGAGATAAGGGGGATCCTGGAATTCGTGGAAAATCGGTAATCTTGATATCTATGGCTCACTGTTTTACTCGTGTTATTTCGATCATAACGTGTTTAATGTAACCTAATCATATTAAAATTTTGTCAAAAAAATAGATAGAACAAAATCATCTGGATAGCGACACCGTTGTCAAAATACAAATGTTAAAAAAAACAGTTTTTAAATAAAGAAGTTAGATGTTAAGTACATATTTATTTATTTTCCGTAATATTAGGACAAACTGGATTGGTTATTTAAACGTAATACGCAAATTTATTGAATAAAAATTAGCTTAAGTTAAACAAAGATTAGCTTAAGTTCATTTACTAAGAGTACCTAGTTTTTATATCAAATCAAAAATCATTTATTCACGTAGGTAACACAATGTACACTTGTGATTCGTCATTAAAGAAATACATAATATTAATGCTTCTAATAATATTACTCAAAATTAATATAACTCAAAAACTTACCAAGAAATTACCTAATAATTAATAATACTTAATAAATTTGAAGTTACCATTTATAATCGCGTTCTATTATTAAAACAATCATAAGTTTTATTTTAAATATAGCTTCGATATGGCTATATCGCTATAACTTCGCAAATCAAATGTTTATTTCATCACTTTATTAGTATTTTGTAAGAAATGTCATAATAACCAATAATACTTTCAGGGTGACCGTGGAGAAAAAGGTGACCCTGGACCAATGGGACTTCCGGTTAGTAAATTCCGCATACTTTTTAGCATACTTCTTTAGTCTGCGGCCGTAGTAAACACGGAACACGCAATTTCAATACATTAAAGAATTTAGTACCGCGTTTCCGGGAAATATATAAAATAAATATTAGGCTATTATTATTATATTTTAATACATTATATCTACATATTATAATATTATTATTATTAGTATCTTCGAATTACCCGTATTACTTGTTAGAGAAATAAAATCCGCTACTTTATCTACATTTATTGCATTTCTGTGGCCCATGGCTTTGAGTTTATTGTATAACTGTTTACTCTATAATATCTATACATTCCAGGGTCCCGTGGGTCTACCGGGCGAGACAGGAGAACCAGGACGACACGGAGAGCCGGGGCCTCGGGTAAGTCACACACATTTACACACAGTGACACAATACACCAAACACACGTAGTCCTACGTCCGTACTAAATGCACTAACCGTCTACTAATTGAAAGTGATTGCAACTTAAAATTAGTTGTTGCATGCTACCCTGTAGACCGTTTTGCGATTTTTTACTTAAATTAGTTATCATAGTTGTGCGAGTTTTATGCTCATACGTTAACTACTAAATCGATGTTGTTATTAGCTAGTTAATCCTGGAGAAATTACAAATTTTGTAAATATTTTGCACTTTGTAAAGAACATCGGTTTTATCCAATCCAACAGAGGCGTTAGTGATGATCAGTGTTGTCAACATATCAAAAAAGTTTGACCTCAAATCTCTAAATATCCAAAGCCTTATAGTTCATTACAATAGCTATTCAATTGTCCGTAACATTCGTGATAAGGTCTCAGGAAAATTCAACTCTTGTCCAAGACAGTATTTAATAGTTGGTCATGCTATAGATTCACAAAGCGGTCACGGGTGGGGTGTAAAACCAATGACAATGAACAACACTACTAACTATATGGGTGTGTGTGAATTAACTAACAAGGGGTGTGGTGTGCAGGAGAGCTGGCAACACCTGGCCTTCACGTAGTGACGTCGTCGCGTCGCTGCACTGCTGTAAATTGTAAAATATTAATTTTAAGATGTTACCGCGATTATGGTATTAAGTGTTGTTAACTTTGTATAAATATGTAAGTTTTTACTCGAGACATCGAACTTTGCAATGTGTGTTAATGAAGCCCCGTGTAAATAAAAGCGGTGGGTGCAACATACAATATTAGAATTTCGTCGTAGAAAGTTATTTTCGCTTGAGTATTTTCACTGAAACCTTTCTCGTCGTTACAAAATTCTAAAGTCTGCGTTTGTTAATGATTCAATGCTTCCTCCGTTTAGATTTATATCAATGTATTCATATCAAGATGCGGAGTTGAATTCCCGTTAAAACATACAACCGCATTTTATTTTTATATAAATAAATTAAACTAAGCATTTTAAAACTTACAGCGCGAGACTATCATTTTATTTAAGAAAAAAACGCAGACTTTTTACTCTCTCAATGAAAACATTATAATATTCAAATAACTTTTTACGTAATACATTGCTGGTTATTAATGTAATATGTACTAATATTTTAACAATCTTTATGTACTTTACCTTATTTAAAATCCTAGAATTAATAAAACCCTGTCAACATAAGCTCAAAGTTACCTAACGAATCCCTAAATACATACACCAATTAAGCGGAAATTATATTAAATGAAATCATTCACTACATTTATAAGTACCTTTTACCTTGCAATACAATATTGAACTAGCTACCATGACCTGTGAAAAGCTGTGCTTAAGCCTTAAACTAAATCCTGTGTAATTTTTCTATAATTCCTACGTTTTTGTTACTATAATCAATTTGTTCACAGGGTGTGTATATATAGTTTAACACTTTTGCATTTAATAACTTGTTGGTGCAAAATCATTTATAAATAACATTGCGAGGTAATATTGTTATTAATACATGTAAAAGCGCCACATATACTTGTTCGCCCGTGGACACGAGTTACTGCGTAGATAATGTATTTTTTTAATATCGTAAATAATATTTATGTATGATTAACCCTAGCTTAGACATTTCTATTATACATTTATAAGCAATGTTTGAAATTTTAAGGGCACGCTCTAGTGCCAGTGTGTATGTCTATGTGTATGTAAATAACGTCAGACCCGCGTGCTCCGTCCGTAGTCCTTTCTACTCTAAGCGTATTTGCTCTTCATCTATACTCTTTCTCTGTGTTTTCTTCTATTGTATCGTCTTTGCTCTATATATATTACTATAAGCTTTTGGATGAGCGCGGTCATTGAATTTCTTTGGAGATCCCCATGAGAAAGCTAATGTCCGGAAGTCTCGTAACTATTGTATAATATGTGTAAGTTACTGAATGAAAATGAAATGTACAAATGTCAGTATGTAGCCTAAGAATGATTATTGTTGTATCGTGTCTTCGGCGGCCGTCGCCAAATACTTTTTATAATAATTATACCAATGTTATTTCCTTAATTGCCTTGATAACACAATTCAAAATTACGTGAAACTAATATTGTATAACATTATATACTCTTGCGTACTGTACCAACGTTAAAATTATTCTCTCACGATCATGCAGCGGCCGTCGTAATCCTTTTCTCTTGTCTAGTGTAAGTGTATCTAATAACGTTAAGGATTTAGTTTTTGTATGAGAAGGACAGTTGTCATTTGTAAAATAACCATAAGAGCAAATAAATTATTGTTATTCACAAATTATTTTCAAGGAAAATAAATATTTGCATGCGGTGCATATTGGAGTTTCTTTGCGGCGCATGTACACGCACTCCTCTATATTACTATTCCTCTGCATGGAGTCTTATTCTTACGATTACCCTCAGCGTCGAAGTAAGGCTGGGTAGTTATGTGAACGGGGGGTTCGGGTGATAGGAGTCTGCTACTGGGCAAGTGGCAAAAACCGACAGAGAATAGTCAACATTGACGACTTCCTTATTCCGCAGGGACCCCCTGGCCTCGATGGCATGAAGGTGAGTTCAGGTCTACGGTTGAAATGTTGTTAATGAAAAATTTCGTCAAAGTTTAACTGTTGCCGTTTATGTGCAGGGTGCACAAGGCGAGCCCGGCGGTAAAGGAGAAAGAGGAGATCCAGGTCTACCCGTGAGTGACATACCTTAAGGAGATAGCGTCGCTAATACTATTCATTACGATTTCAATTAAACCACGTTAAATCACTTTATTAACCAGTTCACATAATTTCAGGGAACAGATGGAATACCTGGTACCGAGGTTAGTCCCAATAACTGTCGGCAGTTCTATATTTATTATTATTATTCCAAAGCTATATTAAGATTATTTTTAATCTACAGGGGCCCAAGGGTGAGAAGGGTTACAAAGGAGACGCCGTAAGTACAGGTTCCGGGGAATCCGGCTAACTAACACCAACTTCCTTCGACGCTCGTTGCATGTCCCCCAACACGACACTTGTCACACACCAGTAGGGTTAAGTGAGAACCTAGTAATGAACAAATGTTTCTCCAGGGTCCTCTTGGAAAGCGTGGACGGAAGGGTGACAAAGGAGATCGTGGTGAGCAAGGCGTGCCTGGCCTCGATGCGCCCTGCCCACTCGGGCCTGATGGTTTGCCCCTACCTGGTTGTGGCTGGCGGCCGTCGAAGGTACCCAATGCAGATAATACTGATACCGCTAATTAACATTGACACTAACCAATTACTCTTTTGCTCTTCATACACAAATCTAAAACATGAGTAAGATAAACCACCTTTGATGCTATTTTATACTGGCTTCACTGAAACGTTGTAATGGTAGCTTACTGAAGAGCAATAGAGTTAAATAATGGGTGGTGGTTTTGTGTGTGGTGTGAAAAGTCGTGATTGCGGGTGTGGCAGGAGGCGGCTCGGCCGGTGGTGAATAGTGCAGAAGAACGGGGAGTAGACAGGGGAGTTGGGGGAGAAGAGGATGTCGGGGAAGAGGAGGTAGAAGAGGGCGAGTATGAGGGACCTGATGACACCCGCGACTATGAAGACTACATCGACCCAGCTCTGCAGCTACGGCATTGATCATCTAAGGGTCCACACGGTCCTTACACGTTGCAGGTGCTTGCCATACGCGAATAATAGGATCTAATCTACGGAAAAATGCATGCTCTGTAGACTATTATATGTTTTTTTTTCATCAGGCGCGGACAACACAAAAGCATGCTTCATTTGTATAAAAGTGTTATCAACATTATTGGTAATACCTAACATTTAACCTGCTAACTATAATAACCACTAACGAAAAGATTGCATGTTAGGAAAATCACATTATTTATAAAGTTCAAATTGTTTTGTTGAATAGATATGTAATTAAAAATATATTTACCGTCATTAAAATTGGGTAAAACGGTTGTAAATTACACGATAAGTCGCTGAAACTGAGTCACGCGCGTGTTTTACATATGTTTGGGTTTTTGTGACAACGGATTGGAATGAACAGAAGCTAGGTTATCTGCGAATATTACAAGAAAAATATCCAGAAATGTCTCTTATTATATATTTTTAATTATATTGATATGGGATGTTGTTTTGTTGGCGTTAGGAAACTCTAGCGGCGTGGGTTCGACGGCGGTTGGCGCTGGATGACAACGAACTGCCATAATTATGCCTTCACCCAGACATCGCACACTGCATCACAAGAGTCTTTTGTCTTTGAATATTCTACACTGCCCTTGGCCATCCAATACTCGGAAAGGTGTTGATTGAATTGTTACGATTAACATTTAGTTAATAATGGTACAAATTCTGATATACATAATCTTAAAATTTAATCCTCATTCCAGAAATTATTTTAATATTCAATTGTTATTACTATTAAATCAGAATTTGCACCATTATCTATTTAGTTTACATACTCAGAAAGAGTATACCCTAGTATATACCTCTATACTTTTATTTTAATAGTTGCGGATTAGTTAATAGATCGCCATATATAGACGTCTTAAATTGATAATTTAAAGTAGCATTCAAATTACAACCATTAAGCTTTATTTTCACTTGCCGATTCACAGGATTAACCCAATAGGTATTACCCATTATTTATTTTGCTTTAGCCATACAATAAATGTTTATTCGATTCATTCTTATCAAATGAGGAAAACCACCTGTTAATGTATTAATATAACACACATGACCTTGATATTACAGTGTTGAACCTGTATTAAAACACGTTTACACATAACAATTATTAATCATGTTGTTTTTTATACCTGACTTTATACATACTGTGGAAAATGTCTTAGGAATAATTGTTATTATGTATATAGATTGTAGGAATAATCTTACCCATTTGCATAGATATTAATGCCTTATTTCAAGCGGTAACAGCGGATTTCGCAATATTGATATATTCGCATAAATTCGCACTTTCTTTCTGTAGTTTTTTCCATAGCGCTGATGTTCATTGTAATTACGTCTAAAGTAATAAGTATAATACCTGTTATTACAGAGTAAGCCAACAAAAATATTTTCAGCCTAATTATTATCTTAAAGTTTTATAACGAAGCGGTTTGTAAAATGCACTCCAATTTTTTTAGATAGCTATGAGTGTAATTTGTAAATACTCGAGTGTATGTGTAATGGCATAATAATGTTTATAAGATGTAATAATTATTGTTATACATAATTGAAATTCAGTAGGTACAGTAGCTACAATTGCATTGTATAAAGAAGCCTTGTTAAGAGCTATTTGTATATTTTTATACTTTCATAAGTTAAGAATGTCATTGTAAATATTTATTGAAAGACTAATATAATGACTACAGACTATTAACTTTTACAAATATAAAAATCATATCTCTAACTTACCTAACTGCTATATGCAATATTAAATAAAATAATATAGGCGTTAGATTTTATAGTAAACCGACTCTATTTATTATATTTTATTAAATATGAAGCCCTTAGAAAGCCTTGAATACAAGAAACACAAACCAGTCTCACATTTGGTGCATAGAAATTATTTGTTATTATGAATAAAATTATAATTGTTCCCGAGAGATATTACCATTCACTAACAAAAAATTGTCGTGAAAATATTATATTTGTGTAAAATTAAAAGTATATGCAAACCTAAAACCTCAATAAATCGAAGTATTAACCTTATAAGTTTAGTTTTATAATTTGCTTCATAACAATGGACAACTTTTTATTAATAATTTTAGACTGCAATTATTATCCATCATTAGTTTTGCCAGCTAAAAGTTTATTGTCCCTCAATGTAAGTTCAAGTAACCTAACAAGTAACTATACATATTTATTGTAAATAATTTTGTAAAACTACAAATATAGGTACCTACTTGTTTATAAATAATAAAATTTAATTATAATTTTCTAGTTGGTTCTGTCTTTATTTACCCCTTATACGTACAAAGTCAAGTTCTTAAATCCAAATAAGTGAAATTAGATGTAAAAGTAGAATAAAATAAAAACATTGGCATACATTTTATGCTATTATTCTACGCTTTATCATAAAATCGTTGTTCTGTTTTATATAAATGACGAATATGATGATTTTTCAAACAAATTTTGGTTATAGCGTTAATGTAATATCAGTTATTACTTATTAAACACGAAGTCCTAACCTACAGTACCAGTATCCAAGTAGGTATTATTTATTTTTATAAGCTTAAAGCTGTTCAAATCAAGTTTAGTTCCAGTTTGTTGCCGTCTCACAACAAAATACTACGGCGTAGTTCAGATTCCAACTTCCAAGGGGCAAGGACACCCTTAGTCCATAGATAACAGCCGTCAGGTATTGTGCTATCTACGTGCTAACTTTTGACAAATTGACAATTAAAAAATAAAAGTGATTTTGTTGGAGTCGCTTTTGTTATGATAAGAAACCAATAATAAACCATTTCAAAATCTTTGAAATGGTCGTAATTGTTAATTTAAATCTTGTTTGTTTCTTTAAGCATAGTGTATTGCAACCTACAGTGTAAAGTATAATGTGAAGTGATTTTATGGGATTCAGGGAATTCGAGGAATTCATAACATAACAGGAAAATTAGATATACAGTTAATTTTACGCTGAATATTTACCTCAACACCCATAATGTAGGACGCATTAGTGTTTTAACTTTAGCCATGATTATTAATGTGGTATTTTGTGTATTTGGTATGTAATTTGATTGGGACTTTCCAACCCCAAGAATTAGTTCTGAGTGAACTTTATATTGACTATGTTGCATTAAACTGATTGCATAAATTCCTGTAACTTCGAGTTTATTCGTGGGGTGTGACAAGCAGAGATGCAATTTCAAAATGCCAAGGGTGGCAGTATGGTGGTGTTTAATGTTGTGTGGATGGAACGGAGGAGCTACTAGTCCTGAATTGAAAGAGGAAGTTCCTGTGTTACGCTGTCCTCCAAACGTTAATGCTTTTCAGTGTCTGTATCGAGGGCACCAAGCTGATGAGTTTTTGTTTAGTCTGCAAGGTGAGTGTATAACATAACTAGTTTATAATTTAAATTCATTTGGCAGGTAAGATTTCAAATAAACCAGATAAGTCTTTATTTGCTGACAAACACTATTTTTATTATGTATTTTTTGTTTTTGTATATTAAGTGTAAAGTACAAACTAACAAATATAAATTGTATTTTGCCAGGCTGCCCTACAACATCGGCTATTGCAAGCTTACCATCCCTCCCTCACTTTGGTACATCAATCTCCCATCTCTTCATTGACCGACAGACCTGAAATATTACAAACCTGGCTTTATTACTTGTTCAAAATAGATTCGAATTTTTGAAACAAATTATTTTTTTAATTTGTTTACCCTAAAGCATTTTATAGAATGTATTAGAATAAGGGTTAATTTAAAAGATTCAAGAAGTTACACTCAAAATGGTAATATAGACTAACTAGAAATCCACTGCCAATTTCAGCTACAACAATAACACAAAAAAAATTGGCAACTCATTAAAATATATATTAAATATACATATAAGGAATATGATAACAATCTTATCAAATTACTTGCAGTTATAATTTTCATAGTTGTCTGCTTCAAAGTTATCTTCACATCACAAGTTCACACAAGAACATCTTTTCAGGCCACTAGTTAAATGGCGCCATTTAGTTAAAAGGCTAGGCTGTTCATTGAATGGCTAATTAAGCTAGTTGGCTGCGACAAATCTATTTTATAAAGAATACTTTATTCAAAATAAATTATTTTAATTAAAAATCTTAAAAAACTCTTGTTATCATCCCTATCTTTCAATGACAAATATAATTATGTCATAAAAACTAGGCCCCCTATTCATAAACATGAGAACTGAATATTTCAATGTTTTATTTAAAACATATATATATTTTTTTTATGAAAAAATTTGTTGAAAGTTAGAATGATTTAGTGTTTTTAAATAATACTAATCAAATTAAACAATGTTTCAGGAAAAGACGTAACGGTGAAGTATGGTGCGAAGTATTTCAAACTATCCTGTCCTGAAGGCATAAACTTGGAAGATGGCATACTGCCAGCATTTGCACACCTAACCGTTGTGTCCACCCTTACGCTCAACGGGTGCACTCTACCCACTGCGTTGGCACCCGCCCTAGCCGCACTCAATCTTTCTCTCACTGCGCTTACTGATCTAACTCTTCGTGGTCTGCCGGCATTGCCAGCCGAGACACTGTCGCTTTGCAGTAGCCTAAACCTAACCTCATTAGAACTGTGTGCGGACCGCGGAAGACCGACCCTCATTGCTGATATCCTAAAAGACTGTACCAGCCTCGTCACTCTTCGCCTCATGGGAGTTGTCATCAAGGTAGCGGCGCTCAACCTGCTCCCCGTCTCCTTACAACAGCTGGCCTTGCGCCGTGGCGGCCTCGAAGAGCTGCCACCGACAGCGTTGCAACGCCTCACCATACTGGAAAGACTAGAGATCCAGAGTGATAGACTGCGAACCGCCCCTCTCGCAGCGGCGGCCAATCTTCGTGCCGTCGTAATTCACGCGCCACTCATCAATCTCACCGTATCCGCGACACTCGAAAATGTGACGCTGAGCGGTGGCGCTGCCGCGGTGGTCCCCAACGGAACCTGTAACGTGCGGTCATTGCGACTGGTGGGCGCCCCAGAAAATGCAACAACGGAATGGCTGCGAAGCTGCGGCCAATTGAAGTCATTAACGTGGTACTGCTCTGCACGTGGGACAGCCGGCCGGATACCGCTACCGCCCGCGGCCTCTCTAGAGGATCTGACGGTTCACCGTTGTCGGTTGGACTCAGTGAACGAGGCGTGGCTTCGCGGAGCCCCGGCGCTGATTAGATTAGAATTAATGGATCATGCGGCGACGGCGTTGCCGCGGGAATTATTAGTATGGAACGTGGCGCTACGCTCGCTATCGCTTCGGTCCACTAAATTGAATCGCCAGTCGGTGCGGGCATTGGTGACAGCTGAGCTGCTGCAACTGCGTGAGCTAGATCTCAGCGACAATCCTTCGCTGGGCGACCTTTGTGGTGGCGGGTCCAATGTAGATGTGAACGCAGTATCCGCCCTGGTGAGATTACGCGCGTTACGTGTCTTGAGATTGCGAGGTACCAACGCCACACGTCTTTGTCCTGACTGGCGCCGAGATCTGCCTGCTTTGAACCTGGTCGACCTACGCAAAAACAATATCTCCCGTCTCCAGGTAAATTCACTTTCTAAACCGATCCCACATTAAGTTTAAAAATCTTTTCTTCCTCACCTTCCACTCCTTAACGTTACGATACATTTTTCCTTCTACCAACACACTTTTTTTTAAATTATTTATTATTTATTTATTAGTAATCTTACAGCTAACATACATATTATAAAACAAAACACTTATACAATACAGAAAGCCAAAACAGATTACATAAGTAAACAATATATAAGAAAAATTAAAGAAATCTGAAATTTAACATTAAACAAACGAAAAACGACACTTATAATTTATGTCAGTAGTGAAACTTCTTTGGCAAACTAATTTTTAACTCTTGTCTCGGATTTTTTTAGATTTCTATAAATAGAAACTTAGAGAGACTTAGAGGGAGGGAAATAGAAAGATATGTTAAGAATTTATTGAATTTAACTGTCATTAAAATATTAAGGGTCTGTTTCACAATGTATGGATAAAGTACCAAATAGCTATGCAACACATAAATTATAAGGAAGATAAATTGTGCTATTTGACATTCATCGGACTCATAACTTATGATGAACTTTATGTGACGAATAGCGCTATCTGACAGTCTTGAAACGCAACAATAGTGTTTATCCTATCAATAAGTAATAAATAGCTAATTTGGAACTTATGTAGAACTTATCCGTACATTGGGAAACAGACCCTAAGTGTCGAAAATTAATACAAATATATATATATATTTTAATTTATTTCTTCGATAATAAAAACAGGTGGCATTTTAATTTACAAATCGTCATTTGAGATTTCAATAAATTATTATGCATAAAATATAAGATACTTATATTTCATAAATTCTCTTTACGAATTTTTATTTAAAAAAATAATAATTTCTATAAGGTAATTCGCCCTTCTCACTCTTTCTCAATCGGTCTCAATCGCTCTCTCCCTTTTCTTCGACAAAAACATGCACATCTTCGTGACGTTCCGTAAAAATTTCACCCTCATGCTCATGTTTCACTTCAAAAATACAAATTAATCAACAATTAATGTATGACACAGGAGGAAGATCTACAGTGGTCGCAAGCAAACGTGACGGTCGAATTGTGTGACAATCCACTCGAGACTGTAAGCTATTCTGGAGAGCAATACCGCGCTGCGCTCGTCGAAGCGCCGTCGCGCGTCAACCTACACCTTTGCGACGACGTCACCTCCAATCCATCTCTACGCTGCGATTGTGACGTTTATTGGTTCGCGCACGCCCTTTGCGATCGGCCCGCCCACGCACCTCCAGCTCTCGCCGCCTTACATTGTTCCGGAGGCACTCTTTTGCGGGACATGCCGCTCGAAGATCTCACATGTCCAGTGCCCGCGCCGCCGTGTCCACACGCCTGTCGTTGCGCTGCAACGGGCGAAGCTGTTTCCGTCAGCTGTAGCCGCGCCGAGCTTGACGCCGTGCCATCCTTACCGTCCGAATTGCCCGTGCGGACTCTGGATCTAGCGCATAACGCTTTGACGCGACTCGGCCCAGCTTTACCCGCCAACCTGACTCTGCTGGACGTCTCACATAACCGTCTACAGCTAGTGGATTTGGAAGAAGTTGAGGCGGCGTTAAAGGCGTCGCGGCGATTGCGTATTGCCGGCAATCCATTGAGCTGCGAGTGCGAGGCACGGGAAGCAGTGGCTGCGCTGATTGCGGCGTCTGCGCGAATAGAGGACTGGTCGCAAGTGCGCTGCTCAGACGGCGGCTTAATAGCTGCATTGCAGGCGGGAGCGTTATGTGCGCGGCCGGCGTTAACGGCAGCGTTAGTGACATTACTTGCGGCGACAGCACTCGCGGTGATGTCTCTCGCCGTATTCCTTACAAGTCGGCGAGCCAGGAAACGAATTAAGGTACTGTACTAAATCTTCTATATGTTGTTTTCCGATCGTAGTAATCCCGATTTCATATGATTTCATGATCAGGCTGTTTGGCGCATTGACCGACGGGATTTTTTGGAGCTTTAGGGCTCATGCACTAGATTTCCCTAATAGACCATATGTCCTAAGTGTCACTATTAAATAGTGACGAGCCATAACTTGGTAATACAAAAGCTGTTATGTGACCAGAATAGAATATTGAAAGAAAACATTTATCACATATTTTCTTTTAGAGATAGTCTACATTTAATTACTCACATACTAACAATTTTTAAAAAGATTAAACATGGTTTTGATTAGCAAGCAAAATAAGGGAGGCATTTGCCGATTTTAGTGAATAAAAAAAAATAAAAAATTAGAATAACTCTCCGGTAAATCATGCGAGTTTCACCCCGAGAGCATAGCCAGACGTCGGCACTCTCTCTGACTGTTAAATTGCACTCATTACGTATATATAACAATTAACATAATTATTATTTCTCTCATATTCTATTGTATTACGCGAGTGATAAATATAGAGTAAGTTAAAAATGTTCTATTATTTCGAACCCTCGATGACCCAGGCACCGTACACATTATACAGAAGAAGTACGATTCGTGCTTTCTATTTACTCATCTATTTGACTTGTTTGATAGCTAACGCAATGTATCATTGATAATTTATTTTCCAGTGGTTCCTATGGTGGCGTTGGCGAGGTGCTGAGATCGAAGCAGAAGAAATGGATGCAAAAGATGCGCGGTATGAGGCATTCGTATCGTTCGCAACAAGTGAGGCTGGTCGCGCGGCAAAACTGGCTGCGCGACTGGAATCGCAGGGGCGCCGCTTATGCCTCCACCATCGTGACTGGGCGCCTGGTGAACTCATTACAGAGCAGATAGCGCGCTCTGTTCGCGATTCCCGCCGAACAATTGTGCTGCTGTCAGATGCATTTCTAGCATCGGCGTGGGCGCGTGCCGAATTTCGTGCCGCGTGGGCGTTAACGCAACGCGAGCGCACGCCGCGTCTACTGCTCGTCCTGCTGCCTGAATTGACGGTGCCGCGTTCGACGTTAGCGGCAGCGCTGCCCGCGGATCTATCCGTTGCCGTATCAACGTGTACCTATCTGGAGTGGGATGAACCGAAGTTCTGGGAACGCCTCGAACGTGCGGTTCCATTACCGCTCGTCTCTGTTGCATCACCTGATGAGAACGGCTCCAATGACGCTCAACGTTATTAGATCTATCCAATACAAGTATTTCTAAGACTGTTTTTGATATTATAGTTTTTAAATGTATTATTATTGAGAATATGATATGAACTGGTGAAACGGTAGATGGGTTAGTAAGTAGTTAGTAATGATAAACTCGAATTATGTACGTTATAAACGAATTAATGATATCGCTTGCCCCGGTTTTAATGTTTCCGCATTTTTTCCTTAGGTAATGTACTACTTATAACTGTACTTTTTTTCAAAACTTTTGCAAATATTTTAATATAAAAAAAACTGGATGTTTTTATTGTAAAGTAATTACTTTTATTGTACTAGTAATGACTAATTATAGCATTACCTTCTTTTATTTTTCCTGGAATAGATTTTGCATTTACGGCTTTGTTCCTCGGGGCATGCGATATATTTTAATAGTTTTCTGATATAGAATCTCTGTGAGCCGATCTTAAAAGATTAGCATTGAAAAGCGAGACTGAAACATCACAATACAGACTATAAAGAATTGTTTATTTATATTTTAATGGTGTTAACATTTATCATTTAAATATAAAGTTTGGGTTGCCATATTGAATAGTTTATTTGGTTTTAAGATTTTGATAAAATAATTTATTCAATGTTGAAGTGCGCAGTACGCATTAAAATTGTAATTAATATTAAAATAATTTATAAGAGAAGAAAGTATTCGATTTGTATTATACATATTTTTACATGGTGGAAGTATTTAAAAAAAATTGTTTTTATTTTGATAAGGAGCTGCAATAAAATGCAATTTTCTATGGAATCTGACAGTAATTGGTTTTCTTAAAGACGAATTTTAAGCATGTATACTACGCCTTCAACGCCGAAGTTGGGAATCTAAATCAAATCCCCCAGTGAATTAAATAATCATAGGTTTTTAAAATATTAGTATACCTATTTTTATTGTAAAACGTCAAATCAGGATTGAAAGTTGTCAAACTATTTTTTATAAAAATTGTTATTTTTTAGATTGTGACTTGAGATTTTGGAATATATACATATATCTTGTTTACGTTATTTTGTTGTAATAACACATTTTAAATAATTATTGTTTGTTTTATAACAAAGGTCGCCTATTGATTTTTGTACAGTAAACGCCAAAGTAAACAATGGCCATTACAATGAAAAATAAATAAAATTAAAAAAGTATTGATTTATTTTTTCAAACTGGACACCAATATTTAAAAGAAAATATATCAATTCACTCATCACTCGTATAAGAAACTCGATTTATACTTGATTATAATTTTGCGAAAAGAGTTTTAAAGTTTGGAGCTAATTTTGATGTCACGCTGACGCTCGGCGCTGAGAGACCAATATGTATGGTGACTATAGAAGCGAACACCAATCTGAATGACAACTAACAAACACCAATAATTACGATAAAGTTCTTTTGAATATCCGTATTGCTGACGTCGTTAACATGAAGTTCCTGCGCCAGTATAACTTTCTGTAGCTACAGCAATCCCGCTGTTTTAGTATGCAATTTTGATACAGGTTTTTCAAATCTTCACAAACAATGGAATGGCGCGTTACAAAATCTAAAAATTGAGGTTGGGATTGCTATTAGGTGTACCAGAGTTAGGCTTGAAAACACGACATCGTAATTTTATTGAAAGTTTCATAATATTATTTGTCGTTGAAAAAATAACGTAAATCTAATGCCTATTTCCAAAATCTTCCAAACCGAATGAATTTCGAAGGATCTCCAAATTAAAAATTGTCTTTCCTATACCGCAAGCGACAACTGCCTCGCTTTACATAATTGCATACTTAATTTATTATTTAATAGGTCATAGGAAAAAAACAATCATAACATGCCACAGGTATATAATTATATCAATGGATATGATTTTCACGCTTCCTTATCAAATAATGCATCATAAACAATTTGCACAATTAAAGCAGACCATTGTGTTATCACAGAAAACAAAGTCGATATCAAAGCAGCTATAATGTCTTGAAACCCTTATAAATACAAACTCTATACAATCTGTCTAACGAAAGAAGTTCGATGGACTTTTAACGCAAAACTAAAGATTTTTTTAATTTAACAGAGGGGCCATCCATAGAGCTCCTTTCGTAAAATAGACTAACAGCCAAACAGTGATCGATAAAAAAATATTTCATACTGTGGTAACTGCTTAATATATTTACTATGCATACAATTAAACTGTTTCAATTCTCATAATTTAACATCGATAGAATTGCTGTAGCTGCAAATATAGCGCCTATTATATTGACAGTGTAACATATAGTATTCGCTATGGACTCTATGACTTGAATCGGAACGTACAGTTGGTGGTACGGTAACGGATATGTAAACCTTAGGCATATGATAAAAATAACATTTATCGACTTCTACATTTTATAATTTGACGTTCTAGCGCTGCTTAAATACGAGAACCCCACTCTTGACAGTTATATTTCTTTAATTCTAGACAGGTACCTTGTTACGTTAACTTCGTACCGCGCAATTTAACATCAAAATTTTACATAAAACTTTACCAATATAACGTTATAAAATGTAATAAATACCATAAATGTGAATACACCCTACGATTATGACTAGAACACAATGTTTGACTTGTGTGATATGATTTTATATAAATTAAAATTCGCGCCAATTCCTTATGAGCAGGCATGGACTACAATTAAATGTTGCCATAAATGAAACTTTCAGCCATTGTTTTACTCACAGAATACATAATTATTGTAGTTCAATAAAAAACACTGATTGTATTATCATAAAACTAATTTGTTAAACTAAACAGTTAATAATAACTTTCAAAATCTAACTTTTAGTTATGGCTGCCAGAAAAGGTGTTACATAATGATGTAACAATTGAATTTAGTTCTATTAAATATCTGTTCATACATATTTTTATATCACTTAATATTTTCCATCAGGCTGTAATTTACATACACAATTATAATCGTTACATTTGTCTTACATACGATAGGAAAATATGGTTATAAAATTATTAGTTTATACATATTATTAAATTGACTTCAATTCTTAGGTTTTTTAGTGGGTGTTGGCCTTTATTGATGGTCAGTTTACCGAATGTTCTAATTAATAATTGTGTTTGTGGAGGAAGGATGACATTATATCGTCGACATTAGCGCGTTAGAGGGTATGAAGTCATCGCAGTAATTTGTAGCACAATATTGTAGGTGTTGCTACATGTTAGTACTTTGCGGTTAAATTTCTCTTGAGTCAAAATATGTATATGGAACACGAACTCTATGCTATGTTTCTATAAACATTTAATAATACTGCTAAAATTTTGTACTAGGTCTTGAAAACAATAACTATTATACGTATACTTTACAGATATCCGCGTTAAATATAACCCGTGTAAAACATTAATTAATTTAAATATCAACGTTCCAAAACTACAAGAGAATTGCTCATGGATAATCAACGATATAGCATTTCGATAAATCATTACAAACATTTCAAGAAACTATTGTACTGCATATTCACAGAAATCGTGTGCGCCGGTGCATTCTACGCTTGGCCGATGTGTAGAGTCCCATATTCCGGGACCGCATCTTTGACACATTCCAGCTAAAGTGCACGGAATCCGAACTAGTTGGCGGAATTGGTAAAGAAGCCCGCGTGCTTTACGCAGTATTAGACGCCCGTCCATGTACATTGCTGGAAGAATTATTTTATGATCTTATTATTTATTCTTTTTATTATTTTATATTATATTTATCTACTATATAAAAATAAGTCGGGTTTTCCTTCCTGACGCTATAACTCCAGAACGCACGAACCGATTTCCACGATTTTGCATTCGTTGGAAAGGTCTCGGGCTCCGTGAGGTTTATAGGAAAGAAAATTCAGGAAAAATTTCAACAGAAAAGCGGGATCACCAAACGAAATGTAACATAAAACGAAGCCATCTGGTGGCGAAACGGAGTTCGCCGAGTTTGCTAGTATTATATAAAATATTGTATTACTGGGTAGTCGCTCGAGCTACAAATAGATGCGATAAATACTTGACTAGGTAATAATATGAAATCAAAATTATTCATATTGGTAACACTTATAAACGCAATTTATATGTAATTAAAACTAAATTTACATTTATTACCATTCCTATAGGTAACGCATGTTATCTATATAGAGAAATATCAAAAAAAGAGCGTAGGACGAACCAAAAGAACTGGCAATAAACTCCGTCACTCTATTGATACTGTTTGTAAGAAACTGCAACCATTACAACAAATCCAAATCTCATCTTAAAGCAATAGGCATAATAAATCAACTTGCTGCAACCTTAAGTCTGGGCCTCAGATGACATCTGCTTCGTGATCTTTTATTTTTCTTAATAGGCAAGTAGGTCATAATTCTGTGCCCGACACACGCAGTCACCTTTGGGTTTAAGGCATGCCGGTGTCCAATCACAATGATTTACTTCACTGTACGAGGGAGTGTTAAATGCGTACATAGAAAGTCCATTGATGCACAGAGATCGAACCTACGACCTCAGGGACGAGAGTCACACGAAGGATTTCTTTATAAAATCCAAACAATTGTACAATTAGTTACTCACCTAAAGAACTAAAATGCAAGAGCATTTCATCAGTGTTCAAGTCTTGTGCTATGACGTCATCAGCGTATACTGCAACTATCGCCAGGCATAGGAACAAGTGGAAGTAGTCAGTCTGGTAGTTGGCCCAACAGGCCTCCCACATACGTAGAGCCACTGCTTCCGTGAATTCGCGTTTGAAACATCTGACACAAGAAACTTTTAAGATGAAAAGGCGGAAAGTTTAGTTGGCGCCTGGTAGATAGTACCGGTGCTAAGAGCACCAGTACCAGTAAGAGAGCTGGTGCTTTCCGCGCCCGCTCGGTATCGCAATACAGCGAGGAAATGCTGCCAACATTGAAGGTACACAGCCACATGGACAGAACCTTTTTAATTTGTTTGAGTTTTCTATTATATTTTAATAAATTTAATATTAATCACTAAGATAATAGATATTTTGTGTATAAACTTTTTGAGTTCATATTGAAAAATCTAGAATAAACAAAATTTTATAATGATAATAAATCAAAAACGTTGAAATAAATCTAAATAAGCTGAAAATTAAAATTCATGTATCTTTTCAAACGAGAATAATTCATCAGTAATTCAAAAATATAATTAAGACTAGCAAAGGAAACTTGTAAAATATTAATAAATCAACGCGTTGCAAACTAGTAAAGTAAGTTTCCATAACTAATACTTCTAATTTCTAATACTACGAAACTAAGTATGATTAATATCCTTATATGTAATACAGTTAAGAAATCGTAAGAACTTCTAAGATAAACTTACAATAATATCCACCGATGGCAAAACAGTAGTTCCATGGCGTCTATATGTTTCTCGAGGTGTTTATAAAAGTGTGGCACCATTATTCTGATAAGTTCCCTTAAGTAGCTCTAAAAAATACAATGCCATCCAAATAAAACTGAACTAAAAGTTTTATTTAACGTATCAAAATGCTAAAATTTTCAGTTTATTTTCTGATAATACCTAAGCATATTAAAACCGAAAAAATGTGTTTTTGCGGTGTACATAGTACAAACATTCTTTCGGGTCATTAGACTTTTTACTTATGAAGAAATTTGGCCTTTAGCATACAATTCAACAATTTTGTACAACTATATATTAATTTATAGTACATATTATCCAGTTTGATTTAAAATTGTGAATCAAACTGCGTTGGCAACATTTACGATATGTTATCTGTGCATTGCATAATAAACGTCTTAACTCTTACGTCATTCGCATCGAGCGTTTTCGCGGTAAAACATTGTATTTGTATATTTTTTCAAATTTTTAATATTTAAAATAGATATGCATTAATAATAATATTATATATATTAGCAAAAACTGTGTACTCTTTAAGGCTTCAGTTACCGTATCATCTTTAAAATGTGTTATGTTATACATTTAAAAATATAAGTAAGAATGTTACCAAGTTATTGTCCATATCGTTGTCAGTTGGGGTGCAGACAAAGATGGCACGCTGCATGAGACCTACAAAGCACCAAAAAGCCTCCGCTTCACATTTGATCTCACATAAAACAGGAGCAAGAAGATCACTCATTCCTTGGGTGTAACTGTAATACATAATAATTTAAGAATATTGTAAATATTGTGTTATTGTAATAATATGAGATCAGTTTAAAAGATTTAGGCTTGAAATAATCAACAACTTTGTATAATATTACATTTTTTTACCTAATCTTATATTGTCTTTATTAATTACACGGATTAACGTGAACGTCTTCAATTGGTTGCAAAAAGGTAGCTTATGACCAAACAATAAGGTCGGATTTGTTATGGACTAATACATACCCTAAAACCGGATTATATATTGCATAATTTAATAATATATTCTTCATTATCTCTACATTATAGTTATTCTCTCCAGCAAAAAACGGGTTTCCTCTATCAGTTCTTACAACGTCTTTTTCTATTACACTTTGTACAGACTTCCAGAACATTGCGTGTTGCTCAGGGGTCATTTTTTCCAGACGTCTCTTTGTAATTTCATCGTAATCCCTTGTGCGTATTTGAAGGATAATTTCCCTTTCGTCATATGTAGAGTTGTATGGATAACAGTGAAGAAGGAAGGGCCAGACTTCCCGCCTCAACTCTTTGTCTAACCCCCCAAAGAATATACATTTGCGAAGGAACAGGTCATCTTCGATAACCCCTTTGCTATTCATAATCTTTCCGTAATATAATTCTGGGGTTATTTTAGGAAGTTTTCCCTCTTCTGGGTGTTGTTCTGATTTTTGCACCTCTGGCCGGCACACCATAAAGTGACGGTATGGTAGATTCGGTTCTTCGGAGCCTAAAACAAAATACACCGGTTTACAGGTACTTCGCGTTCAAATATCAGGTCAAGATAAAATTCGTTTTGAAAGGCTTAGGCTAAAGAATTTTAACTAGACATCTGCATACTGATGTGGTTCAAGTCTCATAGGAATGCAAAAACTTCAAGTAACCTATACCAAATAGTGTAAATTTTATAATGTATATTTTAGAAATGTCCTTATTCGTTTAATAAAACATAAATATTTTTAAGTCAACGGGAATAGACATCTGTCGAAGTAGACATGGGAGAAATTGGCTGTACCAAAAATTAATCTGGAATTGTAAGAAAAACACCAATTGTATGGTAATCAAGCATTATAATAATTTATACTTTTGGAAAAAAATATACTTTCTATAAACGATTATTTGCGTGATAATTTGATATTTTATCACTACAAATAATATAAGAATTGACCTATTAATATGACCCATAATGATATATTATCTTCTATGTAAAATTCCTTTTAAGACAAATTTGCAGAATATGCAAACTTTCGATTGTACCACCATAACATTTTTGTACCATATTCTTGCAATAAATAAATTATTATTATTATTAAATTTGCTTTACCTGGCGTAAGTTTAATATTATGGAGCAAAGAGTGCCATCTGTGTAGTACTTGAGCCAGATGGTCAAGTCCGCCATGATGAAAATGTAGAATTTTATATTGAGACTCCCTTGACGCTACCACAAGTTGTCCACAGGTGCAGTTATCATCATTAAAGAATAAGCGCAAAGAACGCATTTGACTAAGATCGACGGAGAACCTGGAAACAGAGTGTAATGTCTTCAAGGGCGAGTGTTTAGACCATAAAGTTGACAACAATTATAAATAATTTAACTTATTATTATGACATTATGTTAATGTTCTTATTATATGACATTATGCAAATTAATATGACATTTGCATGCCTATTTTTGTATGGCTGATTGTGCGGATTTTTTTAATTAATCGATCTAAATGTACCACTTTCTATGCAAATAAACGATTTATTTATAGTCTACTCTAATAACTTCATAACTTGTTTTTACGCTAAATATTGTAAAAATATATTAAAAGATTTCATTCCGGTAAAATATTTTCTTTTACCCAAGTTCTACATACTGCAGCAGCTCTACAATTTACACATGTACAAACTACTTATTATTCAACAACGCAGTACACGACAATATGCTGAACATTTGAAAACTAGGACAATTCATATCGCAATACAAATATTTATTTTTAAACGTCCTTCGTTAATATTTATATTTTATAAAGAATTGTTTTACTACAATTCTGAAGATTTCCTGTTTACAAACTCATAATTTAATTTATTTTAATACCATAATTTTTATTTAAAGAATAAGTTTATTTCTGTGTTAAGCTTTCAAGTTTGAATCGCTCAATTTCCATGTTTAAAATCGATTTTCGTTTAGTTTTTACAATTAAATTATTTTGTTTAATTTTTTATTATCTCTTCGTGATGTTTGCCTATGAGTGCTTGTTACATTAAAAAAAATATTTTATTTATCTTGTGCAATTTATCAGTGTGCCGAGCGTTGGCAAGCTTTTATAATAAAATAAATACATGTGTTTTTAAGATGATAATAATATAATGGCTAGTATTAGATAAACAATCATGGCTTCCTGTTGAAATAATTTATTGGAACGCGCAAAACTCAATAAGCGCAACGTTAAGGCATGTCGTGTTCTTCACGTTAGTGAAAAGATTTCTTTTTTAGCACAGTTACGTTCACCTGAAGCCAAATATTATATGATTTCATGTTTTTTCGAAATAATCTCACCTTCGACATTTAAGAGGAGCCCTACGCTGAGGTGCTGGGGAACTGTGCACGCTGTCAGGAAACACCAAGTTATGTTTCAGGGCCAGAAATTCTGGAGTGCTCATCCAATTAGGGTTGCCCTCGTCACATGAACTCATCGACAATGACCTCACGAAGCCACCCGAGAGCGAGTCAGGGGTCAAGTCAACGTTCTCGATATTAGGATTAGCAATCGTTATGTTAACTGAAGTCATCGACTGCGACCGAATGTGTTTATCGCCTTCGAAAATTTGAGACTCATCTTTTACTTCGTACACATCATCCTTAATAGATTCCGCGGATTTTATTGTTGGCCTTGCACTTCTTAACTCGTCTTTCGTTGTATCATTTTGAGTATACCTTGTGTCATAAGATTTAACACTTTGCTTATCTGAATTTGAGTTCAAGCTCGTTGTATCTGAGGAGTCAGAGAAGGCATTATCATATTTTCTTACTTTCTCCTTTCTAGGTTTTGAAACAGGGATATCTTTTGGATAAGAGGGTATATTCATGTTACAGATCTCCTCACTCGGGCTCGTTTCAACAGCTGATGGGCATTTCCTAAGCGTAGAATTGGGAATCCAATTGAGAAATAATGTAGGTCGTTTCGCATTGTTATGCTGATCTGTAAATACTTTGGTTGTCACTGTGAGATAGCCCGGATGATGCACTATATCTAATTCATGTCTAGCGATAGTCGGTGGGTGAACGCACACATTGTTCTTGCAGAATAAGATTTCGTTGTCCACATATTCGGGTGGGTCCTCGTCGTCAAACTCCAAGCCAAGAAAATAACTTGATGCTCGTTTAATTAGTTCAGGTAGCGGCATGATGTTTACATTTCAGAAATAAATCGAATAAGTATTGCCGATTAGTGCTATCACACGCGGCGATATCATCAGAGCACTTCCTTCACTATTCAGTGGACTGCGCGCATGTAAACACCCACATAACTATGATAACGTATTGATCGCGAATCGTGTAGCGCTAACTACGTCACAGCAAAAACTAAGTACGAGGAGGTTAAAGGTAATTGATGTAAAACGACTGATATGTACTTTCCATTCAACTTTATTATTATAGCAATGCTATTTAAATTTATTTTTATATTATGTAAATAAAAAAAGGATGCGCCTGTAAAGAAAATACGTGATTGAATCGTAAAATACCACTATAACAAATGTATCCGATTCTATTAACGATATTCTTACTTGATTTTAATTGATTTATGTTACGATAAAATATGGTAAGCGAAGTGCGAACTATATCTAATGGATATAATGTCTTTAAAAAATAATAACTTGTAAAGTTATATATATCCCAGGCTATACATGCCCTTTCATATTATGAAATGGCTTAAGAAAGTTATTCCTGTAAAATTATAGCTAGGTCGATAGTCATAATGTAACTTGCGATATTTCAGAGTTGAATAAACTTTAAAATTGATATTACAAATTTTGGTATGGCAATCTGACAATCATTATGGTAAATCATTAAATCGATTGATGGCAACACTGGATAATTATTAAATTATTGACGCATGCGCCACACTTTACAATCAGCTGTCAGAGAGAATTTTAATCACGTAAAAAACAAAATTATTTGTGTCTCTAGATAATTCCCGTCAACATGGCGGGCCAAAATCCAGGATCTCCAACTGACTTCCAATATTTCTACGAAGATGAAGTGTATAAAATAAATAACCGCGGCCAAGTCGTTTTCGGTCTTGTTCTCGAAAACTATGAAGCAAATTCTAGCGACCAAGAGAGTGACATTGAAACTCCTGTTCAAAAAGGAGAAATTCGAGTTGTGTGGCACCCTTCAGGAACCGAAAGAGTAGTTTCTGAAAAGTCGGTGAGTACAAGAAGTTCCAAAGCCCTGCAGATGCATACTGTACGAGAATCAGCAATACTAATGGAGAAACAACTTACATTTTAAAATACTTGTCAGTCATTTCAATGATTTTTAAATATCCATTAAGTTATTATTTAAAATTTTATCAGGAAATGAAATACCACGCCATCTTTGACGTTATTTTTTTTTCTACCTTCAATAAACAGACAATGTTAACAAAATTGTTACCCTCACAGGCCAAATACGCCCAAATTAAATTTCTATTCATAAATTCACATTGAATTTTCCTTTTATATTATTTATTAATCTTTTTTATATATATGAAAACATCAAGGTGTTAACAAATATAAATTTATCCTCTTATTCAAACATATATATTTAATTTTGTCGATTCCCTTCCCCAAAACAATTTAATGGGTATAAAATTATATAGTACCACATTTATGCAGGTTGGACTTGGTGACCGGTCATTGATGCCAGGAGATGTAGTCCGTCGTCTTATAGCTGGCAAAGACACCCAGCGAGGATACTGCAGAGACATTGAAATGACTGCAGCTCTCCAGATAGTTGGAACCAAACATGTTATACCAAATGTGGCCAGTGAAAGACTGCAACCCTTAGAAGAATTCACTCCAGATTTAGCCGTGTGTCTTGATTCTTGGGTTGGTACTTCAAAGGTAAGAGTAATGAATGATTATGTAACAGGAAGAAAATAAAAGGATACTTTAGGAGGAGTTAAAGCTATTGCTAACATTGATTTTGCTTACATTGAATCTTATATCTATAAGTAAAAGGGTGTGTTTTAAAAGTTTTTTATTTTTTTTGTTCAAGGCATTATCTTTACTTAATTTGACGTAAAATTCTAGACTAGATCTTTTAAAATTTACCAGAAATTAAATATTTACAAAACTTAATCATAGGATACATTTATATTATTTTGTGTATGTAGTAGATACTTTTTATTAATTACATATGTTCTAATCTAGATTTTTATATTGTGCACTGTGAACTTTCCCAATGGGACTGTACCAATATAAAATTATGTATGAACTATGAATAGGGGAATAATAAAATAAATTATGGAAATAACTACTAGTCCATTTAATTACTTCTAATATTTGATTTCATTAAATCATGATTAATTCAGCAAGTGTAACATGGTTTAAGTTAAATTTTCAAACAATTTGTATTAGTAATATCACTCTGCCAACAACTGCAGTTGCAGCACACTTGCTATAATTGCAATGATTTAGAATACTCTCAGTTAATTTCATACTTAAAAACTATATACTAGTTGTTTTATATAGAGGACACTATTTAATATATTTATGAAACAATAAATTTACCTACTTTAGGTTCAGAAGTAGTTCAGCAATGTCTGCCTCAGTTTCCGCTGGGGGTAGGATTGCATACCTAGTATGCTTGTAAATTACTCTGATACATAACATGATAAATGGTAATCTTTTGAGCTGTTGATAGACAGTTGTGCATTAGACTATGAAAAAATAGTAATAATGTGTTAAACTTTCAATATCTCATACATTTATAAAGTGTTCAGTTGCCATTTTAGAATACATACAGACAATGCAATTGTGATTTATGGTTAAAACTAATACTATAAGGTTATATATGAGAATGTACCTTATACATATTACATTGAATTAGTAATTATATTAATAATGTTATCAATGGTTTGGTTATAATGTACCTTCATAGTACCCCACATATTTTTGTGTTGTGTGTAAAATATCATTGGTAAAACTTTGGCATCCTTGTGGGCGGAAAAATTATATATAATTAAATTACACCATAAAATACTCTTTTTTTTAAATATGTATGTTATATTTATAATTATTTATTATTTTAGTGTTTTTTATATATTGTTTTAGGCTGTACATAGTAAACTTCGCCTAGTGTCAGCTGATGGATCCCGTTTAGAATATCCAGACCTTGATACATGTCCACTAGAAGACTATTCCATGCGACGTCGTCGTGGAACCCCTTACTCATCAGCGGAGTTTTATCCAGGGCAGGTGGTCTATGGTCCAATAGGGTCACTGGATAATGCTAATTGGCTTAATATGACCAAGGAAATGAAGTCTGCAAGGAAACATAAAATGCATGATCACAAGGTACCAATATCACAAGTATATATTTTTTTTTTCTTTAACTCAACATAATAATGAAATTTATTATAAAAGTGGAATAGCTAATCTTATTGGAGCATGATGGACTTTCCTCGAATTTAATATGTTAACTGGACCATACAAATTTTGATGTTGCTTATTTACAATTAATCTTTACAGTGCATGTATATCATTTATATTTAATTATAATGTAATTTTTAAATAAATAAACAATATTTCTTTGTACACTGGCTGAGTTCACAAGAGCCGTTTGTTAGGTTATTAGTTAAAAGATCTAGGTATCTATATATGTCAAAATGTTATGTTGGTTTGTGTAGGCTTCAAAAACTCAAAAAGTTCTGCACCGATCGAGCAATTTTAGCATGATATATAATCCGCATCAAGGATTGTTTTATCAATTTTGTTTAATAATTTTTTTTTTGTTTTTTTATTTTATCATTATTCACAAGTATTGTAAAATTAAACTTATATGAAATGTTTTCTTTGTATTGTTTCTCATTTCTCAACCATTCAATCACAATATGCCACAGCGAAGCGTGGCAGAGAAGGCAATATATATACCTAGATATCGTTAAATTGTATAATTAGTGTAGGTATTATTGTGTAGTTCTATCGTATTCTATCTTAGCAGTAACTGTTAAGATATAATAATTTAGGAAATAAATTAATATAATGTAATGAAATGGGAGCCTGATGTGTCTGTTACACTGACTAGGTATTTTTGTGTGGGAATAGAAACTAAAATCTCATTGTTATATGTCATGTGCACTCGGGGTAGTATTAGCTGTTATTGTAAGGCGGTCCAAGTCAAGGCTAGCCGAGTTGCGGCTAAGCCAAGTTTACATAATCATATTCAAAGTTAAGTGTGTCGCTAAGTCTTGTGTGTTTCTTGAAAAGAGCAAACTTTCTTACTAATCTGTGAAGCCAAGTAAACATTTAATCGCGCATTTATTGAAATATGTTTAATATTAGGAGAAAATAATTTAATGTTTGAAGTAGTTTTTTTTTATAAAATAAAGAAAAGATGACCTTTAGTGCTTTCATTGGTCTATAAATACAAATGCGATGTATTATTAAAGTGTAAGGGTAACTAATTTATAATTGATACTAAGAGCTAATCTGTCTATCGTACGTCAAAAAATTATAGGATTTTGACATATAGATGTCAAAGTTCGCCCGTAATTATTGTCTCTGAATCTTACCCTATTGGTTGCGGCAAAACGGGTAAGCAAAATGTATCAATATTTCTTTCTTGTCATTTATTTCGTAATCCTACAGCTAACAAAAATTATACATAAAAACAATTATACAAAAGATATAGCCAAAGATGGAATGGAATACAAAATATATAGAAAAAGTTTGAAACATTTACGAAAGGAAAAATCTATAAAAATTATTAAATTAATTGAAGTAATACCTAGTCCCTGTTTTGTGTGATGGTGTGTAAGTGAGCGTATGTATGTGTAGTGTGCTCATAAAGCATAAAGCAGGTGATTTAGCGCTATGGATTTTCTTAATACTCCTTTTAAGGATATTTATGTTTATTTCCAAAGACAAGGGTGCCTTTATAGCGTGGGCCAGTATTTAGACCATAAGTTTGACAGCAATTATAAATAACTTAACTTATTATTATGTAATTATGTTAATGTTCTTACTATATGACGTTATGAAAGTTAATCTGACATTTGCATGCCTATTTTTATTTGTCTGATTGCGGATTTTTTGTATGACTAATTAACCATACTTTTGTTTAAACATACTCTAAAGAAAGCTTCGTTTACAGTTCACAGTGGAATCAGTTATCACAGAAAGCGTGAGCGTCCATTGGCAATGCCGAGCCTACAGCAATAGTACTGATGACACTGCACAGCCACAACCCAAGTTTCTTGTTGACGGTCAGTTGTATTAACTATCCCTCGCGAACTTTCTTTCGCCTTAATATGTGTTTTTTCTTAGCCTACCTTTTTATTAACGGCATACCAACATTGAACATTTTACTATGCAATCCACAGACTGTTTGCTTTTCTCGTTATCGTGCCTATTTTAAAAAAAAGGGTGCGTGTACTTATGTACGCGCGTAAGAAGTTATACTTCTTTGGCATTATTAAAAATAGTTTTTGATTGCATGCAAATAATTAATTACAATTAAATAATCAAAGACTGGAAAAGGAGTCATTATAGTCAACAAAGTTCAGTTTACATTTGAAAAATTAAATAAATAAATATTTATTATTATTTTAGTACAATAAGTGTAAAATAAATTATATTATTATTCGAATGTTTTTAAATTATGTCCAATGCCGTAGCATCTTCCGTGGGCAACTTCATTCTGATAATTTTGTTTCACGGTACGCGCGCATCGTAAAATTTTACTCTCATCAATTTTTCATAACGCGCCTAAAGAAGTATAACTTCAAAAATATCTCCTTAAAAACCTGCGACTCCAAGGAATAAATTTAAAAAAATCGAATTGGTCCAGTCGTTTTCGAATTTGCGATTCATTTGTTTATATAGCTATTTCCCTTGTAGCTTGGGTGAGTAACACTTCTGAAATATGTTTTTGTATTATTTAAATAAGACAATAGACAACGCGCGGGTATTGTCAAAATTACAAGATACAGCGTTTTCCTTAACATCCCTGACAATTGACCATTTATTCTTAAAATGGTTATATGTATTATGTTTTAAGCCTCTTCATTTGAAACCTTTAACACTTGTTTAGCAATATTCACGATGCGAATAAAGAAAGTCCTTTAATTCGATATTTTGCTTTTAAGACGGCTTTGCAATTCTTTCAACGTATTAACCTCCAAATTTTAAAATCAGGGATGTCAATAAATGTGACCACGACTTTAATTCTAGCAATAGATATTTCTTTTTATTAATCTTACTGATCCTTTTCTATTTATTTAAAGTAAAAAAATCAGCGGCACTACCTTTTTTTTAGGTCTGGGCCTCAGATTTCTGTATCTGTTTCATGATCATTTGCCAATCTAATGGGCAAGTAGGTGATCAGCCTTCTGTGCCTAACACACGCCGTCAACTTTTTGGGTCTAAGGCAAGCCGGTTTCCTCACGATGTTTTCCTTCACCATTCGAGCGACGAAATGTAAAATAGAAAGAAAATGTGCCTTTACGTGCACCTTTGACCTCAGGGATGAGAGTTGCTCGCTGAAGCCACTTCGCCAACCAAGCAAATAAATTGACTAAAATCACCCTAAAAACGGTTCCCGTTATTTGGTAAAACTTTGTAATACCAATGAGAATTTTCCTTTTTATTACAGATCAAGAATTAAAGAGACTGAAATTGCTGAATGTGTTCGAGCCGTGCACCCTGCAAGTGGGCGATCGAAACTTCTTAACCATTAACTCTGAAGATACGTTCATAACAAAGAAATTGTGGCGAAAACAGCAAAGTGAGTTCATAATTTGATAAACACATAATCTTAATATACATAAATTACGTGTCACGTTGTTTGTCCGCTATGGACGCCTAAACTACCGAACCGATATCAATCAAATTTGCACACCGTGTGCAGTTTGATCCAACTTAAAAGATACTTAAGATATACTTACTTCTTTTATATGCGCAATATTAGTTTATTATTTGATACAATTCTAACAGATGGCGCTGTGTTAAAAGTACCAACGTTTCACATAAGCTATTTATCTTTCACATAAGTTCTCCTACCGTTTCCCTTGAATAGTTTACTACTATGTAATATAAAAAAAAACCTTAGCCACAGCAACGCTTGGCCGGTCTGCTAGTAAATATATATTAGTGACTTTTTATTGTCTATTATCTATATTTACTTATCAGGAATAAGATACATCACTCTAAATAGACCCTGAAACTAGAGTTATTTAAAGAAAGTTAGAGTGATGAATTTAGCCTACAACAGTTTATAATATATCCTATCCCACAAAAATATATTAATAAAATTTTAAATTAGTATTATAATAATAATATTTAGAAAATTACACATAAGACGACAAAAATACAAATATGTATACTGTATAGTTATAATTACAATTAAAAAAATTCAAGCTACTTAAATACTAGCTTCAGAAATTTATGTATTAATATGTAAGCTGTCTCAATGGTCATGAATTTTAATAACCCATTGTTAACCACTGACGTCATATGACGTCCCTATCAATCGCTCGGTATATCTTATATTAAATTTTAATTCCATATTAGTGCTACGTCCGATGTTCCATAAAGAATTGGCGCGTATGTTTCATATTAAAACACATTTTAATAAATATTGGTTTAATAATGCTAAAGACCTATTGGATTAAAAAAAAATTGTTAATATATAATATTGTTAATCCTTTTTAGTTGATAGGTTGATGCTTTAACTTTTTATGTTATGATTATAGGTAAACACTTTAGAAATCTGCGAAAACAGAGTCGGATATCGAATAAATCGTCGAAAACCGACGCCTCGCAGGAACACATGCCGTCTCGGCCAAAGAAGAGGGCGTCTTCACATCGGAAACACAAGTCTGGCGTGGTAAACCAATATTATTTTATTAGATAATTCCTTTGCTATAGTTTTTAGCGACAAATATTTATAGTCAGTGTTTTATTAATTTAATAGACGTTTTTATTAATAACTAGCTGATCCGGCAAACGCCGTTTTGCCATGTCATTTATGGTTATTGTGCCTCACTCGACATAGATAGGTATAGTGTGTCGCGGACTTTTTTGTTGATATTTATAAGATCTACAATTACTTAGAACATTTTATGGTTCTATCTTTAATAGTTTAGGCAGGGTACGCAAAATAAGTAACTTTTTTGGTTGATTTTTTACACCTTGTGTCCGAAAAACCCTAATATCTTACGGAACCCTATTTTTGTTCAAAATTAAATATTTTTTTTTTTTTTTTTTTTTTTAATGGAGCGCATCGTGCAATCAGTCTTCTGACTATGAGCAGATGAGTTGTAGATGGTGGAGATATTCCTCATTAGGAATATCTACCATATATTAGCTCAGTCAATGCTGCTGAGCTCCAAGGTTCTTCGTCTTTTGAGACGGTTTATATACTCCGGTAGGGTGAGTTGAACAGCTAGGTGGTTAGGATGATATTCCAGCCTAGTCTTGTACTTCTGAGCGTATACTTTTATTTCCTCCTTGACTGTAGGTATGCCTAGGTGTTCATGTACTTCAGCGTTTCTTATGAACCAAGGCGAGTTGCTTATTTGTTTAAGGATGTAATTTTGTGTTCTTTGAATTTTAGTTTTGTTAGAGTCACATGTAGCTCCCACAATTGTATCCTGTAGGTCCACACCGGTTTTATAACAGAATTGTAGATAAGGAGTTTGTTGTCGATGGTCGATGGATAATTTCGAGTTTCTACCCAGTAACCAGTACAGCCTCTTATATTTAATGTTGATCTCACGCCGTTTTGTTTCGATGTGTTTTTGCCATGTCAATCTACGGTCCAAGTGCAGTCCAAGATATTTAACTGTGTCACTCTGAGGCAGTTCCTTTCCTCCTAGGTTTACAGGGGGGCATGTCTTTCTTCGCAGTGTGAATGTCACCTGTACTGATTTGCTAGTGTTCACCCTAATTCTCCACCTATCGAACCAGTTGCTTATTTCATCTAGGCTTCGCTGCAGCTTTAACGTGGCTTCTTCGGGTTGTTTACTTGAAGCTAGGATTGCCGTATCGTCTGCATAGGTTGCAATGTTGACTTCAGAGGTACGCGGTAGATCTGAGGTATATATGGTGTACAGCACTGGGCCAAGTACAGAGCCTTGAGGTACCCCTGCAAGTATATCATGAAAACCTGATGTACAATCCATCTCTTTCACTTGGAATATTCTATCGGTGATATAAGACTCTAGGATTCCATAGAAAGTATGAGGCAGAAGTGACTTGATCTTGCATAAGAGCCCCTTGTGCCATACGCGATCGAATGCTTGTTGAACGTCCAGAAAAGCTAAGGAGCAGTACTCTTTCAGCTCAAGGCTATTGCTTATGAATTTACACACCCTGTGAGTTTGTTCGATAGTGCCGTGTTGTGCTCTAAACCCGAATTGGTGATCTGGAATTATAGAATTTTCATGAATAGCTTGCGAGAGCCGTCGTAGTAGTACCTTCTCCAGTACTTTAGAGACGATCGGGAGAAGACTTATAGGTCGGTAAGATGAGACGTCATGTGGCGATTTTCCGGGCTTATGGACCATAATAACCTGAGAGACCTTCCATAGTGCTGGAAAGTATCCAACACTTATAATCCGGTTGAATAGGGTCGTCAAGTAAGTTATAGCCTTACGAGGTAATTCGGAGAGAGCCTTTTTGTCAATGAGGTCAAAACCTGGTGCCTTCCTATTCTCCATTTGTTGTATGGTTCTTTGTACCTCCCTTGGTGTTACTATCTTCAAGGGCAAATGCAATTGGAAATCCTGCTGGAGAATGTCATCTATTTCTGCCTCATCCGACCCAGGAGTGGCTTCATTTGGAACAAATACTTTAGCCAGATGGTCAGCAAAAGCATTTGCTTTTTCTAGTTTAGATCTAGCCCACTTTTTTCTATCTAGTCTTATAGGTGGTTTAGGGTTTGTTGGTTGATTCAGATTTTTGCATGCCTTCCAGAGAGGGTAGTCGGTGTCTGTTGTAGCTGTTAACGACATCAGGTTTTCCTCAATAGTAGCATCTAGATTTTCTTGTATAGCCTGTTTAAGGTGTTTAGCGTAGTTGTTTAGTGCTGTTTTATCATCGGGATGACGACTATTATGCCACACTCTACGTAATCTTCCCTTCTCCAGGATCATGTCATGAATTTCGTGGGGTACAGAAAGCTGTCTGGTCTTTTTCTGAGCCATTCCCTCAGAATTCCTCCAGCATGCGTCCTGCACCACTCTCGTAAATGCCAAGACTGCACTATCTATTTCCTCCTTACTCTTTAGTGAAATCCGTAATTGTAGGGCGTCCTCTACGAGCTCACGAAACATTTGCCAATTTGTTCTCCTGTTATACAGTTTTGGTTTCCGTTGGCACTCCAGAATATTGGTACTAATCGTTAATATCACCGGGATGTGAGCTGAAGAACCATCGAGAAAGCCATCAATGTGATAAAACAGTCGTGTGAGACCCTTCATTAAAAAGAAGTCCAGGACATCAGGCAATCTTCCAGGGTCGCTTGGCCAGTGAGTTGGCTCAGGGGTGGAGATTGTTGTTAAGTGGTTTTTATCAACGCATTTTTTAAGTTCTCTACCACGCGTGGTAATCAATCTCGACCCCCACTGCAGATGCTTTGAATTCCAATCTCCACCTGCTATGAAGCGTGGACCCAGACTGTTAATATATGTGGTGAAGTGTTCCTCAGTTATAACGTGCTTTGGAGGACAATAAACCGAGGAGATACATAAATTCCCATTTTCATCCTGGATATTTATTGAGGTGGCTTGAATGGATTCCGATCGAAATTGTGGAAGTTCATAGTGTTCAATGGAGGATCTAATTATAATAGCTGTGCCTCCATGTGCAGTGCCATCGGGATGATTTGTTGTGTACACATCGTAGTTTTGTACATGTATTTGGCTGTTGGATGTAAGGTGCGCCTCAGAAATAAGCAAGGCATCCAGATTATGCATTTTTAGCAGGATTTCAGCTTCATTTTTCTTAGGCGATAGACCATCTATGTTCCATGTAGCAATTTTGAGTTTATTAATTTTTATGGTAATTTGTTAACTAGTGTAGTCAAGAGCCCCAGAATGGTGCTCATTTGTTGTAGGATTGTATCAATTTTTTGTGATTGTTTTATAAATATCTCCTCAATTCTGTTATTCAGTGATGGTTGACTGGCTTCTGGTACAGATTGTTGGTTTGTACCTTGAACTAAATGATTACTTTTAGCCACTTCATTATATCCCTTAGGCGTATTTATTGTGGGTGGGTTCGGGGGTTGGTTTGTAGGTTGGGGGTTTGGGCTTATACCACTATTGGGACAGCTTGACGTAGGAGCTTTTCTTGCCCTTATAGACGAGCGCTGTGTTTTTCTGGCTAGAATTTCTTTATATACCTCGCAACCTTTATAATTCGCAGGGTGAGGGCCGAGACATAAGGCACATTTTGCTGGGGTACTGCGGTCCACTTTAGGACAATCTTTGGTTAAGTGTGATTCTGCGCATTTGAGGCATCGACCTGGTCTCATGCAGTAGTTTTTGGTGTGACCATACTGCTGGCATCTTTGACACTGTACTATAGTGGTCCTCTTTTTTGGGTCTTCTATAGTAACAATTTGGTGGAAAATATGTCTGATTTCCTTGGCTGCTTTATTATGCTGACTAGGTTGCAGGTTTACAAAGAAAGTTGAGGTAGGTTTTTTATCAGGCCCAAATCTGGCATTGATAATCTCTCCAACTACTATGTTTCCCGTTTTCTCAAATTCCGCTTTTATAACATGAAGTGGAGTAGTGTGGTGCAAGTTTCTTACTACCAGTCTGTAGTTTCTGTCTTCTTTTCGATTGAATGTATGGCCAATAAGACCCTTCTCTCTTACAGCTGTAATAAGTTTTTTGTAAACATCTATGTCTTCACTCATAATTCTTATTTGTGTTTTGTTTACTATCTTAAACTTGAATGTGGTTCTTTCAGTTGCAGATTCGAGAAATTCCGTCAGTTTATTGACATCTTGTACTCCATATAGTATGATTGGAGGTGGATTGCTGGGCCTCTTTCCTTTGGTTTGGGTAGGTTCTTCAACGAGAGTTAGTCCATCGAACATGTTCGAAGTAGCTACACTTTCGGGGGACTGATTTGAGAGTTTCCTTTTTTTATTCGGCTTTCTATTTACTGGAGCCGTTTGCCATTCAGGCAAGTTGGTGTCGCAGGCTACTTCTTGAGAGCTTTGTGGTTCCTTCTCCTCATTTCTGGTAGGCAGTAAACTTCCAACCGATACACTTCTCTGTCTTATAAACAGGCTTGGATGGAAGGCTTGTTGTACATATTTCTTACTTTGACCAGTAGCATTCACTGTCACGGGGGCCTGGGTACCCACCCCCGTGGAGTCTTCGGTAGCCAATTTCACACTTTCAGCAACCTCCATTCTGCATCTTGATGAATTAAACTAGTTAATATTCATTTTAATTAATAATGCAAAATTTGCGGGTAGATTCAAAAGTGTTCACTTTAATGTTCGACTAAGATCTTGCGTTTAGACGTATAACAATAGATTATTTCAATAACTTAATAACGAACACGTTGTGTACAATCACTGATTACAAGATTATGAGCAATTACACACGCAATTCTATAATAAAAGATTATTGTTGACGGACGCGACGCGACGTTGTTCGCGCGAGTTGTAAGCCAAAATTAAATATAGCCTATATTACTCGTGGATAATGTAGCTTTCGAATGGTGAAAGAATTTTTAAAATCGGTCCAGTAGTTTATGAGCCTATTCATTACAATCAAACAAACAAACAAAGTTTTCCTCTTTATAATATTAGTGTAGATAGTATGATTTCTACGAACTATATCATCAATAGTAATCGTTTTAAATCTAAATAAAATCCCTTAATGCCCTGTCTCACCTCCCTCGGAAAAGCAAAAAAAGCTCGATCTCTTTGGTTTGTTTTAACAATTTTGTATTAAGTTTTGACACAAATATACTCTGATTTTTAATTCCGTAGAATTCTGACATTTCATAAGTGTTGCTACTAAAAAAGTTCTTCACCGAAAACGGGAATTTGAGGGCAATAAAAAAATGCTACGTATTTTTTATGTTTTACCTACAAAAAGGTAAAGTTACTCAAGCGACCTAATACAAAAATAACAAATATTTCAATAACACGAACAACATATCGAATTAACTTTAATTACTTTATTTTATTCTTTAGCTGGGATCACTGCCTACTAATTCCAGGTTTAGTAAACCTTTAAAAAAAAATGTTATCTTTACTTGTGCGTTTTTTAATGTTTGTAATGACAAGGACGTCCCACTCGCCGTTAAACCACTTTTAATGTGGAGCATCGCACTTAATAAAACGGGTACATTAACTAACAATAAAATGTATGTATAGACTCAGATGTTCAGACTCGTATCGAAATTGAAAAATGTGCCCGGCCAAAAAGGTTGGCCATCACTGACATGTCAAAAAATGATAGCTGTCAGAATTCTACGGAATTAAAAATCAGAGTATAGGTGGTACAAAGTTCACCGTGTCCTGTAGTGACAATATAAATAACATATAAAAGTTTGGTTTTCAAACCTGTACTCCTTAATTGCTTATCATTTTTTTTTTTTTTTTTTAATGGCACGGTTTGTGCATTAGCCAGCGTCAAGTATGAGATTTTTTTTATCAATCGTTCTTTTTGCCTTAGAAATTCGATCATATCCTCCATGTACGGTTTAGGCACTCGCCCGGTACCGCACAACCCTCCCAAAGGCCGAGAACAAATTTAAATTAAATTAAAACTTGCCCTCGAACCGGGAATCGAACCCGGTACCCCTCACCTAGCTGCTACTTAATAAGACCGCTAGGCTATGAGGCCCCCTGCTTATCATTTATTAATTAGATTTTAGGTTATATTCCATAGTAATTCAATGTATGAACATATTTTAGAATGAAATGGAGGTCGACACAGCCGATGACACACTTGAAAGTCTCGACGATACATTAAAAATTAATTGTCCCAGTATTAAAATTGAACCCAGTGGAGATGTCAGTCTCCAAAATGATGATAATGCAGCTGAGGAGAAAAACGATTCTGGTATTAGGTGAGAAATCTTCTTATTTATTTATTTATTTATTTAGTTTAAGCTTATAACATCACACACAGTACTAAAATTACTAATTATTTTACAAAAAATCTCGCGTCTAAAATGTGTGACAATTAATGTAAGCATAAGTTTCACAAAAAAAAAAATTAAATAGAAATAAAAATTACAATTAAAACATATACGATAGTAAAAGCACACAATAAAATAAAATAAAAAATACAGAAATTTGTTGGCACTTAGAGCAGAAAAAAAAGAAAAATCATCATCAAAACAGCGAAATTAGGTTTGAGAAAGGCACTTGCAAATGCTTTCTCTAAAACCGATCAGCCCACTACCGAATATATCCAGCTCTGGATACGCTGTGTTCAATTTGTTAAAATCGCGAAGAATTCGAACGAGAGGTGCCTGAACTCCTAGGTTGGTTTTGGCAAAAGGAATATGAAAGATATTATTGATTTTAAACCTAGGGAATGAGTGAGGGACGACAAATTTGATTTCCTGTAAGAGGTCACTGCTCTGTATATAGTTATTGAGTAATTTATGCAAGAAGGTAACACCGGCTAAAGTTCTTCGATTGTACAGAGATATCATATTAAATTTTTTGAGTCGCTGATGGTACGGGTGCCTATGTGAAAATCCTCTGCTTATGAAAGCTAGGTGCCGCGTAAAAGATCTTTGGATGCTTTCCACGCGTTGCGAGTGGATCGCATATGGTGGATTCCATATAATACTGCCAAATTCTACATGACTGCGCACCAGAGCGTTGTACAAAATTGTTTTAGTCGTACAACCAAAACAATCCGCATTCCGTTTAAGAAATCCAAGCATTCGTGTGGATGTGGTGACTACTTTATTGACTTGTGATGTAAACGTTAATTTTTTGTCAATAATAACACCCAAGTCACGAATCTCCTGAACCTCCTGCAATGGCGCGCTGTCAAGCTTATACACAGTAACAAGTGGTTTTTTTTTCTTGTGTATTTAATATGAAAGCACTTATTTATATTAAGGATCATACCATTTAAAAAGCACCAATGTTGTATACCATTAAGATCACTTTGAACTAGAGCAGCATCACAGACAGTGTTAATAACTTTATAAATTTTTAAATCATCAGCGAAGAGAGACGCTTTACAGTGCTTTATATGATTCCTAACGTCGTTTACAAATAGTAAGAATAGCAACGGTCCCAAATGGTATCCTTGAGGAACACCAGATCGCGCAATATAGGGAGTAGACTCAGCGCCTCCAACAACTACTAACTGAGGCCTGTTACGAAGATAGGACTTAAACCAGTTCAGCAAATTCTCTCCCATTCCATAACGACGAAGCTTCTGAATCAGTAACGCGTGACTGACTTTGTCAAAGGCATTGCTAAAGTCAGTATATATAGCATCAATCTGGCGCCCACGATCTAATTCCTGACATGTTTCAGTCACAAAAGACATGAGGTTCGTTTGAATTGAACGGCCTTTTCTAAAACCATGTTGCTCATCAATGATACAGCCGTCTAAACATTTTGAGATTACGGGATACAGGACAGACTCAAAGAGCTTGGAAAAACAAGATAAAATACAAATAGGACGGTAATTTTTTACGTCGGTGATATCTCCCTTTTTATACACAGGTACAACACGAGACCTTTTCCATACTTCAGGAAAAACACCATCTTTAAGAGATCTATTATAAATAATAGTTAGGGGCAAAGATAACACAAATCTGCATCGTTTTACAAAGATAGGAGGAATCGAGTCTGGTCCAGGTCCTTTGTTAGCATCAAGACTTTTTATTTTCTTAGATATTTCATCTTCTCTGAAGCTAAGAGACATTAGGCCATCAACATTGCCAATTTCGTCTGGAGTGGAACTGCCAACAAGTGATTCATCACATGTATATACAGATGAAAATTGATATGCAAAAAGATTAGCAATATCAGGTGATGACTGGGCTGTAACATTGTCCATTTTCATGCAAGAGGGAAGCGATGAGTGACCACCTTTCCTATTTTTAATAAAACTCCAAAAACATTTAGGATTATTAGGAATACTTGCCTCAATATTTCGCTTATATTTAGTGTAGCAATCATCATAAAGTTTGTGACAACGTTTTCTAATAATGCGATACTCTATTTCGTCTCGAGGATTCTTGTATATTCGATACCTCTTACGTGTTTTTTCTTTCTTAATAAATTACGCGTCACGTTGTTTGTACGATATGAACTCCTTTACTACTTATCCTATTTCAATCATATACAGGGTGTCCCAAAAATCGACGTCAAGTCGAAATTTTCTCATAGCTAATGCCACACCAGTTATAAGAAAAATTATAAAAAAAATTAAGTCATGTATTTTTGAAGTTATGGAAATTTTCCTTTTATTACAGAAAATGTACACCATGTGACAGTTTTTTCATTCCTGTTGTTACAAATATTTACTATTTGCCAATTTTTGTTTTATATATATATAGTATACTGTGTATATATATATATTAGCAGACCCGGCAAACGTTGTTTTGCAATGTATATTATTTCTAGGAAACGTTTTTTAGTTCAATAAAAAATAATAAAAAATTCAAGGTTTCTCGTGGCGGTAAATATTAAGCCAATAGCCAAAATGGCTGCTACAATCGTGGTCGTAAAGTATTTATTTTTAATAGTTTTTAAGTTTTTAAATTACATTTACCTACAAAATGTTTTATTATTTTATAAACAAACGCCTTGTGATTTGTATTCGGAACACAAATATTAATCTTTTTACTTTAGAAATTTTCTATTGTCTTGAGATAGTTTTGAACGTAATTAGCAACAAATAGTATCAAGCCGAGAATTTGCTTTAAACTGTTTTAAACAAAACTTTTTAATAGGAGGCAAACCCCACCGTGTGGTGAGCCATCAGCCCGTGGACTCTCACATTGCCAGACGGCTCGTAAGTGCGTTGCCGGCCTTTTAAGAATTGGTACGATCTTTTCTTGAAGGACCCTAATTGGTTCGGTGGTACTTCAGTGGGCAACTGGTTCCACATAGTGCTGGTGCGCGGCAACTGCCTTAAGAGCGCTCAGTTGTGGAACTTTATTGATTTTGTGAATTTTTGGTAGACCCGTATTTATTTCATGATTCTTACTTATATACTAATACTTTATTATGTAAATTATAGTCCCGAACCTGCAAAAGAAGATGGCAGCCTGTTAAACGGGGACAGAACTATGGAACAGCTCAATGATGATGATTCAGATAATTGGGAGAATACTAGCAGTGATGGAAGCGATACAGATAGGTATGAGAATTATATATTTTGAATATAAATAGCTCATCTTGTAAGATACGGAATACATAGTGATGAAACCTTCATGACATGCCTGTATCAGGCAGAGAAGGCTGATCACCTATCAAACTACCCACCTATACTCTGATTTTTTATTCAGATTTGTATTATGTCACTTGAGTAAGTAAATATTAAGATTTACCTTCTTGTAGGTAAAACATTAAAGATACGTAGCATTTTATTTTATTACCCTCAAATGGGTCAAATTTGTCCCTTTTTCGGTGGAGAACTTTTTTAGTAGCAACATTTATGAAACGTCAGAATTCTATGGAATGAAAAATCAGAGTATAGTTCTGCTTGTCTTTTCTTAAAGAATTTTATATCTTTTAGCCATGTCGTTTTTTGGCAAAAATTTACAATTTCTTTAAGTTATACATACTTTGGCGCGTTAGGGAATCCTGTTCCAATGTGATAAAAAACGTATTGTTCAGTGTAAAATAATTAGTATATATATCGTTTCGATTGGAAGTGACCATTAAAATGGACAAGAAAAATGCAATTCGAAGTGGGAAACGTCCCTAAAGTGCTCGAAGAAAATTATTACGCCAAAGGAGTATAACTTCTAACGCCTGTACATAAGTACACACACGTTTTAAGCTATTGCATAGATTTTATCGCGGGCTTTGAGCGCGGCGACCGAATCAAGAAATTCCGTAACGAAAACACCTAACACACGATGACGTAATATAGGTGCGGCAAATACGCGTTAGAGTGAGACATACTATATAGGCGTTTTAGTCTGAGTCTGGTAGAGTGGTAGATTGAAATAATATCAAAGAAAAAAAATGAATTCATATAAAAAAAAACAAATACTGCATAAATAAAAATAAATAAATAATTATAACTGCATAAGATGATAAAAAATTCTATGCAATAGCTTTACAGCGTCAGTCCCCGAGTGCCACACACTTTTTTTTTATATCGTTGTATTATGGCGCGTCTAAACGGGCCATGTTTTGCTGCAATTGATGGCTGCACTGTTGGCCACTAATTGTCCGGCCATTAGAAAAATATTTTAATGCAGCTGATGGCCGAACAATCTATGGCTGGGCAATGTGTTGCAATATGTCTGCAATAGTATGGCCCATGATGCAGACTCCTAAACGGGCCACACACCGGCAACAATGGCTGACGAAATCACACTGATCGCAGCAGCTTTTATTGTTTTAAAAAATAAACAGAAAAAGAAGAGATTGTGGATTCGACCTTACCTAAATAGGCGTGAAACCTTAGACAATTTGAGTCTTGAAATAAGCCTGGATAATAAATTATTCAAGAAATTTACAAGAATGTCAAAAGGCGACTTTGACTTTCTTTTAAACAAAATTGGACCAAAAATAAAAAGAAATGATACAAACATGAGAACAGCAATATCTGTTACCACGAGATTGGCGATAACTCTACGGTTTTTGGCAACTGGAGATTCATTTAAAAGTTTGATGTACCTGTTCCGAGTGTCAGATGCTTCGATTTCTACTATTATTCCAGAGGTGTGTGCAGCTATTATAGAAGGATTAAAAGAATACATCAAGGTAAGTTGACATAGGTTTATTAAGTTTGCTATTATAAATATTATTAATAAAGAGTAATTAGTAATAAAGTAATTATTATGTACTTTTTAAATTTAATTATAAAAGGTTTCTAGTAATAACAATTAGTGGCTAATCATAGTAAGAAATTTGGTAGTCCTTAAAAATTCTAATTTTCAGTTTCATGCATCATTTTGGATAGTAAACGACACAAGTTCTTCATAATTTAATTTTGACTGTGTTTTATCTGAAACGGCGTTATCTTCAGATTGAGGATTTTGAGGAGGTGGTGTGGATAAATCTGAATATAGACTTTCTGAAGTACCAGCTCGAGTTCTGTACATTGTCATGTCACATTCAAATAGTATTTTCATGATTTTCAATTCAGCCTGCGAACGCGTGTAGTCGTCATATTTACTCATTTTGTTGGCAACATGCTCTCCGAAAGCAGCATATTCGTTTTTTTTTTCGCCAGCATCGCGTATAATATTTTGAGCCTTTTCTAATAGTGGATCTGTAGTCTTGGACCTTTTAGTTCGTGGTTTTGGAGTAGTATCGACGGCATCCAAAGAGCCAGTCGTTTCTATTTCTACGAATTCACGTGGGTCAGCATTGATGTCAGTGTGTGTAGTTTCAGTCGCCTGTGAATACATGAAATTGTTAGTATATCTTTAAACTTTTTCAGAAGCCGTCAGGAGTCACAGAGTGGAAACAAGTTGCAAAAGATTTCAAGGATCGTTGGAATTTCCCTCACTGTTTGGGTGCACTAGATGGCAAACACGTCGCAATTACCTGTCCACCGAACAGTGGCAGTCAATATTACAATTATAAGCAGTTTTATAGCATAGTGCTATTTGCTGTAACAGATGCACGTTACAATTTTCTTTATGTACATGCTGGAGTTCAAGGAAGTATATCTGATGGGGGAGTTTTTAGACATACAGCTTTTGGGAAAGCACTTCTGCGTCAAACTCTCAACATACCACACCCTGAAACCCTTCCTGGCCGAGAAATGTTAACACCGTATATTTTCCTGGCAGACGATGCATTTCCCTTAACAGAGAATATTTGCAAGCCCTATACGTTAGATTTGAACATAGGATCTCCAAAACGTGTATGTAACTATAGAATATCTCGAGCACGCCGTATTGTAGAAAACTCTTTTGGTATCTTGTGTTCAGTTTTCCGTATATTACACACAACTATTGATGTTGAGTTAAAACATGTGCAAGATATAGTTGTGGCTTGTGCACATTTACATAATTTTTTGCGACGAAATACAAGAGCAAGATCTCTGTATTCACCTCCTGGGACCTTTGATAGTGAAGATATTGACGTTGGTAGAATAATGCCAGGCTCATGGAGAGATGACGAACAAAGTTTAACAGATTTAAGAATATTGGGAAGGAATGCAACCACAAGAGCAAAAGCAATAAGAGACGAATTTATGCATTATTTTATGACAGAGCAGGGGCGAGTAGCATGGCAAGATAAATATTTAGAAGGAACAAGTTCAAGATAACATAACATTCAGTAACATAACATAGCATTCAGAGGGAAGATTTTTAAGTTATCAATCGATATGATGCATACTTAATACACAGATATGTACATTTTTAATTTCTAAAATACTTTATTAAAGATACTTACGTTAGAAGTTGCATTTTCACTATCTAATCCTATATTAGCGGAATTTTGTTTTAAGAGAAACGATAGCGCATCGTAAGCAAACCACTTTACTGTTTTACCGCCAGCACTACCACTTTTCTTCTTTTTCTCCTCATTATTTGCGTAAGTTCTTAGGCTTCTGAATTTTTTGTAAGCCTCGTTGCTTGTTATGCCAAACTTTTCAGCGATTTCATTCCATGCATCTTTTTTAGCATTCCTATCTTTGTATATGCCGGTTTTTATATCCCACAACTCAGGGTATAAATGTACTTCATTAATGAAATCAGTAATTTTCTCGTTAGACCACGTAGCAGTCATTTTTACGTAGTAGCCTAAATTTTAATAAATATTTAACGACAAATACAGCTGATCGCAAAACACAGAATAAAGCAACAGGCACACTTCACTCAAAGCAAACGTCATGTCGCGTAGAAAAGGATACACTATGCCATAACAAAGAGAGTGACTGAAACAACAAGAGAACTGGCTGTGCAATATTGCAGTTGAATTCGGTAGCCTAGCGATCGTCCGGCCACCCATCGGGGCAACATCGGCCATATGTGGCTATACAAAACATGTTTGGCTATATGGCCGGGACATTACTGCAATATTGCAAAGTGTGGCTGCTATTGTTTGCAATGTTGCCGGCCACAGTGTTGCAGCCATCAATTGCAGCAAAACATGGCCCGTTTAGACGCGCCATTATGGCGCTTCTAAACGGGTTAAATGCGTGGCGTCTAAACGGGCCATGTTTTGCTGCAATTGATGGCTGCAACACTGTGGCCGGCAACAGTGCAAACAATAGCAGCCACACTACGCAATATTGCAGTAATGTCCCGGCCATATAGCGAAACATGTTTTGTATAGCCACATATGGCCGATGTTGCCCCGATGGGTTGCCGGACGATCGCTAGGCTATCGAATTCAACTGCAATATTGCACAGCCAGTTCTATTGTTGTTTCAGTCATTCTCTTTGTAATGGCACAGTGTATCCTTTTCTACGCGACATGAAGTTTGCTATGAGTGAAGTGTGCCTGTTGCTGTATTCTGTGTTTTGCGATTAGCTGTATTTGACGTTAGATTACTACGTAAAAATTACTGCTTTTGACATTCTAGTTCTTGAATAATTTATTATCAAGACTTATTTCTAGACACAAATTGTCAACAGTGTCAAGCCTATTTAAGTAAGGTCGAATCCACAATCTCTTCTTTTTCTGTTTCTTTTTTAAAACAATATAAGCTGCTGCGCCAAGTGTGATTTCGTCAGCCATTGTTGCCGGTTTGTGTAGCGCGTTTAGGAGTCTGCATCATGGGCCATACTATTGCAGACATATTGCAACACATTGCCCAGCCATAGATTGTTCGGCCATCAGCTGAATTAAAATATTTTTCTAATGGCCGGACAATTAGTTGCCAACAGTGCAGCCATCAATTGCAGCAGAACATGGCCCGTTTAGAAGCGCCATTATGACGGTACCGGTACTCCCGTATGTCAAACTTAACGCTAAGTTCCAACTCTGAATCTTAGAATCAATCGTTAGATCTTATGTTTTTATTGATTTAACAGTGGTGCCACCTGGTCTTCACGCTGTTCGTCAGTGGCATCCGGCTCTGGTCGGGGCAAGCGTTCGCCTCAGTTGGCCGTGCGTTTGTTGAGGGGGAAACGCTTGAAGAGGGCGCCTCGTCGCGCTCCCCCGGCCCCGCCCCCTCGGGTCAATGACCGCGTGGTGGTGGAGACCTTGCACACAACCAGCCGCGCTAATGTTGTTTGGCAGGTGAGGAATTTATATTAGTAAAGTAATACAAGTTTTTATAGCAACGTTCAGGTTTTATTATAGTCGACGCATTTTAAACTGAGTCCTCGGGCAATAAATGTCTCTGACAGAAGGAATGTGCACGTAATGCAACCCGTTGTCGAAACGTAACTGCGCACGCGTCATCGTGACGTTTATTAGCACTCTGACTCCTGATTGGACTGTAGAAGGGTTGTTTTTTTTTTAATATAATATTTTTTATGACACTTCTTAAATTACTTACGCTTCGTTAGTAATACGCAAAAAATATTCCTATTAATACTTAACATAATTAAGTATATCGATCTTACCTATCCCGTTATCGATATGCACCTCTACAATTCTTACGCACATCACTACACCTCTCCATAAGACCTGTAAGTGCGAGCGAGACAGACAGATAAAAATGATTTATGACCTCAGTTCATAATAATAGTAATTCATGCATAGAGTTAAATTCAGAAAAGACTGTCCGTTTTCTCTCGTTTATCAAAATTCAATATATTTTTTGACGTTCGGAAGTCGGACGTAGTACTATTTTGTTTCTGAAGCCCGTATTCTAGAACGTAAATCAAACTTAAAGCTAGTTTCAAGAGCTGTCAAACAATTTTTGTGTATGTCATTTGACATTTTAACAGCGCTCAAAACGTGATTGTGACTTGAGATATGAATTTTAATGTGACCTGAATCTTACCCTTAGTTCGTCGCTTTATATTATATTTATAATATTATTAATAGTGTAAGTTACACACTAACCTACCATTCCGCTTAACTGAAAAAAAGTAAGAAAATATGGTAAAAGTTTGACAACTAAGTGACATTGACAGTTAAAATATAGAACTCGTTAGAAAACGATATTTATCCGCATTTCTCAGGACGGCACCATTGAAATGGGAATACCGTCAACCCAGCTGTACCCGATTCACCACCTGGATGGCCAAGAGTGCTTTCCCGGAGACTTCGTCGTCAATGGCGCAGCTAACGTCGAAGACAATCAGGTAAAGTTAATTTACATTATATGTTATTTTCAAAAAAAAAAAAAATCGTTTGTGTACTTTTACTCATAGCATTTGACTAATTTTTTATTAATAAATTAGTTGATAAACATTGATATACAAAAAACCCAAGATGCACAGTCTCGAATAAAAGTAACGCTCGAAAGTGTCCCGAAACACTATTTCTGTCCCTTTCTATAACAGTATGTCTATAACAGTATATGTTACAAGCATATATTATTGCAAAATCAACCTTACGCGAATTGCTTAAAGCTGTTATTACAACGCAGTGTATACGTACTTAAAGCAAATAAATTTTACGACCGACCGTGGTCGGTAGGACAAGGTATTGAGTGGAGTCGAACATGACTTTTTTATTTACAACTATTTAATATAATTTTAAATTTATCCGACTTTACGGGTACTTTACAGCGTGCGTGGTCACGGTGACTGAAGACAAAAGGTGTTGGATGTTAAATAGTTGTAAATTTATAATAATACATAACTTTAATCCGGTTAAAAAGTTTTTTCTTTAAATTAAAAAAAAAATGTTAAATTGGCTACCTCCTGACCTACACTTTATAAAGCGTAAATATATTTGTCAAAAACTACACACAAAAAAGTTCAAAAGTACATAAATTTATTTATAAAAAAAGAACACAAATAAATAACATCGACTCCACTTATTAGACGCGAGACTATTTGAAATGAGCGCACAATTTAGAATGTTGCGCTCATTTTTTGAGGACGTTTTTTAGACGTTGATTGTGCATCTTGGGTTTTTTATATATCAATGTTGGTGAAGCAATAATTTTATTGGTCTCAGTAGAATATCTCTCTGAATCATATTGCAGCCGACCCAGTAATGAAACAGTTTCTGGTAACTGTGTATACATTTAAGAGGGCGTTTGGACAATATTGTGTCTAGAAAATATTAGGGTTTTTCTCAATCCCTGTGCTTAAATTCCATCACATAAAGTCTGCTGTTCCTGATGACGTGTACGGTTCCTGGGTCAATATAAATATTAGAGGATATTATTTATCACTTACGTATAACAAAATAATAAATGCTATGAAATGCGTATGCTGACGGCGCCTAGACTCACGGGACGCAACTCCGACGATTTAGGTTTATGACATTATCGTTTTAATGTTTCCCAATTTTTAAAATATGGCTTTTATTTCCAGAATAAGCATAGAGAATATGGCGTGGTACAACGCGTGGATCACCACGGACGCACTGCGATTGTTCATTGGTATCTCACTTACACCAGCGCCGATGACCCTGTGTAAGTATAACAATACCTAAACAGAACATTTACAAAAGTATTTTGTATTTGTTAAAAAGAAGGGCAACTGGCGGCCTTATCGCTTTCAAACGATCACTTCCACCACTGTGAGAAAAAAATAAGATAAAACAAAAAGTTACTTAGACAAACCTAATGGAACAAAGTAATTAAAACATGTAAACAGTGAAAGGTAAATAATAAAAAAAGGGCACACGAATCACTATAATTTCAGATCAGTAATACGAAAGTTAAGGGATAATGTGACAAGGCTCCAACGCATTAGCAATCTGGAGCGTATTTACTGCAATGAAAACAATATAAATTCAATATTTTGGAACCCATTATTGTTAATTATTTATTCAAATATTTTTATATATATATATTTATATATATATAGTAGAACCTCGATAACTTAAACCTCGGTAACATAAAAACCTCTGTTACTTCAAAAAATACTATGTTCCCTTCCCATCACAACGGTATTTATTGCTTGCACGTGTTTACTAATGTATTGTTAACGTAAACAATACATTACCTATTGCTTGCTTTATCTAAATTCTTCAAAGGTTTGCGGCGGTTAGCTTTGTGACAACGACTTACTTGCATCATAAGTTTTTGATCGTTGTCCTGGAAACATCGCTTTACTTTATTCTCCTCTTTATTTGTCATTGAAAATCAAATCGATTTAGAAACAGTGAATTTTTTAAAACAAAAGAAAATCACAGATTTTTTAAGTAGACTAAACCTTTAGTTGTTGTTTTATTTTTATGTAATGTAAGTAATGTGAATAAATATGATTACATATTTAATTTTCAGTATTTTATTGAACCCATCCTTCTGATGCATTCAAGTAAAAATGGGAGCAAGGGTACATAGAAACATGTACATACCTCTATATTAACCTTTACCTAACATAGAACCTTGATAACTTAAAACCTCTATAACATAAAATATTTTGTGTTTCCCTTGGACTTTATCTTATCGAGGTTCTACTGTATTATAATAATTATTAAATATTTTACGAAGCTATTTTCTTCCCTCTATAATGCATGATCTGGTTTTATCATAATGCTTCCATCTCAGAGTAAGCAGTAAGTTGCAGCTCCTTACAAGTATCTTCTAAAATCAAGTAATTTGCTTTCATTGCATCTTGTAAAAAACAATAGTTGTTAACCAATTGCTCGAAAGCGATAAGACACAAACCCCTTCTTGAAGTTATACTTCTTTAGGCGCGTTATATAAAATTTATGAGCGTGAAATTTTACGATGCGCGCGCACCGTGACACAAAATTATCGGTATGGGCGCCGAACGTGCTCGACCGAAATGGGAATAAGACAATCTACAAGTAAAAAGAAATAGAATATGCGTGACGTGAGCAGCTATGCCAAGAATTTTGAATGACCATAATGACATTTTGACCTTTGAGCATTGACCACAAAGACCTATTGTTACTTAGTTAAAAGGTTATGAAACATACCTAGTTATTAAATTGAATTAATAATATAATAAAATTATAAATAATAATATTAATATTAATTAATAATTGAATATTATACTAAATGTTAAATTATTAACGCTAAATATTTATTATTAAAAAAAACATAAAGAAAGCCAAAGAAGTATAACTTCTTACGCGCGTACATAAGTACACGCACCATTATTTTTTTTCATTTAATTATGTCCATTCTATTATATTTCTGTATGCAACGAAGTGTTAATGAATAAAATAATTATCTAATAAAGAGTGGCGCAGTTACTTACCAGTTCGTTCTTCTTGATTTAAGAACTTGCAGTAAATACAAATTTAGAGCAATTTCAATGTTTTTGTATATTTGGACTTGTATTTTTGTACGTAATTTTACGTACAATACCATTTTCAGGCCTCAAATGTTGTACAAAAGCGAAATGAGCGTTTACGACCTGAAGGACCACCCTGACTTCCAGTACCGGCCTGGGACAGTTGTCATCAGAGTGGCCAACTTCACTGGAGAAGATGCCACTTGCACTGCTGGACAGGTATATTGTAACGCTCTACACGCATGCTTTGATGACGTCATCGACACTATTTGTTTTACATTATTTTTAAATATTTTGAATTATTTTGAGAAGAGGTTGCACCTATTTATATTATTTATTAGTGACTCTAGAACTTACACAGATTGTATTTATTCTGTAATTGAGAGGGCTTTAAAAATTCAAATTAAATATTCATTCAAGATCATGCCAAAACGCATAGAGGCAAGATGGCGTCGCACCCGACCCTATGACGTACTATGCTTGTAAACACGTAAACAAACGTCAGTTTTTCGTGTTAATTATCAAACTTAAATTACACAAATACCCATATATTATAATTCAATCAACAGTCTCGAACGAAATTAACAAAATAAATAATTGGAAATTTTCCACGATCCGCTTCACAAGACAATTTCTTTTGCAAACTGTGGAACTCCCGGTGGGGGTCTTTTCTGGGAGAGAGACTCTTGTCTCAAAGGCTGGCAACGCACTTATTAATGTGGGTGTCCATCGGATGACTGCGCTTTTTGAGCGTCCCGTAGACAGCGATAAACTTGAGGCTGAGTTACGGAAATAATTTTTTATTTAATTAATGGTTTCAGGTGATAGATAACTTCCCCTCCGGCCGTGTTAAAGTATGGTGGGTGGACGGACATACAAGCATGTGCTGGCCGCAAGATCTTTACAAGGTATGGGTTTTTTTTGACGTGATAACGTCTTTAAAATCGTTTTAGTCGGGTGACATGTTCAGAAACTTGTGTCACACCAAAACCTCACGAGCGCGATCGCAGGTATAACGAGAGAGAGACGGACCGATCTCCCGTCTCATCTCACTCTAGCGGCATACATAGTCGGGTGACATGTTCAGAAACTTGTGTCACACCAAAACCTCACGAGCGCGATCGCAGGTATAACGAGAGAGAGACGGACCGTGACGTGATAACGTCTTTAAAATCGTTTTAGTCGGGTGACATGTTCAGAAACTTGTGTCACACCAAAACCTCACGAGCGCGATCGCAGATATAACGAGAGAGAGACGGACCCTCTCTCACTCTATCTAGCGGCATACTGTCGGTTGACTGTGTCAGAAACTTTTGTCACAACCAAACCCTCACGGAGCGCGATCGCAGGTAATACGAGGAGAGAGAACGACCGATCTCCCGTCTCATCTCACTCTACGTCTACATAGTCGGGTGACATGTTCAGAAACTTGTGTCACACCAAAACCTCACGAGCGCGATCGCAGGTATAACGAGAGAGAGACGGACCGATCTCCCGTCTCATCTCACTCTAGCGCCTCTGAGCGCGATCGCAGGTACTGAGAGAAGGGAACGGACCGATCTCGTCTCTCTCTCATAACGGCATACATGGTCGGGTGACATGTTCAGAAACGTGTGTCACACCGCCTCGCGAAGCGCGATCGCAGGTATAACGAGAGAGAGACGGACCGATCTCCGTCTCACTCTAGCAGCATACATAGTCGGGTGACATGTTCAGAAACTTGTGTCACACCAAAAACCTCACGGCGCGATCGCAGGTATAACGAGAGAGAGACGGACCGATCTCCCGTCTCATCTCACTCTAGCGGCATACAGAGTCGGGTGACATGTTCAGAAACTTGTGTCACACCAAAACCTCACGAGCGCGATCGCAGGTATAACGAGAGAGAGACGGACCGATCTCCCGTCTCATCTCACTCTAGCGGCATACATAGTCGGGTGACATGTTCAGAAACTTGTGTCACACCAAAACCTCAAGAGCGCGATCGCAGCTATAACGAGAGAGAGACGGACCGATCTCCCGTCTCATCTCACTCTAGCGGCATACAAACGAATGGAGATTTTCTCGTGCGGTTAAGTTTTGTAAGAAAAATGTATATCATAGTCGAATAAGTAAACTTGTCATTTTACACCCGAAATTTATCATCAAAAGTGTGAATAAAACGATAGATGTAATTTAAAATTTGAAAAAAATTGTTATCTTCATTAATTCCTTACTTCCCAAAAACTTATATCACCAATAAGACGTTATCACGTAAACATCTCGATCGTAAACCTACTTTACAAACAACCAATATTTTTTAACGCACATATTGCTTTACATATATTTAATGTCTTTGTTACACAAATATTTTTTATTACATTTATTCAAAAAAATAGTATCCTCCCTGGACAAAGAGGGCAAGGAGTTAAAAGAAATTTAAATTTGGAATGTGGATTTTGATAGTAAATGTTTCAATCACCAAAAAGATTGAATACGAATGGAAAGGTTGCTGGCTGTTTAAAAAAATCCCCGCGGAGGAAATTAAAAAAAAAAACTCTTAACAGTAAAAACTCGCGAAACGCATCCTTTTGTGATAGTTTGCCCTCATTGAAACTTAATATGATTTAAAAAAAAAACAAACTTCAAATGCCTAAACATAAAAAGAAAGAAAGACCTTACCTTACCAAAGACTACTGAACCAATTTCGGTGAAACTTTGACTTGGTCTGTAGTTTATGCTCTATAACCTTTAAATAACATGGCTTTAACTTTAGATAATCTGCATATTTTTTTATCTTAGGTAGGTGAATACGATTCAGACGAAGGAGAGCTATGGGGCTCCGAAGGGTCAGGCTCTGAAGAAGATGAATCTTGGGAAACGCAGAGTTCTCCGCCTGATGGAGAACTGCGTACGCCCGATACGCCAGCTATTGGACCTCGCAATACTAATGGGGATCCACTGGGTAAATATTCCATGTGTGTTTTTACTAAACTCCTGATGAACTGATGATTCTTGTGTCTGTTTAAGTGGAATCGGGAAAATATAAATTAGATTATTTTTTACAGGACTACCGTCTATCGGGTCCACTAGGATTTATATATATATATGTATATTATGATAGGTTTTTTAGGAAATTTTAACAGTGTTGCTACTATTAAAAATGCAGTGACTTAGATACGAACGCACAACCTCAAAGTTCATCATCGGAACCTCAAGTCGTGATCTACTGCAATAATCACCGATTCCAGAAAAAAAATCTTCATTCACACGGCGTCACGTGACGAAATGTGGTTTATGTCATTAATTAATAAAATAAATAAGATGTGGAGTGACTTCCTATTGGAAGCATCTACTCATCTTCTGTCTAGAGCTACTGCCGGTCTTCTAGCTCTAGAACATGGTGACGTTTTAGTCGACTCACATACTGTCTGACGGTGAGATGGCGAGCAAGTTAACCGCTTTTTGTATTTAGCTACCAGTCTCCGGATTTCCTCTTTGATAGTTCTCATTTTATGGTATAGTACGGATGCGGAGCACAAAGAATTTCGTACAATGACCTTTGGGCCTACTGCCAGTGGTTAAAAACATTTTTTTATAAGTACGAATATTAAAAACGTTAGTTTAGAATTTGAGTTAGCTTTGTAAATAAGATCATCGACTTAATATAGGTAAGTACCCAAGGATAGCTTTTTATCCGACTGCGCCAGAAGGAGGGTTATGTTTTTCGAGTGTATGTATGTATAATTCTTTGGCACGCTCTGCAGCCTGAACGGCTTGATGGATTTTCGCTTGAGAGGTGTCGTTTGATTCGTATATACTGTGATAGTGACACTGGGTATATCATAACAGCAAATAAATTCAACGTCCAAACACACAAACTTAACCTCAAAAACGAAACTACACACGAGCGTATCCCAGCACGGAATGTTGTTTTATTTCAGGGTTAAAAAAAAGAATTACTACTCATAACAAAACAAACCAAAGTACATGTGCACCACCACAAGTCTTTATGGTTATGACTACAAGGTTTACAATCTCTGAATACGGCGGTCACTGCATCTGTGTGAGCGCAACGGCAATATGTTTATGCGCGAGCGACAAAGACATAAGATGAGGGGTCTTTGTACGAAATTCTTCGTGCTCCGCGTCCGTGCTATAGTCGAGAATTTCGTTGTTGGTTATGTACCATGGTACTTTTGCAACTGCTCTCTTTTTGATTCGTGCTAATCTGAGTTTAATTTGTGTTGTCACAGAGATATAATTACTTCCAGAACTTCCAAGCGATGGATCCGCCATGACGCTGGACGGTTCCCGAGAGTTAGTACCAAAACTGTTAGAGCCACGTGTGGCTGCTCACATCGAACGCGGAAGAGTGGCCATGCACAAGCTGGAACAGATATTTGCAGAAAATCCCACGCTGCAGAGTCAGGAGGTGATTTTATGGAAAAATTTAATTCAGAATTTAGATTGATGTGTTTTGTTAAATATTTAAACCCTCGGACCATACGTAAACTAATAAGTAATTGACAATTATTATAAATACAAAACGATGCACCGAACACGTATTATATATTTTTTTTATAAAAAAATTAAAAATTAATAGATTCTAGTGACATAGTTATATAAATAAAACTTATACATACACCTTTATGTGTATAAAATTAATAAGGCTTTTATTAGGGAAGGCTGGATTGTATTGATATAAGTTTAATATATCGTAAAGTATTTTTTTATTAAGTTTATCTTCTCTTGTATTGCCTTTTTTTTTAAAATATATTTTTACCTAATTCCCCATATTTTCGGAGGTTTTAAATAACTTACGTATATATACAACTTGAAGTAAATAGTATTGGAAACCAGGACCAGGATTATTTACCTATTGTTCGATATTATTTATGTTAAGTTCGTCTCTGTAACTTTTATTCCCATACCTTGTTCAGTGTTATACCTGTCGTATACATTGTGTATGTGTGTGTGCGCCAATTCCGATGGGACGGACATCTGCTTTACGATGTCATCTGAGATGGGAAGGTGTTCAAATGCGACAATATAATTTCATTCATATATATTTATAATAAACAATATCTTTCAGATAATGAGAAAACTATTGAACCTATACAAGGAGTGTCGCTTCTTGGACCGACTGATGGGTACGACCTTCTTCCACGAGGATCATTTCTTGGTAATTATGACTATAAAGTTACTAGTTTAGTTAGTTATATGGTGGACCCGGCTTTAGTTTCGGCGAAACAATTATTGATGCTGGAGTTTCGCTCTCGTCCTTTACACAATGTGATATAAAACATATTTGTTATTTCGTTTTTTTTATTTGTTTATTAATTAATTCATTACCACATGTACTAAATCTACGGTAATATGTAATGTATGACAATTTAGTTAAACATAAATATTACATAAAATAAAAAATAACTATATAAAAGATAATATAAAATTACCGGCAAAACAGCGGATTTGGTTTGAGATAGGCACTTCTCAGTGCTTTCTTTGAAACCCACTACCGAATATATCCCGCTCCGGAAAAGTACTGTTTAATCGGTTAAAATCGCGAAGAGTTTGAAAGAGAATTACAATTTTTATGTATTCATTTTACTTCACTTATTTACTTGACTTACAAACTATGCATCGCCTTATATATCTCTCGGTAATAAATATAATAGCTAGAACTAGCTAGATAAAATCACTATTCGTTTAAATATTGTAGCCTTTTTTTTGTCGATGTGAATGCATTTTCGAACAGAGTGTGGGACTTAAACCCTTCCGAGTGATGGTTACAAATGGGAAAACATGTCGCGTCAGCATTCTACCAGAAAAAAAACCCAGCCCGCTTTATACGCTGGGCTAAATGAATTTTGAAGACATAGATAATGCAACTAAAAGCTCAAAGCGTCTGTAATTATCACCAGGGTCTCATAGAGCGCGTAAAAGAGCGCGGTGCGAATACGCCCCGAGCGGGCGAACGACGCGTGCACGAACAGCTCGCTCGTCTCTTCGCAACGGAATCCCAGACTAGCGCACCTGACACGCCCAACGAAGACATGTTCAGTGAACACGGCAAGGCGATTGTGGCCGCTAATGTCACCGTTGAACCTATGGAGGTATGCTGATAATTTTGTTATTAACCGATTTCATAAAGGAGGTTATGAAATTCGTTATTTGAGTTTTATGATTTATTTAGGCTTCGAATCATGTGTTTTAACTAGTATAGTATAAGTTAGTATATTCCAATTTAGAGAACTGTCCAACTTTCATGAAAATCTCTTCAGTTATTGAAATGCGAGTTAATAAATGTGTGTGATCAATATTGTTCATACGTATTTGAAGTTGTTTTACTTTTTCTAAATTATTTGTATGTCTAGTACTGTCTTCTGCGGCAACTATTTTCGAATCAATATATATTTAACATTAGCTAGCGATTCTGGTCCACTTCAACCACGTTTAAGAATATTAAGAGTTGAGTGATAGGAAACATTTCTTTTTTAATTTCGTTTCTACTGTTTTTTTGTACTTACGTGATTTCGCTGATCCTGTCTGTATGTTGTAAGTAGGGCACCGCTTTTCATTTCATCATGTGTTAGTCCTAATTTTGTGGTCCAAAAAAACTTATTCGACAAAATATTTTGAATAAATATTCTTCTCTTAAATATAAATAAATGACTTGCGTGATTATGATTATTTTCATAAATCATTAAATTAATTAATTAAATTAAATTAATTTTCAGGTTGACGTCATTGTATCAAAGAAACCGTCTCTTCATTTAAATCTAGATTCGATGCAGGCTTCGAGTTCAGAGACCAGTGTCAAAACCGACTGTAAATCACTTAGTAAAAATCGTAAGTAAAAAATTTATTTCTTGCTAAATTAGATATTTTTTATAAAGATATTTTTCAGAAAGTCCAATAGTCTATTATTCCTGAATAAGAAGGAAATTCTGACCCCATAATAAATAAATAAATAAATCCTTTATTTGCCAAGATAGTGGTACAAAATTAAAAATCGAACAACAAGAAAAATCCGCACAATCAGCCATATTTAAATAGGCACGCAAATGTCAAAATAAGAAGTCAAGTCATTTATAAGTAATTGTTAAACTTATGTTCTAAATATTCGGTCACACTATAAAAGCACCTTGACTTCAAAAACCTAATCACCTTCCCCTTGAAAACTGTTAATGTATCTGTCAATGTAATCTGTTATAATAATTGTATCGTCCCTGTCTGTTCCAAGAAATTGAGCGGTTCGCACCATTGTCTAACTCAGCTGTTTTATTTATTTCTCTTTACTAAATTCCTACTCTAAAATAGTTTGTAACAGAAACATTACATGGCAGTGATCTATAATTTTTAGGAAGGTGATTAAATATTCTTACAGCCATGGCGTAACAATTTTTGGAGTATAGAGCGGTGCAACCTATGTATTGACCATTCCTATATAATACTTTTAATAATTTGTGTTTTCATGGTTTTAGCTTCAAAAATGAGTGATTCAGAGGCACCCAATCGCAACGTCTGCTACAAATTGTGTTCCCTCATATACGCACAACTCGACAAGGCTCACGCTGAAGTCAGCCGGTATGATTTGACATTAATTTTCCAGAGCAATTCTAGCATCTTGCACTAAAGAAAAAAAATAAAAGAATACTTTAAAAAGCAATATTTTTAAAATACGAATAAGCTCCATCTAGCGGTAGATTTCTGTACTACAATAAACATCCTATACTTACTACTTGATGCGTATGTGGTAGTCTTTATGAATAATAGGTACATATATAATCTTATGGTCAATATTAATTTATTTAGTGCAATTTTGTTATTTTAAGAGCATAATTTCACAACACATGAACAATTTTCACAGAATCGAATATCATTTATTACAAAATTATTAATTGTATTCCAAAACATACAGTATCTAGCTCTAAATAATAAATGTTTTCAAAACAGTTTCAACACTTTTATTATTCAATTAAAGGTATACATTCAATAAAATACGTCCCGCACGTAAGTCTGAACGTCCGCATTCGTATCTAAAACTAAACAATTGCTTTATTGTGATTGGTCTTTAGAGACGTAGCATAACCTGTATGTCAAATAAATTTTTGACAAATGAAAGTATTTATCGTTTAAACTTTTTTTAAATCTTGATATAGCTTATTTCTAACATAAATTCTGTCACAAACACTTGCCGTTGGCAATCTATATATAGAAAGTCTTAGCGCTGAGTCTGAATAAATATGGCGGCCTAATTAAATGATTAATATTGACTTGTACTGTTGCGAAGATATTTCATTTTCTCTTTAATCCATAAAACACACAAAAATAACGTTGTGTAAACTGTGGTGTTCTTAAGCTGTTTCTAGGACTACTATTAATTTAACAAAGTTTCTAATAAGAAAAAAACAATGTACATTAATAATACAGTAGAACCTCTATAAGTCGAACATCAAGGGAGACGCCAAAAAATTCGAGTTATAGAGTTTTCAACTTATGGAGGATTTCGACTTAGGCGGATTTTGATTCGACATTGAGGTTTATTCTTATAAATTTTGAGCCAAACTACTTCTGACAGTATTTAAGTCGAAAACAAATGACTGGCTTCAAGTTATAGAGTGAAAATATGTACCAAAATGGCTTGGAGGGACTCGGCGATTATTTCGATTAACAGAGGGTCAAGATTTCAAGTAATGGAGGTTTTGGTGTTTTAAGGGAAGGGAACAAAACATTTTTTCGAGATTTGGAGGTTTTTGACTTATCGAGGTTCTACTGTATAACAAAGACGAACGCGATACGTACACGTACACGCACAGGTTTTTCACTTGCGTGCAGGACTGTATCTAAATTGACCAATAAAGGTTTTTGTTCAAGCCGTTAAACATGACATTTAGAGCTAGATTGAAGTAGGAATACGAGTTAAGTACATTCGAGTTCACAAAGGCTTATTTTCCCACAGGAGAAGGCCGGCACTGCTGGCCTCATTCCTTAACAACTTAATGATACGGAATGTTAACGCCGAAGAGAAGTTACCCTACCACTTTTCAGTGTGAGCTTACATTTATTTTTTATCCCTATCCCTTTGCAATATCAACGAAATCTGTACACATTTTTGGAAAGATTTTACGTACACTTTTTGTTTCACTAAAAACAAAAAAAAAATGGTGCGTGTACTTATGTACGCGCGTAAGAAGTTATACTTCTTTGGCTTTCTTTATTTTTTTAAAATATTAAATAATTAGTAATCAATATTAAGCGTCAATAATTTAACAAGATTTAATATTTAGTATATTATTCAATTATTAATTAATAATAATTATTATTATATTATATTATTAATTCAATTTAATAACTAGGTATGTTTCATAACCTTTTAACTACATAAGTATAAATAGGTCTTTGTGAAAAAGCATTGCTAAATTTCTTTGAAAAAATAATTAAAACTGCTTTATTTGTTTAAAAGATACTACAAATAGATTGTCTTATTCCCATCTCGCTCGCGCACGCTCGGCGCCCATACTGAATTTTGTGTCACGGTGCGCGCGCATCGTAAAATTTCACTCTCATAAATTTTTCATAACGCGCCTAAAGAAGTATAACTTCAAAAAAATATTTTTCTTTTCGAACACACTTTAAAAATATCGAACCGGGAGATTTACAAAGAGAGAGAGAGAGAGAATAATGTTACAAATAGTGCCCCACTACCGCTAAAGGAATTTGTATGGGAATAAGTTTACGCCTTGTCACGTGACCATTTTCATACAAATTGCTTTGTTGGTTAACTCCTGTCGCAAAATGATTTTGTCTTGATCCCCGGTTATATTATATACTCTTATTAATATGTAACAAAAAATTATAAATGTGTACAGATTTTGAGAGATACTTGTTGCACCTTATTTCATTTGCCTTTTATGTAATCATTGTATGCTTTAATTGCTGTGTATTATATGTTAATATAAAATTATATTATCTAGAATATTCCGAATAAACACTGGCGTCATTACTTATATTAAACAAAGTGTTTTGATATTCAATTTATTGCTTTTAATAATTTAAAATCTTGGTACAGATTCTAGTTTTAAATGATACCAATAAAAATCTAAGACAACTTTAGTAGTTATTTTTTATTAATATTGTAGATTTATTATATTTTTTTAATAGTAGTGTGCCGCACTTATTGATTTATACGTAGATTTTATTATTTTCGATTGGTAACTGGAAGTGGTATCATAATTTCTCAATTTTAAATGTAAAGCCATAAATCGTAGTCATTTGTTTAATGTAAGTTTTGCGTCTTTGGCTCTATATTTGATGATACACTTATTCCAATAACGTCTCCAGCTTTAGCTGATATAGAACAATTTAGTATTGTCTTTGATTAACATAACCTTTACACATTTAAAGAAAAAAACTTTTTAACCGGATTAAAGTTATGTATTATTATAAATTTACAATTATTTAACATATTTTTAAATTTTTGCCAAAACCCTCCATCTTTTAGTCGATACCAACTCCGGGGAAATAAATACAGATTTCTCTGATACTTTTTGCATTCAACACCTTTTGTCTTCAGTCACCGTGACCACGCACGCTGTAAAGCACGCGAAACGTCGGATAAATTTAAAATTATGTTAAATAATTGTAAATTTATAATAATACATAACTTTAAGCCGGTTAAAAAGTTTTTTCTTTAAATAGAACTATTTATTTAAATTTAAGACAGTATTGGGGTAAGATATCTATCTACATTCATTGAAAAATCTGAGTGCCTAGTATGAGTTTAAAGCGCATAAGAACGTAAATAAACGTGCTAACAACGAATTATTCTCATTTTAATCGTCTCTCTGTCACGTGTACGCTTTCATGTTTTCGTTTAAGTGTAATTGAAAATGCAAATAATTATAGCCTTTTATTTCAGATACATAAACAATTTATATTTCTATCATCACATTCTTTTTAGATAACTGTACACTTTTTGACAAATACTGTCATTTCTGTGCCATTCTCTGCACATGCAGTTTCCTCTGGTCTGTCCTACTTTCTAAAACGTCTTTCTCTTTATCGCTTATTTTACCACCTGTTTCATAGTTTCTTGTTTCACTTTTTTGTTCCTCTTGCCATGCCCATGGACAGCCATGTGAAATTGAAGATTTCCTTTCACTCAGCACGGCGTTTGGTCGTTTACGTGTCAGAAAATCACAGTGCAGGGCTGTAAAAATAAATATATCTTTATAGTGAAATGGTGTTGGATGTCAAAAAGTATCACAGCTGTAGAAAAAGTTGTATTACCTGTATTTATTTCCCCGGAGTTGGTATCGAACCCTCCATCTTTTAGTCGATCTGTAAATCGATCATCAGTAAAGCACGCGAAACGTCGGATAAATTTTAAATTATCTTAAAACGTTGTAAATTTATAATAATACATAACTTCAATCCGGTCAAAAAGTTTTTTTCTGGAAATACTTGGATTAATTTTTCCAGTATTGTTCCCATATGAGTAAAACACGAAATTATCTGCAACAATTTCAGAAACACTAGGTATAATAATAATAATAAAAGCCTTTATTGCTGTTATTACTAGTACATAAAAATGTGAAATACATAAAACACTAAAAATAAAAAAGGGTGCCTGTACTTATGTACGCGCTTAAGAAGTTATACTTCTTTGGCGTTCTTTATTTTGTTTAATATTAAACAATTAATAATAACTATTTATCGTTAATAATTTAATAATATTTAATATTTAGTATATTATTCAATAATTAATTAATATTACTAAATATTATTATTTATTATTTTATTATATTATTCATTCAATTTAATAACCTTTTAACTAAGTAAAAATAGGTCTTTGTGAAAAAGCATTCCTAAATTTCTTTAAAAAAATAATTAAAACTCCTTTATTTGTTTAAACTTTAAAAGGTCATTATGGTCGTTCAAAATTCTTGGCATAGCTGCTAATTTCACGCATATTCTATTTCTTTTTACTTGTAGATTGTCTTATTCCCATCTCGCTCGCGCACGCTCGGCGCCCGGCTGGTTTAAAAAGAATTCGTTAGTGGGCAACTTCATTCTGATAATTTTGTGTCACGTTGCACGCGCATCGTAAAATTTCACTCTCATCAATTTTTCATAACGCGCCTAAAGAAGTATAACTTCAAAAAATAGTATGCCATTCATAATAACAGAATATGAACTAAAATAGTTATGACAAAAACTAACATGATTATATTATTTTGAAATGGCTGCCCTGTAAAGTTTATTATTTGCCAGATCCGTCACTATTCTACGACTATGACGATATATGCAAGAGGCAAACTAAGTTTTCTTTTGATGGACCACGTTTATGACCGAATACTCGGCGCCCGAACAGTGATATTCAATGTTCTATAAACTACCTATGTAGTGGTAATTTTTACGAGTTGTTAATGAGAATGAAGAATCTACTTCTCGTAGTATTTGAAACCCGGATTAAAAGGAGATTGCTTTAAAAAAAAGGGTGCGTGTACTTATGTACGCGCGTAAGAAGTTAAACTTCTTTGGCATTATTAAAAATAGTATTTGATTGCATGCGAATAATTAATTACAATTAAATTATCAAAGACTGGAAAAGGACTCATTGTAGTCAATAAAGTTCAGTTTACATTTGAAAAATTAAATAAATATTTATTATTATTATCTTACATTAAGACGTGTAACATAAATTCTATTATTATTCGAATGTTGTTTTTAAATTATGTCCAATGCCGTAGCATCTTCCGTGGGCAACTTCATTCTGCTAATTTTGTGTCACGGTGCGCGCGCATCGTAAAATTTCACTCTCATAAATTTTTCATAACGCTCCTAAAGAAGTATAACTTCAAAAACAAGATACCCTATTAACTCTAATTTATAATAATTGTACCCTTTCATTGTGTTAGTTATTAGTGACCGTTCTACAGACATTTGATATTGAAACTAAAATAATATGTGAAAGCTAATGAAATTAATTTTACAGTCAATATGGGGCGTTGGTGATTTCGATGACGGATAATATAGAAAAAGAAGCGGAGAAGAAGGACGAGACCAAGGATTCTTCTACTACGAAGTCCGATGGTACAGGTTTATTTACTTCAGAACTATTTACATTTATATTACATACAAATGCATACTCAGAAAAAGTTTTACGAACTACCTATTTCTACCTCTATACAAATTGGCATTAAGATCAGTTCACTCAATGGACAAAGGTCTTTAATCTATGAAGTTCATTAATTATTTCCATGCATTTTGTGCCCTTTTCAAAAGTTTAGTTTTAATTTTCTCTGAGGGTACCAATAATAATGGCGTTCGATGTGTAATAAACAGTAATATCAAGAACAGAATTATGGTAAATTGGACTATTATTTATTTGCTAACCGCTAAGTGTCTTCTTTCATAGCTTAAAAGGCAATAAATCTATTTCTATAGTCGCCTATAACAACTGTAACATCACGTTTGCGTTGCTGGTGCTTAAGTAATTTTAAAAGACGTTACAGTCTGTTTAGACTACTAATTTTTGTTGCTTTTCTATTATACATTAAAAATTCGTTAGTCCACTTGCCGCTTAAATATTTATTTGCTATATTTTGTATTTTTAATATCAATATTTATCGTAAAGGTTCAGCACCCGACTCAGCTCCCCTGGCGACAGCCGAAGGTGACATAGACACAGATGCAGTGGGAGACACAGAATCGCCCCCTGGTGGTGAGGGATTCTGTGTCCTGGAGTCGGCTCCGACCAACCACAGGTTCAGACTATCAATCCTTCAGCCCAGTGAACCACGGAGCTTCTACTCGGCTGTCAAACGAGAGATCAAACTTCTGAAGAGTGATCTACCTTCTGGGGTGAGGTTTTATTAGATTTTTAATACCATATACATACTAACAAGTTTTTACAGATGCATTTAGCTCCGACACGGGCATTAAAAATAATTGTATAAAAAGTCGTATGTACTGTATTAAGTATTTGAACGAATATGTTGCAATCCTATTTAGCATTTAATTGTTCATATTTTATTTATTTATTTCTTCACGCCTTTTTCCCGAAGGCGTAGATAGAACCCATGTATCTCCACTTGCTACGATCCTGACATATGTTGTTGTTTTATCCACTTTAATGACATTCTCCATCCATGCTCGTCGGTTATGGATTCTTTTTTCTTGGCCTTTAACTAGTACGTCCTGGATTTGATCCAGGTATGTCGGTTTCTTGTAAACCCTACTTGTTACCCGCTTCTCATCCTTTCTATATGACCACATCAGCTAAGCTTGATTTTTATTTATAAGTATAAGTAAAAATACAGCTAACATACATAGTATTATAAAACAAACACTTAGACAGTACATAAAGTACTTAAGTACTTTCCCTTTCGTGTCCTTGTCACTACGTCCTCTTTTAACCCACACTGCTCATTTCTTATTCTATCACGCAATGTTACATCACACATACTTGTTCATAATACCTAGTATAAATGTTTCTTAAATAGACTGTGGGCTTTTGATTTGCTTCTAATAAACAATAGATTATAGAAATAGATTCTCAGAAGCTAGAAACATTAATCCCATTTTAGGTATTTTCATAGATACAAATACTAAATAAGTTTAATTATAATTTTGATGTCGCAGTCTGTCACTGGCTTTAAAGAAGTTTATTTTACGGTTTGTATGTTAATTCCAGGTGTGGGTCCGTGGATATGAAGACCGTATCGATCTGTTATCGGTTATGATAGCAGGCCCAACTAGAACACCCTACGAGGGCGGTTTATTCGTGTTCGATGTACAGCTGGGAGGGGAGTACCCTCGGGCACCTCCCTTGTGCCACTATCATTCCTATTGCAGCGACAGGCTAAATCCTAATTTGTATGAAGATGGCAAGGTAAAATATATTTTTTATAATGGTCTATTTGATGATTTAAAACCATTTTAGATTATTTATTAGTGACTAGTGAAGAGAACCTGTAAAAATATTTTTTTTTTATATTGAATATTGCTTTTAGAAATTCCAAAGGTAGTCACTATGAGCAGTTAAAAAAATCTTTTACGACTTCTCATACACACAGATACTCATTACTGTATTTTACTAAAGTAAAACTGTTTAATTAAAACTTTTCTATGGCGAATAAAGATAAACCTATAATATTACTTATATACATGGTTTATACTATATTATATATACTTAATATTTGCGCTTTCCAGTTTTGTATATCTTTCAATATGTGTGTGATATTTGCAGGTGTGCGTGTCCCTACTTGGAACATGGTCAGGTCGTGGTGTTGAAGTTTGGGGGAAGGACAGCTCCCTGCTGCAGGTCATCGTGTCTCTTCAGGGGCTCATTTTGAATGCGGAGCCCTACTTTAATGAGGCTGGCTATGAGAAACAGAAAGGTTGGCAATCTATAGATTATAAAAAAATATATTTAAAAATAACACCTTAACAATGTTAAAAAGGGCATATTTTAAAATTTTACACAAATAAAACGTAATATATTAGATAACAATAGAAGATATGTGGCCATTACTTTTCTTTGTATATTTCAAATTCAAAGAAATGACGCTATTCACTGAAAACATAAGTAATAAATAATCTTGCTACAAGATTAATTAACTAAAAATTAATTTCACAAAGAACAGGAATATTCCATCGCTTAGCCTCGACTTAAAGGTACTTTTATAAAAACATCCAAATTAATTTACAGGAACACAGCAAGGTACCGAAAACTCTCGTATGTACAACGAGATGGTACTTCTAAAGCTCGTACAGTCTATGACCAAGATGGCCGTGAATCCGCCGGAACCGTTCCGGGAAGAAGTTATCGAACACTTGCGGTCCACGGCCGCAGATCTCTGCAAGCGTCTCGAAGGGTTGGTGGCACTTTCGAATCAGCAGCCCACAGATGTAACTTCCCCGGATTACCCCCTCGTTCCGGCCTCCCGGGGTTTCTGCCTAACGCTCAGCTCGTCCTTGGAATCGTTCCGCAGCGCTCTACGCCGCAGCGAAATCCTCCAGTTATAGCCGGAGTGAGTTTGCGATTTGTTAAATTTTATTTTTCGAGGATTCACAATAGCATGCATAATTTTAGAATAGTTAGGATTTGAATTTTCATGCCGCGTTTGGCGTCGGCGAATGTTGAAGTGGATTTTTGGCAAATGTAGCGTTTTAACAACTTTGTTAAAAAATGCACGCTGTCAGCGTACGTATACGTGTACGCTCTACGCAACTACATTTTAAGAGTAAATTTTTCGAACAAAATAAAAGTTTGATGAAAAGTTAGGTCTCAGTAAAATGTAGTTTCTTCTTGGCCCGTATTCCCATAGGTAAAACGACCTTCACTGCCCTTTCAAACTTACTTGACAGCTGTTCTTTAAACCTGGTTTCAGTTTTCTAGTGGGCCTAAAAGTATCGATTTCAACTCTAACACAAAAGGTGTTCGAAGACGTTTTTGAACGTCTAATAATAAATAGGCAAATACGTACGTGCGTACGATACGTACTCGTATTAATTTTCTACGTGTACTCGAGTCGATTATACAGACTTTACCTTTAAAATGTTTTTTTTTTGTTTTAATAGAAAAGTAATATTGGCTATTTAAGCTAAAGTAATAATTTACTTTAAATATTCGCCGACGCTATTTGAACCGTATAGTTATAGTATTTATTGTGATTCGATTAGATCTTATTGGCGTTTTAGTTATTTCGATTTTAATTTTGATCTGTCCTCCATATTGTTTGCGATATGGATGTTACAGTTATTTTACATTTTATTTGGGCTACTTTTGATTCAGAATGAGGTTTTAATGTCATAAGACTGGTTTTGCATTTTTGTGTTGTCTCAAAAGTTGCTTAAATTTAAAATGGGTCGTGGTTTAAATAAAGCTCCTCAAAAAAATATCCAATCATTCTTTCAACTTTTCTTTTTTCATTTATGTTCATAAAGTATAAACATATTGTCTTTAAATGTCATAAAAGTACACTTTAAGTGGGTTAACGTGATTCTCTTTTTTGAGTTTACGAATAACCAACGTTTGGTGTAAACCTCTTACGTTGGGACAATTTAAAAAGTAATATTTATCAATAGAGTTTTAAGCCAGTAAAAGGTACAGTAAACTCCTCTATAACGCGTTTTCGTATTAGATTTTCGTCCCCCATATAACGCGGTATTTCCCCCTATAACGCAGAACTTTCTCAAGTTATTATTTCTGTAGAGAGAAATTTATAACGATTTTTAAGATCATAATAGATTTTCGTTACATTGCACTACACTGTTTCCATTGTGTTGTTATAAAATTAAACTAAATAACTTTATTAAAGTCGTGTTGCTTTATATATATTTTAAACATTAATAAAGAATAACGCGGTCCGAGTCCACCCCTTTAGAGGGGTTTACTGTATTTTACAATTGCAAAAGAATTGTGAAACACATAATCTAGTTTTTTTTTAAATTTAAGCCACGACAAAATTATTCCGAATTGTTCGTTTTCATACGAAAATCGTAGTTTTATTGAATTATTTATTTTATGTATCTAGAAGCAAGTACTTATATCACGCGGTTCAGCCTTCTAATGAATTTGTTACGACTGTGAAGTTAGTTTTAGAATTAACAAACAGCCGTGTTTAAGTACACTCGACTAGAATTAGAAATGTCATGTATGCCCCAAAACCGAGCAAGGGACGTCTATTATAATAAAAATGTACAATAGAAACATAGGTAAATTTACCAAGATCAAGTATGAATTTAGTCAAATTATACGCAATTTATATAAGTTAAAACTATTTAAATGCCTCTTTTATTGCTGTGCCCCTTGCTAGGATTTGGGGCAGCTATGTAAAAGTGAAAATTTGGATTAGTGACCACTTTTTTAAATTAATGAACTCCACTTTATCGTTCCTCTTGTTACCTATTTTTATTATAAAAGCCCGATTAGGTATTTTCTATTTATAAGTAAAAAGAGAAAAATGAAAATGCGCTGTGCGTGTAAAAAAATGTAATATTAATGAAATATGGGATTCGTTTTAGTATCGAGATTATAACTTAGTACCCTCATAACGTGGCCTTTTTTTACTAAGACCTACTGGCCGCAAAGGGGTAGTACTTACTACCTCTCTCACCATACCATGTTACCATGGTTACGATTTTTCATAAACAAATTATTAGAAAGCCGCATGAGTTCAACAGTTTGAAACGTTTGCGCACATATTTGTATGAAAAATGTTTCTTAACGCGCTTTTCTACTCAATATCAATAGCGATTTTAAGGATTAATGATGTCGAAATACAATTACAATGAATTGCAGTTCATAGCTTAAAACTATGAACGAAAAAACAGAATTAAAATCCGTTTAACATTTTTCAAAGAAATATCGTAAATGAATTCATACAAAACTGTAAATTATTAAAAGAGAATTTATAATCATTTTCAATTTGTCAAAAAATAAATTAAAACGTTGAGTGAAATCTGCAATTTTTAGCTAGCAACACTGGTTGCTTTTAACGTCCTACTCATAATATAACAACATATATATCACGCATGAAACACGTTCTTCATAAGCATAGTTATTAAACACGCAGCGATTCTATAATCTAGCCAATGTTCAAGGAAATACCCTTTTGTGGTCAGTGGGTCAAATGTATCAATATTAAAGTGATAAGCCAGTGATCAAAATTGCCGTTTTGAGGATATATGTTCGTTTTTTTAAAGCTTATAGTGTATCGGCGGGTGTCCGCGAACCGCTTGCACAAAAGTAATGTAACTTCATGCCAAAGTCAATTGAGCTATGAACAGCTTCTGTCGCTTGTGTACACGATAAGTGACAATTAATAAATAAAATTCTTCAACCTCATTCTGTGTTTTTTTAACCTTCCCAATCAGCAATTGAATGCAAGATTTACAACAGCAAGAGGTGAAAAAGTATAATGCGCCGTCTGCGTCAAAATAACCAACAGGGTAACATTTTCATACAAATAATTTATTAAGATTTAATAAAACAATTTTTAACCGGATTGAAGTTATGTATTTACAATTATTTTACATAATTTTAAATTTAACTGACGTTTCGCGTGCTAAAAATAGAGGACACGGTGAGCGGTTTCTGCCAAAACCCTCCATCTTTTAGTCGATACCAACTCCGGGAAAATAAATACAGATAATACAACTTTTTTTACAGCTGTGATACTTTTTGACATTCAACATCTTTTGTCTTCTGTCACCGAGAACACGCACTCTGTAAAGCACGCGAAACGTCGACATAATTTCAAACCGGTAAAAAATTGTTTTCTTTAATAATAACACAATTCATGACACAGATATGGTTGTGACCAAATTGATCTATCGCTAGTTTCCACACTAGGGTAACCCCGTATTTTGGATAACTAGATTACATTGATGCCTTGGCACACGCATGTTTATAACAATTTTTTAGAGAAAAATTAGTCTTCGGGCATATTTACACGAGCGACACCAAGCCGACGGCAGAGCAACTGCACTCGTCGTCGGCATATAGGCAGCGGCACGTAAGTCTAGCGCTGGCCGATACGTGGAGGGGATTGCTGCGCATGTGTACTGTCGCGCGGGGGACGGAATGCGACTGAAGAGCCAATCGAAACTCTTCATTCCGCTGGCCCCCCTCAGGTACCTTATTTTTTACTTCTGCGCAATAACGGTCAGCGCTAGAGTTTCGTGCCGCTACTTGTACATATAATCAGAAAAAAGTAGTGTAAGACCTTATGAGAATGTGTGTGGCTGAGAATTATTGCGCTGCGCCTCTGTCTTTTAGTTTTTGGAACCTCAGAGTCATGTCAAAATATGTAGTTATGCCTCTGCAGAATCTTAATCCAAATCGGCGCATTATTATGCGTTTTGTAAGGTTATATCTGGATAGTTTGACTATCTCAGAATCCATAGATCGGCAGATTTTATTATAAAGTTAGGGCAAAAAAATAGTAGCAGTAGTAATGTATTTAGCTTGTAATGCCGTGATCGTCGGCTTCGGCTAATCATGTTGGGAACTTCTTCACAACATATCCAAAAATTAACTGCAACTTCGGTTTCGGTTATAATTTTTATATATGACTTTCGCGACCCCGAAAACCCCCGAGTCCAGACTTTCACCCGAGTTATACACGTTTTCGGTGAAACTTTTCGCCGTATTTTATCCGCCATTTTGTTATGAAGCAACGAGGAAAAGATTACTGATCCCATCATCAAACTAAAGTATATAAGTACATAACACCGGCACAAAATATGCTATGATCAAAACAAGATTATATAAATGAGGATTCTCAGTTCAGTTTTATTTAAAATCAGCAATACTGTTTAATTATGACTGAATTCTTGTGAATTGTAATAATTCACCAAATATAATATATTTAAATATTTGATGACGATTCAACAGAGGAATGCGCCGAGTGATGGCATTAATAACGAATTAATCGGCAAATTAGATATTTTCTCTAGAATAGTAAGCGTTATTTTTATTAATATTGTTCAGGACGGAGTCTGTTCTATATGGATCAAAATAAAAACTCGTTTCAAACACACATAATAAATTTATAGTGAAAACACTCTGAATTTATTTAAAAGTGTAATAAAAATATTCAAAAGTTATTTAAACGTTGGCAATTAGACATAAACAAAACGTTACGCTATCACAGAAAATCATTATTGTACCAATGCCACTTCTAACACAATTCCTTATTTGTTCTAATAAAAAATATAAAAGTTTATAAGAACTATGAATATATGATGCAATAAAGATTTCACTTAACTTGACACACAATTAATGTCACATATTAAGACTATCTTACACAATTATTTTATATTAAATTTTTTTCATTATATTTTGAATTATTGTCATAAAAATTAACAATCGCATCGCGAATAAACAGTCATAAATACGTAATTCTTATTTTATTTCTAAATATTATTAAATTATTGTACTGTTTTGACTTTAAGGGTGAGATTCAGAAACGAGATAAGAGAAATCTAATACACACTTAACGCTAAATCTCGTATCTGAATCTTACCATGAAATCTCATCCATCTCTTAGTAAAGTATTTTTATTATATTTTAAACAATGATATAAATATCTAAATAATTTAGTGCCGCTAGAACAATGGGTCTTGAAGGTTTCTTTGGTCCTGACTCTGAAGATGTCTTCCTCGCGATGATTGCATTCACAAGTAATTGTTAATTGCATAGGAGAATCCGTCGGTGCAAAGCCGACGTCGACCTCAGGGTTTTCGCCCGCTAAAGCCTGTAGGCCACTGCTCTTATAACTATATCTAAAGGCCGATTTACATTATCTTAGTGCTTTAGGATAGTACTTTAGTTGAAACATGTAAACGCTACTTGCTTTAGTACGGTTCTACTTGACTTTCAAGTTAAATCAAAATAGAATCGCTTTTTATTTTTGTTTCAAGTGATACCCCTCCCGCGCCCGCGCACCCCCCGAGATCTTCCCTCGTTGTGTGTAAACACGTAATTTAGTATAATCTTTAGGAGAGTGTATAAGTGCCGTAAAACGCGTGCGTGATTTTTGATTTTTAAAATGGTCGGAAGGTACAACTATCAAATTTGAGTCTGAATATGTTGTTCACGAATGTTTGTGGAACGTTAAAAACAATTTATACAAAAACAAACAAGCTAGGCATTTGGCATACACTGAGCTAGAAGCTGTTTTGTTTATTATTTATATTTAGTTTATTCATTTCGAATAAAATCTCGTCTTCTATTTGTTCCATAACTACAGTTAGTATTTTGCGTAGAATAGAGCGTATTCGCCGACGTCGTTGCGCGTTCATTGTGGCGCTGTAATGATACCTACCTACTCTACTGGAAGAAATGTAAACGTTCACTCGCAACGCACTAAAGCACTAAAGAACTTGCCTTTCAAGTTGTACTAAAGCACTCTCCTAAACACTAAGATAATGTAAATCGGCTTTATATCTACAAGAAAGAAGATAGCTTCTTTGCTCTTCTGCGATGTAACTAAGTCATGATTCCACGCGGATTTTGCGTGAGCATAAGTAAATAAGCGATAGACGAAGATATCCAAACTACTTGTGCATTAGACATGCATAAATCAACAATGAACACATTTTTGTAAGAAATTGTTAGTTTTTTATAAATATAAATAATCACTTTGGTTACAAGGAATCAATTAATAGGCAATTATTGGTAACTACTCTAACAGTACGATCACGTACTGAGCCAGAATTAGTTAATTTATCCTAATACCGGCATTACATTTATTATTATAAACGTTCTACTATTAAAGATAATGTAATGGTTAAATGTGAGTACGGTTGTTTAACCTATTTAAAGTTAAAAACTTCGTTAAAATATGATGTTTCACGATCTGAATATTTCTCGATTGTATTTACAGCTCCGAGCATTATACATATAAATGACCAAAGTAGGACAAACACAGCCCACGATACATTTGAAAATGAACTTTTATATTTATTAACCACTCCTAAACCTAACAAATTAGCGCAATGTCGTCTAGCAAAGAGCACAAGAAAGGTAGGTATCAAATATTGTATCCACCAACTAGCATAAGACCATGTAAACATAATAAGAACGCTTATATCCTCTAAAAAATATGTCTGTAATAGCGGAGGAACGACAGCTACAATTGGAAATATCAACTTCCGTAAAACAAAGTTATACGACTCCAAGCGACTCGTATCCAAAAACAAACTTTGTAAATGATTTCTCAATGTAATAGCAATAATCGGAAAACTCGTAGAGAGAGTGAATACAGGAAAAAGAGCGAGAAAGTATGCGACTATTTCTAGAAAAATATTCTCATTATTTGTGGGCACGAAGTTTAATGTATAAAGATCGTTGAGGTTTGCGAACGCGAACGCGCCCGTGAACGCCAGAAGGAGATAAAATATGCTAATGACTATGTAATCAAGCGAGAGGTGGAGCCCAAGGTGACTTTTGCCTCGTATAGGGCTGATTAGGCCAGGGAGGGAATGGTGGCACATGAATACATAGGCGCAGGTCCCGAACAAATTGGGCATACCCGTGAAATCGAAGGCTGGCGGCTTCCTTTGAGGACCGTGTTTGATTAGAAGATGTATTCCCATTGATATCATTACGACGAATGCTGGAAAAATAAAATAGTTACTAATAATTCTATAAAAAAAAACGTTATATAATTTTTATAAAAAATAATGAACTAAAAAACTTTCGGTTAAATAATTTTAACCAACAATTTACTTTTAATCACAATATGGTGTGGGGCTAACACATTTCTGTGTCATTATATACCTACAGTTCTATTTCATTTGAAGTCCCAGGTAGTTTTCCAATTACAGCACTAGAGCGCATTATGCGGCATAATGCTCAACGTTGAATGTTCTAACTACAGCACAATTCGCACAATTGAGCACTCTCAAAGTAATGCTTAGGTTTCCTAGAAAAGCGGTACCGTTAACTAACGCCCGTCATTACGGTTGTTAATAACGGCCGTCTTTACTTTTTAACATAATGCAAAAAACATCATTTTCGCTCGTCCAAGTCACGTTTCCACTCATAGTATTAATTAAATATGGGCACTGCAAATCGCGAAAAACGTTGACCTAATGTTTATCACCGCTATGACGGCCGTCAAATGACAGCACCGCTATTTGACGTTGCGGTGACACAACGTTCTCTAGAAAATCTACTCCGATGTTATTTATAGACAACGTATGGGTGAGGTCGCCCAATGTTACATTACGGCCGTTGGATAACGGCACCGTTTTTCTAGGAAACCTAAGCTTAACGTTCTCGCGTGATACTCGCAATCAATACCAACTCAGTGACAGAAAATTGACAAGTGTTTATTCTTAAAGTTGGCATATTTGATCGAAATTTTGTTTATATATTAATTATTATCGTTAGTAATATTATTTATTGTTGAAAAATTTGTAATGCTTTCGTTTCGTCGTTTATCCATGTTTTCGTGGGAAAGAACATATTTATGAAGATAGAGAAGACGACACAATCTTATTTGTAGAATAGTTACTGGAATAAAAATAAAGAAAATTACTCAAAATGTAAAATTTTTTTAATGAAATAATCAAAATCCAAATTACTTAAAATAAGCGTAAATAGTTATCAACAAATTATTATTGTTTACCAAATTACTTATACATTAATGAGGTTGCTAACTCTATGAATATTTTTTTCAACACTGAACTTAGCGCACTCTGCTTATGCATTTGAAAACTAATTTACGTTCCAATTAAGCTTTAGCAGAATTCGGCATTGTGCGGCACTGAGTCGCATTTTGCTCTGTAATTGGAAAACTACCATAAGGCTCTAGGGTTCATATTTTACTTGTACTTGGTAAAAATGAAAAATTATAATAAAATAATTACCAAGCCACCGCATGCCAGAAGTAGATAGCTGTAGATATTTTGTCTTCTGTACATTAAAGAAGACAAAAGGTCCCATTGCTGCGAAGAATGTCAATAGAGCCATTCGGTAACAATCAATACGAGTAAAGGTTCCTTCAGAGTCATGAAAGCAGGGCCCGTCTGTTATATTTTGCATATTTGATGGAACTGTTGAACTGAAATAGAAAATACTTTAACGAATGGGCCATATAGTTGTTAAACTTATGGTTAGGCCAGTAAATCTTAAGCCTGAGGCAATTAAAGCATGTGTGTGACACAAAGTCTTTTTCTATATAGATATTGTCTCGATTTTAAAATCATTATTATAAGGAGGTCAGATTTGCTCTATTTACCTTAATAAATTTTTCTAAATATAACTTCTGGATTATAAAACCCCTTAAGAGATATATAAGAAATCATACCACACAACATCCATCAAAGACTTAGAAACAGCAGCAGAATATATTGACAACTCCCCATACAGATAAAAACATAGTGTGCAATAGGCCATTGTCCGTCCAGTTTTACTTAAGAAGAGATTAGCCATTTCCCCTAGCTCAATTCTCTTATCAAGACTGTAATATTGTGAAGGTACAGAGTCTCCACAAACTACAGCATCTTCAAGCTCTGCATACTCAGGAGGATTTGAGGTAGTTTGTTCTTCAAGCTCTGCATAACCAGGAGGTTTTGAGGTAGTTTGTTCTGAGTTATCTTTATCTTGCATCTAAAATGTGAACATAAATTTAATAGTAACATTATCCAATGAAAAACAGAATTTGGCACAGAAAAGATTTTTAAATTTATATTAGAATTTATAATAGTTGCATCCGGTAACTTAAGACAATACTTATTTCTTAATGGATGACCTTTCACCTTTTGAAAGAGAAAAATACTATTCATTTTAATTAAGTTTATCTATTATAAAAAAGAACTTACACTATTCCTCTTTAAAAGTTGCAATCTTTTCCATTTGAATACAGCATTGGCACAGGCCATAGTTTCTATGACGTATGTTGCATTCACAAAACTCATAAATGCTAGGAATACAAGAGTTATTGTACTTAGACCCCATCCTGCTCTGGCAAATGCAGCTGGTAGAGTCAGACCCCCGGTACCAACTATTAAGTTAAATATGTAAATTAATCCCACCTGAAAAAATTTATGAATCAATAGATAAAAAATATTTGACTCATAATTATTACAATTTGTAGACAAATATAATAAGGGCACTTTTTAAATAAACTTCAGAAATCAAATAAAGAATATAAGAATAAAAATTGTAGTGGGAGTGGGTAAGGTGGGAACTGACCAAAGTTACGAGGTGTAATGTAGAATTCGCATCGAGCATGTTACGCTGTGTTTTAAAATCGGCGTAACATGCTCGTCAAAACTCTGTGCTCCGCTTTCGCCGCCAGTGTTTACGAGATGGCCGACCGCTAGGACGCGTTGGTATCTTTGATTCTACTTAATAATTGTTTCATCCAAATTAAGAAGAATAAAAAACCTTACTGGACATCAAACTTATTTAAAAACAGAGGCGTATGTGGTGGTTTGTCATTGATAGCAATTTTAAAAAACCAAATGATTACTGGACAGTATGAAAACTTTGTACGCATGCCTGCGATCGATTTTGAATAACTCGTGAATTTAATTGGACCAAAAGTACTTAAAAAAGACACCATTTATAGAAAATCATAATCATGATCACTCGCGACGTGCGACATGTACTGACTGAACTGCGTAACAGTCAAAGGATACGCCGAAAAACCGACAGCCGGGTCGAGCACTCTAAGCGAGCAACGACGACGACTGCACGAATGCTCGCTGTGTAACGTGTTACACCTCGTAACGTTGGTCAGTTCCCACCTTTAGACTTTCACCTTCGTTTAAAATGTTTATCGAAAATAATATTTTTAGGTTTTGCCGTAATGTATGTAATACTAATAGATATATACCTAATTTTTTAAAGGCAAAATAAAATTATAACTCTCAGAAACTAAAAATTTTAAGTGCACATTTTATTGATTAAAAATAGGATTATAAATAACTTCTTTGTGAATTAATTTAACTAAATATTTTTAATTAATAAACATACCCAAACAGAGTATTGATCGCCTCCCTCAGCAACAGGCATTATTATATTTCTTCTTAAAAACCACCTCTATAGATGTTTTACTTAATATTTACGTCTTTTAAGGGGCTCAGGGCCGGCGGGCGGGTCATTTTTTCACCAAAATGTATAGGTGCAAGGGTGTGGCTGGTACCCGTACCGATTACCTACCAATACCGGCAAACATCCTTAACATTAAATAGGGGAGTTGGGGAATGTTTGCGCAGCGCGGGACACAAACGTCAACTGTGAACTGATTTACCAAAATCCAAATACCAATCACTGCCGCCGCCCCCGGCCCCCCCTCGCAGTGATACCTAAAAATCGCTTCTGCGCAGGCAAGGACATTGGATCAAGATGTTTGCCGGTATCTATAGTCAAACCAAGCCATGTATGTACCTAGACCGTGTAAAGACAAAATTATGAGTCATATAGGTACTGTTGCAGAAATATTGCCGAGATATACATTTTTCAGCCATGTGCATTAAAATGTTTTTTTGTATTTCCGGGATAAAGCCGTAATGATGTAGCCCATATGCACTTCATTAAAAGTGTAGCCCGTGCCCCATTAAAAATGTATCTATATGTATAGTATTATATTTAATTACTATTTCCACGTTTTAAAGTGTTATTATTAAAATATTACCGTATTGTAACTAGATTCTAAGGTGATCGGTTTGCGATATTTCATTGGAGACTTGAGTAGTGTCAATTTTAATCTGTCAACACGCATTTGTATGGCTGGGATTATCCTCTGCTAATCAGAATTCCAATTATTATTAGAATTAGGAGTGCCCATAATCCATATGTACTCCCCATAAGTGTCCCTGTGGCTTTGAAGTAAGCAGCCTTGGACATCATGACCTCCATTGCCAAAACAGTGCAAACGGTCTTTTTTCTCGTCACATCATACACTGCCCTCTTGCCTCCGACAATGTTTCAGCTATTTTAGAGCCAACAGGCATCGCTAGAGACGAGACGATGTTAAGCAGCTGGATAGGATGTCGTTGATCCCTTAGAAGATGCTTCTTGTGTGGATACGTTAGCCCCGTCTCACATCCCTCGAACAAGCAAAAAAGCTGGGAAATAATAAACGGCTTACATATAAGAATCTCCTTCAACTTCGATTCAGTTCCCTTTGGTGTAGGGACCAAACTTGACTACATATTGAATATTGAAACTTGTCCATCTCAGTAAAAAAATATCGTCCGTGCGGAAAGAGAAACGACGTGGTGGTGTTATTATTTATTCACAAAAATTTATTCATATTTTTTTTATTTTTTTATTAAGTATCAAGATACTGTCGAAGTTTAATGATGTAATAGTGATGATATAGTAGTTAGTTTTTTCTTGATAGCTATGCCTATGTCTCTTTATGAAGTTTAATACTTCTTTTGGCGCGTTAGGGAATAATTATGAGAGTAAATTTATACGATGTGCGCGCGCCGCGCACACCTTCACAACAAACCGACACCCTGAAGTTAGCTTTAGTCAACATTTTAGTTTTTCCTATTGTTAGTGTCGTTTTTTTCTACAAATGTAGAACAAAATTTTTATTTTTTTATTGATTTTCATGCTCACGTTACGATAAGATGCTCAGATACGGATATTTGTATTATAATGCTGGGAACTATGAAAAAACTATTTAAAAATTACAATGCACACTGGTTCCGGGAATTTCCAATGATTCGTTAATATTACGAAATTATTTGGAACCGGCAAAATTTGTTGCAGACAAATTCTGATCTGTAAAACATCAGAAAACCGTCATGCAGATATTTTTTTGATTTCTATTCCATTTCTATTTTTGGTTCCCAAATTTGCGGCCCTAAAAATTTGCAGCGTGCTGATAAATCCGCAACTGTTGACAAGGCTCTTTTGTCTCATCATACCGTATCACACCGTATCATATACCGTATCATACCGTAATCATACCGTAGACATGCCTTTTGGCCCAACCTTCCCACACATTCATGCTGCATTTCAAGTCCAAATTTATATTATTATTGTTCAGCACGATGTCTGTTCTATATGGTTCAGAATAAACTGGTTTCAAATACACAAAATAAATTTATTGTAAAAATACTCTGAATAAAATAAATACATCAATCAGTCACTTTAGCAATTACATAGATACATATATACAAAACGTTACGCTATCACAGAAAATTATTATTGTACCACATACATGTACATTTCTAACACAATTCCTTATTTGTTCTAGTAAAAAATATAAAAGCCATAACATTATTAGAACTAGGAATCAGTACACAATCTCACATATTTAGACTATTTTACAGCGATTATAAAATTAGCATTAAACAAATTAATGTTTTAATTTATTGGCATAAAAGTTTACAAGCACATCGCGAATAAACGGTCATAAATATGCAATTCTAATTTTATTTTTAAATTATTGTACTGTTTTGAATTTAAAGGAAGATTCACAAACGAGATTAGAAAAATCTAATACACTCTTATCGTACAGGACACACTAAATCTCGCTTCTGAAGATTACTCTGATATACCATCCATATCTTAGTAAAGCAGTTTCGGCCACTTTGATATTTTAAACAATGAATGTCTCATCGATATAAATATATGAATATCTAAATAATTTAGTGCCGCTACAACAATGGTTGGCTACAACTCTTGGCTTCGAATTGAAGGTTTCTTTGGACATTTTCTTTTAAAGACAAGATGACCAGCCTGACTCTGAAGATGTGCATGGGAGAATCCATTGGTGCAAAACCGACCTCAGGGTTTTCGCACGCTATAGCCACTGCTCTTATAACAATATCTACAGGAAAAAAGATCCCTTCTGCGTACATCTACGATGTATAACCAGCGGCACGTAAGTCTAGCGCTGGCCGATACGTGGAGGGGATTGCTGCGCATGTGTACTGTCGCGCGGGGGACAAAATGCGACTGGAGAGCCAATCGACGCTCTTCATTCCGCTAGCCCCCCTCAGGTACCTTATTTTTTACTTCTGCGCAATAACGGTCAGCGCTAGAGTTTCGTGCCGCTACTTATAACTACGATTGATTCCACGCGAACTTCGAGTGGGCAAAGTTAATAACAAAATAATGTTAAAAAATATATTGTGCATTTGATATGCATAAATCAATGATGAACACATTTTTGTACGAAATATTTTGTGTTTTTTTTTAAATAATAATATTTATATAATATAAATATTAATTAAATCACTTTGGTTACGAGGAATAAGGATTAATAGGCAATCATTGGTAACGTCTCATCTTCTCCGTTTCTAACACGATTTTTAACATACTCAGCCAAAATCAGTTACAGTGTGTTTTCAGTCGTACTCAGAGACTTAAATTTAAATTTACAGTTACTTTAGACATTTAGTAAAAAAAATATTCCGTTCGAGAGTCGAAAGCTGTATTTTTACTACCCTTTAGGGGTAATCAATCCTCACCGGCTTCAAATGTATTATTTTTTATTTACTATAAAACATTTTAATGGTAAAATGTGAGCACGACTTTTTAACCTATTTAAGGTTTAAAATACGATTAAATATGTTATTTAACGATGTAAATGTTTTTCAATCATATTTACAGATACAAGTATTATACATATAAATGACCATAGTAGGACAAACACAGCCCACGATACATTTGAAAATGGACTTTTATATCTATTAACCACTCCTAAACCTAACAAATTAGCGCAATGTCGTCTAGCAGAGAGCACAAGAAACGTAGGTATCAAATACTGTATCCCCGTACCGGCATAGGACCCTGTAAACTTAATAAGAACGCTTATATCCTCCAAGAAATACGTCAGTAATAGCGGAGGTACGACAGCTACAATTGGAAATATCAACTTCCGTAAAACAAAGTTGTACGACTCCAAGCGACTCGTATCCAAAAACAAACTTTGTAAGTTATTCCTCAATGTAATAGCAATAATCGGAAAACTTGTAGAGAGAGTGAACACTGGAAATAGAGCGAGAAAGTATTCGACAATTTCTAGAAAAATATTCTCATTATCTGTGGGCACAAAGTTTAATGTATAAAGATCGTTGAGGTTTGCGAACGCGAACGCGCCCGTGAACGCCAGAAGGAGATAGAAGATGCTTATGAGCATGTAATCGAGCGAGAGGTGGAGCCCAAGGTGGCTTTTGCCGCGTATAGGGCTGATTAGGCCAGGAAGGGAATGATGGCACATGAATGAATAGACGCAGGCCCCGAACAAAGTGGGCATGCCCGTGAAATCGAAAGCTGGCGGCTTCCCTTGAGGTCCGTGTTTGATTAGAAGATGTATCGCCATTGATATCATTATGACGAATGCTGCAAAAATAAAAATTGTTTAAGAATATATAAATATTCTAAATGCTTATATCTCCTAATTATTTTAATTGACAAAGAATGAACGAACACGAAGAAGAAGAAAAAATATACCTTGTCCACTTTCGATTATTAAGAACTTTAACTAATGTTTTAATTTTAAACACAATATGGAGTGGAGCAAACACATTTATGTGTTATATATGTTCTATTTCATGTGAATGAAATGGCTCTAGGGTCCATATTTTAAGTCTTAAGCGCTGTCAAATATGTAAAACTTCATACAGAATAAAAAATTGACGGCTCTTAAAACTAGATGTTTGATTGACGTTCGAGAATACGGGCCTAGGTGTTAAGCAAGCTGCCTGCTAATACAGACATTGCCATGTGAAAGAAATCTTACTGGATAATTACTTAATTAATCTAATTATTTAAATATAAATCACTTATTAAGTTATATTTAGTCAAAATTTTACTGAAATAATATGATAAAAATGAAAACTCAGTATTAAAAAAACATAATTACCAAGCCACCGCATGCCAGAAGTAAACAGCTGTAGATATTTTGTCTTCTGTACATTAAAGAAGACAAAAGGTCCCATTGCTGCAAAGAATGTCAATAGAGCCATTCGGTAACAATCAATACGAGTGAAGGTTCCCTCAGAGGCATGAAAACAGGGCATATCGTCCCAGTCAGTTATATTTGTCATATTCGATGGAACTGTTGAACTGAAATAGAAAATACTTTAAATAATGGGCCATTTAGTTGTTAAACTTATGGTAAGGCCAGTAAATCTTAAGCCTGAGGCAATTAAAGCCTCTTTTTCTATCTATATGCAAACATCAAGAAATAGATATTGTCTCGATTTTATAATCATTATTGTAAGCAGGTCAGATTTGCTCATTTACCTTCAGGAACTATATAAATATTTCTAAATATAACTTCTGGATTATAAAACCCCCTTAAGAGATATATAAGAAATCATACCACACAACATCCATCAAAGACTTGGAAACAGCAGCAGAATATATTGACAAATCCCCATACAGATAAACACATAGTGTGCAATAGAACATTGTCCGTCCAGTTTTATTTAAGAAGAGATTAGCCATTTCCCCTAGCTCAATTCTCTTATCAAGACTGTAATAACGTGAAGGTACAGAGTCTCCACAAACTAAGGGATCTTCAAGCTCTCCATACCCAGGAGCATTTGAGCTACTTTGTTCTTCTTCTGAGTTTTCTTCATCTTGCATCTAAAATGTGAATATAAATATTAAATTTATATTTTTATCAGTTAATTTTCTTGTGACAAAGCATAATTTGGCACAGAAAAGATATTTAAAGGCAACAGTTATATTGATTGTCATATACAATATTATCACCGTAAAATCTTAAACACCGTTAGATTGTAATCTATCTCGCGAGATTGTAAACTGTCGAAAGATTGTAAACTCAACATACTGCTTACAATTTAATGTATTATTATTCGGTATATTGTATGACAATCTTTCAACAGTCTACAATCCTGCGAGATAGATTACAATCTAATGGCGTTTACAATTTTACAGTGACATATACATCCATGCATCCAGTAATTTAAGAAAATATTTATTTCTAAATAGATTTTTTACCTTTTGACAGAGAAAAATATAGTCATTTTAAAAAACTTAGTGTCTCAAATTATTTATGTTTATTTATAATATCTATTATAAAAAAGAACTAACACTATTCCTCTTTAAAAATTGCAATCTTTTCCATTTAAATACAGCATTGGCACAAGCCATAGTTTCTATGACATATGTTGCATTCATAAAACTCATAAATGCCAGGAATACTAGAGATATTGTGCTTAGGCCCCATCCTGCTCTGGCAAATGCAGCTGGAAGAGTCAGAGCCCCAGTACCAACTATTAAGTTAAATATGTAAATTAATCCCACCTGAAAAAGTTTTATGAATCATAAATGGAACATTAGATGCAAATGTTATATATAAAAATGCAAGACGTAATTATTACAATTTGTAGATGAATATAACAAGGGAACTTTTTAAAACAATTTTCTAAAATCAAATAAAGAGAATAAGTAAATTTTTTGTAGATTGACCTTCCTTCAAAATGATAACGAAAATGATATTTTTTTTGGTTTTGCCGTAATACTTATTTATTTTTTAATGACAATATAATATTTTTAACTAATATTTTAAAGTTAGTTATATTACAAATTATTTGGTACATATGTTTCGCACTTAAAAGTTTAAAAAAAACTGCTGTTTTGTGAATCTAACTAATCTAACTAAACATTTTGATAATAAACATACCCAAACAGAGTATTGATCGCCTCCCTCAGCAACAGGCATTATTGTATTTCTTCTTAAAAACCACCGTTGACGAGGCATGACTTATAACGTGTTGACAACATAGCTGTTTAAGTTAATATTTACCTCTTTTAAAAATGTATCTCTATGTACTATAATTACTATTTCCACGTATATCAATTATTATTATTAAAAGATTATCGAATTGTAATAAGATTTTTTTAAGGTGATCGGTTTGCGATATTTCATTGGAGAATTCACTAGTGTCAATTGTAATCTGTCAACACATAAAGTGCGTTTTCCAATTACAGTACTAGAGCGCATTTTGCGGCATAATGCTCAACGTTGAGTGTTCCAACTACAGCAACGCTTCGCACAATTGAGCACTCTCAAAACGAATGCTCTCGCGAGCTTCTCGCAAACAATACCAACACAGTGACAGAAAATTGACCAGTATTTTTCTTTAAGTTGGCATTTATCGAAATTTTCGTTAGTAAATATTATTTATTGTTGAAAAATTTGTAAGGGTTTCGTTTCGTCGTTGATTAAATTAAAGTTATTTCAAACTGTTAAAAAAAAAAATATTATATAGGATGAAGGTATAAATAGTTACTTTTTTTATATTCCACATTTAAAATATGAATACAATTTTATTTTAAAATTCGGATCTGTAAACAAATTTACTTTACAGGATTATACTTTAGAAAAAAATGCAATGGTTTTGAAAACGTATATAATTTTTTTAGAAATCATCAAAAAATATTACTCAAAACGTAAATGATGTAAACTTCTTACATGAAACTAAATATTTTACTATTAATTTAGCTTGTTAAAACCTTATATTCTTTAAAGGTTTTCTCTTATTTCAGTAAAAAAATGTTAATGAAATAATTTGATTATTAAATTAAGCGTAACAAGTTTTCAACCAATTATTATTGTTTACCAAATTATTTATACATTAATGAGGTTGCTAACTCTATTCAGACCATTTTTTTGTCAACACTGACTTAGCGCACTCTGCTGATGCATTTGAAAACTAATTCACGTTCCAATTAAGCTTCAGCATTATGCGGCATTGTGCGGCACTGAGTCGAAAAATGTCAAATTATTTCATTAAATTTTGTTTACTGAAATAAGAGAAAACCTTTAAAGAATATAAGGTTTTAACAAGCTAAATTAACAGTAAAATATTTAGTTTCATGTAAGAAGTTTACATCATTTACGTTTTGAGTAATATTTTTTAATGATTTCTAAAAAAATATATACTTCTTCAAAACCATTGCAATTTTTCTAAAGTATAATCCTGTAAAGTAAATTTGTTTACAGATCCGAATTTTAAAATAAAATTGTATTCATATTTTAAATGTGGAATATAAAAAAAGTAACTATTTATACCTTCATCCATACTAATATTTATTTTTTTAGCAGTTTGAAATAACTTTAATTATTTTCAAAATCTACGACGAAACGAAAGCCTTACAAATTTTTCAACAATAAATAATATTTACTATCGAAAATTTCGATAAATGCGAACTTAAAGAAAAATGCTGGTCAATTTTCTCTCACTGTGTTGGTATTGTTTGCGAGAGCATTCGTTTTGAGAGTGCTCAATTGTGCGAAGCGTTGCTGTAGTTGGAACACTCAACGTTGAGCATTATGCCGCAAAATGCGCTCTAGTGCTGTAATTGGAAAACGCACATTATCATTTATTCACAAATATTCTATTCATATTTTTGTTTTCTTTTATATGTAACAGTTTTTTTATTGTTATTTAACAATAGAATAAACTCATCACTAGCTACTATAGCTACTGCCCTTAATAAATATCACCACCCCTAATAAAAACATAAGTCATTTGCGAATTGCGATTCAGAAATAAATATCTGCAACTTTTACTTTATACATAATATATGTGATATGAGTGGCCATAATACCCGTAGGCGTAGTCAATAGTCATATTAAACAATTTCTGAATATCAGAATTATATCACACAAATTGTAGCCTATACACGGGCCAGCAAAGCGTCATGTGTTTATTTCAATATAAAGGGTTTTTCAACAAGAACTTTGTTTTCTAAAACAAAATAAAACAAAGAATTTAGAGGAAAATGAATAAAATTTTTATTGTATTACAAAGAGAAAAGTTTGGCAATTATGAATGAAAAATGATATCTGGCAAATGTCCACCACGACCACGCTGACAGATGTTGATTCTTTCATCAAAATTTTTAATCACTTTTTGGCAAAATGGAGGGTCTATTTCGTTAATGACATCACGGATTTTGAGTTTTAAGGCTGCAATCGATTCGATTGGCTCCGTATAGACTCTGTCTTTAACATAGCCCCACAAAAAATAATCCAGTGGTGTTAAATCACACGATCTGGCTGGCCACTTAACAGCTGAATTTCGCGAAATTATGCGCTCGGGAAATTTGGTTTGCAATAAATTGATCGTTTCATTGGCTGTGTGTGTTTCAATGGTCGATCAGCTTTAATTCCTGCACCAGTTGAATCTTGTAAGGCTTCAAAGCCAAATCCTTTCGCAAAATTCGCCATGTTGTGCTTTTGGATAACCCCAATTGTTGAGAACGTCGTGAAATTGACAAATTTTGATCTTCTTCAACACTGTGGCTCACGGCGGCGATGTTTTCTGTTGAACGACCCGGTCGAACACGTGTTGGTGTTGGCACATTTTGTACCGAGCCTGTCGACTCAAATTTCGCGACCAAATTCTTAACAGCGGTCTCAGAAGGACGATTATGCTGGCCGAAAATATCACGAATTTTACGAAATGTAACTTTAACAGAACCACCATTTTTATAGTGGATTTGAATTATTTTAATGCGATTTTCGAGCGAAATTGAATTCATTGTAATAATTGCCAAAGCACCTGCTACGAATACCGCCAAAAACTAAATGTCAAAACTATCACGTTCTCGGTGTTGCCACAATTGAAAAACAAACTTCTTGTTGAAATACCCTTTATTATACGTTTTATTTTTCTATCAACTCGGTACACTCTAGCTCAGTGGCGTAGCTACCAAGTGGCTAGGCGGGGCAGTGCCCCGGGGCCCTCAAGCTCAGGGGGCCCACGAATCCTCACCAGAAATCTCGATCGTTCTGAACTTTTGGAAAATTCTCCCATTTTCAAAATAAATATGACAGGTTGCAACCCCATTTTAATCAAGACATTAATTTGAGAGAAATCCAAAAGTTGTGCCTAGGGAATTCCCCTAAATTCTTTCTGTAGGTTGGCAGTGTTGCCAATTTGACGGATAGTGATATTGTGCATTTTATTATTCATCGATGTGCATTTTACTGTGAATTCGAGTTAAGAATTTTTTTTTGAGAACTGTTAAAAAATGCATGCTGTATCAGGAGTAAGTAAGCTAATGTCAATAAACTTTTTTGTACTGGTCAATCACTATGATTCAATTTTATTTGATTTTACCACTCATATTGATGTGCGGTTAAGTCAATAAATCGTGTCAAATCTAAAGATTTCGGCTACAGCTAATGAGTACTTTTGCGCCACCCACTACAATGGTACTGGGTTGCGCAAAAGTACTGGCACTAAAGAAAATTTGTTTAGACGGCCTGTTATTTAGTCAGTTGGTAGGCCCGACCTTTATATAATAAACCCTTGAATCTTCTGTATTTCATTTTATTCGCCAAACCTACATCAGGTATTAATTGTCATTTATGTTGTTACTGTTTAATATTTTTATTACCTGCCCTGCACAAATAAGAGCTGACGTAGCTTAGCATTTTTAAGGTATTTGTATATTTCATATATTTATTTGATAAAACCTAATGAGTTTACATAGCAGTAGGGCCCCATTTTTTAATTTGCCTCAGGGCCCTTGGTCAGCTACGCCACTGCTCTAGCTTGTATTTTATTATTTCCTAATACTAATAGTATAAGCCAGATTTGAGTAGTTACAGTTAATTTTTACACGTTAACAAACAACTTTGTCTACCATGACCTATTTTTGAGTTTTCCACGACATTTAGTTCTGATAGCATTTACTAAAGAATATCCTCTCTTGGTTAGTCATTATCTTCATGTAACAATCATGTTATATTAGGTGACACTTGACAGGCGCAGTGATATTTCCAAAATTATTTTTACCACGCAAATCTGTTCAACATAATATACGAATAGCGCCAAAACTTAAAACAAACTGCACATGCGCTCAAACTGGCGCAGCCGCTCTGAGGTGAAAAAGTGTCATAAATCCACAAAGCTAAAGGTAAGTGAGGAAAATTGGGACAGAGGCAGGCACTGGGTAGAAATACCATCAATAAGGCTCATTTGACTTCCGCACTTCACGCCATGTCAGTTTAATGGAACATAGCGAGACAATGAGTACGATATGAACCATATTTAAGGATTTTTTATTCTTCTGGGCACCTGTGGTGAAATGAAATAATTCTACGCAGTATTGTTAATTAGTATGAATTGTTTAATGATGATGAATATATTACATTATAGTTATTTCAAGTTTTTGTTAACTTTAACGCTATATAAAAACTTAATTACTGATTGCCACTTGCAGAAATAATTAATTTAAATTGGCTTTGTTCACAGTTACATACATTGATTAGAATATTATTTCATAGCAGATAATAATTGTTTATCAAGTCCAGTAGGTGGCGTTTTAAATTAAATTTTACGATATAGGTACCTAGGTAGAAGATAAATTATTATTACTCTTACATGAGTTACAAGTTACAACACAGAATTGTGGAGTTCGTCCGTCGCGTGACTATCTCTAGGTGACTGGAGATCCAACATAAGATTTTAACCTCCAAACACAAGTACAGACACCACAGAACTGAAAAAGGTTCAATCGCGTTGTATATTATAGATTTAAGTCTCTGCTTTAAGTCTGCACTCTACATGGACCACGCCACTTGCTATGCTAACTTTGATTTCCGGTAAAATCAAAGTTATGCGAGGCCTTAGCATTAAGAGTAAGTTTCACGTACGTTAAAATTGTATTGGATTTAGACCGTAAATGCCTATGGATCGAGTTTCCTTAACGTAAACACAAAAAAGTAATGTGTACTACGTATGGTTTAATCTAAAACAATAAAATTTTCAGGCCTCAATATCCCATCTATCTGATTATATTATACCTACACATCTGCACCTTGAAATCATATTCATATTTAAAACAGTAAATTAATGAAAGTTAATGTTATAAAAAAAATACACTACTCGTGCAGAAGCTAACATTTGTGCTTATTCCCGCGCATAATGGCGAACTTTATTGCGCGAGTCATCGGGATTCGCGGCAAAGCGAGCAAGTATAAAGCCGCTGTGTTTGAGACAAAATTATGTTTATTGGTACTTAATATCTGAGTATTCAATACTAATAATCATGATATTTGCATAGGTACAAGACTCATTGCTACAATAATTCATACAGGATACATCATTATGACCTATTTTATCTAAGAAAATAAGTGAACATGGCCCCAGTGTAATAACTACAAAATAGCAAACTATTATTAAAATATTTAGAACAATGTACCTATGCGAAAAATTAATAAGTAATATCAGATAAGAAGAAAAAATTGTTAAAAGTTGAGAATCGCAAGACGCACTTGTGTATCGTCTCAAGTCGCGAAACACGAAGTACGAACGGTATTTATGTACCATAATATAATGTACCTACCTCATTCCATCTACCTATCTACTGTATATACTTGTACGATGCTATAGAACATAATATATACCTACTGTAACTTTATTGTATAGCGCATACTATTAATCGACCAAGAAAAAATTGTATTATGTAAGCGTTCGTTTGTATTGAAAATGGTAACCTTCTAGAATAGGTCTGGTAATACAAGTTGTCGTGCGAACCCCGACGACGAAATCATTCCATCCAGCCGTCTAAGTCGTGTTCTTGGGGTTTGGGATTGAAATTTTATAAAAATCTATATCGTGTTTGTGCCAACAAGCTTACAGAACAAAGGTATTATCATAGTTCCGTAAAATAATAACCAAAGTGATGTAAATTATCATAGAACCTTTTAAGCATTTATGGCATCGCTTTCTCGGGCGTATCTATTGTCTCGCTCTAATAAGCGGCGCGTCAAGATCGCACAAAACGTCTGTCTCATTCTAACTAGTAATATAACACCGTTCGCTCGTTCGTGTCACGTAAGAATTTTTTGTATTTTCTCCTGCAAAACTGTGATATTTTGGTGTTTTTTAGAATTAAAGTGAATTTTGTGTGTCTTTTCACGTATGGAAATGTTTTTACTCGGTTTTCTGCTTTGTATTAAGCTTATAGGTCGTTCTAACTTTCACTCTAGCTGTAGATTGTAGATAGGTACTCTAGATAAATATATAACATAGATGTAGGTATAGAATCTGTAGATATTCAACATCGACACTCAAGGCCGAAATATACACAAATATAATATCAGTCTACTATGTACCTGCTTCTGAAACTAAAATGAAGATTATATATATATAATCTAGAGAAAAGTGAGGTTTTATCATAAATTCCGTTTATGTGTAGTCTTAAAACCAGTGTGATCATTGATTTGTGAATTTGTTGTTCGAATCGTTGCGACTTGCGACTCGCGAATCGCTACTGTGGCTTTCTATGCGCTTATCATGTCCGCGACGCAATATGCTGTCAATTTTATAATTTTAATACCAGCGCGAGTCAGGTTATATGGATTGGTATAATATGTCTAGATATTGTTTAATAATAATAAAAAATAAACAAAGTATAAATTTTCACGTTCCGTAGTCCTTGAAATAACCTCAAATATTTTTGACTTAATGTGGAATTTTACAGGCTCTTAAATTATTGATGTATGTTGCTATGTACAATTACCAGTGACATAAAAGTTACATTTAGTAATTATATTGAAAAGTAATAGTATAATTAATTCGTATTTTTGATATACAGACAAAGTGAAACGAGACGAGCTACTGCAAAGCTGCTTCAAAGGATCTGCCGAGCCCGCATTATCTGTGATATACAGCTCAGCCTCTCGTCCGTCCTATAAGGTATGTGAATTAAATATTTTATTGTCATTTGTTTCCAAGTGGATATTGTCTATTGGATCTTGTTCTGATGAATTTAAAGATTACATAATACAATTTTAGGGCTCATGTCTGTTAGAGTACAGAGTTAATCAATACCAGATGATACATGACAAACTTTTTGAAACCTGTGACTCTCATAGTTCTATATAAAATGCACACAATAGTGGCATTCCATTATCAAAAACATTCTGTTCTAGGGCTGGGCCACTCGGGGCTAGAGGCATCCACAGCAGCTTCCAGCGGTGATCTCATTCTTGCCCTCTATTATAGAGGCACTAAACACTGCTACCTGCTTAATTGACTGCATCACTACAAACCATTGTTACTTAGTCTTTAATTGAAACAATATGCAATCTGTGAAAATAAGTATAAATTTAGCTGGATATTGTAGAAAATTATTCTATTTATAATAATTGTCTGATGTCTAATGTTTCTGTAATATTATGTGTTCCATATCTATTTAAGGATAATTGTTACTCCAATATTGATACTGTTACCGAACCAATGCAATGTAATTACTCCACCTCAATGGTGGTGATCACAAATAAAATTGGTGCTTTTAAGCGAGTCGAAGAGAAGAATGAAAGTCAGCGAGTTAGTGTAAAAATGGTAGATAATAATATTTATAATGTAGAATTTGTTGATAGGATCCAACAAAACCAAATGATTGGCGGTACGCCTAACTACTGCATTCCTTTAATGATTAACGCCATAACAGTCCAGGGTATCTCATACAGTGACCCGTATTTCAGTAGCTTTAACTTAAACTATAAGATGGCGTTTGGAGCGCCAGAGTATATGAACAAGTCTGATTACGCTTTTAAATCCTCAGTTTGTATTATACGAGATGAACCTTGCACGAATAAGACACAATTACTAAATGTGGAGTCTGCTCATGATATGGAACGCAAAGCTCGAATGATAACACATGAAAAGTCTGTATACAATCACCATGACAATAAGATATTGAGCGTCGGTGATTCAATGAGCCAGTCGGCGGTATTGAAGACGTTCAAAAATGGCGATCTGACATTAGATGGTATGTTGGCATTGGTGGAGAATGAACAAAGAATCTTAAATGATATTAAGAAGAGTGAAGAAATTGATACTTGGGGCGTGCCTCGTCGCTTGCGGCTGTGCGGCGGCGGTGAAGGCTCTCTAAATGCTGCCTCAGGTTGGGGAAGCCCACCCACTTCTAATAATGGTATGTATAATACTTCTGGGTTTTAGGGTCGTAAAGTACGTCTTTTGTCAGTAAGTTTGTGAAAATTTGTCAATATAGGGTTATAAAAGACTTGTAGTTTAACATTTATTATTTATTATAGCTTTATTAATATAAGCGTAATAGGATTGAAAAAAAAAACAAATACAAATTTTTTTGCAGCTGGTAATTGGGGTGGTAATTCCAGTGGCCAAACCAATAATGGGACAAATAATACTCAACAATGGAACAACAATCAACGACCACCAACTTCACAAGCCGACAGTTAGTTGATTATTTTTATTTCTAAAAATATAGGTATATTTAAATTAATTACTAGGGAAAAGGTTAGGTAAATGTTCTCAAGTCTTCACAACTTACTGATATAGTACTGAACACAACCATTCATACCTCTTACTCTACCTCTAGCATATGTAAAATTGAATTTACATCAATTGTCAGCTAAATATGTCTTGCGACTGCATATGCATTTTATTAAAACTAGTGTTTTGCCACAGCTATATTAAAATATTTTTTTAAATTAATAATTATACAAATAGGACTTATGTATTAAATCACCTATTATTTCCTTTAAAAAAACAATTTTTGATAATTTCAAAGAACGGATCTAACTAGTTATAATATGATCTAATGTAATAAACCCTACTTTGTAACACTGTTATTAAAAAAAAATACACAAGTATTTAAGGACACAAATATTTATGAGTTGTTTCCTTGCAGTGAACAGCAATAAGGGGAATGGCAATCAAATACCGCCGACCAGTGCGGCATCACAAAATTGGCAAAGCTCCCCACCAAACATGCCAAATTCCCAATCCAACAATAACAGTGCGCCTTCTAGCAATGGTATTAACTTTAAAAGGATCTATTATTTCATTAATTTTTTTGTACCAGTTATAGTTGTACATATATTAGTGTAATTTAAAAATTATTTTAATAAGTTCAATGTACCTAGAAGCACAGACTTTTACAATTTGCTAATCATTACTAATCACAGCATTAAGTTTCGTAGTATCATTAATCAAGTGACTCAAATGATCACTAATTGGTGGCATTAGAAATTAATGTGTTTGAGTAAAACATATTTATTTTTTATAATTTTTTAGGTACAAACGGAAATGGAAACGGGAGTAATATGGCAAACGCAAATGCCAATGCGAACGGACCAACTTCAAATGGCAACAATGGAAACTCGCCAAATAATACGTCCTCCGCGAAAATAGAACAACTTAATTCTATGAGGGAGGCACTGTTCAGTCAAGATGGCTGGGGCGGCGTAAGTGGACTCATATTTATTAATAATAATAATATAAACCTATATTTAGACAAGATACAGTTGTACTTAAGCTAGAATATACATGTTAAGTCATATTGAAAAAAAAAAAACTTTAATATAGTTTAATATTTACATTCCCTCGACAACCTTATCTGTTTGCCTTTTGTTGGCAAAGGCCTCATCCAATTGCCATCATAAATTTCTGACCTGGGCAATTCGTTATATGTATTTATATTTATTATTTTAAAAGATTTCTAATATTGAGATTTATATTTTGTTTTTTTTCATAGCAACATGTGAACCAAGACACAAACTGGGATGTGCCCGGATCTCCCGAACCCGGAGCCAAGGTGGACGCGGCTGGAGGGCCGCCCCCTTGGAAACCAAATATTAATAATGGTGCTTTTCTTGGAACCGATCTCTGGGAGGCCCACTTGAGGAACGGTGGCCAACCTCCGCCGCAACCCGCGTCCAAGACGCCCTGGGGCCACACCCCTACTACGAACATTGGTGGGACGTGGGGCGAAGACGACGACGCCGCAGATTCTGCTAACGTATGGACCGGGCCGCCGCAGCAGCAGCAATGGGCGGGAGGTCCGCCGGCCCACTCGCAGCAGTGGGCAGTACCAAAGAAAGACGACTGGAACGCTTGGGGTGAACCGCACCGGCCAGCTGACCCCAGACTGGACGCCCATCGCACCCCAGACCCTCGCCAGCAACCCCCGGAACTACGCGGAGGGATATCCGGCCGCCTCAACGGCGATATGTGGAATCAACATCATCAGCACACGGCTGCCGCTCCCAACAAGATGATGCCTAGTGGTGCTGTCAACCAATGGGGTTCCCAGGTAGAATATTAATTCTTGTAATGAGTGTTTGCATTGTGCAGCAAGAAAATTTTTTTTACGAATGTTTTATAGTATTATTTACATAAAGCAAGCAAAAAAAAATATTACATTTGGGAGCGTTCAAGTATTACGAACGCTCCCTTAATTACATATACATTATACACATACATTACCATATTACATATTATGGTAATTTATAATATTGCTCTCTTGAAACATTTGAATTTATATTTTGACTGCCAGTATTCTATTTTTACACAAACCTTGAAGGTTGTCTGTTAACGAACGTCGTATAATATCTTCTTTGACTTGTGTAATATTTTTTATTTTATTTTATTTTAAAAGGCACACTAACGAAACACATACAAACACTTACAGAGAACACATAACACAGAAAACAAGATACATGCATGTGCATCAATAACAAATGTGCACAGCATTTAAAGGGAAACATTACAATGAAGAAAAGAAAATAACTTAAACATTAAGAGTAAAAAAAAAAAACAATCTAGATTAAAAAAAAACATGCAATTTACAATTAAAAAAAAAACAATAATTTTTTACTTTGCAATAATCATTATTGGTCACGGATCAACAGTAGCTGCAGCATCTTACGCCTGAACACATGGAGACTATCATTAAATGGATCTGCTTGGCATGTACTCAGAGCGTCGTTTAATGTCGATAGAGATATTAATGAAACAGCGGTCTCAGAATTTATTGCCCTTAATAATAGACTGTTATTGTAGGGACCAAAGGACGGTATCAAGGTGAGCGGTTGGGAGGAGCCTTCTCCGCCGGCTGCGCGCCGCGCAGCGGGTGCCTTCGACGACGGTACGTCCCTATGGGCCCAACGCTCGGGCATGGGCGGCGGCATGGCTAGAGGTGCGCCCCAAGGGCCCCCCGCCCCGTCGAGGATCCCACCCACGCCCTCGAAGCCGGAAGGCGTCTGGGCCACGCACTCCCAGCGGAATGGCTCCTGGGAGGAATCCCACGCGGGCTGGCCCGATCGTGATGTCCCGTCCTGGTCGGACTCTTCCGCTCCCGGTCTATGGCCCGTCCCGAAGCCGAAGCCGGCCGGTCCCGCTGGGGCCTGGCCTGATGATATCGCCGAGTGGGGAGGTCCCAAACCGCCTCAGGGAGGTTCCATCGGCAAGCAGCTCACTAAGGAGATGGTCTGGAATAGTAAACAGTTTAGGTTAGTATCCAACAATTACCTATAACAGTTATTTCATTTACAGCTAAGGGAGCGTTCAAGTATTACGCCACGCAATTTTTGAAGATTATTTGACATACTGGAATATTAACAATAACGCGTAATTTAATCCCCGCCCCGCATCGTAACGTTTTACAAGTGGACCCCCCCCCCTCCCAAAATTCGTTTACGTAACGTAACTTGAACGCTCCTTAAGTTTGTAATTAAATCGTCACAGGCACATAGTACTGACATAATATAACATAAAATTCAATATCCTAGAATCCTCTTGGAAATGGGATACAAAAAGGAAGAAGCCGAGGCAGCTCTTCGTAGCCGTGACATGAACGTAGAAGAGGCGGCAGAGATGCTGGCAGCCGCTCGCGGAGATAGCTGGCGTCGGGATGACCACTTCCACCATGGACCGTTCCAGCAGCAACCGTCAGTTCCGTCAGTTTCTCCAGCGGTGGTACAGAAGTTGCTGAACCAGCCGCCACCGCATGCGGTTCAACATCATCCATCCTTTAATCCTAACAGGTGAGAATTAGCAGAACCTTTTAAAAAAATACCAACAAATCATTGAAGTTGTGTTTAAATAAAACTTTTGGTTAAATAACACATAAATTAGGCAGTTTAATCTAGTTAAATGATGATATTAAACAAATTTAATATAATGTATTCTACATAATATCAAATGTTTTAAATTAAAATAGTTATGGATTTTTTTTAAAGCCTCTTAATTAAATATTATAATTTTAGTATTAAAATAACATATTTTGTAAAAATCCAGCGGTTCTGGAAATAGCAGCCAACCCAGCACAGCCCAGCTCCGGATGCTAGTTCAACAGATACAAATGGCTGTGACAGCTGGATACCTCAACCATCAGATATTGAACCAGCCGCTTGCTCCACAAACATTGGTTCTACTTAACCAACTCTTACAACAGGTAAACATTAAAATTATTAATTTACCAAGACATAAAAATATATAGAGTGACTGGAGTCGCTTTTGATTGTTTAGATACCGATTTAGGCCCATATTTGAATCAATTCACAATCTTATATTGAATATAATTCTCAAAAAGTAAAGAATAAAGAGTTCCTATAGTGTGTGACAGTTCTTGAAAGTAGATTTTGAAAACAAAATTCTGACAATACAAATGTCAAAAAACACTAAATAATAATGACAGATGACTATACCGACTTCAATGATGTCTTTTAAAACTTTGTGTTCTATAATATCCATACTATGTAATTAAAAACATTAAAAAGTCTTAATTCTAATTGGTATATCATAGTATCATGCGCACATATAAAGAAACATCTATTGCACAGTAGCGATTGGAACTCACGACCTTAGGATTGAGAGCTTAACGTGAACCACTTTTCATGTTTTTACACACACAGAGTTAAATTCTAATTAAGCGCTTCAAAAGATAAAACTTGTACTTAACACAGTACACTTTAATTAAACAAGAACTACTAACGTAATGACTATTTCGATAAATGAGCATGTTGAAGCATCGTTACTCTGTAATTACTCGTAATGGAGTTTTAATGTTGAAAGTCGTTTTTTACCAAGTAATTTATAACGTTTAAGATAATTCAGTCAATCTAGTAATGTACATTTTAACAATCATATTCTAACACTTGTCCCTTACATTGTATTCACAAATAGCAGATTTGAAAAATATTTAATTTTTTTATTGTTTACTATAGAGTATAGAAAGCTACACAAATTGATGTCATTAATTCTGTTAGTATCTGTAAGGTTTTTGAAATTCGAATCAAAAATTCATAAATTCAAGAACCCGCCAAAACCCTTCTGTAGCCAAGATGGCGTCGCACTACCCCTACGACGTACCATGATAGAAAACGTAAACAAACAAGTTTTTACGTGTTAATTATCATAATTAAATTACACATATTATTATATTTCGAACCGAACATTCCGACATAATTAAACTCTAAACTAGTATTAGGATTAGACAACCTACGTCATCGTCGATTTGCCTACTCCGTGGCCATTTTGTGTCACGTAACTGACAAGAATTAAAATCAATATTTTCAATTGTGGATTTTTTGATAAATTATTTTTATTATTTACAAGTTTTTCACTGTAGTCGCTTTTTAAAGATATTATATAAATTACTTTTAATAATAATTTATTATTTATACAGTCCAATAGCTTATTCTCATAATGGTTGTCTTTATTCTTCTTTCATATTGTGTATTTAGAATGTAAGTATGTAAGAATGTGCCGGTAAGAGCGTCGCTGTCATGCATTTGTTACCTGTACTGTTAATATTGTATATTTCAAGATATCTAGCAATCAGAACCGTTCGATAATGAATTTGCCATTGTAATGCAAAGAATAAAAAATATACATTTTGGTAGGGTTCTTATTGGATGTTGGTAGATAGTAAAATTATTTATTGTACACACCAAACTGACGACAGTAGTACCAATTTCAACTACTTTCAATTGTCGTTAGATTTTGATGTTTTGAATCAGGTTTATGGTATTTTGTCTTCGTAAAAAGACCAAGTTTCATTATACTTAGTATATTTTATCTCACACATTTCTTAAGGGGTATTGCTTCTTTTTTTTTACATTTATTTATTTTATAGAATAATATAATTTATAATTAAATCATGGTATATTCATATGAAAACCACTGTATTAATGTAACAATAGCAGTCTAAAAATAGTTTCTTAACATGTTCTGATGTTGCTGCTAGTCGATTTAATAGCCGCTGTATCTTATTCCTCAATGTACTATCATAGACGTTTTTTTATTGCAATAGCTTTATCTTTATACCACCACAGACGTTGTTTGCTCTCCAAGTACAGAGCCTACCTCGGGTCGTACGTCATGATCAACTCGTTTTTTTATGTATCTCGAAAAAAGTTCTCGACCAGAAGACATTTATTAACTTTTTCTGTTATGGCAGTATTTAAAAATGTCCCTTTCTTATTTTTTTAAAAATTAATTATGAGAGGTATGTATTTGAATTAGTATCATGTTTTTTTATTAATTAACAGATAAAGGTGCTTCAACAATTGATGCAACAACACACATTGGCCATTTCAAAGGCCAACTCGTCCCTTGCACTTCAGTACTCCATGCAGGTCTCCAAGACGAAGCAGCAGATCACCGCATTACAGGTTATTATTTGTTTTTTTTTAATAGATTCTATATTTATTATTATTTTTTGTTTTGTTAAAGGTAACTGAAATGAAACATTATTTGGGTTACATCTTGAGTTAACTTTCGTTTTTGCAATATTTTACTTTGATATTCCCCTCCTATTAATTATACTGTGATGGTATATATGTCTGTGTTATTCCTTGAAAATGTAGATAATATATAGAATATTTTTAAAATCAGTAGTTATAATTTATTTATTACAAGCATATCTTTTTTATATTAATAACTCCAATTGTGAAATTAAATATACATTGAAAGTTTTAAATATTTTTTCAGAACCAAATAGTAAACCAGCAAGCTCTATACATGAAGCAGCAAGCTGGTGGCGCTGATTTGTACAAGCAGAGCCATGATCCATTGACTCAGCTCGGCAACAACTTCAGCGATATGGCAATTGGCAAAGATTCACAGGGTGTAAGTTTTTTTAATTTATTTTAATCCTCAATAAATATTATATATATATTTGTTTATTTACACCACACGTAGCTAAAGGATATTGGCTGATAAGAGTGGTTTCTTCTTGACAACACCAGACTTAAAAAAAAATATTAACTTAACTAAAAAAAACATAAATTACACGCCCAATAGTATTCTACAATCTACAGTAGTAGAATCTTAACTTTTATAGGGTGCGGCAGCTATGTAAATTTATATGATATTATATCAATATGTATTAAAATATTTTATACACATTATTATAAAAAATTATAAAATATACATAATTAAATACATACGATATACAATATTGCTGCAAACATAACCCTTGGCATCTTTTCATATTAAGTATCAATCTATCAGGCTGTCGAACTATAATGACGTATATGTTTTTAATAAAAAAAAGGGTGCGTGTACTTATGTACGTGCGTAAGAAGTTATACTTCTTTGGCTTTCTTTATTTTTTTAAAATATTAAATAAATAATAACAATTATTTAACGTTAATAATGTAATAATATTTAATATTTAGTATATTATTCAATTATTAATTAATATTAATAATTATTATCATTTATTATTTTATTATATTATTCATTCAATATTTAATAACTACGTATGTTTCATAACCTTTTAACTAAGTAACAATAAGTCTTTGTGAAAAAGCATTGCTAAATTTCTTTGAAAAAATAATAAAAACTCCTTTATTTGTTTAAAATTTAAATGACAGATGTCATTATGGTCATTCAAAATTCTTGGCATTCGAACTTCACGCATATTCTTTTTACTTGTAGATTGTCTTATTCCTATTTCGCTAGCGTACGCTATAATCACACTCCCAATTTTGTGTCACGGTGCGCGCGCATCGTAAAATTTCACTCTCATAAATTTTTCATAACGCGCCTAAAGAAGTATAACTTAAAAAAAAAATAAGCAAGCGACATCACCATTCTATTTCACAACCAACAGTGACAATATAACATTTGTTTAGGGCTATGGAGCCACAAACCAACAATCGCGATTAAACCAGTGGAAGCTGCCGTCTCTAGATAAGGAGAGTGAAGGGACGGACTTCAGCCGCGCCCCTGGCACTGCCAAGAGTGCCACCAGCCCCCAGCTTAACCAGATGGGCTTGCAGCCCGACTCGTAAGTTATATATCTAGTTACAATACATGAGACACTATCGTAACAAGTTCACACAATTCTTAAAAGGCCGGCAACGCACTCGCGAGCCCTCTGCCATTGAGTGTGCATGGTGGCGCATGTTATCACGTAATATAAGGTAGCGGCCCTTTTGCCCTGTTCTATAAAAAAAAGTGCATGCGTACAAAGTACACATGTCAGAAGTGAAACTTCTTTGGCAAACTAATTTTTAAGTCTTGTTCATATTTATACAGATCAAAAACTTTATATTTCCGAGACTTGGAGGGAGGGAAAAAGGAAGATATGTTAATAATAATTTTTTTTTTTTAAGTTTATTTCTTCTATAATAAAAACACGTGGCATTTTAATTTACAATTCGTCATTTGAGATTTCAATAAATTATTTTGCATAAAATACTAATATTTCATAAATTCTCTTTATGAAATGTAAATTTTAAAAATAGAATTTTGTATATGCTGATTCGCCTTTCTCACTCTCTCAATCGCTCTCTCCCTTTTCTTAGACAAAAACGCTGTATGCTCATGCGGCGCCTAAAGAAGTTTCACTTCAAAAAGCATGTTGTTCAGAATTCATTTTTTGTCTTAATGAAATTACGTCTGTTATATTTTACTGTATAATAATTAAAAAAAAAATCCTCATTCTTACTTTGAAGACTTCTTAACTTTTTTAACCATAGGTTTTTTAGAAAAATAAATTTGTTTGTTTTTTTTGGGAACTATGAGATATAGCAATAAATATGTTTGCAGCACTTGGGGTGTAGCACGTGGGGCCGAGTGGGGCGAAGGCGCCGACGTGGCCGACGGCAAGGACTGGCCTGCGCACACGCATCCACCCGTCTATGATCTCGTGCCGGAGTTTGAGCCTGGCAAACCTTGGAAGGTGAGAGTTGTCTCTTTGTTTAAATAGGTTCTAGGGCTTATTCTTCGGTTTAGAAGGCATGAAGATGATATTATATGTAAATTTCACTCTCATCAATTTTTCATAACGCGCCTAAAGAAGTATAACTGCAAAAAAATATGTTAATGGAATATAAGATACAGGTATCACTTATTTCACGTAATTAAATTTGAATCAGTAGACATCCCTACTTATCGGCAAAGAAGACAGAGGGTGTAGGCCGAGAGAAAAAGCAGGGGTAAAAAACTCTCGGTACTCTTTTAAAATAGCAAATCATCAAACGACACTTATTTTAAAACAAATATCGCAAATTAATTAGAAGTAGCCTGTCTAGCACTAGTCCCAGGCCCTTTTATTAACTAGTTAATCGTTAACTCTATAGTAAGCCTTTTTACACAGCTTTTCTTTTCCGTTACAGATGAGAATTAGATGTTCACACAAAAATAAAGTTTAGTTGCTGCACTTATGATATTCTAGAATAGGAATGCCTGTTTAATTTAAACAAATATCTATTAACCAGGGTAATCAACTAAAGACTGCAGAAGACGATCCAGCCATGACTCCTGGGTCGGTGCGATCTCCACTTTCACTCACCGCTATCAAAGATTCGGACATGCTCGGTGGGAAGACCTCCCCACCTGGAGGGGAACGAAGCCTCTCCTCCTCCACCTGGAGCTACCCCCCCGTGACCAGCTCTGGGGGGCTGAAGACTGACGCATGGGGGGCAAAGGGTAGAGTCGCCCCACCCGGACTTAACAAGTGGCCCCAGCACCACGCGAATAACTCCCGCAGCGTCCCATCTTGGCAGGCCTCCACTTGGCTGCTGCTGAAGAATCTTACTGCTCAGGTATTTTTATATTAACAATTTAACATTTTTTTAACAGGCAACTCTTAACTTTTATTGAAGTGAAACTTCTTTATCGTGGTTGGAAAAAAAATTAGTGTAACATTTTTGCGTTACGCGTCACATTTTTCCGTTACGCGCCATGTTGCTTTTTGAAATCAAACTTCTTTATCGGCGTTAAAATATGACATATAGTATGTTTTTGATTTTGAAGTTTGACAACGGATTACATTTTCGACTTGAAATTTGCTAATCGCAATTTGCAGCAATTGATTTGTAAATTGTATGCTAGGCAGTGTATCAAAATTTACTGTGCTTAAAGAAATAGTTTCGGACCTCTAAACTTAAAACAAACCAATTATGGCTCTGCGTACAACAAAGGTTTTATATAAGTTTCACTTCTTACGTGTGTACACCTAGTACACGCACACATTTTTGTTTTTTATTAACAAACACTAGACAAAAATTTATGACGTCATTAAATTAATATCAAAACTTTGATCAGGGTAAGCACTTGTTTATTACAGAATTAAAAAAAGAGTTTCCATCTTTAAATCAAAATGAATGTATGCCTACACAACCAAGTCCATTAAACTCGCATTCTAGTTTGTATAGTCATTTTAATTATAAACTAGCAGACCGGCCAAGGGTTGATGTAGCTAAGGTTTTAGTTATATTACATAGTAGTAACCTATTCAAGGGAAACGGTAGGACCTATAAGACAGCCATGAGGACCACCATGTTTTTTTGGTGGTAATGCCATTAATTGTAGCTTATTTGATACGTTGGTACTTCCAACACAGCGCCATCTGTTAGAATTGTATCAAATAATAAACAAATATTTTGCAATAAAATAATATTGCGGGTATAAATTGAGATGTAAGCTATCCTATCTTTTAAGTTGGATCAAACTACACACGGTGTGCAAATTTGATTGAAATCGGTTCGGTAGTTTAGGAGTCCATAGCGGACAAACAACGTGACACGTAATTTATATATATTAAGATTACATAGCTTATACTCGTAACTGAAAACTAATATAATTAAAGAAAATGTTAGTGACATGTACGTAAATTATTTGTGTGAAAAACTTGTTAAGTATCAATCAATATGTCAAAACTATGCCACGGACCGTTAATTTAGACTTTAATCTCTGTCTAACATAGGTGACGGCTATTTAAAATAAAAAATATTTAAAAAAGATTTCATCCAAACTCCAGCAGTAAACAATATATTTCATTCAAAGTGCTAAACACTATGTTTCGTAATACTCGATCGTCTTATGTCGTAATCCGATACAATAACTTGTTTTTAATGGTCCAATGTATGCAAATATAACAAAAGAATATCAAGATTGCCTTGGCATAACTGGTTTTTAGTTATCGGGATCTTACAAAAGTATAAACTATTATTACTTAAGACATTTCGTGAACATATTTTCTATGTATGTATGTTGTTTATTACGAGACGAAAAGTCATCAAAGGGAGCGTTCAAGTATTACGTAACGAATTTTGGGGGGGAGGGGGTCCTTTTGTAAAACGTTACGATGCGAGGTGGGGATTGAATTACGCGTTATTTTTAATATTATTTTCGACTTTCCACTACTTTACACGACATAATGGTAACTTTTAGGTATAGAGACACCAGATGGTCACGAAACGTAGTTTTAGTATACTTGAGTACAGTACTGTAGTTGGGTACAGAAAAACGTTACGGCGCGTTAAAAGGGGTGGGGGGGTTGTAATACTTGAACGCTCCCAAATACATAATTAATTAATTCATATACACATGTACACTTATGAACGAAAAAAAAAAAAAAAAACAAGGTTCTAAATTTTAATATAAATTCCAAATTGAGAGAACATTATAGTAGCTCGTAAATGAATGAGTAATCAATAATATTTTTTTTATTTATAAGCGTTTTGTGATTCTTGAGTAGTGTTGGCCTAGTGGCTTCAGCGTGCCACCATCATCCCTGAGGTCGTAGGTTCGAACCCCGGCTGTGCACCAATGGACTTTCTTTCTATGTGCGCATTTAACATTCGCACGGTGAAGGAAAACATCGTGAGGAAACCGACATGTCTTTGACCCAAAAAGTCGACGGCGTGTGTCAGGCACAGGAGGCTGATTTCCTAATTGCCTATTAGATTGAAAAAAAATTATCATGAAACAGATTCAGAAATCTGAGGCCCAGACCTAAAAGAGGTTGTAGCGCCACTGATATATTTTTTTCTATGAAATGTGCAGTAATTTAGCATATTTATTATAGACTTGTGCTAATAATAAAAATCTGTTATCAGATCGACGGATCTACTTTGAAGACACTGTGCGTACAGCATGGTCCATTGCAGAACTTCCATCTTTACCTTAACCAAGGGGTGGCTCTCGCTCGCTACTCCACACGCGAAGAGGCCGCTAAGGTAATGTTCATCTACCAAGGGAAACATATTCCCTTAGTGTAATTAAATTGAATACCTATATATTTTCTAGCTAACCCGGAATTTTGCCATGTATATTATTGTTAGGAAACATTTTTAGTTCAATAAAAATAACTATCTACTATAATAAAAAATAGGGGTTCATCTTAGAAGGGTTATATGTATTTTTGTATACTGTATCGTAAAAAACTTGCTGAGTTTCTTGCCCGTTCTTCTCAGAACAAGGCCTCCAAGGTAGTTTTGCGAACGGATGGCGTAGTCCTGCTCTTTCGTGAATTTTGTAAACGTTTTTGACATTCATAAGCATGCTCTAAGAAGTATTTAAATTGAATAAACGTATTTTGATTTTGATTGAATAAAAACAAAATGTTGTCTAAAAAGTTAAAATAAAAATTTAGGGGCGGGACCTCCCTTAACATTTAGGGGGACGAAAAATAGATGTTGTCCGATTCTCAGACTCACTAAATGTGCATAAAAAATTTCATAAGAATCGGTCGAGCCGTTTCGGCGGAGTATAGGAACGAACATTGTGACACGAGAAATTTAATCATTTAATTAATTAATAAAAAGTAGTTCCCTTTATTATTTACATAACTATATTATTTCTAGTTAATTAAGTTTTATTATACATAATTATTTATTATTACCCAAAGGAAACTTTGTTCTTTTGTAAAAATTCATAGGAATAATAAACTTTATTTAATTATGGTAACAGGCTCAAATGGCCCTCAACAACTGTGTGCTAAGCAACACTACTATATTTGCGGAGTCTCCAGTCGAATCAGACGTGCAGCTCCTTCTGCAGCATCTCGGCTCCAGCGGCGGACCCGCTTGGAGAGCTGGTGGAGGCTCTAAGGTAAATTATTTTTATTTTTTGTTGCTCTGGTAAGTTTATAGAAATGAAAGAGCCAAAAATACTAACACAATTGAATTTAGCAGCAAGAAAACTGGGGCGGATTCCCCGGGCTCTGGCCCGACCAGCACGAGGCTCGCGCTACGCCCTCCGGTCTCAACTCGTTCCTGCCTCCGGATCTACTCGGCGGCGAGTCCATTTAAGCACCCTTAGATAAGTCCTAACATCTATAAGGTCTCAACGTGTCTCACGATCCACTTAAAACGCGTGTCAACAAATTTGTGCAACTTTCCAAAGCACAAATCGGGCACCAATACAAATTAGTGTTCCGAAGTTGCACAATTTTGTCCGCGACGTTATGTACAAATGTAAAGGTTCGGACCGAAATAGGTGTCTAGTTGTAATTACGCTTTCCCCTGAGTGGGATTTTCGCCTAGTCACGTGGTGCGGGCGGGTCGACGGACGTCTCGTCTAGCAGATTCTGGGACGCCTAGACCCGCCCGCGGTAGCCAACTGTCCACATACTATCGTCTGTTTCGTAAGTGTTCATTGTAGTATTTAGCCGTTAGCGTTAGATAGTCGCGAGTGGTGCGCGCGGGCGCGTGTAAGACGCGCGTGCGCACGCGTCGTCGCGAGCACCAAATATGGTAGTGTCGGCGGTAGGGTTAGGGTCGCGGGCTACCTCACTCACTCGTCCCGTGCCGTGTCGCTCGTACCGAAACTAACGTTTGTAGGCCGAACGTGAAATTCAAAAATGGAACTCGAGTGATTTTAAAAATCGAACGGCCGCGATTCCTACGGACTACAAGCGTCAGTTTTCCTTCCGTACGAGTGACATATATTAGCGTGTATTTATTTTGTTGCGTCCGCGGGCTGTTGCTGTTTCGCCGCGCGGATGATTGCGTTCCAAGTTTTTCTTTCGCGTTTTTTTTTTGTCGTTTTTATTCGCTTACCGTGTCGTATTTATATTATTTATTTCGAATTCGCTCTTCGAGCTCTCGTTTTCCAGTAGTGATATTTTATTCAGCAATAACTTTTAAGTGCATTTTACCCGGATTGAATATGTTTTATTAGTCTATAAATTTTATAAATAATACGTAAAATAAAAAAAAAAACAAAAAAAGATTGAGATTGGAAGTGCATTCTAGTAGCGATAAATTCCTTTAAGCCGTATAGTCTGAAGGGAAGGCGGCCGGCTCGCCCCGTGATGTGATCTTGCCTAAGGAGTTAGCGAGTTAGAGAAGTGGAGAGCCGAGCCGTCGAGGCTCCGCCGATGCCGATTCCCCAAATTTTTTCCAGTATTTGTGATTCAAGTGCCACTTTATGTTTAAATAAATATATAAAACGATTATCTAGATTATACGATTAATGTAAGGGTAACCTAATATATTAAATTAAAAATTGTTTTATCATTTTATATTACATACATTTGTGAGACATGTTATAAAGTACTATAATTGACGGTAATTTAAATATTACACTTTTGTGTATAGATAAGTATAAAGTTCTAACTTAAATTTAGCCATATCAATATCTATTTAATGAAAGATTTGTGGTATTTTCTATAGGCTCAATTTGAACGTTATTCAAAGTGACATATGCTTTAGATATTCTGTTAATAATATACCTGTAGATGTAGTCGTCTCGGTATTACGATCATCGTAGGGTAAGCTAACTTAAGTCCTATACGCGTACGATATTTTACTGCAACGATCGCACTTGTAAATGTTCGTTATATAAAAGATTATTTACATTTTTATTTACTTTAATTTATTGATGGTGTGCCACAGAGATACTCTGCCAAAATATTATATCATTACCAGTATGTATGGGGTTAGGGCGACTGGGCCCAGGCGTAGTCGAAGCGAGACATGGCCCGCGAGCCGCTAGGCCGCCATGAATATTTCTGCAGCGATCACGAACGCGTACGTCGACGTGTCGTATCACGAACGTGTACGTCGACGTGTCGTACTTTGAGCATCTTCCAGTGATCTTATTAACGATTAGTGCTAAGTTAGCTGTAAGAATTCGCTGTACCTTAGCGAGCCACGCGCTCGTGTACTCTTCACAAAGTAATATAAAGTGTGTTCGTGAGTTTGGTAACGATCGCTTCGGATACGTAGCTCTAGTTCTGTATGTGTTCACGTAACAACTTCCTAAGTACTGGACGGTTGCGTATTCTTTGCCGCCTTTGTAGTCCCGCTTCTGGATCATCGAAGGCACGTTTGCACTGAGTATTTATAGGGGCCATAATGACCGTGTCATCGCGACTAATGTTAGGTGCCAAAGAATCAGTATCAAAGAATTGAGACGGTGGCTGGAACAAAATTCATAGCATTTGCTTAGACATATCTTCCAAATTGTTTTGAAATTATTTGCGGTACGGGTTATTGATCTGATGTTCCTATACCATTCGTGTTACGTCTGCGCAACAATAGTGCGATAGCAGGCCAACGTCAATTCTATTGTTGTCGAGCTCAATTTTAAGTGAGGGTGTTTCTTTTATCGATTTGATAAGGTTAAATAAAAGTATATTATTTTTAATCGTCTGGTGTATTTCTGTCCACGTATACACCGAAACTCGATGCCTCAAGCGCAGTTGCCTACTGGTTTTTAATATGAATTTAATACAGCAATAAAATTGATTAAAAAGAAAGAAAAAAATTAATTTTTATAAGTATTTTTCAATTTTTAAATTTAGTCAAGCCAAGTAACGAAAGTATAATGATCCAGTGCCCTGTAGTGTATGTGTCCATAGATTAAAGACGATAGAAGTCATGCCTTTTTAGTCAGTTAACGTGTAATCAGTACTTAATAATTGAGTAAAGTTAATTAATGCGTGTGGTGTAGCGGTGTTAGTTGTCGGTTCTCTGGTCAGCGGGGGCGCTTGTGTCGCGACAGCCGCACTCCTCTCGGGGGTCGCACGCGAGCTTGCGACGGACGTCCGAGTGTCCGCCTAGAGCGTGTCCGCGAGCCTTAATATCCCGGCTAGGTTGTGAAGAGTGGCGTCTGCGCCGCGCTAACTGAATCTCCACTCGATTCATGGACTGCGTCATTTTCCTGCACACAATTGCGCCACGTGCAATTTAGTCTGTGTTATTATTATGTTGTTGTATATTTATAACTTACACATAAACTATAATATGTATATATTGTGAAATTATATTAAAGATTTTAATACGCTTCACGCTTTCACTTCTAACATTTACGTGACTTGTTTCTGTTAACTAGAATAAATTTACGTACCTAAAAGTAATTATAATAATAACTATCATAGATACTTATAATTGTAAGAAAAAAAAAAAAAAGAAAAAAAAAGAAAAATAATAAAAAAAAGATAAAAAACCAATGATTGTGCCTCAATGAACTGTGGTACGTTACCGTAAAAGATGGCAGGTTGAATCGTTTCCTTCAAAGTTATTCGTGCGATAGGCACCGCTCGGACTAGGTGTAGACAATATAAGGCTGCGAGCACCGGGGCCCGCGCCAACGCCTTGTGTAATCATTAATGAGCTTAGCTACGTTTTACTTTTATTGTAAGTGTTATGTCATCAATCAACATTTTATATATATTCCTATGTGTAAATAATATCTATTTATTTTTTATTGCCATGAATTCCTATTCGTGACCGATTCCATAATACTTAAATGCCAAAGTCGATGTCTAATGCCATTAGATAATATCCGTGGATCTCCGACATCACAAACGTTGACCGTACAAATGGGAGCCATCTCTACCACCTGCCGCGTATCACGGCCTCTTATCCAAGCTGCTCCGGTTATTAATTTAGCTCAAGTATTCTAATGGTAGTTGCTCATAATATTGTTGTTTTATTTTTATTATTTATATATTTAACATTTCCTTAGCGGAGTAAAAATTTAATTAGTATTGTCAGCTCCAATGATTAGTTTTAATGATTTTTTTTTAAATTAAACGGACCATCTTAGACGGCATCGTGTTTAGGTCTGTCTCGATTAAATGCTGTCGCTAAAAATGGCCAATACGATATAGGTACAATAGTTTTTCTACTTATTTTCTTATACGAATATTTTTATATCTTGTATATCATTGACCGAGTCTCATGGTGTTAAGCGCAGCATTTCACAAAGAACCGATCTCAGCTCGCTTTCGCGTTTCACCGTCACAGTTGTGTAGGGACCAAATTGTCTACGAAATCTCATGTGCGCTCACCGCCGATGCATGCTAAAAGACATAATATGTGACGTGATTAGTTTAAGCGTCATAATCGTAGGTATAGTGCACAATATTCAGGGCCTTTTTAAGTTGATAAGGTTGCTTGTTGTCCTAATTTATATATATTTTTGTACGTTGATACAATAGAAGCACGTTAGGTGATATCTTACAATGAAACTAGTCTTCCTTATAATTGAGGTAGGTGGCGGAATGGCGACGATGCGGCGCCGACGTCGACACAAGAGGCAATCATTCCTCTAGTCTTGTTTTGTGGTGCGATTAAGTGAATACCAAATATATACTTACGAACACTGACGTAGTGTATCGTAGACGATAGGCCGGCCCGAGCAGCTTGGACCCACCCTGTGACTCGTTTCAAGGGAATCGTTGGGTAGTATTATTGTATTGCATTTCTCTTTTGTCATAGTCACTCAAGAATATATTTAATTAATTGAGCTAATGCCTATAATTGGAATATCAGAGTTTATTTAGGATGTTTCATATTTTACATTTTAGTGTTTAAATATCTAAAATTTACCTTAATTATAGTAAATGGATTTTTGTATTATTGGTATATAGATGTAAGTGAAAGGGTGTTGATAAACACAAATAATTGATTAATACAAAATATTTAAAAAATTGTACTGAGTGACTTTATGTGTAAACAGCGGGCCATGATAAAATGTTGAAATAAGCTAAATTTCTCTATGTGGTGATTTAATTAATATTAATGTGATCGCCGAAAATATTTTTAACTGCTATATTTATAGTTATCATAGACCAGTAAGTAATAATTCAGTCCGTTCGTTCGTTCATTGAGCAGTACTCGTCAAATGTACTACAACCGCGACCGTACTATGGACGCCAGTGCGCGTCGCTGCGCGTTTCACGTAAATAAATACCTTTCATGATGCATTTTAATTTTCTAACAAGAGTATATCGCGTGTAATGTATATAAATATTATATGTATGTGTATCGAAGCCAACCCCTCCACGAAGTTAATTGATGCAGTAGACTCCGGTACTACTCGCTAGCACAACACGTTGCTTCTCTAGTCTCTCGCAGTCGAACATCGCTTAAGAGCTTATGTTATCGAGCATAATTATATCATATCCTTATAACTAGTTGTATTCGTATTATTCTTTCATTAGATCTCTGTTGTACCTGTGTGAAGTTTATATTCATTGTTCAATTACTATAAGAGAATTGATACGGTCCCGACGCGCCGCGTCCCACCAAAACTTAACGTAGTTTCAACGACCAAATTTCCCAATGTTCCAATTTATCGTACAACTCGTATTGGCGACTTGTAACAATACTCTGCACTCTAAACTTAGTCACTTTTGTACCTTGATTGTACTTGAATACCTATAAGTGAGTAACGACTAATCCAATTCTGAAATATACTTAATTTAAATTTTAACAGACTGATAGCTGTGATTAAGAAAATATTTTTAATATTATCCAGTGAGTCGGATGAGAATATTTATTTTGTTAGAGGTTTCCTACTGCCAGCGACACGCGTGTAGCGACGTACTGCGCGTAGTTTACGTTAACTCACCTTAGGAGTGCGTCACCGAGCCCACCTTGTCAGTGCAGGACCATCCCAATGAGTCTTAGTCAAACCAAACCGCATGACATCTGTACGAAGAGAGACTGATAACAATGTTAGGTATCCATTATTACCACCGATGTCGCCTGAACATTTCTTTTTCCTTAACGTTGCATATCGTCTGACATGTCTTAATCGAATGAGTTCTCTGTATTCGTGATAACATTCGGAAGTTTTCTATTAAACAGTTTCAAGCTATGTGCGGTAGATGCATTTATTGGTAGTGTGTGGCATCTCTCTAAAAGTAATAAAAGTATTGGCGTTGTTTTTTATAATAAAGTATATTTTTCGGTACCACCTTTGTTTTTGAAAGTACAATGTAGTTTTATATAAAGCGTGTTGCAGTGACGTAAAAATAACAATATCAAAATAATAGTAATGAATAAGTTTAGTGTTAGTTTTAAGCTGTCTCGTCTCGTAACAACCATGTAATAATCCTCCTTAATATTCGTACTCTTATCGGACATAATTGTAATAAGGCATTTTTCATAATTGAATATCAATAGGCTTAATATTAGAGGATTTTTTGTGCAAATCTCTGTGATGAGAAATTTATTCTAAAGATCTAGTATTAAACGATAATGAAACAGGTATTATGCAATATCTCGCGCGTTAGATAGATGTGTCGATTACAAAGTTTCAATATTTAGATATAAAGGGAATCTGTCGAGGGCGCGAGAAGTCCCCACTTACGCTTGAATATTTTATTGTTACCTGTTTCATTGTGACAAAAAGTTGAACTTTTTCAGTCTTTTTTCGCGCAAATGGTTGTGTATTAAGTTTTTATGTAGTACAAATGTATTCGCAATTTGATTGCTGCTGTAGTGTTCCTTAAGTTCTTTTGTAACTATTCGGCATTTATTTGAAACTCGTTTAATATTCTCTATATCTCAAATTGTATGTTTGTGAGTTGTCGTAAGGTTACGCCTAAGGGAGTAGGGTGAAATGAAGCACATCGTTTGTGAACGTGTCAGTTGTTCGCACGGAGGCCGACGCGGTCGCTTCGATTGCATAGTACGCTTTAAGAGAGCTGAGCGCAGTAATTGCGCAGGTTCGTGAATGTGCCTTGATGTAGAGGCTTGATGTTACAGCGATACTATGGGTCGGTCGTGTTCAGTCGATAAACCTCGCGTACCAAATAAGAGAGGCAGTTTCGGTTGCACCCCCGCGCGATTTGCGTCGGGACACTCGGCAGTATCTCCTTGTATCTATTACCTCATTCGATAACCTCACCTATGTATTAATATTAACTATTTATCGCCTCCCCGTACTTATCAAACGCACTGCACTGTTATTTGGTACACCCACCTGTTTAACTTTTCTTTGGGTTATTTTTAATTAAGGTATATATCATGGACTATATCAGCATATAGCATAGTTGATATATTTTGATTGTTATTTTTCTGAAACTCTACCTAAAAGCAATGTATTTTACAAACAATGCAGGAGAACAATAATTATTATGTAAGTGTAACAGTTAGTGAATTTAAATGTGCTATTTTCCATTCCAGAACTCAACGATATCAATGTTCTTGTAATACTTATGTTCGGGTTTTAAAAAGATGTTATTATTGTATAATTATAACTAAACCTAATGTGATTGAAATGCAATGTTTAGAAGTATTTTATTCTTTATTTTTTACCATTAATAATAGTTAGTAGAGATCTATTTGAGAGTCTAATGTATCAATTATTTGTAAAGTTGGCTGTAACTAAGTAAAGGTTACGATAAGTAGAAATATTTTAATATAAACATTTGGAAAAAATTTATGTAGATGACAAATAGTTGTTTTGATCATTATGTGAAGTGTTGTATGGTATTGTATTGGTATATGTTATATTAAGTGTAGGAAGGATAGGATAGACGTAGACGAAAGGGAGTTGTAAGGTACGTTAGCGCAACGTGTACGCACAACGGCTGGGACGTGCACGCTCGCACGTTAGTACGCTCGTACGCTCGCCGCGGCGTCCCGTCCGTACACCCTCGACTCACTGCACAGCACTGCTAGGCTAATTCAGTTAACGAGTAATGATATTTTTCTTACATTTCATAAGAGTAACGTTTATAGTATATAGGCAATAATGTTTAACAAAAGTCCCTATGTAATCGAACTGACGACAGAAACGTATGTTATATTTGTGGCCTCTTTATAAATAAGATCTAAGTTACATTTAAAGAAAATTAATTTTGCTATGCACAGAAATGATACTCAATTAATTGCCAAAAAGTTATATGTATATTCATAGTTCAACAATATTTCTTTTGGGCATATTTACTTTGAATTTATGCAAAACTTAGATTATGAATAAGTAGGTTGTAGATTTTATGTAGAGTGGATGCATATATAATATATCTATATTTAATGTAAGTGAATTTGAGATGTATCAATTTCTTGTATTGTTCATAAGTTTAGATAATAAATGGGTTTAGCCATACTTCGGCTGGTTTGATATGTATGTTATCTGATTAATTGTAAAAAAAAATAAAAAATATTAAAAAATTTGGAGTTTTATTTTGCCCCTTTCCCTATCCTTATAAAACCATACTTTCTTTTACGGAATTCGAAGTCGGGACGCTTAAATGCATAATTAAACTAGGCGGAGGTAAACTGATCAAGATAAGAAAACTATAAATTACTATATTTTAATAATACCTTATAAATGTAGATTAATACATTGTAGAAATGTAACCATTTAAAATCTTATTCTAAACATAACAGCCACGTTATCTTGTCTCTATTTTCCCAAGAGTCTCGAAAATATGCTTGTACCAGAAGTCTACCGTCTTCCCCCATGCTCCCAGGGTTGAAGCATCTAAATTCAGCACTTCTATAAACATTTTCACTATCACGTTCTTTAAGTCCTGAAAAAGAAGATAATATTATTATAAGGATCCTATTTGAAAATCGAAATGTAGGCAATTTTTTTGGAAAATATTCGATTCAAAACAGTTTATTCTTGATTTTAAAAAAGGAACCGCCGAAGAGATATCTTCAATACATTCACAAACTACCGTAACCTATGGGTACATCTGGTGTGGAATAAAAATATTAAAAACGTGTTTCTTACGTTAAAATGTTCCTGCTGTATTTTCCGTCTTCCATGCGAGTCGCCTAATTTATTCATCATGGCGGCCACCACTTCCGGTTGGTTGAGATTTGTGACCGCCATATTAAGTGACGACATGAGGTTGATCACGTGAGCCTTGAACTGGGGGTTTTGAGGGTAATCTTCTTCAGAGGAGTTTTTAACCATTTTAAAGAAGTCTTTTGTGTCGGGATATGCTTGAAATAATCTGTAAATACAATAGGAATACTGAACTAGGGAAAAGTAAGTGTTTTGTTAGTTTTGATTAACAAAAATAATTATCCAGTGGCGATAAGACCCTACATAGGCTCTCAGCCTCAGATTGCGTCCGTTTTTTGGATAAATTTTAATTCATAGATACAAGTAGGTGATCAACCTTCTGTCTAACACATGTCGCGGATTGATTTGAGACATGCCGTTTACTTCGCGATCATTTGCTTGACTGTACGAGCCACTGTTAGATTTACACGAGACGGGAATTACATTGGTGCATGGCAGGGATTCGAACGTACGACCTCAGGGATGAGAGTCAAAACGACTGTGCTCCCAAAAGTTTTGATGGACATGAATAGAATTTTTTTTTATTACTTTCGTGACTTGACAAAATCTATTGGGGTGCCCAATGCAAAAAAAAACTATTTTCAGAATTCAATTTTAAGGCTCTTGAAACTTTGAGTTTTTGAATCAATGAAAACGGTTATTGTAAAAAAATTGTTTTTTTGACCTCCTCAACAATTCTGTTCCATTGGTGATAGATTTACACGAGATTTACACGAGACGGGAATTACATTGGTGCATGGCAGGGATTCGAACGTACGACCTCAGGGATGAGAGTCAAAACGACTGTGCTCCCAAAAGTTTTGATGGACATGAATAGAATTTTTTTTTATTACTTTCGTGACTTGACAAAATCTATTGGGGTGCCCAATGCAAAAAAAAACTATTTTCAGAATTCAATTTTAAGGCTCTTGAAACTTTGAGTTTTTGAATCAATGAAAACGGTTATTGTAAAAAAATTGTTTTCTTGACCTCCTCAACAATTCTGTTCCATTGGTGATAGAGTCTGCATAAACAGGTGCCCAGGATTGTTGGACAGCATATATTTCTCTTTTCGTTAGCCCTGATTTCGGGTCGACAACGTCTGGGTCGCCGCCCCACCATAGGTAGCTTAACCAGCCACCCATTTTGAACTGAAACAATGGTAAGTAAAATAAAATTCTACGAGGATTGCACTTCAAGCAAGTAATTTAATAAGCAGCGAAATTCTTATCAAACAGGTTTCAAATAACAAGCCTCTAATACTTTTATATATGTTAAAACAAAGAAATTTTGCCTACAATTTATTTTGGTCAAATTGTTTAATTTATTCCTGATTTATGTAAGGTTCAAATTCAATGTTATTATTATATATTAAACATTCGGCTTAAATGACTAGTGGCTAAGCCGTGCAATAATTGTCATAAGGGACCAAGGACCATCTACCTGAGTTACCGATATTTATAAAAAACCATACAATTTTTATTACAGTCAAAATTAATCTTGCCTCGAATCTTACCAGACCTGTTACAATTCTTTTACATACTTAGCAATACTTTCTAGCTATTTACAGACAATCAACCGTACTCTAAGTCAAATAGTTAAAATAACCTTTTCAGATATATACGATTACTTAAATCCAATGAAACTGAACTGTTCAGGTCTAGATTGGATCTATGGTGAACTTATTTAAATTCTACTAATTTACAGTCTCGCCTTAGAACCCTCTAACGAAGTAACTTTACATTTTATAATAAGAAATAAGTAGAAGTTCGAGCTGCCTTTACAATACGATATTTGAAATAAAGCGCTATTTTTAGTTTCTCAAATGTTTTAAGAAGCTATTGTGTCTTACCCGTTGTCGAATTTTAATTTTCTTCAAAATTACGAAAGCGGAGAGCAATATGAATGTTGAACAAAGATAGAAAAATAACATTGTTCAACAACTGCACGTTGCCGCAAAATAAGTAAGACTGGACTCTATGGAAACTCTTACAATGGTTTTCTTATCGTATTTGCTGTCTCCCAAGACATAAATAAATACGGTGTCTAAATAATTACTCGATATTACTCATTCGCCATTTTTGTTGATGTAATTTGATAAGATTGCGGTGTACCGCTGTTATTGAACTAAATTAATATTCTAGAGCTTATTCTTTCAAATATCGTTGATATATTTGATACAAATTGACAACTCTGTTTCTATAGGCGATTGTAATAACTTTAATAATAAAAAATACGTGTGTCACGTACCTGTGTGTATATGTACACGCGTTAGAAGTTATATTTTTTGGCGTACAAGATAAAAATCTTTTCAAAAATTGTATTCTACGTTTGTAGAAAAAACATCACTAACAATAGAAAAAAGGAATTTAATACATTGAAAGATTTATAATATCGCATTATCTAGTTAAATAAACTTTATTTAAATATCACAAAAAAAATATTTCTACATAGTTAAGGAAATGTATATTTTTTATTTCAGCATGCAACTTATACATATTGATATTTACTATTTAATTCACGTCCATTGGTTGGAGTTCAGTAGACATGTGAGAGGCTTATGATAGATTAAGTATGATACAAATATTCTTGTAGAAACATTGTCTATATATCGTATGAATACAGCACAAATAGTTGTATAAAAAATAAAATGTTGACTATAGCTAACTTCAGGGTGTCGGTTTTTTGCGACGGTGTGCGCGCTCATCGTAAAAATTTACTCTCATAATTTTTCCCTAACGCGCCAAAAGAAGTATAACTTCAATAAATGCGCTACTTATGATTTTTATTTTTAAGATATGAATCTAAATTTCCGAATAACATTCAGCTGTGTCAATACAACGCACAAAAACTCCTTTTGATTCCTTATTTTAGTACCGGATTCGTTTTAGTTAAGGTCAGTTATTGAGATTTAAAAACGAACGTTTTATGAAATATGCCTACGTCGATTCAAGTCTGTCTTATGTTACCTCAGAAAACTCCAAGTGTTCAAAAAACCGAACGATTTATTAATTACTATACATAGTGGGCAGTCTTTGGACTTTGTTCGGAAGCTTCCAATGAAAAATCTCATTGCATTTATATTAAATAGTCTGAAACATTTCAGTTTAAAGTAGGTACATGAATATTACCGGGAAATATGTAACTTGTAAACATCAATATTTGTTCTGTCATGCAACTAAATGAGGATTGTCGAAGCACTTGAAATGTTATGCACTGTTTGTAAAGTGGTAATGCAAGTTCATTGAATAAAACCACAAAAACAAAATTGTTATTCGTTATTTCCATTAAGTAAATTGGTGTTCCCCCGACTAGCGCCTCCGTCGCTTAATGACGCACAATTTAACCTGGAGGTTACTAGCGAAAAAGTTATCAATAAAACTGCCACATAAATATGTCCCATGCTCTATTGTGATATGTTACACGCCTTCAAACGTGAGTTCTTCTGAAAAATACATATAAACAATTATAGTCTAAATTGTTCTGGCAAGATTGTTTCTTGAATGTTATATTTATTTATTTTGTAATCCTACAGCTAACATAAATTATATTGTACTCGTATAAGAAAAAAACAATTATACTAAAGATATAGGCACAGTTGGAAAACATAATATACAGGGTGGCCAAAAAGTCGTGGATCAAACGCAAATAGGGGATAGATGAGGTCATCAGCTGCAAAAATATTATCTTCAATACACTCAATAAACAACTATAAATAGTATGTGTTGGCCTTGTGGCTTCAGCGTGCGACTCTCATCCCTGAGGTCGTAGGGACGATCCCGGGGGTGCACGAACGGACTTTCTGTCTGTGTGTGTGTGTAACACTGGCTCATAAAAATCGACGACATGTGATAGGCAGAAGGCTGATCACCTACTTGCCTATTAAATTGACAAATGATCATGGACCAGACATAAAAATCTGATGCCCAGACCTAAAAAGGTTGTAGCGCCACTGATTTATTTTGTTTTTAATTAACCTACCTTAAAGCCCCTAGAATACGACGTCCAATCAATGTGATTCTCAGGCTATGTAGGATAATTGAAAATTGATTGAACCCGGTAATGATATTAACCCGCTCGTGGTAACGCTTTATGTCAATTGAACACTTATTAGTCCCCACCCACGCCACACTGTTTATAGGCATTGCAAACTTGTGGCAATTCGATACCCGGACCTTTGTTAATTGGACTTAAGGTCCAACGATCACATGTGATATTAAGGCAAAGTATTTTTTTAGTATTCATCGCTTCTTTATAGATATGTCTCACTCTCTAATGTGGAAAGATAGAGTTTCAGTTTCATCGTCGGACGTCGAGGCAGAATACGAAATTCCACCCCTCAAAGTCCGTCGTTACAGAACTGAGCGTTTTTTTAAGTTAGTTTTTGCCGCGCACCACCTCTATGTGGAACCAGCTGCTCACTAAAGTATTTCCGAACCAATTCGATCCTTTCAAGAAAAGAGCGTATCAATTCTTAAAAGCCCGGCAACGCAATCGCGAGCCCTCTGGCATTGAGAGTGTCCATGGGCATCTCACTTAACATCAGGTGAGCCTCCTGCCTTTTGCCCCCTATTCTATGAAAAAAAGTGATATGTATAAAATTGATACAGTCTTATAGCAGTAGTTATAAAACTATGTACCTACGCCAGTTAAGTGGAAGAAAATGCTACACAAGGCAATCACTAATAAGTACCTTAATAGAGACTAAGGTCCTGGATACTTTCTTTTGTTAAATATCCTTTCATGTAAATTAGGTTAATTTTAAATTACTAATTAGTCTTAAGTTAGGTAATAGGTTAGATCGTAATGTTTAATGATGTCTTTGTGCAGAGACATAATTTTATACAAGAAAAATGGACGCCACAATTAAGTTTTCCAGATGGCACGACAGCTTTTATGGTAAGATTCATCGTCGGTACTCTGGAACTTTCAGCGACAGCGATGCCATTGTAGACATTTTTGTATGCAATGCTATGTAGCGCGGTACAAATCTCAATATTGTAGACGTGATCTATTCGCTGTTGCTATTGGGTTATATAAAGTGTGATTGAGGAACGAAACTAACGGGAACTATGCAGAAATCCAATAGATTTTTGACTTACGGAAGGCGGACTAAGCGTTTCTGAATTTTACTCTAGCGCTTGGTACGTCAGAAACGTATAAAATTTTAACTATAGTTTTATTTCTAAGTAATTATAAAAAAAAAAAATGGTGCGTGTACTTATGTACGCGCGTAAGAAGTTATACTTCTTTGGCTTTCTTTATTTTTTTTGAAATATTAAATAACTAATAATAGATATTTAGCGTTAATAATTTAACAATATTTGATATTTAGTATATTGTTCAATTATTAATTAATATTAATAACAATTATTATTTATTATTTTATTATATTATTAAATTAATTTAATAACTAGGTATGTTTCATAACCTTTTAACTAAGTAACAATAGGTCTTTGTGAAATAGCATTGCTAAATTTCTTTGAAAAAATAATTAAAACTGCTTTATTTGTTTAAAAGGTACTACAAATGTCATTATGGTCATACGTCACGCATATTCTATTTCTTTTTACTTGTAGATTGTCTTATTCCTATCTCGCTCGCGCACGCTCGGCGCCCATACTGAATTTTGTGTCACGGTGCGCGCGCATCGTAAAATTTCACTCTCATAAATTTTTCATAACGCGCCTAAAGAAGTATAACTTCTAAAATATTGAATTCATTTGTTTTATTGTATACCAATAGTTTAATACGAACACAATTTTAAATCATCCATATGCAATTTTGACAATTTTTTTATTTCTAACAAGTAGCCTGTGAGACGTCAGTTAAAGGTTATATGGGAGTTATAGTTGGCGCCAATTCGACTCCGAATCTTACTTTTTAAACTGTGGCGTCCTCGTTTTGTTATTTAACACTATAAAACAAAACTCACAGGGTTTTAAAAATCGTATTTTTTAGCATAGTCGGCATGTGGGTTAATTGTACCCATAGACTCTATTATTGTTATTAATACTTTTTTTATAATACAGGTTGATTCATACTTATAAGTAATGTAATCAAAGGCCCAAAATCTTCTTCTATTTGGCAGTAGCTAATCTTTAGTTACACACTGGCTGAATTCACAAGAATTGCATTATTTATAATTTGTTATAAAAAGTTTTAGGTTTTAAGTTATTACTTGTTATGTTTATATTATTACACGCTTTATATTAGCTTCACCTGTATGTATGTATGTATGAATGTAACCGACTCCTTCGGACTCGATTTTGACCCACTTTAAACGGACAGATTTAATTCAAACTTTGTACACTTATAAAGAATCAGCGACAATATAATAATTTCATAGGTTTATTTCGAAAAAACAATGATTTTTTTTTTAAAGTCCACAAAGCAATACGATTAAATTGAGACAACACGTATTGCTGCTAGGACTAAAAAGTGGAAAATAAATATAGTTTAAAAAACTATAAAACACGCTTGTAAAGCACATCAAACTAAAAAGTGAAAAAAAACCCACGCTTTTTCACAATAAAACCAGTATTTTTTGTTCATTACCATTTTCAGCCTAAATTAGGAATTATTTTTCACTTTTTAGTTTGATGTGCTTTAAAAGCGTGTTTTATAGTTTTTTTTAACTATATTTATGTTTTAGTATAGTTTTCTATTATATTAGTATTAAGTTACTGTAAAAATGGGAAATATGGAAACTTAATAAATAAATAATATCTTATACTCCTGAAAAAATTATATATTTTTAAAATTCAATAAACACGAACAAACTGCACATTTCGAAAAGTGTACTAAGCCGTTGGACTCGTCACTGGCAATAGAAATGTTAAAACATTGGTGTAAAGGGCAATCATAATGCTTTTGAACGGTACCTAAATTAATTAATGGTGTATGTATGTGCCCTTATAAAATGTAAATATTATGATTGCCATACATGACACACATTGTTTGCAACGTAATTGGCTCTCAAAACAAGCTATTGTTTATCGCTACGTTTTAAAGTATTTGAAGTTTGAATAATTTTGAAATGCGCTTATTTCGCGTAACGAAGTCGTTCTATACTTACTTTACATAAACAATTATTTGTTGATCACAGTACATTGAATTTTGAAGTGAAACTTCTTTAGGCGATTGAGGGTAAATTTTTTACGGAACGTCACGAACATGTGCAGCGTTTTTGTCGAAGAAAAGAAATTCTATTTTTATTTTATTATGCAAATATTAAAATTTTATAGCAATAACTATTGGACTTTATATTTTATGCAAAATAATTTATTGAAATCTCAAATGACGAATTGTAAAATTAAATTGGCACGTGTTTTTATTATCGAATAAATAAATGTAAAAATTAAAATCATAATTTGTATTAATTTTTGATACTTTTAATATTTTAATGACAATTAAATTGCTAATATATCTTCCGTTTTCTCTTTAGGTCTCGGAAATCTAAAGTTTTAGATTTGTATAAATATAAGACTTAAAAATTAGTTTGCCAAAAAAGTTTCACTTCTGACATGTGTAGGTACTTTGTACGCATGCACTTATTTCATGTGAAGCATGGTGTAATGGTTGTAATTTACAATATCCTTGTAAACAAAATAACTTAGCGATTAAAATGAGTAGCATACTTTCTTGCCAGTTCTTCGAGCCCGCTCTACGCCCTTGATTTGGTAACTGGATGTAGATTTTGTAGGTCTTATTTTTTTTTAATATTGAGGTTCGATAGTTAATATGATTAAATCAAATTAGATTAACTATGCCGTGATTGCTAATCAGCCTTCAAAATTTGCGTAAATAAATGTTATGCTCATTATGCGTTATTCATTTACTCGTTTTATGAAATAATATGACGTATAGCGAAGAATCTGGAATCTGATGCGGTTTAAAAATAGTATATATATATATAGTATATATTAAAAATTTGGCTTAAAAATTAAAATACAATCAAAAAACAGCGAATCACAGCCTTAAGTCTTTAGATGTTGCAGCGTTACGTCTGAGGAACTATTCTTATTATTAAGGCTTTATTGCTGACACCCAGTAGATAGTACCTAGTTACATAACCTAGCTTAATCTAATACATCATAAGACCCGTTTTTGGTAATTCAGCCATTTCCAGCTGCTGCTTCCATTCTTTTCTGATGTTAGCTCTTCTTGTCCAAGTTTTGCCTCCTATTCTCTTTATATCGTCTGCCCATCTCTTGCTCTGTCCTCATCTTTTCCTTTTTCCATCTCGTGGTTGTCATTCTGTAAATTTTTGTCCATTTCAACGTGCTATCTCTTCATGTGCCCGGTCCAGCGCCATTTCAATTGCCTTATTTTCTTTATAATGTGCTCTACTTCGGTCGTTGATTTTATTTCTTCTGCTCTTTTTCGATGTCTCATTAACTATTCTAAATTACCTCAAATGTATAACGTTGATTCAAATTTCTCATAAATACTTCCATAGCTACAAGTTTACCACATATAAAAGTAATGCAGAATTTATATCAGCATAATACATAGCACAAACAAACATCGTTTGTTTATGAGAAACACAAACATGTTGGTTCTGATTAAACATGTCAGTTAACGTTGTGTTTAATACAAATGTTAATTGGAAGCGTTTAGTGCTTATGTGTTAAATAGCACTTGTTAAATTTAACACTTCAATACTCTGTGGGCGCTCTTAGCCTATTCGTAAGCCACATCGCAAATAAAACATTAAAAGTATTCTTCAAAACATATAGAGGTACGGAACATTCCCTCTACTATGGTATGAATGAACGTGTAATAAACCCCCAACAAGTGATGGGGGTTCTCATTCGGTGTCATGGCTGATGATGTGGGCTCGATAATTTAGTCTAGTGATTAGCGGATCATAAGGTCTTAGGTTCATATATCGTTGGGTCAAAAATTTGACGAACATCCTTGCGATGTGTCAGAAAATTACTAAAGCAGGCACACTTTTGTGACATTCTGGTGGTTTCGTATATCTGTCCTTTAAGTGTATAATAAATAATGAAACAAACAGTGCAATTGTCGTACAAAGCATAATATCTTCTGCATACATGAATATAGCAATGAATTTTAATTCATCTATTGAGTCTCAATAAAGAATAGACGTCGTGACCGAAGCGTCCTGTAGAACGGTTGTTGCTCCATAGCTGATAATGACAATAAGATAAAGTGTTTGGATTATGAAAATCAAACATTTCGCGCAGTACTCTCTTATTTCTTGAATACTAGTTATTTAATGTTAAAACATGATAGAAAATTGTATATGACGAAAAACCATTATCGCATAGTCGTCAATGACCTGTTCCACGAGAACAAAATAAACATTAAACACACAGTTTGGCGCCTTCTCTACAGAAATATAAATGTATCAAAATATAGAATCGATCCATAATGCCGCTCAATTATCGTCGAAGACAGAAAAATCAAAAATCGTAAAAACCGATAAAGATTTTTATTATTTTTTACGTTTATGAAACCAATTTTGCATTGACTAATAAAATTGGGCCAATTTCTTAGTCAATTGCTAGTTTGCTATTAAGCAATAACATATTTCATTATTCATATTCGTTATTAATCGACTTTAAAAACTCACCTACTCAACGTTTTTATACCAGATTTACCTTGATCTTTACGCCATTTTAAGGAACTGAATATGATAAAAGAAAAGGAATCGTGGCCCCACATGTAAATATGGTATTTACATATATAAAGAATTAAATCTTTTCAGTCGTATGTGCAATTCTCAACGGTATTCGAATCAGTGATGTCAACTTGGGAGATTTCCCCCAAATTAAGGGTGAATCAAGATGTCCTGGGAGGTTTTTAGGGGATACTTAGGAAGGACACTTGCCTTTAAAGATCAAAATATTTATTTCCCACATAATTATTCTTAAGAGTTACTACTAATACGATAGAACTACAAGAACGAAACATGAGGCCATAAGGGGTATAGCGCTGGGTACACATACGAATATGTAATTTCTTATTTAATAATACGCTTAGAAAGCATATTTTCAAGCAAAGCATTTGATAAGAAAATCGATAACAAATTGCATTCGATTTTATGAGTTATATTGAGTTGTTTAAAATGTTTTGCACTTAAATCTATGCTATATATACGTTCTTATTTTACTTGTAACTGTTCTGAATCGATAACAAAATGAAGCTTCTACAAACAAAATACGGAGACGCTTATACCCAAGCCAGAACTAATACTTGTTTAGTTGATAAATATTGTGTTCTACTTATTTAAGTGTTCGCGAATTTTTAGTGCGTTTATTTAGGTTGTGATACAATTGAACGTATATAAATATGTTATTTAAAAATGGGAAAATGGGTTTGCCCATGATAACTTTGATTGATAACCAACGACAGTAAGGTGTACTATAGTTTTAGCACGAAATCTACACTAGTCATACAGGGGAAACTTTTGCTTGTTTATTTATATTAATTTCGAATTCAATAGATTATTTTTCGTGTAATAGTTCGATAATGCTACTACTAATCTAACGCCGGCAAAACGGTGAAACACATTTGTTGATTGTATGAGTACGTTTCTTATGCAAATGAATAGAAACTATACAAAGAGATTGAACACCTGGTCCAAGTAGTGTTACTTATGAATTAAAAAAAACCTATAGTTCTAGTAAAATTTTATGTTAAATATTCCTTTGAATTTGTCCCCAAAGAGTTACTTTTAGTTCGGAATTTTTGAATAGATAATAATTGAAATTAATGGATAATTTAATCATAGCATAACGCGATAACATTATAAACAGTTTTAGCATTTACGATAACGTTATTTTAAGCAAATTAATGTTGATAAGCATATTAATTTGTATATCTGATAAAAAAATTAACTATTTATTCAATAAAACGATTTTACGCATTGCATATTTAATTTTAATTATAAATCTTACTGTCAAAATCTCTTTCCAGTAATACAAACACATAAATGTTGCCGTGACACTTTCACGTCATAACGCCCATTTATAACAAAATAACTGGTTTTTCTGCGACATAGTGGCGTAACTAACACTACAAATATTAAAAAAGACGACTTTTCGCATCTCATTTACTGACAGACATTTAATGAAACAAAAGAAATGTTAAATTTGATCCTTATACACGTTTTAAGAAATCTTAGAGTTCTTTATTATCAAGAATTATGTGACCATAAACACGACCATAATCTACAGATTAAGCATTTAATTTACGACAAACTATTTTACATCAATCCCAGTGACGCTGAATTTCATATGAACTATATTAATAACGTGATTAAAAGCAATTAGTTATGCAATATACAAGAACCTACCTTTACGCACGAGCACTAAATCCTTTTTTCATCACAGTTTTGACAGTACATAAACTTTTACATAATTCGTTTTTTTAACTTTTCCACGTAATTAGAACGTTATAGAATATGAAACGTGCGCCATTGCCGATGATATGTACAGAACTGAATTCTCAATTCTGTTTTCACTTAACTCCCGCCCGCCCTGTGCCCTTAGGCAGTTTGGCCCTGCACTCCTAATTCTTAAGACGAAAACAAAGTAGTAATTCTGTTAGCCTTAGCAGAAATAGCGGTTACATAATATGTAAATAAGAAACTAGAATTGTATTAAAGTACACTTTTTTAAATACTACATTTACCATTAAAGTATTGAATTTCTGACATTTTATTTTAGTCTCCATGTATATTGTAAGTGTTGGCCTAGTGGCTGCAGCATGCGGTCTTATCTTTGAGGTCGTAGGTTCGATCCCCGGCTGTGCACCAATGGACTTTCTATGTGAACGAACGTTGAAGGAAAACATCGTAAGGAAACCGGCTTAGACCCAAAAAGTCGACGGCGTGTGTCAAGGACAAAGGGCTGATCTCCTACACTCCTACGATCCTACTACTCCTACTTTTATCCACCCATAAAACAAACAAATATATACTTATTTACGTTTATTTCTTATTTTTAACTTTTAATTTAAATCTATTTATTATACACCGTTACACACAATTTACTCACACTTCTAACTCTAATATTATTATTATTATTTTTCTACTTTGTATTATAATTATTTATTTTATTTTATTAGAGGCGCAAACTAGCTGCTATGGTCTCTGGCAGAATGACCAGCGCTGTGGAACTTTTTGCTCCTCAGCATAATGCTGAGCCAGGGCCAATTACAACCACAGTACACACACATTGCACACTGGAAGCGAACCGAATGGCAAAAGAAAATTTCTTAATTTTAATTTTTAATTTTATTCTATTTTATTTTATGTTTTCTTTAAGTATTGTTATTTTGTGTGTTTATGTGTGTGTTTTTTGTTTGTAATAAATGTTATGTCTATGTCTATGTCTACATGCCTATTAGATTCACAAATGATCATGAAACATATACAGAAATCTGAGGCTACCTAAAAACTGGTATATTTTAAGTCCCGTAACTGTCAACAGTCATTTGTTTCATCCCACATACCTGGAACACCTGTGTTTACAGATTCCTCGAAACTATTGTTTTGCCGGCTATTGAACTTAGGAACTCCGTCAGTGCATTGAACAAACTAAAAAGTTGGAACTTAAATTGTAATACCTAAATAAACGGTACAATTAAGGATTTATGCTGGCTGAAATAAAACAACTACTTTTATTTGTATATCTACAGTCAATCTTATGTGAAATCTGTTCATATTGACAAAAATAATGTTTTTATTCTTGTACTACGGTACTTGTCAGTTTTACACCTAGAACGCATATTTGGACTTTCAATTTGATAGCGTTGTTGGGTTAATTGGACTTACTTTTCTTATACATTAAAAAGGTAACAGAATATTATTATTTTAATTAAACTGGTAAATATTATGTATGCTATATCGTCGCTGTAGAATGGATAACCCCGTATGTCCAGAGAACCAAACATTACAGGATACGAAAAAAAATGAATTAATTTAATATCGACAAAATTCGTTAATACTTAAATTATTATTATTATGTGATTTTGTCCATAGTTTTAGATGGTAAAAAGGACATATTTATTAATAACATAAATTAGTCCTTACTTTATGATTATACCAGTTAAATAACATAAGAGTCTAAGAATAAAAAATAAATGATGTTTTTGACATACGAGGACATATCATTCTACACAGACGATATAAAACATTTTCTTACCTTCATATGAAATTTCTAGGTACTTAGCACACATACAGCCGTTTCATATAGAGAGCACTAAACGATATATTTGTTCCCCAAGGGGCTTCAAAGTTTGCGAGGTACGCGTGGCATCTTGTAGTCTACATAAAGTTGTCTTTAAGCTTATGACATTACTTCCGTGTCAAGGTTGTGAGGCACGCCGTATCTTCGTAACATATACATATGTATAAACTAAGTACCGCGTATATATTTACAGCCGCTTTAATTGTTTTATAGGGTATAAACTTACAGAAGGGATCAGTTTACACGGAAGGGATATATAATCTATATATATAATCTGTTTTTCTTTATAATATAGTATTTTAGTTTCAAAAATTTTTAAGCTACTATTTCGTTATACCATTGGAAGACGGGAGTACCCAGATGTACAGGTCTCCCTAGACTTAGTTCAGAGGCTCCAACATCTATTAAAAATGTAACTTGTTATTGAATAAAGATTTTTGTTTTTTTTTAATTTCGAATTTGAATATGTACGTTATTTGATATTCCTATATATAAAATTCTCGTGTTACAATATTCGATCTCATACTCCTCCGAAACGGCTCGACCGATTCTTATGAAATTTTATATTCATATTCAGTAAGTCTGAGAATCGGCTACTATCTATTTCTCAAACCCCTAAGTGATGTGACCACCCCAAATTTTTTTTTAGTTTTTGGATTTTTTTTGTTCTGTTTTATGATACAGCACAAAAATACATACAACTACTAATTTTCACCCCTCTACGATCAACCCCTATTTTTTATTATTGTAGATAGTTATTTTTATTGAACTTAAAACAGAAACAAATAAGATACTATGGCAAAACAAACGTTTTCCGGGTCAGGTCTCATAAACAATAAACTACAAGCTCCCACCTTTTCAGAATGCCAAATCATAAAATGACTGCTTCACGACTGATTTGAGAGCGACCGCCGATGTGAAAACCGCTGTGTGAGTTCGAAAAGTGAGTTACAGAATCGCAGGGCAGCTTAGTTATATTATAAGATTTTTTTATTTAAACTTAACCATAGAACACTGCTAACCGTATGCAAAGATTTTTCTTCCATCGCATAAAAGGATGCCCACATATCAGAAATTGTCAAGATAGTACGATAGCTTACTTGTCTAAAAATTAAAGAAAGTAGTGTAGATATAGGGTTGCACTATGCCACAATGAGGGGTTACGGGACTGTAGACCAAGAAAGGAGCATAGACAATTTTTAATGATAAGTTATGTCAATCACCGCACGCGGCAAAAGAGCAGCTGAATACAAAATAGATTTTAAATTTATTATCTTTTATTGTCTCTGAACATAGTTCTGAGCTATATTTTTTCTGTTTATTTGTCAATCTCAAAATTATGAATAGAAATGTGGATACATTTTTTAGTTATATTTATTTACGATTATTTTTTGTATTTATTGCTCAAGTTGAGAAATAGTACAATATCATTTTTGTAAATAAAAAGGTGATGCCTTAAAACACAGCGCTTTATTCTTATTTTCTTTGTTTATGCAAAAATTTAAAAGCATATACATGCACTCAAAGTACTGGTGAAAGTCGAATTGCAATTCAAAAAACAACTCATAGATTTATCTATAGTTCTTAACTGGAAACTTGAATTTGAAGAAAGACAATTTTAATCGGTGCGATAAATGTAGATATGCTAATCTGTAAATAGAATTAATTAAAATGGAAGAAATAAGAAGATTATAAATAATCTGTAGAATCAAAAGAAATTTGAAGATTATAAATAATCTGTAGAATCTATGTAGCAGAAACGGAGTAATATTTAGTATAGTAGTATAGTATATTTAGTTCCTATTAAGATTAGATATGAATTTATATGTAGGTATAGATAATATTTGTCTCTGGTTACAATTTACAAAGGATCGGATCTAGAAGGATCCGACTACTTAACATTTATTGTGCACGGTATACCTATTGGCAAATTGTATTCACAGCATTGAAATAATAATTTAATTCGTCAGAACCAAACTGATTTAAGGCAGGACAATATTGTAAAATGCGGCCTTGTTGGAACCCGAGGTGGTTTAAGTGGGCAAAAAAGGACATTACTTTAATTCACAATAGTGAAACATAGTAGTAATCTCGTACAGTGTGTTTTTTGTTTTACAGCCCGTCTAACAGAAAAGCGCTTTGGCGGCTTTTGGAAAAGTAAGACATATCAGAATTTTATATACAGTTTTATTAATCTATGAAGTAATAATAAAAATAATTAAACATAAATAAAAAGAGCATTAAAACAAATTTAAAAAGTTTAAAAAGTTAAAGTTTTTTAAGTCGAATTGGTTCGGATATACTTCAGTGGGCAGCTGGTTATAGAGGTGGTGCGTAGCAAAAACAGTCTTAAGAAACGCTCAGTTGTGGAACGACGGACGAGGAGGTGATACGGATGGTATTTTGTATTCTACCTTGACGTCCGATGATAAAATGATGAAATATACACCATATGTTCAAGTTCCTAGAATTTGGTAAATGTCAAGCGCGATTAAATGACTATTCAGTAGTCAGCGTGAACGCGCCATGATTGGTAAATCAATGCTAAGTAGTGTTAACGATCTATTGTCTATGGGTGCCCCGTGAGGCGACTGCCGATAAGTGCAATCGGAGACCATTAATAACATTATTAATGTAAAATACATCGTAATCTATATAAAATTCTCGTGTCACAATGTTCGTTCCCATACTACTCCGAAACGGCTCGACCGGATTCTAGCTAGATGAACCTCCCATTAAGGAGAAACGAAGTTCTCGACGGTAGCTAGCATACTATAAACTAAAATACCTCGGCCGCGATTGAATGAACTTGAACCCTAATCGTTGAAGAGCCTGCCAACGAAATCTACGCGGGCGGAAGTTAGTAAAGAAATATGCCAATCAATGTTACGAAAAGTCATAGTAATAATTGGTCAAAGTTTTCCATAGCTCATTCGTAAGTATTTTTCTTGGCAACTAAATTATTATCGTTTTTGATATTTTTGATCCTAATACAGGTTTAGAGATAGCAAAATGTATAGTTAAATTGCAATACATATATATATAGGTAGGTAGGTAGGTATAATAATTATTAATTTGGACGAAAATAGATGCTCTGGAAATTTGGTGTTGATGTTGGATTCTTAGGATTGCCTGGACAACTAAGCATAATAAAGTGTCCATACTAAGACGGATACAGGTGAAAAATAGTCTTTAGACACTTTGTTACCAACGGATCCCGAGTTGACTATGTCCAACACCAACACGCAGAGGTCAAATATAGAACACCTTGTGACTGATAGAGTGGAGGGCACCAGACCCCTACTCGCTGGCTCAAGTATCCAGGCGCAAAGGCTTGCTGAAGACAGGGGAAAGTGGAGGAAGTTGTCACTTATAATATTATTCACATCAACGGTGTATAAATAAAACGAAGTAGTTAAAAAGATATATTTATATTGTAACATATATTTTTAAAGTATAAAAAATAAATCATTAATAGATCAGTCGAACCACAGTTAAACATGGATAATAGATTGACATAGCCGTATGTCCGTCAAGTATTCGTTTACGTCAATACGATAATGTCACTTTTGACAGCTCCAATTTCATACATTTTGTTTATTGTAAAATTTACCTATACTTGTTCTGTGATGGCGAGTACTATTCGAAATATAATATCTGTTTGTTTAAGATCTCGTTTAAAAAAACCCACGAAAAGCTACTTAACATTTCCATAATATTTTGTCCATTCTATTACGTACGAATTAAATAAATAATTAATATAATTCTTGGTATTGTTCTAGCTCTCAGCGGCTTACTAGTACATGCATTGCTTTTAAATGAATAAAATGTTTTACAACACTATAAATCTGCCATAACAAGTGCGCATAATGCATATAATGGCTCACTTAAGTAATAAAATCATAAAATCAAATTGAATACATTGAATACATATAACGAATTAAAGTTGCATATTACTTTATTCAAGTTTGACCGATAATGTCTTTAATTGGAATCTTTGGTATTTAACTTAGTAAATAATTAACGATTAAACTATGTACTCTGGTTAGGCGTTAATGTCTGAAAGATATTTTTGTACCAAAACTCCACAGTTTTTGCCCAAGCCCCGAGAGTGGCGTCGTCAAGATGTAACACTTCGATGAACATGTTTACTATAACACCTTTTAAATCCTGCAAAAAATAATAAATATTACTGAGATGACCTGGCTATGTTCACCGTTTATCCAAAATATACGCTGTATAGCAGTGATTCCCGACCTTTTTTGTGTCATGCTTTTGTGCTAAATTTCCAAAAATGTCAATTTTTTAGTTTTTTTTTTTCGATTGCTTCCCTTGACAATCAATTGAGGCGTGGACCCCACGTTAGGAAACACTGTTCTACAGTATTATGTTAGAGATATTTCCTTAATATCTTTCTAAACGCTAGGATAGGTAGTTTAACGCAACCAGTATCGCCAATCGAATTTGTATAGTAATTGCTACAAGATAAGCAATGTAGAGTTTTATGCGACTGCGACGTCCACTAGCATTCGTAATTGTGTATCAGTCAATTCAAAGAGTAATTTTGGCAGGGCACTAAGATGTTCTTTGTTAAAACAACTTCCTTGCCTCATTGTCACTTTTTAAGGTAGAATTTTAGTCATCAAAAATCCAAGAATGGTGACGATATTAAAAGGATTAATTCAAATTAATACGAAACTTATACAATGGATTTTGAAAACAATAGAATTACAGGTGTCAGTGACAGATCCCGAAATAATTCCTAGAAGGCTTTTATGAAACCTACAGTTAATTAAAGAAAGCGAGTATAATAATAACAGCGTGTCTTGTACATACATGGAAATGTGATTCTTGAATTTTCCGTCGTCCATGAGATTCGCCAAGTTTGTTCATCATTACAGCCACGACTTCTGGCTGATGGAGATTGACAACCGCCTGGTTTAATGCAGACATTAGGTTGATAACGTGAGCCTTAAATTGTATGTTTGTGTTATATTCATCTTCGGGTAGTTTCTTTATCATTTTGAAGAAGTCTAGGGTTTGTGGGTGCGCGCGAAATAATCTGTAATTCAAAAGAGTTTTTTTACGTAAGAATTACGCGACACAAACTATAATTTAATGTAACTAATTATATGGAAAGGAACATTATATAATAAAATAATACAATAATCTGGGTATCTCTTTGGAATTGGCTTTCAATTTAAATGAGTTTATCAGTTACACTTTGACTCTTAGAAAACGTAAAGATAGTAAGAAAAGTGTTCTCGCTAAGAGATAATTTTTGAAGTAGTATCACTATTTTTTTTCTAGCCCCATTTGTGCTATAAGGGTCTTTTCTTTGCAATTAACGTTTACATGTGTACTAAAGGAAATACCTACGTCGTAAAAAGCCAGAAACCAAAAAAAATTTTTCAGGCTGTTTCAGCCGTGCACCACCACTATGTGAAACCACTATATCCATGTCAGACTTGACATCAGATTATTAAGACATCAGATTATCAGATGATTAATATATATTAATTAAGACGTGTATCGGGGATAGGTTCAGGAGTCGCGTTTCGAATAGAAGGCATTCGATTTTAATAAAGCGTTATTATAAAAATGTGTCTGCCCTAGTTCGGCTTCGGAAGTTCATACATCAAAAGATCAATAATAATCTCAAGCAATCAATTGTTTGTAAACAATTACTGCATTTTATTTATTTACCGTTAACGTCGATTCGCTAACCGTCTAACATCTACTTTGATGTTACCTATAAAAGTCGAAAAGAGAGCTATAAACATTTTATAGTAGCATAAAATGAAAAGTATCCTATTGCGTGTGTGAATGACCTAATGAATTTGTAAATAAAATGACTGGACTATGTTCAAATATTAGTATTAGATAACTACTGCGTACTTTTTAAATCGTTATAAAAGTATTGTACATCGTTGTAACAGTTACAGACCAAAAAATACATTTTTGTGGTTTATGAAGTATGACTTTCTGTAGCCTGTCATTGTAGTTCTTACAGTTGTATAAAAGAGAAAACACCGGTGGCGCTTACAAGCTTGTAGGTTTGTATCTGTTATATGTGTATAGGTAAGCAGCCTTCTGTACCAGACACGCGCCGTCGATTGTTTTTGGCCGTTTTTGTCCCTAAGGCATGCCGGTTTCCTCTGGATGTTCTACTTTACGATTGAGTTTTAAATGCGCAGATAGACAGAAAGCTACTCAGCTAGAGCTCCAACCTACGACCTCATGTATGATAGTCACATGCTAAAGCTGCTAGGCCAACACAGCTCTTATTATCTTCAAATTATAGCGTATACCTATACAAAAGTGATTTTATTTTTTATTTATTGTTTTTGATATCTCTCATTTGATTTTTGTTTGTAATAAATGTTATGTCTATGTCTAAAAGAGAGTAGTATTACATACCCATCACATGAATGTAAGATAAATCAAATATTCCAGACGGGCCGGTGACATTGTAGACGATTTCAAAGCAATGAAAACAAATTGAATCGAGCATCGGCATTGTTCGCCGGATCAATTGTGTATTCTGTACGAGGCGCATACTTTATTAATCTTATTCTCTCGTCTCCATTTTGTATTTCCTACTCTCTATTGAAGATTTATGCTTTGTTAAGTTCCTCATTTATTATTTTATAGCTGTTTCTGTGGAATGGAGTCAAGGCTTGTTTAAGGTTTTTAACAGCCTTTAGGAATTTAGGGAATTACCGAGTCCAAAGAGTGGGGACTTAGTCAAGCACAGTATATAATATATATAGCTATTTCAAAGATAAAGGCAAGCTAGGATTTCTGAAGATAACAATTTCCATAAGGTGAATGAATAGGTAGAGAAACAATTAGAAAGTAAAAACTAATTTAAATATAATTAAAATTTACCTTTAATTTTAACATTAACAAACTTATAATCCAGAACATTCTGAACTTATACAATGAGCGATCATTTTCAACTTTAGATTTTTCTAAAAAATATATAATATATATTTATATAACCTAGTTTTAAGTAAATAAAGTCCCTTTTTTGGAAATAGCAGATCAGACCCTCCCTTGCTGCTTTCCTTCTCGGCCACAGATCTGCCTGATCGCATGGTTGATAGGCTATTAGTGGTCCTATATTAAAAAAAAACTTTTGTGTGTGTTCGTGTTTTGTATAAGCTGCGATATGTGTAGTATATCTGCGAGTCGACCAATAGGAATGAGATTGAATTATATTTAGTATCGGGGAAATTGTCATTCGTATCGCTAGGGAAAGGACGGGATTTGCGACTGCGGAAACGTTGCTGCATCTGGCACAAGGCAAGACAGACTGTACGAGACTGACACCCAATAATGGAGAGTCACCTAAGTAAGAAGAAACCTTTGATCCAGACGATTAAAAAAAAAGTTATCGATAAGATTTTTAATCTATACATATAATATTCTAAGCTGTTCGTTTGTCTCGCTAAAATTCGAGAGTGGCATGACCGATTTTGCTAATATTGATCTTGAAATATAAAAAAACATACTAAACACGACAATTGAATTTTTCAACAACTGTTAATAGCTGCAAAATATTTGATGTCTTTTGTCAAACAAATATAAAATGGTTACTTGATTGTTATATTATTACTATAGATGGAAAATTTGGGTTTCTTCGGTCTGTTTTAAAAAGGTTGTATTAAGTTACACAAGTATATGTAGGTGATACGAAGTTCACCGTGTCTAGTTAGTAGTTAGTTCTTATTTCATATACGATGTTTAAATCTCTTTAAGTATAATCTGAATTTGCAATACCTTTTTAACAGTTCAGTGCCTGTAGCCAATTCGTTGGCGTATACTGGAGCCCAAGACTTCTGGACGGCTCGGATTTCTCGTTTGGTGAGTCCTGACGTGGGGTTAACTTCGTCTGGGTTACCACCCCATAATAAGTAACTTAGCCTGTTGCCCATCTAAAATAACTAAATGATAAACAACTAGTATAATTTATTATGAATGTCATATCGGTAGATATGTACACTTATAAAGAATTGGAAGGATATTTACTACCAGTTCCCAAATCAAGAGCTGGCAAGAAACTATCCGTCACTGTTTTTAATCACCCTATTTTGTGTAAAAGCAAATTGTAAGGAACTGCAACCATTACGCCTAGCTTCAATCGAAACTTAGAATTAGCAAGCAAAAAATATTGGTTGTTTGTAAAGTAGGTTTACGATCGAGATGTTTACGTGATAACGTCTTATTGGTGATATAAGTTTTTGGGAAGTAAGGAATTAATGAAGATAACAATTTTTTCAAATTTTAAATTACATCTATCGTTTTATTCACACTTTTGATGATAAATTTCGGGTGTAAAATGACAAGTTTACTTATTCGACTATGATATACATTTTTCTTCATACATTCACGGAATGACTGGCAGCGCTCGAGATCAGACGGGAGATCGGTCCGTCTCTCTCTCGTTATACCTGCTATCGCGCTCGTGAGGTTTTGGTGTGACACAAGTTTCTGAACATGTCACCCGACTAAAACGATTTTAAAGACGTTATCACGTCAATAAAAGTTATAATATTGTGAGAACAAAATTACATTTAAAATATTTAGAATCACGTTTACCAGAGGTCCTGTTATACTTTTCATACAAGATTATATTACATTATATTATTAATTACGACAAAGATAGTAGAAAAACCTTACGAAGTTTAGTTCACTATTGGAAAGCCTAAATAGTAATATCATATACGTCCTGGTCAATCTGATTATTTTTGAAGTCGGTTCACAAATTATTTTAAAAGGAAAATGCGGCATTACTTGATCATTATATGATGAAATATTTTCTTTGAGATAACAGGAAATAGTAACTGATAACCCTTCATTAGGTTAATAACAATTATCTCTTCACAAAACATATTTATGTTTTTTATTATAATGCTTTTATTTTTTTTATTGATCAGCTGCTTACTGAACCCACGTTGTAGATGATACTAGGCTAGTCAAAAAAGCATTTGCGTTGGTACTATGTAACCTCAATGCTCGCGATTCCAATACGTTAATAAGTACGTAACACAAATCGACGTAAATCTAAACAATTGAAAAACGCGTGGTAATCTCAATAAAAAGTCGGAATCACTATGGTTACAAAGAATCAGCGCTGTCCACAAGTCTCATAAAATAAAATAGCAGCTATATTTGTATTCTACAGCGTATTTAGGATATATTAAATCGTTCACAAAGTCTGTTAATATCGCTTAGAACAATAATGTATCGATACACATTTCTTACTGTACTAAATGGTTAAGTAGAAAGTCTAAATAAAAGTTGAATATGTTTTATTATGACCCATAACAACCTACATTTTGGCAGTATTTTATTCAGAACTTGTTGGGACTTTGATAATACGGAAGCAATTATTACAGCAGATAGCACAGTAATCTATCAGTAATCGATGTTCAAACATTTTTGAATTTAGAACCCTTAAATAAACCGGAAAAACTACGACTAACAATGTTAGATTATATAAAAAGAAAACATTGCATTACATTTGGCGATTTTCCAATTAATTCAACAAAGTTAGCTTACGGTTAAATAGTTTAGATTTTATAGTAACTGTTTGATGGCTAATACTATGTTGTTTAACCGCAAACAAATATAACCCGGCCTCGAATGTGCCAATATTTGTCGATACTACAAATTGTTCGGTCCGGTAAATTTAATATGAGTTAGACAAAACAATCTATACAAAAAGGGCGATAAATGAAAAAGCTCCGTTGTATTGGTGACATTTTTGTTAGTTTGTTTTTATAAAACTGTTTTTGTGTTTAGAAATAGATATTTGGTTGGTCTGTTTGAATAAATAAATTATATAGTTTAAACGCAGCTCTAGAATTCGCGCCAGATGACACAGTCAATGAATTAAGATTGTATTTTAGTAATGTGCAATATTTAAATATCAGTTTTGCGCTCTTTTGTCTTTGGTAAAGCGTTCAGATATTGAACAGTAAGGTTTATATTGTCTTTGGGCTATATGCAATCTACATTCATTACCATAAAGCTACAAGCTTGTTGCTACGAAGCTCGACGATTTGAATAATGAAAGCTACCGGTATTTTATGATAAAAAGCAATTGTTATAAAAATATCATAAATGAATGTGTATCAGAGAAACAAACTGCAAGACTTTTAGAGAAGGGTACTACTTAATATCAAATTTAAAAACACGCAGTCCAATGATTGGGGAAGATTGTTTTAAACTCTCTGGTTATAAATAAATTTACATCATAAACATATTGACACCGGACAGTAATTTTTGCGGAATATATGTAAGTACTACGCGTCAATTGATGCTGTCAATCATCATTTCCATAGACTAATCATACCATAAAAACAAAATTCAAAATTTATTCAAACATATTGGTAACTATGTACACTTATGAACGTCAATATTAAAAAAAAAACAGATTTGTCAAATTGGTATTACTATATTTAGCTTCTATATTTACTTTAATGTGTAAGATTTGGGAACACTCTTATTTAAAATCATTTTTGTTTTTTCAACTGTTTCCAACACGTTCCCCACACACTCACTCATGCACCTGAGTGCATGTGAGTGAATGAGTAAGTCTGTGGGTGAATGTGTGTGAGTGATGGAATGAAATGTGTAACTACATATTAGGTCTCAGGAGCATCTCCAACACTGCGTAAGGTGTGTTCATAAGCCGGTGAGCGGGTAGATATGAAGCAGCCTGTTTAATCTATTATAGATAGAGTCTGCCTACATATTGCGTCTGGCGAAGTCCGCCGCGCCGGTCCGACCGTAAAGACTGCTTAACGGTCGGACCGGCGTCAACATTCCTATAATTTTTTTTGATATAATCTAACGTTCATAGTAAATTTAAGTCTCTTTATCAAACGAACTTTTAAAAATAAATCCGATATCAAACTGATTTATCAGTGCAAATACGCAAACAATTGATTGTTTAAAGAAGTCATGTGGTCATGTATGTAACGTGATTCGTATGTTTGTTTAGTAAATAATTGTAATCATTGAAGACTTACGCAAACTTAATTAATAAGATTGTAATATTTACTTCTTAGTATAAAAAAATCGGTCATACAAGCTCTGGAACTTGTAATCAGTTGTTGTTTTAGACTTTTTAATTGCCAATTTAATTAAATACCATAGTGACTCTATATAAATTACAATTTATTCAATTATTATTTTAAAAAGGCTATTTTCTATAGTTTCAGGAGTAAGGAACAATATACTTAGCCGTTTCTTTTTAAATATACATATAAATTATGTTAATGCATTATACATTGCTTCCCCGTTTAATACAAGTAATGTAGTTATATACGAATATTTTCTATTATTAGAGGTGCCCGGAAGATAAAGAAGAAGAAATTCGCTTAATTTAATTTTTTTATATTCTGTAAATCCTTTTTATATTGTGTAAATAAATAAATAGTATATATAAATATAGCAGTGCCGGATTAGCCACATAGCAAGAGTAGCAAATGCTACGGGTCCCGCGAACTTAGGGGCCCCGCTCTCCAACGCCAGACTGACCGTAATAAAAAAAGTATTAATTTAGATAGGAGCGTAAAATATCTTACATATACCTTTAACGCGCAGCGCTTTGTCTATGCTTCACTTCAAGTTTAATCGTAACAATAAGTACGTATTTAGCTTTTTAACGTTAATTTTCAAATTTTAATTATAATCGATATACGTACTTATTTAGACTAGCATGTTATTTGTACCCTTCAGATTTTTATTTTTATATAGGTATACATTTATTTTGCAAGTTTACGTAGCCGAGATTATATTTTTCTAATCGATTTTAATATAATATCGATTAGAAAAATTTCGAGGAAACAGGCAACCTAACCAAGGGCCCCTAGGCAGAATTTGCTACAGGCCCCGCGCTGGCTTTATCCGGCACTGCTATATAGTAGAATTCACTTTAAAAATCTCCATAAATTGTTTTTTTTTATATTAACATGGTAATCTGTAAAAAATGGCGGTCTAAAAATCTAAAAAAATTATAAAAAAAACAATCTAACCAGTGAAATATACCTACAAAACAAAACCATGAAACATACACTTTAATTTCTAACTTAGGATTATATAATACATACGTTTTTATATCACGAAATCACGACTCTTATGAAACGCGTTACGAATAAAACTGATCTCGATGGTCATGACTTGATGGCATTAAGATCTTCTTATCGATATGCGATATAGGGTCCTAGGTCATTGAAATCGTCTAAGCTGTCATAATTATAATTATATTAATTTTACTATCACTATTATTTGCCCTATGAGTGTCTCAGATATTGAAGAGTTTAATAATGACTTAACTAGACTTTAGATTCAACAAAAATGTAATTTCCTTGTCTTTCCTGTGGAAAACAAATAATAAACAAAAGCGTGCTTAGACAAACGTTGATGTTACAGATAAACTAACGTAGTTGCTAGCAGTCCCAGCCGAGACAAAAAAAAATCAGCGTTGCTACAACCTCTATAGGTTTTGGCCTCAGTTTTCTCAATCTGTTTCATGGTCATTTTTTAATCTAATAGGTGATCAGCCTCCAGTGCCTGACACGCCGATGACTTTTTGGGTCTAAGACATGTCGGTTTCCTCACGATGTTTTCCTTCACCGTTCGAGCATATGTTGAATGCGCAATGTCCATTGGTGCACAGCTAGGAATCGAACCAACGACCTCAGGTATGAGAGTCGCACGCTGAAGCCACTAGGCCAACACTGCTCATATACATAATATATTTAGCGCATTATATTATATAGAAACAAGATTTAAAAATAAGAAATATATGAGCAAAATACACAGCTTTAGAGGTGAAAGAGATGAAAACCCAATATTAAAATGTTTTATCACATCGCTGTAGAATACAATTACAAAATCCGTCCATATTATAATCACTTTAATACTGCACTTCGGAAGTAGAAAACCAATCAATAAAAACGTTGTTTACGTATCTCAGGCACAGAATGAAATATAAAGCAGTTGCGACTATTTATTATTATGCACAGTAACAGAAATGTAGTTAATAGTTTGATTAATAATTGTAAATACACCTCTTAAGGAAGATTCCATCTTTATGGACGGCAATGCTCGCCCGCACCGTTCTGGTGACGTGGAAGCGTAGAAGCAAGAAGTTGGAATTAGAAGTTTAGATTGGCCAACTCGAAGTCCTGATTTAAGTCCAATTGAGCTAACTGGGGTGTGCCAAAGCGACGAGTAAGATCAAAAGTTATGCAAAAAAGCTCCCTTATGTTCCTTAAACTTTATCAAAAACATTGTGGAAAGCGAGTCCAGAAGGATTCAAGCTGTGGTTTAAGGTTTTGGGTAACACTAATTATGATTTGTAACATTATTTAATCTACAAAAAAAAACTTGTCTTTATTGCAAACCACTTCTTATTTTTTGGCCGTGTACATCGGTTTTAAAGAACTCAATATAAAATGTTTTTGCCAGAATTCACTTCACGCGTATTTACATTTTAAATATAGATTATAAATATACAGACTACGTCAGAAAATTAAATTTTATTCAATTAACTGATATCGACCTTATAACGTAAATTTAATAAAGTATATAAAGATTACGTACGTGAAACGCGGCCTTTGAAATATGGACAAGGAGATATTTCGGAGATTAACTAACCTTCGGTAATTCGACAACCACCGCTAGAGAGAGATTTCAACAAAACTTTACACTTCGTGTACGCGATCGTAAAACATTACGCGACCCAATTATTACGGAATCATATCTCCATCTACGTATGTGTATTTACGTACCAACTGTTTTAAAACCACTTGGCATTTTATCGCTGTTGACCCCACAAGTTGAATTATGTGAATTATTCATGGCTTCTTACATAATACATCATTCTGTCAGCTTTCAAGATGCACATTTTATTGCGGAATGCGCATTGCGCTGTGTTTAAGTTCACTTTTAATCAACTGATGTAGCAAATACCATGGCACTTGACTAAATTAAAATGTTATTTTATCTAGATTCTAAACCGTTGTCAGCGATTAGGTTATTAAGCTACACAATCCTTTATATTTTAAATTGTATTGTTTTGTTTAAATCGGTGGCACTACAACCTTTTTAAGCCTAGGCCTCAGATTTCTGTATCTGTTTCATGATAATTTGGCAATCAAATATGCAAGTTATGATTAGCCTCTTGTGCCTGACCCACGCCGTCGACTTTTTGGGTCTAAGGCAAGCCGGTTGCTGTGACATGATTTTCTTCACCGTTCGAGCGAATGTTAAAATAGAAAGAAAAGCTATTGGGTGCATAGCTGGGGATCAAACCTACGACCTTCGGAATGAGAGTCGCTGAAGCTCACTAAGGCCTACACTGCTCTCTTGTGTACACATTAATTACAATTAAAATCATTGTAACATGAAAATTTTTGTAATTATTAATAACAAATTTATAATAACGTGAGTTATGTGACCTAATATTAATTAAGTTACATATACATATATATTTTAGTTAATATTTAAAAGCGTAAACAAAATGTAATAATAATCATCGCACAATTGAAGCCAATATAAGCTCTTTAGTTTTTACCATACTCATCGATTGTACTTTAACATTCTTGTTTCCGATAATTTTCAATAACATAAGTGTCACTTAGATTAACGAACTCTTCAATACGTCAAGTTAGTTTTTTGTTAATCCAGCGTCGTAACTCCACTACCCTTAATGCTATCTTAGTTATAAGCTCATGTTTTAAACTATTAAAGCCACTTGTTGCCCAGCTTCAAACAAAGTAATTAATTTAACATATATCTGAACATATCCAAACAATAACCGCCACCGAACTTAATTCGTGTACGCAACTGGAACCTCTATAAATGCGTAACAACTTAATATTGTACTAAAATTTATAGTGTAAAATTTGTTTTGAAAGAGCTGAGAACCCTGACTCTGATCTTTTACGTGATAGGCTCCCTAAATCTTATAATAATTGTAATGCATATGTACTGTATAATAATTCATAATGTAATATGTATAATAATATATAAGTTAATAATTAGAAGCGCAAGCCAAATGTTAGGAAACATCGTATATTTGTAGCCCATAACATCGTATAATTGTAAAACGTCGGTTTAGTAATAAATGTGCCCTTTAGGTGTTCATACACTCATAAATTATTGTAATACTAGCTGACCGGGCAAACGTCGTTTTGCCATGTATATCATGTATAATAAAAAAATAGGGGTTGATCGTAGAGGGGTGAAAGTTAGGGGTTGTATGTATTTTTTAATGTTGTATCATAAAAAAATTAAAACAGAAAAAAAAATCTAAAAATAAAAAAAAAAAATTGAGGGGTGGACCACCCTTATTATTTAGGGGTGTGAAAAATAGATGTTAGCCGATTCTCAGACCTACCCAATGTGCTTACCAAATTTCAGAGGAATCGGTCAAGCCGTTTCGGAGGAGTATGCAGACTAACATTGTGACACGAGAATTTTATATATAAGATAATAAAAAAATAGGGGTTGATCGTAGAGGGGTGAAAGTTAGGGGTTGTATGTATTTTTTAATGTTGTATCATAAAAAAATTAAAACAGAAAAAAAAATCTAAAAATAAAAAAAAAAAATTGAGGGGTGGACCACCCTTATTATTTAGGGGTGTGAAAAATAGATGTTAGCCGATTCTCAGACCTACCCAATGTGCTTACCAAATTTCAGAGGAATCGGTCAAGCCGTTTCGGAGGAGTATGCAGACTAACATTGTGACACGAGAATTTTATATATAAGATAACATTGTCGTTTCCGATAATGTCGAATAGGTCAACTACATTTATATTCTTTATAGGTAACAGAAGTGTCACTTGGATTTAAGAACCTTATGACATATTTTAAATCTAGTTAGTTTTTTGTTAGTCTAGAGTCGCAACTCACAACCCCATTATTTTTATGTTAAACGATAAAAGCCAGTTGACATCTAGCTTCAAACAAAGTGTTTCATTTATTTTAACATCCCTCCAACAACAGCCACGGAACTTAACTCCCGTCTTAATTTGATGCCAACATTATTTGAGGGTTTGGAAAATACGTTAAGGTTATATGACTATATGTTAAACCTTTGAAAACATTAAATATTAAAATATACGAATAAAAATTGAAAATATAATACACATCTTGTTATTTTTTTCATATCAAATTAGGAATCTTATTATTTTGTCAGACAAAAGAAACATTGACATTAAAATCTCCTTCATGCGAACCGTATCTAACGCGGTAATGCAACGACAATATTCTTGTAATTTTGTCTCAAATTGAGGTAAATGTTATTGTCTCATGGTTAAATAAAAGGACACATTTAAAAATAAGGTTTATTATGTAAATTATTTTGTCAATATATGTAATTAGGAATATTTATACCATAGTAATAATACGGCTCAATCAGAACTTTGAAGTGTTCTAGTACTTTACGAATGACACTTATCTACTGCATGTATAGAAGGATGAAAAATTATTTGGATTAAATAATTATTGATTATAATTGAGGTATTTTTCACATTGTAGGTACACCGACCTAAAGACAATGAGGGCCAGTTACTGTGATAAAAACTGCATTTAAATTTGTAGCGTAAGTAGTAAAATGCGTAAAGTCGATCTAGCCTTAACAGATGGAAGAAAACTATTTGCTATGTACTATAAAATAAAAAATTACCTATATTAATTAGAAAGTTTAAATGTACATGTGACATATTAAAGCAATAATAAATAAATGTTTTAACGTTATTTAGTAAAAAACATAAAGGGCGTTAAATGTATGCATGCGCGAAATAGGGCGCTGCAACAACTAAGAAAGAATATGATTAGCCATAAAAAAACTCGCGCGTTGAGCAATGTTAGGCGTTACACAAGGAAAAATAATAGATGCTTAAATTATTAGAATTTGGCAGAAACAACAGTTCATAGTGTTTTGAGAACAGTTTTCTTACGTTTTTTTATTATTAAATCTAAATCAAACGTTAGATGTTCAAAATAACTGTCAGCTACTGCTACTGTGAACTGTCAGACACGCAGTCATATGTCAAATTCAAATTCATTTTGTTATGTGTCAGTTTACGTGCTACATTGGTTATCAGTTATCACGACTGTTTCAATTGTCAAATATCAATGACACTGAAGTTTGTACAATGTACAGTTGTCAGTTAAACATTCGACGTTATTTTGTTTTATTAAATCACAATTACATGGTTGTAGTTAATATAAATGCAAAATGGTAAATATAAATGAGACCGCTGTGAAAAATATTGGAAAAGTTTTAAACGACCCTTCAAGACCTATGAAAGAAAGATTTCGGGCTTTATTTACACTTCGAAACTTAGGAGGTAATACCGCAATAAATTGTATCAACGACTGCTTTAGCGATGATTCAGTTCTTTTAAAACATGAATTAGCCTACTGTCTTGGTCAGATGCAAGACAAATCAGCTATACCTCTTCTAAGAAATGTCTTGGAGGATAAAACTCAAGATCCAATTGTTCGGCACGAAGCAGGTTAGTTACATCAAAACATTGAAAGTCTCACGTATTCGATAATTTTGAGCTCATAGATAACAAGATTAATCATATTTTATATTATTCATTAACCTATTATTATTTTAGCTTTTATTTAGTATTTAGAATATGTTTGTGAACTAATTAATGTTTTAAATAACCTTAACAATTTGCCACTGCATAAGTGAAAATGTTAAGCTTAAATGGTGTTTGTTTCAAATAAAGCTTCTGAGACATATATAAATGCATATTGATTACATTATTTACTTGTGTTTAACAAAGTTGTAAAAGCAAAATCTTTTTTTTAAAATGTATATTACACTAATTAATCTAATTAGACTGAAAAAAAGCGTTTACCATTAGTGTACTGTTTAAAAATAATTACTTTAGATATGTTGATAAATGCTGGTGGCATTTTTTCACTCAGTTTCAATGGTAATATACTGATTAAGGAAACTACAGATTGGCTGTGAACTTTTGAAAATATACCCTACCCTTAGTTTTAACACTAAAGGTCACACTTTCAATTCCAGGTGAAGCATTGGGCGCTATTGGTGATCCACATCTACAGGAATTATTAGAAAAATATCAATATGATTCTGCAATTGAAGTAGCTGAGACCTGTCAGATAGCATTAGAAAGACTAAATTGGATTGGAAAACAGAATAGTGAGAAATTAAGCAGTAGTAAATTTCTCTCTATTGATCCAGCACCACCAAGTACTGAAGAAGATGTCAAAGTCTTAAAGAATACCATGATGGATGAAAGTAAAACCTTATTTGATAGATACAGGGCTATGTTCAGTTTAAGGAACTTGGGTACAACTGAGAGTATCAATGCTTTGGGTGAAGGTAATATTCACAATTAACTTTTAATGGTTTGATTACATATATTGAATTGACTTTTAGTTTTAAATTGATACAAGATATTTAGGCTTTTCTATATTTCCTAACACACAGTTAAAAGTTCCATAATCATTTTAATTGGTTTTTAAATAATAGGTAAGTATGAATATGTTTGATGTTATAGAAAAATAAGATCTACTTCATAGAGTGAGATGCAATACAAATAACTGACTATTATACTATACAAATTTTTGTAGTATTAAGTATGGTGCAGAGGTGCTTTACAAATTAATTTATACTTATAACAATAGATTATAGTATAGTGTAAAGTTTACATTTAAACAAGTATCATAAATTTGTCTCTCCCAAATTTACTTTTTGTATATAAGATGACTGTCATTCTTTTGAAAGCAAAAAGTAAAATTAAATAGCCTTGTTTTTATTTAATACCTATACAATGCGGACATAACATTTCTCAAGAATATATAATGCACATGACATGGCATGGCAAGAGAAACAAGATAGTAAAAAAGTACTAAACTGGTGACCAAGGTACAGCAAACGAAAAAGAGGGTGACAACTTTGAAGGTGGATAGACCAAATTAAAGAAACAGCAGGTGGTACATGGCAGAGAGTGGCACAGATCAGAGAGGAATGGCAGGCTTTGGAGGAGGCTTTTGGCCAAAAATGTGTTTAAATGTAATAGTATCTGAATTAAAAGGCTATTATTATTGTTATATAATACACAAATTTAATATGTATATACTTTACTAAATAATATCTTGTATAGTGAATTGTCCTTAGTTCTGATTAATATAAACCTTTTTTTAGGATTCAAAGCAAGTAGTGCTCTGTTCCGTCATGAAGTTGCTTTTATCTTTGGACAAATGCAAGATGAGCGTAGCATTCCATTTTTGAAACAAACACTTGAAGACACAGCTGAACATGAAATGGTGCGACATGAGGCAGCTGAGGCACTCGGTTCAATTGCTACTGCTGAATGTACAGAGGTTCTTAAAAAGTAAGTATTGTTTTTTTTTACTAAGTAGAATTATATTGAAAACAAATTTGTTTGAATTCCTGTTACTTCCTAATCAGGCATAAGGCAATTTTTGGCATTGATCATAAGTAAGCAGATTGGCTTGAAATTTTATGTTTAAGGCTAAGGGTCTATTTCACAATGTATGGATAAAGTATCAAATAGCTAAGCAACATATAAAATATTTGGAAGATAAATTGTGCTAATTGACACTTCATCGGACTCATAACTATCTGACAGTTGTGAAACGCAACAATAGTGTTTATCCTACCAATAAGTAATAAATAGCTAATTTGGAACTTATGTAGAACTTATCCGTACATTGTGAAACAGACCCTAACACACAATTTCCTCACATATCAGTGTCACATACATATTAATTATAAAACATTGATAATGATGTGTCAATAATTAAGTTTCTTACAAATTAAACGTAAGAAGACGGCGACCTTGTTTTATTATATTTAGATATATGGAACAACAAAGACTAATTGATGTGTTAAGATATAATTTTCATTTCCATTTTGTAGGTGTTCCTATTAGTGTTAATTAAGCTATTTTTTTGTAGACCATTGACCACTTCTTTGTATATTAATATTATGTATTGTCCTTATATAGTGTAGTGTTTAAAACGTATGCCAACTGGCTTTACAATAAAATCTTACATTGAAACAAACAAAATAACAATAAAAACTAATTGATACACTTTAACAGTCATGCTGTGTAATTAATAACTTTTGCTAATTAACAGAATTCTCACCAGCTATAAATATGTGATTTAAAATATAAATGATAACTTATTGCAAAATATTGGCATTTGAGGGGAAATTTTTATTAGCTAAGTTCAAGAAATAGTAGATTTAATGTAGTTTTAATGTTTCTTTACTTTAAGTAAATGTTACCAGTGTTTTTTGGATATATTCCACGGAAATAACTTAATATATGCAAACTAAGTGCTACAGGACTTATATACCCTGCAAGCAGGGTCGCTTAATATCAGGTGAGCCGATGTTAAGTGATATTACCGCCCACGGACACTCACAATACTTAAAGGCTCGCGAGTGCGTTGCCAGCCTTTTATATTTAGTGTGTTTCGGTTTTTTTATTTATAGTATTTTTATTATTTTAACTCTTTAGCTTATTTACATCTGGTTTGTGTGAAACGTATTTACATAGTACTTTAATTTTTTTACCAGTTTTGTGATTTTCTGTGATATATATAAAGGGAACTAGCAGTTAATTAATTTGAAATATTTTATCATATTTCAGGTACTTAAATGACCCTCGCCCAGTTGTGCGTGAGAGTTGCGAAGTTGCTCTCGATATGTCTGAGTATGAGAACAGTACGGAATTGCAATACGCTAATACATTGCTTTCTGTCGAGAGTTAGATTTTGTATAGAGCTATTCATAATGTTTGAAGACCCCTTATTCAAATTTCTGTTACTTTGACCATTAAGCAAGTTGATTCTGTGTCTTCTTGAAGTTTCTTCCCGGTTCGAACCCAATACCTAATACTAAACCTATACCGATATTTAATGTTTCTGTCTTACTTTCTATCACTTTGCAAAGGTGACAAAACACTACTTCAACAATTAATACTTGGGAACCTGATAGTTTAATTATTGCCAATTTTCTTTACATGAAGCTTACGATAGTTAATTGGTATATGTCAATACTGACTTATATGTGTGGTACATATTATGCATACGTTACTACACGAATACTATTCGAACCTACACGCCTACGGACTCGTGTTTAAGTTTTTCATATAAAATTATAGTATGTTATGTCGATTTTCATATTTGTACTAGCAAATATTGAGGCAAACAAAGTATTTTCTAAAAGCGGAACTTTGAATTATATTTTGTACATGAAATACTGATACTTAGTATTTTTAGTTTTATAAATTTTAATACAAGTGTTATTTACTATAATTTCTTGTTTTATTTATTACATTTAGTTTTAAAATGGTATTCTAAATAAGTGGTTGTCGGTTTCGTTGTCTAGTTGATAATATTTTTATGTGGATGAATGTATGTGACCCTAAAACAACATTTAACGTCAAAATATTGGTGTCTTGACACACCTTAATATAATAAGAATTTATAGGGAAACCATCTTGATTAGAAGTGGATATAGTATTGCCAAAGTTAGCCCAGTAGAATTACCCAAAATAAAATAACGAGTGCTACCAAGCTAGCCAACTCACGAAATTCTCATTAATTTCAATGAGAATTTCGTGAGTTGACTTAGTGGCTTCAGCGTGCGACTCTCATCCTTGAGGTCGTAGGTTCGACTCCCGGCTGCGCATCGGTCAACCAATGGACTTTTTCCCAAAAAATGATCTGATCGCGACAGATATTAGATTGACAAATAATCATGAAACAGATACAGAAATCTGAGGCTCAGACCTAAAAAAGGTTGTAGCGCCACTGATTTATTTCAACTTGCGACATTAGCAGTAGATTTTCACAGACATCGAAATTGGTCGTCACCATTAAATGACGACACTAATGAAATCGCTGCCACACCTATCAATTTCAATAATTGGCTATCAATTTACATAGTACCCCGGTTCAAGCTTTGAAACTATAACAAAAAAATTCAAGTGAAAACTACAGTGAAATAAATAAATGATATTAAAACGCAAATCAAATAAGTTGTGTATTGTTTATAGTGTCGTAAAGTTAAAAAATATTATTTTTATAAGATGCAATGTATTTGAAAAGTGCATTTTGTTTTGCATTATTTATTGCTTATAAAGCATACGGATTTATAGTGAGTATTTTTTAATTAATCCTTAAATTGAGCTCTGGTACTCAAGATGATAGAGTCAAGGTTTAGTGCTTAGAGCGATTCCTGTTTGTCAATAAGATTTCGTTACACAGGAGTCATAGTTCGCAATAATCTCTACTCCGAATCTTCCATAAACTTGGTTGTGCGCATCTGATTGACATTTTTATTTAAAGAAACTTATTCTTGAACAAAATTTCCACAACTATATTTACGTAATCTAAATCAGCGAAACAATTTCTTACGTTATCCGCAATCACATTACATTAAGAGCAGTGGCGTAGCTACCTAGGGGCTAGGCGGTGCCCCGGGGCTCTCAAGCTCAGGGGGCCCTCAAATCCTTACCAGAAATCTCGATCGAACTGAAATTATGGAAATTTCACTAATTTCCAAAATAAATATGACAGGTTGCAACCCCAGTTTAATCATGACAACTCAGTTGAGGGAAATTCAAAAGTTTTGCCTAGGGAAGCATTTAGCATTTTTAAAGTATTTGTATATTCATATTTTTATTTGATATAACCTAATCAGTTATTAATACATAGCAGCGGGCTCCATTTTTTAATTTGCCTCAGGGCCCTTTGTTACCCAGCTACGTCACTGATTAAGGGAGTTTGTTTTAGATGCCAAATGCTTTGGAAACAGAGCAAACTTCCTTCTTCGGGTTCACACATGAGGTAAGAATTAGCTCCAGCACAATGGAACTGGTTGAGGAGTTGCAGGAGGAACTATTTCTACATTCGGAAGGTGATCGCCAAGTTAGGCGATATTTTGATGCCTACGACACGCCATTTGTTGGAGAAGAGAGGAGGAAATCTAATTTTAATAATGAATAAATACCAACCTTTTTATATTGTTTTATATTAGAAAGACAACGTCACTCCTACTAGAGTCTAAGGGTAGGTACTTTGGGAGCGTTCAAGTATTACGTAACGAATTTTGGGGGGAGGGGGTCCTTTGTAAAATGTAGGGATTGAATTACGCGTTATTTTTAATATTATTTTGACATTCCAGTACTTTACACCACATAATGGTAACTTTTAGATATAAAGAATCACTAGGTGGTCATGAAACACTTTACTATACTTGGGTAGTTGGGTACAGAAAAACGTTACGGTGCGTTACATGGGGGGGGAGGGTGTCAATAATCTTCAAAAATTGCGTGACGTAACACTTGAACGCTCGCTTTTCAGAGTGGACACTTAGCGCGAAGTATATGATTCATTCGTCAATTCTATACGTTAAAATAAATTAAATTTTTGACGGGATTTATAACTTCACGCTTTGAGCAGTGTTGGCTTAGCGGTTTCAACGTGCGACTCTTACCCCTGAGATCGTAGGTTCGATCCCCGGCTGTGCACCAATGGACTTTCAAGGACAGTGAAGGAAAAACATCGCGAGTAAACCGACATGTCTTAGACCCAAAAAAGTCGACGGCGTGTGTCAGGCACTGGAGGCTGATCACCTACTTCATACTTGCCTATTAGATTTAAAAATGATCATGGAACAGATCCAGAAATCTGAGGCAGAACCCTAAAGAGGTTGTAGCGCCACTGATGTTTTTTTATAACTCCACGCTTTCGAAGTCTCGATTATCCATCTGAGATTATAACTAGCTATATAAAAGCATACAAAATTCATAACAAACTTTTAAAAGCTGTAGTCAGTCAGTAAAAAGCCTTTAATGTCGATCACTCCTCACAATGAAATATATAGCAATACTTGATTAAATGACGCCTCAGATAGTGATATAGATAACATTTAATTGGATATACACCCCCGCGTGTATTAAGCACGCTCGAATTTGGCATATATGAGAAATAATATTACTTTCTTAATTAATGTGACGTGACTTGGAAGCTGTTTAAAATAATCGCGTCGAATTATACGCCTGGGAAGTTCCCTTTTCATTTTATGTGCTTGGCACATGTCGATCTCTAAGGGTCGCGTTAATGGTTCAAAAATGTGCGCGAATTTTGCTTATAATTTTACAACACATACCTAACAATGGGAACTTTTTGTTGAATTCGCTCTTAAATATGGTTTTAATTATATTGATTTGGATCGAAACGTGATTTCGATTATCCGGGAATTGTTTTTCTGAAAATATGTCATTACTTCGGGTATGTGTTATTCAAGGAATTGAAACTCTACTGGTAACACTTGTAAAGCGATGTCAATGTAATGGATGATGGTCGTTGTAGCAGCTAGATACGGGTTTCTTGGTAGAATGCTAACGTGACCCTAAGTATCTCCAACAGTGACGTGATGGGTGGGGTTTAGTGGGTAGGGCTAAACAGCGAGTCACTCATGCTGTTCGGAAATGAGTTCCCGTCAATGAAATTAAAAACATACACATAAAGCCGAATTTACATTACGAAACTAGTGTTATGCATGTTGGAATGAGTTTCATGAAAATAGTTGCAGCACGTGTGAAACTACTTTAACAAAAAATAATAGTGTCGTGAAATCAACAGTATCACCAACGACATGGCTCTGTCAACATCAAAGCTTCATTTTGCGATGCAGAACGTCGTGGTACAGATGTTAATATATAAAATTCGAATTTTATATTTTTATCAACTGACCAACGTTGGTTTGCCATTTTGGCGGTCATTTAGCTGCACGATGCACTCAAACACACACGTCTGCCCTGTGCAAATGCTTTCGCGACACTAGTGTCGTGTCGCGTTTTCATCGTGAAAGTAGTTGCGTGACATTAGTTTTACAAAAAATATGCGCATGGCACGAAATTTATCCAGTGTCGCGAAACCGATGCATGCATTATGAAACTGTAAATTGACACGTGAAATTGTTGATGAAATTTATGTCATAAAACTAATTCCGAGCCACTAGTTTCGTAATGTAAATTCGGCTTAAGGTTCGTCACCTTGTTTGCTAAAAAATCATCTATAACTAAACTAATTATTATAATAATTTAACGGCTTAATAAATATAGTTAAATAATTAAAGTAAGTATAGCAATTTAATTATTTAAAGTAATTAAATAATTAAAGTTAGACCCACAACGGGGTTGTAAACCCTTTGTGGGTCTAACTTTAATCGACCTAGAACTACTCCACCGGTTTCTTATAGGCAACTGAAGTCTCCTCAGTTCATTTTTCCCAGTTTAGACATAGAAAAATTCATTAGTTCTTGCCTGGGTACGGAAATGAGAATCGCACACTTGATAACACTCTGTATTAGGGATTCGAAATCCAATTAACATATTGGAAATCTAATAAGGAAGTAATGCGAGCTTTAATCAACAATTCTTCAGTATAGCAATTTCAGGCCTTCTCGGAAATGTCGATTTTATAGCACATTTTCCGATATCACGAAGAATTCTTAAACTCAGAGTTTTGCTTGTAATCCTATCTTTTATTTATATGTATCCCTCTTCGAAATAGCAGACAGTTTTAACTTTGTTTGCGATGCCGGTCAGAGGGGCTCGTTTACACTGTATAGGAATTATAATTACATATATTGGTCTGAAACCTATTCATACTTTTGTCAAGTACATTTTAGTAATACTTATAATTTCTTTAATAGTTTAAAAATCATTGAGTATTTAGATTCACAGAGGCAAGTGTGTGAGTAAGATTTGATAGTGATTTTGCTCGCCCGCAAACAAAAAAAAACTTGTAATTTAGTTTTCATACAGCCCTTGAAGAAGTCCTTTTACTTCTTTGATGTTATCCACTACTAATAATTCAAAGTTACTTATTAGTTTTGTTGATTAATTACACTAATTATGACAAAAAATGTAATATAAGCGAAAATCACGGCCGTGTCTAGCGATACCTAGAAACTTCGGATACAAATTACTACTAAGACGTCACACCCTGAACGGCGCTAACATAGCTAAGGTATATACTTATCATATAGGACATATATTACCTATATATCTATATTATCCTCCCCAGATTGGAGGAACAGTACCTACACCATCCTAAATCCCCACGTGCATCTTAAATGTGTAAATAGTTTGTTTAAATTAATTATAAATACTAATGTATCTTTCTGTCAATAACTGATGCGCTTCTATGCCACAAAACACAATAGAGTCGATATGCGATACGGTGGCATAGAGTGCCAACTTTGAGAAATCTGAACAATAAGCAGTAGCCGTACCAATTGGCATCTAATGTAAAATGCAAAAGCAATAGTGTTTTATGGACTTTCAAAGTAGCTCCGAGATCGTTACAAATGTATAAAAAGACTGCTTTCGCGTGCGTTATGTTAAAATGCATTTGAAATCGTTTCTTAATGTTTCTGGAGATTTAAAATCATTGTGTTGATATCCAAATCAAAAAGACACTTACTTGGAATGGCCCCAGTGGGAAGAAAAAAGAGAGGATGCCCACTAGAAATCTGGGAAGGTGGAATAAAGGGGGGAAGGATTGGAAAACGGTGGCGAGGATGAGAGATGAGACATAAGTGGAAGATTTTTTCACTCCGTCGGAGGTCGTGTAATGTAAAACATAATGACTGTATGGTAATGGTAACGTTATGCTGATCTCTTTATTTAAATTAATATAACAAAAAACAATAACTACATATAACAATTTCAAGGCAAAATATAATAACTAAAATAAATTACTAAGAGGAGTCCCTTTAGGCAAGGTTCCGAAGATACTAGCAGCGTTCCTGCTTTGAATAGCTAGACTAATTATTCTTTGTCCGAGGTAGCTGCCAGCTCTTCGGTCTCAGCTCTATGTAGTACTCGAATACAGGCTATTTTTATTTATCCACGTATTATTCGATTGTGGTTGTTTTAATACGATAGTTTTATACATACGTATAGTTTAAATCCACCTCTAACTAGTGGTTAGTATTCTTACGGCCGCTTTTTATACTCGATCTATGATCTAAAATTATTTCCAAATTTTTTGATCGTGTGAAAAAAGATTGCAAATTTAGATTAATAAATGTCATAATTCGATTTTAATTATTAAATAGATTAATAATTTTTGTAATTAGATGTGTAATTTTCATACAAATATCAATACAAAAATACCTATCGGTCCTTCCAAAGATGGGTTACAAAAACAGATTGACTATCGATCCATCGATCGGTTTTCGATTTTGTGAGAAATGGATTGAAATATCAATCTCCAGCAGTAAAAGTTAGATTGAAAAGGATTGGGATTGAGTATAGAATGCGGCCGTGAGAGGATAAAGCCGGCAGACTACTTCACCTGATGTCATTTTGACGGTACTGTACGTGTCAGCTGTTTCATTGGACAATTGAGATAGTCCTCAGTTGACCCTTTTCCAATCGGGTGCCTGGACGCGACGTGATTCTTCGATTGATTTACTTTGTAAATTAAATATTCTGATTATCAAGAAAATATATTAAAAAATACAGTATACAGTCTTAAATTGATCTAGTGGTGATGAATACACTATCATGTGTGTATAAACAACTATTGTTTTGTTGTATATGAAACCCAGATATTCGGGTATATATACATAAATAAAATAAAATAAAAAAGCGTTTTTATTTCTTGCAAAAGAACAAAGTAAACTTAATACTATTTTTACACTAATATATTACGCTAATTTTTATTTTTATATTTATTTCCCAATTATTTTGCGAGAACCCTTCCGCAGATGAAGGCGTCCTTCAAGGAACTCCAGGTAGTATATACATATCTAACCAAAAATTAAAGTTCCACCTCTATATATGAAAGGTCCTATTTAAAGGCAACACCAGCGTAATGTATGTTCTCATACATGAAAAATATAGCCAGCGAACAAAAAAAGAGAGAATATATCTTTGTGCTGGTGTTTCGACCTCCTCATTATAAACCATGAGCCTTGTCCTTACAACGGTAGTGTTATAGTATATACGTACAGCAATAATTAGGAGTTAACAGCTTAGGTTGTTTAGGTAAAGATATCACGTTGACCATAGAATTAAATTTAAATTCAAAATCATTTACTCATTCAGGTAACACAATGTACAATTATAAACGCCAATAAAGAGATACATATTAAATGCTTCTAATTTTAAATTTACTGCCAGTTCTCAAATCAAGGGTGTAGAGCCGACGAGAAGAACTGGCAATAAACTCTCCGCCACTCTTTTTAATCGCCAGATGTAGATATAATCGCAATTCAGATCGCTCATTGCTCTGAAGGTTAGTCAGGACTTACCGCTAATCATCATTACCGTATGTCAAAATCCTATAATTTCTAGACCTACCAAATACCGAACTACATTAAATAAATTTAATGCCAGTGGTAGGCATTCGGCAAGGACAAAGATGTTATAACAAAACCAGTATCATTTAGAGCAGTTTATCATAAACGGCCTACCCTACTGAACTGCAGTTTCAGAGCAAGGCGCATTCGAGAATGAACTTTCTAGGTGGGGAAGAAGGACGGAATGATACGTGAAAGAGAGGAAGATCAGAAAGTCGAAGTCAGACAGACCCTTCGACGGTACGACAAGGACGGAGTGATAAGAATAGAACACCAGCTACTCAATACCAGCCTGCTCAGAAAGTTCCCAACATTGGTTCACGATTATTCCCAGGACGCCCTCCCTACGAGACCCCGAGGCCAATTCCCTACTCGCTGGCCCAACCCAATTGGGGGTATGGGAGTTATGCTACACTATCACGTCATTCAATAATGAAGAACTCGACAAAAAAAGGAGGAAGATGACCTTTAGAGATAAATTACTATGGCTGTTAGTAGTGCAACACGACATTAAACTTCCTAGATTCTATTCTCGAGTGATTACATATGTCGATCAATCAGAATTTACTTCAATCATTTCATTACTAACTTCTACGTGACATGAACGTCCTACGTCGTCCTAGTAGCCCTGAGGGATTCTGTTGTTTTTACTTAAGTGTATATGTACCGAAATGTAATACATCTGAGAAATTTTTGACATAAGTGTAATAATAATGATAAGTGTTGCATTAGGTTCAAAGACAACGCCTAAAACCGGTAAGTTTCCACTGTCATTATCTTTGCAGTATGTACTCTAAATACATGCATCATAAATAAATAATATAAGAATTGGAACGTCATTTGATCGAACTTAGAATCTGGAACCAGTCACCACAATAAATCTTACCATTACATTCAAGGTATGGAAAAATACTACTAAAATTGTTTTCGTGAAGAAATGCGTTACGCATACCCTGCCACGACTGCGCCGCCGATGGAGGGGGCAAGTGTCGCTGTAGTTAATTTAATAATGTGGCTAGCCACAGTACCTATGTTAGTTCATTGAGTGAGTCTTTATAACAGCTTCTCCTGAGCTGCGGGAAATAGAAGCAGCGAATAAGTTTCGAATACGCCTTCGATTGTTTTTGGTTCGACTTTGATGACATAGCTTAAACCGGCGGTATAAAATATTTTTACTTTTTATTTTTACATTTTTTTTTCTCATATAAGTGACAAACCTATATCAATTAACAATAAAGCTATTGCTTAGCTTATTGTACAGGCTTTTTTAGTTACATAAGTGTGGCGATTACCTAAATCGCCGTGGTTACGCTTTAAGAGTATTTATACTTAGGCCCTCTCTTCAGCATTATATGCATACCATAGCATTTCATTTAGCATTAATACCATTTAATAATTTAGCAATCATTTGTGAAAATAATATATAATACTTTTAAAGCAACGTGTTGACCCAGAATTGTATAGTGTGAAATCACGTAATGTTTATTTTCATTTGTTTTTATTCTTGTTTTTCCAATTTTAAATAAGAAACGTTATGTTAATAGTCAGTCTTCTACGCTTTATTATCTAAAAGACGCTGAAGGTAACGTGTTACAAACCACGTTTCCGAGATCATATTTCATTCATTCTATATTTGAAAATATTTTGAGAATTTAATAAAAGCGCCCAACGTGATCATACGTCTTAAATATTCAGCCAGTACTTTTGTCTGATAAAAAATTCGCTTTATTTTTTTCCCTCGTAAAAACCCTAACAGGTACACATTATTCACGCTCATAGTCGTTTTATGAAGACTTATATTTCATACTTCGCGTGATATTAGTTTTTATCACTAGCTCTTTTTGAAGATCTTACAGCCGGCACAAACTTGGGCTCTTAGAATAAGTTTCAACATTGTTTCAATGAACCCGTATCTTCGCGGCAAGTTTTCTATCCGAATTGTGATTAAAATACCGAAGAGCAAATTAAAGGAACGGCAGTCGATAAACGTGCTTGTGGCAATTATAGCTAATGTGTTGCAGAACCAGCTACTCGGCATAAGCAATACCGACACTGAAATCGAAAATTTGTTAGTAAGTGGTACTTCCTAACAAGGACGTTATATAACTTAAACCTAAGTTCAAATCAGAACCTTATCTGCGCTAACGTCGTACAATTCAGGTTATATATAAACTTAAAATCTTTTTTGATCACGACAAATTTTACAAACTACCAAAAATCGTTAAAATTTCCTGCTTAAAAATACAATAATAATATTCCTGTTATGAAAATTTTGATTTGGGAATGAAAAACATAAAATCAAGAAACATAAACAGACAAAACGTAAAATTATATTTAAATCGAAATATAAACATAAACTCAATAAATCTATAGGTACAGTATAGCTTCAAATTGTACTTAAATATATTATTTTTGATATTAAAAACTGTACTAATCATAATAAAAGTATTACAACATAAATTAATGTATTAATATTACATTTTATTGTAGGTCCAACGGCTTCCTGGTTTATTTTGAGAACCGTTAAGCTCGCGAATGTAAACTGAAGTTGTGCGTGAACACCGGCTCACCAACTGATATTTTTGAAGTGAAACTTCTTTATCGGGGTTGGAATAAAATTTAGTGTAACATTTTTCGGTTACGCGTCACATGTTTGGGTTACGCGTCACATTTGACCGTTACGCGCGTCTTTTTCTTGTCCCTACCACGGTTGTTTCGAAGAGATTCTAAACCATTAATAACAAAAATTTATAATAACTATAACAATGATACTAAAAATTCTATTACAATTTATGAAATTCTGTAATAGTCTTAATGGTAATAAGGTAAAATGAAATAATTGTATTATTTGTATTCAAGTCTGTGGTATTAAAAGCCTTTTGTTAAACTTTATCTAATTTAACTTTATTTAACCAATTTCTGTAAAGTTGCATATAGTAGATCATTTTTCGAAAAATAAGGCCATAAAGAAGTTTCACTTCTAACGTGTGTACACTAGTACACGCACATTTTTTTTTTCTGAGTACTTATACTGTAAAAATATTTTCAGATGGTGTCTTAAAGAGAAACATCAAAGACGTGACGGAAGAAGTATCCTCTTGGTGGGTCTCTCTGCATCATCTACCTACTTTTACTATGATGAGTGTTCAGAAGAGTTGTTCGGACCTGCAGCTGTTTTATTATAAGCCGTCGAGTCATACGAAATAACATCCATATAACCTAGACGTGCGTCGTTTTAGGCAGTTTTAGCCGCGCACCACCCCTATGTGGAACCAGCTGCCCACTGAAGTATTTCCGAACCAATTCGACTAAGTGTGGCCATAGACGGACCGCATGTTGCAGTCGATACCGACTGCTCTAAGCGGTCGCCGCACGGCGATCTGCAGTTTCCATACTAAACTCCGTCATAAACGGACCGCACGACCAGTTTCTGAGCGGCCGGAGGAGTCGCTCTGCGGTCGAGTTTCGCCGTGCGGTCGACTGCTTAGAGCTGCCGGACCCACCATACACGGACCGCTACAAGCGGTTGCTGCCGACCGCGCGCCTCTCCCTCAAATAAAATAAAATACTAACTGAAACCAAACTCAAATAAAACCATGGACATTCTAAAGTAGTTGAAAAACATTTTAGTGGCTTCTCTCAGCTGGGGATACAAATTATAAATATTCCATGCTGTTCTTTTGATTGTAGTATTGGACGCACCCAAATACTTAATACTACGGTGTCTTTTGCGCCTACGCTTGCGTAATAGCAGTACAAGAAGCAGTGTTTCTTTATCAAAATCCATCTTGTGTCAAATGAACTCGCATCAGTATTATTTTGCGGCCGAACACAACTGCTCCAAGCAATCGTAGCAGACTGCATTATGCGGTCGTGTTGCAGTCGTGTACGACTTCAACGCGACCGCTCTAGAGCAGTCGGTCTATGGCCCGCTTAAGGGTCCTTTAAGAAAAGAGCGTTCCAAGTCTTTAAGTCCATGGGTATCACTTAAGATCATGATGACGAGCTGCTTTGCCTCCTGTTATAATAATAAAAAAATCCTCTACTAAATTTTAGGTGAAAACCAAAAAAACACCGTTGTCGTTTTTATATTAATTTTGTTTTCACCTAAGAGCCAAGTTGCCGATAAATACGGAGCACAAGCGATGATATGATTACCGATAAACTGATAAAACCGTTAGGATTTATTCGTTTGCAGATTATTTTCTACAAGTGTATTAAATGGAATCCCTTTCAATTCAATTTCAAGCATTTATCGCTAAATGATTGGTCAAAGCTCTATTAAAATCATTAGTGGTTTAGTATTTAAATAAAACAAGACATTGTCCCTAAACTATTCTAATTGCGTAAAAACATTTATAGCGAATCGTTAACCAAATGAACTATGGCGGCGGTAAGTAGTTTGGGCAACCGTACTTAAGTATTGTATATTATTTTCGGTCCTTACATATGAGATTGGCGTTTTGTCGTACTGGCCACTTTGACCTCAAATATCTTCTCTTTGGTTGGCTCCAAATTTTTTTTTTTATACCTATTTACTCGTGCATTTGTTTTTCGAAAACCATGATTCATTTCATTTTCCCGGTTTATTTTTTTTTCTTTTTTCTTTGAGTCACTATTTATACAATGGAATACATGAAATATCGCCAATAACCATTGCTGCATAAACGGGTCGAATGTGTATGGCGGCGGCGCAATAGAAAATACAGTGCGTTTTTGGTTCCAACGTTTTCGCTCTGGAAGTTTCGACCTGCAGAACAAGCCCCGTGGACGGCTGGAGACCAAAGTTGAAAACGATAAATTAAAGGCTATTGTGAAAGCGAATCCATCGTTCGAGTAAGCTGGAGGCTGCATATAAACAACAGAACAGGGGGCAAACGGGCAGGGATTCATCTGATGGTAAGTAATACCGCCGCCCATGGACACTCTCAATCAGCGTTGCCAGATTTTTTTTTAGTCAAGTCGGGATTTTGGCACGTTTAAAGCGGGATTCATTTGTCGAAAGCGGGACATAGTAATTTTTTAAAAATAATAATCAGAAGTTTTTAAATATTGTTTTAAAAGTATTTAAATCAGATTAAACCTATCGTTAAATGGTTCTTACTTCTTAGTCATCTTCTGATTAAAAAACAATAAAATCATAAAAAAAGTTTTATTTATTAGAAAAATATAGCGTTGCAAACAATAGTCTGAAGAGTGAGTGTTTCAAATTGCAAGTTACAATAAGACAGTTATTATTTATAAGAATTACTTATTCATAATATTTCTATGAAGATATCTTCCTAACTTCTTTAAAAGTTTCATTTTTCTCTTTAAAAACGAAGAACTCTTCACATGCAGTAACTCTGATTTCATTAAATTTAGCATTTCAAAAAGGCGTTTTGGAAAGCAGTTTGATGGTAGGATACTTAATATAAAGTTTGAAGATTTTTTTGGATACTGTTGTGTTGAAAGAGTTGGTACCATTATTGTGCGGTGGTGGTAGTACACACTTCTTATTGCCATCGAGTTATTCCCGAAAAGCGGGACTAAGCCTGTCCCGCGCGGGACATTTCATTTTGTTTTAGAAACCGGGACGTCCCGCCAAAATCGGGACGTCTGGCAACGCTGCTCTCAATGCAAGAGGGCTCGCGAGTGCGTTGCCGGCCTTTTAAAAATTGGTACGCTCTTTTCTTGAAGGACGTCTTAATCTATTATGTGGTTAATACTGTGTATGGATCGTTTTGTATGTGATATAAATGTAAATAGTTACCACATTGGAGTAATCTATAATGGAACCCTTTTTTATTAATAACCGTCCCTCGCACCTCAATGTAGTATAACACACATAGATAAGACAGAGAGATACATATTTTCTTCTGTTTGTTGAAAGCTCAAAGACGAAGCAATATATCCGAACACAACTTTACGTAAATTTTTAAATTATTAGTTTTTTTTAAATCTTGAAATAAATAAAATAAATATTTTCATAGCAAACAGCAGACATTGATATTACCTTTCAAACCGTCACGCGCACCTCATGTAGTACACGTAGTAGATTAAACAGAAGGGTACATAATTTGTTGAAAGTTCAAAGGCATGGCGAAGCAATATATCCGAACACAACTTCACGTAAATTTTTAAATTAGTATTTTTTTTAATTGTTTCTTCTAAATCTTTCTTTCTCGCCACAAATAAAAGAAGACCGGTGCCGGTTGATTTGATAAAACACGCGTTAGAGTTCGATAAAACTTCATTTAATTTACGTAACTTTGCTGCGATAAAAGTTATTTTATTAGGGGAAATCAGGGTCTATCTAATTTCTACAAGGGTTAGGTAAAGATTAATGTGAGTGCGAACTCAGGTCAAGTCATAAAGATCCGACCTTCTTAATTGTAGATAAAGTTACGAAATTGTTAATTGCTCTTAAGGTTTAATAGCTATTATTGGGTGACACCTTAGGTTGTGTGGTGTACCCCGTTTCTCCTGGAAAAATAATAATAGTATGTCGAAAACTATAGTTTTGGTCATATTATTATTAATACATAATGTCAGTCAGTGCTCGAAATTATTTTTCTAATTTTCGAACACAAAATATGAAGTAAAAAAGTTATCGTAATAATGCAGTGAAGTGGCCATGTGCCACGCAATTAAATGTTTGTCATGTAATTAATTCATCATAGTTGGTTTTCAAACGTATATGAAAGACCTCACCTTCACTGCAGATACCTGGATCTGTTTCCTGGTCATTTGTTTTTTTTTACGACGTCGACTTTTTAGGTCTAAGGCATTCTGGTTTCCTCGCGAAGTTTTCCTTCACCGTACGAGCGAGTGGTTAATACGCCCATAGAAAGAATAGTCCATATATAGCCGGGATTCGAATCCACAACCTCCGGGTCGCATGCTCAAACCATGAGGCAAACAGTGCTCACGCTTATGAATTGGGATTAAATTAAATATAGTTCCATGTACATTAAATACAATACTAGCGGACCCGACAGACGTCCTGCAATGCAAACGAAAAATAATTCGGACGGCTCGGACTGGGAATCGAACCCAGATCGTTTGATTCCGCGCCAAGACCTCTACCAGTTAAGCTATCTGAGACTCGTACCTGAAAAACCAGCTGTTTAGTTGCAGTATAGATAAATAACCTAGATACTGTAGCGCCATCTACCGGGCTGATTTGTGAAGCTAAACCACCCAGGGCGCTACGGAAACGCATCCAAAAAAATTAATTCAAATCGATCCAGCTTAACTTAAGAGGAGTTCAGCAAGTACACACGTACAGTAATTATATCAGCGAGTACACACGTACAGTAATTATATTATCAGCGAGTACACACGTACAGTAATTATATATATAAATAAAAGATACATATTTCCCTACCATCGAACGGCAATGCAAATTAGCAATGCTTAACTTCTCAACTCAAGTTAATTTCTTTGAAAGTTATATTTCGTTAACTGAGTTGTAATTATGGGTTTAAATTCATACGACAGGCCGTAAAGGTAAATGTGATCTTAAAAGTTAATTTTATCGTAGTTCTTAACTAGATTAATATTTAATTAAATTTCACTCATTCAGAAATTCATTTAGAATTTATACCTACCTTTTTGGTAATCTAGTTAATTACTTTAGATTTTAATTTGAAGCGCTATTTAAAAGTTAAGTAAATAGTTTTATTGCTCGCAATAAAACATTTTACTCGAAAAGTATGCGTTTAATATTAAAATATAGTTTATACAGATTTACATTTTACAAAAATTATATCCAATTCTCAATATATTTCAATTGTGTATTCGTAAAAATATGAACGATTATTTGAATATTGTAGCAGTGTTGGCCTAGTGGCTTCAGCGTGCGACTCTCATCCCTGAGGTCGTAAGTTCGATCTCCCGTGAACTAATGGACTTTCTGTCTATGTGCGCATTTAACATTCGCTCGATCGGTGAAGGAAAACATCCGGAGGAAACCGGCTTGACCGAAAAAGTCGACGGCGTGTGTCAGGCGCAGGAGGCTGATCATCTACTTGCCTATTAGATTGACAAATGATCATGAAACATAGAAATCTCAGGCCCAGACCTAGAAAGGTTGTAGCGCCACTGATTTATTTTTATTTGAATATTTGCGTAATTTGAAGTGACAATTATTATGAAGACTTAATGGTTTAAGATCCGCTCGTTACGCATTTGAAGCTTGGCCCATGAGTTAATTCACATAGCGGACTGTTTTGTTTCATTTATTTTCTTCATTGAAAGGCAATCGGCATTTCCCAACTGCATAGACGGCTGATGAAAGCTGCCTTGCGATTCTGTAACTCACTTTTCGAACTCTCACATCGGTTTTCGCAGCGGCGGTCGCACTCAAATCAGTCGTGAAGCAGTCATTTTACGAAAAGTCACTTTTGAAAAACGACACTTTTTGTTCGAAAACTGAGTTACAGAATCGCAAGGCTGAAGTCTATGAAATAATTAAAAATTGATGCAATCTGCAGCCATAGAGGGTTGTAGCGTGATTATTCGCTTTTGTGGATTAATTTCGCTCATGTGCTGGTATTGAAAATATAAGATACTTTACAATTTTGAGGAATTATGCTCTCGATAATTCTATACGATTTTCAAAGTCGTTGGTATGTTTCGAATGTTTAATCGACTCAATTCTCTCATTATTTACGGTACATATAAGGTGTTTTTCTATTCAACAGTGTATAATAAATTGAAAATTGTCATTCTTCAATTCAAATTTCAAAAGTCAAGTTTCTTTAGTTTAAATTTCGAAGAAAAAAAAACCAGTTGAATGTGAATCGAATATTGTAATTTTGAAATTTACATAATTTAATGGAGCTACCTTTTGCCGTTGCATGCGTCATGCATTCCTTTATTTATTATCTTACATTTATAAGGAGTTTTTTTAGCTTGTCGCGTCGTGTCGTCGAGTTTAGGGTAATAAGATATGATTTATTTCTGATTTTCCTTTAAGAGCAAGTGTTAATTACACGTAAAAGTCTGTTGGAGAATTTTCAAACGTAGAATAAGAAAACCCTGAACAATCAAAAAAAAAATATTCCTTAGTATAACATACTCATTCATTCAGGAGATGAGGATCGGCGGCTAAATAGGCATCTCCTGGAGAGGCCGTGCCCCCCAATAGGCCACATCTCACTTAACATCAGGGACCTTAGTCAAGATGCCTTAACAGTAGTGTATGTAGAAAGTCGAAAACTAAATTTGTATGGAAATGACAGTTCGTGTCGAAAAGTTTTCATACAAATTTTTCAAAGTTTTTGACTTTCTACATACACTACTGTTAATGCTTCTTGACTAAGGCCCCAGGTGGGATTGTGGCCAAACGTCTGTCCAGTTCTTTATGAAAGAGCGTACCGATTCCTAAAAGGTTCACTCGCAAGCAATGTCAGTCTCCTGCTAGTTTGCCCCTTTCTATAAAAATAAACCTGGTACCATTAATACTAATTGGTTTCTTAGCAAATATCGCTCGCAATATGTTTTTTTTTAAAGACAATTCACACCAATCGACCTAGTCCCATGCTAAGCTGGTGAAGCTTGTGTTATGGGTACTAGGCAACGGATATACATACATATTATAGATAGATAGGCATATAAATACATATTTAAACACCCAAGACCTAAGCACAACACCAAATGCTCATCACATCGATGTTCGTCTCAACCGGGGATCGAACCCGGGACCCATAGATTCGCAGTCAGGGATAGACTAGACCAATGTATCGCCTATTGTTGAAATAAAGCGCTATTAAAATAGCAGTTGTAGCGATATTTCGTTTGTAATATTACCAACTTGGTATAAAATGAATAAGTACAAACGTAACAAGAGTGTTTGTTAACGACATGCTGCACAATTTTTACGGTTTCCTCGTTACTTGTTCTCGGAGTTGAGTTTGTTTTGTGGCCATATAACGGGCTTTTGAGGTTAATATCCTAAGAAATAAAATTTCTATTGATTGGAAGGTTTTTATATATAGGGTACCAACAGGACGGGACGTCCATCGATGTACTCTGTAACTTCTGATAGCGAAAGTGTCGTGTTTGGATTGTTTTTATAGAACGGGACACTTTCAGTGCCAAAGGGCTCGCAAGGCAAACCTTTTAAGAATGGGTAAGCACTTTTCTTAAGGACCCTATGTCGTACTGGTTCGGAAATACTGCAGTGGGTTGTCAATTTCACGTAGTGTTGGTTCGTGGCAAAAACACACTTAAAAAACTCAAAGTTGTGAATGACGGAAGAGGTGTAATTTCAATGTAGTTACCTAAATATCTGTTATGAACACTAATTCTATTATTAAATCATACAACAACATTAATGAAGTCATTTTAAAATGGAAATATTAAACAGTTACTCTTTATAAAAATATAATTTTCGACACTTGTAAATCACTCAATAGTAATGTAATGAAATGCCGTTTAGAAACATTAAAGTTTTTAAATATAAATATTTAATAATTTGAATTATTTATACTATATAATATGGACATAAAATTTCTTAGATCTAAGTCAAAAAAATCATGTTTCCTGGCCACATATTCAGTACAAAGTATGTTTTATTACATCTATTTCAGTACACAAATTGTTGTTTTAAAACTTTATCTAACTTTAGTTGAATAAGAAATTCACGAGTAAGCTTGTACAGATCCCGAGTTCAATTGGGAAAAACAATTACCTTTAAAGGGAAGTTATCTTATATTTTCAAAGGAAAGATTCAGAGTTAAGATTTCGTCATGTAGGTAAGTTAACTTTTGAACGTAAGTAAAAAACGATGGTTCTAAATTTACATTAACTGCCAGTTCTTAAATCAAGGGCGTAGATTCCGAGAAGAACTGGAAATAAACTCTGCGTCACTTTGTCAAAAGCTTTGCTTTGTGCATGGGACACTTCTGACGAAACTTTCGTCATACCGTTGCCTGATGGATTATGTCGATACCTGGCTAATTTTCTTGTTAGGACGCTGTTTCTGAACTATTATAGTTCAGCTGACGAAACGCGCTCCAATTCTAGACCTGTCAATGCAGGCGTTCTGCAAGGTTCTGTTCTCTCGCCCAATCTATTCATTCTGCATATCAATGACTTGTTGAACATCGACAACATCCATTGCTATGCAGACTATATACTATATTTCGGCCACCCAAACATATTGTCTCGATCTAAAGATGATGAAAGCCGTAGCAAACTTGCTTTTAAAACTGAAACGATACTGGGGAAAGTTTCTATGTGGGATAGTAGAAACTTTGTTAAGTTTACCCTACTAAGACTCAGTTTGTTCGTTTTTAGCAAAGAAAGATCCTTTTGTTATGCCTCCTTAGTACTTCACAGCCTCGGTATACTTGAAGTTGCCATATCGAAATAAGTCCAAATCCGTAGTCATCTGATGAAAAAGTATGCCCGATTTTTTACCTTCCCATTTTGAAAAAATAGAAAATTTGGCCCTGAGATTTCTGTATCTGTCCCGTTTATTTTTACCATTATTTTTCATATAGGCTATTTCATTTTGGGTCTTAAGCATGTAGGTTTCGCCGTTTCACCGCACGACTGGGTGTTAAATACGAACTTCGAAAGAAAAATGAATCGCCGTGATTAGAACGCATGACCTCAGTGTCGCGTGACGCACGCTCAAGCCACTAGAGAAACACTGCTCTACAAATAAATAAATGAGAATTAATAAATTTTATACATTTCTCATTAAAGTCGTAAACAATTAAAGACAATTTTATAACATATATTAACTCGACGTTTCTAGTGCTCTTGCATAATTGTATTCAGTGAGTAAGAAAATCCAATAAAATGTTTTATTTAACTACTAGTCTCGTTAACCAACGACAATAAAATAAAGAATATTTCTTTAGTGACGTTTCATTGAATACCTACAATAATTTTAGGTATATCAAAATGTTGCGTACAGGTTAATGAAACCTTTAGTTCTAATACCTTTGCAGCTTAGAGTAATTCACAGAGAAACTGTTGGTGAAACAGATTCCAATTTACGTCAATACGTGCGATGCTTAATTAATGTTATAGATGGTTAAGTTTCATACACTGATTAATTGAAAGCACTGGCTTAGAGCTGTATTAGGACAACGTACATTCGTCGAAAGTTATTCCACGTGTATAGTCTGTATTCTTTGAATAATCTGTGCAACGAATTAGAGTTTTGCGAACGAAATTTTTTTTAATTCCCGCTTTATAATTATAAAGTTACAATAAAATATTAAGACCTAGGAAAGTGATAATTAGAGATTAACCGTATATTAAAAATAATAGAAATTTGGAAATTAAGGAAATGATTTAGATTAGATTGGATTTATTATTAGCGTTAATTGGAAAGGAATTTAAAAGCATGTCCTTATGTGTAGTCAAATACAATACATATTTATCCATTTGGTATCTAGTGATGGTAATCTAATAATCGGATAAATTCAATCGAATGCTGCAGTGGGATTATTAGATGAAATCCTCTCTGTCTTGTGTAACAATTTGTTATGTTAAATGCCAAACATTTTGCATTCTGTATGAAATATAATATACGTATGCAAATATTTCTTATTACTATAATGATAAACACTTTAGCTTTTTTTTACTTTACCATGTAGAACTGCAAAAGTAATGTCACATTTTTTCAAATTACTGGGGGCAAACGGTAATTTAAAAAAATGTGATGTAAAGCGATACCGCCGCCCAAAGACACTTACATTGCCATAGGGCTCGCAAGTGTGTTGCCGGTCTTGAAATTCGTGCGCTCTTTTCTTGAAGGACCCTAAGTCGAAATACTTCAGTGGGCAGCTGGTTTCTCGTAGTTTCAGATACTTCATCCACCACAAACAACTCCTCTGAACACTCTCCGTGGTAAATGCGGAATTATTTAAGAGTATGCTAAAGTAAAAATGTAAAGACACCGGTCTTTGTCTGTGTCCCAGAGGTCGTGCGGGCGAATTTTTCAAAAGACAATTAATACTTTCCTCCATCTTTTATTTGGTTCCCTTTGGAGTAAAGGCTCTTGGGCCGTGGGGTTCAACTGCACAGGCGCTAATTAAAGATTTAAGTTGGCGCCTGTTACCGATGACCCCAGAGTTGGTGCTTTCCTGGCTCAACGAATAAGTATCCCAATACAGCGAGGAAATGCTGCCAGCATTAAAGGTACACTGGAACCAAACTTTTTAAATTTATTTTAATTTTATAATTATCAATACTAATTATAATTATTAATATTACTATGTAGGGTAAATACTGTATATTTTATATATCAATAATATGTATGATGGGTATGGATCCAAAGGATGTATATTATATATCCATTATACAATTAGTATTCTATCATAATACCTTCTCTTACCTTAGTAATAATCGTAGCCTCAATTAACGTTGAATAATAATAATAATAAATTTATAAAGCAACTGATTTACTAGTATTTTTTATAAACTTAAATGCACTAAGCAAGATATATTCACTCAAAGACTCATTGCATAACTAATCTGTCTAGATTGGATACATCTTGCAATCTAGACTGATTTGCATAAACCTAATCCCTGACTATACACGTTTTATGGTGACACTAAATCGAATACGAAATGTAATTTCGTTAATGCACCCAAAGATTTTTGCGGCAAGGTAATGTTGCTGACAGTTTCGTGTAACAAGGATTTGGGATATTCGAGTGGAAAATCTGTGAAAATGCTTTCATGTGTAATTATATAGTAATTTCGCCCTCTGTGATGTAGTGAGATTTTTCATAACATAACACATATGATCGTTATGTTAAGGCGTTTGAAAAAATCCAAGCAGATTGATTGTTGATAATATAACAAATCACTTTACTGACATCAAAAAAAATCTATATAATATATAAAAGAAAGTTGTGTTTGTTACAACACTTATAACTCGAGATCGGCTGGACCGATGTTAGTTATGTCTTTTTTGATGGATTTTTCTCCACTCCGAATAGCAGAATAAGTAATAAAATATCGGATAAGTTATCGAATAACAATAAATAAATAAATTAATTTTACGAATGCACACGGCATGTGGTGACATTTGTTGACAAAACTACGCATCATTTTACGTCGAATTCGTGTCACTTCAAGAAATTCCGAACTTGAGGTAAATGAGGAGATGCATAACCAGGCTTTGATCTTGATCGAAAACATGTGTTACCTCATCAAAAAATGTTGTAAAGCAGAAAGTGCTTTAACATGCAGTATCGCAATATTGGCGATAGAGAGAAGAGGCCTAATGTGTAAAACTGCCATCCTTCTTTTGCAATGGCAAGCAATAAAACATTTCTCTATTTGCAAAAAAAGTTATCACCTTAATGGAATCCTAAAATAAGTTTAACTAAAGTAACAACTATATTATTATTAAGGCGGAACGAAGTTAGCCGGGTCAGCTAGTTAATAATATAGTGAAGGCGAGATTTGTAAAAAGTGGGACTTACTTGGAACTTTATTTTGCACTAGTTTTAAAACAAATTTACTACCATTAGTAAATTTGTTCTACCATTAGTAAACCTTTCGATTAAAATTGGTAAAACAATCACAAAGGAAGATATAAATTACAGATTTAAAGGAAACGTTTTTAGTAGCTGCTTGATTTGGTATACTAGTGCAGTGTAGGCCTAGTGGCTTCAGCGTGCGGCTCTCATACCTCAGGTCGTAGGTTCGATCTTTAAACTTTCTTTCTATGTGCGCATTTACTATTCGCTCCAACGAAAACATCGTGAGGAAACCGGCCTTTCCTTAGACCCAAAAAAGAGTGGAAGGCATGTGTCACCTTACCTATTAGATTGACAAATAATCATAAAACAAATACAGAAATCTGAGGCCAAGACCCACTGATTTATATATTTTTTTGTTAGATAGACAAATCTGAGACTAATTTAAATAAATACGTATACATTGATTGAAACGGCGCGCCGCGCCGTTTCGTTAATTAACTCTTGCTTGTACAGCAAAGGAAACCATCGTTAGAAAAACATCATGTCCTAGACTCAAAACCGTCTACTTACCTACTAATAAAATATATAGAAATATATTGCATTAAAGTAACTGCATGTAATAATGGGGGTATAATATTATTATAACACGAGTATTAAGATTTAAGAACGAAGAATGTACAGATTCATACAGTCTCACAAATCACAGAAAAATAATGTACAAATGGCGCCAAACTTGCGCTACCACAGATCAGTAGAATGGAATATGTTATTGTCTATGGAATCGGCGCGCCTCCGAGCAAATAATAATAATATTTAATATTTTTCTTATAATAATAATATTATATTATATAATAATAATATTTTTCTTAATACAAACTTCGTGAAGTGACAATTGACAATAATAAAAATGAGCTGTGGTGTGATTATGAAACCTTTTTAAAATTTCAATATTCTTAATTTAAAAGTAAGTGTTTAGGCGCTTTTGAAATTCGAATATAAATACGAGATTAGGTGGAATATTATATACAATGGTAGCTAAAGCTGCTATAATTTAGCTACTATTGCTTTAATAATGTATAAAAATCTCGTTGCGTTTATTTCCCTTCCACGAACCAGCAGTTTCGTAATGAGGACCGGCTCTGTTTGCGATTTCAAAGAAATTTTATTTGTATCTGAATGGTTTGTCGCAGCTTCAAAATGAGACTCGGGAATGTAGCAACATGGATGTAATATTTTTAATATCCTAGACTTGTTAAATCTTTTTGTGTGACTTTAATATATAAAATTTCAAAAAAGGAATACCTAACGGTTAGGTAGTAAATTTTTTTCTTTTAATATTAGATTATATGTCGTATTGTTTACTTTTAAATTATTTGTATTAATACGTGTCGTAGCAATTTTTTATATCGTGTTTAATACAATCTTTTTATAACAATTATTTATTTGCTAGAATGTATAATATATAGTGGTACATTCTAATCACATATTCTGCCACACATAATGGCGTGCATATTTGTCTTATTAGAAAGGTAAAATTTTACTTAGTATTTATATATTACATTACATTACATTATCAATCATATCATCATAGTCATATTACTTTACTAGGAAGCTAATTCTCTAATTCTCGTTTCATTTAAACGCAATACGAAATTAGCCTTACGGACATTGAAATAGCTACATATATATATATATATTTCGAAATAGGCGTTGATGAGTGCGTCAATCATTAAAATCCCTATTAAAATTGTGGTAAGATATTAAAATTGTTTATTTATATGTCAAATGTGGTGGCAACAAAATTATAAGTATACAAGTCGAGTTAGCTAATGTTCATATAATTTACGAATTGCGCGTTAAATGTTTGAGTTGAAACAAATATATTGAATAAACAGACGTTAGAACAGGACAGCAATCATTTATACGACTTTAATTTTGTCTTTGCATAGAATACAATAGTTCATTGATATTATATTTTTCATACAATCTTCTCCTTATCTCTGTTGTGTTGTCTCTGGAATTACTAAAGGTCTGCATTCTCCGCAACTTGTTAAATGCCATGTATACTATATAATTAGGGTAGGCGGTTCATGGAAATTCTTTGTTCATTATTTCATTTATTTTTATTTATTATTTTATTTACACTTTGAAACATTTAAAGATACCAATAACATAAAAATTATAAGGGTTGCAACGGGCGGCCTTATCTCTTACAAGCGATCGCTTCCATACATATTCAAAACTTATATAAAAATAATATAGAAAAGCAAAGCAACTAAAACAACAAACAGTATTTTTTTAATTAAAATAAACTAAAAACTTAAAAGCTAATCTCACGGATTCATGAATTACGATGAAATACAAAATCATAAGAAATACAAGAATTACAAAAGTCACAATTGAGTAGGGTAGGACATGGTTAAGAAAATGTTTATGTAGAAGAGTTTTAAAAAAAGATAGAGAGATAGCCAATCGTATGGAGTCGGGCAGCCTATTCCACAACTTAATGGCGTAGATCCTAAACGAATTGCCTAAGAAGGATGAGCTGTGAGATAGAATCTCCAAAAAGTACACATTTAGTTTCATAATTTTTATTCCAATATAAATAATTGTTCCACTGACTTAACCCGTTCATTCTTGGATGGCCTATTTGACAAAGCCTATTTTACATCAAGTAAAATAAAAGAATTTTGACAAATAAAAACTCCCCAAAGTATGAAAATAATAGCCCAATCCAGTGATTTATGCACATAAACCAGAAACTACTAGCAAATTAAGGTGGCTTAGATTAAAGAAGGCATCTCAAGGAAAACGCCGTAATAATTTTGTTTTTCCTGTACTAGAATGACAACTTTATTGGATTATTACGATTGGGCTTTTCGTCTAATAGTATTAACGAAGATATTATAATGATATTGATGAAAGTGAGTCATACTTTTGCAGTAATAATAAAAAATAATTTAATAGGCCTCAGATTTTTTTAAAATTTATTTACCCCTGCATTAGTTCCTGCGGTAGTATCTATATATATACTTATATATACGTTTGCATCCGATTGATAATTTTTAAAGTAAGTAAGTAAAAATAAATAATAGTAAATAAAGAATTAGTCTAGCTATTCAAAGGGGGAACGCTGCCAGTATTTTCGGAACCTTGCCTAAAGTGACTCCTTTTAATAATACTTTAGTTATTATATTTTTAAGGTTTTTAGGTTACGATTCAAAGAATGTTATTTATACGTTGCTTAATTAATAGAAACCAATTTATTAAGGAAATAATAAAAAATAATACAATTCGCCGTCAAGTGTGTTGCAAGATGAACTTATCTCAAATACGTAAGCTTGTACTGTAACGATACACTATCGAAAATGTTCGTTCAATAGCCATCATGCAATACCTTATAAGACGGTCATTCGTTCGTGTGGATAAGCCATCCATTGTATTCTAAAGAAATACTATTCAGGTAAGAAATTGAGCTGTAAAACTTGTAGTTTCTCATAGGGTTAAAAGTAATCTTAGTTGTAATTTCTTACTATAGAAAAGTTTCAGATACTTCTTAAAATACTTTATTGTACAAAAATGTGTTATTTAATATTGTTTTATATTAAGAGAACTTTTATATATATGCATTACTAGCTGATCCGGCAAACGTCATTTTGCCATGTATATCATTTATAATAAAAAATAGGGGTTGATCGTAGAGGAGTGAAAATTAGGGGTTATATGTATTTTTTAATGCTGCATCATAAAAAAATAAAAAATAAGTAATTTATCTAAAAATTCAAAAAAATAATTTAGGGGTGGACTACCCTTAACATTTAGGGGGATGAAAAATAGATGTTGGCCGATTCTCAGCATCCCCAATAAGCACACAAAATTTCATGAGAATCGGTCAAGCTGTTTCGGAGGTGTTTAACTACAAACACCGCGACACGAGAATTTTATATATTAGATTTGGCAGAGAAGTGTGGGGCTTCAGCGTGCGACTCTCATCCCTAAGGACTTCAGGTGTGCATCAACTTCTATTAAAGTCTATGTGTGTGTGTGTGTAATACTAGCTCGTTTTATAAAGAAAAGCATCGTGAAGAAACCGACAGACTTATGACCCAAAAAGTCGAAGGCGTGTGTCATACGGATCACCACATGCCTAAAAGAACAAATGATCACGAAATATACAGAAATCTGAGGCCCAGATCTAAGAGATTGTTTTTGCACCATTCGCTTTGTTTTTTTATATATGAACTAGCAGACCGGCCAAGCGTTGCTGTGGCTAAGGTTTTTGTTATATTACATAGTAGCAAACTATTCATGGGAAACGGTAGGAGAACACCAGCCATGGGGATCATCATGCTTTATTGGTGGTTATGCCATTAAATTGTAGCTTATGTGAAACGTTGGTCAACACAGCGCCATCTGTTAGAATTGTGACTATCAAATAATAAACATATATTTTGCAATAAAAGAATATTGCGGGTATAAATTGAGATGTAAGCTATCCTATCTTTTAAGTTGGATCAAACTACACACGGTGTGCAAATGTGATTGATATCGGTTCGGTAGTTTAGGAGTCCATCGCGGACAAACAACGTGACACGTAATTTATATATATTAAGATTAATTATATTATTTACAAAACTTCATGTTTCAAATTAGTCAGAGCTTTTGCATAAAGGTGAAATACCATTTGTTACTATTTAAAGTTATTAGATAAACGCAATATAACGGTAAATATAATGATAAATATGGAATATCAAATCAGAATCAATATCTTGAAGGTTTAAGAAATAATTGATGGAATAAATTTTCTCTTTGAATTTCTGGTGAGATCAAACAAGGAGTATGCAAATATTGCTCGCACCAGCGTTTGTCCTTTGATTAGGGAGACTTCTATTTTGTACAGAGATCGACGAGAGAAAATGTTTTATGCAAACTGACTGTCTTAGACACAAAGTAATTTCCTGTATTTCAGTTGACAGGAAAGAGAAATTTATTATTATTATATTATTACTATATTATACCTATTTACTATAGTATACATGTGGGTGGATTTATTTCAAAATCTATTGAAACAATTTACATAATACTTGGAAGTCTGAATTTTAAATAAAAGGTCACGAAATTGGACAAATCTTTCGCAATCTGCTGCATAAACATACGAAATTTTGTTGACGTGAAAGTTTTATATATATATTTTCAATATTCATACATCTAAATCAGCATCGTTTTCTTTTCACGACAGTGCTATTTGGTCTCTTTCTGTTAAATTGTGTTCAAGTTGTGACGAAAAGAGACAAGTGCTTTGATAATATTTATATTAAATAGGCTAATTTATTTTTACCAAAAAGTAGTTACAATTATAAAAAAGATCAATCAGTGGCGCAAGAACCTCTTTTTAGATCTTGGCCTCAGATTTCTGAATCTGTTTCATAATCATTTTTAAATCTAATAGGCAAGTAGGTGATCCAGTACCTGACACACGCCGTCGACTTTTTGGGTCTAAGACATCTCGGTTTCCTCACGATGATTTCCTTCACCGTTCGAAATGTTAAATGCGCACATAGAAAGATAGTCCATTGGTGCACAGCCGGGGATCGAACCCACGACCTCAGGTATGAGGCCATCACTGCTCTATACCCTCAAAGTATACCTGAAGAAAGAATACTGCAAAAGTTAAATTGAAATATTTAAAATGTATAGGTAAGATTCGAGCGGTAAACATGCTGAGTCAGTTCAATCGGTCCAATCAGGAGTATCGCTCCCCTGAGGCAGCCTTCACCTGCGGCCGGCCTCGTTTGTTTTATGCTCTATAAACTGCTTCGATCAAGGGTCGAAAATCCTTTTAGATCCTTCAAACTCTTCACTGCGATTAGCTATTTCCTATAAATTGGAATAGCACTAAAGTTCCAAGAATATGTCGTAAGTTTTGAACATTTCATTGCTGATTTTACAATTTTAAATTTTACAAGAGGACATTATTTTATTACCTATTTAATATTATTTTCCTTTCCATAAAATTATTATTTTTGGCAGATTAGTAGAATGTTAATAAAGGGAAATGTTATAAGGATTTTATTAAAAGTATATTTTCATATATATTGTTTTCTATTGTAATAGAAATGAAGCTTTGAAACAAAGAGCTTTTGAGACTTAATACTAAAAATATAGTACAGCTTTTTCAATGTAAATTAAAGTTTCAGTACTTAAGCTCGAAAAAGTTAAACCAGATAAAATTTGAATGTGTAATAAATTTGCAAACGTTTGTAAAATGAGGTTTAATTCTTAGAAGAAAACCCCAAAGCAGCTTTTTATAAACAAATTAACCCAACAATTTGAAAAAACAATATTTATTATTTCTATTGTTTAGTCTTGGTTCTTAAATGTTTTTTTATTTATATATCCAGGGAATGATAATAATATTAGATTATTTTTATAAATCGGTGGTCCAGGCTGGTCTGAGGATAACGGAACTATGCTTGAACATACGCAGAAAAATGAATTGATAACCTCTTAAAATATTAAAGGTATCATTCTTCAGTCTTAAACAATTTGGTATAAGAACATATTCGCTTGTGTGAAGTAGCTTGTATTAGTAGGGCGCCAGAGAACAGCACGCTGCCAGCTGTATAGGATAAGAACCAGAAGTCAAATCCAAATAGGTTTTTGAAATGCGGCAGTCATACTTGGTGCTAAGTGCCAGGGACCAAAAGTTTATAGTTTCATGAAATTTATTTAATATTGTTTTATATTTATTGTGAGCAGTGTTGGCCTAGTGGCTTCAGCGTGCGCCTCTCATCCCTGAGGTCGTAGGTTCGATCCCCGGCGGTGCACCAATGGACTTTCTGACTTTGTGCGCATTTTCCTCCTGAATGGTGAAGGAAAACATCGTGAGGAAACCGACATGTCTTAGACCCAAAAAGTCGACGGCGTGTCTCACTGGAGGCTGATCATCTACTTGCCTTTTAGATCATGAAACAGATTCAGAAATCTGAGGCCAAGACTTAAAAAGAGGTTGTAGCGACACTGATATATTTTTGAAATTATACTTCTTTAGGCGCGTTATGAAAAATTGATGAGAGTGAAATTTTACGATTGCGCGCGCACCGTGACACAAAGTTGGCAGTGTGATGATAGCGTGCGCGAGCGAGATGGGAATAAGACAATCTACAAGTAAAAAGAAATAGAATATGCGTGAAGTTAGCAGCTAAGCCAAGAATTTTGAATGACCATAATGACATTTACCTTTTAAACAAATAAAGGAGTTTTAATTATTTTTTCAAAGAAATTTAACAATGCTTTTTCACACAGACCTATTGTTACTTAGTTAAAAGGTTATGAAACATACCAAATTATTAAATTGAATTAATAATATAATAAAATAATAAATAATAATAATAATTGTTATTAATATTAATTAATAATTGAATAATATACTAAATATTAAATATCATTAAATTGTTTACGTTAAATATTAATTAATTATATTTAAAAAAAATAAAGAAAGCCAAAGAAGTATAACTTCTTACGCGCGTACATAAGTACACGCACCCTTTTTTTATATATTTATAGTGTAGAACCAAGTTTTATAAGGACATATCAACTAGAAAGTGTTAAAACTTAGTGTCGCCATTTCATATAAATGATTCCTTTTCTTATGCGCACTTGATCCAGACGTAAATTGATTGCCTTTGTGATATGTGGGCGTATTCATGAGGCCGTCAGAGCTATGAATATAAATTAGATTTAAAAACTTTCACATGTAACAACGTACCTGTTTTGTTTATTTTCGCTGAGGGTTTAATGTTCTCTGATTAAAATTAATTTGGAATGAGATACGGATTGTATACTTTATTATGAGTTAAGTGGAGAAATCTTTAATAGAACTCTTATTTATTTATGTATAAAAGAGAGAAAACGGGCAAGAGGCTCACCTAGTGTTAATGATACCGCCACCGATCACTGATATTGCCATCGCGGCATTTAACGCTCTTTTCTCAAAGGACTCTAATAGAGTTTGCTTAGAAATACTTTAGTGGTCAGCTGATTCCACTTAGTGGTGGTGCGCGGAAAACTGCCTTAAAACGCTCAGTTGTGGAACAACGGGCGTCTAGGTGATACGGGTGGATCTTCGTATTCTGCCTCAACGTCCGATGGTGAAACTCAGCTGCAGGTATTGATCCGAATTACTCCTCTGAACACTCTCCATGGTAAATGCGGTAGAAGATGCAGAGTGACGTTCGGAAAGGGATTGCTCGTCGACGATTCGAACCGCTCCTTCAATACTGTCAAGTGGAAAGAGCTGGTGCTAGTAAGCTTCCGCCCACAGGTAAGAACAGTCCCCACATGGAGCCGAATTTGCGTTTTATACAGTTGCAAACGGTGGCCCTTAGTGAAGTACCATCCTGCCTTGCTGAGCCTCCGATTTCTGATATTCTCTAATAGGCCATCACCATACATTTCACCTACATAGTGATCAGCTTTCTATGCCAGAGAAACTCTGTCGACTTTTTGGATCTAAGGGCGGTTTTCTCACGATGTTTTACGTATGAGCGACTGTGAAATGCGCACATAGACGGAAAGACCATTGGTGCACAGTCGGGGTTTGAACCTACGATCTCAGGGATGAGAGTCGTAACCTGAAGAGTCCAACACTGCAGTACTCGTGTATGTGTTTTTGTTAATATTTGAATATCTGTCTGTGTATGAATGATTTACATAATTGTTATTGTATTGTCATGTTCGGGTGGTTTATTTTTTTTATACAATTACTATCTGCCTCCGCGAACTACGTTTCTTCTTAATGTGATTTTACTTAGCCTACCTCTTTCTCTATAAAAACCTCAGAGTTAAGTCATAAGATTTTAATTAACAAATAAAAAGTAGGGGTTGATCGTAGAGGGGCGAAAATTAATTTAAATTTAGGAGTAAACCATCCTTAACTTTTACGGGTCTGAAAGATAGATAGTAGCCGATTCTCAGACTTACTAAATATGCAGATTTTTTTTTAAAAGAAACGGTCGAGCTGTTTCGGAGTATGGGAACGAACAAAATAACACGAGAATGTTATATATTAGATATTGCAGTGATATTTTTTGAAGATCTCAATAAATACTTAAATCAGTTAACGAACGTTTTCTGCTTTTATTCATAAAGTAACACGGCAGTGATAGGGAAACATTAATCATTTGAAGCTAAATTACGTTCATGAATATGTAATCTTTTAAGGACTGACCCTAAGCAATGAGAATAGAACTTAGAAGAAGTTTATATTTTAAGAAAATCTTTAGAAAAAAAACTGGTATTGTTAACTCAAAACAAATTATTGTCGTGAAATCATGAATAATGTTGTGTGATACTGAGGGCTACTCATCTTGTCAGCGCTGCAGCTTATTAAGTTTTCACGTCATTTTCACACATGTAAATCCTTTCTATAACATATTTTGTGTATGGTTTGAGAGATAAGAAAAGAAAATAATCAAAGAAAGATTCGCGGAAAACACTAATAAAGTTCGTAGAAAAGTAAATTCATTATTGTTTTTAGTTTTTTTTTAAGAAAAAAACATGCAACAGTTTTCAAAGATATTTTCCCTCGCATAAAAAGCATTTCCAATAAAACATTTTTGCTTTGCTAAGCGCTATGTTAAAGTGCATCTGACATTGGATAATGAATCGAAACCCTATACCGCGGTGATAAAGTCTAATTTAGTTTAAGTCGCGGTCTTGGTGTTTGTACCTCGTAATTACAGGTTTGTCGGTCAAGCAATTTACTTAATGCAGTCGTAAATTTCTATTAATGGACCGAGAAAATGTGGCGAATGTGTTTTAAATCGTAAGATTGCTGTAAAATTGAAATAAAACACTTACCACAGCTAATTTGGTATACATAATTTATATTTAATAGCGGCTAATCTTGTGAGCTTAAAATGGAGTGGGGTGGGCCGGACAAGACCTGAAGGCTCCTTGTATGACCTCGGACCAGAACAAATGACGGTCAGGCTGCCCACCGACGAGATGGAACGATGACATCACAAAGCATACAGCTGCAAGTGGATGCAAATGGGGCAATGCCAGTTGAGAGGGGAGAATGGAGGTGCCCTAAGTCCTAAGATGGACGCAAAAGATTGGCTAATCTCAGAACTGGCCATTTACAGGGGAGATATACCCCCTTGTTTATATAAAGTTTATTATTAAATAAAAAAAACAGTACTCTTTTGTCCTGTCTGATACACTGTGATAAAAAGAGACAAATATAAGTACTTTATAAGAATCAATAATCAAAGCACCTCTTAATGGGATTAACATACACTAATAACTGGTTATACCAGACGTTATCAGGTGATCACTTTTAAATACTAGTCTAATATATAAAATTTTCGTGTCACAATGTTCGTTCCCATACTCCTCCGAAACGGCTTGACCGATTCTTATGAAATTTTGTATGAATATTCAGTAAGTCTGAGAAACGGCTACTATATATTTTGCAAACCCCTAAGTGATAAGGGGTGTCCACCTCAATTTTTTTATGATACAGCATACAAAATTCATACAACCCCTAATTTTAACCCCTCTACGATAAGCTTTTTCTTTGCCGGGTCAGCTAGTTTTATATAATAATACTTTGAATTTGTATTAATAATTGAGATATATTTTAAAATATAATTGAGCTATTTTTCCGATCGCGCAATTTTTATTAAACTTGTTTAAATTGTGTTCAAAGGCTGGATATTAATTACTTGATATTAAAAGCTATATTTGATACCTCAATTATTTCGATAGATATAAATGGCCTTGTGTTCTCGGGCGATTCTCTTAATTTAATACTAGCTGTATTGGCGACAAAATAAAACACACGCTCATTGGTATTCTCTGTGTAACATCCAGCGTCGAGACTTCGCGCCAGGTATAACTTTTTATGTTAAATCCTACATTGACTCTCTATGGGCTATATGGACGGTTTGAAGATTGACGTATCAAATAGTTACCTCGGACTTAGAATATGAAATTCCACCCGTATCACCTCGACGTCTGTCGTCTACAACTGCCTTGCGATTCTGTAACTCACTTTTCGAACTCACTCAGCGGTTTTCGCATCGGCGGTCGCTCTCAAATCAGTCGTGAAGCAGTCATTTTATGATTTGGCATTCTGAAAAGGTGGAAGCTTGTAGTTTATGGTTTATTAGAATGCCAAATCATAACTGATGCGAAAACCGCTGAGTGAGTTCGAAAAGTGAGTTACAGAATCGCAGGGCTGAGCGTATTACTGCCATCACCACTACGAGGAAGCTGCCCACTGAAGTAATTCTAAATCAATTCGCCTTAGGGAAGGACAACGAAAGAATTTTAAAGTCTATCATATTATTTTTTGTTCTTTGGCTTGTTCATTGGGTCCATTTAAACGTAATTAAATAGAACTGTGAAGTTTTGTAGCGATATTAACATCTCAATATCCTTGAAAGTAAATGTGAGAGAAAATCGTGGAATTTTTAAACATTTACGCTTGAAGCCAATATTCAGTAAAGTTTGTAACTTTCCCTTAACATAACGATTGAGCTTTACCAAATTACTTAGGGCCCGCCCGATCAGAGTTCGATATTTTTTCGGCTATCGGGAAACTTTTCAGTCATTATTTTGGGTAGTTCCCGGAGGGTTGCTGCATAGAGATTATTAGAATGTTAAATCCTCCAATTTATGTACGTATTGAATTGTGGCCTTTTAAAGGGGTTATAATATCAAAATCTTACCATAGTATCAGTTCACACATGACCTGTAATCCGTATCCTAGGTTCGATTCCTGCCGTTATAATAATCGTTTCAGGTAGGCAACTATAAACAAAAAAAAACACGGAAAAATATCCTGCCCTTTACAATAAAGAATATAATTATAATAGAATAAATATATTTTTTTTTCTTTATGACAGCTTTTTCTTCCATTTTGAATGCCTTTTACTTGGTTGATTGGTTTGCTGTTATAAACTGATAGCTGATACATAATAAAAGTAATATTAATATAGGAGAGCCCAGGATTACTTTATAACCAGCCCTTCCTATGAGATAGTATTATTACATGGTAATACAAATAACATTTTTGAAGTGAAACTTCTTTAAGGGGGTTGGAAAAAAAATTAGTGTAACATTTTTTCGTTACGCGTCACATTTTTCGGTTACGCGCCATGTTGCTTTTTGAAGTCAAACTTCTTTATCGACATATGGGAGAAATTTTGTAGCAAATCGTCACGTTTTTCAATGATAGTAATAATTCTATTACAATTAATGAAATTCTATAATAATCTTCGTAGTAATAAGGGAAAATGAAATATTTGTATTCATGTCTATGATAATAAAAGCCTTTTGTTAAACTATATCTAATTTAACGAATTTCTGTAAAGTTGCATATAGTAGATCATTTTTCGAAAAATAAGATCATAAATAAGTTTCACTTCTTACGTGTGTACACCTAGACACGCACAATTTTTTTTATATAATAGGCGGGCAAACGAACCATGCCCATAAAGGACAGTCATCAAAGCCCATGAACATTAAATTTCAGGTGATTTTGCCGGTCTTGCTATCCATAGACAGCCCTAGCAAAAAGTTTGAAAATCGTCGATACTCACAGAGCTTGTACTTAATCGGCCGAAATTGCTCTTTTTGTATGCATAGGAATGATTTGGTTAATCGGCTAAAAGTATGGCCAAAGTTATTAAAATTACTAGATACTACTTAGATATTTAAAATATGTATATAATAGTATTTACGAGTCGTTCACGAACAGTTAACGATTAAATGTAGAAAGGGTAACTATTGGATTAGTGATGACCTAGTGAAGTGACTTGAGCGATTCTTATACTTGAGATCGTTGGTTTGATCCTCGGCTGTGCACCAATGGACTTTCTGTATATGTGCAGATTTGACACTCGCCATTCTGGTGAAAACAACGCGAGGAAACTGGTATGCATTCGACACAAAAATCGTACCTATATACTTATTAGAAATATTTTTTTTAAACCAAGTTATACAGTTCCATAAGAGATAATTTAATGTATAAATCTCAGAACGTCCCTGAGTACATAATAAAAAAAATTCAGAACATTTAGTTTCTCCGCAACTCGTACCCTATTATAATTAACGCATCATTAAAATGTGTGCCTTTAGAAATATTGAAATGACAGTTTGAAACCGAGGTACTGCAGAGGCCGAAAAAGGTAAGCGCTTCGAAGCGTTGTATTTGACATCGTATCGCCAGTTAACTTGGGTTATGGACATAGAAATTAAGAAAGCGACTTTGTAAGCGGATGAAAATCGCTCGCAGGGTGAGTTCACGATACTTATGAATTTAATATTGTATATTTTATTGTTAGTTTATACATTATCGTATGGGCTTAGTACTGTAAGGATAGTGTTTGTATATTTGTTAGTAAATCAAATAAAACGTGTAAAACGAATATGGTTATCTGACATCTTTTAACGATTTTAATTGGATAATTCATTGGGTAATGAACCGAATGGTGACCATTGTAAATTAGTTGTTATTATGGTAATAAACATATTTATAAATAACGTGGAACAAAAAAGCAATTTTATTGTTAATATAAACCATTATCGAATCCACTTGAACACACAAAGAAAAATTCATCGAAGTCGTCTAGGAGTTTAATTACAAACACAGGCACAGAAGATTTATAAATAGGGTGTGGCGTAATTATTAGATACTATGGTACCTAGAGTAGGTAGAGGATGTTGTGGGCGCGGTTCAGAAAATAATCTGATCCAGTGAGGATCTTTGGGATCTTTTTGAAGCATCCCCAGTAAAAAAGTAGTATGGGTTAATGTCCCGTGTTCAGTATTTATCCAGCAAAACTATACAAAAAATAGAATAGAAATTTTTTTTCATTTGGAGTTTTGGAGTTGCCACCAAAAAGTAGCAAAGGGTGTAATTTTAAGAATTTTCTCAAATTTCGAATATCTCCAAAACCGAGGGACTTTTGCTAAATATAAAGCTTAATTTTCTGATGACACGTTAGTCATGTAAGTAATGAACATTGAGTTCTAGTCAAAAGTGATATATTTTTTGATAATTATTCTGTAAAAAACAAATATATATAAAACAATTTATAAAAAATAAAATCTATAAATATTTAAACTTAATCTTGACTTGGTCGCTAGTTGGTGATAAAAGGAGGAGAATATTATCAATAAAATCCTGAACAAACATTTGAGTTTCATCTGAGTGTCTGACTGGAGATGTAGGATTTGTCACTGGAAAATAAGGGTCGACGCTACTGAAAGCCGTGAATTGCTGTGACAGTTTTTATTATCAACTTAATAGTATCTTACTTAAAGAGCTGAGCAGTGTTGGCCTAGTGGATTTAGCGTGCGACTCTAATACCTGAGGTCGTAGGTTCGATCCCCGGCTGTGCACCAATGGACTTTCTTTCTGTGTGCGCATTTAATATTTGCTCGAACGGTGAAGGAAAACATCGTGAGGAAACCGACATGTCTTAGATCCAAAAAGTCGACGGCGTGTGTCAGGCACTGGAGGCTGATCACCTACTTTATTACATTTAAAAATGATCATGAATCAGATTCAGAAATCTGAGGCCAAGACCTAAAGAGGTTGTAGCGCCATTGTTTCTTTTTATAATGTAAGTAAAATCGTTTTAAATATATACCAGTCTGTACGACTTTCGAAAGAGCCAGGTGTGATCTGGAGCTCGAGAATGGCATGATATCTGGAGATGGGCTTTCTAATATGTTACTTGAATACAAATCGCAGCTGGATTCTACCACCGAATTATCAAACATAGATGAATAGCACAAGAGATGACGCAGATCCTGCCGTCCAGCGTGTTATTTTTGGAGTAGTCGTCACCCGGGCTGGAGACACCAAAACTCTACAACCAGTCCCAGCTTAAGTAAATAAAGTCCCTCCTGTTTAGCTTCCCGGTCTCAGATCTGCCTGATGGCGTCGTAGCCTAGGAAACTAAACATATTCTGTAAATAATAAAAAAAGAACATTAGTAACGATATGTTTTCATTAAACAAACATTCACAAACAAACTGCCTTATTCATAGATTCCAGATAAATTACACTGTTTTAACTAAACTCACGTGTCTCTTATAAATTTTGTTTACGATTTGGTGAACGGAAAAAGAGTAGTACTTTAAATAAAACCGATCTAGATATATTGAGTCTTATAAATAAACCATAAACTAATGTTCGTCTGGACTTAAACATATAGCTATCTATTTTTATTATATAAGAAATAAAAAGGGATAGGTATAATAAATAAACTTCGAGTATAGTATGGTAAGTCTCTTTCTCATAGATACTGAAAGAAAAAGACAACATCCTCTCGCGTTGATGACATTTCACGTAGTTGTTACATTCTCAGTCTAAAATCGCTCCGCGTATTACCCTGCGCACTGTCACCGTGTTTTCAGCTTAAGCAAACAGTTCAGTTCACAAAAACGGGTGCATTTCTTTGTGTAGCTGTTCTCTTTATTTTACTTTTAAAATCCCGCCCCTGAAAGTAATACGAATGCATTTTATACGTTTAACGTTTTTCGAGCTCAGCCGGTAAAGAGTAGACAGTTTTGGAGAACGGTTTAAAACTTATTCTCTTAAATTTTGTAAGGTTGAATAATGCGGTTTAGAACTGAATTTAAAGGTGTCACCAACTATTCGAACATTTCTGAATATTTTAAAAAGATAATACCTGTGTTATTCAAGACATACTAATCCTTTTTTGCGTGGGACTTAAAAAAGGACACTGTATATTGTAGAAATATTATGTATATACAGTTAATAATAAAATATATTTCTAGTATGAATAAAAATAACACCGAAGCACCGGTCTTGTGTCGCTTAATTAAGACCGATTTTTTTTTCTTTTCGACCATACTGCCTAGTCTTTCGTAGAATTTTTCCTTTTCGATTAAGAGCTAACAATTATATTTATTAGGTAAGTGAGGTGATTATCTGTATGTGACAAAAGTCGTAAATTTTGGCGTGTTTTTAATTCTGCCACAGATTATAAAAAAACAAAAAAGAGAATTCTAGCTTTATTATTATAGTTACTAAGATATAGACTTAAATAGAAAAATATACAAAAAAAAATATTTTTTAATATTTGTCGCACCCTTTCTGGCGTATTCTATTCTATTGACGGAGGAAAATGCGCGGTCACAGTTTCAAGTATATAAAAAGTCGAATATAATTATATGACTACTATATATATAATATATTCATTAGAAGGGTTATTTAGAATAAGTTCTAAAAGCCCCGAAAATGTCAAAGGCCATTAAACTTGGCCATTTTGTGAACAATTTTAAACTTTAGGCAAGTTATTAAAAATTAAACCGACCAAATTCATCCCTCACGTATCCCGTTATTTGATAAAGTTCGTAATTACTGTGAATTAAGCAACATTGTGGAAAATTGTGGTTTCATCGTAACAACAACACACTCGTATTACTCGCTATGAATTAGTAATGTGCTGGAATTTTCTATATATTATACTAAAATTACTGAGCCACCGGTTAATAATGTGTTTTGTAACCCATGATGTAGGTGAATATCTTTTTCTATTTGACAATTTTGCTCAATTGCCCGAGTGCGTAATTAAAACGCTAGATGTAAATTTTGTACGCCGTTCACGTACTTGCCTATAAAAGAAAATGAACAATAGTAAGAAGAATCTAAGGTCTGATTAGTTAGTAATAAGGTTTTTAGACTAAGAAAGCGCAACGAAAATAAACCTAAAACTACTGTTCTATTTATTTAATTAATGACTACTTTTATATGTATTGACCAATTTTTGAAAATCATTCAATCAAAGTCCACTTTCGCTCGTAAGCATCCATCTAACATATGCAAAATCTAATTATAATTGTTTATTCATCTACGGACCGTGTACTTGGGTTTTATATTATTTATATTTCCATCTTTATTTTAGTATTCCGAAGTAATTTGTATACGTCATCATAAGAACAATGTTTAATTTAGTGTGTTGTACGACATAATTTTATAGTTTTTTGAGTATAACATGAAAAATATAATAAAACATGTGTATAGGTAAAAAGAGTACCGAGTGTTTTACGCCGGCTTTTTCTCTCGGCCTACACCCTCTGTCTTCTTTGCCGATGAGTAGGGATGCCTACATTCAAATTTAATGACATGGAATAAGTGATACCTGTTCCATAATAAACATATTTATTATTTTAAGTTATCTAATTAATTGTATGTATTTTAATTAATTAATGTTCTATTCATATATCTAATTAATTATGAGTTTTGAAACAAAAATATAATTCACACTATCTTCACTCTTGTAAATGTAAATAGAAATTTTTATTGAAGCAAATAAAACCCGTAAAACATTCGTTGAATTCAAAGCAAATATGTGAGTATATTTGGAAATCAAATAAGCCTTTCAATCTAATACAAAAGAGTTTAATTCAAAAAAAGTTTGGCAAAGAGACAAAAGCCACAACGAGAATTATGCCCACGAGCAATCAATTTTGTAGTTTTTCGTATATATTTTCCTTACTAACGTTAACAGCAGTGTTAACCAAGAGGTAACTCAAGCCCGGTGATATATTCCCATACAAACAATACTCCATGTGTGTAATTCAAGCTTGATCGCAAAAGTATCGTCAAAACTCAAAACTCAAAATGTCTTTATTCATGTAGGTAATTACACTTATGAATTGTCAAGTTAAATTAATTGTAAATTTACATTAACTACCAGTTCGTAAGTCAAGGGCGTAGAGCGGGTAAGAAGAACTGGCAAGAAACTTTCCGCCAATCTTTTTAATCGCCAAGTATTGTCATACAAATTGTTTGAACTGGAGCAAATCAATCCCAAGGATTAGGATCATTTAAGTATTCCTCAACTTTATAAAAAGCTTTATTGATTAATTTCCGGAGTTTGTTGTAAAAACGAATACAATTTCCATATAAGGAGTGGTTTATCTTTTGGAGCCTGGTTGGTCGTACACTCAAATTAGTTCTATTTCGCGTATTATACTGGTGAAAGTCACCATTTGTTTTAAAATCGTTTATATTTTTTTGGACATACAACAAGGCTTCAAGAATATATTGACCAGATAGTGTCATAATATTTAATTCCTTAAACTTATTCCGTACCGACACCCTCGGAGAAACACAACAAATACCCCGAACAGCCCGCTTCTGCAGCACAAATATGGATTGAACCTCTGCAGCAGCACCCCACAGTAGAATAGAGCAAGTTTTAAACAATATTGACACATTCACTGCCTGTACTATTCCCTATTAGATGATTACGGGACTGATGTGTAGAGATACACCAATATTTTTACCTTAACTTGTATTTATAAACATAATTCCGCCTTTCATATGGAATTGTATGAATTGGGGGACTCATCAGATCACTTTTGTCACAGTCATATTTTGTTATGCATAAAATTTATTATGATTAAAAGAAAGAAAGATTTAAGGTTTCTACTTAAACTTCTTTAACTTATTTTCTTCTATTTACCATAGAGATTGATCCGAGGAGATGTGCGGATTAATTGCAGCTGAGTTCCATTCTCCGACGTCAAGGTAGAAAATACTGTCGTTCTACAATTTTAAGGCAGTTTTTACACCACTATGTGGAACCAGCTTATCACTGAAATATTGCCGAAGCGTTTGGGTCCTTCAAGAAAAAGCGTACCAATTCTTAAAAGGCCAGCAATGCACTTGCGAGTCTTCTGACGATGTGAGTGTCCATGGGCATCACTTAACTTCAGGTCAGAGTCCTGCTCATTTGCTGTTTGCCGTTTGTTTTCGTTATTCTTCTAACCAAACTACAGAATTGTAGAAATATACCCGTTTATACACAAATCAAGTACTTGATTCATGATGTAAATCACTTAGAAATTATCGAACAGTGGGCGGGCGAAAGCTTTAATTCCCAACAGAGGCTGTATGAAGCTTGAATACACCAGCTCTGAGATGTATGAAATCGGAAATTGAACACGGTCAGTAATACGGTGACAATGCTTTTAAATATAATTTTTTTGCAACTTTTATCTAATGAATGCAAAAAAAATGTGATTATTATTATACTATTGTTCGAAATACATATTTTTGTTTTCGTAAATTTTGATGATGGTGATCTGATGTGAATGATACAAGTATATCATCGTTAAAAGCTACGTTTAATGTTTGAAAATATTGCGAAAGATGACGAATCTGTCTTTTTTTGTATGAAAAAATTATGATCATAAATTTAATTAATTTATTACTACATATTTACATTTTACTATATCCATTTATAATAAAAATCGTCACATTCAACCATGCAAAAATACAGATTCAAAATAAATTCCAGTTTGACATTTCAATATTCTATTACCGTTAAAATATCGTTAGGATGTAATCAAAGAGCTGTAGAGTGGAGACTGGAGAGTGATTTGTATTATTAGTTCATAAAATATAATTTAAACCTTTTTTGTTATTGTTTAATAATTAGATTCTTACTTATGTGACGGCGCATTCCTAGCGCCATCTGTTTAGAAATACTAGAATTATTGGAACGAGATTTGACTATGGTCAGTCTGGCGGAGCGTCGTGTCGATGGTCAGCGCGAACATGTTGAATTTCGTTTAGTTTTCGAACGTCAACGGCGAGCGCACCACGTCTGCGACGAATCGCTTTTTTGTTCCAAATAATCTTGTGTCTTTTTGTTACAAAACTAATTAAATGTGATTGATTAAGTGATTCCCTAATTACGAGTGAATAGATTTTAGTGAATTGCTGTAAGGGAGATACTTTTTGTGATTCTATTGTTCCTACCCACATAACAACTTATTGAAGACATGGCTTATTCTTATGATAAAGGGCATCCGCCCATATATGTATCTGCACGTTTATTTTAGGATACAGTACCTACCTAAATAATAATACCTTTCAGAGTTATTAACTGTTGAGTTTTTTTTCATTATAAAATCTTTGAGTAAATTTTTAAGTATATAATGTGGTCACATAAAAAAAAAATATAAATTAACCACACATATGAGATCTTCTACACATTTTATCAATTCTTAGATTTATAATTGCACATCACTTCCAAATCTTTACCTTGTCTCTGGTTTAAAACAACGCCATCTTTGTTTACCTTTTAAATCAATTCAGAAGAACTGGACGAGCAATTTAGGTTTTTTTTTAAGACAATTCACACCAATTGACCTAGTCCCATGCTAAGCTGGTGGAGCTTGTGTTATGGGTACTAGGCAACGGATATACATACATATTATAGATAGATAGAAAAACCCACAAAGTCTAAATAGTGGTCGCCCTATCTCGTAATGTCGTCCAACAGAGAATGCATACATAACAAGATTGAAGAAATACAGAGAGCGTAGTGACAATATTTTGTTGTTTTGGATCGTTTCAGGAAATACGATTTTGGAAAATTCTGAAGAACAATTTTATTGTATGCTAACGAGCCTATTTATAACCAAAAACAGTTGTCGATTAAAAACATTTTATAGCGAGAACTGTCAGTAAACGTTTTTAAAGAACAAGGGGCGGGAGTCTCACGGTGATAACGACGCTTATGGACTTTCTCAATGCCAGAGAGCTCGCCAGTGTTTTACCTGCCTTCTAAGAATTGGTACGCTCTTTTCTTGTAGGACTGTAAATCGAATTGGTCCGGAAATATTTCAGAGGGTAGCTGGTACCAATGCGCGGCAAAAAGTGTCTCAGTTTCGTATTTATTGACGTTAAGTCTCCATGAAGTTACTTTTATGAATGACTTCTTAAAATATTACTTTAATATGTACGCGAAAGACGCTTTCATATTGGATATATTAATATTTTGATTACAATTAATTTACCATGGAATACAATTGATTTAAAAATGTATGTTAATTCTGGTAATAGTCCATTGAAATGTTACAATTTGAGGGCCAAACTGAACATTTGTTATAGGACGCAATTTTATTTATGGAATATAAAAAAACACGCGCCTACAGAGTCTATCTCATAGTTGGCGGGGAAAAGAGTCAGTAATAAATAAGTAAGAAGGTTGGAATTGAACAAAAATTTTCGAAAATCTATTAAAAATAAACGAGAGATCATAAAAGTAGAGTAAAAATGTTGTTATGACCGGCTTGACATGAGCATTGACGTAAGCGATCAACTTTTGAGTGCTGTAACAGAAAAATCTTCAGAAAGAGATCCTCTACAAAATTGTTCTGATATAATTTTTTGACAAAATCAGAAGAAAAAAAGTTATTAGGCAAAATAGGATTTGTTTTCACTTTGTTACTTATAAATTTTGAATTTTGGCTTTATGATCACAATTTAAATAGACATAATTGTAGGCAAAGCAATTTGCTACAAAATATGTCATTATGTAGAATGTATAGCTTAGGAGCTATATATAGCCAAAAACGTGTTTCCTCCCTTTTTCCAAGATGGCGGCCGGGGGCAAAGGGCGCCAACCCCACAAACTTGAGTTTAAGCTTGTATTGACCCCCCCTTCATGTTCCATAAATTGCGTCCTCTAACAAATGTTCAGCAAATGTAACATTTCAATGGACTATAAAGGGAAACTAGAAACATGTCGACATTTGATATTATCTACAAGAAATGTCAATTGTCAATTCAAATAAACACAGTTTACATTAATTATAACAGATGGCATTTGTAACAAGATATAGAAATAGACTCTGCATTGTCAAAAGCTAATTTGAAAAAGTGTTTGAACCCTATTCTTAAATTTATGTATTCCAAGTTCTTTGGCGTCTATTCTTAACTTAAGCTCATTTTTCTTTCAGCCATTTTGTCGCAATAAATTGTTCACATTTTGACACGCCGAACAGCCTCTCGTCATTTATTAGAATTTCAGAGGCGCATTTATTTTCGTCTTTGTGACAAAATTATTTATAGAACAATATTTAATTTTGTCGAGTTACGGTGTAAAACGTATATTTATTGTTTTTACGATTATGCCACAATATTATAAAATTGATCAGAAAAATTTGACCCGGTTTAATCTAGTAAATTAATTTACTAACTGTAGGTATACGCAAATCTAGTAATAGGGTCGATTTTTCAATCGAAATTAAACGATTACCACTGTCGCGACCACTTTCTTAAAATCAAATTTTTCGTACTCGATTCAAAACTGTACACTTTAACTAACAGTAATCAATATCTTCTAAACATGACTAATGCTCAAACCGAAACTATGACTTTTAATATAACTTTTAAAATTCTTCCTTAAGTATATACAGTCAAAATATTTTTTTTTTATAAAATAGCTGTTTCTAAATTTCTAAAAAGCCTTGTAACAGAAAATTTGTTATCCATTCCTTCACACACGCCCACAACCACTCATGCTTTACGGCCTGGCCACGGGGATCGGCGGTGCGAACGGCGATGCGGGAGGCGAGGCGACCATTCGCGCGGCGCCGTTTGCAGGCCACGCACCAGTCACGATCGCCGACCAGTAAGGAAGTTCGACACGAAATGTCTTTATCGAAATCATCTCGATATTGCTTGGAAAGTAATAGCTTTTGGTTCAAGTTCATTGTGAAGAGGAGGGATTTATATTGTTACGTAGAACGTAAAGATTTATTACTTAAATTCTACGTAACAATATGCCCACGACACAGGGAATACTATTGTGGGGGTTAGGGCACTTTCTCACTTTATAGTATATCTTTTTAATTATCTTAATAAAGATTTATTTGCTATGCACGGTGTAACACAATCGTATCGTATATGTAAGGTTTATAGGATGTTAATATTACCTAGATTACGTACAATATGGTTTAGTCGAGTATATTTAGATAAAATATGTACTTGACCTAAGCTTGTTCACAGTGTAACTTTCCTAAACAAACTTTGTCATTGAACCGAAATTTTGTTACAGCTCGGGGCGAGTGCGGTGCGTGTATTTTCTATTGCAAGCGAGTTAAGTGCTTACTATATCCAAAGAACCGTTCATAATGAACTTTTTAATAATAATTTACATTAATCAGATACCAAAAATATTTTCTTAATAGACTACGGACACGGATAAAATGATTGCCCAAAAATTTTGCCATGGACTCATGTTTTGAATAGAATATTATGATCAAAGTGCTTATATAAGGTATTTAAGCCGTTTTTAGGATAAGATGTCTCGTTCTGTCAAATTTAATTTCGCTCGTAGAAAAGGGGAATTTGGTTAAACAAATAGGACTTATTTCCGTGACGTTGATTTTTTCACGAATTCATAATGTTTTGATTGTAAAAGATTTATATATTTCGATTAGATTATAAATTTGTGTGCAATGATTTTTCACCCTGTGTTTTCTTCCTGTGTTTAAGTTTTGCGTCGCACTTTGTTACTCTGAGTCGCAATTCCGATCGCTACTTTAATTTTTTATATGTAATAGGAGGAAAACGGGCAGGAGGCTCACCTGATGTTACGTAAAACTCCTACCCCTGGACTGCTCATGGACACTCACATTACCAGAAGCCTCGCAAGTGCGTTGCCAACCTTTTATGAATTGGTACGCTCTTTTCTTGAAAACCCTTAATCGAATTGGTTGGGAAATACTTCAGTACGTGTACAAAAGCTCGGGCTCGGTAATGCTAAAGCTAGTTAATACTCGTACTGCCCAAAATAGAATAGTAAATAAATGCCTTCCAGTTGAGCCCTTTTAACATTTTGACATATTTTGATAAAAAAAATAGAGTTGGGCGAGACGTATAGACCCGAGCCGTAACGCAAGTTCTCCTCCAGATCAAACAACGTCTTTGGTGAGAGAACGTTGAACTATTTCCTTCAGCGGCTAATGAACGGACTACCCGGCCAGAAGCAATAGCAAAGGTTACGTCAGTATGTTGTCGAAATAATGACATTAATACAAATTACAGTGGTTTTAAAATATATCATGATTTAGACTGTACAATCCTGTAAAAAAAATAAAATAAAAAAAGTTACGCTAAGTCAAAGTATTAAACTATACCATATGCATGTATCCTTAGTGAACTTTATGCAGTTGAAAGTTTTGAGTCCACTTGCGTAGAGGGCAATATGCAGTCCCCAAAGCTAACGTTCCTTTTTTAAACATAGTTTGCCTTGTTAAAGTGGCTTTGAGAATATTTAACTAATGGCTACTTCTAACTGATATTCAGTTCGTATTTATACTCGAGTTCTACATATTATAAATGACGTCCCTAGACTCCCGGTTGCGTTAGTTTTCTGTTTGAACTAATCACGTCCATCTGCCATAATTAAGTCAATTTTTATGGAGCTTTGGTTTGGTGGCAATCACGATACTAGGACGCTACCAGAGGATCGCTTTGCCCGCCGCCAGTGATTGCTTGAAACGCCAACGCCAATAGCAGCGATGGAGATGGCCCTGTAAATTAGCCCTAGATCTCTACATACAGCAGGAGGCAGCACTAGCTGCCATCAGACTTATTCACCACGGTAAAAACCACTACAGTACACACACAGCTATTCTTAACAGGGTGATAGAGCATCACCCGCTTATAGTCGAGCCATGGATCGCTAATCAACACGTTTTCGGACCAAGTGGGCGTCTAAGTGCGGACTGAGTCCATACTACACTAGTAACGTCCATCATTTTTAGGAAGATTTAAGCGTTATTATTGAAAGACGCATCAAATCTTGCTACACGAAATGCACCAACCTGGAAAAGATAGCTCAGCGGACACATCTGCTACAATATAATTTTGTTGCATTACATATTTTTATACATTCAGATAACATAAATTAAGAAGGCAACGGACTGGCTTATCGCTAACAGCTACCTGTTACAGGAAACCCTAGTAAGAATTTTATTTTATAGAGAATTAAAGTTAATTTTAAAATTATTCCTGACAATTTTTGTGAATTGATGAGGAATTTGAAAAAATATCAATTTGGGGGAATTTACGACCCCCCACTGCGATCCAATACCACCATCAATTTCAACGTTATGAATTGAATTATAACTCCTTAAAGATCTATTTAATGTACACTTATGAACGTCAAAAAAGAAATATACATTAAATGCTTATAATTTTACATTTACTGCCAGTTCTTATATCAAGGGTGATGAACGGAAGAAAAGAACTGGAAATGAACTCTGCGCCACTCTTATTAATGGTCAATTTTTTTGTTGTACACAACGTTTGCAAGGAGCTGCAACACTACATCACTATGTGGGTCCTACCTCCTTAAATATTACCAAATCAAAACTTAGGGTCTTTTAGGAAAAGAGGGTACCAATTTTTTGGAAACGCCCTTCCAAGCACTCTGGCCTTGCGAGTGTTTATGGGCGGTGGTGCCACTTACCTTGATATGAGGAGGTTTCACTGTTCTATATAAAAAACAAATTATTGTTATAAGGCTTATATATATCTCATTAATAAATACATAATTAATGTGACTGTAACTAAAAATGTTAATGCAATTGCTACTAACTTTTACTGCTAAATGTTCTTCGAAAGAATTAAGTTCGATAAAATTTTAGTACAAATAGTAGAAATGTTATCCTAGTTTACTTATTTAGAAATTTCATTGCATATATATTTTGTCAGATTAAGGGGCTTAAAGCCGCAGAAAAGACGACATAAGAACGTGCGGAAACGGCTAAATCGGAAAATCGGGCGGAGTTTTCCCTTATTTGCGCATTGATTGAATAAACTGAAATGTGACTCATGCGTAAGAAATGTTGTGTATTTAGTATTGAGACTTGCAATATTATTTTTAATTGTAATATAGATGACCAGTGTTGGCCTAGCGGCTTCAGCGCTCTCATCCCTGGTCGTAGGTTCCATCCCCGGCTGTGCGTCAAAGAAAAAATCGTTGTATTCAACTAATGTAATGTTTTTCTAATAGTAGTAAAATGTAATTACTACTATTAGAAAAACCAAATGATCACGGTACAGAAATCTTTTTTTTTCATAGAACAAACGGGCAGGACTTTCACCTGATGGTAAGTGATACCGCCGCCCATGGACACTCAATGCCAGAGGGCTCGCGAGTGCGTTGCCGGCCTTTAAATTTTGAGGCCTTTAAAGGTTGTTGAATGTTTTTTTTTGTATGTAGTTTATAATATAAAGTAATGTATTGTTTCTACTTTAGCGGTATCACCGGTATTTTATTAATGAATGACATACACATGGTCACAGAGTAAACATTATAAACCTACTAAGTTATATGTTAACCGTGAATTATTTTTCGCCTGCTCGTCGGCCGCGCAGCGTTTGTGCTTGTCCGATGGAGGTGAGACGGGGCTAACGCGTTCACAGAAGTAGCACCCCGTACCAAAACCTTTCAAGGGATCAAAGACCATCATCCCTAGTAGTGTGTTGGCTCCTAAATGGCTGGAGGCCACAGAGCGGCGTATAATGTCATAGGCCTATTCAATTAAAATCTATCTTAGAAAGATCTGAAAGTACAACATTTATGTTACCTGCTGGAGTAATTATAATTTGATTGTAAACTTTTTATTCAAGAATCCGCCGAAGAGAATCCTTGTTACCCAATCAACTTCTAAAGATAATTATCACTTTTGTATGTTACAAGACTCAGGCATAGCGCTATGATTGTTGATATCATAATATAATCGAGACTCACAAAGCATATTTGTATAGAAACCGGGGACTCGTTAATATAATTATAAAGAGAAGAATCTTAAATGATTCATTTTTAGTACTAAATCTTGTGTCATTAAAAATAGTGTACAGAACATGTTCACGTCAAATCAGCACAGTCATGCTTTGTTTACGCTGCGAACACATCGGATTTAGAATCGTTTAGTAAGATGAATCACTACAAATGCGCGTCTTACTTGCGTGATGTATGGGAGAAATAAAACTTTGTAGAACATTGTAATATATGGGTGGTAAATAGTTACATAGTTGTTAAGTGAATGATTATTTGGAGTTGAATGTTTAGAAGAAGATTATAATTACTACGATTAATACTAATTAATACAATGCCCTTTATCGCCGTGTGAGCGCCATGTTTTCCATGTTTGTTAATTAGCACCCGTGTGCATTATTGCATCTCACCAAAAGAAATGAAACATGAAGTTTGACGAGGAGATTTAAATTGTATTCGTTTTCTATGAATTTCTATTTTTTTTTTTTCACTTAATCTAGTATTAATCCTTGTTCATTTTATGCGAAAATCGGTGTATTTATATAAAACTGTACGGAGCAGTGTTGGCCTAGTGGCTTCAGCTTGCGACTCTCATACCTGAGGTGATAGGTTCGATCCCCGGCTGAGCACCAATGGACTTTCTTTCTATGTGATTATTTAACATTTACTCGAAGAAAAACATCGTGAGGAAACCGACATGTCTGATGTCGTAGACCCAAAAAGTCGACGGCGTGTGTCAGGCATTGGAGGCCTACTTGCCTATTAGATTTAAAAATGATCATGAAACAGATTCAGAAATCTGAGGCCAAGACCTAAATAGGTTGTAGCGCCACTGATTGATTTATTTTTTATACCGTACATTATAGTAGGCAATAAATTTCAATCACTAGCGCTTATATACCAGTTGTTTGATTTTTAACAGATCTGTTTCAAACAAAATGGCTGTCAAAGTGTCAAAGCCGTGATCTCTTTGTAGGTATGAGTAAACATTGGTGTATTTTTGTTTGGCTTATGTTGGTCGGACGATTCGTTATTTTTAAACAAAATCCTGGCTCGAATTCGCGACTTCGCGTTTTTGTTTTTCATTAGTTTTATAAATATTTACAATTGGTACCGAGTTTGATCAATTAACTATTGTCGTTTCATAATTCGAACTTTTAGTTTTTAAAACATTCTAGAAAGGTACATTCTAAAAAGATATTTTTCAGCGCTCATATTTTGGAACACCACGATATTGTAATCCGGGAAATGGTGCGTAGAATAAATACCCCATATTAGGACATGCAGCCATAGTTAAATAAACAATAAACTACAAGCTCCCACCCACCTTTTCAGAATGCCAAATCATAAAATGACTGCTTCACGACTGATTTGAGAGCGACGGCCGATGCAAAAACCACTGTGTGAGTTCGAAAAGTGAGTTACTGAATCGCAGGGCAGGTTTCCTTTTTATTAGTAGTTTTATTTATAAACATATCTATCGAATATACAATTTCAATTCACCTTTTATTTATTTTATTTTCATTTATTATATAGTTTACCACATCACACATCATAAATCTACGGTATATGTTAGTCAAAAGTCAAAAATCTATTCATATAGGTAACACAATGTACACTTATGAACGTCAAAAAAGAAATACCTATACATTAATTTTACATTTACTGCTAGTTCTCAAATCAAAGGGCGTAGAACGCAAGAACAGAACAGGCAATAAACCTTACCTTTTATGTGTAAACTTGTACATAAGCCTGCCATTCCCTTTTAAGAATTAAATCAAATAGCAATTCAAACTACCGCCCCAAAAAATTGGGTTAAAAAGTGACTTAAATATAATAGCTCTGTTCTACCAACATCGTAACTTCAAGACCTTTGTCAAGAAACAACGCGGCCTTAATAAAATTCAAGATAATCTTTCTTTCATAAGAAAGTGTTTTAAAGAATATTACAGCCAACGATATTGCATCGGGCATAATAATGTTTCTTGCTTGAATATTGTCTTTGAATCCATCTTCTTGATAACAAGCTGTATTTTTCAGAGTAAATTTTTGTAATTTATTTATGACTTAGTGGTTAACGCGCTAACAGAAGTCCTGTTCAATTCCCGTTGTATAATCACTTATTTGCCTTAAATGGTCAATGACGCAACGATATGTCCCCATAAGGTTGCTGTGCGAAACAGCTACTTAATCCAAAAATAATTAATGAAAACAAAAAGCTTAAACTCATATAAAAATATTTTATACATGATAAGTTATTTTCACATATATAAACAACTTCCAAAATGCAATACTTCTTGCTAACGAATTTCAGAGCTATTATGAGACATTCCAGATAATATGACATATATCTTAGCTGAATAATTTAATAAAGTTTAGACTAAAACATTCCCTTGAATTTTGCGTAACTATATCTTCTTGAACTCATAACATTCAATGTTCTGCCAGGTCTCTACGCTCGCACAGAACTTTTAACCTTCCGACTCCCAGCACCAACATTGGGCTCCGCGAGCCTCTTCACAGAATGTTCTGCTTTGGATTCTGCCACTAACATCGACCCTTTACGCCCTTATTTACTTTACGACAGCTATCAGTATGTTTGTCATTCTACGGATTTATAAATTTTGTGCTGTCATGTTTTGTTTTGCTATGTTCTGTATATTTTTTATCAGTGAAACTTTTTGTGGATACATCCGATGTGTTTTTTTTATGTTTTTTTTTTTACCTTTTTTTATTGTATAGAGAGATGTATCTGATTTGTTTCCTAAATAAATAAATATGTATGTTAAAAATTCACTGTAGCCAAACTGCTCCAAAACGGCTTTTAAACTGATTTTTTTGTAGGTAGATACGAGAATAGTTCAACTATTAGTATAGATATAAAAGAAAGAAATAATTTATACGTAAAAACGTTTACCGGGTCAGCTAGTGTTTGTTTTAAATTTGCATGATATACTTACAAAAGGTATAACTCATGACAATAACCATTTAGGGCAAGAGTCAGACAACAGGGGAATTGCAGAGCGCATTCAACCGCGTGTCTCAGTAAATCTAACAAGGTGCTGAATTTGCGAGCTGTGTTCAAGGAAAATAGATTCGTGTTACACGGTCTACCTATATTAATTTAAACGTTCATTCCTCACAGTTCAAGCCAACTTGCCGATGCATTTAAATTAGCTAAGAATGAGAATTATACACTGAACTTTGCGAGCGGCTTTTTGGTACATTCATTAAAGTATCACAAGTGAGGTATTTATACTGTGAGAGGTGGCATAGTGGTCCGGCGTGCGTTCTCAAGCCTGAAGTCGTACGTTCGAATCACGACTGTGCACGAACGCATTGTACTGTGTGCGCATTTAACAATCGCTGGTATAGTGAAGGAAAAAATCGTGAGGAAACCTTTGACCAAAAAATCGATGACAGGCACAGAAGGATTATCACTTCTTCTCTTATTATAACATAATTAATAAAACTAAACCTTATACGTAAATCTATGGTCGGGTACATAAAGCATTGTAGTCGTAACGCGTGAGTCCATTAAAACGAACGAAAATACTATCAACATACAAATATATGAAATAAAAGAATATAAATGAATTAAAATATGTTGACGTACTGTAATATGAAAGATCACTTTTTGATTTTGTTTTAGGTTAATGCCTAACTAGAAGATACAATCATGCAATCTAAATTCCGAAATCCAATTAAACAAGAAAAACGCTTGAAATATTACTTTATCAACTTGTTCCATATGTACATATGTTCATATGTGAGAAGGAATGATTCATTTTATGATATATATTATATTAGCTGTTTCTTAAGACACAATAATACAGTAGCAATGTAGGCTTTAGCATTTATATAAATAACATAATAAAAATATATATGGTATTAATATATTAAAGATCACAATCTTCTATTTCAATTACTCTCTCGCTTTTCATAATATAAGGTTAATTAATATGTTCTAATTTCGCTTTTCTGACAAATACGAACACAAATAAAACAATTTGGTACTGTTAAGAAGTTAGGCTCGTAACATTTCGGCGATTTTGAAGTTACACTTCTTTAGGCGCGTTATGAAAAATTTATGAGAGTGAAATTTTACGATGCGCGCGCACCGTGACACAAAATTCAGTATGGGCGCCGAGCGTGCGCGAGCGAGTTGGGAATAAGACAATCTACTTGTACTTGTACCTTTTAAACAAATAAAGCAGTTTTAATTATTTTTTCAAAGAAATTTAGCAATGCTTTTTCACAGACCTATTTATACTTAGTTAAAAGGTTATGAAACATACCTAGTTATTAAATTGAATTAATAATATAATATAATAATAATAATTATTAATATTAATTAATAATTGAATAATATACTTAATATTAAATATTGTTAAATTATTAACGCTAAATATTTAATATTAATTATTTAATATTTAAAAAAAATAAAGAAAGCCAAAGAAGTATAACTTCTTACGCGCGTACATAAGTACACGCACCATTTTTTTATTTATATAGATGTAGCTGGCTAGTCAAATACAATAATGTTGTGACAGGAAGTTTAGAGTCCTAAAGTTCGATCGTTCTGTCTAGACGTGCAGTCCAATAAAAGTTAACATCCCCAGATAAGACAAAACGGATGCAAAGTATATGAAAAACGCTTACCGGGCTTTGCGCATTAAATAAACTGTAATGTGCAGTTTTAGATTGCGAAAATATTCAGCTACAAATGTAAAAGTGGTTTCTGTTTCCTTTAAAACGAACGCTTTTGATAAAAGCTTATTCAGCTGGAGCCTTAGCGTGAACTTTAGGATTTCGTGAATATTCACGTTTTTGATAGTTCAAAGATATCGGCTATTACACAATGTCTTTAGTATACTTTCTATTTCGTGTACGTTCGTCTTTTGTTTCGTTTTATGTTTTCATTTCGATACAAACCTATTGAGACCGATTATCTTGGTCTAACAGATTCTTACTTAAATAAAAATGCCACTAGTCATTCAAATAATGAATTTGCGATATGGCAGAAGAAAGAGGTAGCCCACCAGAAACTTGGGAAGACAGAATAAAAGGAATAGTAGGACAGAATTGGAAAATAGTCGCGAGGAATGGGGACAAGAAGAATTTGGAGGTGGCCTTCAATCCGTCGGAGGTCGAGTACTAGTGTAAAACATAATGACATGGACTTAGTGTGACTTAGAGTAGTGTATCACTTGAATAAATGAAGTGAAACTTCTGTGCATGAGGGTTAATTAAATGGAACGTGTTTTTATTATCAAGGAAATAAAATTTATTATTTGTATTAATTTTCGACACTTTTAATAACAATTAAATTAATTGAATTCCTAACATATCTTCCTCCCTCCCTCTAAGTCTCGGAAATATAAAGTTTTAGATGTGTATAAGAAGAAATTTCACTTGACTACGAACTTTTTTATTTTAATAAAAGGTTTGCTAACGGAAAATCTATGTGAGTTAAGATTCAAACTAAATTTCGCTAACTGCACGCCCCTTGCAAGGCGGACGCGGCTTGCATTTGAATGCCCTTACCTAGTTTTATGAATAAAATACAATAAAATAAAAATAATAAAATGCTTTTTGCTTGAATGTTTATTTCCACGTCGCGTGGAGATTTAGGTTAGTTACTCAGCCTTTGGGTAACGAGAGTACTATATTTAAATGAACCTTCAACGGGTTTAACTGCAAATTTCTTACATTACATAACTCAACGTTTCGAGTGCTTTCAGCAATCGCGGTTAACGTAACGTAACGTAAAGTAACTCGTAATGTAATTAAAATTCGCATACAGGAAATTGTTATCTATATATATATATATATATTTCAACTAACGGTGAAACGGTTATTATTGTTTATGCCTATAGTATAAGATCCCGATATACAACGACCTTCACCGAGATGCTTATTTAATGAAACGTATTTTATATTTAATTTAATATGTCAATAAATATAATCCATATGGGTTGCCTAGCAAATTTCAGTCCAGAGTATGTTTAATTAATATTTAAAAAAATATATTTTTTTAAACATTTCACCGGTATGATTATTAGAAAAATTCTATACCAATCACGTCAGTCACGACTGATTTGAGAGCGATTGCCAATGCGAAAACCGCTGTGTGAGTTCGAAAAGAGAGTTACAGAATCGCAGGGCAGTTGTGGAACGACAGACGTCAAGGTGATACGGATGGTATTTTGCCTTGACGTCCGATGATGAAACTTCATGGGGGGAGCAACTATGGATATCCAGACCTAGCTGTATTAAAACTATAATGTAAGTGTGTAAGTGGGCATTGGACCCAGGTACACACACATGCAAATTGAGGTAACGTTACCGTCTAGTTAACATTTGTAATGGAAGTTACACTTTAGAATATCATTTATAACAGTCTTGATGATATAAAAAAATTAGTGGCGCTACAACCTTTTTAGGTCTAGGCCTCAGATTTCTGTATCTGTTTCATAATTATTTGTGAATCTAATAGGCAAGTAGGTGATCAGCCTCTTGTGCTTGACAAACGCCGTCGACGATTTCGGTCTAAGGCAAGCCCGTTTCATCACGAGGCTTTCCTTCACCGTTCGAATGTTAAATGCGCACATAGAAAGAAAGTCCATTGGTGCACAGCCGGGGAACGAACCTACGGTGATATAAGCCAGGTTGACATTTCCAAAATAGCGCTTAACTTTTATACCACTTTGTCACAATCTTTATAAAATACTAGCTGGCCTGGCGAACATCGTACCGCCTAACAGTCAATTCTTTATTTTTTTTAATACTTATTATGCTATTCGGGACACCGGTCTAGCTAGTAAGATAAAAAAAGAAAGTTGATAATACAACAAATACGTTATGTCAAAAAATAAAAATTTACCTTTCCGGAACCCCTCCACTAACACTTGAACTTTATGATATGGTATTAAAGTTCAAATTGACTTTTAAGTATTAATACGAATATTTTGTATGGGAATATAGAAAATTGTTTTTAGTCTTTTTCACTCATTTTTTTTAATTTTTCTCTCCGTAAGACCCATCCTCGTACTTATCGTATCTTATCGTATTTTCTTTCATGAACTCGGAAATATCTTTATCTTCGGAATGAGTGTTCATTATCAAGATATTTCTTTCTATTTAATTTATATTATACAATTATAACAATTAAAGCTAATTAATGGTAAAAATATCATACTAGCAGCAAAAAAAAGTGTTGAAAAATACTACAGATATTATTATTATTATGATTATTATAAACTTTTTTTTAATAAAAAACGGGCAAGAAGGGCAGCCAGTCAACCCATGGACAGACATTTTAGTGCGTGCGTTGCCGGCCTTTGAAATATGCTCTTTTTAAACAATTGGAGGTCGTATCTTATCAGTCATTATTAATAATGTCATATTGTGTTTTGAAATCGTCCCTGTTCCTAAATTTTAAAAATATTTTAGAAATAAATATTGCCAATTACTTAGGGATAATATAGAAATCTAACGAGGAAATAATTTTAGATCTTTAATAAAATTTTAATACTGTTAAGTATAGATAATAGACAGAGTAGAAAAAAGCAATAACGTATAAAATAAAATATAAAAAAAGCGATACCTTCCGCTTAATTCACCAATTTCAGGAAATCGATATAAGTAGAAACAATAATGTTAATTTTATTTCCGCTATCCAGACATTTCTGAAGCCTGAAATAAAATGAGGTTGCATTTCCAGTGAGAAGAAACTTTGTTTTTAATAACACTCGCTACATTAAAAGTTTCCTATTTTAGTGTACAATAAGATTAACGATGTCTCTTGCAGCCGTGGCTTTTCAAATGTACTTTTGTATTTGAGTATTTTTCTTTAATACTTTGTTAAGACTTTCGTTCAATTGGTGTATTACATTTTTCACTGTTGTTTAATTAAAACCTGCCAAATAAACCAGTGGCGCTACAACTTCAGATTCTTCCCCTACTTTTGAGATGTCTTGGCCTCAGATTTCTGTATGTATCGTAGTTATTTTTATCTAATATATTCAAATTCAAAAATCATTTAATCATATGGGTAACACATTGTACATTTATGACTTGTCAGTAAAGAAATACATATTAATACTTCCTATCTTACATTTAGTGCCAGTTCTCAAATCAAGGGCGTAGAACGGAAGAGCAGAACTGGCAATAAACTCTCCGCCACTCTTTTTAATCGCCATGGTTTTTTTTTAATACAACTGACAACCATACTTTGTATGACATACTGTTTCTACAGTCTACGTTTTGGGTCTAACGCGCCCCAGTTACCTCACGGTGTTTTCCCTTACATAGAAAGAAATTCTCATTTGTACAGCTAGGGTTGGTACCTACGATCTCATTGATGGAAGTCGCATGCTCAAGCTCCAACAGTGCTCCAGAATCTGCTGCGATTGTATAAATTGGTGGAGGAACATTATTCGCGCCAAATCTTACTTTTCAGCTGACCTCGATACTCAGATATGAGTTACCGGGTCTGACCTCATTGTTAAACATGTTTTCTTAGTTGCACATACCTAGTATTGTTTTTTATTGACATAACCTTTACACATTTAAAGAAAACACTTTTTTACCGGATTGAAGTTATGTATTATCATGTCACTGTGACCACGCACGCTGTAAAGCACGCGAAACGTCAGTTAAAATTAAAATTATGTAAAATAATTGTAAATTTATAATAATACATAACTTCAATCCGGTAAAAAGGTGTTTTCTTTAAATATTTTGTTAGTGTTATAGTCAGTAGTGTTATATTATATTATATTATATTATAGATTGGTATATCCAAACCATGGCCTTAATGAGGTTTATGTTTCTATTTAGTTTTAGTTATTTTCTTTTTTTTGTTGTTTATTTTATGGTTGCTTGGTAATTTTTACCCTTGCTAGGTTGCTTATCTTCTATAATACAAAAATGAATCGCAAAATGTGTTGGTAAGCGCATAACTCAACAACGCCTGGACCAATTTGGCCAATTCTTTTTTTATAATTAATTAATTTAAAAATTAATTAAAAAAAAAATTGAGTGAAAACGTCTTAAAACAACACTTTTCTATATTCCCATACAAAATATGCGTAATAATACTTCAAAGTCAATTTGAACTTTAATAACATAAAGTTCAAGTGTTAGTGATTCCGGGAAGGTAAAATTTTATTTTTTGACATAATGTATTTGTTGTCTTATCAACTTTCTTTTTTTTATCTTACTAGCTAGACCAGTGTCCCGAATAGCAGAATAAGTATTAAAAAAAATTAAGAATCGACTGTTAGGCGGTATGATGTTCGCCAGGCCAGCTAGTGTTCTAATATAATTGATATGTTAGTGTGTAAAATTTGTGATGCCATATTTTCTTTATATTTATATTATTATAAATAAATTAACCCTTGATGGACTTTGTTTGAGATGTAATTCGGCTAGTTTATTTTTTATGAATATAAAACACTATTTTTTAAACATTCATTATGTTTTCAATAGCTGGATTTTATTATTTTATCAAATTCAAAATACTTTATTCATATAAGTACACTTATGAAAGTCAACAGAAAAAATGTTAAATTGATTCTAAATTTACATTTACTACCAGTTCGCAAATTAAGGGTATAGAGCGGGCAAGATGGCAAGAAACTCTCAGCCACTCTTTTTAATCGCCAAGTTTAGTCATACAAATTGTTTGTAAATAGCAGTCATAAATACTAATATTAACCTATAGATTCAAATCCTGTTTTATCAGCCAACCACAGAGTAAACCAGCAGAGATCGAAACTTCATCAGTCGTAAATTAAATGCATAAATCACTTGAATATAACTAATATTGTAAACTAATAATTTAATGTTAACTTTCATTCGTATGTGATATTAAATTTATTTGGAACTAAACCAATAACATAGTTAAACCTCGTTCGTGTATTTGTTCAAGCTGCAGTGGACTTTGCAATCCGAGTTTACTTCAGATTTTGTGTTTAATTTCCAATTTATTATTATTGCTGTGAGCAGTGTTGGCCTAGTGGCTTTAGCGTGAGGCTATCATCCTTAAGGTCGTCGGTTTAATCCCCAGCTGTGCACCAATGGACTTTCTTTCTATGTGCGCATTTAACATTCGCTCGAATCGTGAAGGAAACCATCGTGAGGTAACCGGCTTCGCCTTAGACCCAAAAAGTCGACGGCGTTTGTCAAGCACTGGAGGCTGATCACCTACTTGCCTATTAGGTTAACAAATGATCATGAAACAGATACATAAATCTGAGGCCAAGACCTAAAAAAAAATATTTAATTATTATGTTGTTCTAATATCTTGTAACCGCGTGATGACACAATTCTGCGCCACAACGGAGATTTTTTGAAGTTCACTATCACAAGCAATTATGTAAATTATTTTAATTAAATTCGTATTCAAAGAAGGGAGTCTAGTGTTAAGTCGCGAATGAATCTGAGGTTATCAACTAAATCACGGGCGTATTATTTCTTAGCATGGATTCGTCTATCGCTAACACCGTTAGCCTATACAAAAGTATTTATTTATTTCCTTGTTCGGGATAAAACAATTCCTTGACTTTTGAAGTTATACTTCTTTTAGCGTGTTAGGGAAAAATGATGAGAGTAATTTTCTACGATGCGCGCACCGTCACAAGAAATCCACCAACTTAATGAATACAGACAAATAATTGTGTCTGGAGCAGCTGTTTTTTCTGTCCGAAAATGAATTTCATATTTGGAAAAATTTCGCTATTATTCCCGTGTTCACTTAAAAAGAAAAAGTAAAAAATCATTTAATCATATAGGTAACATAATGTACACTTATGACTCGTCAGTAAAGAAATACATATTAATGCTTCTAATTTTACATTTACTGCCAGTTCTCAAATCAATGGTGGGAACGGAAGAGAAGAACTGGCAATAAACTCTCTGCCACTCTTTTTAATCGCCATTTTTTTTATTTATACAACTTAAAATGGTATAAGTATACCTTTAAGCTAACAGTTAAAGTCAATGGTACTCTTACTGCGAAATTGTCTCAAGTGTTTATTTATTAATGAATAATTTATTACTAATTTGATTCGTAAATGTTATTTTATAATGATATAAGAAAGAATAAAGGTTTATGTGTATGTTGAGTTTGGATGACACATTATTTCTAATAATTCACGTTAATTATTTTTTGGGAAAAGGGATACTCTACTTTAATAAAATCCCAGAGGCTCTTTTACCTCTCTCTGCCTTTCAATAAATTTAAGAAATGTATTAAAGAAAAGCTGTGTAAAAAGGCTTACTATAAAGGCAACGATTATCTAGTTAATAAAAGGGCCTGGGACTAGTGCTAGACAGGCTACTTCTAATTAATTTGCGCTATTTGTTTTAAAATAAGTGTTGTTTGACGATTTGCTATTTTAAAAGAGTACCTACCAAGAGTTTTTTACGCCGGCTTTTTCTCTCGGCCCACACTCTCTGTCTTCTTTGCCAATGAGTAGGGATGCCTACAAATTAAAATTTAATGACATGGAATAAGTTATACATGTATCTTATGTTCCATAATAAACATATTTTATTTTTTATTATTAATATTTATGGTAAATTATAATAAAAACACCACAAACATTAACGCGTATTAATTAGTTAACGCCTAAGTGCTCAGAAACTAATTTTTGATTCAAAAGGAACTAATGCTGCAAATGGCGGTTGTGTAACAATTCCTGAACTAACGCTACGTTTTATATTAAGCTTAAATAGAAAGGAGAGATCTTCAAAGTGGTACCATTATGCAATCGCACGCAGATTTCAGTGCAATCTCCTTGAATACACCCATTTCCTACAAGTTTTGCAACTTAAAAACATTTTAGTTTAAGCACTCGAAGCTTATTACGCAAGCATTGCATTGTTTAAATGGTTATTTTTAGGTTACAAGTTTTGTGTATTTAGGACTTTACTTGATGTTAAAAAAATCTTTCATATTTAGAGTTTTTAGATTTGTTTGTTTAATTATATTTAAAATAATGTCAATAATAATAACAATCAAATATACAGTATTTGCAATTCAACCTACATTGTAATAATAAAAATTTGTAAAAAATGTGAGCCGTCACAAGACGCAGAAAAAAACAGATTGTGATAGGAACTAAATATGTCATAATGATAAAATAAAATATTACGATTTTTTTCCAGAAACGATGACTATTTATTAAATAAACATTTATTTTTAATAAATACAAAAATTTGCGAAATTTATTTCAAATCATGACTACTTAATTCGTTTAATCAGTGACTTCGAAATACACACACCGTACACACTACTTGCATATAGATTTTATTAGTCTGTGTTAATTTTTTGGAGTTTACTCCTTAAGAAACGATTTGAGTTATAAGGCCCGGTACGGAAATTTTATGAGGAGTAAAATCAAGTGTAACACGAAAAGTTGAGGCGTAATGTAAAAAGAGACAGATATATATATCTGTAGGATTTAACGTGTAAAAGAATGAGATGGAATACATTACACAGACTTTTCTATTTTGAATTCACGTTTTGACAGCCACGTTACAACATTGTCAGTGTTGACAAGTGTAAAAAATAAAAGTAGATTGTCTAGCGTGCCATAGAGTTTTGTCAATAGTAATGGTCAGTGAAATTAAAACTAAAAAGATTGTTCATTCTTATTCTTCTCTTACTATTAAGGTAACTTTGGTCACAGAAAGAAAATCCTATTTGGGCATCGATGATGTAGGTACGTTTTATTTCTAATACAAACATTTATATTATAAAAACATATATTCTTACCACCTTTAGTATGAAAATATGGTCGACAGCCACAGAACACTATCGCCATTTTATCGTTCGTAAGGAGTAAACTCCAATCCTGCGTCGTAGCTGACACACACACACTTTTTTTTATCTAAATAATGCTTTTATTAATTAATTTTTTAGTGTTTGTATATTAAAAATTAACGGTCTGCTTAACCCATGAAAACCCTGTAAGTACGTTTCTGAACAATACACTAACTCCATACTGTTCACAAATAGGTCGCGCTCTGGCGAAGACTCAAAAAAGCTATTAAATTGCAAAACCATTGCGGGGATGGAAGTATAACGCTGTACTAGTACCTACACAGCAAAAAGCTATCAGCGGCAGCGGTTCTAAATATCCGGAACAAATATTCTCATTACAATTTCTAGCAAACATTTGCTTTCAGTCCCTTTCTTTATTATCAAATTTGTATAAAGGTATATTGATAGGCCTACACGCCAAGCTCGTTTAAAAAAATTCAAAATTCAAAAATCATTTATTCACGTAGGTAACACAATGTACACTTGTGATTCGTCATTAAAGAAATAAATATTAATGCTTCTAATTTTACATTTACTGCCAGTTCTCAAATCAAGGGCGTAGAACGGAAGAGAAGAACTGGCAATAAACTCTCCGCCACTCTTTTTAATCGCCATGTTTTTTTTTTTTTTATATATACAATGTTAACTCTTTTTATGACGAATTCCAAGGGACCGAGCATCTTTTTCGTTATCCAGAGATTTCGTTATATGGAGTGAAGAGAAAAAAAAGCAAATTTAACCAATTATCTACAGTAATTTCTAATTTTATTACTATCAATAGGTAAATTGTTCTAAACACATATAAAACATAACGCTTTCCTTTTACTGGCCATCTTGACAATATCAAAGTTTGTTTACGACTGATAATACACGATAGGTGACAATGGTGCGTGTAACTGAGACCAAAATTTCCTGCAGGCAATTTAATAAGAATAATGGCACACGTGTTAATGCAATTTTTTCTTAGCAATTTCGGCACCTGAAAAGGTTAGTTTCGTAAGCTGATTATAAATACAATTACACTTAAGTATGTTGTTGATGTCTAAATATGAGTATATTTCTTCGTTATAGAGAGTTGCTGTTGCGTTACAAAGAGTGAATTAATGTATGGGATTTCAGTTAAACCAAACAATTGTAACTACATTACGTTATATAGAGTTTTTCATTATAACGATGACGTCATAAAGATTTTACAATGTATTTTTTTTAATTGTTTGCCAGATACGCCTACATGCCTTGTTTATTTATAAAGCGGCGATAATCTTAAGAACTAATTGATAGCAAGATCAGAACAGCGATAAAAGTTTCCAAGATGATATTCAATGTTTAGTATCAAACTTATCCTGTTATACCTCATCAAAGTATATAAAGTTTTAGCTAAACCCTCTAATCTAGCTTGCTAATATTTAACAAACTTTACCTCAACTACTGTGCCTTAAACCACTTAAAGGCTTTGTTTGAGCCGTTTTTGACCCAAACTTATTATTTATGTCGTAAATAAATGAGTCGTTGGAAGAAACGAGCGACGTTATCGCTTCTTAGTGGTCTCTTTCGGGCATAATTTTTTTTTTTTTTTTTTTTTATAGAACGGGGGGCAAACAGGCAGGAGGCACGCCGCCCATGGACACTCTCAATGCCAGAGGGCTCGCAAGTGCGTTGCCGGCCTTTTAAGAATTGGTACGCTCTGTTCTTGAAGGGCCCTAAGTCGAATTGGTTCGGAAATAATTCAGTGGGCTGGTTCCACATATTGAAATGTATTAAATAGCGAAGTATTTTAATAGCATTAGCATTAGCCATAATAACAAATGACTTTTTTAATATTGTCAATTCTAACAAGCTTCTTAATCAGATCCTCTGTAACTTCTATTATCGTCTAGTCAATGTTCTGTAACAACAACAGTAAATTTCGACCGATTACAGTGTTGATATATGGAAAAATAGTTTTTAGGCTAAAAATCAAAAGCAATATGAAACTAAATGAATTCATATTTGTTAATAACTCGACATGAATCGGTAAGTATCGCGGATATGACGTGCAACTAGCGTTGGGGCCAATATTAAAAATGTACGGAAATACGCGAAAAGGCATCCGGTCCATCCGACCTAGGGCTGTCGCTCAAAGTAATTAGTTAGATTCATGAAGCAATACCACTTGAAACGAAATATCGTTTACTTTATAGGTTAAGAACGATACATGGTATGGGACCACAGAGCAGTGAGTGGGTGTATTTTAATCTTATAGGCTAAAATTTTAATGAATATGTATATAACTACATACGTTAACATTCAACTTTAAGATACCTTTGTCCCATATATTCACTCCTGAGATATACGAATCTTCTAACTTACTAACATCAGCATAAACTTCGATAAGTGCCCCTTTTAATATATTTATATTGACAGGTATATTTGCCATTTGTTTGAGGTCCTAAATAAAGCTGTTATGGTTGCTGATATATTATGTAATGGGCTAAGAGGAATTTCTGCTGCTCGGCGCGACTGCTTGGTGCAGAGGATTTGTGTGGCGTGATCAGTGCGACAAAAAACCCGTAGGAGGGCAGGATCCGGATGGACCAATCACAGTAGCCAATGACAAATTAAAACTACCCGCGCGGCAACGCAAAATCAAAATCAGATAAGAGTAAATAACTACCTTCGCTGGGGAAGCCGTCGACCTGTACTACATACTTCGCTCACTTCAGTGAGCTTCCTTTCCTGCCCATCAGACGATTGACTACCCCACGACGGCCCAAGCTAAGGTCCGAGTCTCGCAGGAGACGCCCTTGCGCTAGTCGCTGGAGTGATCCCATTCCGGCCGAGCAAAGTTCATCATCATCAGGCCAAGCAACATTCCATTTTAATAAAAAAAAACACAAAATATTTCAATAAAATCAATAAAAAGTTATTAGTATATTAGTGTTACTCGACAACCCTATAACTCCTTTGGGATATGAACTGTGGGAGTGTACATTTAACTTTGTACTACGTCCTATTCCCTATTCGTGACTTCCAGTTTTTCAGTTAGTTAAAACTTTATATCGTGCGGTTTTGTGATAGCACTTGCAACAAATGTACTTTTTAATTTAGTTTTATTTTATTTATTTTTTTCCATAAAACATTGTTGGCATGGTAACATATACCTTATACTTCATTCGGTTAAAGTGCCCATCAAATATATAACCCAGGCGTAAAAAATGCTATAGCTAACAACCTTTATCGGATCAAAACGTGTAGGTATATCTTTATTGCAGTGATTGAAAAGCATAGAAAATGTAATTTTCTTATTTTAACTAAATAAATTCCTTCAAAAGTAACCTTTTAATAATGCTAATATGTGTCTTAAGCAAAAGCGTCCACCAATTAAATAAATCTTTATATTAATTGGGCTCTAAAAACAGTTTTGCTTTTCTTTCTATAATTATAAACATCCCATTATATAATTAATCACTCACAGTCATTCACGAAATCACATATAATATGATAATTTAGTGGATGACTGTACTATATGTATAGGTACTACGTGTTCATTATTTAATAACTTTAATGCTGACCTATTTTTGACGCCAAACCATTCGCAGTTCGTCGCACCTCCACATTGTGAATCCGTACTCCAATTCTCTTAGTCGAGCTGAATCTGACAACGGCATTTATAAAATTGATGAATTTCTTTTTGTTCGAACATATATTTGTCTTAAATTTCTAATCGGTTGGACATGTCTTCTTTAGCGGGATGTGCGTGGTTATGGGCTACGAAGGTAACTCCATAGATGGTAGACAGGGTCCAAGGTGTGAAGGACGGACGGGCCGTGTGAACACTTGATTTTGTTTGATCTAGTTGGATATGACGTAATCAACGTAACTCAGAGTGAGTTTGAGTTTGAGTTTGACAGGTGCCTAGAGAACACTTTGCGGCAGGTGACAATAATCGTAGTAATATACATTTATATGTGATTATATGTGAGTAATATACATTTGTGACGTGGTAACGGACTATTAGTGTTATTAGGTCAATTTATTGCTTGAAACCAGGCACTTCACTTAGAAATTTGTTCAAGGAAGTCGATATTTTGACAGTATCATCCCAATATATGTACAACTGTATCGTTTTTGTGCGTAGTAATATTAGTTCTCTTTTAAAGAACAGTGATACGAGACAATAGGGATACGAGAAATAAGGGAAAACTTTTCCAGCCGTCTTACAGGTTGCAGAAAATAAATACCTACTTCATTTATGGGCCTAAGTAAACGCTGATATAACATGATTCCTAGTGAAATATTGGAACTGCCTTTAAACAGATTCAAAACACATATCAAAAAAACCTTAATGTGTAAAGGTTATTACACAGTCAATGACTACCTGGAAGATAAAAACGCTTGACAATAGTTGTAATTATATTCTTATAATTTGATTTGTGTGTAATGGTGAATGTGTTAAATCACAGGACAGATTTTTATATTTTTTTTACTTATGTAACTTTAATGACGTTGTGGTTTATGACATTTTCCTTTTAATAATTGTAATGTAGAGGGAGGGTAAAACTTGTTGAGTTTCTTGCCCGTTTTTCTCAGAACAAGGCCTCCTGGTAGTTTTGCGGATGGCGTAGTCTTGCTCTTTCCCGAATTTTGTAAACGTTTTTGACATTCATAAGCATGCCCTAAGACGCATCTAAATTAAATAAACGTATTTTGATTTTGACTAACACAATTTACTTTATTATGAACGGTCGTTTTTTCAATTGACGAAATCCAATATTAACTATATTAAATTTTGTCATTGTAGACCTAACATTTTTCTTTATGATTTTTGACAATATGTAAGCAGTGCGAAAGTGTCACTAATGTACTTAATACGAATCATGCCAAAAGCAACACTGTGTTGTTGAACATAATGCATAATATTTAAAATTCGAAAATGGAATTATTTTTTTGCATCCGCCGATTTAAAAATAGAATGTCTCCGGACACGAAAGAACGTAAACCCCAAGGTTATGATTATTATATCTATGGAGTCAATATTGGCCTAAATCGTTTGAATTATGCATTCAAAGAGAATAAATTTCCGAGTCTCATATGTCAGCCTGTTAAGCCGCTTACCTGCAAGATGGTGGGCGGAGATTTGCGGTTCTAACTGTGCCCGTTACCTCATGACTTATGATTGCTATTTTAGCGTTTGAATTAATGTTAAAGATATTTTCTACTGCGTATTAATAGGCATATAAAAGAAATGATTTTATCGGATATCGGTGTCTACCATCTACGCACACATTTAATGACGAAGTTACTTGCGTAGCCCATCAACACAAAGTCCCTGCAAATTTATCAATTTTATAAATGAATCTGTATCAAAATATATAAATGTCAGATTACGGTTTTCAGGATGCATAACAAGAAAGAATAACTAAGGATTAAGGTAACTCCAAGCCTTCATAAAAGTAGAGTAATTCTTAAATATAAATTTGTTGTTTTGTCCTTATCACTCACGTGTCAGTTGCAACAAATAAACAGGACAGAATGTTAATTAGTTTATTAAAGCTTTTCTATGCTTATTATGCAAGCTATTTGATTATTAGTTTAAAATTTCTTAACTTAAAATCGATGCATAATTACAATTTTTCAACGTCGTTGGAATTCCGATACCTTCAAGTATCCGGAAGTTAAAAATACAGGAAACTTGGTGCAAGTTGTTGAAGGCAGGAGTTGTATAGAATTGCAAGTGAAACTTTTAACGATGTCCGTAACGAATTTAACGATCGAACAGCGAGTCTCAAAGTAATTAAGCCCATTCTATCTGCGATCATAAATGATTTATCGCGCCCTAGCCAAAGGATATCGCTGTTTTCGTGGTGACTAAAACTCTCATAACGATAAACGCTTAACTAAATTAACTCACTAAGCAGGGGGTTTTCAGCTTGAGTTTTGGGTTTAAATTACTGCAACATTTAAACCACTTCAGTTTAAACTATGTATGTGGGGTCTCACTGCATCTTCTACCGCATTTACCATGGAGAGTGTTCAGAGGAGTTGTACGGATTAGAACCTACCTGCAGCCGAGTTTATCATCGGACGTCGAGGCAGAAAACAAAATTTCACCCGTATCACCTCGTCCATCGCTCCACAATTGAGCGTTCGACTTAGGATCCTTCAAGAAAAAGGTGTACCAATTCTAAGGCCGGCAACGCTCTCGCGAGCCCTCTGGCATTGAGAGTGACCATGACGTGATTCTATAAAAAAAATTTGTATTCAAATAGACGTGATACATAATGTCTCGAAACTCTGAAGAAATTTTTATATTTATACTAGAGAAAGTAGTTAATGGAAAGTAGTGTAAGATAGAAAAAGCCGTGACTATTTTATCAGTAAGAACAATTTTAAACATTGCTTAAAGGGCACTTACAATACGCTCGTGAAATTTACGAATCGGTCTCTTTGAAGGACTCTAAGTCACATTAGGTCCAAAACTCCTCGACGGGTAGCTGGTTCCACATATTGGTGACGCGGCGAAAAGGGCTTTTAATAACGCTTATTTCAAGTATACAAGCAATTCTTGCCGGGGCTTTGATACATAGTTGAAAGCATAAATGAAGTCATATAGTGCGCCTAATTAGTTTATAATTTATAATATTTGTTGATTTATTGACATACTTACCTTGGCTTCTTTAAGATAGGATTAACCTAGCGAAGAAGCCACGGAAATATGAAATTCTTTTCACTATCGGTGGGACATAAAATATAAAACGAAAACAATAAATAATTACAGTTATTAGTAGCTGTTTTTTACCAGTTGAGTAGGTGCTCTTTATTATCAAACCATAGAAACAGCAGATGTAATTACAAAAATATTTGTTTTATATTTAACGAAAATTGGCAGTTATCAAAGTATTTATCCTCCAACTTTGATTTTATTCCCTTTGGAGTAGAGACTCTTGGGCCGTGGGGTTCAAGTGCACAGGCGCTATTTATTGTCTTAAGTTGGCACAACGGTGACCCCAGAGCTGGTGCTTTCCTCGCTTTTTCAGTCGATTCTTAGGAAAGCGATTGCAATCAGTACTCCAAAGCATTAAAGGAACACGCTAACAGCTTGACTCCTTTTTTATGGGAAAGCAGGCATATGAGGAGGAGCGGCTTAACGCCTCCGAAGATGGATACTTGCAACGCCGCCTCGCTCTCTTATTAAATGCCCCTAAGTCGTATTGTATGGGAAATGCTTCTACTGGCAGCTGGTACCACAATGAGGTGATGCATCGCAGAAAAGCAAAAACAGAGAGTTAGCGTTAGCCCTCCCACCAATTCCTCTATGTCTGTTAGTTTCCTCCTTTTATTTAAGTCATATTTCTTGCTAAGAACCACACCATATCGACTTTACAAAGTCCTAGCCTTTCCTTTGCAACTCAAACACAAACTCTTACATATAATGGTAGGGGAGCCTTAGGGGAGCCAAAAATGTTAAATGATATATACCTTTTCATCGGTGGGGGAAGCGGCTATAGATCGTTAAATATGTAAAAAAAAACTGTTGCATGGACATCCTCGAGCGCGTCAGATATTGCCATGCCCTACGTATTTTTAATAATGTACGTATGTTAATCTAATCGTTTGCATGATGCGGGTGGTTGTATTTAAGGGTTGAAAATGAAAAAAAATAAAAATTATCGAGCGCGTCAGATTTTCTAAGGGAGTGTTAAGTGCACCAAAAAAAAGCTCTCATTCACTAATCTGACGATTTCGATGGGACGCAAACCCACAGCCATTTTCTTAATTTGTAAAAAAAAATCGCAATTTTGAAATACTCAAGCGCGTCAGATTAAGATATATGTGGTTCATCTTTATGTTCTAAACGTACTGTCTCATAATCTGACGATTATCTAGAGGGATTCGCAAGATCTGACAAAAAAAATTTAGAAAAACGGTTCACCTTAAAGGCCATCCCTGCAACTTCCCGCTAATTCCATTCCTGGGCGCTTAAAATTGATAATTTAAGTTCGCTGAGTTCAAAGAAATAATATTTCTATGCATTTGAGCTCTCCCAGCTCGAAAGTCTGATAGAAGTTTCATAGAACACTATTTTCGGAATTTTCAAACCCCAATAACTTTTGAATGCATCAAGCAATTTTCACACGGTTGACGGCATTCGACGCAGTTTTATCATCCTCATAAGTAATTTTGCAATTTTAATTGATCGAACCACAAATTTCGGAGTAATTCCGAAAAAACACTTTTTCGGGTTTCTTTCGTTCACGATATCTCTCGAACGAATCAACCGCTTTTGACCAGCTTGGTGGCGATCGACATGGTTTTTCAAGCTCAAAGGCGGATTTGTTTTTGAAGTTGATCGTTAAAGAAACCACTTTTAAAAAAAAAATCTAATTTTTTTAAGATTTTTCAAAATTTCTCAAAATCTATCGGTCCGAATCGGTTCAAATTCACAGGAAATGTAATTTTGAGGGAAATATTTAGAACGCCGTTTAGTAGATTCCGATCGGTTTAAGGAAATGTAGGCATCACGCAGCTGCACGCATTTAACTTTATCGACGAATTTTTGTTATTTCGGCTTGCGGAAATCGTCAGATTATATATTTTTCATTATTCTTGAATGATTTCCTCCAAAATAAAAAAAAATTTAGCTACGCTCGAGAATGTCGAGATGACGTTTTTTTTCTACAACTTTGTTGCCCTACCCTTTCTTTACGTCACTCTCAAATTGTCAGATTAGTGGAATATACACTTTTTAGGATGTAATTAGTTAAGATTAAGATTAAGGTAGGGTGAGTTCACCCTACCTTAATCTGACGCGCTCGGGAATTTCTGATGGTCAATTTTTTTTACTAATCTGATCCTGTCTCCTTCACGGGTGGCCTTATATATGGGCCTCATGTTTTGTGGAGGTACTTAACCGGGTACAAGGTATCCCCCTATATATTAATCTGCCGCGCTTTAGTAAATCCCGAAATCCCCTCTTGGGCTCCCCTACCATAAAATTAAACAGTCCACTGACAGACTGCTCAACAAGATTGAAGATAAGGATAATCTAATAAAATACGAATATAATATGACATAAACCCGTAATCTCAGAAATGTCTGAATTATTGACTATAAACCGTTTATAGTGGGTCACTACATCGACATCAAAGAGAAAAATAAATCAGGTAGATAGCTTTGTTCCATTTCTTTCTTTATTATACGGAGTGGACAATAAAATATCTTTTTTATTGTTGTTATAAACGAAGAAATTAATAAGAGGAAAAAGTATTATATTAAAAATATTACGCAACATATATATTTGGGCTTTGATTACCATAAAATATACCAAATAAAAATACTACTACTACTACTAAATATCAAACTATATTACTACTACTAAAAATTACCAAATACTACAAATATCACGTAATTTTATATATTTGTACTTTAATTACCCTAAAATTTGATGTATTTTTTAAGCCGAAATAGCATGAAAAATATTTTTTTGCATCTTTTTGATATTTAAGTAAGTTGATAAAAACCCCACTGTGTCTATTAATCCCAAATATTGTTTCAACGGCAATTGAATCCAAGAACTCTTGTACACTAAGTCAAAACTATATAAAATTGTGGAATTTAATTTTTTCTTACAGAGTGTGCCTGTATGTGTGATCTTGGATAAATGAAACAATCACCTTATATTAAAATTAGCTTAAAATTATATTTCGTACAAAAAACGTCATTTTGTTAAAATAACAATTTCTATACAAATCAGTAAAACAATCAATATCTAAATTTGAAATACGAGATCAGAATTGACTTTAAATTAGTAATATTTCATTTAACAATGGATGCCCGGAGCAGGCTTATTAGTTTTCAACTGAATCGGTTTTATCGATAACAATAGTTTAATTGTCGGTACGGTAAACGGTACGGTTATTTACGCTTAGCCACAAGACACCAATGTGAAATTTTATATCCTGACTTTTCACGTTATAATAGCCCTAATAAAATCACGATATAGTTACCATCTTATTTTACAGTAAGTTTCAGTTCTATAATTCAGAATAAATCAAAATTGGTTCCCACCTGCAATTTGTTTTAATCGGCTTTCTAATTTCGAATATTTTAGACTTTAGTATGTGTTGCGCAGGTTCAAAGGGATTATAATATCAGCCAGATAGTTATCACTATCGTCGTCCGGCTTTTGGATTTCATTTTAAAATAAGTGAGTGCGCAGGCACCTTTTAGAGAGATATTGAACTCAACGCACTAATGACAAATTGACTTTGACACATTGACAATTTACAACCTGTAAGATGTCTATGATAAAGCGTGGTGCTGCCATTCAAATATAACAAATGACACCGTGTTCTCTTATTACATTATCTCTGACATATATACATCATTACATTATTACTATTATTTGATTTAATTTTTTTAAATCTGACCCAATTCGTTTCGTTCCGCTTTCTTTCACTTTTCTCTGTCATTTAAATTACTTCGTCTTTCATATATGTACGATACTATATCGGTAAAACCGAATAACAAACCGGTATTTAATAAATTTCCAACACTCCAAATTGCTTGAAAACATAGGTTATTGTTTAGTAAATTCAAAGGGTGTTTTGGCTTTATTAAAATATAATGAGTGTATTAATTGTAATTCACTATTTACAATAACTGTTATGGTAAATAAGTATTATGCTATATCGCTATTAATCATGCTATAATTCGTTTAATCTTTTGTTAATATTCAAATTATGGTGTCCTTGGTACAATAGATGGAATTTGTATTAACTAACTTTATCTCTGATATAACTATTGATCGAACTTTCCAGTGTTTATAAAAAAACACAATGTTTATTCGTGTTTTTTTGTGTGTATTTATTTCCAGACGAATTTTTTTACCGACTCCAAAATATTCATTCCTTTTGAAATGACAGGTATTTGAAGTGATTTTTTGAATCATATTTATAATACCGAATTAGTCTACTTCTCACAATGGATCTTGGAAGAGGAGTCTTCATGAATGAATCATTGAATTTTTCTTGCTTTCCTTACATACTGAGTCTATCAAGATTTCTCTGTGGGCATCTCTGTCATATAGTTGACAGACATTAAGTGAGGCGCATATGACTGCATATTGAGCCGTTGGGTAAACATACAAAAGTACTGATACATTGCTTAAATGGGTACGTGATGCCCACGGGGCTAAAGCGTTGGTTCATGCTATCAATGCAAATTCTGATGACATGTTCTTTAAGTTAGTTCGTAGCTCAAAGTTACTCGTTAAAGAACATTTATTTATAATAATAATAATAAAAACTTTATTAATGTCAGAAAGGTTTGTGATAGAAATCATAAATCGCTAGGGACCCCCACTAGGGAGGCCCTGTGTTGTGGGTAACTAGAAAACAATTATTTCGTGGTACATGTTAAAATTAGTTTAAAAATGTGATATGAAAAAATGATAATAAAAAATAAAAAATACCAATAATAGTTATAAATTTAGTGTTACGTATGAAGTGAATGAGTGAGTGTGTGAATAGGTGAGTTTGCGCATGTATTTGAGAATGTAGCTGAAAGTTGTTATGATCGTGCACTGTGTCTGTGTTTATGAAACCTCAAAGTCATACCAAGATATGTAGTAATGGCTCTGTGGATTCGAAATCCAATTTGGCTAGTGTAGTTTCTATGTGACTCGCTAATTTATGGATAGTTTTACGATCTCAGAGTCCATAGATTTGGAGATTTTGTTATAAAGGAAGGGGCCCCTAAATGCAAAGGAGCGTTGTCCAAATACAGTCCTTCGTTTTGGCGTTGGGAATGCAAAACGTCTGTTCTTAGATGTGTCCTGAATTGTGAGCCCATGAAATCTATGATATCTTGAACAGGTCGCCAAGATGTAAAGCAAGGAAGCTTTACATCTTGAGCTCTTTACCGAGAGGGTTTTTGTTTCTAGGTGGAGTTTGACTGTGGGGTATCTAAACGGCCTGCGATAGGCAACTTTAAGGATTGCTCTCTGTGCACGTTCCAACTTAAGCAATAGAGATTCAGCCGCTCCTCCCCATGCCGATATACAGTATGTGAGAATGGACTGACAAGGTGCTAAATAAATTATTCTAATAACTTCGTCCTCCGCTACTCGTTTCAGTCGATTAAATATTAACATAAGCTTTCTGATCCTAGAAGACTGTGCATCAATGTGCTTTTCCCAAGTGAGGTGTCGATCTATTATTATTCCTAGATATTTTATACTTTCGGTGTATTCGAGAACAGGACACTGGCATGGATATTGGTTATAGCACGTGTGGAGTTTTATGACTGGTAGGGTCGTTGGGCGGGAGCGATCTGTTATGCTGAAACACATAAATTTGGTTTTGCTGAGATTTAGACTAAGCAGATTGTTTTGAAGCCAGTTGGAGACGCAATTTATACCTTTCTCTGCTAAGACAGAAACCTGTTCCCAAGTTTTAGCATGAAATATCATAGCTGTATCGTCGGCAAATGAATAAATATTTCCGTTGTCCAGTGGCAGACTGCACAGGTCGTTGATATATATTAAAAAGAGGGTCGGTGCAAGCGCACTGCCCTGTGGTACTCCAAATCTGACGTATTTCTTGTGGCTTGTGTGTCCCCTAAGACTAACACGCTGTTACCTATCCTTAAGGTAGGATGCAAACCATTGCAGAGCCACCCCTCTCACTCCTAACAGTTCCATTCTTCGCAGCAAAATGCAGTGTGAGACCGTGTCGAAGGCTTTTGCGAGGTCTAAGAAGACACCTATACATACCTGCCCCATATCCAATTTCTCGCTTATATGGTCAGTAAGATTACTGACAGCGTCTGCAGTAGATATTTGTTTTCTGAACCCGAATTGGTTGTAGGAAATGAGCGATTGCTTTTCTAAAAAAGAGAGCAGCCTCTTGTTCACTATTCGTTCTAGGATCTTGGCTATGACAGGAAGAAGGGATATTGGTCTGTAATTAGAGTCGTCCATTTTGTTTCCTGACTTCCAGATTGGGGTTACATTGGCTAGCTTCCAAGCTTCAGGAAAGGTGCTGTTCGACATGCTAAGGTTACAAAGGTAGGTTATAGGAGCCGCAAGGATGTTTTTAAGTCTGATTATCAGTTCGCTTCCTATGTTGTCACAACCTCCAGCTGAGTTACCCTTAAGTTTGTCGATAGTTGCACGTATTTCCTCTTCGTCTGTTGGATGTAAGAAAAATGAGTTTGGATTGGATGGCTTATCTATATTTTTTGCTAGCTGTTCCTCAGATGTATGTAAGTATGTGATAGTCCTTTCCGCTAAACTATTGCCTATGTTTGTAAAAAAGTCGTTGGCTTTATTTAGAGCTACCACAGGATCGGATGTTATTTGAAGTAGGTCAGTGGAATGCGACTCCTTTGAACCTATGTGGCATATACTTTTTACTGACTCCCATAGTTTTTTGGTGTTATGTCTGTTCTGCCTAATCGTGCTTTTTTCGAAGTTTTCTTTAAGTTTCTTTAGAAGATTATTGCAGAAGTTTCGATATTTTACATATTTATCCAATAGTTCAAGATCTTTGGGATGTTTTCTAGCGGTTTTGTGAAGAGTGTCTCTTCGTCTTACACAATTTAGAAGACCTGCGGTCATCCATGGTTTCCTAATGGTTTTGGAGTTTCTTGCTGGTTGTATGGCGGTATGTTTTGAGATGGCATTCTTTAGCGTATCGTTAAAGGTTTCAACTGCGTTATTTATCTCTTTGATGTCATAGAGGTGTTTCCAGTCAGTGAGCTTTAGTTCTTCTGTAGCTCCTTCATAGTTGATTCGGGTCTGCAATTGCAACAAAAGAAGCTACCATTAGATTACTCTAATGCGGAAACACATAGAAAAAAAACAGAGATCAACAGTATTAAATTTTAAAAAAGTACAAAAAAACTAACTATTTCTTACAGTATAAGAAACTGCTTCATGCAGGTTTGCTTCAGTTTGTCAGTTCACTCAACGGACAATCAAAAAGTCTGTAAATCTACGTACAGTTCATTAATTATTTCTATACTTTGTGGGACTAGTGCAAGACAGGCTACTTCTAATTAATTTGCAATTTCAAATGAGTACCGAGAGTTTTTTACGTCGGTTTTTTCTCTCGCCCTATACCCTCTGTCTTCTTCGCCGATGAGTAGGGATGTCTCGATTCAAATTTAATTACGTGAAATAAGTGGTACCTGTATCTTATATTTCATACTAAACATATTTTTATTTTTTTTATTTTGTGTAATGTGTGCCCTTTTTGAGAAGGTAGGAATAGTAACGGCGGTCAATGTCGCCTCCGAATGTAACCATCAGGCACCCTGAGGCTTTGGCACTGGAGCACTGCCGGATTATTTTTCTTTGCACGCGCAAATTCGCACAGTGTAACTCGGCAATCTGAGTCTGTTGTAATATATTATCAAGGTGACATTTTATACATAATTTAACATGTAAGAGTTGTGTCTATTTTCGTCTTTGTATCGCAAAGTGGCTTAGAACGGTGAAACATTTACCGAGTGCGCCATAAATCCAGCGATGTGAGTTAAGAGGGACATACATCACACATGCCAACTCTCTGCGGTCACATGTTTTGTGCAATTGTATTAACTAAATCCATATTGTGGCTCATTTAATCACACCGGCATTTTGAAATATGTGTTTCGTGATAGGTGAATAAACACGTAACTGTAGAGAACTTATTAACATGACGCTGTTTTACGTAGTAAGTACATATGTATACACATCTACTTACTCAACAAAAGCCCCACGAAATTTTGTTTCTATCCACCCAATAAAAAAAAAACTACTTATTAACATTTATTGTTAATTTTAACTTTTTATTTTATTTTATTTACCATACACCCTTACACACGATTTTCATTACTCACACTGCTAACTTTAATATTATCTATTATTATTTTCTACTTAGTCAAAACGCGAGGTCGCGCTGGAGCGTTTTTAAAAAGAATAAAATTTTATTTTTAATTAATATTTAATCAACCGGTTACATTGGTGATTAGCTTAAGACTAACTTAATATCTAATAATCGAGACTGGGAGCTAGACAGTCCGTCAGCATATTTCATGAGAACACGCGTGGGTGTTTCCGTTTAAAGATTAGGAAATATGTCTTGTGACTGTATAACTCCTCTCTCCTTAGAATCGAGATTATCCTCAGGGTTTGGATGATCTCGAATATTCTGTTTAGGTTGAAACATAATTTTCTTAATTCTATTTTTAAATGCTAATAAAATGACACATGTCATGAGTAAAAACTTATTACTATATTAATTATACCAAAGAACCATTGATTTAATTCACTTTCACTAACACTTGTAGGAACACTATTTTTCACCAAAAGGTTTAAGAGTTGAACGTCTGCAACGTCAATTCCATCTAAATTCAGACGCTTGTTCTGTGACTTAATTTCGCTGGAGATTAACGGTAGGTTTACAATTGGGAATCGGGTAAACGCGATATCGTTTCCCTGGTGTTCGTGTCTTTTCAAGTTGAAATCCTTCATTCTTATCGAACAATCATCATCTAGGGTTAACAGGTAAGTGCCCATTAATGGCTCATGTGAAACGTCGTTGTCACACATTTTAGATATAATGGTTTCTATTCTCGAAGATATTATCCAATGATTTTGTTGTACTAAATAAATCTTGACATCTTCGATTAGAACGGGCACAGGACGACATGAAGATGTGTTGGGGGAAAAATTCATTAGTGTAGTAATACATTCGTCCTTCAATATCGGTGCAGTTTCAAATTCAGGACATAAAAATCGGTTTTCATCTATTTCTTGGCATGGTTGTGAGAGCGGCTCGACTTTCAACCCTTTCACTAGGACATAGGGATACTTAGGAAGGATAATGTTAGATATATTATTACTATTACTATGCACTGGTAAAGGTATTAATTTGTAATAATTATAAAGTTCATTTTTAATTAAGGGTATGTGCATAATAAACTTTATCTGATTTTGTTTGATATATGCTTCCATCTCAATATTCAGTTCAATTTCTACAATATTTTCAATATTCACTGGAAATACTAAATTATACATAGATTCTATTTCCTTTAAAATTGACAGTAATTCCTTAGTACCAATAATAGATTGATGTAATATTTTAATCCTAGCAAAAGTGAGAGCTGTTTCAATTTCATTTAGTCTTGAGTAAATAGTTTGAAAGTTGTGGGTAAAAATATTATAAAAATGAATAATTTCATTGCTCATTTGTAACATTTTAGAATTGTTTCTATGTCCTCAAAACGTTCATTAATTTGAATGAAATTATTCCGTGTTACATTAATAATTTTTGTTACAGTACTCATCATTTCGGAAACTATGGTTATTTTATTAGTAATAGCGTCCTGTCTAGTTTTTAATTTATTAATTAAATCTTCATATCTGAAAGCATCTTCATTATCAAGATTGCCAGTTATTGCTTTAATGAATGTTCCAATAGGATTCAATAAACCACGTTTAGATTTTGAAGTCGGGACTAGTTGTTTATATTTTTCCACTGTTATATTCATTATGAAACTAGTTTGTAACTGTACTTCTTGGAAGTGCAAATTGAATAGGCTAGTGTCGAAACAATTTGTACTTCGGTTTTAAGCGTTAAAAAGTTATTTATATTTAGTTTTAGTTCGTTGTTGATAGCTTTAAAATCTAAAATCTTTATCACGGTCCATCTGTCGTAAGCTACTACTGCTTGACCTTCTTTAATGGGTAGGAGGCCTGGGTTTCTAGTAATCTTTTGCAGTTGAAGGGCCTGGCTTGGGATCAGATGTACCAGCAGGAGTAACAACCTGTGAAGGGCGTTTCAAATCTTTAGTATGTAACTTAGTTTTTTCGTTTAAGAGTTATCACTGGAACAACGTTTCTATGAATTGAACTCGATACTCGAGCTTTTATGATAACGAGCCTTATCCTTACTACGTCGCGTGTTAACTCTTTTTCTAGATGATGAGTCTGCGTTTGAATTTTTCTTTCCATTTTTGAAATTTCCAACGTGTTAGTTTAGTATTTGATTTCTTTATATCATATAAATAAGACCGGAAATGTTTTATTTTTGGTACCAAATGAACCGTTGCACTATAAGGGAAAAATGATTTTTTTATGACGTTATCTTCTAAGAGTTTATTTATCTGTTTTTCTATCTCTTGGTTTTGAGAAGCAGGATGTCTATATGGTCTAATATAAATGGGGTCTTCGTTAACTGTTCTAATTTTGTGTTTAATCTGATTGGTGAATGATAAAGGAATTTTATCAGAATAAAATATATTATCACGAAACTCGTAACATTGTTTAGAGATTATGTTACGTTCCTCACTATTCATATGATCTAAACGAAGCTTGGACAAATTTTCTTTTAAAACATTATCATTTGTTAAAGTTTCATTTATAAAATTACTTTTAGAAATTTCATTATTTTTTAAAACTGAGACTTTTATAGGTTCTTTCAAAGTAATTTTAAATAGTTTCTCGGATGTATTTTGTATTACGGTGGTTGCAAAGATGTTTTCACATGTAACCATAGCATTTGGCATACGAACGCCATTACTAAAATTGTCCTGTTCTACTATGTCATCTCTATTTTGTAGGTTAGTAGGGGTTTTAAATTTTGATTCTGTTCTGGGTTCAATTATAACTTCGTATGGAGGACTATATAATATAGGTATGGCAGAACCAGTTGTATACAGTATTTGATTTTTCATATCAATGCTAGCTTCTAATTCCTTTAATAAATCTGAGCCAATTAAACCATGATGTCTAGCATCTACATCATATACATAAAATTTATGCATTAAAGGGCTATTAAAAATATACGGCAAAGGGATGTATACTACTTCGTTATGTGTACTTCGAGCATGAGTGCTAACCACTGTGAATGGTTCATAGCTTTTATATTCTTTAAGAAATTCATTAACTTTAGAGGGACTGATAAACGAACGACTACTACCAGTGTCTATAAGAAATTTTGCGTTTAGTTCCGGAATTAATATGTGTGGTAATTTTAAAATGCTATCACAATAGTTAAGATTTATTATTTCGGTATATGATTCGAGGCTTCTCCCTGAAAATTTACTTGCTGCGAATCCATTTCCTTGTTATCTTTAGAATTTTCTTGATTTTCTAACAAATTAAAATTTTCACACACGGTTGTTTCGTTTGATTCATAGTTATCATAATCGCTATAGTCGTTGTAATAGTTTGGTTCGTAATAATATTCAGAGTCATTAATCATATTTTGTCTTATCGGCGCAGTTCGCATAGAAACGTCTGTGTTAACTGGTTGTGGATTCTCGTTTTGATGTGGTATATCGAACCTAGGACCCTGCTGTGGCTGGTAACCAAATTTATAGTTTTGTTGAGGTATACCGAATCGACTATTATTTTGAGGCGAAATTCCAAACCGATAATTATTTTGCGGGGGCATTCCAAATTTAAAGTTATTCTGTGGTGGTATCCCGAATTTAAAGTTGTTCTGTGGTGGTATCCCGAATTTAAAGTTGTTATGTGGTGGTATCCCGAATTTAAAGTTATTCTGTGTGGGCATTCCAAACTTAACGTGATTTTGTGGGGGCATTCCGAATTTTAAATTATTTTGTGGGGGAATCCCGTAATTAAAGTTATTCTGTGGAGGCACATTTGATGCTAAATTATTTTGAGGAGAAATTCCAGGTTTGAAATTATTTTGAGAAGGGATTCCAGGTTTAAAATTATTTTGTTGAGGGGATGCACTATTCTTCCACAATTTATTTTTAATAGAATATTGATAATGAAAATTAACCTCTTCAGTAACAACACTTAATGCACTCTCTAAATTAGTACAGCCCTTTAGGCGAACGATACGCAAAAGATCTTCAGATAAATTATAAAGGAATACATTAAGAGCCGTATTATTATAAATTATTAATTTGGCTGCTTTAATACTCTCATCGGTTAACCTATTAACCTTTGAGGTTAGGGAACTTTTAACACTTTGTATTCTTTGACAGAACTCTATATATGATTCTCCAGATTTAATTTTTAATGATTCTAATTCTATTGCTATACATTCTTCTGAACGCGGGTCGCCGAAATGTTGAGTCAATATATCTTTAAAATGATCCCATGATGTAATATTTTGATTTTCACTTAATAGCGTTGCCGCGACTAGTTATTGCATGAAATAAGTATAAATTTTGGGCTGTATTACCTTCGACTCTAAATTCTTTTATCACATATTCACTTTTTGCAATAAATAAATTTAGTAAGTTTTCTGTCCCATCATATTTGGGAATCAAGGATAAAACCTCCCTTGGTACAAATTTAAATGTTTCCATTGACATTTTTAATCTTTAATTTTTATATATAAGAATACAATATAATCACTAACACTTCTTTAAATTACTTATATAATTTTGAATTTGCAATAAATCCGTACTAATTAATAATATAATTTTTATCTATCTCTATATTTAACCTATATTATATTGCCTATTCTTGTGCAATATAATTTTGTTTTATCTATCTATATATTTAATCTATATTATATTGCCTATTCTTGTGCAATATAATTTTAAAACTACAGTTCCTAATCTAATTACACTCTGAGTACAATTTTATTCGTAGATTTGGTACGAAACAAAATCAGATAATGTAATAATATATAATATGTGGAATAAAATGAAATTTTTAGCGGGAAGTGAAAAGGTTTACTCACCGCCAGCCCAATTCCATTCTTCCTGAGCCACTAATCACACACTGCACCGGATATTATTTTAATGCTCTTCTATTTGACTTATTTATTTGATTCGCGGATTTTCACTCTGCTATTAGACAGTCCACGGTATTTCAAGAACTATGAAAATCGATTTGAGTATTTTCAATTTAGTTATATACTCGCGGGATGTGAAAATCCTACCGGCTGCGCCAGTCAAAACGCGAGGTCGCGCTGGAGCGTTTAAAAAGAATAAAATTTTATTTTTAATTAATATTTAATCAACCGGTTACATTGGTGATTAGCTTAAGACTAACTTAATATCTAATAATCGAGACTGGGAGCTAGACAGTCCGTCAGCATATTTCATGAGAACACGCGTGGGTGTTTCCGTTTAAAGATTAGGAAATATGTCTTGTGACTGTATAACTACTTAGTATTATAATGTTTTTTTTCTTTGCTACTGAGGCGCAAACTAGCTGCTATGGTCTCTGGCAGAATGACTAGCGCTGTGGAACTTTTTGCTCCTCAGCATAATGCTGAGACAGGGCCAAGTACAACCACAGTACACACACATTTGCACACTTGAAGCGAACCGAATGGCAAAAGGGAATTTTTATTTTTAATTTTTATTGTTTTTGATATGTCTTATTTTATTTTTTCTTTGAGTATTGTTATTTTGTGTGTTTAGGTGTGTGTGTTTTCGTATGTAATTAATGTTATTTCTATGTCTATGTCTATGTCAATCTAGTGATTATGCGTACGACTTTTAGAGGCGCACTTGATTGATCATTGTCAGGATGATAAGATCTAGATTATTCTTATTGAGTTGACCGTGTCGTAGCTGCTACGCCGTAGTAGTAGATGTCGGGTAGGAAAATTTAATCATCTACAACCATTCACTTTCCGAGCAGCTTTAGTATATGGTGTCTCTGCGTCTTCCATCGCATTTACCACGGATAGTGTTCAAAGGAGTTGTTCGGTAAAATATCTATAGCTCAGTTTCATCATCGGACATCAAGACAGCTTATGAAACTCCATTGGCGGACGGCGGGCGGCGGTTTCTCTTAACATCAGGTGGGCCTCCTGCAATTAATACTGTATTAACAATTTTTCAATGTATACATGACTAATGTAAAGTAAAATTATTGTGGTAAAATTGATATTATTCTCAATAGATATAATTCACCTGTATGCGAAATCCGGAAACTAGGAATACTAAATTTGAAAAACGACAAAGTAATCTATATTAAGATGATGAGAGCAGTGTTGGCCTAGTGGCTTCAGCTTGCGAATCTCATCCCTAATGTCGTAGGTTCAACCCCGGCTGTGCACCAATGGACTGTCTTTCTATGTGCGCACTTTACATTCGCTCAAACGGTGAAAGAAAACATCGTGAGGAAACTGGCTGGCTTTTGACCCAAAAAGTCGACGGCGTGTGTCAGGCACAGGAGGCTGATCACCTTCTTGCCTATTATATTGACAAATGATCATGAAATAGATTCAGAAATCTGAGGCCCAGACCTAAAAAAAGGTTGTAGCATCACTGTTTTTTTTTTATTTTTATATTAAAATGATAAACATGTATGTTTTTGTATGTTTGTTTTGTATTTTTTTTAAACTCAAATACTACTGGACCAAACAAATAACGTTGGCTATATATACGAAGCTACTATATATATGCAAAATTCATAAATGTATATGCATTTGACCAAAACGGTGGAACGTGGAAACACTGATTTTACAACTGAACTCGGAATTCCGACAAAAGAAAATCACGTTCATTCGCAAAATTAGCCTTTGTTATTTTTGATTTACAACTTCCTTAAATGTAGATTTTTGAAAGATAAATTTGTCTTTTGGCTTGCGGGATGTCGTCAGAGTAATGTAAACAAAATTAAAAAGGAACATTATGTAACCGAAGTGTCTTAATTTACTTATATTGACTTATTCATTTATTTAATAATAATAATGTACTGCCATAAAGTGACAGGAGCCTGTGATTTTCACGTTACATGTGACGTGCAAAATAAAACTAAATAAATCAGTGGCGCTACAACCTTTTTTTAGGTCTGCGCCTCAGATTTCTGAATCTGTTTCATGATCATTTGTGAATCTAATAGGCAAGAAGGTGATCAGCCTCCTGTGCGTGACACACGCCGTCGACTTTTTGGGTCAAAAGCCAGCCAGTTTCCTCACGATGTTTTCCTTAACCGTTCGAGCGAATGTTAAATGCTCACATAGAGAGAAAGTACATTGGCGCACAGCTGGGAATCGAACCTAGGACCGACATAGATGAGAGTCGCACGCTGAAGCCACTAGGGCGAAAATAAGATAGATTTAAAAGAAGCGTGGGCCTCTAAATAAAATAGGTAATATAATCTAACAACTAGAATCTTTATATTTTATTTGACGTTCAAAAGTGCCATTTTAGGTTGTCTAATTGAAATAAATGATTTGACTTTGACTAATCATTTGATTTTAGAAATAATTTAATAAATATAATAATTAATTTTCTAGTTATAATACATTCAGTATTATAACTAGAAAATTATTTAAAGTAAATTATGAATCTCAGCATTGGACTGCGTGGAAGAAAGCTAAATGACTTTTAGTGGGGAAATAATTTAAGATGTAATATTATGTAGGTACATATAAGATACTAAAACGTTTAGCTTTCCTCTCTGTTTTGTTGTAATGTTTCCGTTTCTTTTTTTTGTATTAATTGTATAGTTTATAAGGAATTTCTTATTTGTACTGTGATGTAGCCTTCAAGTTTAAGCCCTTATGTTGCCTGTACTTTTAGTATAAATACTATATGTATTTTAGCAATAAACTGGAAAACTTATTTTCTGGATTTACTAAGTACTGAAATACCCTCGGAATACAATATCTATAAAACAGTAAAAACTTTATATAGCGACCTAAACGCTAAGCGCATCTTCTAGCTTACATTACATTGTAAGAACAAAAAGGTGGCCCAACCAAATACATAGTTCAACGTTATGGGAAATTTGACTTTAAAAAAAATATATGTGCGTGTACTAGTGTTAGTGTACACACGTTAGAAGTGAAACTTCTTTATGACCTTATTTTTCGAAAAATGATCTATATGCTACTTTATAGAAATAAAGTTAAATTTGATAAAGGCTTTTATTATCATAGGCATGAATACATGAATAATACAATTTTCATTTTACCTTATTACTACTAAGATTATTACAGAATTTTATTAATTTTTACTATCATTGTTATCGTTATTTTAAATGGCTTCCAATCTCTTCGAATCAACCGTGGTAGGGACAAGAAACAGATGAGCGTAACGAATAAATGTGACGCGTAACGAAAAAATGTTACACTAAATTTTTTTCCAACCCCGATAAAGAAGTTTCACTTCAAAAATATATAAGATACCCTATTGAAAACATTGAATCGAGTTAAAACTTATTATATACCTTATACAATTGATCATTTGCATTCATACAATACTTAGTGAAATACCCTCAAAATGATGAGAAGGGTTCCCGGTGATTTCAATTTAACTATTTCTTGGGTCTATTGTGATCCTATCTCAACAATGAAATGCTTGTGCGAGGTTGTAAAGTGTGGAATTTAAAGTAAATGTTTGAGGATGTCTGTTTTAATAAGCTACGTTACGTATAGTGCTTCTAAGGATAATGGAACATGAATTGTCTGTTTATTTCCAGTACCAACTACTTACAAGTCTTGCATAGAATAACTTTACAATAAAGTTATTCTTTACTTCGTCTTAGCGCTACGTTTGACTCCGATCTCAAATCCAATACGATTTTCTTAATCTGGCTCTTATCTTTATATATATAATTCTTCTGTGAGTGTGTATGTCACTGAACTTCTCTCAAACGACTGGACCGATTTTCATGAAATTTTTTGTGTGTGTTCAAGGGGATCTGGGAATGGTTTAGATTCACAAATCAGCCCGCCAGATGACGCTGCAGTCGGTACTTTCATACTTTGCTTTACTAATCGCTTGAAATATCATGCAGGACAACGTCTGTCGGGTCCACTAGTCTATATATATAAAAATGAAACCCGTTTTCCGTTGTCACAACATAACATGGAAACGGCTTGACCGATTTGTCTGATTATTTTTATATAATATTCCTTGAAGTACGAGGATGGTTCTTATTTATTTTTTGACATAATGTATTTGCTGTATTATCAACTTTCTTTTTTTATCTTTTAGCTAGACCGGTGCAGTGTCCCAAATAGCATAATAAGTATTAAAAAAAATAAAGAATCGACTCTTAGGCGATACGATGTTCGCCAGGCCAGCTAGTACCTTATAAATATATAAGTGCTCGTACCTACCAACTCGAAACATTTTTAGCCAGACATCGAATGCAAAACCATGACTTTATACGCCGTTTGAATAAACAAAGCAACTTTATTTTTAACGCTTACATCGTAAATAAAACCTTTTTCATTTAAAATATCAACAGAACAGCAGACTAAAATAATTGTGTATTTAATCATTGAAATCCCATGGCTCCTTTATACAATCAAAGATCCAAAGGGAATGAAAGGAAAACTTTTATATGACTACAATATAATTAAATGCGGCGACATTGTAATGATGGCTGTTGTTCTAGCGATGCTATTCTACTCGATCGACGAACTTCATCACACCGATATAGGTTTACTGGATATGACACCCAAAGCTAAGTACTAAAATTTCATAGGATTATTTTTAATTGCGTTCAAATATTTTTAAGTTCTTTGTTAGTGTAGTATGTATTCTGGTTGAAGTCCTGGCTAATTAAGCCAGAGAAGCTCAGAACTTCGGATTTCTGTTCGTTAGGACGCCAGCCACGCATACCAGGTCTATGTGACTGATTCCTCTGCGTTGAAACAGCCACTGTACAAGGAACCATCAGCTGTGCAGGACAAAGAGATGTTCATTAAGGAGACTCTAAAAGGGAGTTGGAAGCACTTTGACAGGAAATTACTTGAGAAATTTAAATACATAATCAAATGTAACTTATAATATTTTAATTGGTTTTATAAATAGATAATTTAATTAAAAATTACATAATTTTACTGACTTATTGGTAATTTTATCAGCAGCTTCGAAAACACAGTCACAGTTGATATTGCAACGTTTTACAAGAGTTCAATGAGAGGAAACAATCATAAATATTGTTAATATTTTGTTGGGAGGGCACTAAATATTCTCCAAAAAAGTCTCTCATCCCGACCCCAGGCTCTTCAATTATAAGAATGAGGACAATGTTAAAGTTTGAAGACGCCACTCAAAACAAGCAATTAACTTCAAGCTTTCGCTGTGATGGAGGAATCTGTGATAATTGATATTTTTGTCGTTTCATAGCTGTGTATTTGACGGACTCGTGGTTTCGTAAAGACATATACGAAATAGGGTTCATTTCCCGGTCTAAGATTAAAATAAATTCTTAAAGGGCCGACAACGCACTCGCGAGCCCTCTGGCTGAGTGTCCATGGACGGCCGTAAAACTAAGCATCAGGTGAGCCTCGAGCCCGTTTGCCACCGCTTCTAAAAAAAATATTCAAAAGAACTGTCAAAATATGTCTCTGTCAATATCACAGATCAATGGTGGTAATAACTTATTTGTGTTTGTTTATAAGTTCATTCAGTATTTAGTTTTTTTGCCTACATGGTAATTAAAAATTAATAAAAAGAAAATTAAAACCAATTTAAAAAGTTTGGTCCCTGTGACAGTGTACCTTTAACGCTGGCAGGATTTCCTCGCTGTATTGCGATACTTAATAGTTGGGCGAGGAACCAGCTCTGGGGTCACCTCTTCATTCGTAAATCTTTAATTAGCGCCTATGCACTTGAACCCCACGGCCCAAGGAGTCTACTCCAAAGGGAACAAAATCGAAGTTGGAGAAAAGACTCTTATATTTGAGCTGTTTATTTTAGTAATTGGATCAATATTTTTGTATCTCACACACTGTTTTGTTGTGTTTTTTAATATTTTTATTACACTTTAATATGTATAATAAAGTATAATATATAATAATATATAATAATGTTAATATTCTACGGTTTCGATATTTGTAAATATGTGAGGAACATGTATACTAACTTTTTTTAGTATAGTAGTTTATTCTAAGAGTACATTGTCTTCACATATAATTATTTAACAAATGTAACAAATATTGTAAACCTATTTTAAAAGAGTAAGTGTGGAGTTTCTTGCCCATTCTTCTCCACACGAAACTACCTTTTGGAAGGGGCAACTAGAATCTTCTATATATATATAAATTTTTTTTTGACGTTCAAAAGTGCCATTTTAGATGGTCTAATTGAAATAAATGCTTTGACTTTGACTTTGAATAATGCTTTTTGTGTACTTGCAAGGATCACCATCTCTTTTTTTAAACGCATGGCGATGGTGACGAACACAAATTATTTGCTTTTTTCTAATCAAGTTTATAATTTGTTAAATATTTTTTATATCTGTGTATTACCCACACCATCACATTTATCCCTTGGTAGTTGAAGCTTGTTTGTGTAAAGCATTGTGAGTTTTACGATCCACATACGTGGGGCTGCCAAATGGACTCATGAAAAAGAGATCTAACTGCGATATGGCGTTATGTTCGTTGGGAATTTTTATGCTAGGGGTGTATATGGAAATTGTTTTTTTAATCCTATTCCAAGAAATATGCAGGCTGGCATTCCTAAGCCACGTTTAAAAAAAAATACAGCATTATCTTAAGCTCCCTAGCATTATCTGAGTGTTGTTATATTAGTCTGTATGGTAATAGCGCCTTTCTTTTTCTTACTATATTAATCATGGTGTTCCCTTTGCCCAAAAATGAAATCCGTTGTCGATTCCACCCGTATCATCTCGACATCCGACTCTCCACAACGGAGGGCTTTTTAAGATATCAAAAATCAAATTCATTCAGGTAACACAATGTACACTTATGAACTTCAAAAAATAAATATATATTAAATGCTTCTAATTTTACATTTACTGCCAGTTCTCAAATCAAGGGCGTAGAACGGAAGAGAAGAACTGGCAATAAACTCTCCGCTACTGTTTTTAATTGCCAAGTTTATTTGTTTTACACAATGTTGGAGGAGGAGCTGCAAGAAGCTGCAACCATTACACCAAGTTCCACATGACATCATAAGTAATTAATAATAATAAAATAAATTAAAAACAAAGATTCGTCCTCTTTCTATTTGGAAACAGCTGCCTACATGTACTCGTATTTCCGGCTCAGGGTCCAAGTCTTAAAAGAGCGATAGCGCACTTGTGAGCCGTCTGGCAATGTGTGTGTCCATGGGCGACGCCACTTAACAGCGCATCGCACAAAAAAGCGGGTTATAAGAAACTCTTTTAGTTTATATAAAAACGTTACATAGCCATTTAAATATTAAAAAAAAGTTAAACTTTATATAAAAGGAAATGTATATATATATAATACGTAATACTTTAAAAATGTGATATTTTATCACTACAAATAATATAAGAATTGACTAAAATGACGCCATTATGTGTGGCAGAATATGCGAAGTTTATATTGGACTACCATAACATTTTCTACATCTTCTACCATTATATCACATACACTATTCTTGCAAATAAATTATTATTATTAATATCGCAGTAAATGTATTTGTACTTCGATGATACAGCCAAGAAGCTTATGCGGTCTCCAACTTGGGGAAATGGCATAAACTGAAAACTAATTATCTTGCCATGCCGTCTTAGATGTCACACTTCAATTTGATGTTTTGTTAAAAACATAAATCTATATAATAATAATACTAGCTGACCCGGTAAACGTTGTTTTGCCATGACGTATATTATTTCTAGGAATTTTTTTTTAGTTTTTCGTGTTTTTTTTAATAAGTTAATTTTTAATGTTTAGTTAAATAAAAATAACTATCTACGATAATAAAAATAGGGGATGATGGTAAAGGGTTGACAATAGAGGGTTGTATGTATTTTTGTATGCTGTATCATAAAAAAATAAAAACAAAAAGTTTTGCCTAAATATGCATATAGAATTTGATAAAAATATTTGGGACATTCCTGTATACCCATACAGGAATGTCCCAGTGTGGTCCTCAGTGTGTCCCAGACTCTTTCGAGGTACAAGAAAAGAACAAAAGATCTGAGTGTGCGTGGTAGGTATGCACGTGAGTGCGTGTATTATTATACGAAAATGGCTCCCGTCTCAGATTTATTAAACCTAATTAATTATAGGTAAAAACTCAAGTTATGTTAAGCAATAAATGAACTACAATATATTTTTTTTTACTTCAAATAACACTTTAAACTTACATAACAGATATGTAAAAGAAAGAGATACGGTTTTCAAGATAACAGCGTACCAAACAGTTAAATGCCGGCAACGCACTTGGCAGTATATCCATGGGTACAGATACCGGCAAACATCTTGAACAAATGTCCTTGCCTACGCAGAAGCGATTTTTAGGTATCACTGGGAGGGGGGCGGCGGCAGAGTGACGTGTCGATCGCGTGATTGGTAAATCAGTTGACGTTTATCTGTACGATGCCCTTGTTATTGCTCAAAAAGTTTGCCGATATATATATAACTTAACATCAGGTGAGGTATTAAAAAAAAAAAAAAGGGTGCGTGAACTTATGTACGCGCGTCAGAAGTTATACTTCTTTGGCATTATTAAAAATAGTTTTTGATTGCATGCAAATAATTAATTACAATTAAATAATCAAAGACTGGAAAAGGAGTCATTAAAGTCAATAAAGTTCAGTCTACATTTGAAAAATTAAATAAATAAATATTTATTATTATTCTTACATTAAACAAATAAAACACTATTTATCTTTAAAACATTTTTATTTCATTATACTATTTATTTTTATGTGACTCTAATGTCTTCATCAGAATTTCGGTTTGTAATTTTAAATAAATCATTACTTGGTTGTGCATCTACGAGGCTTCTCCAAAACTAAAACTACTACTTGCTTTCTGCAACAAATAAGAGAATATTAATTTAAGCTCTGTCCATGCAAAACTTAAAATTTTTATAATTCATATTATAAAATTTTTAACACATTTATATTAATATAATTATATAAATGTGTTAATAATATAATTTGTAGCACATGCTACAGACCTGGATAGCAACTTTCTTTTATTCTATTTAGAGATAGAGATAATTTAAATATAATAGCGGTGTCTTCCTTGTATGTTTCTTTGGAGTTGTTTGGGGATTCTTGTTGTTCAGTTCGACATGATTTTCTTTAACCTTTCTTTAATCCTACAAAATAATGAAATTGTTTAGTTATGTTGTCACTGTTGTGCACACCTTTGTTTGGCTTTTTTAGTATTCAAGTTATGTCAAAACTGATTTATTACCTTGTCATTGTTGGCTTTATTTGCTTTTGGGATATCAATTGTTTCCAAAATGATTTTATTTGTAATATCCTGAAATATATAAATAACATCTATTAATTTAAGTATCATGGTGAGTGGTTCGCACTCAGGTATTAAGGTGTATTATACCCACTGTCCATTATAAGTGGGAATGGGCTCACTTCGGGCTGGACAGAGTTTCGGTACTACAAATGCAACATGGATGTTTTGAGGTATTACAATATCTCTAACTACCCTGTAGGGGAATAAAGTACTGTTGTGAGCATATGCCTATGCTTGAAAGGTTGAACCTTGAACATCACCATACATCATATTTATAATTAACATTCCTACCTCGACACCATCACAATCAAATTCATTGAAATCTACTTCAAACCATTGCGGTATCATCTCTGCCATATCCATTGTGTCTGGAGAAGGTGATGGTGGCTTTGTTCCACCTCCAGTTTTTGATGTTTCACGGCGATAAGATGACAACTCTTTTTTTGTATTCAATTTAGTGCACTTCCACTGATTCATCAATTGTTTTTTGTCTCTTGTCCTTATATTTGCTAGATTAAATCCGAAAAATTACATGTTTTGATTAAATATGATCATTATATGTATATATGATATGGTCATTTTTTTGAGATGCAGGTACTTATTAAAATGTTTACTTCTCTGTTATATCGCTCCAAGCCTTCATTTTCTCCTTATTAGTATTCGTGCTTAAATCTTTGTTCTCAATTATTGATATATAGGGTCGTAGAATATTTCTAAAAAGTTGCTGTAACAAACGCAATAAACAAAAGCAAAGAATAATGGTTCATGTTTCAGTTTTAATCGATAATAAATAAAATAATACTCGATAATACATACGGATAGTTAACCTCAATTGTATTGAAGCACTCAGGAAGGTTGGCACAGTTTTTTCACAAATATTTTATCATATTAATTAGTATTGATTTAGATATTCAACTTAAATCACTTCTGATTATAATTCAGACGCACATATAAAATTCGCACTTGTATAATGAAAATAACTAGGTATATCTATTATTGTATACAATAATTAAAACTCCTATATTTGTTTAAAAGGTAAATGTCATTGTCAGATGTCAATGTCATGGTCATTCAAAATTCTCGTTAAGCTGCTAAGCTAAGAAATAGAATATTCGTGAAGTTAGCTTCACGCATATTCTATTTCTTTTTACTTTTAGATTGTATTATTCCCATCTCGCTCGCGCACGCTATATCACACAGCCACTTTTGTGTCATAGGTGCGCGCGCATCGTAAAATTTCACTCTCATCAATTTTTCATAACGCGCCTAAAGAAGTACAACTTCAAAAATTTTAACGTTTCATTATTCTTACTTTCGCACCAAACACGAATAACTACAGCTTATTAAACATATTGTGATAAGCTATGAAACCTATTACTAATGGAAACTCTAAGCTATAAGGAAAATATTAAAATAATTTCCACCTATTTTCCTTTATTTATTGAAATTATTTGAAAGAAAGCGATTGATGTCACCGAGCTATTCAAATTAACGCGAACTTCAGTCGTTAACTTTCCCAATATGGCCCCGACAATATAATGGAACAATTTTAATAATTCGAGAATGACGCTTTGGCCGAACGATGTATAGCCTATTTATAAATGGTCTGAGGATCATCTTTAGGTTTGGTTATTGGTAAATCTGTGAAAGACTGAAACGCGTATTTATTATGGCTATACGTTATCTATCATAGAATTTTATAAAACAATAATATACCCACTCATTCATGTTAAAAACATTTCAAAATAAAGAATAATTGAAGCATTATATGTAAATAACAGAAAAAAGTGTCACTCGTCTGGAAACGCCTAAACCAATCTTAATAATATTAGGTCCTTACATATGAAATTGGCGTATTTCGTACTGGCCACTTTAATCACGATGTTCTCCTCTTTGGTAAGGAATTCCAAATTCAAATTTGTACAGCTATTTACTCATGTATTTGTGCTTCGATGACCGTCATTCATTTGTTTTTTCTGTTTGCCTCACTCATTTTACAAAATGGAAATATCGCATTATTTACGAGTACGAGTTCCGCCGTCAACTTAGAACCATCAACCACCACCATAATAGATGGATAACTCGTCGAGTAACTACGATGCCACAGATACAGGCAGATACATTGTGCATCTAACAGACTTATAACACAATGGTAAGGACAATAATTTTCGTAAACTGTGTTTTATAAACTTCTTAAACACTGGTCCTTAAATTATTTTTTTTTTTTTAAAAGTGTGGTTAAAATAACTGTGTGACTGAATAAGACCTTGTATTCTTACACTATAGACTGAACAAATTTTAATACGGCTTTTGTTAAACGCTCTCGCGGCAACTTAGTAGATGAATGTCATTTTTGTGTTAATATAATAACAAAGTTATGCTTTATTGCATTCTATAAAAATTAACACGTTGGCGTATTTGTAATTAGCTTGGATGTATTTTTAGACATAGACAACATTTATTAAAAAAATAAAAATAATGCAATAATAAAAATAGTAGAAAAAATAACAATTGTAAAAATTAACAGTGTAAAAGTAATAATAAATTGAAGAAATATAAAATGATAATACTTGTTACTACAACTACTACAAGAAATAGATAAATAAATATGTTTGGGCGGAATGCGGATTAAAACTTGATAACTATTTTATAACGTGGATAAAAGTTCGGTATCTGTTACAGGGCTGCCATTTTTATATAAATAACATGATCATCATTTGGTATTAATCGAACACCACGTTTTTTATATGGAAGTAAGACATAATCCTTGAACCCTTGATCTTAATCAAGAAGTTATTTATGTTGTTACCTAATTTCAAGTACATAGTTTTCACGTGTTTTGTATGGAACTCCTTGACAAGTATCAAAATCTTAACTTTTTGGTATAAAATACGATAAAAGTACTAAATAAAAAATATCTCAATCATGAGGTTATTTATGTAAATATCTTAATCAAGGGGATATATTTTTATGTAAAACTGTAAAAGAAACAACCACCCAATTTCACAGGGACCAGCACAAGAATGATTTCATATTGTTTAATTCAAAAGTATATTAAATTGTGTGATACTTCTTAAATTATAACGAATTTATTCATGAAATTTACGTAAGCAACAACATAGAGAGAGCATAGAGGATTGAGAAGGTATATCTGTTTCTTCTTCATGTTTAAAATACTACTACATAGAAAAACCTTAATAAGAAAAACGATTTTATGATAATAATAATGGTACAAAAATGTTATGATGGTACAAGTACGCATATCCGGCCACACATAATTGCGTGCAAATTTGTCTTAAATGGCATTTCGAATAGAAATTACATTACATTATTTTCTTATATTATTTTTAGTGATAACATATCACATTATTAAAATATATTATTATAAAGATTAAGGTCTATTTAATATTATAGTTTTGTTCACAAAATAATATGCTTTTTATTATTAACGAAAAAACAGATTGATTGACAGAAGGTTATTCGAAATACAACTTTTTAAAATACTAAATAATAAGGTTTTACATCAATACTTCCTCTAAAACATTAGATATTTCAATTTTAATATAAAAACATGAATAAATTCAAAAACAGTTCAAATCATTCCCAGAGCAGAACGTAATTCAGCAAATCTCAGACGAGGTAGCGGCTTGGTCAGGATATCAGCGAGTTGTTGATCACCTGGTACATGTTGTATGTTCAACCTTCCATCCTCCAATTCCTTTCGAATATAATGGTACCTCACTTCGATATGCTTGGTCCTCTTGTGGAACTCATGATTTTTCGCTAACTTGATTGCGCTTTGGTTGTCCACAAAAAGAACCGGAACGTTGTCTAAGGGAGAAACTTCTGTGAACAGTCGCACCAACCAAACTGATTCCCTCGCAGCTTCACCAGCAGCGACATACTCAGCCTCAGTTGTGGATAAGGACACACACTCTTGACGTCTGCTAGCCCAAGATATTGGTCCTCCACTATGCATGAAAACAATCCCGCTGACCGACCGACGAGTGTCAGATTGACTAGCATAATCAGCATCACTGTACGCCTTCAATGCACTTCCTCCAGAACCAGCCTCATACCTGATGCCAACCGAACTAGACCCTTTAATGTACCTCAGGATTCTTTTGACCAGCAACCAGTGAACTTCTTCCGGATTTTCCAGGAATTGCGACGCGTAACTAATTGCGAACGCGATGTCAGGACGAGTGGCTACAGCTAAGTACATCAAACATCCTACAGCTTCACGGTAAGGAGCAGATGTTCTCAAACCAGTTTTCTCCTCCAATTGCACGTGTTTTTCGATGGGCGTCGAGACAGCGTTTGCTTCTGCCATGTTGAACTTCTGAAGAAGACTTTCTGCATACACCTTCTGACTCAAACGGATTGAGCCATCTTCCTCTCGTTCGATGAGCATATTCAAGAAAGAACCAAGCTCTTCAAGAGTGATCTTGAACTCCATCTCCAGCTTCCTCAGGAACTCTTGAATAATGCCATCTTTCGTCGCAGCAACCAAGCCATCGTCCACGTACAAAACAACGATCAGCTTATCTTCATCAGATATACGATAAAAAAGACACGGATCAGCTTCACTTTGGACAAGACCAAACTTACAGATTAAAAACTTCTTGAATCGATTGTTCCAGCACCTTGGCGATTGCTTCAAACCATAGAGACTCCTAATCAGCCAGCACACAAGATTAGAACCGTCTTCAAAACCTTCAGCTTGATTCATGTAGATTTCTTCGTCCAGGAAGCCGTTCAAAAATGCCGTCTTGACATCAAACTGAGCCAACTTGAGATGTTCCTTGGCAGCAATACTCAGGATCGCCCTGATTGTATCAAAGCGAGCTACAGGACTGAATGTTTCATTATAATCGATACCTTCTCGTTGACTGTATCCCTTCGCAACAAGTCGAGCTTTGTAACGACAGATCTTCCCTTCCGCATCTCGTTTGATACGAAAGACCCAGCGATTGGAGATAGTCTTCCTTCCTGGTGGTAACTCTGTCAAAGTCCAGGTTCCATTTTCCTCCAGCGAAGACATTTCTTCTTTCATCGCAGCCTTCCAGTGCACATGATCAGCCGACTCCATGGCTTCTTTGTAGCTTCGAGGTTCGTCTAACTCTGCAAGAAACATCTCATTGAATCTTACAGGTTTCTGAAGAGTACTTCTATCTCGAAGACGCCGTTGAATGGGCTCCTTTGCAGTCTTGGGGGTTTCATCGAACTCTTCGATTTGCGGTTCAGCATCAACAACTCGATCTGATAACACAGGATTTGGGACTTCAGGCAGAATTGGAGCTTCAACAACGGGATCCTTTTCTGTAGCTTCAGCGGGAAACAATGCCAAAACTTTAGAGGAATGCTCTGGACCGAACACTACCTCTCTACTTCGAATCACGTTCCTCGTGTCCTTTATCCACACACGAAAACCATCAATGTCGTCGGAATACCCAACGAATACTCCCTGGGCACCTTTGGCATCCCACTTCTTCCGACGTTCTTTGGGCACCATCAAGTAGCAAACGGTTCCAAAGATATGGAACCTGTTCAGATGAACGCTCTTCTCAACGAACAACTCGTAAGGAGTTTTACCCTCTACAGAACTTGTACCAGTTCGGTTGAGGATGTACACCACGGCGTTGACAGCTTCAGCCCACAGAAACTTCGGTAGATCTTTGCTAACAAGCATAGTACGTGCTAGGTCATCAATTGTTCTGTTTGATCGTTCAGCACAACCGTTTTGTTGAGGCGTGTACGGATTGGTGACTACCATCTTCGTTCCTTCAGACTTCATGAGATTTTGCATAGCTCCATTTACAAATTCTCCTCCCCCGTCACACTGGAACACCTTAACTGGTCGACCACGTTGATTCTTCACAAACTGCAACATTTCTTTGACCTTGTCAATGACCTCAGATTTTCTTTTCAAGAAGTACACCAGGCGAAGTCTGGAGTAATCACACATAAAACAGACAAAGTATCTGGAACCACCAATCGACTCCTGTTCCATTGGACCACAGACATCAGCATGAATCACCTCACCTGGCTCAAAAGATCGCTGTTGACGTGAGTTGAACGGTTGTCGATGCTGCTTACCTTCTACACAGGATCCACAGAACTCATCATCAGGTTTCACATGAATTCCGTGTTTCTTGAGTACCTGAGCAACATGACGTTTGTTTTGATGGCCCAAACGTTCATGCCAAACTTGAAGCGAGTCCTTGAACGCCAGGTTAGCTTCACTCACACAGCACGTGTCCGGTTCGTTGATTCTGAGCATCATCTTGAATAGTTGACCAGTTCGTATACCTTGCGCCTTGACAACACCATTCAGCAGGAACTCACATCTATCCTTGGAAGAGCTGAAAGTCATGCCTTTATCCAGCGCACGCGTGACCGAAAACAGATTCCTTCGGGCATCAGGAACATACAGCACGTTTTCCATGTAACAAGCAGTCCAATGTCCATTCACAAGCGCTTCGAAGTTGATAATTCCTCTTCCCAAGGCACGCATCACTGAATTGTTCCCGATACGAATTTCAGCTGGAATCGAGAAAGCTTCAAAGAATGTATACCATTCTTTCTTGAAGGTCATATGGTCAGTCGCACCAGAATCGATGATCCAAACTTCATTCTTGGATTCCGCATTGAAGACTTCACTAACGAAAGCTTGATTTTTACCTTCAGAGACCACATCACCAGATTTCTTCTTCTTTGCTGTTGGACAATCTCTTCGAAAATGACCAACTCCTTGACAACCGTAGCACTTGAAGGTAGACTTCTTTCCCTTCTGGTTGGACTTGACATCATCTTTGGCCTGCTTACCACCATGTTGACTTCCACTTGCACCTTTGGATTGAACCTTCAACTTGGTTGCCATCAATGCCGATAAATTGTCCACCTTTTCTTGCCGAAGCTTTCTTCTGTGTTCATCAGATGTCAAAACATTTATAAGGTTATCAAGAGTTTGTTGATCGTCCGATCTGGCCCACCAGGCTTGTCTGAAACTTTCAAAACTGTCAGGCAAAGTTTCCAGCAACTTAACCATCAAAGCTGACTCATCGGGTTTAACCTTCAACTGCTGCATGCGAAGAATCAAACCTTCAAATTTAGCTATATGGCTTACCATATCATCCGCTAAATTCATGTCAAAACTGAAAAACTCCGTCTGCACCGAATGAACAGCTTGCTTAGTTTGTTGTTCATAAATACCGTGCAGTTTGGTCCACATCTGATGAGCAGTCTCGCAGGCGACGATCAGGGTCATAACTCTCGAATCAATTGTCTTGACGATGATTTGACAAGCTGCGCGATCTGCTTTGTCCCAAACTTTCATTGCTGCTGCGTGAGCCGCACGTTTATCCACCGTCGCATTATCAACCAGCACCGGTTTAGTCAACTCTCCAATACTGACTTCATAGGCTCCATCAGTTGCACGCAATAAATTACGCACCATAAATTTCCAAATATTCCAGTTTTCCGAACCCTTCAACTTCTCAATACCTTGAAATTCCATGATTGTCAGTCACCAAAATTCCAGTAACTATCACCACCAGGTTATGAGATGAAAAATGTCCCAGAAAACACTATTTGTTTCGTTCAATCTTCGTTGAAAACGTTGGTCCAATCAAATCTAACCACGCTCTGCTACCATATTATAGTTTTGTTCACAAAATAATATGCTTTTTATTATTAACGAAAAAACAGATTGATTGACAGAAGGTTATTCGAAATACAACTTTTTAAAATACTAAATAATAAGGTTTTACATCAATATTTAACGATAGAATTAGTTCATTAACTATGTAATGGCTGAGCGCTGCAGGCGCTGTGGTAAGAGGATTAATAAAAAATATAATAACATTAGCAATAAGACCTAATAGCTAGGACGCTGGTCAGCAAAATATCTATATGATTTGCTCATCTGACATGAACTTTTGTAATAGCGATAATTATACGAGAAGGAATATTAAGGAACACGTCTGCAACCATGGTAGCGCTGCGTTGTCAATTGACACCCCCCTAAAAATGTATTTAAAAAAACAGGTAGCTATATCATTTGCTTGCGTCTGCTTAGAAGCTTATAATATAACTGGCTGTAGTATACTTGTGGTGTAATATCCTAAAAAAAAGAAAAAGTAAAATATACTCTCGTCCCAGAGAATGTAGGACGTAGGCTGTGCACCAATGGACTATGAGCGCTTTTAAACTCGTACGGTGAAGGAAAACATCTTGTGGAAACCGGCTTGCCTTAGACCGAAAATGTCGACGATATGTGTCAGGCACGAAAGGCCTATTAGATAACCACCTAGCCATTGTATTTAACGCTTAGATTTAGAACGAGCGAAAATTATGAAGAAACTATGACTTTCTGCAACTCTTTTTAAACCGCAACCATTTTGATTTACTAGGTATTAAGCTGCAACTATGAGGCGGATATTGTGACCCGTAACCACGAATCTTAACAATATTTTTTCGCCGGTAATCGAACTTAGGAACAGAGTTATACGATGTTAGCCAAAGCCTCTTTACACGTGCTCAAACGTTTCTGTTTCAAATCACTCAAATGTCTCCTGGGCCGACTGAAATACCTTAGGCTCAAAGAAAGCATTTTTTCCCTTATTCTGCAATAACATTAAAGGTTCACAATTTATAAAAGAATCGTGATTAAAGGAAGGGTGTTCGTATTGTTCGGGGCGTAAAACGTCGTTTGATGAAATCCTTTTATCGTTTCAATAGCTTATGTTGCAAAAGACATTTATTTTACGCAGCAGTATGTCAAAACTACGCAATTTTTTTAAAGGAAACAATTTTTTACCAGATTGAAGTTATGTCTTATTATAAATTTGCAATTATTTTACATAAATTTAAATTTCACCGACGTTTCGCGTGCTTTACATCGTGCGTGGTGCACTTAGAAATATTCACTGGATCGCGCCGTCAACCTCAGCGCTTATACACCTTCAAACGACAAAGACATCAATCTCATAGGGCAAAAAAACATATTTTTTAATCTAATTCAGGCTTACGGCTCATGCCCACGAGACGGTTTTTCGCCGGGCTTAGCGGGCGAAACACTACTACGGGACTACTCCCGGGCATCAGTCTTGTATGGGAGACTATGACGCCAACCACATACCTGCGCTAGCCCCGGCTCACTGCGCAGCCGGGCACGGTGCTCGCCGCGTCTACGCCCGTTGCGCAGTGGAGTATAGCAGAGTGAAACCGGGTCAGGTACAAACCGTCCTATGGGCATGAGCCCTTATAGTACGAAATAAGGGGCTCTCGGAACCACATAATATTTTTATATTTGAACACTGCTTCAACCTAAAGCTTCGAAAATTCATCTCGCTAATAAACAAAGACCAAACATTTAAATTGGCAGCTATCGAGCGTGCATATTTAATTAATAATGTTTGTAGTTCTCTCATAATCCTATTAAGTTTATGTGTGCGTTCGTCTGAGTACAGTATTTCATATTAAATCTCTAAAGCTAGATTGATAATTATAATTGTACCTTAACAAAGCAGCTACGAAGTTTAATGTCTGATTTAATTTAATTGTCTGTTTTTTAGACCTAATATTATTTGTTGGTTTAAATTGCAGATGTATATTGAAGAATAAAAGTGACACTACAACCTCAGATTCCTGTGTACCTATTTCATGGTCATTTGTTTTTGTAATAGGCAAGTTGGTATCCAGCCATTCTGTGCCTGTCACACGGGCGTCGGCGACATTTTGGGTCTAAGGTATGCCACTTTCCTCACAATGTTTTCTTATATTAAAGAATTACAAAGTTGAATATTCAAAACTGGATAAGAAGTTACGCAGAAAATCTAACCCAAAATAACCTAAATAATAGACATTAATATGTTTAACACACTGATACACACACAAAAACACTGATAATGTTTAATTAACAGTTTTGTAATTATAACTAATTATGAACGTTACATCACACATTCGCGTGAGATAGTTAACTATTAATTTGTTGTGGATTTATTTCAAAGTATTTACTTGGAAATAAAGTGATGTTGATGGAAAAATTGTTTATTTAATATGAATTATTTACACTTTGCCACCTTACTCAAACATACAAAAACATGTTATGGTCGGCGAGAGCTTCTCGCCGGGAGTCTTGACCGAGAGGACCGAGAGAAGAGCGCAGCCTGTACACACTCGTTACGTTAATTGTATTTAAAACACCGTTAATAATGGACGTGGCAACCGCTGCTGATGTTTGTCTTTGTGCAATGAGTTATTATAATTTTCTTCACGTTAACCATTAAAAAAATACGAAGCCATGGCGAAGAAGAAGATGGTCACTATACACCGCAACAGAAATTGGTAATTAGGATCATAAAGTTTTAATATTATCCAAAATTTAATGATTGAACGAGTGTGTACAGGTCGCTCTCGTTTTACTCGCGAGACCCTTTGACTCGTGCGCAAAAAACCGACAGGCGACCGAGAGAGGCGAGACCAACTGCGAGGAAGCGAGGCGAGACGAGAGCTCTACTGTACACTCTCGCACTCGCCCTGTCTCGTGTCTGTGAAGTTAGCAGAGCACTTACCAGCAGAACACAAAAAAATAAAGTTCTGGCAGCACACTCAATAGTTCTATAGTTCCTGATAGTTTTTAGAAAGAGTTCTGGACTTTTTAGTCCAGAAAATATATTTTTTTAAAATCGTAAAATGCTCTGCCAGCTTCCCTATCACAGCAGAGCATTTCTTACCGATTTCGATAAATAAGGTCTCATTAAAACAATCATTTCAATTGTAACAGTTCCCTATCATTTAAATCCAAAAATAAAAAGGTTTAATTATCAAAAAAAAATAAAGAAGAGTGAGAGAAAACGAAATAATGAGCATTTTTGAAAGATTTTACTAAATGAAAAAAAAACCATATTGTACAGACATTGGAACTCCGCAGTTTCTATTAGATCTTTTAGATGTTTAGGCAACACAATAAAATCCTAGGGCAGAACTCTTCGCTTTCTCTCAGCAGAGCATACCTCTATCATGAAAATTGGCAATTTTATCACCCATTTTAGAAATATTCATAAAAAAATAACTTTTAGGTCTAGACATGAGAACTCCGCGGTTTCTATAAGATTTTTTAGATGTCTAGGCACCACAATAAAATCCTAGGCCAGAACTCTTCGCTTTCTCTCAGTCCAGAACTCTTTCTAAAAACTATCAGGAACTATAGAACTATTGAGTGTGCTGCCAGAACTCTAATTTTTTTGTGCTCTGCTGGTAAGTGCTCTGCTAACTTCACAGACACCCCTGTCTCGGGGTGTCTCGACGAGTGTGTACAGCCACCATTACATAGGTTATTAGGCAACTGGTGATTATCGCTAACACGCGATTACTCCCAGGCAACCCTTATTATGTATTATTGTATATATGTATACTACATAAAAAATTTATTAATTTAAAGACGGGCATGTGGCAAGGCGAACAGAAAAATGGATTAAGAAAATAATCTGGTGGTAATCAGGTACAATAAACGCGAAAAAGGAAGGCAATCTAGAGGGAATGTTAAGGAAACATGGCAGAAAGTGGCAATGCAGACTGGAATGACGGCATTGCGAGGTTTTTGCCTTTGACAAAAAAGGGCACACAGATATCGAATAGAATGAGATAAAAGAAATATAAATTTGGTTAAGTGTAAAGTATCTGAAATACAAGGGTTTTATTTATTATTATTATTATGTAACACAAGGAACATAATGCTTCTGTGAACAATGCATAAAGATGTGTATATTATAGATCTAAAAGTTAATTAAAAAGCCACTCTACCAAAATCACCAGGTCAAAATCAAAAAGGTTGAACTATTTCAGAAGGAGAAACCTATTCAAAAATAAAAACTATTCAATACAGTTAAACTAAGTAATACTTTGGCTGTGTTGTGTGATAGTGTAAACGTGAGGGTGTGTAGGTACGTGAGGCTGTGTATGTGGGGTGTGCTGAAGATGCAGGTGATTTTGCGCTAGCATATTCCGCGATGGCTGAAACAAGTCAAGGTATTATATTGGTCGTTGTAATCCAATCCAGGCGGTACGGAACTGATCAACAAAAACTGAATTGGCATATTTAAAGAAAATACTTTTTGACCGGATTGAAGTTATGTATTATTATAAATTTACAACTATTCAACATAATTTTAAATTTATCCGACGTTTCGCGTGCTTTACAGCGTGCGTTAGTCACCGTGACCACGCACGCTGTAAAGCAATTAATCGGTCAAAAAGTTTTTTCTTTAAATGTGTAAAGGTTATGTCAATCAAAGACAATACTATGAATTGGCATAGTTGGTGTGAGAAACGTGAAACAAAGCACGATCACGAGTCTTGTAGGCATGTTTTCGTCAAGAGTCTAAAGTGTCAATTTTAAAATGTTTACTCTTCTTCTTCTTCTCGTCTTTAAATATATTATAGGTCTCCTATACGGAGATACATTTTATAAAGTTGTTTTGTCCCGCTAATAAAAGCGGGAGATGGCAGTATTATAAGCATTGTTTCTTACCCACGTCAAAAGATAATATCATATATGAAAAAAATGTCATTGAAGATTTCTGATAGTAGTATTAAAAATCATTTCTTGACAGCGGAACGTCTACGGCTCAATAGGAAATAGAAAACACTGGACGACCGACAGGCTGAAATTAACATTATATCTGTACTATTAAAGATCTTTTTCGTATGCACATAAAGGAGTGTTCTTATTTTTGCGGCTGACTGACGGACTGAATTTCACCCTTAACACCTGTCATGTCTATAAAAATGTTTACTTCAAATATAATTCGTTGTGTCAAATGAATTATGTTTTCGCCAATTGTTAAAGATGGTCATTTTTGTTGAGTTACTGTCAACATTAACATGCTTAGTTCAAAATTCAGTAGTTTCGTTAATAATATGTATTTAAACATAAATCCATTCAACTGAATAATTTATAATGCTTCAGTTAAATTAATCGAATTATATAGGTCAAACCTATTGTTGTGTTAACCGATTAAAAATCCCGCTTTGACGAACTTCCAAAGTTAGTACACGGATATAATCTACACTAATATTATAAAGAGGAAAACTTTGTTTGTTTGATTGTAATGAATAGGCTCATAAACTACTGGACCGATTTTAAAAACTCTTTCACCATTCGAAAGCTACATTATCCACGAGTAATATAGGTTATATTTTATTTTGAAAAAAATAGGGTTCCGTAAGATATTAGGGTTTTTCGGACACAAGGTGTAAAAAATCAACCAAAAAAGTTACTTATTTTGCGTACCCTGCCTAAACTATTAAAGATAGAACCATAAAATTATCTAAGTAATTGTAGATCTTATAAATATCAACATACAAAAAAGTCCGCGACACACTATACCTATCTATGTCACGTGAGGCACAAAAACCATAAATAATATAATGACATGGCAAAACAGCGTTTGCCGGATCAGCTAGTATCTAATAAAGAGCTTAAGGGCAAGTGCATTTACGTTGTAACGTAAAAATATGCCAATCAAACAATGATACTTTATAGATTCTCTCTTAAGCTAAAGAAATGGGCTCGAAGCGAACTTACTATTACAAAATTTGATCAAAGTATTATCAGCTAAAGTTTTTTAATGCCCCTGACGAACTTTTAATAAAATTAGTTCCCTTATTAATAATACTTAAAATTAATTAAATGATCACATAAAAGAATTACAGATCTTGGAAGTGGATGTTTAAAATTTCACATTTATCGCCTTTGGGGATTCAGAACTTGTTAAGAATAATAATTTATTTATTGCAAGAATATGGTACAAAAATGTTAATGTTTAATTCTGCCACAAACAATGGCGCGCAAATTTGTCTTAATTCTTATATTATTTGTATCGTACATATTACATCATACTTTATTAAATTTATATCATCTACAGTGTCTCACACAAATAATCATTTATTGAACAGTAAATTTTTTCCAAAAGTAATACACCAAGTCCATTTGTAAAGACTCTAGTCGGAAGATATTTTAATTCTTTTGGTAATTAATTGTAAACCTTAATTGCCATACAAAAAGTGTTTTTTCTATCCAGATTGATTTTTGGCACAGCCAATTTCTCTCCATGTCCACTTCTTACTTCGACTTCTACTATTAATAGCTGTCTTTCTGGACTGTGCCAGGGGCTTGAAAATAAATGTTAATGGTTACATAATTCACCATAGAACGGAGAGAGTGCAGTAAATACAAACAAGTTAACAGTGTGACGCTTAGTCGCATTGAAAAAATTACAATTGAAGGTTTAACTGAACTTGTTTTGTTAGTGTATATAATTGTGTTTTGATATTAATAAAATTTCAATAAGAGAGCTACGGCCATCCAATTTAATTTATAATATCATTTTATCTAAGCAAATATAACATAGTTAATGAACTAAATAACGGTTTATAATATACAATGAATGTTGCTCAAGACAAAAAGAAATGGAAAGATATGGAGGAAGGCAGTGTTGGCCCAATGGTTTTAGCGTGCGACTGTCATCCCTGAGGTCGTATGCTCGAACCCCGGCTGTGCTCCAATGGACTTTATTTCTATGTGTGCATTTAACATTCGCTCGAATGGTGAAGGAAAACATCGTGAGGGAATCGACATGTCTTAGACCCAAAAAGTCAACGGCGTGTGTCAGGCACTTGCCTGTTAGATTTAAAAAATGATCATGAAACAGATTCAGAAATCTGAGGCCAAGACCTAAAGAGGTTGTAGCGCCTCTGATTTATTTATTTTTATTTTTATGGAGGAGGTTTTTACCCTAAAAAAAACTAGGCCACTAAAAAAGAAAAATGAAATGTAACTAATCGTTCTATGGATTAATAAAGCTTTAATAATAATAATACACAAGGTCCTAGCCCAAATAAATATTCGTAATGATATATGAGAAATCTCATAGGAAATAATATTGTATAACTTTGCTACTCCGGGAGCCGGCCAGTAAAATAAATACACCTAAGTCTTATTTTTACTATAGTATTTCTTGTTATTCGAATCGTGGAGAATATAAGATTATTGGTCGTAATAAGGTTTGGAGCAGAGAATCCCTTGGTTTTCATCACCCTTTAAAATTATTACGCCGGAAATCGAACCATTACAGATAACCAACATACTAGTTCGAAGCGCCCATTCAGGCCGAGCTTCACTCGCCAAAACTGAGCTGAGTTGTAAAGGCCCTTAAGGCCAACAGCGAGATTCCATTCAAAAAAAAGAAACTAGTTCGAAATGTTTTTTTTTTGTTATAAATAGTTTTGAAATGATTTGATTCTACGGACTCCCAAAAAATAGTCTAAGTGGTGTTTCAAGAATCAATTCAAATAAATAAATAAATTATCGTATCATTTTAATCTATCTATTCCAAAACCAATCATTAGAAATCACTCACACTCTTACACTCTGGTTCTGCGACCCAATACACTTTGGCCTCAGAAATGTCTTCTTTCAGAATCTTGCTAATCCTGTGCTACCTCCCACCAATTGCTGGCCTACAGCTACAGCTGGACCTACTGGCCTCCGACCACTCAGACCATCAAACCATTGGTCTATGCGCGTAAGGTGCCCCAGCCAACATAGATCGATGTCGTGGTCGATCATTAGAAATAAAAATATTACTATTTAACCGACCTTACTGACCGTCTCTTTATAAGGTATTGAATTTTGGGTACGGTACTCCATCGGTATTCTCTTCTCGACTCTGAATCGTTTTTAAATGTTGTACAGTTTCTTTCAAGGTTCGGAGAAGGAAAGCATCGTGAGGACACCAGCCTAAGACCCTAAAAGTCGACGTTGTGTGATTTCTAATGGGCTAGTAAGCCCATTAGAAATAATCACGAAACAAGATACAGAAATCTAGGACCCAGCCCTAATAGGGTAATAAAAACTCAAAACTATCAATAATATATTCAGAGGATAGATTCTGGTTCATTATTACGTTCTAAACCTAAGTTGTATTTATACCCATCAATTTGCAGGTTCCATGTGCAAGCGTTTAATATTAAAGTTCCGTGGCAACTTCCGGTGTTTAGTTAATGCGAAACTTGATAGTTGGCAATTTACGGAGTACCAACTTGACGAAACTATCCAAGTATGACAATAATTGATACTGGGTTATTACCTGAGAACTTCGCTTAGATGTGATTTTAATGACTTCAAAAAGGGACTAATTTAAGTCACGGCCAATTTAGATATAAGTACTAAGAGTAAAGACTTTTTAATATTTGATTTAAAGAGATGGATTGTGCAATTTTTTGTACCTCTTTTTCTTATTAGCTTCTTTTTGGTTTAGGTACATAATAGGCTACATAAGCTAAAAGTGTGTGATTATAAAAAAAAATTGGTATATGTAGGCACCAATCCTCATAAAGTAGTTTCTAATAAGTTTTGCTTCTACACACAACATTAAGGTAGTATTAGGTATTTAATTTAAATAAAAACGTAATTGTTACGTGACCATTTGCTTTTTTCAGTTTCTGTGCCAAAAGCCGGTTTCCTCACTATGTTATCCTGTATACGCGGGAGCAAGCGAGTGTTCAATGCGCACATTAATCCATTGGTGCACAGCCGAGGTTCGAATCTACGGCCTCAGGGATGAGGGGTCTTTTGACGTCTTTTCTGACGTTCATAAGTGTACTTGTTTAACTATATGAATACAGTTATTATGACTTGACTCGAGACTCGAGCGATGACTGATTGTTCTGACTTTTAGAAAACAATAGTAATACTCGTACTGTTTAATCGCATCGCTTATATTTGCGATAAGCTTGCGGTATCGCAAATCGGTCCCAAATCGCGAAAGGGTGTTAAAACCTATGAAATTTGATTCAACAATAAAAACATAGAAATAAATAGTGCCTTCGTAGTATGTTGTTTCTAATGAAGTCCAAAAAAACTAAAATTACTTTGACGTTAATGTATTTAAAATTATATCAAATTACAATATGATAATGTCTATAATTTACGATAATTTATTATTGTTTATTTTGACTTTTAATCTACGATTTGTCGTACAGGTTGGATGATTGTAATAAGGAGGTAGATAATTTGATTAAGCAATTTTGCTATTTGTATCATGTTTGAATTGAATATAAAAAATATGTTATAAACAGAATTATTATAACTTAGTCTAGAAGAAGACACTCAAAGTAAATGTTCATGATATAGAAATCTGGGACCGATGGTGTCAGCCTGTCACTATTCATACCTATTACGTGGTACTTTTTGTATTAACGGTTTTGAACTAATTTGACTTTGATGTTATTGAATTATAATAACAATGGCAGTTGACACCAGCGCCATTGCTTCGACATTAATAATAATGACTATGAAATTACTATTACTACAGACAAGTAACAAATAGTCGTTAATTTGTTGATCTAGTAATATTGGCAAATCGAATAAACCACAAGTATTAACGGTTATAAACTGATTAGATATGGTCGTTGTTAATTTACGAGCTCTGTGACATTTAATAACAATGGCAGCTGACACCACCGCCATTGCTTTGAAATTAATAATAATTACTATGATAGACTAGTATCAAATAGTTGTTAATTTGTTGATCTAGTAATATTGGAATAGACCACAAGTATTAACGGTTATAATCTGATTAGACAATGACGTTGGTCATTCACGAGCTCTGTGCTCACACTAGCACCATTGCTTTGATATATTTTAAAAAAAACTGATCATGCTGAAACGAAATAAATGTTTTACACCTCCATATTATATCCACTTACTACGACAAAGCAACTTACAACCCAACTAACAACCCAGTTTGACGTAATAAGTATAAATAGTAATAGGCGTAACATCCTGTTTTATTACCGCTTAATTTATTTAAAACAATTTATATGAAAATAAAATTTTAACAAATCCATTAAACATGTATTTTTAATACTGTTCTTGTTGCAATTTGCAGATTGAATACTTCAAAACAAAGCCCATAATCATTAAAATTCGTAATGAAAACAAAATGTACGAAAAAATAGACTCGACCTGAAAAATTTCATTCTTTATGGAAATATACTAATGAAATGGCATGGTGTATAATTTTATTTGTTGTAATGAATAAAAAATGAGTCAACAGCAAACGCTTACATAATACAGAAGTATTTTATATTATGAGGTAAAAGCTTTCTCGTTATAAAAGCTTGATTCAAGCTCATTTTCATTATCATTCTTACAATTATTTATGTGATTTAACTGTAACCGTTATTTTTAAATATAGCTATATAATTTCGTAAATAAAAACGTAAACGTTTCGTAAAAAAATCCAAATGCTGTAATCTCGCTATACTGTCGAACATTGTGAATCGTAATAGAGTAGTAACAATTAAACGCATTATATTTCGGCAATTATTTTTAAATTTGTAAAGATTAATAAATTAATAATAATAAAGCCCGTTTACAATGTTTCAATTATGAACAATATACAGTTTAAATTTGTTATATATATTTCATGTTTCTCATTATCCTAACTTTCTTCAGTACCAGTGATCGGAACTCCTTCAAGTTTAACGGTCTCCTCCAGCCTTTTCCGAATTTCTCTATTCATTCTTTCTCCATCGCTTCCTGCTAGCGCTTTAATATCTTCTACCCACCATTTTTTTTCGTCCTCTCCTCACCTTCTTCCCTCAATCCATATTGGTTGTCTTTTATCTGTGCATCTTCTTATATTTCCCGCAAAATAACACGTCTGTTTTGGAGCATAATGTAAGTCTATAAAGTTTGTCTTGTTTTTTAGCTTTTTACTTTTTTTATTCTTCTTATTTTTGGCACGCTTTTTCTATTGCATTCTGGAATGCTACTAGTGTTCTATTTTTGTGTCGCATGTCCACGTTTGCAGCCGTAGCAGTAAGATACAGATTTTAAGTTACTAAAATTATATTGGAATATAAAAGTATCCAATAAAAGTAATTTACTTACACAATTGAACATTGTAAACCTTAATTACAGTCAAACAATATTTTTGCTCGTGAAATATAAAACAAAAGTCTATTATGAATAATTAATTTTTGATTCGATACTCAAGTTATAATAAATATTTCTTACTAAGTACTTTTATAACAATTAAATTTATTTCAGACAATGAGATTACTAACTGTTAGTAACAACTTTTACTTGAGAACTAAGCAAGTCTCCCAATTAATAAAGTTTATTTAATTAATGAAACTTATCTTCATCCAGTGCCTTCTTAGGCAGGTTTTGCTTTAAATACGCAAAAGCGCTGTGGTATGGACTATCTATTACGCCAAGCACGCAGCAATGGTAGTCCTAGCAGTAATTTACAACCATCACAGTCTGCAAATAGCCGAAGCTACATGAAGAAGATACCGCAAGTTGGGTTGTGGTAATCTAATTTCTGAGTTTAAAATATATACATGGTAATAATCTTGTGTCTCGTTGTAGGGTTGTGTAAAGTTAATGAACGAACAATAAAAGGAAAGGTAAGAATTCTCTAGCGAATAACATTATTATTCTTTTGTAAATTGTTGGGGTTGGAGTAGTTATTGTTTCTATCGTTTTTTGTGAAAATAACAGACTAATATGTTTGTTTGAATGAACTGATAAGATGTCTTTATAAACAAATGAAGAACGAACATCAATCACTCATACAAACTAGGTGTTGCACGCGACTTCGTCTGCGCAGGATTAAATTAATATTTGTCCAAATGATGTAGCGTGAAAGACATATTTCATCTACTTTCAATACTAGAAGCGATAAAAGTATCTATTTTCATTTAGATATCAATTTTTTACTACCAAATCTGCATTTGAAATAAATTATCAATTTTTATTATAGTAATGGTTCACTATTTTGTCCTTACGTCTTACACATAAGAAATACATGTATAATGTCGCGGGCTTTGTTGTAGGACTATTTAAAACATTAACATGAAGGACTTAGGTTCTTATGTATAAACTTAATAAGCTATATTATTGTAGTTTCATTGAAATCCATTCGTAAAGTTTCATTAAAATCCATTCAGATAAACGCTTTTAAATATGTCATTATACATTAATAACGTATTATTAATATTTTATTGGTATAAAAATATATTAATACCCAATTAAAAATTTCAAAGTAGTAATGAAAAATACGTCGTGATTGTCCTGCCAGAGTGAGTCATCGCTCTAAATGTAGCGCCACACTGTCTAATAATACTACATTGTAATGATATTCAATATGTTGTAACAAAGTTAATTATGTTTTACAAATAAAGTTTAAAATGGTCTGTAAACTGTGGAAAAGCTTTCGAGCGATTACAACACTAATTTCTAATGTCGGTGTTGGTCATAACTTCCGCTCACAATGAATATTTTATTAAAAGAACATTTTTCTCTTAACTTTCAGGCACTTTGTTCTCTACTTCAATTTAAGTTGGTGAATTATTTCATTTAAAATTCATTAAATTTTTACTAAAGTGCAGTACGTAGTTTGATTAATATCAAAAAACTTTTATAAGAATATTTTAAAAGCTCAAATAGTATGAACCTATTTTAGAATGGATCTTAAAAACGGCCAGTCTTTATTCATATCATATTATTTTAAATATCATTGGAAATAGAACAAAATAATCTTGAAATGCTAATTGACAAACCAACTAAATTCCAACATTTATTGATTGTTGTAACTATGACTTTATTACAAAATATAATTTATTAATATAAAAAGCAATGTTGGCCTAGCGATTTTAGCGTGTGACTCTCATCTCTGAGGTCGTAGGTTCGAAGTGAATGAAAGCGGTGAACTAATCGATTTTTTAAGTGGGTGTAAATGACTTGCCCCTATGGCGAAGGAAAACATCGCGAGTAAACCGACATGCCTTAGACCCAAAAAGTCGACGGTGTGTAGGTGACACGAATTTGCCTTTTAAAAAAAACAAATGTTCACAACAGATACGGATTCTTGAGGCCAAGATAGGGAGCCACTAATCTTCTTACAAAATTTTCCTTTCTTTCTAATCCTAGAGTTACTCGAACTAATAGTCTTCTATACGTACCTACGGCTCGCCGAACCGCTACTTTAAATGCTCCCGTAAATAGGCTGTCTCGCTCTCACAACTTTATATGTAACTAACATCGATTAAAATATTGATGTGTTTAACAACAGTCTTCCAAGTTACCGTAACCTTGTTTATCACGCTCCTAATGAGGGTTAAGTTTTCATTTAGTTTAGGTTATTATTGTTATTTTATTATTTTAGTTATTATAAATTTTTAGTTTATATGTTTTTGTGTTTGTTTTTATATTTTTTCCTTTGATAGATTACTAATGTTCTAATATAATTTATGTGCATGTGTGTTAAATTTGTGATGTCATATTTTCTTGTATTATTTTAGGCATAAATTTGAAATTACTAAAAAAAAACATAATAAAGTTTCTCTTAAGTAGGTATTAAAGCATGTTAAGTGATCATAACTCCTTCGTGTTGGTGAATGACCTGAAAGCGCTCTATTCACTTTTATTGCACATATCAAAGTGGACAGACACATCGGAGACTTACTATTTATGGCATATGGAATGCCTGTAAGTGTAAATAAACCGTCTTCTGATACAGATGTAGAGAGAATCTAAAACGGGCAAATGATTCATAGATTTTGTTTTATGAAATGCAAATTTTACTATCTAAAATTATAATAATTTTTATATTTAAAGTATTTCAATACTGTACTGGCACCCTAGCAGATTATATTTGTGAAATAAATTGAAAGCTAAAAGGTAGGATTCGTATCCTGGGGTAATATTTGTAAGTTATAAAAATATTTCCTTAGAGAGGGCAGTTAAGCAGTTGAAGCGGTGCTATTAAAATTAAATAAATCAGTGGCGCTACAACCTCTCTAGTCTCTAGGTCTTGACCTCAGATTTCTGAATCTGTGACTTTTTTAAAACTAATAGGCAAGAAGGTGATCAGCCTCCAGTGCCTGGCACACGCCGTCGATTTTGTGGGTCTAAGACATGTCGGTTTCCTCTCGATGTTTTCCTTCACCGTTCGAGCAAACAGTTAAATGCGCACATGAAAGCCCATTCGTGCACATCCGGGGATCGAACCTACGACCTCAGGTATGAGAGTCGCACGCTGAAGCCATTAGGCCAACACTGCTCAGCGGTGCTTTTGGTCACATTAATAATAATAATAAAAGCCTTTATTCACTAACCAAATAAATACATTTTCATAATTTTAACCTAAGCTATACATTTAAACATTTCTTTTATAGTACACTAGATTCATCCAGTTGGACTGATTGTATACCTCCCCTTGTTGTTTCCACTCGTCTCTTTCATGATCTTCTCCAACTTTCTGGCAGATCGTCTTCCCATCTCTTTATTCAATGGCCTCCTTTCCTTCTCCCATCTCTGGGATACCATTCTCGTCTATTGGTTTGATCCATAAACATGATATACCAGTAAGATATTAATATTTTATTTTTTAATGCATGCATTATTATGTAATAATTAATCATATGACATACTTGTTTAATATATTATTCGTTATGGATATAATAATAAACCAGTATGATATTTTTAATTTTGATATATAATTGTACTAGTGTAAAATAAAGTTGCACGAGACATTTACGCGTCTTTCTCTTCGAAAATATTTAAGTACTAGCCGTTTCGCGCCCGCTTTGCTGGACGAATTTTATGTTTCATTATTTTATTTTATTTTTCATATTTTTATTATTCTACTTTTTAACTTCCCGCTAAGAAAATTGAAATATTTCGAAAATCGAGTTTTTAACAGATGTTGACGTTTAGAGGTTCTAGGAAGCCTCCCCGAATGTTTCCGCGGTGAAGTCCGTATGGATAAATTTTCATAAAAGTAAAACAGCAATAAAAAAATGAAGGAACGTTAGAATTCGAAAAATAAATAGCCATAAACCATCTAGGAAAAATTTCGCATCGAATGGTGGTGGTTTCATGTCGATTTCAGTGGTTTAGCACGCCTAAACGAAGACCATTTTCATTATATATATATATAGAGATATATATATATAGATTATACCTAAACGTAACCATTATTTTATCCTTCCCTACAACCTCCGAGCAATATCGGAAAAAATGTCGCAAAATTTATTTTCTAAAATAAAATAGGGAGGAAAAGAAGTCCTTTGAAAAATGGTGTATGTTAGATTAGTCAAGAGTAGGTATTCTTTCGTTAGTGGCTTACAGTAAAACGTTTTACGATGGTCGGGCGATTACTGCCTGCGTAAACGATTCCGTTGGGATACGTTTGATGGAATATATTACAGCTGTGGTTTGTTTATCTTTGGTTTTAGATTTCTATTCGTACAGAATATGTAATGTGAATACGGAAATGTATATAGAAGAAGAAGATATACTGAGAAAAATAATTTTTAGATGCGAGATGCAGCTCTAGTTTTTGAGATATAGATTGCTATCAGACTTTAGTATAAGTCATATTTGAAATTCAAATCAACGGAACAGTTTTTTATTATGTCAGTAACTCGACAAAAAATACCTGTTAAAACGATCCTTAATTCTAACAATTTAAAAAAATTGCGATAGAAAACCCCATATAGGTATATATTTTTGTGTGGTTCATATAAACGAAATTAACAAACGAAACGAAAGCTCCTTCATCTACACGAAATGATCACGAGTTTGAAAGAACCTCTTCAAGTGATGGACCCCTTACGTCAGTCAACTTAAACGTCAACTTACGCAGATATTTTTTTGAGCTTTTTATAGGAAGACCTCAATGCATTAACCCTGTTTCTTGCTAGAAGCAAATAAATCTTTTAACCTCAGAAACAAGAATTTCATTCTCTCGTAACCGAGATACAGAATTGTTTTCATTAGTTTCTGAAGATAGCTTAAGTTTCTGTTCTGATGTTCTGGGAAAACTGAAAGTGTTAAATGAAACCCTTGCTCATATAACGCTGCCATCTTTACATATCAAACTAGGGCTTATGAAACAATTTGTGAAAGCTGGTATGGGTGAAACAAGGATGTTAATTGTTTTAAATACATCTCTATAAAGTTATATAATTTGCGCACAGAGAAACTTAAAGCCAGAATTGATGATGGTCTACAAATCAGATGCTTGATCAAGATAAAAACTCTAAACTAAAATAGTTACATGATTTATATTTTACAAAATGCCTGAAATTTCCTTTGGGCTGCACAAAATATACTGGAAACCGAAAGGATGAATGCTGCGGAGCATATTGAATTGATGTTGTCACACTTCCAGCAGCTTGGTAAGAGCATCAAGGTACAATACCTCCACAGCCGTTTCCCTGAAAATGTTAGTGATCTGGGTGAAGAAGAAGGGGAACGGTTCCATCAAGACATTCGAAATATGGGGGAGAATGGTCAAGATACTGTCGAACTATAATGAGGTAAAAGTGACAACAAAAACGGTAATATCTGTAGCGACCTCAAATCCCACGACGATTATCTTTCCGTCTTAAGAACGAATTAAGAAGAGATTGATTATAAAATAATTATTCATAGATTGGAATTGGAATCGGCTCCCGGGGGGGGTCTTCCCTCAGAGATACGACCTCCAAATGTTTAAAAAGAGAGCCTACTCCTCCCTCAAAGGCCGGCAACGCACCCACTAAAAATGGGCTGCGTAGACTGCCCTTTTTGGTCGTCCCGCAGCTCGTTTGCCCCCCTATTTTATAAAAAAAAAAAAAAAAAAGATTGCAAACCGTGAATAAATTCAATATAATCAGTTTATAATAAAGACAAATATAAATAAAAAATGGCTAAAACGTTAAAATTTTTATTGTCCGATAGCGAAATAATGTTAATAAAACATGACAAAATATGGTAAAAAAACATACCGCGTAAAAATGAATATTCATGTGACAAATGAAGCCATTTCAGCCTTGCGATTCTGTAACTCACACAGCGGTTTTCACAGCGGCGGTTGCGCTCGAATCAGTCGGAAATCAGTCATTTTACGATTTGGCATTTTGATAAACAATAAACTACAAGCTCCCTCCTTATCCTGCCCGTTTGCCGTTTGTTATTTATAAAAGTTAATTTATTAATAAATATTGTGTAAGTTGCCCAAAAGCTGTTAAATACATACGACTTTAGGTCATTTACCAAGAGCGTGGTAGGTGAGAAATTTTAGTATTGAAACTATTACAGACTATGCTCCTATAAACAATTTAAAAATAGAATGTTTCGTGCATAAACAATTCAAAGAGTATTTTTAATCTTCCACGTTTCGTTAGAAGCACGTTTTATTGACCACCATCTCCGTTTGCAATAATAGACAACTGCCACGAGGCAAAAAGGTACTTAACAATGGTTTAATCAAATACCGTCTACGTCAATACGATAATATTAATTTCATACACAATGCAAACATTTTCAAGGGAAAAAAAGGGTGCGTGTACTTATGTACGCGCGTAAGAAGTTATACTTCTTTGGCATTATTAAAAATAGTTTTTGAGTGCATGCAAATGATTAATTACAATTAAATAATCAAAGACCTAAAGAGGAGTCATTATAGTCAATAAAGTTCAGTTTACATTTGAAAAATTCAATAAATAAATATTTATTATTATTCTCTTACATTCAGTGTAACATAAATTCTATTATTAATCGAATCTTGTTTTTGAATTATGTCCAATGCCATAGCATCTTCCGTGGGCAACTTCATTCTGTTAATTTTGTGTAACGGTGCGCGCGCATCGTAAAATTTCACTCTTATACGTTTTTCATAACGCGCCTAAAGAAGTATAACTTCATAAATATCACGGGGATAATACAATCATTTAAGGAAGGACTGCCATCGGTACGTTTTATATTATTTTGTTGGATATAAGGTCCAGGTTGGTATGCAGAGACTGAAAATAATATTTTGTAGACGAGACCGATTAAAGTAACTTAGTTTAACAAAATCATTTCTTAAATAAGACCTCGGAAATAAAGTAGTTTTTATTCATCTTAAAGTGAGAGCTCGTTAGCCTTAATGATGCCTTCAAAGTAACTTCAATGAAAACTTTCAAATTAAGACTTGGTTTCGCTCCATTGCCGATTTTTACAATTGTTCAATAGTTTCAATTGTTTGACACTTAAATTGTTACCAGTTTCATAGTAGACAATATAGAATTAATTTTAAACTGTATATTGTGTAATGACGTCACCACGATGGCAAACAAGAATTGGGCGAAGAAATTCATAAAATAGTTGACCAAGACAAAATCACTTTTAAACAGGCAAAATGGTCACGTGACAAAGCGTTAAGCGTTAGTGAATGAGAAAAGAAACATGCAATACAAAACGTTGCGATTGTTTGTGATTCGTCAAACGGACGTTATATGACGCAACATGTCAACGAGTATTGGACTAGAGATGCTGTTATTCAATAGAACTGTGCGTTTAATCATATTTGAATCAACTTGACATGCATCTTGTGACGTCACTATTTTCATTTGAATTAACTGAAATGCTAAACTCTAAATTTTGTTTGTCTAATGGCGCTTCTACACGGGCCATGTTTTGCTGCAATTGATGGCTGCGACACTGTGGCCCGGCAACATTGCAAACAAAAGCAGCCACAATATGCAATATTGCAATAATGTCCGGGCCATATAGCCAAACATGTTTTGTATAGCAACATATGGCCGATGTTGCCCCAATGGGTTGCTGAACGATCGCTAGGCTATGGAATTCAACTGCAATATTGCACAGCCAGTTCTATTGTTGTTTCAGTCACTCTCTTTGTTATGGCATAGTGTATCCTTTTCTACGCGACATGACGTTTGCGATGAGTGAAGTGTGCTTGTTGCTATATTCTGTGTTTTGCGATCAGCTGCATTTGACATTCTAGTACTTTACTAATTTATTATCAATCTTGAATAATTTATTATCAAGGCATATTTCTAGCCTCAAATTGTCTACAGTTTCACGCCTATTTAAGTTAGGTCGAATGCACAATCTCTTCTTTTTCTGTTTCTTTTTTAAAACAATATAAGCTGCTGCGACAAGTGTGATTTCGTCAGCCATTGTTGCCGGTTTGTGTAGCCCGTTTAGGAGTCTGCATCATGGCCATACTATTGCAGACATATTACAATACATTGCCCAGCCATAGATTGTTCGGCCATCAGCTGCATTAAAATATTTTTGTAATGGCCGGGCAATTAGTTGCCAAACAGTGCAGCCATCAATTGCAGCAAAACATGGCCCGTTTAGAAGCGCCATAAGGTTAATATGATATACATATTATGTAGGTAGCCAAATATATATATTTTTTTTAACTCTACAATCTTGACGATACAAAGGCCCATCGTCTATGTGGCTGGGGCTCCTTGAGCCAAGAACGGCCGGTGAAGGAAGCTTAACTACGACGGACTTGTACGTGGATACCAGTAGGTTGGTACCGCTGGATGGATAGTGGAGGAGGAGAAGGACCTGCTGTAGCTAAAACTAGCAGCAGGCAGGCAAGAAGTGGCAAAATACAGACCGGTGGAGGTTGGGTCGTGGAGCCTGCGGAGTGAGTGCGTGTTTATTTGGCTCTAAAAAAAGTACTTTATTAAAGCCGTGTTTAATTTAGTTTCCATGAATAAGAGATTTTAGAATGATTTTTATATTAAAATCACGTGTCTTATTGAACTTATAAATAAATCCTATTTCCATTCTATTCGTATAAATTATCCAGTACAAGCCGAAATTCAAAAGCAAATAAACAAAAGTTACTCGCATATAACTCCGTAGGGAAGCAATAATTTATGAAGTTGGCGTACAATCATAATTTCACTGGAAATAAATATATTAGTTTAATCGTTCAGGCTACGAAAATATATTTTTGATATACTTTGAAAATAAAAAATATTATTGTTTTTTTTTATTATCACAAGACATAATTTTATCGAGAACGGACGTTTGAAAATTGGACTGTTAAATTTTGAATTTATCAGGGCATGATAATGACGTTAATATAGTAGTCAATGTTGCCATTATTGTAATTGAACTCAGGCACAAAAGAAAACCGCTACCGGCGATAATTGTTAAGAGTTTCTCTTAGGTAGATTGTTTTAAGATAGAATATAATAATTTGTCGTAAAAAATTGTAATAATATGCAGTTAAACAATAATATTCATGTCATTATGTCAAATGTCAGATATCTATTAGCAATATTTTGTGGACCATTTAAACATTAAAAATCAAATTCAAATATTTTATTCAATTCGGCATTATTTCGTATTTACAAATATTCTTTGATAACGCATTGAATAGTTTTAACATCCTTAAATCAGCTTTATCTTAGATGATGTCAGGAAACTTTGCAGAAGCGGTGTGCGTTACAGCAAACATATTGCAAAAGCTTCTATATTTCTTTTAAATAATTTGATTTTGATCACATTTATTATTTCCTATAAATTACGTTTTCTCTTTTCAGAAGCTTTAATACTCAAGAAATAGATTTTGTACTTAGAATAGTAGTTATTACCCCAACAATTTCACGCGCCGGAAACAGTAATTAAAAAAAAAAAAAAACGTAGCATTAACGTTGTGTTTAATTATAAGTATAAAAGGACTATCATTTATGAGGTAGAATACAATGTTTATTTATTGCGCTATCGTACACAAATATGACAATTTATATGTTGTTATTTATAATATTATATCGTTACTTATATATTACATTAAATTTTATCTCTCAGAAAAATCAACTTCCATCCATAACTTCGACGACTTATACACCATCGTTATTATCAGAATCATCATCGCAAATTTTTACAACTGATACAATTGGTTTATGATAACTGAAGTAAGAAACAAACAGTTTTGATTCGAACCTATTTAAGTGTCTAATAAAGACCGCATCAATAGTAGTTTTGTATTTCGTTGTGCTAAAATTGCGATCATTTGACATAGTTAAACCAAATTCATTATTTAAAAATTCAATTAATGATTGATCATCCGCGCAAGCGCCCTGTGCCGCCTAAACAGAGCAGCACACTCAGGCACGGTAGAAAGAGTGGGAGATACTAGTTCCTCTCCCTTCCCCTCGATCTTACGCTTTTTCGATCAGCATCACGTGACCCTGACGCGAGTTTGAAAGTTTTTACCCATACAAAAAAGTGCTCAGCGCCGCTAAAGAAGTTTTCACTTCAATATTAATGTACTAACCTTACCTGTGTAATAATGTAAATGTGATGTAAATGTGATGTAAATGTGATGTAAATGTGATGTAAATGTAATGTAAATGTGATGTAAATGTGATGTAAATGTGATGTAAATGTAATGTAAATGTAATGTAAATGTGATGTAAATGTACATGTAAAGGAGATTACACTAAACTATATAAAATATGTAAAAGTTTACTGGCTAGCTTGAAACATAAATATCTTGTACTTGTAAATAACCATAGTAAGCAGGATCGTTTAACTAATTTGGTGCAACATATAACTGTCACAAGGTCAATGTCCAAAGGTAAATTTGAAATACCCACGGTGCAAAATTATTATGGAGATAGAAGGTTGAAGAAACGGGTTCCATACTTGCTCAAGAGTTTAAGTGAGGACATAAGACGTGAGCCATTTTTTTAATATCTTGTTAAACGGATTAGTGTGACCTAATTTAGTGATTTAGAAGTTGTTATAAAAGGCGAGTACCTACTGCAGTCAAACTGCGTAAGCAGTTTTGCGGGGCATGGTTTTGAATGAAGGTTTGACTTTTTTGTGAATAAATATATTACATAAAAAAAAAACAAAAAATAATAATAATAGGTTTTTTGGATAGCTCCGGGAAATGGACTGCACCCTTGCGTACCAAAGCACAGGTATTTTATTCAATTGCATTTAATTTTCAATTCGATTATTTTTCATTGAACGATTTTTCATGCTAAAACACAATCGATTAATTAAAAAAACACTTTTTATGCAGAATGTCACATCTCTCATAACCAATGGAAAAGTAGAAAATGTCGGATTGTTTACAAATTTCAATACATTTCACAAAACATAAAAAAAATTTTAAATACTTAGACGCAACTCCGGCAGTTAAAATCACTTGGTGTTCCTATCAAGGTCCCCCGAGACTCCTGCATAATTAGTGTCATCCATTTCGGACGACGTAATTCTAAATCCAAGCCATATTATTATTTAAAATTAATAATTTTATATTAAGAATTCTTTGTTTTTTGTATTAACAATATTTTTTTTTATTATTAACTAGGTTTCCAACTCTTGCTCTTTTTCTAAATTATTATCTTTCAATATTATATAAGGCCGCCCGTTGCATGTTTTATTATGAATTGTGTGCAAAAAGTTTGAATTAAAAAAATAAAATAAATGTACACATAATATAACTTAATCGCCTTATCTATTTAATCTTTATGACCTTTTATTTCTATATTCCATTGCTTTAAAACTGTTTTAAAACTGAAAAAGAAAAACAAGTTCATCCCTTTTTATGTATGGATTAGTAGTTACTCCACAAACAAAACCGGAACTTCGGGTTCTTATTAAACTATTTCAGTGCCATGTAAGACAATAAATACAATTCTGAAATGACAAGTAAAAGTCAGTGGGTCAATTGTTAAAAAAAAAACTAGTAGACTACCAAATTTGCTAAAACCGACCATAATCATGTAATTGTGGCTCCAACACACAATTACAATTGCAGAAACGACCCCCAGGAAGGCTGTGATCACCCCGAGAGGCTTCTGTGTTTCGAGAAGTTGTGTAGGCTAAATTAATGATCAAATTCTTCACGCAAAATGGACCATTGCTTTGCCTAATTGTGGAAAACGTGGGTCAGTTTTTATAACAAATAAATACATAATCTATATATATAAAAATGAAACTCGTTTTCCGTTGTCACGACATAACATGAAAACGGCTTGACAGATTTGTCTGATTCTTTTTTTATAATATTCCTTGAAGTACGAGGATGGTTCTTACGGAGAGAAAAAGTAAAAAAAATGAGTGAAAAAGTCTGAAAACAACACTTTTCTATATTCCCGTACAAAATATTCGTAATAATACTTAAAAGTCAATTTGAACTTTAATACCATATCATAGAGTTCAAGTGTTAGTGGAGGGGTTCCGGGAAGGTAAATTTTTATTTTTGACATAGGTAATGTATTTGTTGTCTTATCAACTTTCTTTTTTTATCTTACTAGCTAGACCGGTGTCCCGAATAGAAGAATAAGTATTTAAACAAAAATAAAGAATAGACTGTTAGGCGGTACGATGTTCGCCAGGCTACCTAGTACCTATCTGTATAAATAAATCAAGCAGTTACACAGTTAAACGAAAGAGATGTACACAATTTATTATTTTATTTAAAACCAATTCTCAATTTAGAAACTTTCGCATTAGCAGAAAAAACCTAATCATTATGTTCGCTGTTCTATCGTAAAATATATGTATTCAGCTAAAATTACGATAAGGGGACATAGGAATAATGAAATTATAATATATATAGGTGATTTAGCCTATCAGTGTAATTAAAATTAGTTCAAAGGGCCTTTGAACTTTATTAAATAAAGTTAAAAAAAGGGTGCGTGTACTTATGTACGCGCGTAAGAAGTTATACTTCTTTGGCATTATTAAAAATAGTTTTTGATTGCATGCAAATAATTAATTACAATTAAATAATCAAAGACTGGAAAAGGAGTCATTATAGTCAAATAAAGTTCAGTTTACATTTGACAAAATTAAATAAATAAATATTTATTATTATTCTCTTACATTAAGTGTAACATACATTCTATTATTATTATTCAAATGTTGTTTTTAAATTATGTCCAATGCCGTAGCATCTTCCGTGGGCAACTTCATTCTGATAATTTTGTGTCACGGTGCGCGCGCATCGTAAAATTTCACTCTCATAAATTTTTCATAACGCGCCTAAAGAAGTATAACTTCAAAAATAAATTTTATTTTTCAATCGTTTCTGTAACAATAATAATTGTCTAAAATACAGTTAGTAGTACTAATAGTATGCCGTACGTAGTGGCCTGCAATTAATGTTATTAGAGATAATCTAATTCAATTGGCGTTTCAAATTTACTACGATAAAGCGAAATAATTTCATAATTATAGCGATAGGATGATGAGGTTCATCATCCTAATACAGTCATTAGAAGAACGTGCAGAGTTGCATATTCCAAGAACGCGAACATAATATTTACGTGTACGCGTGTTTTCACGTCCATTATGTCGTCGATATAAAATATACATTACTGAACTATCTACTACTATAAACCAAAAATGCTTACTTCCCAAATATGAGTGTCTATATCATTGAAACAATAAATTTACTACACCAAATACAAAAAAATAGATTAAAAGTTTTCGGTAGGTACGCCAAATGTTAATTTTCCTATGAACAGTTAAGTCCGTCCGACCAAAACGCTCGTTTAGGCGAATACAACTGTGAAATAACAGTAGGCAGTTTCATAATTTCATAAAGATGTATCACTTTTTTATATTTAAATGGTTTGAGATCCATTGGTTTCTTGTGTTCTAAATAAATTTATAGCAAACTATGCAATAGAAATTACACGGATTGATCTTTTTGACAGATCTTTTGTTATTGACTACTCGAATTGAGAGCCGAGAGCTTAAAAAAAAACTAAATTTGTATGAAATTTACAGTTTGTGTCGACACATTTATATAAAAATTTAGTTTTCGACTTTCTTACATTACTGTTAAGGCATCTTGAATAAGGCCCCAGGTTACTGCACTTAAAAACATTATTAAACGAAAAAAATATTAAGAAATTAGGTGTCACGTTTTAATATTTGATATCTGACGTTTGTGAATATTCGGTATCAGTAACATAGAAATATTTCAATAACTTTGAAAATCTGATATTTACGCATATAAATCTCGGTCTTCTAAATGTTTTGAAGTACAGACACACGCAAGCGAGACAATTGACGCATAAAAAAGACTTTGAGTTGACACAAGCTTCAATATTCTACAATAATTTTTATGTTTTACTATGAACGTGATAGTCATTTCGATCAACCTTACACGAAATACTTGTAATGTATCTCGAAGATATTGTATATAAACTACTGTAATAAGTTTATCTTATCTCGTGCCCACATAAACAGTGATTATACAGTGCACTTAAGGAGAGAGAGAAACCTTAGTGATAATGGACTAAGCGATAAAATGTATGAACATTGAGAACATAGTAAATCTATTATGTCGTAACAAAAAGTAGTAGTATTAGTTAGGGTTTCTTGTGTCTAATTCCCTGATCTTTAGATTAGAAACTGTATTCGAACTTTCGTCGTGCAATTTTCGATGTTCAATTCTTAGCCAAAGCGTAGACTATTACTATTTGGTTGACATGGTAGTCACCAAGCGGTTCTTTCTTTAAACAATTTTTATTTGTAGGAAGGTTGGTCATCCTACCAGTTATTATTGTACCACTTCTAACATTTCGTGTTGTGATCGATGAAACTCTGAATTATATTTTTGTATATTGAAAACCACATATAATTTGTATTTGATGGCGTTAGTTCATGAACGCCATCTATATTTTAAAATAGAACTTAAGACAATTTATATCGAAATTTAAATCATACTTTAAGCTTTTATATAAAAAAATAGATAGAGAGAGAAATAACATTCCTAATTAGTTTTTTTGTCGTTCTACTCCCCTGCCATTGTGTCCAGGGACTTTTTTACATCTTATAGGTATTGTTACCTAAAAATTCGTGTTGCGCATATCGCGAGAAACGCCCCGGCTACATCGATATTTACAAATTTACAATATTCATGGGAGAGCCGCGGCGCAATTGCTTGCGAGACCCGTTCTTACATTTTTGTTTGCCTCCTTCAAATTTCATAATTTCTTTGCAGAACCGTTCTAGGCACGGTGTGTGCTTTGTTAAGATGTCCTTAAGACCATTACGGCGCACGTCAATTCGTTAGTAAAGCAATGGTTTTATTGGAACCAAATATAATATATTGGAATCAATACAAATAATCATGACTCATTTGAGCTTAGAATATTATTTACATTGGATTCTTTACAATATAATATTATAAAAATGAATTAAAGATAATTGAAAAAAAAATTGATTTGTAGTAATGTTTGTAGTAGACAAAATATAAAGATTAAATTGTTTATATATTAAAAGTTATTGATTTGAGTACCGAGATTACTGAGAGCGTAATGGCGGGTAGCGTCGGTAATATTTGGGGTTAATTCGTTCCTGTATGTATTGTTCCTGAAATCCTTAAGCGCGTGGGTCAAGATAGCAGCAAAGGAGACATAAATTAAAATTCATAGTACCAAAGACATTTAAAATAATAGAACCGCAATTTACATATAAAAATAAATATTCCGAAAATATTGTTACGAAGACGGGTCGACTACAATGTTTCTACATTTTTCCACTACTTAGAGAACTTTTCAGCAGGCTGAAATGTGATTTCTGACCGTTTCAGGAGAGGGTCAATCACATATTAGAAATTCGTAATTCTCATAATGTTACCGTAGTTTTCAGGAGCCTGAAACATTTTTTCAGGCCGTTTCAGAACAAGTGCAGTCGAGTGATACACTTTTCAGGAAACCCGTTTTCAGGCGTTTTCAGGCCTGGTTATACCCCTATGATGGAGGAATAGTCTAGAACGAATTTTCTAGGTGTGGGACAAGGACGGAATGATGCCAGAGAGAGAGATGGAAGATCGGAACCTTCTCGAAGCTAGACCGAGCACTCTAGAACACCGTAAGACAAGGACGGAGCAATGTGCGAGAGAGATAGCACGCACGTTCTAGAATTGTGCGATCGCTACTCAATAGCGCTCCCGCCTAGAGAGTTCTCGAACTTGCAAGACTATTCCCAGGGATATATAAGCGAGCCGAAACGCGATCAGTTAGTTCAGTTTCGAATGCGATACCAAGCGATAAATACCGGAGTGACAAAGTGCGAATATAGTGAAGACAAGTGAATACAAGTACTGTGTGAAGTGCGTGTAATTAGTGGCAGTATTTTCTGTGTGTATTCAGTGAATTTTAGTGCGTAATTTCCAGTTTTTAGTGCTAACAAATTCCTCGTAGATTTAATTGAAAATAAACCCTTGAAGAGATTTACGGCGTTTCTATCCGATCCCCTAGCTCGTAACATTTTGGTGTCAGAAGTGGGATAGAAAAATGCCTATTACTCCAAGGGACAATCGTGAGGAGTTTGTGGCAGAGTCTGCAGCAGATGCGGGGATGCAGACAAAGAAAACTGAGACATTAACATCTAAGTTTGAAAACCTGGACAGTAGGTTATCTAAACAGGAGAAACGCTTGCTTGAGTTAGAAAAGGAGATTCAGTGCCTTAAGATATCTGGATTTGTGGAATCATCTGGAACGCTGGAAGCACCTACCTTTAATGGTTCTTCTTCTTGGAGCGCCTACAAGATACAGTTTGAGGCTCTGTGCAATATAAACGGTTGGAAAAATAAACAGGCTGTGGCTGCCCTTATGTTGGGACTGCGAGGCGAAGCCCTGGACGTGTTAGAAGTCATGACAGGTGAAGTGACACTGACGCGACTGCTGGATGCTCTGGAGTCACGTTATGGGGACTCACATTTGGAGCCAGTCTATAGGGCTCAATTACGGGAGAGGGTGCAGCGGCCAAGTGAGAGCTTGCAAGAATGGGGTCTGGAAATAGAAAAGCTGGTAAGGAAAGCTTACGCATCCTTACCAGATGTAGCAGACAAGATATTAGTGCAAACTTTCATTGATGGAATAAGAGATCGTGAAGTCAGGATAAGTGTGAATCTTGGTCACCACAAGAACCTGAAGGATGCTCTAGCCCATGCGTTGGAGGTAGATGCGATTCGGAAAGATCCTCGACCTTACCGTATTAGGGCTGTCACGGAAAAAGCTAATGTTCAACGTGGGCCAACCTGTTACATCTGTGGGGAAGTAGGGCACATGAGGTTTTCGTGCCCTAAGAAAGACTTCCGAGGTGATGTGAAGGTTAATCGTGGGAATACATTAGTCATCAACGGTGAAGTCAATGAAACTAAGTGTGACCTAACACTAGATACTGGAGCTTCACGAACTGTAATCAAATACGATCTTCTGAAGTCATTTTATGGAAGCCCTTCTCGAGGAAATGTACAGCTTGTTACAGCTAAAGGTCAGCGTATAACCGATCGGGGAGAAGGTATCGCAACCTTCAAGATTGGTGAAAGATTTTACAGACACAAGGTTGTTCTTGCCGACATAGTAGATGACTGCATAATCGGGCTAGACTTTATGAAGCTGTACAATTGTAAAATAGATCTGGAAAAAAGAATCTTTAAGTGTGGAGAACAGGAAGTTTGCTTAAAAGGACACTCTACAAATAATGGTTATGACGTCTGTAGAGTTATCAATGTGGACGGACAGGCCAGTAATCAACAAGAAAGGAAAGTTACTGAGACCTATGAGGAAGCCTTGTCAAGACAACTATCAAAGGCAGAGGAACAATTAAGGAAATTTTCGGACATGTTAACTGCCCATGAAAGAGAGGTTACAAGAAGTTCAGATGTGTCTCAACGGCTATGTGAAAAGGTCAACAAAAAGGACAGAAGGGAGATTGGCCATGTGAGAACTTTTAGAACAGGCACCATTCGTTCAGATTGGGGTGGAAAATTTATGCAGATAGCACAGCAAGAAGATTGTGACATTAAACCAATTTTGGATTGGATGAAATCTTCAGCTGTCAAGCCGCAATGGAGTAAAGTCGCATCTTCAAGTACCATTACTAAGAGTTACTGGGCTCAATGGGATAGTTTAGTTCTACATAATGGAGTGTTATGTCGCAAACTGAAAAATGCTCAAGGCGATCATTTGCAGTTAGTTGTGCCAAGATCAAAGGTTTGCGACATATTGGAAATGTTTCATACTGACTTGTCTAGTGGACATTTAGGAGTAAAGAGGACTCTTATGAAGATTAAAGAAATATTTTATTGGATACACTATCGTGAAGATGTTGAAGACTGGATCAAGAAATGTAAAGATTGTGCAGCTATTAAGGATTCGCAGACTCGGTCTCCATGGGAAAAGATAACGGTGAATGAAAGTGATGATGCTCGGGACGAGCATGTCTAAGGAGGGGGTAGTGTTACGAAGACGGGTCGACTACAATGTTTCTACATTTTTCCACTACTTAGAGAACTTTTCAGCAGGCTGAAATGTGATTTCTGACCGTTTCAGGAGAGGGTCAATCACATATTAGAAATTCGTAATTCTCATAATGTTACCGTAGTTTTCAGGAGCCTGAAACATTTTTTCAGGCCGTTTCAGAACAAGTGCAGTCGAGTGATACACTTTTCAGGAAACCCGTTTTCAGGCGTTATCAGGCCTGGTTATACCCCTATGATGGAGGAATAGTCTAAAACGAATTTTCTAGGTGTGGGACAAGGACGGAATGATGCGAGAGAGAGACGGAAGATCGGAACCTTCTCGAAGCTAGACCGAGCACTCTAGAACACCGTAAGACAAGGACGGAGCAATGTGCGAGAGAGATAGCGAGTACGCACGTTCTAGAATTGTGATCGCGATCTATATCTAGATATATCTAGATCGCTACTCAATAGCGCTCCCGCCTAGAGAGTTCTCGAACTTGCAAGACTATTCCCAGGGATATATAAGCGAGCCGAAACGCGATCAGTTAGTTCAGTTTTGAATGCGATACCAAGCGATAAATACCGGAGTGACAAAGTGCGAATATAGTGAAGACAAGTGAATACAAGTACTGTGTGAAGTGCGTGTAATTAGTGGCAGTATTTTCTGTGTGTATTCAGTGAATTTTAGTGCGTAATTTCCAGTTTTTAGTGCTAACAAATTCCTCGTAGATTTAATTGAAAATAAACCCTTGAAGAGATTTACGGCGTTTCTATCCGATCCCCTAGCTCGTAACAATATATATGGCTGGCTATAGTGTGATGTCGCCTGAACTTATATGTTGGCTTTTTTGGGAGGTGGGTTGGCTGTCTTTTGTTCTCCAATTATTTAAAAAGATGTACTCCCTCAAATGTCAGCAACGCTGGGTGCGTTGCTAAAACTCTAACTACCCTTTTTGGGCATCCTGTCATGTTCCACATAAAAATACGGAATTTGGAAGATTCTGAATGCATTCATGAATGGATGTCGGATAGACATCTGATAAGCAAGTAGGTGATCAGCCGCCTTTGCCTGATACACGCCGTCGTGTTGGGTCTCACGCAATCCAGTTGTTTCACGATGTTTTCCTTCACCGTTCGAGTAAATGTTAAATGCACACATAAAAAGGAAGTCCACAACCGGGGATCCCTCAGTGATGGGAGTCGCACGCTGTAGCCACTAGGACGACATTACTGCACTTAGCAATTCAAACCGTAGTACAAATTAAATCTACATATTTTATAACATTAGTATATATTTTATTATAATATTTACGAGTACATAATTGATTATAAATAATGTTTAAGTCAACGCAGTATTAAAAGAAAATTAATTCGTGATTATAATTGTATAATAATTGATCCTGTCATTAGCTTATTACATTTAAGGTCAAACGCGTGTTCTATTTGTTTCATTTGTTACAATGTTCACGTTTGAGATGGTTCTATAATATAAGAATACATTTGTGGATGTATATTTGTGATTTTAATCATGCAATGGTGGGTTTTATTCATATTTAAATTATTATATTAATTTGATATATTGTGAATTTTTTAACTTTTTTTATAAGTGTCCATATTTTAATTTGATTCTTAATTGTAATTCGTATTTATTCCTGTGTAAGATGTTTTAAAGACATTCACATTGCCAGAAGGCTCACAAGTGCGTAGCCGGCCTTTTTAACCATTATCTGTACCAGTGTAGTTTTACATATAATTCTAAATAAAATTATTTTGCTCATCCCTTAGTTTTTTGACACTATTTTTATACATTGTTTTGGGATTGTTCTAGTATTCAAAGTGGTCCAGGGACGACGGGTACGGCCCCGCAAGTATTCAACGCCGCGTTTAATTTCTTCGCCGCTACGCAATGTCTTTCTCATGACAAATTTGTATCTGATGAAATCAAAGGTAAGAATACACAAACTTTTTTCCAAATAATTACTTGACTCGGTGGTTTACTGAACGTATTTTGTACATGTACCTGAACGTTCTTGGAATCCTTAAATTCTTACTGAAAACATAAAATAACTGTTCTTATGTAAAAACAATTATAATTTATTATAACAGGTTACATAACACTCACAAATGTTATTGATGTGTAGGATATTTAAGGAACCACCTGGTGGTTTGCTGAACGAATCTTGTATCTGTACCTTCTTAGAATCCTGAAATTCCTAAAATTTAAACTATACATAGAAACCTGTGAATGGGATTACTGAAAACATAAAAGAACTGTTCTTATGTAAAAATAATTGTAATTTATTATTACCAAAAACAGGTTACATAACTCACAAATGTTATAGATTTGTAGGATATTTTATATTTTTTGAAATTATTTAATTTATTTTGATAATATTGATAAAAACTACAAATAAACTGTAAATTGGGAATATAATAAATTAAATACTTTTTTAACGTTAAAATCCATTATGATTTGGCCTACTTATTGAAAACTCACAAGATACAATGTTTAGCTAATATATCTGTGATACAAATAGTTGGCCAAAGTTTATAATTAGTATTGATAAATAAACTATGGTAATGGTGTAGATTTTTCGTGGGTGTGGTCAAAGATTGAAATATGCCATTCGACATTTTTAATATAAATTTCAATGATAACTTTAAGTTTGGCAGCTGTCCGTCCTGGCTTGTTCTCGCGAGTGCGGTCGAGTATAACATTCGTCCGAGATAAACCTCCACGGCCGAATAGGATCCTAGATCATGTATATCCGATCCAGTCACAATCTAGGCTCACGTGCACCCCATATGGTCCTGGGCAATCACGCATGTAATACTCCTTAGAAATAGTTTACAACCACAAAAACATTAGATGACCGCTTGCATTTTTCAAAATTATAGCTATACAAGAGAAGGTGCAGCTAGGCTTATTAAATGAAAACTACTTTACAGAAAATTACCATCACTATTCAACACGTAGTAATTTAAAAAACGAATTTCTATTACTTAAATACAATAATCTATATGGGAAAAAACAATTATACTATCTTATTCCAAATTTAATAAACTCACTACCAGCTGCACTTCTTACTAATATTACAAGAAACAATATAAAATTAATATTAAAAAATTATTATATAAATCAAACAATTATATAATATGAATAACAAACATTAATCTAATCAGACATCTTCTTCGTTTAATTCTTATTCGAATATAGGAATACATCCTGTATTCCAATGAGAATTCTCGTCACGAACAGGTTTCTTGCGTCGCGCGTCGGATAACTGTGGAGCGTCAATGTTTCAATTGGTTTGTGACGGTTTACTTACAATTTAAATGGTTATAAAGTTACAGTGGCCTATGTCACTGGCATTTGTATATAAGTTAGTTATTTAAATATGTTCGACGTCCTGGTGGACAGAAAACAGTGTTCAGTTTATGCTTCCACTACACCAACTTATTATCTATTTCAGATCATGTATATAATAAATTAATAAAAAAGAATAAAAAATATTTATTAAACATTTCATACGGTTATATTTCTAAGAATGATATTCTAATATATAATATTCTTAGGCCAAAAATTAAAGCAGGCTTTGGTTTCTTTTACAAGCGTTGTGAGTGCCAACATATGTGGAGAAAAAACTAACGGTTACGTGTTTTAAAGAGATATAAATTTTGCGATTTCAACGCCCTATAGACATCGTAAATAATACATTTGATGTCGTTTTTCAGATGGTGACACATTTGACTTTATTATTGTTGGGGGTGGTTCAGGGGGTAGCGTAGTAACCAATCGCTTGTCTGAGGAAGAGCAATGGAACATTCTACTTCTTGAAGCTGGACTAGACCCACCATTAGAATCATATGTAAAGTTATTTATTGAATTTTATTATTATTTGGTATCTTAATAGGAATCATTGAATCATATTTCTTTTTTAGGTACCAAACTTTGATACTGACCTTTATGGAAGTGATTTTGATTGGAATTATCTAACCAAAACTGATAATAGAACAGGACTAGGAAGTAAGGATGGAAGAATTCCCTGGCCAAGAGGAAAAATGCTTGGTGGGTGTAGTTCTATCAATGGAATGGTCTACATACGCGGACGAGCCCCTGATTACCAACGTTGGGTAGATGCCGGTAACCCAAGTTGGACACCACAAAATGTATTCCATTATTTCAATAGAGCAGAAAATTTACAGTCCAAAAAATTACTCAAGAACCCATATATAAGTGGTCTATATGGTCATCATGGCCCTCTGATAGTTGATAACTACAATAGCACATACAGGGAAGATACAGAACGAGTTTTGGATTCTTGGAAACATATCGGATTTGATATAGTTGAGGATATAAATTCTGAATACACCCTTGGATTAGGTTCATGCGGTATCTTTCCTGCCACGGTATCGAGTGGCAGAAGACAAAGCACATATGAAGCATATATTAAACCTGCAAGGAGAAGAGAAAATTTGAAAATTGTGACTAGAGCATATGTTACTAAAGTTATAGTAGATGACAATTTAGAAGCTAAAGGGGTTGAGGTTGATATTAAAGGCAAAAAAATTACAGTATTTGCAAGTAGAGAAGTGGTTCTAAGTTCTGGTGCTCTAAACACACCAAAATTACTCATGTTGTCGGGTATAGGGCCAAAATTGCATTTGGAATCCGTGGGAATACCATGCAAGGTGAACTTACCCGTTGGTGAACGTTTACAAGATCATTACATGATACCAACACTAATCTACGGCGATGAACCTGAATCTCGAAGTACAGTAGATTTACATTTCGATGAATTAAAGTATCTTTATGATGGGTCTGGATATTTAGGACAAGTCAGTTTCTCTGATATCACCGCTTTCTTTTCTAGATACCCCAATGCTTCGTATCCTGAATTTCAAAGCCATTTCGTATTGGTACCTAAAAAATCAGTCTCTGGAGGGAAACGATTCGCTTCATTTAACACGCCGATCTTAGAGTCTTTATTAGAATTCAGGGCACGTAAAGCACTGTATGTTTTCACGTTGCATTTATTACATCCATTTTCAAAGGGATCTGTTTATTTGAATTCAAGTGATCCTTATGAAGATCCAATTATTGAGGCCAACTATTTGGATGATCCACGAGATATTAAAGCCACTATTGACGGCCTAAAAATACTTACTAGTATAGTAGACACACCGTATTTCAGATCGATAAACGCATTTATTTTAAAAGTAAATCTACCTGAATGTGATCAGTATGAATTTAAAAGCAATGACTACTGGTTGTGTTTTGCAAAATATTTAATGATGACCTTATATCACCCGGTTGGAACAGCGAAAATGGGTCCAAGTGCAGAAGATTCTGTCGTAGACAACTATCTGAGGGTGCATGGTGTACGTGGTTTAAGAGTAATAGATGCCAGTGTCATGCCTAATCTTACGAGTGGCAACACTAATGGTCCGACCATCATGATCGGTGAAATGGGCGCCGATATGATAAAATCTTCCTATATTAAAAATAAATAAAACTTGTCGTGAAATACTGATTAAAATTGTTGTCATTACAGTTTACTAAAATTAAATCATTTCAAATGACAAAAAAAGGTTTCTATTAAAAAATAAACAATTTACCTTTTAGACTGTTTAATTTCCTATTACTTTAGACAGTGGTTTACTTTTTATCTTAAGCATTTCCCGCATCTGACGACGAGGAAAACCAATAAAAAATTATGGTTCACATTGCATTAAGGCTGATAACCTACTTGCAAACTCCAGTCTAACAGGGAATGGACTTAAGTATTTTTGTATCTACATTATTTACAGAGAAGTAGGATAGCCCGAAACAGTATTAATTATTTCGTTGGGAATCAAACCCCAGTACTCCGTATTACGCTTCTTAGTACTCGCCATAATCGTAATTCGTAATTAGTACTCGTAATCCTACTCTTGCTTGCTTGCAATAAACAATTGCTATATATTTTTTCTTATAAAGTAGGTACTTGTCAAGAGATGTATTCAACGTGTCAGAGATATTGATTAGAATTGTTTGTATATATCTATCTTATGTGTATAATCATTTATATAATCTTAAGAACCACAATAATGCGAACATTATTCCGACAAATCAAATTCACTAAGGACGTTATGTACTGCTTAGGGATTGTGTTATCAAAATAGGGCCAGGGATACTGCGGTCAAATGGACAACTTGTGAATAAACAAGACTATAAAAAAGGTTAAAGATCTTAGGTATCTTTATTAGTAGATATGATATACCCTAATCTCCAATTAGCGATTCCAATAAAGATAATAATTAGCAGAAACCAGCTGGCCACAGAAGAATTTACGGAGCAATTTGACTTAGACTTCTTCAAGAAAATTGCATACCAATTCTCGGAAGGCCGACGAACTTGCGACCCTTCTATGCTATGTGAGTGTTGTTGGGCGGCGGTATAACTTAACATCAGGTGAGCCTCCTGCCCGTTTACCCCCTGTTATATATACAAAAATTCAATATAGCTTATGTACTATACAATAATTGGATGATGAAGATACTCGTATGTGACAATTTACTTAATGCTGAACATAGATTTCACAATTTGTGGGTACAGTACATTACTTATATTATTTATTATAAGTAATCCTGTACCCATGTATATATACAGATACCCATGTATATATATAGAATTTAAATTAAAATTATTAGTCGTATGCTATCTTAATTAACACAGCATTATAATTTTTTTTTTAATTTTTCCTCTTATTGGGCAAGATCTCCATATTGACCAAAGACTCTTCCAAAGATGCCTATTTTACTTGGTCATGTGTTATTGGGATCTAATTTCAGTTTTAAATATTAAAATATCATTTATTCATATTCATTTAAATATATTGTTTTTATTTATGAATAAATAAATAAAATAAATGTACACGTCATAATATATCTCAATCACATTACCTATTTAATCTTTATAACCTATTATTTCTATAGAAACAGAAAAACAGGTACGTCCTGAGAGGCTTCTGTGTTTCGAGAAGTTGTATGGGCTAAATTAACGATCAAATTCTTCACGTAAAATGGACCGTTGCTTTGCCTAATTGTGGAAAACGTGGTTCAGTTTTTATAACAAATAAATACATTATATATTTTGCTTATCAGTGTAATTAGTTCAAAGGGCCTTTGAACTTTATTTATTTTTTAATAGTTTCTGTATGAATCATAATTGTCGAAAATACAGTTAGTAGTACTAATAGTAGGTACGTGGCCTACAATTAATGTTATTAGAGATAAACTAATTCAATTAGCGTTTCAAATTTACAACGATACAACGAAATAATTTCATAATTATAGCGAAAGGATGATCAGGTTCATCATCCTAATACAGTCATTAGAATAACGTGCAGAGTTGCATATTCCGTGAACGCGAACATATTATGTGCGTATGTTTACGTTCATTATGTCGTCGATATATAAATACAAATATGCATATCTATCATATATATGATATATATATATAAATATCCTATGAACAGTTTAGTCCGTCTCTTAGATTTAGTTCACTAAGCGACCAAATTTCCTCGGCTCTTTCTTAAAACAGTTTTTATTAGTAGGGCGGTTGTTCATTATTCATTATGCCAGTTATTATTGTACAACTTCTAACATTTCGTGTTGAACTCTAAATAATATTTTAGTTTATTGAAAACCAAATTAATTTGTATTTGATGGGGTTCATGAACGCCATCTATATTTTAAAATAGAACTTGAGACAATTATATCGAAAGTTAAATCGTACTTTAAGCTTTTCTTCATTGAAATTAGAGGAATTGTATAGTTCTTTCATTAAAATAACATTCCTAATTGTTGTTATTGTGTCCAGGGATTTTTTTACATCTCTTATAGGTAATGTTACTAAAAACTTCGTGTTGCGCATCTCGCGAGATACGCCCCGGCTACATCGGTATAACAAATTTACAATATTCATGCGCGAGCAGCGGCGCAATTGCTTGTGAGACCCTGTCTTACATTTTTGTTTGCCTCCTTCACATATTTTATAGTTTTGTCGCAGAACCGTTCCAGGCACGGTGTGTGCTTTGTTAAGATGTCCTGTAGGCCGTTACGGCGCAAGTCAATTTGTTAGGAAAGAAATGGTTTTATTGGTACGTCGTTTGTATTTTCATATTATCCACGTGGATAACTAAGAATCATGACTCATTTGAGCTTAGAATATTATGTAGTAGATTTTATTTATCTTACCTTTCTTTTTTCTTTAAATTTCACTTTATTTTATATTAGTCACAGTTACGTGTTACTTTGATTTTTTTTGTTAATTCTTTATGCACTTCTTGTACTTAACCCCCTGTAGGTGTTCCTTATTGTTCCATATTAGGGTTGCCTGGAATAAATCGCTTGTTAGCGATAAGGCCGCCCGTTTCCTTATCCTGATTTTTATTTTTTATTTTTTTCGTATAAGGTAATAAAGTGTAAATATATAAATAAATTAAAGAAATAAAAAGGAGATTTGACACAAAATAAAAAGATTAAATTGTTTATAAATTAAAAGATATAGATTTAAGTACCGAGATTACTGAGAGCGTAATGGCTGGTAGCGACGGTAATATTTGGGGTCAATTCATACCTGTATGTATTCATTACTTAAGTCCTTTAGCGCACGAGCCAAGATAGAAGCAAAGAAGACATAAATTAAAATCTAATACATAATACCAAAGACATTTAAAATGATTGACCAACAATGTTCATATAAAAATAAATATTCCAAAAATACTGGCCATAGTGTGATGGCGCCTGAACTTCTATATTGACTTTTTCGGGAGGTTGGTAGCGGGTTGGATGTCTTTTATTGTCCAATTGTTTATAAACATTAACTCTATCAAAGGCCGCCAACGCACCCACTAAAACGATGACTGCCCTTTTTGGGCGTCCCGTAATGAGGTCAATAAAAATACGGAATTTGGAAGATTCTAAATGCCTATATGAATGGGTGTCGGATAGACATCTGATAGCCAAATAGGTGATCAGCCGACTTTGCCTGACACACGTGTTGTCGTGTTGGGTCTCAGGCAAGCTGGTTTCCTCACGATGTTTTTCTTCACCGTTCGAGCGAATGTTAAATGTACACATAGAAAGGAAGTTCACAACCGGGGATCGAACCAACGACCTCAGGGATTAGAGTCACACGCTGTAGCCACTTAGCAATTCAAACCGTAGTACAAATTAAATCTATACATTTTATAACATTTGTATAAATTTTATTATAATATTTATATGATTGATTATAAATATTGTATAGTCAACGAAGTATTACGTAAAAGAAAATTAATTGATGATTATAATTATATAACTGATCTTGTCATTAGTGTTCTATATGTTTCATTTGTTACAATGTTCACGTTTGAGATGGTTCTATAATATTTTTTTGTTTTTTTTATTTGTGATTTTAATAATGCAATGGTTGGTTTTGGTTAAATATTAAATGAATTATATTTTTTGTGATTTTTTAAACTTTGTTAGTGAACTTTATAAGTGTTCATATTTTGTTTTGATTCGTAATCGATATTCGCGTTTATACCTGTGATAGAAGTTTCATAGACATTAACATTGCCAGAAGGCTCGCAAAAGCATTGCCTGCCTTTTTAACCAATATCTGTACCAATGTAGTTTTATATATAATTCTAAGTAATGAAAGCCTGAAAGAAATCACTTATTAGGGATAAAATTATTTTGTTCATCCCTTAGTTTTTTGACACTATTTTTATACATTGTTTTGGGATTATTCTAGTATTCAAAGTGGCCCAGGGACGACGGGGACTGCCCCGCAAGTATTCAACGCCGCGTTTAATTTCTTCGCCGCTACGCAATGTCTTTCTCATGACAAATTTGTATCTGATGAAATTAAAGGTAAGAATACACAAACTTTTTTCAAAATAATTACTTCACCAGGTGAAACGAATCTTGTATCTGTACCTGTACCTTCTTAGAATCCTGAAATTCCTAAAATTTAAATTATTCATAGAAACCTGTGAATGGGATTACTGAAAACATAAAAGAACTGTTCTTATGCAAAAATAATTATAATTTATTATAACCAAAAACAGGTAACATAATAATTCACAAATGTTATAGACATGAAGGATATTTTATATTTTTCTGAAATTTTTTAATTTATTTTGATAATATTGATTAAAACTACAAATAAACTGTAAATTGGGAATACAATAAATTAAATACTTTTTTAACGTTAAAATGCATTATGATGTAGGCCAACTACTTATTGAAAACTCACAAAATAACACGTTTAGCTAATATAACTGTCATACAGTTGGGCAAAGTTTATTAGTATTGATAAATAAACTATGGTAATAGTGTAGAATTTTCCAGTGTGGGGTCAAAGATTGAAATACGCCATTCGATATTTTTAATATAAATTTCAATGGTAACTTTAAGTTTGGCAGCTGTCCGTCCTGGCTTGCTCTCGCGAGTGCGGTCGAGTATGACATTCGTCCGAGATAAAACTCCACGGCTGAATCGGCCTGGATATTATGAGTAATATTATATTAATTAAATATTTCATACGGTTACACTTTCTAAGAATGATATTCTAATATATACTATTCTTAGGCCAAAAATTAAAGCAGGCTTTGTCATACCAATTTTTTTTTACAAGCGCTGTAAGTTCCAACATATGTGGAGAATAAACTGACGGTAACGTGTTGTAAAGAGATATAAATTTTGCGATTTAAACGTCCTATAGACATCGTAAATAAGAAATATGATTTCATTTTTCAGATGGTGACACATTTGACTTCATTATTGTTGGGGGTGGTTCAGGGGGTAGCGTAGTAACCAATCGCTTGTCTGAGGAAAAGCAATGGAACATTCTACTTCTTGAAGCTGGACCAGACCCACCATTAGAATCATATGTAAAGTTATTTATTTAATTTTATTATTAATTGGTATCTTAATACGAATCATTCAATCTTATTTCTTTTTTAGGTACCATACTTTGATACTGACCTATATGGAAGTGATTTTGATTGGAATTATCTAACTAAAACTGATAATAGAACAGGACTAGGAAGTAAGGATAGAAGAATTCCCTGGCCTCGAGGAAAAATGCTTGGTGGGTGTAGTTCTAACAATGGAATGGTCTACATACGAGGACGAGCACCTGATTACCAACGTTGGGTAGATGCCGGTAACCCAAGTTGGACACCACAAAATGTATTTCATTATTTCAATAAAGCAGAAAATTTACAGTCCAAAAAATTACTCAAGAACCCATATATAAGTGGTTTATATGGTCATCATGGGCCTTTGATAGTTGATAACTACAATAGCACATACAGGGAAGATACAGAACGAATTCTGGATTCTTGGAAACATATGGGATTTGATATAGTCGAGGATATAAATTCTGAATACACTCGTGGATTAGGTTCATGCGGTATCTATCCTGCCACGGTATCGAGTGGCAGAAGACAAAGCACATACGAAGCATATATTAAACCTGCAAGGAGAAGAGAAAATTTGAAAATTGTGACTAGAGCATATGTTACTAAAGTTATAGTAGATGACAATTTAGAAGCTAAAGGGGTTGAGTTTGATATTAAAGGCAAAAATATTACAGTATTTGCGAGTAAAGAAGTGATTCTAAGTTCTGGTGCTATAAACACACCAAAATTACTCATGTTGTCGGGTATAGGGCCAAAATTGCATTTGGAATCCGTGGGAATACCATGCAAGGTGAACTTACCCGTTGGTGAACGTTTACAAGATCATTACATGATACCAACACTAATCTACGGCGACGAACCTGAATCTCGAAGTACAGTAGATTTACATTTCGATGAACTAAAGTATCTTTATGATGGTTCTGGATATTTAGGACAAGTCAGTTTCTCTGATATCACCGCTTTCTTTTCTAGATACCCCAATGCTCCGTATCCTGAATTTCAAAGCCTTTTTGTATTGGTACCTAAAAAATCAGTCTCTCGAGGGAAACGATTCGCTGCATTTAACACGCCGATCTTAGAGTCCTTATTAGAATTTAGGGCACGTAAAGCACTGTATGTGTTCACGTTGCATTTATTACATCCATTTTCGAAGGGATCTGTTTATCTGAATTCAAGTGATCCTTATGAAGATCCAATTATTGAGGCCAACTATTTGGATGATCCACGAGATATTAAAGCCACTATTGACGGCCTAAAAATACTTACTAGTATAGTAGACACGCCGTATTTCAGATCGATAAACGCATTTATTTTCAAAGTAAATCTACCTGAATGTGATCAGTATGAATTTAAAAGCAATGACTACTGGTTGTGTTTTGCAAAATATTTAATGATGACCTTATATCACCCGGTTGGAACAGCGAAAATGGGTCAAAGTGTAAAAGATTCTGTCGTAGACAACTATTTAAGGGTGCATGGTGTACGTGGTTTAAGAGTAATAGATGCCAGCGTCATGCCTAATCTTACAAGTGGCAACACTAATGGCCCGACCATCATGATCGGTGAAATGGGCGCAGATATGATAAAATCGGCCTATTTTAAAAATAAATAAGTCTTGTTGTGAAATATTGATTAAAAATGTTGTCATTACGGTTAACTAAAATTAAATCATTTGAAATGACAGGTCTCTATTAAAAAATAAGCAATTTACCTTTGTAATACACTTATATAAATGATAACTCTTACTAGAGCACGTGACGTGACGTCAGCACTTATATAAGTAAAGGCTTATATAATAGTACTGACGCTAACATTTATTTCACACACATAATAAAATAGAACATTTAAAACATTGTGTATTGAACGCAACGCTGTATGCACATTGTATTTGGTTAAAATACTTTTTAATTAAAGAAACTAACAGTTCCAGTTAGCTGATTAAATCCTAATCTTTTACCAAAACCTCAGTAGAGCCAATGCTGTGTTTTACTGCAATCTGAAATATGCATTGGCCTCCGTAAGGAGAAACCTAGACCGCTCCCTGTCCTGTGCCACTTCCTGCCAAATGCTGGCCTTCAGCTGCAGCAGGTCTTCTTTCACTCTATCTACTCTACGGGCTTATGGCTCTTAGATTAAGTTAGAGTACCTCGCTACTTAAAAACTATAAAACAATAATTTTCACTGCATACGATCAAATAATATTTCATCAGCAGTATTTTAAGAGGTTAATAAATCAATTCCGGGATACACCTGATTATATCTTCCGTACACGTGAAATAAATGATTAACATCTTCAAATGTACATATTTTTAGACTGTTTAATTTCATATTTCTTTACTACAAGGATAACCAATAAAAAATTATGGTTCACATTGCATTAAGGCTGATAACCTACTTGCGAACTCCCGTCTAACAGGGCATGGACTTATTTCTGTGTCTACTCTCATTATTTACAGACGTCCGAAACAGTATTAATTATTTCGTTGCGAATCAAACTCCATCTCCGTATTACGTTTATTACGAGTAGTACTCGCCAGTTTTGTTACTATAAACATTACCTATCATAGTATTGTCTTTTATTGTCATAACTCTCACACATTTGATAATCAAACAAATTATGAAAAATAATTGTAAATACATAACTTCAATCCGGTAAAAAATTGTTTTATTACCTATCAATTAGTTTGTAGAAAGTAATCCTAGACTTGCCTGCTTGTATTTCTGAATGAATTGTTTGTATATACCTCGACGTCCGCCGTTCCACAACTGAGCAATTTTCAAGGCAGTTTTTGCAGCGCACCACCATTATGTGGAACCAGCTGCCTTCTGAAGTATTTCCGAACCAATTCGACTTAGGGTCCTTCAAGAAAAGAGCGTACCAATTCTTAAAAGGCCGGCAACGCACTCGCGAGCCCTCTGGCATTGAGAGTGTCCATGGGCGGCGGTATCACTTAACATCAGGTGAGCCTCCTGCCCATTTGCCCCCCGTTCTATAAAAAAAGTATATATCTTACGTATATAATCATTTATGTAATCTGTAGAACAACAATAATGCTTGCATTATCCCGACAAATCACCATCACTTAGGACGTTATGTACTACTTAAGGGATTGTGTTATCTAAATAGGGCCAGGGATACTGCGGTCAAATGGACAACTTGTGAATAAACAAGACTATAAAAAAGGTGAAAGATCTTAGATAACTTTATTAATCAACATTGTCAAAAAATATCTAGTATATTACCAAATTTGGAAAAACTATTTGCTAAAATGATGTAATTTTGGCTCTAACACATCATTGCAATTGCAGAGACGACCTTCAGGAAGGCTGTGATCACCGTGTTTTTTTTTTCTTTTGTGTTTCGAGAAGTTGTATGGGTTAAATTAACTAAGGCCGTGTCATCAGCAGAGGCCACAATTTTTCCATTTCTTAGGTTCATCCCATATAATTCATTAATGTAAATGAGGAAAAATGTGGGCCCAAGAACGCTGCCCTGCGGCACACCGAAAGTGACAGGTAACTCGATGCTAGTCCACTCTTCCACCCTCACAACTTGCGTGCGTTCAGACATGTAACTCGTGAAGAGTTGGTGGTGTCACCTCTCCATTCTGTTCAAGAGGATTTCTACCGAAACAGCGTCAAACGCTTTGCACAAGTCAATGAAGACACCAATCACATATGATTTAAAGATAACAGGAAATCTTCACGGTATAGGGAAAGGGGAATTGTTTTACTCCAAATTATCGATTTTTATCATTTTTTCAGTAAGTGATAGGCTATATATTTTATATCTACCCATGAGAAGCCAAAGCGGGCCGCTATGTTTTATATACAACGTTCACAGTTTTTCTATAGTGTATCAGCATTGCAACCGTGTGAAGCCGGGGCGGGTCGCTAGTATAATTATAAAGAAAAGATATTCGCTTCGTTTTGTTAATTTGGTAAGCCCATTTTATAAATCAAATCAATCAGCCTTCTAAGTCAATGAAATAATTATTAAGAATCAAATCCAAGACCAGAAGCTCTTTCCAGCTAAGCTAAGCTAAGAAACCACTAAACGATGAAAGCAGCCATGTGACTCTGTAACTCACTTTTCAAACTCTTACAGCGGATTTCGTTCTCAAATCACTCGCGAAGCGGCATTCTGATAAACAATAACCGCGACAAAACCGCCGCTCGAGTGGGATTTGGAACTAAAATTCTCAATTCAACTTCAAAAATTTTAGGCATTTACTATTCTGATAGTGTTTTGACTTGTCATGAGAATCAAAATCAGTAGTGAAGTAATTTTTTTACGTCAAATTAAAAGTTCATCTTGACTCGGTGATTTCGTGATTTAGTCACAAAAAACAAACGATGTTACCACTAAACATTTAAAAAAGATATATCTATAGATGGCGAAGAAATCGTAGGCACGAAACGACCAATTGGTTTCTCGATGTTGGTTACATTCGATTTTTCAATAGCCGCGTCCACACCGAACGATCCAAAATGGATCGGCGATCCCGCGATCCGCGATCCAGGATCGCGATGCGTGGAGCTTGGACCGTACTAGGCCGATACAACAGCAATCTCTTGCGATCCTGACTAGCTGATCCAACACGCTCCAGCGGATCCATACTGAATCAGTTGAATTTTGTCTGCAGATCAATTTGACTTTTGTTCATCACAAACAGTAGGCAAACTAGTGGGTAGTTTGCCTACTATTTGTGTAATATCATTAGGATCCCATAAACATTTATTCTTCCTATAAAGGGTATTAAAATAATACATAGTGAATTATCCATAACGTTGGATCACGCGATTCAAATCTCATCCGTCCACACCGCGCGCGGCAAGTGACTGAGGCCCCTCTGAGCTTGAACAAAAAACCAACAACAAATACATCGCACGAGGTGTGGAGCGCGCGCTCTCCGCCGTGCGCATAGTTCGCGTGCGACACGTCCACACCGCCTCCACATTTGGATCGCGCTCATGGCGCGTGCGATGGATCGATCAGTGTGGACGCGGCGAATAGAATTCATATTTTTTTTTGAAGAATAAATTAATTGGTATTAACGAAACTATGAATATTTGCTGTAATATTCATTAACGTAGTGTGTGATAATTAGATGAACTAATGTAAGCATTTTGATTATTTATGGCAATAAATTTATAATTTTTATCACAGAACCAATTTTTCGATGCATTTTTGATGATTTTCCAGCAGAAACAAGACGAGAAAAAAAAGAAAAGGTTTCGACATGGACAAGGCCCTTAATATTATCAAGAATGTTGTTGTTTAAGTGTCATAGTTTTTGTAAAATATTAGTATTTTTATAAGTAGGTGTATTAAAATTAGTGCTCTGAAATTATTACTTTTTTGTTTGTTTAAAATTTCAGGTCCACCTATGAAAAAGAAAATCACATTTATGGTAGTCACAATAGTGCAGTCATTCTCAAATTATTTCATTTCAACTATCCTACAATTTATAATGAATGTTATGATAGCCACATTTAGGTACATATATTTTTCTAAATATTGATAAATGTGTCAGAGATCAGGTTATAATAGAACACGGTGTAATTTGTTTGATTACAATGGCAACACCACGCAATGTCAACACCACGCAACATCATGGACGCAATATTGATAAATATAAACATCATCATATGAAATATCATCACTACGTACAAAATATCAAGTAAAAACGAAATAAATCTACCATCTGCGAGCTATTTTGGCGTACGCTGCCAAAACCGCTAGAGTTACACAATACACATATATGTACGTAATGTATGATGGAAATGTTTATCTTAAAAAGTCAATGTGTTTAGTAGTTTTTTTCACGCCACGTTAATATAAGCTACTCGAAATACTAATCCTTCACTGACGAAGTCGCGGTCCGGTTAACCTTATATATTAGGCTTATATATTTTTTAATTTATGCTTAGCCACGTATTTTACGAGGTTACTCCATAAATTGATAGTATGACGGGCAGGTAAGTTAAATTAAATATATATGTATATATAATGTTTAAAGCATCCTTGAAAATCGTTACTCGTTAAACCAGGAAGTCGTAAAATAAATAAGAAATTATATAATCATTATATTAATTTAACAAAATTATTAACTACATTATTCATATGAAAATCATACATTTTCAACTGCATTCAAAATAGATTCGTGAGCTTGGCTTTATATCTCATCTAACAATGATTCTGTTACGCTAGTATAATTGACTGGGTAAGCAGAATGGCCATTCTATTAAAAAAAAACTTGCATAAAACACGAAAAATTTAATCAATGTAAATTATGATATATTTAACTAAATCGATTAAACTTAAGTGGAGAGTGGTATCTTAGTGTAAGTTTAAAAATAAAACTTTTTTTTTCCTTTTTTTATGGCTCTGGCACGGTTTGTGCATTAGCCATCGTCAAGTATAAGATTTTTTATAATTTGTGCTTCCCTTAGAAATTCGAACGTGTCCTCTATGTACGGTTTAAGCACTCGCCCGATACCGCACACCCCTGGGAGGGCGAGAACAAATTTAAATTAAATTAAAACCTGCCCTCGAACTGGGAATCGAACCCGGTACCCCTCACCTAGCTTCCACTTAATAATACCGCTAGACTATGAGGCCGCGAAAATAAAACTTACTTACTACTTTGTATTTCTAAGTAAAATATTTTAAAAAACATGTTCGATAATAAATAAGCCAGATATTATTTTGGTAACATGGCTTAGTTATTTCGCACGCAGTATTCGAATCAGTGCCATAATTTAAAAAAATACTTGAAGAAACCAATGTTTAGATCCAAAAACCCATACACACTGTAAAAACAATATTTCTTTAATGAAACAACTCTGTGGCTAAGACCCATAAAGGGTATACTTAGTGCTAAACTGTAGTCAGATATTGGTTGCCTCTGCATGTATAAAACAAGTTATGGCAATTTCATTTTCAACATTTAAAATCTATGTAAATTGTAAGCAGATATTTGATTCAAAATACCTAGCATTATTATTAATGTTTTTTTTTTATTGTTGTTTTTATTCTGAAATTTAAATTATTATGGACTTTGAAGTCAAGAAACCTGAAAAAATCTTTTATATTTAGAATAAATCTTTGACTTTAAATTTGCCTCGAACAAACAAACATTGTAAAGTAATGATAGTTATGATATTTCTTAAATGATTTTAGAATGTATTGTTTTCTATGAATGTAAGATAAAACATAGGTTATGATTGTTGTGTGTTCTCTCTGAATCACTTAAAGATATTAGTTTTATACCATCCAGTCATTCAACAGTACCATTGAGTCCCTATTATTTTGTAATTATACCCAACTAAAATATTTTATGAAAACCATTAGTTACATTTTGAAAATTTAAGATATGTATTCATCCTGTTTAGTTTTAATCCATAGACATTTGCTGAGAGAATCTATTTTAGCTGACACTTGGATAAGCTTTGATGTACGTAAAATTGTAACAATATATCCAGATGATAATGTTAGGTATCCCTTGTTTTGCACTGAAACATAATTATTATTTTAATGTTGTCTGTCCCCGATAAACATTTCACAAACACTACGGCATATCAGTTTTCGGGTTACGGTAAATATAAACTTTTTAATATACAAAACGAAACAAAATACGTAACCTATATGTAATGTAAATAAAGGAACTTATTATTTACCTCTAAGTGGCCCATTTGCCAGATCCAGATCGGTTGTTCGGTAAACAATATGTCACTAAAAAATCATCTTCACATATTCATAGTAAATAATCTATATATATGTTAACGTAAAATTGTAAAAACCGTTAGATTGTAATCTATCTCGCAAGATTATAAACTGTCGAAAGATTGTGAACCTCAGCGTACTGTTTACAATTTAACGTATTATTATTCGTTAGATTGTAATATATCGAAGTGAAACCGTCAAATTGTGAAACGGCCATTTTTTATTTTTGAATAATTTAAAAATTTTCCGGCAACGCACCCACTGAAATGATGACTGCCCTTTTTGGGCGTCCTGTAAGGTCATGTGCCACATTCTATAATAATACGGAATATGGAAGATTCTGAATGCCTATATGAATGGATGTCGGATAGAGATAGGCAAGTAAGTAATCAGCCGCATTTGCCTGACACACGTCGTCGTTTTGGGTCTCAGGCAAGTCTCACGATGTTTTCCTTCACCGTTCGAGTGAATGTTAAATGCACACATAGAAAGGAAGTCTGTCAGCGTAGTATGAAAAGAAAATTAATTCGTGATTATAATTGTATAATTGATCCTATCATTAGCTTACTACATTTAAGGCCAAACGCGTGTTCTATTTGCTTCATTTGTTAGAATGTTCACGTTTGAGATGGTTCTATAATATAAGAATACATTTGTGATTGTATTTTTAATCATGCAATGGTAGGTTTTATTAATATTTAAATTATTAAATTAATTTGATATATTGTTATTATTTACCTACCAATTGTGAATTTTTAGTGTAAGATGTTTTATAAACATTCATATTGCCAGAAGGCTCGCAAGTGTTTTGCCGACCTTTTAAACCATTATCTGTACCAGTATAGTTTTATATATAATTCTAAAGAAAATTATTTTTTTCATCCCTAAGTTTTTTGACACTATTTTTATACATTGTTTTGGGATTGTTCTAGTATTCAAAGTGGCCTGGGGACGACGGGGACTGCCCCGCAAGTATTCAACGCCGCGTTTAATTTCTTCGCCGCTACGCAATGTCTTTCACATGACAAATTTGTATCTGATGAAATTAAAGGTAAGAATACACAAACTTTTTTCAAAATAATTATTTGACCAGGTGGTTTGCTGAACGAATCTTCTACCTGTACCTGTACGTTTTAGAATCCTGAAATTCTTAAAATTTAAATTATTCTTAGAAACCTGTGAATGGAATTACTGAAAACATAAAAGAACTGTTCTTATGTAAAAAAAAAGGGTGCGTGTACTTATGTACGCGCGTCAGAAGTTATACTTCTTTGGCATTATTAAAAATAGTTTTTGATTGCATGCAAATAATTAATTACAATTAAATAATCAAAGACTGGAAAAGGAGTCATTAAAGTCAATAAAGTTCAGTTTACATTTGAAAAATTAAATAAATAAATATTTATTATTATTCTTACATTAAACAAATAAAACACTATTTATCTTTAAAACATTTTTATTTCATTATACTATTTATTTTTATGTGACTCTAATGTCTTCATCAGAATTTCGGTTTGTAATTTTAAATTAATCATTACTTGGTTGTGCATCTACGAGGCTTCTCCAAAACTAAAACTACTACTTGCTTTCTGCAACAAATAAGAGAATATTAATTTAAGCTCTGTCCATGCAAAACTTAAATTTTTTTATAATTCATATTATAAAATTTTTAACACATTTATATTAATATAATTATTTAAATGTGTTAATAATATAATTTGTAGCACATGCTACAGACCTGGATAGCAACTTTCTTTTATTCTATTTAGAGATAGAGATAATTTAAATATAATAGCGGTGTCTTCCTTGTATGTTTCTTTGGAGTTGTTTGGGGATTCTTGTTGTTCAGTTCGACATGATTTTCTTTAACCTTTCTTTAATCCTACAAAATAATGAAATTGTTAAGTTATGTTGTCACTGTTGTGCACACCTTTGTTTGGCTTTTTTAGTATTCAAGTTATGTCAAAACTGATTTATTACCTTGTCATTGTTGGCTTTATTTGCTTTTGGGATATCAATTGTTTCCAAAATGATTTTATTTGTAATATCCTGAAATATATAAATAACATCTATTAATTTAAGTATCATGGTGAGTGGTTCGCACTCAGGTATTAAGGTGTATTATACCCACTGTCCATTATAAGTGGGAATGGGCTCACTTCGGGCTGGACAGAGTTTCGGTACTACAAATGCAACATGGATGTTTTGAGGTATTACAATATCTCTAACTACCCTGTAGGGGAATAAAGTACTGTTGTGAGCATATGCCTATGCTTGAAAGGTTGAACCTTGAACATCACCATACATCATATTTATAATTAACATTCCTACCTCGACACCATCACAATCAAATTCATTGAAATCTACTTCAAACCATTGCGGTATCATCTCTGCCATATCCATTGTGTCTGGAGAAGGTGATGGTGGCTTTGTTCCACCTCCAGTTTTTGATGTTTCACGGCGATAAGATGACAACTCTTTTTTTGTATTCAATTAAGTGCACTTCCACTGATTCATCAATTGTTTTTTGTCTCTTGTCCTTATATTTGCTAGATTAAATCCGAAAAATTACATGTTTTGATTAATTAATATGATCATAATATGTATATATGATATGGTCATTTTTTTGAGATGCAGCTACTTATTAAAATGTTTACTTCTCTGTTATATCGCTCCATGCCTTCATTTTCTCCTTATTAGTATTCGTGCTTAAATCTTTGTTCTCAATTATTGATATATAGAGTCGTAGAATATTTCTAAAAAGTTGCTGTAACAAACGCAATAAACAAAAGCAAAGAATAATGGTTCATGTTTCAGTTTTAATCAACAATAATACTCGATAATACATACGGATAGTTAACCTCAATTGTATTGAAGCACTCAGGAAGGTTGGCACAGTTTTTTCACAAATATTTTATCATATTAATTAGTATTGATTTAGATATTCAACTTAAATCACTTCCGATTATAATTCAGACGCACATATAAAATTCGCACTTGTATAATGAAAATAACTAGGTATATAATCTTTTATTGTATACAATAATTAAAACTCCTATATTTGTTTAAAAGGTAAATGTCATTGTCAGATGTCAATGTCATGGTCATTCAAAATTCTCGTTAAGCTGCTAAGCTAAGAAATAGAATATTCTAAGCTAACTTCACGCATATTCTATTTCTTTTTACTTTTAGATTGTATTATTCCCATCTCGCTCGCGCACGCTATATCACACAGCCATTTTTGTGTCACAGGTGCGCGCGCATCGTAAAATTTCACTCTCATCAATTTTTCTTAACGCGCCTAAAGAAGTACAACTTCAATAATTATAATTAATTATTACCAAATACAGGTTACTCACAAATGTTATACATATGTAGGATATTTTATATTTAGTGAAATTATTTAATTTATTTTGATATTTTTATTAAAACGACAAAAAATACAGATTCTAAATTGGGAATAAAATAAATTAAACACTTTTTTAACGTTAAAATCCATTATGATTTGGCCTACTTATTGAAAACTCACAAAATAACATGTTTAGCTAATATAACTGTGATACAGATAGGCAAAGTTTATTAGTATTGATAAAAAATTATGGTGATAGTGTAGAATTTTCCAGTGTGGGGTCAAAGATTGAAATACGTCATTCGATATTTTTAATATAAATTTCATTGGTAACTTTAAATTTGGCAAATTTCCGTCCTGGTTTGCTCTCGCGAGTGCGGTCGAGTATGACATTCGTCCGAGATAAGCCTCCACGGCTGAATCGGCCTGGATCATGCATATCCGATCCAGTCACAATCTAGACTCACGTGCACCCTATTTGGTCTCGCACAATCACGCATGTGAAACTGCAACGCCTTAGAACCACAAATACAATAGATGACCGAATGTCCTGGAGAGTGCACATCAGTTCTGTCTGTGAAAGGCTAAGGGCGATACTTGCTAAGTTCACTAAAATATAAAATAAAATACCTATTAAAACTCTGCTCCTACTGTACCAAACACTGGCACAAAAACCGAATCCATTATAACATTTGGATTTTCAAGCTATGGGAGGACATGCAAAACTTATCTAAATCAAATATTTGCAATACAAATACGTATTTTAAAAATAATTGCTCCTATAAAATTAAAATTACAATATAAAGAGGGCTAAAGAAAGCTATTTGCATTTTTCAAAATTATACCTATACTAGAGAAGGTGCAGCTAGGATTATTAAATGAAAACTACTTTACAGAAAATTACCTTAAAACTCTTTAAAACTCATGGTGTCTTTTATAGAGTATTCTACACGTTGTATCATATTTCACTATTAAACACGTAGTAATTTAAAAACCGAATTTCTATTACCTAAATACAATAAAATATATGGGATAAAAACATTAGACTATCTTATTCCAAATATAATAAAGTCACTACCAGCTGCACTTCTTACTAATATTACAAGAAACAATATTAAATTTAAATTCAATTTTTTTTTACATGAATCAAACGATTATAAAATATACATAACAAACATTATGCTAATCAGACATCATCTTCATTTAATTCTTATTCGAATATAGGAATACATCCTGTATTCAAATGAGAATTCTCGTCAAGAACAGGTTTCTTGCGTCGGCTAACTGTGGAGCGTCAATGTTTCAATTAGTTTGTGACGTTTTACCTACAATTTTAATGGTCATAATGTTATAGTGTATATTTCACTGGCCTTAGTACATAAGTTAGTTAATTCAGTAATTAATAAGTTAGTTATTTAAATTTGTTCAACGTCTTTGTGGACAGAAATACTGTGTCCAGTTTGTGTTTACACCACACTAACTTATTTTCTATTTAAGATCATGTATATAATAAAAAATTAAAAAATAATAAAAAATGTTGATTAAATATTTCATACGGTTACACTTTTTAGAATGATATTCTCATATATAATATTCTTAGGCCAAAAATTAAAGCAAGCTTTGGCATACCAATTCTTTTTACAAGCGCTGAAAGTTCCAACATATGAGGAGAATAAACTAACGGTTACGTGATTTAAAGTAATATAAATTTTGCGATTTAAACGTCCTATAGACATCGTAAATAATAAATATGATTTCATTTTTCAGATGGTGACACATTTGACTTTATTATTGTTGGGGGCGGTTCAGGGGGTAGCGTAGTAACCAACCGCTTGTCTGAGGAAAAGCAATGGAACATTCTACTTCTTGAAGCTGGACCAGACCCACCATTAGAATCATATGTAAAGTTATTTATTTAATTTTATTATTAATTGGTAACTTAATAGGAATCATTGAATCATATTTCTTTTTTAGGTACCAAACTTTGATGCTGACCTATATGGAAGTGATTTTGATTGGAATTATCTAACCAAAACTGATAATAGAACAGGACTAGGAAGTAAGGATAGAAGAATTGCCTGGCCAAGAGGAAAAATGCTTGGTGGGTCCAGTTCTATCAATGCAATGGTCTACATACGTGGACGAGCCCCTGATTACCAACGTTGGGTAGATGCCGGTAACCCGAGTTGGACACCACAAAATGTATTCCATTATTTCAATAAAGCAGAAAGTTTACAGTCCAAAAAATTACTCAAGAACCCATATATAAGTGGTTTATATGGTCATCATGGCCCTCTGATAGTTGATAACTACAATAGCACATACAGGGAAGATACAGAACGAGTTCTGGATTCTTGGAAACATATCGGATTTGATATAGTTGAGGATATAAATTCTGAATACACTCTTGGATTAGGTTCATGCGGTATCTATCCTGCCACGGTATCAAGTGGAAGAAGACAAAGCACATATGAAGCATATATTAAACCTGCAAGGAGAAGAGAAAATTTGAAAATTGTGACTGGAGCATATGTTACTAAAGTTATAGTAGATGACAATTTAGAAGCTAAAGGGGTTGAGGTTGATATTAAAGGCAAAAATATTACAGTATTTGCGAGTAAAGAAGTGATTCTAAGTTCTGGTGCTATAAACACACCAAAATTACTCATGTTGTCGGGTATAGGGCCAAAATTGCATTTGGAATCCGTGGGAATACCATGCAAGGTGAACTTACCCGTTGGTGAACGTTTACAAGATCATTACATGATACCAACATTAATCTACGGCGATGAACCTGGATCTCGAAGTACAGTAGATTTACATTTCGATGAACTAAAGTATCTTTATGATGGGTCTGGATATTTAGGACAAGCCAGTTTAACTGATATAACAGCTTTCTTTTCTAGATACCCCAATGCTTCGTATCCTGAATTTCAAAGCCATTTCTTATTGATGCCTAAAAACGCAACCATTGGATTGAAACGAATTGCTTCACTTAAAACGTCGATCTTAGCGTCTTTTTTAGAATTTAGCGCACGTAAAGCACTGTATGTGTTCACGTTGCATTTATTACATCCATTTTCGAAGGGATCTGTTTATTTGAATTCAAGTGATCCTTATGAAGATCCAATTATTGAGGCCAACTATTTGGATGATCCACGAGATATTAAAGCCACTATTGACGGCCTAAAAATACTTACTAGTATAGTAGACACACCGTATTTCAGATCGATAAACGCATTTATTTTCAAAGTAAATCTACCTGAATGTGATCAGTATGAATTTAAAAGCAATGAATACTGGTTGTGTTTTGCGAAATATTTAATGATGACCATATATCACCCGGTTGGAACAGCGAAAATGGGTCCAAGTGCAGAAGATTCTGTCGTAGATAACTATCTGAGGGTACATGGTGTACGCGGTTTAAGAGTAATAGATGCCAGCGTCATGCCTAATCTTACGAGTGGCAACACTAATGGTCCGACCATCATGATCGGTGAAATGGGCGCAGAAATGATAAAATCTGCCTATTTTAAAAATAAATAAGTCTTGTCGTGAAATACTGATTAAACTTGTTGTCATTACATTTTGAGATGTAAATAATTTAGAAATCATTTGTATTTCATTTCAAATGACGAGATAATGTTTCTTTTAAAATCCAAGTGTATTATGCAATACACTTATATAAGTGCTGACGTTAAACTTTTTTTCAGATAGGTTCATAAAAAAATAGAACATTTAAAACATTATTTGAGTGTACGATACGCTGTTTGCACATTATATTTCGTTAAAATACTCCTTAATTAAAGAGACTAACTGTTCCAGTTAGCTGATTAAACCCTAATCTTTTACCAAAACCTCAGTAAATCCTGTGTTTTACTGCAACCCAAAATGTGCATTGGCCTCCGTAAGGAGAAACCTAGGCCACTCCTTGTCCTGTGCCACTTCCCGCCAGATGCTAGCCTCTAGCTGCAGCAGGTCTTTTTTCACTCTGTCTAGCCCACTGGCCTTCGACTCAAATACCTCTCTAACGTTAATCTAAGACTTAAAAATTATAAAATAATAATTTTCACTGCATAGGATCAAATAATATTTCATCAGCAGTATTTTAAGAGGTTATTAAATAAATTCCGGGAAACACCTAATTATATCTACCGTCCACGTAAAATAAATGATTAACATCTTAAAATGTACGCAACCTTCATTAAGGTTATATACCTGATATAATGTAATTAACTTTCATGAATATAGTCTTATCTAAGATATTTTTAGACTGTTTAACGGATCTTTCACTGCGGCTGCGCTACATTAAGACTTACTTCCAGTGGTATACATGTCACATACTTCCCGTATCAAAAATGCCTGATATGCGTTACGACGTCTATTTTCCCGTAGGTAGTCCTGACTTCAAACCTCCACATAGACATGGAAAGTCCACAGTTGATTTTTTTTGTTATACCAATCAATAGGCTTGTGTATACACTGCTGCAGTCACACAGGGTTCTAAGTAATATCTTAAAAGTTACTAGTATTTTTTAAAACGGTTGATTTTACGGGAAAAAACTTGAAAAATCAACGGAATCAATTTTTTAGCAAAATTTATAATTTACTATCTTAACAAAAACTAGTAACTTCTTATTTTATATTACTACTAGCTGACCTGGCGAACATCGTACCGCCTAACAGTCGATTTTTTATTTTTTTTAAACACTTATTCTGCTATTCGGGACACCGGTCTAGCTAATAAGATAAAAAAAAGAAAGTTGATAAGACAACAAATACATTATGTCAAAAAATAAGAATTTACCTTCCCGGAACCCCTCCACTAACACTTGAAATTTATGATATGGTATTAAAGTTCAAATTGACTTTCAAGTATTATTACGAATATTTTGTATGGGAATATAGAAAAGTGTTGTTTTTAGACTTTTTCACTCATTTTTTTAATTTTTCTCTCCCTAAGAACCATCCTCGTACTTCAAGGAATATTATAAAAAAAGAATCAGACAAATGGGTCAAGCCGATTTCATGTTATGTCGTGACAACGGAAAATGGGTTTCATTTTTATATATATAGACTAGCTGATCCGGCAAACGTCGTTTTGCCATGTATATCATTTATTATAAAAAATAGGGGTTGATCGTAGAGGGGTGAAAATTAGAGGTTGTATGAATTTTTTAATGCTGTATCATAAAAAAATAGAAATTAAAAATTTTGTCTAAAAAATAAAAATAAAATTTAGGGGTGGACTACCCCTTAGTGCTTAGTGCTTACATTATCCCGACAAATTACATTCGCTCGAATGGTGAAGAAAAACATCGTGAGGAAACCAGCTTGCCTGAGACCCAACACGATCTGAAAGGCAAAGTCGGCTGATCACCTATTTGCCTATCAGATGTCTATCCGACATCCATTCATATAGGTAGATATTTAGAATCTTCCAAATTCCGTATTTTTATAGTATGTGGTACATGACCTTACGGGACGCCCAAAAAGGGCAATCATCGTTTTAGTAGGTGCGTTGGCGCCCTTTGAGGGGGTAATGTTTATAAACAATTGGACAATAAAAGACAACCAACCTCCCGAAAAAGTCAACATAGAAGTTCAGGCGCCATCACACTATGGCCAGTATTGTTGGAATATTTATTTTAATATGAACATTGCTGGTCTATCATTTTAAATGTCTTTGAATTAATGAATGTTAAATGTACACATAGAAAGGAAGTCCACAACCGGAGATAGAACCTACGACCTCAGGGATGAGAGTCGCACGCCGTAGCCACTAGGACAACAACTGCACTTAGAAATTACAACCGTAGTACAAATTAAATCTACACATTTTATAACATTAGTATAGATTTTATTATAATATTTATATGATTGATAATAAATATTGTAAAAAGAGTAAACGAAGTATTACGTAAAAGAAAATTAATTGATGATTATAATTATATAACTGATCTTGTCATTAGTGTTCTATTTGTTTCATTTATTACAATGTTCACATTTGAGATGGTTCTATAATATTTTTATTTGTGATTTTAATAATGCAATGGTTGGTTTTGGTTAAATATTAAATGAATTATATTTTTTGTGATTTTTTAAACTTTGTTAGTGAACTTTATAAGTGTTCATATTTTGTTTTGATTCGTAATCGATATTCGCGTTTATACCTGTGATAGAAGTTTCATAGACATTAACATTGCCAGAAGGCTCGCAAAAGCATTGCCTGCCTTTTTAACCAATATCTGTACCAGTGTAGTTTTATATATAATTCTAAATAATGAAAGCCTGAAAGAAATCACTTATTAGGGATAAAATTATTTTTTCCATCCCTTAGTTTTTTGGCACTATTTTTATACATTGTTTTGGGATTATTCTAGTATTCAAAGTGGCCCAGGGACGACGGGGACTGCCCCGCAAGTATTCAACGCCGCGTTTAATTTCTTCGCCGCTACGCAATGTCTTTCACATGACAAATTTGTATCTGATGAAATTAAAGGTAAGAATACACAAACTTTTTTCCACATAATTACTTGACCAGGAGGTTTGCTGCACGAATCTTGTATCTGTAACAGTACCTTCTTATAATCCTGAAATTCCTAAAATTTAAATTATTCATAGAAACCTGTGAATGGGATTACTGAAAACATAAAAGAACTGTTTTTATGTAAAAATTATTATAATGTTATAGATATGTAGGAAATTTTATATTTTTTTAAATTGTTTAATTTATTTTGATATTTTTTATTAAAACGACCATAAATAATACAGATCCTAAATGGTAAATTGGGAATAAAATAAATTAGATACATTTTTAACGTTAAAATCCAGTATGATTTGGCCTACTTATTGAAAACTCACAAAATAACATGTTTAGCTAATATAACTGTGATACAGTTAGGCAAAGTTTATTAGTATTGTTAAAGAGAAATATGGTAATGGTGTAGAATTTTCCAGTGTGGGGTCAAAGATTGAAATACGTCATTCGATATTTTTAATATAAATTTCAATGGTAACTTTAAATTTGGCAAATTTCCGTCCTGGTTTGCTCTCGCGAGTGAGGTCGAGTATGACATTTGTCCGAGATAAGCCTGCACGGCTGAATCGGCCTGGATATTCTTAGTAATATTATATTAATTAAATATTTCTTTTTTCATTACGGTTACACTTTCTAAGAATGATATTCTAATATATACTATTCTTAGGCTAAAAATATAAGCAGGCTTTGATATGTTTTACAAGCGCTGTAAGTTCCAACATATGTGAAGAAAAAACTTTTGGTTACGTATTTTTATGAATTAGAAATTTTGCGATTTAAACGTCCTATAGAAATCGTAAATATGGTTGTTTCATTTTTCAGATGGTGACACATTTGACTTTATTATTGTTGGGGGTGGTTCAGGGGGTAGCGTAGTAACCAATCGCTTGTCTGAGGAAAAGCAATGGAACATTCTACTTCTTGAAGCTGGACCAGACCCACCATTAGAATCATATGTAAGGTTATTTACTTAATTTTATTATTATTTGGTATCTTAATAGGAATCATTAAATCATATTTCTTTTTTAGGTACCAAACTTTGATGCTGACCTATATGGAAGTGATTTTGATTGGAATTATCTAACCAAAATTGATAATAGAACAGGACTAGGAAGTAAGGATGGAAGAATTCCCTGGCCACGAGGAAAAATGCTTGGTGGGTGTAGTTCTAACAATGGAATGGTCTACATACGCGGACGAGCACCTGATTACCAACGTTGGGTAGATGCCGGTAATCCAAGTTGGACACCACAAAATGTATTCCATTATTTCAATAAAGCAGAAAATTTACAGTCCAAAAAATTACTCAAGAACCCATATATAAGTCGTTTATATGGTCATCATGGCCCTCTGATAGTTGATAACTACAATAGCACATACAGGAAAGATACAGAACGAGTTCTGGATTCTTGGAAACATATCGGATTTCATATAGTTGAGGATATAAATTCTGAATACACTCTTGGATTAGGTTCATGCGGTATCTATCCTGCCACGGTATCGAGTGGAAGAAGACAAAGCACATACGAAGCATATATTAAACCTGCAAGGAGAAGAGAAAATTTGAAAATTGTGACTAGAGCATATGTTATTAAAGTTATAATAGATGACAATTTAGAAGCTAAAGGGGTTGAGGTTGATATTAAAGGCAAAACAATTACAGTATTTGCAAGTAAAGAAGTGATCCTAAGTTCTGGTGCTATAAACACACCAAAATTACTCTTGTTGTCGGGTATAGGACCAAAATTGCATTTGGAATCCGTGGGAATACCATGCAAGGTGAACTTACCCGTTGGTGAACGTTTAAAAGATCATTACATGATTCCAACATTTATCTACGGCGATCAACCTGAATCTCGAAGTACAGTAGATTTACATTTTGATGAACTAAAGTATATTTATGATGGTTCTGGATATTTAGGACAAGTCAGTTTCTCTGATATAACCGCTTTCTTTTCTAGATACCCTAAAGCTTTGTATCCGGAATTCCAAAGCCATTTCTTATTGATACCTAAAAACTCATCCTCTGGAAGGAAACGATTTGCTTCATTGAAAACGCCCATCTTAGCGTCTATATTAGAATTTAGCGCACGTAAAGCACTGTATGTATTCATGTTGCATTTATTACATCCATTTTCGAAGGGATCTGTTTATTTAAATTCAAGTGATCCTTATGAAGATCCAATTATTGAGGCCAACTATTTGGATGATCCACGAGATATTAAAGCCACTATTGACGGCCTAAAAATACTTACTAGTATAGTAGACACACCGTATTTCAGATCGATAAACGCATTTATTTTCAAAGTAAATCTACCTGAATGTGATCAGTATGAATTTAAAAGCAATGACTACTGGTTGTGTTTTGCGAAATATTTAATGATGACCTTATATCACCCGGTTGGAACAGCGAAAATGGGTCCAAGTGCAGAAGATTCTGTCGTAGACAACTATCTGAGGGTACATGGTGTACGTGGTTTAAGAGTAATAGATGCCAGCGTCATGCCTTATCTTACGAGTGGCAACACTAACGGTCCGACCATCATGATCGGTGAAATGGGCTCGGATATGATAAAATCGGCCTATTTTAAAAATAAATAAGTCCTGTCGTGAAATACTGATTAAAAATGTTGTCATTACATTTTACTAAAATTTTATAAATTGCATGTTATACAAATAAATTATTTCAAGTGACAAGAAAAGGTTTATTTTAAAATCCAAGCAATTTACCTTTACATATGTAATACACTTATATAAATGATAACTACCTACTCAAAGAGCACGTGATGTGACGTCAGCACTTATATAAGTGTAGACTTATATAAGTTATAATAGTGTTGACGCTAAACTTTATTTCACACACATAATAAAATAGAACATTTAAAACATTGTGTATTATTTGAGTGAACGCAACGCTGTATGCGCTGTATTTGGTTAAAATACTTCTTATTTAAATAAACTAACAGTTCCAGTTAGCTGATTAAATCCTAATCTTTTACCAAAACCTCAGTAGAGCCAATGCTGTGTTTTACTGGAACCCAAAATGTGCATTGGCCTCCGTAAGGAGAAACCTAGACCACTCCTTGTCCTGTGCCACTTCCCGCCAGATGCTAGCCTTTAGCTGCAGCAGGTCTTTTTTCACTCTGTCTAGCCCACTGGCCTTCGACTCAAATACCTCTCTAACGTTAATCTAAGACTTAAAAATTATAAAACAATAATTTTCACTGCATAGGATCAAATATTATTTCATCAGCAGTATTTTAAGAGGTTATTAAATAAATTCCGAGAAACACCTGATGATTTCTTCCGTATACGTAAGACGTATACGGAACGTATAAGTATCTTAAAATGTACGCAACCTTCATTAGGGTTATGTACCTGTTATAATGTAATTAACATTCATGAATATAGTCTTAAGATATTTTTAGACTGTTTCATTTCCTATTACTTTAGACAGTGGTTTACTTTTTATCTTAAGCATTTCCCGCATCTGACGACGAGGAAAACCAATAAAAAATTATGATTCACATTGCATTAAGGCTGATAACCTACTTGCGAACTCCCGTCTAACAGGGCATGGACTTATTTTTGTATCTACATTATTTACATAGAAGTAGGATAGCCCGAAACAGTATTAATTATTTCGTTGGGAATCAAACCGCAGTACTCCGTATTACGCTTCTTAGTACTCGCCAGTCGCCAGTCTAGTTACTATAAGCATTACCTATCAATTAGTTTGTAGAAAGTAATCCTACTCTTGCTTGCTTGCAATAAACAATTGCTATATATTTTTTCTTAAAAAGTAGGTACTTGTCAAGAGATGTATTCAACGTGTCAGAGATATTGATTAGAATTGTTTGTATTAAGGTCGATTTACATCAAACGAGCGAATGCTCATTCTATCCCCACTACATCAAATTCTTCAAGTGTAAACAGGCGTAGAGCATTCTTTCGTTGTTCTTAGTGCGTTCGCAAAGATTCTATAGAATATTCTAAGAATGCTCGTTCTCTTGATGTAAACGGCGCAAGAGCGCGCGAACAGTTGCTTAGAGCGTTCTAGCGTGTTCGGACGTGCTCGCGCCACTGAGCGGTCTTTTCAAAGCGTTCTTGTGTTCTAGCGATTGTTTACGTATCTTATCGATTAAATTATGGATTGGTCTCAAGAAAAATGTTATTAATGATAGAAAATCGCAAAGTCACTGCTAGTTTGTCATATGCAGGAATCGAGTCTCTAGAATTCGTACCTACTTGATTTTCGAATTTTTTCGATGATCAGAGATAGTAGGTAAATGATCAAAATCCTCCGGCGCCATTCTACAAAAGTTTTGGAATTGTCCACTTTCTTCTTGTTTTCGCATATCCGTCATTGTTTCACCTACATTACCCAGTGTCCTTCGATGCATTAAATTTGTAACCCACCAACGTCTCCTCCTTCTTTTATTTTTGAGTTTTCGCGACAAAATAATAAATGCAGCACTTGCAATAATGATATCGCTGTCAGAGTCAGACATAACGAAGCACTACCAATACTAACCACAGAATTGACGCGAATGAGCAAAGAACATTCGATCTAGCTTTTGTTTACACTAAAAGATTACGAAAGAATGCTCTTGTTCTATGTTCGTTTGATGTAAATCGATACCTCTAGCTTTCGTTTACACTAAAAGATTACGAAAGAATGCTCTTGTTCTAGCTCTAGCTCTATGTTCGTTTGATGTAAATCGACCTTTATATATCTTATGTGTATAATCTAATATATAAAATTCTCGTGTCACAGTTTTCGTTGCCATACTCCTCCGAAACTTGATGAAATTTTTTGTGCTTATCCGGTATCTATGAGAATCGGCCAGCATCTATTTTTCATCCCCCTAAATGTTTTTTTTTTTATTTTTTAGACAAATTTTTTAATTTCTATTTATAATACAACATACAAAAATACATACAACCCCTAATTTTCACCCCTGTACCCCTATTTTTTATTATAAATGATATACATGGCAAAACGACGTTTGCCCGGTCAGCTAGTCATTTATATAATCTTAAGAACCACAATAATGCGTACTTTATTCCGATAAATCAAATTCACTAAGGACGTTATGTGCTGACAAATGAACTACTAGTGAATAAACAAGACTATAAAAAAGGTGAAAGATCTTAGGTGTCTTTATTAGTAGATGATAATAGATAATATACCCATATCTGATACTCTTATAAGCGATTCCAATAAAAAATATAATTAGCAGAAACCAGTTGCCCACTGAAGTATTTACGAAGCAATTTGACTTATGCTCCTTCAAGAAATTTGCATACAAATTCTTGAAAGGCCGGCAACGAACTTGCGAGCCTTCTGGCAATGTGTATGTCGTTGGGCGGCGGTATCACTTAAAATCAGGTAAGCCTCCTGCCCCATATATATAAAAATTCATTATAGCTTATGTACTATATATATATATATAAATAATTGGATGATGAAGATATGTGTCAAGTTACCTAATGCTATACATAGATTGCACAATTTGTGGGTATAGGATTACTTATAATATTTATTTAATTATAATTATTAGTCGTTGGCTGACTCTTCGTTACTCTTTTAAATGTACACATAATACGTGGGTAACGCTGAAAATGTTTAGAACTGGCCAGTTAGAAACATTCCTAATGAAAACTTTTTTTTAATTTAAAACTTTAGAACTCTTTGTTAACCTTATGTTTGGTTAAAAAAATATTAAGACGATAAATTCAATGCTGAAATGACAAGTAAAAGTCAGTGGGGTCAATTGTCAACATTGTCAAAAAAAACTAGTAAATTACCAAATTTGCAAAAACTATTTGCTAAAATGATGTAATTTTGGCTCCAACAAACAATTGCAATTGCAGAGACGACCCCCGGGGAGGCTGTGATCACCCCGAAAGGCTTCTGTGTTTCGATTTAAATATTCTAATGCTAAATATTCCTATGGCCAGTTTAGTTTGTCCGACAAAAACGCTCGTTTAGGCGAATACAACTGTGAAATAACAGTGGGCATTTTCATAGTTTCGTAACGATGTATCACTTTTTTATATTAAAATTGCTGGAAGTCCATTGGTTCGTTGTGTTCTAAATAAATTTATAGAAAACTATGCTGTAGAAACTAGCTGCTAGTAGCTAGTATAGAAAACTAGCTGTGTGTAATTACACGGTTTTACCTTTTTGACAGATCTTTTGTTCAACCCCTTTGACAAATTTCTATATTAGTTCATGAATTTTCAAATTGAACTTAAGACAATTATATCAAAATTTAAATTATACTTTAAGCTTTTATACCACTAAAATAGATGAAATGAATAGTTCTATGATTAAAATTTCCTTATTCAGATTGTTAAGATGTCCTGTAAGCCATTGCGGCACACGCCAATTTGTAAGGAAAGCAATGGTTTTATTGGTACTTCTTTTGTTTTCATATTATCCACGTGGATACCATGACTCATTTGAGCTTAGAATATTATTCACATTGTATTCTTTATAATATAACATTGAAATAGATTTTATTTAATATTATTTTTCATTTTCTTTAGATTTTACTTATAGTTATAGTTACGTGTTACTTAGAGTTTTTTTTTTGTTATTTCTTTAAGCACTTCTTGTTCTTTAGCCCACGTAGGTGTTTCTTTTTTATTGCTCCATAGTAGGGTTACCTGGAAGAAATCGCTTGTTAGCGTTAAGGCCGCCCGTTGCCTTATAACTTATATAACCTGTTTTTTTACTAACATTTCATTAAATACAACCAGCATTCTAAATTCTTCACCATCACCCGCCCTTTTATTATTGAAAAAGAATGTTCCTGAATGCAATCATGAGTTTATATTTAGCCGCATTAGCTGCAATGCTATTATAAAAACATTTAAACAGCTAAATAAAAAAAAAACTAAAGATCTTTGGGGTGTATCTGTATTCATTTTACAATTAGTAATCAATACTATTAGTTCAGAGTTAGCTATACGTAATATTTAATGAATGTATAGATTGCGTAGTCTTTCTAGACCAGATGAAGCTAAGTAAAATCACACCCTTATTCAAAACATGCAGCACTTCTGACCCCACAAATTTTAGACCCATATCTGTACACCCTGCATTGAGTAAAATCTTTGAAAAAATTATTCTTGGTCAATTATTGATACATTTTAATTATAATAAACTTATGCATAGCTAGCAGTATGGTTTTACAAGAGGTCGCTCCACAGCCGATACTGGCATTCAATTAATTTCCGAGATTTTAAATGCTTGGGTATACTTATGATGCCATTGGAGTTTTTTGCGATTTATCAAAGGCTTTTGACTGTGTCCATCACGAAATCCTAATTAAAAAACTTCAACACTATGGCATTGGCGAAAAAGCGCTAAATCTTATGGAATCATACCTGAGCGATAGAATTCAAAAGGTAAATGTAAATGGAGCTATATCACAGGTATCCTCTGTTACTATCGGAGTACCGCAAGGCTTCATACTTGCTCCCTTCTTATTCCTTGTCAATGTAAATGACCTATCATTTCTTGTAAAAGAGCTTCATGAGATAGTACTGTTTGCTGATAGCACTTCGCTTTTATTTAAAGTGTATTTTTATATAAAATGTGTTAATTTTGTAACTACAAATGTAAAAAGTAGTCATTCTCATATTATTCAATAATAATTAAAGATGATGAAATAGACTTTGTTGATAATGCGGTGTTCTTAGGAATAACTTTAGATAGTAAACTCAAGTGGGACCGACACATAGAATGTCTTTCGAATAAGCTAAGTTCTGCAGCGTTCGCAGTAAAAAAGATACGCAATCGTACGGATGCGAATACAACAAAACTCGTTTATTTCAGCTATTTTCATAGTATCATGTTATATGGTGTTATGTTGTGGGGTAATGCAGCTGACATTAAATCGATATTTGTAGTGCAAAAGCGGGCTATAAGAGCAATCTGTGGGTTGTCCCCACGGGAGTCAGTCCGAAGGAAGTTTAAGGAATTACAAATTTTTGACTTTGGCAATTCAATACATTTATGAGAATACTTTGTTTGTGCGGAAAAATATAGATATCTTTAAAAAGAATAGTAGCTTCTTAACAAACTTCTAACAAGGCTGCATACAAAGAGTAATTTTTTCCAAGGCAACTGTATACGTTTTTTCAACAAAATCCCTAGTGAGATACAAGTCTTCTCAATAAATAAATTTAAATCGTACATTAAAGTAAAACTGCTTGCTAAAGCCTATTATAATATAAATGAATATTTAAACGATCCTAGTGCTTGGATATGAATTGCTCCAGTATAAATACGTAGGTAACGCGACTGAAACTCTCGGCTGCATTTCCAGACTCTGGGGCGATCGTCAACATCTACGATTGTTTTTATGTAAAGTGGGAACAAACTGTGATCCTTGTGGTATCAAATTATTTCAGTATAATTAGTATTATTATTATTTTCTTATGTGGCCAAGTCCACATTTCAAGGATCGTCGTGCTCGCTTAAATGTCGTTGCTTGTGGCGGCGTCCATGCGTCGGGTTGTCTCTTTTCCTAAAATATGGCGAGGGGGCCGATGGCTGGTCATGCGTCATACTCGTGAAGGGGTGCTACTTGTGGTGACTGGTCGTACTTGAATTCGTGTATGCGGTGATGTTAGTTGTTTTTTAGTTGTTATGTATTTGCGTGTTGTTCCCACGAGACTGTAAGTGCGTGCTCCTATTCCACCATGCTTGCTGCTGATAGAGGACAAATCTTTGTTTTTAATTTATTTTATTATTATTTATTACTTAAGATGTCGTGTGGAACATGGTGTAATGGTTGCAGCTCCTTACAAACGTTGTGTAAAACAAAATACTTGGCGATTAAAAAGAGTGGCGGATAGTTTATTGCCAGTTCTTCTCTACCGTGCTACGCCCTTGATTTGAGAACTGGCAGTAAATGTAAAAATTAGAAGTATTTAATGTAGGTATATTTCTTTTTTGACGTTCATAAGTGTACATTGTGTTACCTTCATGAATAAATGAAAATATTTGTTTGATTCATTTTAATTTTTTATATGTATGTTTTGTTTGTCACATATGTATTATAAAATACGGAATTAGGAGGATTATGAAAACCTATATGAATAGATGTCGGATATGCGCCTATGCCTGACACATGCCGTCGTGTTGGGTATGCAAGCCGGTTTCCTCACGATGTTTTCCTTCACCGTTCGAGCGTATATTAAATGCACACATAGAAAGGAAGTCCACAACCGGGGTTCAAACCTACGACCTCAGGGATGAGAGTCACACGCTGTAGCAGCTAGGACAACACTACTGCACAGAGCAATTCAAACCGTAGCACAAATTGAATCTAAACATTTTATAACATTAGTACCTACAGGTTTTATATAATATTTATATAATTGATTATATATAATGTAAAAACAGTCAACGAAGTATTAAATAAAAGAAAATTAATTGATGATTATGATTATATAACTGATGCTGTCATTAGCTTATTACATATAAGATCAAACGTGTGTTCTATTTGTTTCATTTGTTAGAATGTTCACGTTTGAGATGGTTCTATAATATTCTTATTTGTAATTTTAATAATGCAATGGTTGGTTTTGATCATATTTAAATTATTAAATGAATTATATATTTTTACTGACTTTATAAGTGTTCATATTTTGATTTGATTCGTAATTGAAATTCGCGATTATACCTGTGATTTTTATAGACATTAACATTGCCAGAACGCTCGCAAAAGCATTGCCTGCCTTTTGAAGCAAAATCTGTACCAGTTTAGTTTTATATATAATTCTAAGTAAAAAAAGCCTGAAAGAAATCACTTATTAGGGATAAAATTATTTTTTCCATCCCTTAAATTTTTGACACTATTTTTATACATTCTTTTGGGATTGTTCTAGTATTCAAAGTGGCCCAGGGACGACGGGTACTGCCCCGCAAGTATTCAACGCCGCGTTTAATTTCTTCGCCGCTACGCAATGTCTTTCTCATGACAAATTTGTACCTGATGAAATTAAAGGTAAGAATACACAAACTTTTTTCCAAATAATGACTTGACTCTGTGGTTTACTAAACGTGTTTTGTACATGTACCTGAACGTTCTTAGAATCCTTAAATTCTTACTGAAAACATAAAAGAACTGTTCTTATGTAAAAATAATTATAATTCATTATAACAAGTTACATTACATTCACAAAATATGTTATTGATGTGTAGGATATTTTTTTTGATAATACTGATTAAACCGATCATATATATTACGGATTGTAAATGGTAAATTGGGAATTTTATGAAATAGATATTTTGCGGCTTAGACGTCCTAAAGACATCATAAATAATAGATTTCATTTTTCAGATGGTGACACGTTTGACTTTATTATTGTTGGAGGTGGTTCTGGAGGTAGCGTAGTAACCAATCGCTTGTCTGAGGAAAAGCAATGGAACATTCTACTTCTTGAAGCTGGACCAGACCCACCGTTGGAATCATATGTATAGTTATATATTTAACTTAATAATTTACTGTTATCTTAATAGGAATCATTGTATCATTTTTTTTTAGGTACCAAACTTTGATACTGACCTAATTGGAAGTGACTTTGATTGGAAGTATCTAACCAAAGCTGATAATAGAACAGGACTAGGAAGTAAGGATGGAAGAATTTCCTGGCCACGAGGAAAAATGCTTGGTGGGTGTAGCTCTAACAATGAAATGGTCTATATACGCGGACGAGCACCTGATTACCAACATTGGGTAGATGCCGGTAACCCAAGTTGGACACCACAAAATGTATTCCATTATTTTAATAAAGCAGAAAATTTACAGTCCAAAAAATTACTCGAGAACCCATATATAAGTGGTTTATATGGTCATAATGGCCCTTTGATAGTTGATAACTACAATAGCACATACAGGGAAGATACAGAACGGATTCTAGATTCTTGGAAACATATCGGATTTGATATAGTTGAGGATATAAATTCTGAATACACTCTTGGATTAGGTTCATGCGGTATCTATCCTGTCACGGTATCGAGTGGAAGAAGACAAAGCACATATGAAGCATATATTAAACCTGCAAGGAGAAGAGAAAATTTGAAAATTGTGACTAGAGCATATGTTACTAAAGTTATAGTAGATGACAATTTAGAAGCTAAAGGGGTTGAGGTTGATATTAAAGGCAAAAAAAATACAGTATTTGCAAGTAAAGAAGTGATTCTAAGTTCTGGTACTATAAACACACCAAAATTACTCATGTTGTCGGGTATAGGGCCAAAGTTGCACTTGGAATCCGTGGGAATACCATGCAAGGTGAACTTACCCGTTGGTGAACATTTACAAGATCATTACATGATTCCAACATTAATATACGGCGATGAACCTGGATCTCGAAGTACAGTAGATTTACATTTCGATGAACTAAAGTATCTTTATGATGGGTCTGGATATTTAGGACAAGCCAGTTTCTCTGATATAACCGCTTTTTTTTCTAGATACCCCAATGCTTCGTATCCGGAATTTCAAAGCCATTTCGTATTGATACCTAAAAACTCAACCTCTGGATTGCAACGATTTGCTTCACTTAAAACGCCGATCTTAGCGTCTTTTTTAGAATTTGGCGCACGTAAAGCACTGTATGTGTTCGCCTTGCAATTATTACATCCATTTTCAAAGGGATCTGTTTATTTGAATTCAAGTGATCCTTATGAAGATCCAATTATTGAGCCCAACTATTTGGATGATCCACGAGATATTAAAGCCACTATTGACGGCCTAAAAATAGTTACTAGTATAGTAGACACACCGTATTTCAGATCGATAAACGCATTTAATTTCAAAGTAAATATACCTGAATGTGATCAGTATGAATTTAAAAGCAATGACTACTGGTGGTGTTATGCAAAATATTTAATGATGACCTTATATCACCCGGTTGGAACAGCGAAAATGGGTCCAAGTGCAGAAGATTCTGTCGTAGACAACTATCTGAGGGTGCATGGTGTACGTGGTTTAAGAGTAATAGATGCCAGCGTTATGCCTAATCTTACGAGTGGCAACACTAATGGTCCGACCATCATGATCGGTGAAATGGGCTCGGATATGATAAAATCGGCCTATTTTAAAATTAAATAAGTCTTTTCGTGAAATACTGATTAAACATGTTGTCATTAGATTTGACTATAATTTAACAAATTGAAAGTGACACAATTAAATCATGTCAAATGACAAATATAGGTTTCTAATTAAATCCAAGCAATTTACCTTTACATATGTAATAATACACTTATATAAATGATAACTACCTACTCTAATTAACTAAAGCACGTGTAGTGACGTCAGCACTTATATAAGTATTATATAACTAACTTGATTTCACATACATAATAAAATAGAACATATTTTAAAACATTGTGTATTATTTGACTGCACGCTTCGCTGTATGCATATTGTATTTATAGTTCAAGTCAGCAGATTGAAAAATGAAAATGGAAATGTTTATTTGTTTCTCAAATTTTACATTAAATACATGAGTTAAGACAGCCCCCCCCCGTAAGTAGTCAGAGACACTTTTGTTGGGGTAAAAATTCTAATCTTTTACCAAAACCTCAGTAAAACCTGTATTTTACTGCAACCCAAAATGTGCATTGGCGTCCGTAAGGAGAAACCTAGACCGCTTCCTGTCCTGTGCCACTTCCCGCCAGATGCTAGTATTTAGCTGCAGCAGGTCCTATTCACTCTGTCTAGCCCGCTAACCTTGTGTGTGCAGTTTTAATAAATTACTAAGTGAATGTGAATGAAACACCGAGTGAATTCCAACAAAAAGTGCATTCAATACTTTCTAACCACATATGTTGTAGATATTTTTGACACATCCTGAATTACTGAGTAAACTCGAAAAACATATGCAACACATTCTATGAATCATTTTTAAAATACCCTTATATTGAATACTAGCTGGCCTGGCGAACATCGTACCGCCTAACAGTCGATTCTTTATTTTTTTAATACTTATTCTGCTATTCGGGACACCGGTCTAGCTAGTAAGATAAAAAAAGAAAGTTGATAATACAACAAATACATTATGTCAAAAAATAAAAATTTACCTTCCCGGAACCCTCCACTAACACTTGAACTTTATGATATGGTATTAAAGTTCAAATGCCTTTAAATATTATTACGAATATTTTGTATGGGAATATAGAAAAGTGTTGTTTTTAGACTTTTTCACACATTTTTTTTTAATTTTTCTCCGTAAGAACCATCCTCGTACTTCAAGGAATATTATAAAAAAAGAATAAGACAAATCGGTCAAGCCGTTTTCATGTTATGTAGTGACAACGGAAAACGGGTTTCATTTTTATAGATATAGATAGAAATGTCCAAAAGCGTCCATCAACGTCATTGTTAAATTAGATTTTCGGCAAATATTATTTTATAGAAAGAAATTGCTTAAAATTAGCCGCATTTCATAATTGTTTTATTGTGTGTAAAGAAGTGTAAATAGCATTTTAATCATTCTAAACAAATTGCGAGACGTAATTAAAGCTTTATATCAATACCAAGATTCAACTAACAGCTAAAGTGGATTTAAACTCAAGATAAAGTTTAAGCCTGACCGCAGCAATCGCGCACATAATAGTAAAAGTTCCTCGTTACAGCTTAGTTCCTGATTTAACGTCAAGGTACCCCTGAGATACGGGTAACTTAGAAGTGCCCAATTTAAGGCTAGATTACGGAGTTTCGTCGGGCACACCATGTTTCTATATCACACTGTTGATTCAATAATACTGACGGTCTTATCTTCATCCATAATGTTTACTTTCTGTCTATGTGTAAATTTTCTCATTTAATTTTACTATGAATAATTTTTCGTGCTCGCGAAAAGACAAGGTACGAGGATTTCTTTTGTCTGTACTGTGTCCGTGAGATTTTCTACAAAAATTTCTTCATCCGGTTGCACCTGGCCATCATTCGCTGCACGTCTTTGCCCGTTCCTCAAGTTGCGTGAGGGTGCTGTGCCTAGGCACACTAGTCGTATGTAACCCCCATGGCCGAGACAATCGTCGTCCTCAGCCTGCCAGTACGACTTGACCTGGCGCTTTCACCTCTCGAGGAAGATCTTCGCCATCACACCTGTGGTGTGTGTCTTGCAGTCTCCACTTCGTTTCTTTGTTAAACTGCCTAGGAATAATGTATTAGGGCTACAACTCGTTTGGTTTTTCTAATTTGTTGTTTAAATATTATATTGCAGACTGCATGTTCGAATTTATTATAAATTACTAGCAAACTCGGCGAACTCCGTTTCGCCACCAGATGGCTTCGTTTTATGTAACATTTCGTTTGGTGATCCCGCTTTTCTGTTGAAACTTTTCCTGAATTTTTGCTATAAACCTCACGGAGCCCGAGACCTTTCCAACGAATGCAAAACCGTGGAAATCGGTTCGTGCGTTCTGGAGTTATAGCCAGGAAGGAAAACCCGACTTATTTTTATATAGTAGATTGTTATTCGTTCGTAGCAATAATATCACTATTTACATTTCACATATAAAAAGTTTATACACTGGTTTAAGTTACATATCATCGGAATACAGTTTTCAAAGGATATTTTTCTATACACCACGCAAACACGAATACAGAATAGAATTTTTTAAATGTGAATAAAGTATTAATGTATGAGAAAAATAAAATGCCGACACATCTGCAATAAAAATATTTGCTTCTTGAAAGTTCTTGTTGTGAATTCATATTATAATTCTTGGAGCTGTGTGCTTATGTCTGCTCTTGAAAGGCGCCCTGTAGAAGGTAGGTAAAATAGGAAAGAAGTAAGATCGAACAATCATCACGAAACAGATTGAGCCCCAGACCTAAAAGCTTGTGCTACTGGTCGTTCATTAAAACTCTTAGAGACAGAAAAAAAACTGCAATGTCCCTGTCCACTGATTACAATTTTTCAAATAAATAAAACTCTTTGAGAAATCACAAAAGAACATTAAAAAAAAATCAGCAATTTCCCAATCCATCGTTTGCAATTTGTCATAAAATTATTCAACGCAGACTTAACCTGATGGTTTAAATTCCTTTCTGTGAAATTGTGTTGACCCTGGAAAGAGGCTGTTTGAGTCCAAAATGTCACTGGACAGATTTACATGGCATTTGCTATTGTATAGTATTTTCAATAGATGTTTAAATACCTGATATTTAAACATCTACTGAAATCAGTGAACTAGGTCATTAACCGTACGATGCGCCAACTCAGTCTGATTTTACAAATAAACACTACGTGTGATGTTCAGATTCGAGATTTAGCGGTAAATCGAATCTCGAATATCAAAACTGTACAGCTTGCTAGTTAGTGGACTGTAAAAAGTGTGTTTAAAATTTATATGTATTTAATGTTAGGAGTATCTGAATAGTATATGTAATGTATGTGTGAGCAAGCTGCACTAGATGACTAAATACGAGTATATGAGAGGGTGAGACGTAAGAACCTAACAACCCTACGGATCCCTAAGCCCTACAGACGTACCCTATCACATAAATAGTGAATATATATATAAGTACGGGATGTCTGCACCAAGAGACCTAAGGTAACAGACGGAGCCCTACGGGTAGGATCAAAGGTTCGAGGTGGTGGAATTATCTCAAAGCTATCGCGCAGGCTCACCACGATAATTAAGGGCTTGAAGTAGTCTTCGCTACTTTGAGAGGAAGCGAGAAATGAACAAGACAGAGCAATATTCAAATCTGATTTATTGATATAAAACAATATCTTAAATACTAATTACACCTATTCACACATACATGATATTTTCCTAGTGAGCTGTTGGTGTATCGCGCAACCTCAGCTGTTAAGATTGGAACACATATGAGCCGTGTCAGCAGATGGTCAATATTTAAATCAAATATAATTAAAATTGCTCTTCAGCTGCTAATATTTAGCACACACCGGATCCATGTCAGCAGTTTGTTGATGTTCAAATGATGAAATCTGAACAAAAGCCATATTGGATTATTGGAACTGTATAACAAATACGACAATTTTAGTTCGCACTAAGTCACCTCTCAATTTTATTTTGATGACGGTCGTACGTACAGTAACAAATACCTTACTAATTTTGGACACTATTCACGCAGATTCAAACTGAAGACCAGCCCCGCGTGCAATTGTCATAAAAGAACCTACCGAACGATGGTTCATTTACTTATTAACTGGCTGACTTTCGAAAGAGCCAGGTGCGATCTGGAGCTCAAGTTTAGCATGAGGGTATCCCAGACTGGGCTATCTCACATATCGCTGTTGGAAAAATTCTGCCACAGAATGATAAAATAGGTCACCTAAGGCCAGCGGGTACCAACTCAACTATAAATATCATGAGAATATTTTCGGAGAAGTCGCCCGGGCCTGTCGGGAGACACCAAGCCCACCAGAACTAGCCTCAGTAAATACAGTCCCTTTTAAGGAAAGGTGAGAAATGACATCCCGTTTAGCTTATTGGATGCGGATCTGCCTGATCGCGTGGTTGCTAGGGTATTATACAAGTGTGCAGTATATAGTATAGACTACGTCAGATAGTTATTTCATTTAATTAACAAAATCAAAATACGTTTATTCAATTTAGATGCATCTTAGCGCATGCTTATGAATGTCAAAAACGTTTACAAAATTCGCTAAAGAGCAAGACTACGCCATCTAACTAAAATCGACATCAGAATTTTTAAGACAAAAAATACCCTTTTATTGGTATAATCATTTAAATTAAGTGTTCAATTTATTTAATTACAAAATAAAAACTATTTTAATATAAATATAACATGAAAAAAAAACTTCTTCACTATAGTTGCACTAAAGCCAGGCCAAAACATTTATTACCTATATGACTAGGAATTTTATGTAAGCAAAATCACAAAATTATTATAATTCCTTACATTTTTTCTATTTAGCCCCAACCGGTAATAAAATTATCTTCGTCTAGGGCAAAGTTTTATTGTTATTTTACGATTGTTTGTTCAGAACTTGGTAACTTATACTTTATGGGATTAATTTCCTTCAAAACGGGGTATTCTCATTTAATATACAGCTAATTTCAAATGATGTATTCTATCGTTTTTAATATTACGGAACAATCATTTTTTAATGAAAGTGTCGTGGTCAGATAAAATTGATCGACTATTTCAGGAACTAAAAAATTAAAATTGTCCGCTAGTTCACAAACCCTCTTAATGTTTTGCTTGATACCAATTATAAATAAATATTATTGTCAATTTCATTCTGAAAATAACAAAACAGCATCATGTCTTAATAAAAACAAAAAACAACATTTTTTTAATATTATTTAAGATTTGAACTGTAGTTTTAATTAATATTAAATTAATTATATTTACTAATATTAGATATTATACTTGTATGTATGTAGTCTCATTGTTTTAAAAGAATTATTTCCTTGTGTTAAAATACAAGGAGCGTACTAACAATTACGGTCTCACATCGAGGAAGGAAACGTGCAATTTGGCCGCGTTCTAGAGTGTGAAAATGTCAAGTGAAATTTCTTAGCGTCATTTTTGTCCCACTTTTGTCCTTGTACGAGAAAACTGTGTGAACAAAATCAATATTTTATGAAGTTAAAATTTGTCTCAATGTATAAAAAATTCTTTATTCAGTTTACTTAGCGTATTCCATTTTTTGTATTTATTATTATTTTGTGTCTAATAACGCAGGAGCTAAAAGATCACGTGGCCGTTCAACAACCAGATGATCCGATAAGTGAAAGATTCATCGTCCTCAAAACTATACACTGTTATAAGAAAGGCGCTGGACAGAAACCGGTGGAAACAGGCTTTCCGATCCAGATGCTCCAATGCTGACCGCAACGCTTAGAGAAGACTGACTGAAGGAGATCATTTGTAATTACACTAATAAAGAATAAAGTTTCGTCTCGTCCCTTTTCATGTTTTCTGTATACCAGTGTGTATAAAGGCAATAGTTTGTCGTCGACATAGGTTAGACCATTTACCAAGGGTGATCCGAGGATTATTATTGAAGCTATTAGTATACCCTATTAATATAACCTAAGCTATTAATATAACCTTGTTTACGCGACCATACACAACTCTATATTTATTTTGTTAATACTGAAACACATTGAGTGAAAAAATTTAAATACAAGTAACAAAAACTTCAAACAAAACCTCACTAATTGACAGTTATCAACGGATATATTCGATTGACTGGGAGATATAGTTAAACCATTAATTATTTATGATTTTATGCGAAACGTAAAAAGCATAAATCCATCTGGATTTGATGTATCATATTCATTCAGGATTTGCAATTTGGACAGAGCAATATTTACACTTATATCTTTACGCAAGTAACCATATACCAAGGAATAATTGTTGTTACCCACAAAACAGGGACTCCCTAGTGTGATGCTAGCATTTTGTCACAACCATATTTCATGTTAAATGTTCATGAATAAAGTTTGCAAACCGTGAATTTTGCATGGGTCACGTGGACTAAGCTCTCAACGTATCGTCGCAAGCAACGCAGATCAACGCATCGGGAGGGATTTATATTCCTACAAAATTTAATTACTAACACAAGTAAATGTTTCTTCATATATACCCTTCGAAAAGCATTTGTTTTTATAAAATTTTATTTAAATCTTAAATAAAATAAAATAAAATTGTAATTGAAAGCCTTTTTACATATTGTTGCGAAGATGGGTGCACTGTTTCTAGATTTTTAAATTATTTAGATAACTTTTTAGCAGGCTGAAATGTGATTTCTAGCCGTTTCAGTGGAGGGACTATCACATATTATAAAATTGTAATTTGCATAATATAACCCTAGTTTTCATGACACTGAAATATTTTTTTCAGACAGTTTCAGAACATCAATAGTCGAGTGGTACAGCATTTAGGAATTCCGTCTTCAGGCGATTTCAGGACTATTTACACCCCTTTGATGAAGAAATACTCAGGTTATGTAAAAAAGTGTAAATATAAAAGTTTTAGATCTTTTTATTATCTACAACTTTGCCATTTGACTTTTTTCCATAGGACTTTTAGTTTTGCCAGAAATCGAGATAATCCGTTTTTTACCCATAAAAACTCACCCCCTCCCCTTCATCGCCCGTAAATTATTTTTCCATTAATTTTTATAATATTCTTCTCCTTTTCCAATGGTTTTATCATACTATTATTTTTTTGGTTTCAAAAATTATCCATCCATCCATCTATTATATTCTTTGGCTAACAATTATTATATGTTTATTAATTATTTCATTGTTTACACTAACTTTCACGTCTAAAATATCTTTGAGGTAATGATTTAACTCTAACGACCTATTTAAAATCTATTATGTTATTTTTAAGACGTTCTGTCGGTATTTAGGGAGCCATAAACTGAATTTGTGGCACATCAAATGCGGTGGGCATCGATTAAAGTGTATTTTGATTGCCTGCGTGTAATTTAGACTTGTATGGGCTATTAAAGCTTTAATGACTTCGATGGCCGTGCTTGAAATATCGTAATTGTTTTCGTAATGTTTAGGCAATGAATAGATTCTGGTGTACTATTTCCTGGAATAATTTAAAGAATTTAAGTGACGACATTAAAACAAAAGACAAAAGGGTGCGTGTACTTATTTACGCGCGTAAGAAGTATACTTCTTTGGTATTGTTAAACATAGTTTTTGATTGCATGCAAATAATTAATTACAATTAAATAATCAAAGACTGGATAAGGAGTCATTATAGTCAATAAAGTTCAGTTTACATTTGTAACATTAAATAAATAAATATTTATTATTATTGTCTTACATTAAGTGTAACATAAATTGTATTATTATTCGAATGTTTTTTTTTAAATTATGTCCAATGCCGTAGCATCTTCCGTGGGCAACCTCATTCTGTTAATTTTGTGTCACGCTGCGCGCGCATCGTAAAATTTCACCCTCATAAATTTTTCATAACGCGCCTAAAGAAGTATAACTTCAATAAGCAAGGAGGTTACTTACGCCTTCTTCTTCTTCCGTCACCCCACGACCGACTGATAAGTGATATAGAAAGTGGTATATTAGTGCACTGACTTCGAACCTACGACCTTAGGATGAAAATTGCATGCTGATCCAGTATACCACGTATTAAGTTTGTTTGCGTAATATAAACCAACTTTAGCTCTGAACGTATGTTTGGATTTGAATTTTCAGTCAGAGATCCCGATCCCGCTAAGGCTTTTTCAGAATATTGTTTGTAAATTATTGTTTGTATATTATTTAAGTTCTATAGAAAATCAATATATATTATGACTATGTACGGTAACAGAGTTAGTCAACAATCAGCCATAGTTACTTCTAATTATGGTGATTATCGAAATATCTAGACCTCTAGAAACCTGTTAAAACTATAACTAATATATATGTAACTGTTTGGATATATAGTATCAGGATCAAATCATCTTTAGTAGAAAAATATAAACTTGATTCTTGTTTCAATGCGAATGATGTGTTTCCCTATCTTTTACACATTAGCCAGATTTCCTACAGACATAAATTAAAATAAATAAAATCTACCTCTTCTGTATCTATAAATATATATATTCTTATAAATTACTTATGTAAAGGAAAATTGAAATTAATTTTCTTAATGCTTTTCTATTTTACAATGGAACAATACGAAAAGAATCTGGGCAAAGGAACGGATTGAGTTCTAATGAACTCTTTTGTAATAACGCCTTAGCGGAGTTATTAAATTTTAGCTGACATTAATTGCCTTGACAACTAATCATTACCGAAGTTTTTAAAGATAAGTTTTCGCGTTTTAAATTAAAGTATATTCTCTTATCAAGGCTCACCTCAAATTCATATTGTTCTCGCGGCGTGTCTTGTTGAAAGAAATAAAAACGTATATTTATACATCATACATATATTATTTATGTTACAGCAGTGGTTTTAGCGAGCGCCTCTCATCACTCAGGTCGTAGGTACGATCCCCGGTTGTGCCCCAATAGATTCTGTCTATGTGTGAATACAACACTTGCTCATACAGTGAAGGAAAACAATGCGATGAAATCATGTCTTAGACCCAAAAAGTCGACGGTGCATGTCAGGCTCAGAAGGCTGATCACCTAGTCAAGTATTGGAAAAAACAAATACGATACAGATACAGAAATCTGAGGCGGAGACCTAAAAGTGTTGCTCTGGATTTTTTAATGATACAATTAAAATTGCGTATTTTGCGCCTTTTGAGAATGTTTATAACATTGTTACTAGATACATAGATTTTTCTTTATTATTTCAGTGTGGAAAAATAATAATAATATATAATAATTAAGCCTTTATTGCTGATACCCAGCAAAATATGTAAACATTTGTTTTAGTTTCATAACCTAACTTATCTTAATCTAATACATCAGAAAATCAAAACAAATTTAAAAAGTTTGGTTCCTGTGGCAGTGTACCTTTAGCGCTGGCAGCATTTCCTCGCTGTATTGCGATACATATTCGTTGAGCCAGGAAAGTACCAGCTCTGAGGTCACCGGTACTATCTACCAACCGCCAACTTAAATCTTTAATAAGAGCCTGTGCACTTGAACCCCACGGTCCAAGAATCTCTACTCCAAAGGTAACAAAATCGAACTTGGAGAAAAGCCTTTTTTTGTTTTATGTAATAGGAGGAAAACGGGCAGGAGGCTCACCTGATTTTAAGTGATACCGCCGCCCATGGACACTCACAATGCTCGGCTCGGCTCGCAAGTGCGTTGCCGGCCTTTCAAGAATTGCTACGCTCTTTTCTTGAAGGACCCTAAGTCATATTTGTGCCGTTTATTATTTTTTTTCTGCTCTGCTTGTCCGAAGAACGTGAGACGAGGCAAACGTGTCCACACAAGCAGCATCCCATACTAAAGCCCGTCCTATTTTTCAATCACTATATATTTTACTAATTTTAATTTAACATAAATACTGAACAGTTTTTCTATTTTAAAATAAACACCCACAAAACTATTTTAAAGGACAAGTTAAAGTTTAAACAAGATTCGAAATTGTTAAAATAACTTTTGGTGCAGCGTTTTCACCTCAATACAAACACTGAATAAAAGGAATTTAAATTTTAATTTAAATCGCAGACTTAATGCATTAAGAATTTTAAATCAGTTCCTCACTGAAATAGTCGACAAAGCAAACATCTGTCGAGATGGGTTTTTTTCGCGGTTTTATTTTTAATTACTTCCGTAGACGCGACACTGGATCCGTTTAAATAAACAAAACACGCTGGGGAAATACGGTTTTATAATTAGAGACGATTTGCAGTTTGAATATTTGATACTAGATATTTGTGAATAATATTCAGTATGGGCTCGGCGGAAATATGTATTGTCTATGATAATTATAATTAACCAGTAGCGCTAGAACTCTATATATAGATTGTATCTGTTTATGTGACTGATATATCACGATTTCGATTTCCTCACCATATTGTGATGTTGATATGAAATTACACGCTTAAAAACTAATAATAATGTAACTACCAAAGCCTGTTGAAACGACACAATTCTCTCGCCAGCCGGATTGAGTATATTGAATACATTATACATTTAACAAACGATCGAACATTTTTTAAATTTCGAATAAACTTCGAAACCCACGCCTGTAGCTATTTGTTTTGTGGTACAAATGTAAATACTATTTTTAAATAACGTTCGATGTTTCTTGTTTCACTGACCAAGGTTTTGGGTATTTACTCAAATTCTATAACACTTTAAATTTCGAATGCATGAAATTATTTAACTTTAAGCGTATTTCATAGAATTCTTTTTTTTAAATTGACTGTACTTTTTAAGATAAGATTTAGATAAGCTATTTTTATAAGGAATGGTATTGGCATTTCAGTTATGTGTCGGGAGCTACAGTAGACGCAAAATGTAAGTGGGAAGGAATTCAGCGAAAATAGAATGTAATACTCCTTGTATAAAATAGTGAAAAAGATATAATAAATATAATACAAATTATAAAAAAACAACGTTTTGATATATGTACTTAAAATCCTAACTTTTAATACATTTTGGCTTCATCTCCCGCGTAAATTTTCAGTCTCTGAGCATTTTTTTACTAAAATGTGAGGTCACGCATTCTATACTGTCAATGTATTGATGTTTTCAAACCATTTTTTCATGAAGTTTGATTATTTTCGTATAAGACCTTAAGATAATAGAAATAAAAACTTTATTATGAATAAGAGCATTAGTCCCCAGTCAGAATTTGACTTCTTTCTTTCCACATTTTGCTCTGACTAAGGTTTTTCTTATATTACATAGTAGTAAACTATTCAAGGGAAACGGCAACAGAACACGTCTTGGTCTTCAAGATGTTTTTTTACTGGTTACGCCATAACATTGTAGGTTATGTGAAACGTTGGTACTTTCAACACAGCGCCATCTGTTAGAATTGTGACTGTCAAATAATAAACAAATATTATTCAATAAAATATAGCGGGTATAAATTGAGATGTAAGCTATCCTATCTTTTCAGTTAGATCAAACTGCAGACGGTGTGAAATTTGATTGAAAGTTTAGGAGTCCATAGCGGACAAACAACGTGACTCGTTATATATATTAAGATTTTTCCTCTGCTATGCTAAACCATTTTTTATATTAATCTTGTTAATTCTTTTCCATCAGATAAGTCATTTTTGAGATATTTTCACAGTTTATCTTTTTTTAAATACTTTTCATTTTATATTAAACGTCAACGACACTAAAAATCTACTATTCTCAGAAATTTGACTTATGGATATTTAAAATAATAAATTCTACCTAAAACTCATATTTTAATTTGACAGTTTCACTTTGAGTCTGGGTTCAAAAGATTTTGCGTAATTAATTAGTTGAGTGTTTTGACCTCATTGATTAATTGACTTCTTATAAGTGAATACGTTCATTAAAGTTTAAGATTAGTCTTTTCATTGTCTAGACTTATCAGTTGACCAAATTTACTACATACTGAGTAGATTCTAAGGGTGACTGCAGACTTAATATGGTGTTGTATAATTAATATTACTTTTAAATTGAGACTTTTACTTAGAAAACAGCATTTTACTTTGTGAAAGGAGCTGCCCGTTTAAGTATTTCCGAACCAATTAAACCTAGGGTCCTAAAGAAAGGAGCGTACCAAATCTTATCCGGCGAGGCACTTGCGAACCTTCTGGCAGTAAGAATGTCCGTTTACTTCCTGATATCAAAAAAATGTTTTATTTCGTAACAAACAAAAATAACAGAGTGATTCCGGAGACTTTCTAATGCGCCCTTGTTGGAACTACTCGACGAAGTTTTAGTGGGCATTGCTCACCCAATCTCTGAATAGCAGCAATTCCTACTTACCCCTGCTCCCGAAAGTAGCATATATATTTGATATCTAATGCGCAAATTCAACTCAGATATAAAATATATTATATATCATATAGATTGATAAAAATATAATTGATTGGTATAAAGCAAGGACCATTTTAAAATTGTTCATTTCATAGAACAATTGATAAACATCTGGACGATTTATGATCCCAAGTTTATTTTCATGTTTTAAATTATTTAAAGAAAAAACTTTTTGATCCGATTGAAGTTATGTATTATTATAAATTTACAATTATTTAACATAATTTTAAATTTATCCGACGTTTCGCGTGCTTTACAGCGTGCGTAGTCACCGTGACCAAAAAAAAAGTTTTTTCTTTAAATGTGTAAAGGTTATGTCAATCAAACAATATTATAAATTATTGTTAATTATCCCGCTTGTTCTTAAGACCCTTACATGTTTTAATGATAATGGTTTAAGAAAACGGTTCCATGTGTCTTCATGTCCAACGCGATGTTTGCCGTGAATAACAAGTACAATCGCTTTCGCCTGTGTTAAGGATTATACTTTTATGTACCACAATGTAATACGAAAATAAATAATGATGTATTAGAAGTTGAGAGAGAAGTTAGAGATGGGCAGGGCACGTAGCCCGTTATACAGATGACAGATCTAAAACAATAACCGAATGGACTGGTCCAAAAGAAAAAGTAACAAGGGCAGACCAATAGAGCAATGGGCTGAAAGGATCGAAAGGGTAGCTGGAAAACATTGGATGACGATGGCAAAAAATAAAATAGGGTGGAAAATTTTGGACAGAGTATCTTAGAGTAGTAAATTTTGTATTTATATCTATTTTTGTTAAATGTATGTCAATAAGATAAAGGCTTATTATTATTATACTTTTAAAAATAACATAAAGTCTTCTTTCACTAAAATACCCTAGCTACGATATTTAAGGTACTGTTCCTTCATGTCCCATAACTTTGGGACGCCCTGTATACCACCAATCTAAGCCAATTTAACAAACTAAGATTGTTGATTGTCCGCGATTTAATGTAAATCTTTTCTTGTATATATATATTGAAGAACTTTAGAACATTGAATTTAATAATGTTCTGAAATTCAATGCGCATTCTGTAACCTAGCTTGAGCACTTTCTCTCTTCATCTGTATTTTTTTTTTTACATGTACCCTTAGTTTTATTTTTCCTTACAAGGGTTGCCTGGAGATCGCTTGTTAGCGATAAGTACCAATATGTAATGCATAATAGTGTTAATAAGCAAAACTTCCATTATGCATTAACTTTTCAAATACCTGTCTCGTTTAATAGGTTTAACAGTTAATATTTAAATAGTTTGAGTGTGCTCTTTGTGTGTCTACATACACCTTTATCCAACCCCTACTCACATGTCATTCACATTCTAACAAGCATTCTCTTATCACAAGGGCACATCGTTGTGGTACTTTAATCATGGACAAGTGAAAAATACCCGCGATTTGTAAACGTCATGACGTGGGAACTTTTTTATCCTTTAAAACTTAAGGCTTTTATTGAAGGATAAGAAAACATTTCAATGCTGTTACTATAGTTATATCAAAGTATATTTGATCTTTATCTAATATATAAAATTCTCGCGTCGCGGTGTATGTGGTTAAACTCCTCCGAAACGGCTTGACCGATTCTCATGAAATTTTGGGTCATATTGGGTATGTCTGAGAATCGGCACAACATCTATTTGTCATCCCCCTAAATGTAAAATGTAGTTCCCTAATTTTTTTTATTTTTTTAAGACACAGCATTAAAAATACACACAACCCCTAATTTTCACCCCTCTAAGATCAACCCCTATTTATTATTATAAATGATATACATCCAGCCGGATCAACTAGTAGTATATAAAATTATATATGAGTCTACCTCGCGTTCGGTCTTGTGCCTCGTAATTGACCTCGTCCTATACTTTGTTATATATGGTTTTTTTTGTTAATTTTAGAAGTTTTAGAAAAAAAATAAAAAAAAGTTGAATATTTGTTTATAACAAATTGGTAAGTTAATAAACAATAGAATTGTTGATTAAAAAAAAATTTTTTTCTGTTACTTTATAGAGGACTGTCAATTATGATTTTTAGAAAAAAAAAATTTCTTAACTAATTATTTAAACAATAGAAAATTAAAAAAAACGATTATAAACAATTAAAAATTGTTATTAAGGAAAAAATTTTTTTTTAAAAATCATAAAATTTTTAATGTAATAAAGTTGTGTTAAATTTTTTTTTTAAAATATTGATTTAATCAATTTGTTTAAAAAAAAATTATCAACAAATGGCGGGAATTTTTTTTTTGCAAATCAATAAATATCTTGTATTAATAAAAAAACGATTATATGATGATTTAGAAAAAAAAAAATTTTTTTAACAACATTACATGGATTTTTAAGTTTTTGTTTAAGTAAAAAAATTGTTATAAACAAAGTAAAAATATTTTTTAACTTTTATGGCACGATCTTGTTAAGTATGTATGTAAGAAAGGCTCTACGAAGCGAAATATTTTTACGATCATTATTTAAACATTTTTTTTCACTTACAATTATTAAGACGGTCGTTCGAGAAAATTTCGTTAGTTAACAATTATTTAACTTGTTGAAAAATTAATTTTAAGTAAAATTTTCAACGGAAATAAATTAATTATAGTGTTCAGAACACACCATAATTTTTTCAAATTTAAAAAAAATATTCAATACCTTAAATAAATTAATTAATGTGCCGTAGTCGCTTTTGACGTCACGTGCGAATCCTAAAAATTTCACCCGCAGACCTATTTTCAGCGTTAAATTAAAATTATAAATAATGGAGATAGAGTTCCGGGAGTTAAGAGTTTTTTATTGAAATTTCTTAAATATTAATAGTTTATTAAATATTGGCAAAAAACTAAATGCCATTTTTTTTCATCTTTAATTGTCTATAACTTTTGCAATTTTTTATGTGCTAATACACGCTTTTAGCACATTTTTCTAGACGTCATTCCGGATCCAATGAGCTATCGCACATAATTTTAAGAGCAGTATCTCTATTTTGTTCCATTTTCAACTTGTCGACTAGACTAGTTGTGGATAACTAGATTACATTGTAACGATTTTTTAAGTTAAATAGTCTTAGTGCATCTAATCAAACACAAGTTGTATAACCTTAAGTGTGCGTGAATGTATGGGTATGTGAATGAGTGTGCGTATGTATTTGAGTTGTTATAAGCGTGCTGTCTGTGTTAGTTTTGGAACCCCAGAGAATACAAATAGGAGAAGTACTCAATAAGTATATCGATTTATTTCTCTTCATAATATTAGTGTAGAAAATAAAAAAATGGTATTGTTGAATAATGGCCGTTACTTCTGCAGTTTTAAGTTAGTTCTACGATTATAGTTATTCCATGAAAGTGTTACAAATTATGTATGTATTTTATATTCCTATCAAAGATGTATGAAATAAGGATAATGGCCGTAGAAAGAACATAAGACCTTTCACTTAACAAAACTCTGACATATTGACGGTGATTTCTTAAATTTTGTCCCGGCTCCGGCAAATGTATCAAATTTAACAAATTATTCGCATGAAAACAATTCTTTAGTATTTTACCGAATGTGTGTTTTATGTTTTCAATTTGTAGCTATTTTGATATAAATCAGCAGCATCTTAATAATCTATTTTGTTATTAGCGTTGTCTGTATGTCAAATGGTTGGTCTAGAAGCTTGAGCGGGCGACTTATATCCTCGATGTCGTAGGTAACCGCCTGTGCTTGGAACCAGTGGAATTTTCTGTCTATGTGTGCATTTTACACTCGCTTATACGGTGAAAAAACATAACGTAAGGAAACTTGCATGCCTTAACCATAAGACACGAAGGCTTACCCTGCTCGCCTTTAAAAAATTGAGGTCAAGAAGAGCCACAGGTTTTTTAAATATTATTTGTCAAATTTTCGTCGTTTTTGAAATTGAACAAAATAGTTGAAAATTAATATTAGTATAATTTATTTTCCATTCAGTTTTAAGCTTATAATAAGAAAGATCTTTGTTGTATTTTACATTCACAAATGTCTAATGCAGACAAACAATGAATCGTGCTCCTCGCTCAGCTACAGTATTATCCCTTATTAACTAGTAGGTAATAATTATCTATCATAGAACGTAGCTTTTCGAAATATTTTAATTTTAAAATGATATTCCTACTTGTGAGTTTTACAGGCAACAGTCATTTCAATTTACAACTCCCTGGAACAAAATACTTGCTCTGAACATAAAATCACAGTTAAAATACCTAGTTGAATAATGTTGTTCTATCACGAAAACACACAGGCACAGAAGCGCCACCTACTATTTCCAATTTATTAAATAGGTATTGACCATTTCTACGTACCTCAGGTAAGTTAAGTTAACTGATGTAACTGTAATAATGATAGCTGCTTATGGGAGAGTAAACAGCTTCGTTACGTAACGCGTTACGGTGCCAGTCTCCCTAGCTTCCACGCATACTCTCTCTCACTCTAACCCACAGCGCTAGCCGTATTTCGGACAGACGCTATCCCTTCTCTGTACTCAGTGTTTAGTGTGTGTACCAGAAGGGACGGTTTGGTAAAATAATAAGCCCTGAGTCCATACCTCGTGTCGATATATCCTTAACAAGAAGAAAGGCACACAATTGTCAACCGTAAGAATATGAAGAAATTATATTAGTTAGGAATAATAAGAGAGTTAGTTAGACAGTTAACCTACTGATACCTTGCCTTCACAAAACGCAGAAAACAATCACTACAAAATAATAAATTGAGGACGTAATTATTAACAAATGTAATTTAACTGATATGTTTGTTAGAGACAAAATTTACCGTTTATAATACACATAGTTTATTAATTAAACACACATTATAATTACACATCAGACTATAGGTTGTGTCTCAGGCGTGACGGACGTAAATATCAAACATAGACAATCACTAGGGGTGTGCATATTCATTACATATTAAATAGTGATGTTACAACATTATCAAAAAGGTATTAATAAAAATAAAAATTTTCTAACATAATGCTAGTGCAACAAAGCAGTGACGGCGTCAAAAAATCTCACGATCGGCCGAGTAAAAATATTTTAGATTACCCTCATCAAAGTTTAATCAACTAAAATTATGTATTTTGAAGAGTGTGCGTTAGACATTTACTGTTGACAGCGAGCATATAACCTCAAACTATCACCGATTTTGAAAGTGATTGTAAAAATATGACGAATGAGGCAAAAGATAATGCTCAGAATGTTACGGAATTAAAAAGTTCAACTAAGATTAGTTCAAGCTATCATTCATTTGTCTGGCGTCGCGAGACGCACACATTTTTTTTGAAATCCTTTTCATTGTCTACATATGTTTTAACTGCTTTATTTTGCCCCTTTCCTTATAAGTAATTGTGTTCTCACAGTGCTTGCCAGACAAAGATCGCTTGAAAGCGATATGGCCGCCAGTTATTAAATTATTTTATTGTATTTCTTGCAACGAAGTGTAAGAAATTAGTTCTAGTCTAATTTACAATACTAGAGACAGCGCTTACATTGTTTGTCTGTTTTTGGTTCAATAATATTTGTAAAAAGATAAATTTCATATTGTCAAACATTAATACGGTCAGCCAATATTTTTGGTTATAAATTATAATACGGGTAAAGTAAACGAAAGTGTTAAAACCAACATAATCACTCATTGGCTCGTTCAATTACTCTGTTTACGTAAGTTAACGATTTTAAACAAGCTTTCATATTTTTCATTAAACATTTATATAGAATGCCTTTTACATGGTGAATAAATGTATTGTGAAAGTCAAAAGTCAAAAATCATTTATTCATATAGGTAACATAAGGTACGTCAAAAAAGAAATATACATTAAAGGCTTCTAATTTTACTTTTACAGCGAGTTCTCAAATCAAGGGCGTAGAACGGAAGAGAAGAACTGGCAGTAAACTCTCCGCCACTCTTTTTAATCGCCAAGTTTTTTTTACACAACGCTTGTAAGGAGCTGCAACCATTACACCATGTTCCAGATGACATCTTATGTAATAAATAATAATAAAAAAAAAACAAAGATTTTTCCTCTATCTTAGAAATCTGATATCCTCCCAATGAGTCATGGAACAATCTTCTAAATCTTTTCATCAGGGTCTGTCTGCGCTGACATAAAGGTTATCTCAGCGCCGATTTTAAACTTTAAACACAAATTTCTCATTAGAAAGAATTACACAGCCCCAAAGTTACTGTATGGTGTGCAATATCGGCGAAGAAAATCGTCGAGCTATTTTTCTTCGAGAATGACCGAGGTGCAACGGTTACAGTGACAAGCGAGCGGTAAATTGACATGATTCATAATTTTTTGTACCACAGCTGAAAGAAGGGGATATTGACATGTCAGGTGTATGGTTTCAGCAAGATGGGGCTACAGCCCTCACAGCTAGGGTCTCCATGGACACATTAAAAGCGTTTTTTCGGGGAAACAAAAAAAAACACAAGCCGCTTTGGGGACATATTATGGCCACTCAGATCTCCCGACTTAACCGCAGCTGACTCTTTTATGGGGTTATCTCAAAGCAAGAGTTTATGATAGGGCTTGCGGATTTTGAGCGGTTGAAGACTAAAATAACGACAGAAGTGAGAGCCATAATGATGTGATGTCTTACGGCGTGTGTCTGCAAATTCGCTAGTCCGCTTTAATGAGTGCATTAACCGTGATGGAAGCCATCTTGTCGGTGTAATATTCCGTACATAAAATCCGCACTAATACTATATAATTTACTGCAATTATAATTTACAAATATAATTTATTTTTTTTATAAATATTGTAAGTTTAAAATCGGCGTTGAGACACCCTATATTATGTTGTCGGTTTCTGGAGTAAAATACAATTCAGTGATTTTATTCAATTTGCATTTGGAATTTTCAAAGCCATACATACACAAAGGGCGTCGCGAAATAGAGGATCGAATATTTAAATTGTCAAATATTATTTTTTGTTTTATTTACTTACTTGCTTTTTATTCACTATGTTTTATTTATTGTACAGTTCACGTACCTACTTCTATTGGCGCCCTCCCTTCCAATGACAGTTAGCTGGCGACATCATTGTCTGAGAAATGTTCTTTACGTCATAAAGTCTATAGTTGCATACTTTCCTGGATTACGATTACGGATTACGGTTAGAAAATCTATTCTCTAACGTAAACTGATAAAATAATGTTCACCGGTTATTTTATAATATACTTTCAAATCATCAAAGCGTCATATTTTATTAGGTAACAAATCATATTAGTATAAATTTGGATCAAGCGTGTCCTGCTGATATGAACAAATAATATACGTGATAGACAAGAAAGAGGACATAAGCTAAAACTAGTTTTGACATGTGTCAATGTCACGCTTTGACGTACGTCAGTACTGATAATTATCTACCGAATTTCATTCGTTCAAAGTGTTTTAATATATTTATTATGTAATGTGAAAAAAGATTAGGTTAAAAAATAGTTTTGCGGAAGTTTATAAAAGAATCCACGATGAAGGTGAAACACAAGCTGGGTTATAGATCTGTCAGTTTGAGTGACGACTGACAATGACATGCAACATATCGTGTGTAAACGAATCTAGAAGCTTTACATATCTGTAGCGTGTTACAGATACGGAATTAGATGTTATGTGATTATTTATATATCCATTAAGTATTTCACACAGTAAATAATAATCTTCTTAATAGATGTTTTCTTTAACTCCGGGACAGCATTTAAATGGTTTAATTTTTTTAAAGTACTAGCTGACCTGGCAAACATCGCTTTGCCATGTACGAGTATATCGTTTGTAATAAAAAATAAGGGCTGATTGAGAGATGAGATGAGATGAGAGGGGTGAAAATTAGGGGTTGTATGTACTTTTTAATGCTGTATCATAAAACTAAAATTTATTTAAAAATTAAAAAAAAAAATTAGGGGTAGACTACCTTTAACATTTAGGGGGATGAAAAATAGATGTTGTCCGATTGTCAGACATAGCCAATATGCACACAAAATTTCATGAGAATCGGTCAAGCCGTTTCGGATGAGTTTAAACTACAAACACCGCGACACGAGAATTTTATATATTAGATTTAAAAACTTAAAGTGTAAAGAGCTTTTAAACCATTATTTCTGTATGAAGTTATAGTTATGAATATTTGGCACAGCTTAATTGAAACTTTAGATACGGTTTATATGTACCTTAGTTTTTTTATTTGGATTTTGCTCTAAATAAATAAAATTTAAAATATACCTCCGAGGTATTTTAAATACATATTCATTTTACCACAAATATCATGTTTGTATTAAGTCCATCACCACTATTTATAGTCTGTTAAAATAAACCATAAAACAGCTATATCGATGCTACGATGATATTATAAAATGAATTTAATAGTTCAAAAGTTGAAATGCGAACATTATTAATACGGGATATCGTAAAGCTTTAACGGTTCGCACTGAATAATGTCAGTAATCGTACCTCGAGGCTTTGAAAAGAAAATTATTTCCAGAAATGCTTTGACCCTCCTAATGACGTCATTTGCCTTTATCATTTTCATCTGTATAGAGGATGAGTCGTCATCGCTGTCTATTTCCTATAATAATGGCAGCCAGCCAAATAGGTTCGCTTCTGTTTTAGGATGAGAGATGACTCACGTTTTACGCCCTAATTTTTAAGGGCTTATATGGCAGACATACTTTCGTGATTAGACTAGAAAGTATATCCAAACACTGGGCTTTGTAAATTATCTTAAAAATATAGTTAAATAGAGGCAGGAATCATCGTATATCCACGGCACATCAGGAGGTTATATGACTTAAAATATATATAAAAAATGTACTTTAAAATTACTGCTAATACTGCTTTATATGGCTTTAAATAAATAGTTTTTTATTTAAAATTTTAAGAACACCTAGTTCTTAACAGATTTTTGTTCTTAACAGTTCTTAACAGTTGATTGTAGTGACATCTACAATCTGCGCCTACAAACAGTACAAAGATCGTGCTGACTAGGCAATTCCAAGCGCTAAATATACGACTTTTAGAATTTGGTCACTGGGGTCTTCAGGCCTGCCAGTTGCTGGCCTGGTCCCTTTAGGTTGGATGAAGAGCGTAACGTCCTTTCTTAATAATTTCCCAAAGATGTGGTTATCTCTCAGACTATGCTCTCTGTTAGAGCTGCTTAATTTTATCTTATGGCGTCCGATAATTATTCGGACTGTAATGAAAACACTGGAATAAAATTAGTTAACTGTTTTTCAGTAATAGCTTTTTAATGACAATTCGTCATATTAGGGTGCGAACAGATTATGTAACATATTATATAACTTGTGTTTTATAACACGTCCACATTATGTAACCTTGTTATTCAACATTATAACATAAAACAATACTGTACACATTAGAATAACAATGCAATATAACAATGTTATATAACCATTTTAAATAACAAAAGAAAATCAAAAAAACCTAGATGCTGGGTTCGTCCTAGTATACATATCAATAACATGTTATTATAACATGTTTTATAACATTCAGTGTCCACATTATCTGAAACATGTTGTATAACATGTTATGTTATATAGTCTGTACGCACCTTTAGATAAGTTTCGTTAATTCAAATCGTTATATTTGATAAGTCCAGTGCACGGTGACGACGTTTGGTTTGATTGGTCTTTTATTTATGGGACAGAAGGCAAACGAGGAGGGTTTGAATAAAGTTACAATCGCCGCCGATGAACACCTGCAATGCTAGGGTATATTGCCAAACTTTCAGGAATTTCTTTCTTTATTTCTTATGCACTGTAAGATGCCGGTTATCCTCGGCTTTATGTCTGATGGTTTTTTCTTTGAGCTTTTTTTATCTTATATATTAATATATCATTCTACGAATATATATTATGTAATAATTTATATTATTAAGTAGATTTTTATTAGTAAATGCCGCTTTATCAGTCTACGTAGGATTTTTTTCTGTCTCAACTCCGTTATGCATTATTACATTTTGTAAACTTACTAAGCCTTGTAAGCCTAGTACATTTTGCTTACTCAAGCTTTCTTAGTTTTATAAGCGTGGCGATTTCCTAAAACGCTGGAGTAACTCTCTCTTCAACTGTTACTTTGCATTCATACAATTCATACCAATTATCTAAATCATGGGAGTTACACCCAGACAGTATAGCTAGACGTAGGCACTATTTTCAACTTACATTGCATTAATTCGTTACATAGCAATTAACAGTTCATTATTTCGCTTTTATTCCATTGCTGTAAGTGGTTAATATAGAGAAAAACTAAAATCCTATATTATTTAAAGCACCTCGATGAACCAGGAACCGTACAGCTACTATGCCATCATCCAGATTAAACTGATTCGTAGTATGATATGAGCATTGGCAAACTTGGGGAAATAACTTTGTTTTATTCAATCTGGATTCAGTTAATATAATGATATCTACCTCAATTTCCAAACTGCTCAAAGTAGATTGTCGAAGTTTCTATCTCTGCTTCTTATATTTTGTTTTACATATAATGTCACTATTTTAGGGTTAGCCATCAGTTTCATCTATATCATGAATTGTTGTGAGTGAATGCATAATAAATTTTGGAAAAATAAATATTATATTCTTTTCTATGACCACAATAAATGTAAATCGGTTAATTGGTAGGTGTTGGTAGTTTAGTATGAAATGCCATAAAAGTTTGTGAAAGTAGTCTTGAGTATCATTGCACTTTGAATAAAACGTGAAAGAGAGAGAGAGAACATAAATGAATGTTGCAGTGATAACTTTAACCCGAGTGAAGGATACAGGTGTCAGCTATTACTGCTGTAGTACCAGCTTCCCAATTAAGTATTTCTGAACCAATTCGATTTGGGGTTATTCAAGCAAAGTGCGCACCGATTCTTGCGGGCTTTCTAGCAGTGTTCCATCTGCTGCCTTATTACTTATCATCAGGCGAACTTTCTCTGCCAATTACATCCTTTCTATGAAAAAAACAGGGGTTCTATAAACTACTTAGATCTGGGCCTCAGATTTCTGTATCTGTTTCAGGATCATTTGTCAATCTAATAAGAAATTAGGTGATTAGTCTCGTTTCTGCCTGCTTGACACACGCCGGTCAACTTTTTTGGTCTAAGGCAAGCCGATTTCCTCACGATATTTTCCTTCACCGTTCGAGTGAATGTTAAATGCGCAAATGTACAGAAAGTCCATCGGTACACAGCCGGGGATCGAACTTACGACCTCAAGGATGAGAGGCGCACCGTGAAGCCACTAGGCCAACACTGCTAAAACAATATATACCTACTGGAAATCATAGTCTAGTAGTTACAGTTCTCTTGTTTAAGTCAAAGTGTTGAAATTGTGTAAGTTGTTATATAGCATGTGTACTTTGCGACTAACAGAGATAAATATATAGAAAGCTTCAGTGTCCATACACGGGCTATACTGCAATCATCTGGACGCAACCTACACTGACCTAAATTACAGTATATCAATAAAAGATTAAAGTTTTATCACCGGTAAAACAAAACACGTCACAGAAACAGTAATCCACCGGGCCACCGCACAAACAATACGATCGTTAATGCTCCGCTTTTACACACGCTGTATAAAACCCCTTAATACTATAGTAATTAGGCATGTTTTTCTGTACGTTGTGGTTTTCATACGAGGTTTATGTATTCTGCGCTGGTCTCTGAAGGGCCTGATATATTGCAGCTGCCAGGTGGACACGAGCAAGGTTTAAAGTAGGGTTTATATTAAAACGTAAAATTACGTGTATCAACCGTGGCTTTGCCGTGGTAGAACCCGGTATTCCGAGTAAAACAATTAATGTTACGGCCAGCAGATGGATTAATGACAGACAGAAAGATGTGTCTTTAAACTTTAATCAGATTCTTAAGCAAGCTATATTATCAAAAAAACGTGCGTGTACTTATGTACACGCGTAAGTAGTTATATTTTTTTGGCGTAACAGGATAAAAATATTTTCTAAAATTTGACACTTACAATAGAAAAAACTAAAATGTTGACTATAGCTTACTTCAGGGTGTCGGTTTTTTGTGACGGTGTGCGCGCGCATCGTAAAAATTAACTCTCATCATTTTTCTCTAACGCGCCAAAAGAAGTATACCTTCAAAAAATATTTATTATACGTGTACCTAAAGCTTTAATCCATTTATAGATTCCTGGGAACAATTGTGAACAGCCCTCGAGAACTTTCTGGAATGAAGTTGTACTTAGTAGTGTGTGGATCCTTATCGCACAATTCTAGAATGTTCGTGCCTTGATCTAAGACGGCCTGAACAATTGTTTTAGGTTCCTGAAAACCAGAGTAACTTTACGTAAATTGCAGTTTCTTGTATGTGATAGAGTCTATTTTGACATCACAGTTCAGCCAGCTAAAAACGTCACCAGAAAAATCATTCCTAACAATACATTTCTAGGGAACATTACGATATAAAAACATGCAAGATGCTAGGATGCAATACATTGAACAGTTTTTAAATCAATAACTGAAATTATTCACTACATTTTATTCAGTGAAAATAACAAAACACAATCATATAAAAGCATACTTAAGGCTTTAAATATCGAAATTTAAAATTCGAATATTGAATTTCTTTGAACGAAAAAATTGAACTGATTTAACATCTATTACTTTGATTTACCATCCACTCTACCGTTTGCCTCTACTCGTATAAACCTTTGTGCATATTCTCGTTCAAAAATGCTTTTATAAAATTTCAATAAAATTCAGATTTAATTTCTACAATTCTTTTTTACACCTAAAAATTGTAACAAAATTTAAATTGGTGTTTGAGAAAAAAGACGGAGTGAACACGTCTACGGCTTTCAGTTTAATAACTTAGTTACATATTTAATAAACATTATTAAAGTCATTAAGTTGAATTTGTTTGTGATGTAATTTACTCGTACCTACAATGAAGGATACTATATTGAGGAAAATATCAAGAACAAAGATGTTCTGATACATCTTAAGCGCGCCATAGACGGACCGCATCTTGCAGCCGATACAGACTGCTCTAAGCGGTCGCCACACGGCGATCTGCAGTTTCCATACTAAATTCATAATCGCAATACACGGACCGATCGAGCAGTTCCTGGGCAAACCGCACGTTGCAGTCAATACCGACTGCAACATGCGTCAGTCTATGGCCCGCTTTACGCAGAACGCTGTCTTGCCTATAAAGAAAAATGCTTAGAATTATCTCCGTCATGTCCCTTTTGGGGATAAAGTGAAAATCCATTTTTCGTTACAGTTTAAATATTGAAATGGATACTCTTAACAAAACATTTGATCAATGTAAAAGAACAGTTCTAACAAAATGCAAACGTTTTTGTTCCAGGTGTCAAGTTACAGTTTTTAATTTGTGCCGCTCTCGCACCGGGGACACAGTGATGCCGTCATTCGATTAATAAACGATAATTTAATTAAGTCACATAACAAAGTTAAAGTCAAAGTTAACAAATAATATAAAAATCCGTAATATTTAGATAGCCTAGCTTGTAGTTGAAGACTCCCACGAGTGGCAGGTCATCTGACTCATTACAAAGTATTAAGCGTCGACATACTGTTTTTTTATGTAATACGAGGTAAATGGGCAGGAGGCTCATCTGATGTTAAGTGATAGTGTTTAGTGTCCGCCCATGGACAATCACATTGTCAGAAGGCTCGTAAGTGCGTTGCCGGCCCATTAAGAATTGGTTACACAAATGCGTTTACAAGCGTGTGAGTGCATGTGAGTGAACGAGTGTGTGTGTGGGTGCATGTGAGTGGGCAAATGTGTAAAGCTGCGTATAAATTAAGCGCGGCAGCCGCGCGAGCCAATGTTCGACCAGAGTTGACCTTCATTTGCCGCGGGAGCCAATATGAAGATATAAATTTAGTTGGACGTGACTGCCGCGCGCGGCAGGCGATCGATCACAAACAGACCGCGGCAGATAGTCAGACCAGTTCCCTCTTGTAAACCTGCGAGTATGGACGCGCGTGGTCGGGCGGCTGCCGCTTTCATTGTGATTCACCATCTTATTTGTAAAAAAATAAAAGAAAATTAAATATAATTATTTATTTAATTTTTCAAATGTAAACTGAACTTTATTGACTATAATGACTCCTTTTCCAGTCTTTGATTATTTAATTGTAATTAATTATATGCATGCAATCAAAAACTATTTTTAATAATGCCAGAGAAGTATAACTTCTTACGCGCGTACATAAGTACACGCACCCTTTTTTACGTATTCGCCGCGCGAGCCAAATCACCAAAACTATAACCGTCCCAACTGCGCGCGAGCCAACGACTGAAGCTCCTTTGATGCGGTCTCAAAAACCGACAGCAAGCGGTTCGACCCGCGGCACGTTCGAGCGCGGCAATGTTCGAGTCGCCGCGCGCGGCGACCCCGTCTACATAGAGCGCGGCCGCCGCGCGCGCCAATGTTCGATGGTTTGCCGCGCTTAATGTATACGCAGCTTAACTAATTAAGTTATTACAAATAATATTTTTGTGAAAGTTCTTATACCATTGTTGGTGTTTATAAATTATATCAACTAATGTTTTTTTGTTCTTGTATCAGTTGCTATTGTCATTATTTGTCACAGAGCTCGTAAATTCCAACGTCAAAGTCAGTTAATATTTGTGGTTTATTCGATTTGCTAATATTACTAGATCTACAAATTAACAGATAATAAAATAAATAAAATAAAATTATTTAAACTTTATGTGAAATACTTTTCCAAAATTAATTGACATTAAACTAATTTCATCGACAAGTGGGACCTTCCCTAAACGTAGTCTTCTCTCGCGCCTTTACTAGTCATCCATTTTAACATGACACCTGTGCTTTGTAGCCCTTGGCAGGCTGCCGACACTGTTTTTAGTGTTACAGTTAACGTACTTTTGCTCACTGTGATGAAATTTATATACGGACTGGCCACAAATAGATTGACCGTTTTATCACTAATCGGTTAACGCTAGAACGTTTTGGTTAATTTCGGTCCTACATTAATGAATTAGGGTTTAAAATACAGGCTGTTGTTTTTTTATTTTGATCTTATAATTATTTTAGAACAATGTTGGCCTAGTGGCTTCAGCGTGTGACCCTCATCCCTGAGGTCTTAGGTTCGATTTCCCGGCTGTGCAAACTCAAACTCAAACTTTATGTCTGTGTTTGTATTAAACATTTGCTCGAACGGTGACTAGTCGACAGCGTGTGTCATTCATAACGCCTTTTTCCTGAAGGGGAAGGCAGATACCACGGATCACTTGCCACGGTCCTTACTTACCTCTCTCACATTGTCCACTTTCATGACGTGCATGCTCGTTGGTTATGGGTACTTTTAACTTGTCCCTTCTCTAATACCTCCTAGATGTACCTACCCAACCTGAGTTCACCACCAAGGGTTGCCTTGTATGTCCTACTTGTTAATTTCCTTCATCTCTTCTCATTCATCCGTTCTACATGGCCAAACCACCTAAGCTTTCTCTTTCATATCCTTGTAAATACGTCTTCATTTAAAGTCTGCCTTCTGTGCCTGTATGTGTGTTTTTTACTAAAACTGGAATTCAAACCGCGCTAGGTTCCATTCTGTGCTATAGAGGTGCCACTAAGACACAGATACCCAATATATATACTGGTCTAATGTAATAGGATTCGGAACGAATAACCCATGTAAAATTTTCAATACTATGGTAAGGTTCATAAGCGACCCGACCGCTGTAAAGGTAGTCATAAAAATCATTAATTTGTGGGTCCCCTGGGGACCAGGAGATATAGCTAGGGCTGTCGACTATAGACAATATTCTAATTAAATACTTCCGCTACGAACATGATTATAAGTAAAAGTAGTAGAAACGGAAAATGTATCCCTCTATAATTTTATTCAGACTGTCAGACTCTTTCTGTTTCTTGGCATCGCAAATTACCCTGGCCTTCACCGTCACACATATACCGTAGGTTCAACGAACCCGAGTTCTTGGAGAACACTTGGGTTACTTACCAACCCCCGCAAGACTTTAAGTATATAGTAGGCCAAGCCCCAAGAAAAAAGATGTTACCTTGTTGGTCAAAACAAAAAAAACACACACACTACGCATTTATATATCTTTCATGATGGACAACCCTAGATAAGGTTCACTCAGGCATGACCGCAATATCAGAATTAAACCTTCAACGTTACACTTGACATTGCTTTCTGCGAGTGTGAAGTGCTAATGGAACATGTTATTGGATAATTTGAGTGAGAAAATCCCCATTACAACTTATGGGGTGCTTACAGTATCAAATTAATAGCTATACTGACCGGATGTTTACATGAGTTAGCGAATTATTTGTAACTTATAAGTTATCTTACAGCTAATGTACACATTATTAAACAAAGCACTTAGACAATATACAAAGCTAAAACCGATTGGTCTAGAGGTTAGTACCCCTGACTGTGAATCAATGAGTCCCAGGTTCAATCCCCAGCTGAGACGAACATCGATGTGTTGAGCATTTGGTGTTGTGCTTAGGTCTTGGGTGTTTAAATATGTATTTAAATGTCTATCTATCTATAATATGTATGTATATCCGTTGCCTAGTACCCATAACACAAACTTCACCAGCTTAGCATGGGACTAGGTCAATTTGTGTGAATTGTGAATCTTGAATCTAAACAATATATTATATGAATCAGAAAACATTACTGTACATACTGTCACAACCCTTTTGTCATAAATAAAGTTTTTATTATATTATTATTATTATTTATAGACAAAAAGAAAGAAAATAAAAGAATATCATGTGAACCACTAACACACGACTACTATTTTCTAAATGTACCTTCAGCAGCAGTATACATTTTTATGAGGTGTCAAAGTTTTTTTTTCATTGGATGTTAAGTGATACCGCTGACGGACTGACATTTGTTCGCTCTTTTCTTAAAGGACCCTAAGTCGAATTAGTTCGGCAATACATCTGTGGGCAGCTGGTGCTACATAGTGGTGGTACGCGACAAAAACTGCCTTAAAAAACGCTCAGTTGTGAAACGACGGACGTTGAGGCGATGCGGGTAGAATTTTGTTTTGACGTCCAATTATGAAACTTGTGTACTTGATTTGAAGATTCAGAAAAATAAGCATATATGTGTAAGAGTTTATTAGTGGCTGGGCGATTTTAAATCACTTAACCTCCTTCTTGCCAATGCCAGTACCCATTTTTTCTCATACAAGAAAGTTCAAAAATTATAACGCGTCTCAGGGCCGATTTTAAACATTAAATATTAAATTTTTTTTAAAAATTTAGATGGTTGTAGTCTTCTGGTTTGATTTTTTGGAGTTTTTGGATCTTAAGTCTAGGGCCAAAGTTGTTGAAGACTTGAATGGTGGAGGCTCAAAGAGGCAGCATGTTTTGTAACTGATCGTCGTGGATGCTCCGCGACCGCAGCGGCGCGGCGACGCGGTCGATGGTTTCAATCGATTTCGCGGGCGAATCAGTAAACATCCTGTCTGAACTTCTACCCACGACTCAAGTAGCTGTATGCTAGGGGCGTCACTTAAACGGCAGTTCTCAAAGCGATTACAAAACTCAACGTTTCACTCAACGAAAACTCGTTGCAAAATTAGACCACTGCGACATAGCATTAATGGTAATATGTAATGATACGTAATATTGTTGACTTAATTTTGTACAATACTAGTAAATAGCTTAAACTAAGGTAATGTTTATTAACAGTATTAATGTTCCATAATGTTTTGACACTATGTTCGTGTGTCCGAGATACCGTACTTGCATTGCAGTTTACTTCACTTTAGGCGTCTTGTTCCTGTTTTATCAAGAAGTTAGATTGCTTCAGCACTCACGTGGCTCTATTAAGGCTTTTTAAGCGAACTAAGTCAAACCGTTTCACCGTATTTAGGACGGTATCCACATTAAGCTCCTTGTGGATACTTTACATTTGAATATACCACGGTGCATTGACAATTTCTCCTAGTACTTTGTTCTGGAACCGTTGTATTATAGTGTACTACTTGCCTATAACTAAGACAAAAAAAATCACACATAAATCTCTCTCCAACTGATCGATATAGGGATGTAAAAATCCTACTAAATTCGACTACAATCCGGTAAAAAATTGTTTTATTAAATATACTGTAATAATCTTTTTACGAAGCACGTGGTAATATACATTTTAAAAGTATTTTACCTATCATATTTTTAATCGCTAAGCCACTATGTTTAGGTCCTTTCTTTATATAACTACTATAAAACCATTTTGAGTCAAAAATTCGTTTAAACATTTTGTTTTAGATTATATCTGTTTGTATTGAAACAGCGTTTGCGTTTCAACTAGAGCTATTCTAATAAAAACTGTTGTTAAATATCCATTAAGAACCAATTGTTAGGTACTTAGTCATTTTCTAATTATAAAGCATAAAGCATCTAAAGCTGAATATAAAGGAAAACCTGACTACAAACCCAGCCTTAGGCCTAGCGGCTCGGGCACCTTTTCTTTTAAGTACGCCATTAACATACACTCGAACTCACACAGCGGTTTTCGCTTTGCCGGCCGCTGTGTGAGTTCGAAAAGTGAGTTACAGAATCGCAGGGCAGTAAAGGAAAACTTATACTTATGCCAAAAAGACTTATCACCCACTATACTATTAATAAAAGAAAATACTCACGTTTGATACAGAAATCTGAGCCCAAGAAGTCAGGCAGGACTATAAACCGATGTCTAGAAACAGTAAATTCAGACTATGAATATTTTATCTACCGAATAGCTATGAAATAAATCAATGTTTCAATAATTACAACACGCTTAAACCACATAAAACCAACTGGGTAAGTTAAGATTTGCATATAATATCTGAATTTGGCCATTCGTAGTCCGAACACTCAATCTGTATTTTATCTTTGTTAAAATACAATGCACGTACACGTAGTTTTACCGAACATTGTTATATTCTAAATATTTATGTAGCGTTTTGGAATTTTAATCTATGGAAGCAGCACATTTTGTCTATGTAAAGAAGAAAAAAAAAATGACGTGTAAAGAACATTGCAATATTGTAATTGTATTGAATAGTGATATTTTTCTGTGAGTACATCAAAATTTTGGTTGATCGGGCTTGATCTGGATAGTTCAGGAATAAATTATACATTCCAATTGGTTATAATAGTTGTACTATTCACAATATAAAAACGATCTAATTGTAGATGCAAACCATTCACGAATACACACACACACACAAAAAAATCATCAAAATCGGCCCAGCCGTTTATTATGCAGACGATTTATATATGGAAATATTGAATGTCAATAATTACACTATAATCTTGTTTTATTCTTACCTTTTAACTTAGCTCCAGTGGGTAATTATGTAATTTTTAATTTCCTGTTACAAACGAACTTCCAAGTGTCCAAGTGTGTGTAATAAAATGTCTCATTACATACAATAATAGCATGTATACTATTATTAATCTAATATATAAAATTCTCGTGTCACAGTTTTCGTTGCCATACTCCTCCGAAACGGCTTGACCGATTTTGATGAAATTTTTTGTGCTTATCCGGTATCTATGAGAATCGGCCAACATCTATTTTTCATCCCCCTAAATGTTAGGGGTAGTCCACCCCTAAATTTTTTTTTATTTTTTAGACAAAATTTTTAATTTCTATTTTTTTATGATACAACATACAAAAATACATACAATCCTCAATTTTCACCCCTCTCCGATCAACCCCTATTTTTTATTATAAATGATATACATGGCAAAACGATCAGCGTTTCGAACGAACGTTTGCCCGGTCAGCTAATAAAGATATGAACGTTAATATTGTTAGTATTACCTTTGGAAGTGATCAAATAATATGTGAAATGTGATAAAAATAGCAATATTGATCAAATATTTGTATTACGAGTAACAGAATTAGAAATATTACATTCAATAATATTTTCTTCACTTTTATCTGAAACTTAAGTAACTATACAACACAAATGATCAATTAAATAACGATTTAAATAATTTGCAGCGGTCGTGGTCAACGATTTTTTTTTATATTCGATAATGTTTTAATAATTTCTTTTATTAACAAATATACAATGGAAAGTACACTTTATTATTACGGTACTGGAAAATATGAATGGTTTAACTGTATTAATGGTATATTAATTACAAATATAAATAATATTATTACTATAAATACTAATTATTTATTTGCATAATATGGTACAAAATGTTATTGTGGTACGATCTACAAACCTTCGCCAAAATATGTCTTAAAATAAATTTTACATAAAAGTTAAGTCCATTATGAGTCATAATATAATTATAGTAAATTATTTGTAGTGATAAATCACATTATTAAAATATATTATTATGTCATCAAATAATAATTAAAAGAATAATATTTTTTTTTTCCAAAAGAAGCACATAAAGTAGATTTTTGAAAACTCCAGTAGGAAGATCTTTTTTTACTTTTTGGTAATAAACCATGTGTCTGAAATACATTATATGTATTAATTTTATAAAAATTGATGAGGGTGATGCAAAATATTTACGCACCGCCGATCGACACATTTTTTGTTAGTCATAGTTGAGCTTCTTTCGGGTTACGTATTCTCGTGCATCTAGCAATTTTATTTGGATAACACACATGTACTTTTTGTTAATTATAGACACGTCCACTATTTAAAATTGTATAGTGAGTGTTTAGTGCGTGTTTAAGAACTATTGTGAGGCAAGGTATCAATTATCATCAGTCTAACCTCTTTTTGTGCCCATACTAACACTAATCCAAATCCTTACGGCTGATTATATATGTGTGCCTATTTTCCTGTAAGGAGACATTGACGAGGTATGTACTCAGGACTTATTATTTTAATATGAATTGTGTATCGACGGCCACCGAACCGTTCTTTGTGGTACACCATGATTTCTTCTTTCCTATACAATTCCAGATGAATTTTTGGCACAGCCAATTTCTCTCCCTGTCTACTTCGACAGTCTATTCACGTTGAATTAAAAATATTTTTTGTGAACGAAGTATCACGTGAAATTGCTTTGTTAAAATGCTTTTGTTAGTTCATGTAATTTTCCTATCATAGACACTGGAGATAAAAGAATTAAAAGCAAAGTTATCTACATAACTGGACCTACGTGATCTGAGTAGGAATGTGAGTCCCACTTAGTGCTGAGTGCAATTAGTTTTAATACTTATTAACGCGACTGAAGTAACTCAGTGAATCTACAGATAAGAATAAACGCTGAATTATGAGGAATCTTTGTGCTATAATACCTTTGATAGCGAAGTGCTGGAGTATTTAATAAAGTATATATAAGTGACTTTTGAGTTTGTATCTTATATAACTTATGTATTAAGTTAATTAAACATAACCTACCATTTTTGTCGGCTAACATGGGAGGTATTAGACAATAGTCACTATTTTGTGAGGTAAACATACTTTAGTGCAAAAAACTGAACACTATATTTAACTTAACATAATTCGAAAATGGGAAAACTTGTCTTATAGCCCGGAGACAATTGGTGAAACATATTTTTAATCATAGAAAATTCTAGTGCTGAATTCCAATATACTTGATGATAAAATGCACAACGAGTCTTCCATCTAAAATATATAAAATATATATATGTACATTTATTGATATACGTACTTAAAAGGTCCTATTTAAAATATAATTAAATTTAACAAAACCAAATGACAAGTTAAAATGTAGTCAGGTAGTCTCACCACTCATATGTTTTAAATAACAGGTGGCAAACGAACAGCCCTGCGATTCTGTAACTCTCTGAAAAGGTGGGAGCTTGTAGTTTATTGTTTATCAGAATGCCAAGTCATAAAATTACTGATTCACGACTGATTTGAAAGCGACCGCCGATGCGAAAACCGCTGTGTGAGATCGAAAAGTGAGTTACAGAATCGCAGGGCTAGAGGCTCATGTTAAGGAATACCGCCCATAGACACTCGCATTGCAAGAGGGCTCGCAGGTGCTATGCGGCCTTTTAATAATTGGTAACTCTTTCTTGAAAGACCCTAAGCTGAATTGTTTCCGAAATACTTCAGTGGGCAGCTGGTTCCACATATTGGTGGTCCGCGGCAAAAACTGCCTTGAAAAACGCTCAGTTGTGGAACGACGGACGTCGATGTGATACGGGTGGAATTTCATATTCTGCCATAACGTCCGATAATAAAACTCAGCTGCAGGTATTAAGCCGAACATTCCTCAACACCTCAGTTTTTTAGCCTGCAAGACGCCTAATGCTAGGTGTATATTGAAACTGTACTGCCTAAATTCTTCAATATATGTCAATAAAATCAAAGTACAAAGTATATAAGATATACAAAGCGTAACATCGAGAATCCTTGAATAATTTAAGATTTGAGTGAGCGATCAAAATTTATTGCCCTGCATGCGGGAACTTCCATAGCAAATTTATCTTGTCGCATTGCGTATTGTGTTATTAAATAATAGATAGCTGCGTAGAATATTAGCAAAAATTTACTTAACACAAAATCTTAATGAACGTCTTTAAGATTGTTGAAACCTGAAGATATCTCTTATGAATTATATCCCTAAGTAATAAAGGTATCCAATTTTTGTAATTTAAAAATAAACAATTTTATTAAAAAAAAATCCGCACAAAGACTAATAACACTTCGGTAGACACTCTATTAAGGGAAGACACTCTGTTCTTGTGTACTATTTTTTCCACTCTCCACTGTTAAGCAGACGCACGTGCATTCACACTAATTCGCTGATTCGAATGGTTTTGTCCTTTTCAACCTAGGGTGACAAGAACGAGTACGTGCAAGTGTTGGTGGAGCTTTTGTTCGTGGACTCTTTTTGATTTTCGTGATGATGTTCTCTTTTACACTCGTCGTCGTTGCGAATGTAAGGAGCAAATAAATACTTTACCCCTAAATTAAAAAAAATAACTAACTTGTTATTTAGTAATTAATTGTTAAAAATTTGTTATAATTTTCTTTTCAATAATTTTGAAGTATTTTTATTATTACTTTGTAGGTAAAGAAAATTGTAAACAAAAAATATATCACTTACTTTTATTCATTCTCAACATCGGTTTTTTAATAAGACAAAAGAACTGTATCATAATTATATGGCCAGACAACATTTGCCATGTTATTTGGTATGTATATAAATTTAGTATGTTTACTAGGGACTGTCTCATAAAATGTGTAGATTGAATAATATTAGGTCGTTTCTAAGTATCATAGTTAAGTTTATCCTTGTGTCTGACTAAACCAAATTCATTTTCAGTTTTCAACAAATGTCAAATTGTAATTGAAAGCAATTGAATTATTTATTTTATCATATTGAGTGTTAGTAACTCAAAACTTATAATCTAAGAACACTATGCCTTTAAAAATCAAATCACATTTCTTGATAGTAAGTAGCAACCTTTGAGAAGGTGATTAAAAATATGATTGGCATGGTGAAGCTATTTTCTTAATATAGCGCGGTGCTAGGTGCTGGTACCTACTCACAGCCGTGTTTGATTTTAGGTACAAAAATATACTTTTTCTAATTACCAATAAAATATCATTGTATAAAATATAGGATAGGAGTTCAAATAATAAAAACGTACCAGTGAAAATCATTTAATTGTGGTTAAAAATATAATGAATTCATTTAAAACAACGATATGGACAAACATACATCGATACTAACAATCACTCGCTGTGTTTATTTATAACTAATTTGCAAATTAGTTGCAAATGAAATAATAATCCAATAATTATTATAATTCGATTACTACTTATATATTGTGCCAGCGACGACTTTATTTGCAAGAATTCTTTGGTTTTGTCTCGGGTAAACAAATATTAAAAATAAGTCCGTTAATTTCGAAACATCGAATTTTCCAAATGGCCTGAAAAGTAAGACTACTCTATCCTTTGGGCTGGTCTGGTGTCACTAACTGGCGTCAATTTTTTTTGGGTTACAGTGCAAGTCACGCAAATCGCAATGTGTCAATTTGACATAATGACACGACATGAAAGTAATTTATTGTTAAAAAACTATTTTTTTACATCATTGTTATAGAAATATATTTTTTTAATAAAATAAATTGACATGAACAAATATCCATAAAATATTAAGTGTCAACTATTAATTACTGTCAAATGTCAAATTGACTGCAATGCGTGACGTTTCGATTCAACTTTTCGAAATTACATTTCGTTACCCGTATCATTCATAAGGTTATTTCTTAGTGGAGTATACGTAAAGCGTAGAGAAGAAATTTTTAATATCACATAAAACATTTGTTAAGTTGATATTCACTTGATAAGACAGCACTAACAAAGAAAGATGCAGTATCTTATTAATTATATAACCAATAACCATCGAATGTTTCTTTAAACAAAAGATTTCTAGGTTTAGTTCTAATATTATTCTTAAATAATTGAGGAATAAACAAACTCAGTCTAATAATTATCTACCTCTTATATTCAATATACAATAATTGTTCCCTAACTAGAAGACACGAAAAAGGCACCGCATTTCATATTTCTTTAGTATAAATAAATTTCTAGAACCTATTTAAACGATAAGTAATATATTTGTTATGTTTTAAGCAAACTCTAAAAACAAGACTTTTTTTATATTATTAAAATCATTTTGTATAGACTAGATAGACGTAGATAGTTTTGATTAGTTATACAAAATGATTTGAACAAACAAAGTCCTCCAACATGAAATATTAACTGGTAATTAATTCATCAAACGAGTTACTATTTATAATAGCAATTAACATTTGTAATAACAATATGACCTACATTTAACAAGTTAATTAAATCGTGTTGATAAAATAGATAGTATCCACAAACTACAAAGTACTGGAAGCAAATAGAGTTGGCAACAGTAAAGAATCTAATGTGAAAGTTGCAGCATAACAGAACTTTTCCGTGTCTTCAGTTTGAGAACAACACAATAGGAAAGTTTCAATTAATATCACAGTTGTATTTAAAAGTAGGACAATAAGTTCTACACGATCTAGAAACAGTAAGTCCTCGATACATCCGAACACTGGCCGATATCTTGATGTCACCCGAAATAATATTGCGCATTGGAATAGCGATATAAACTCCTCGTATTAGGATCTGTTTCTGTTTGCACTTGAACTCTTGGGAGAGTTTTGACCGCAACTCCACGACCTAATGTGCCATGTGGCATAGTTCTTAGGGGCATTTCAATAGGGAATTCTGAGACCTGTCCATACATGTTACTGCTTACGTGTGGATACGTGTTAGGTACCGGACGACCGACGTACCTATTGATTTTTGGACTGAGGGCTACGTTGGTGATTTGGATGTCTTGCTTCATTGAATCGGTCATATCGATTGGTCCAGATAGACTGGTTATATTAATGTCATTGTCTACTTCTGATATGCTGTCGTTGAAGCCGTTGGGGATGTCAGTTGTAGCTGACACGTCTGGGCCTTTGGGCTGATCTGCGTTTTGTTTATGAATGATGCAGCGTATTACACCAATGATTCCGCATAGTAAAACAATGGCAGCTACTCCACCGATTATGTATAAGTACATAATGTCGAATTCACTTGCTGAAAAGGTACAAAAGTGATTAATTTTAATGGAAAAAGTTATTAAAATGGAAAGATCACATTTTTGTGTGTTTAGTCTGTCTACACCTCTTTAGGTCTGGACCTCAGATTTTTGAATCTGTTTCATGATCATTTTTCAATCTAATAAGCAGGTAGGTGATTAGCCTCGTGTGCCTGACACACGCCGTCGACTTTTTGTGTCTAAGACATGTCAATTTCCTCACGATGTTTTCCTTCACCGTTCGAGCGAATGTTAAATGCGCACATAGAAAGAAAGTCCATTGGTGCACAGCCGGGGATTGAACCTACGACCTCAGGGATGAGAGTCCTACGCTGAAGCCTAGTGGCTAGTGGCTAGTGGACAATACTGCTCAGTTACACGTACATTTTATTGACTAAATACTACGCAATCTCAAACATTACTGTCTAACTATTTGTAATAAAATAACAAACAGAAACGCAGCAATTCTCCAGTCTATTACGATATTCAATTATGTTGAAATTCAATGAAATCTTCATCAAAGCGGGATTTCAAATAGATAGACTTTTTCGGAGATACGGCGTAAGGTAAACGATTTTATTAAAGCCATTAAAGCTATAAATAAGGTAAACATTTACGGGCAATTTGTTAAAAGTAAACAAAAATCCTATAAATTCAAGTCGAACGCTTTTTGGGTTACTTTGTAAATTTAACCGGCACGTTTGCGGTTCCACTTGGGACCAGTTTCATCATTTTATCCCTAACATCGAGGCACGTAAATCTATATTACTTGTATCGATTAACAACTTTGCGTATTTGGGATAGAACCCCTATAACTTTGACAATCTGTTTGTGATATCTTTAGCCGTTAGCGATAAAAATATATTTGCACATTCTTGTTAGTTTGTAGTGCATGTATTAAATATTTTTAGGATGCATTAAAAACTGAATGGCATCGCTTAAATACGAGTTTTTCTTATTAATATTATTCATAGACGCTTATTAAAATAATATTATCAAGATCTAGAACATATACGAGGTTAAAGTCCAAAGCTTGCTGAACGGATGTTGCTAGATGAGGGCATTTTTTTAAATAAATTCATGTTTTATTTATTTATATTTTTTTGCAAGTGTTTTTATCATAACGATTCATTCATATTGTGTATTATTTTGATATTCAAAATCAAAATAGATTCTTGGCTAGCCTTTTGAATTGAAACATGCTTAATGAAATTTCATAAGCTAATTTAATAAACGTCATGACATACTATTATTAGTCAAATGTTGTCCAGGGGGTGATGGGGATGGTTCGTCTCTGGTGATGTTAATAGAGTGCGGCCTCTGCGGTGGAACTGCTGCAACAGCGGGCGCTGGAGGCACAGCTGATTCTCCCCACCATCTATCTCCAGGTTCATCTGTTGACAAACAACAAATACAATTCAATATTACTATATTATATTTAATACAAACAATATAGATATTTCAAATACAATTGTTCATTAATAATTTTCGTTTCAAACATAGAGAAGAAAATAACTTTATTAAAACGCGCTGTCATAACTACGCAATTTAATATCCTCAACAGCGAGATTAACAAAAAGTAATTATTTTGTTTTATTAAAAGCAGTGTCGATATAAAAAAGTTGTTTACGTAATAAAGATATTTTAATTCAAACTATAATCAAACATTATATTCAATTATTATGAATAGAAAGCTCTGTTTATTTTATTAATTCCAAAGAAAACTGTAGCTCTCTTATACCGGAGAAAATGATTTTTCTAAGAGCATTGAGATTTGATCCCTTAATCCATTTGCACGCAGACGTAATCCTGAGGAGGTAAGCAAGGAAATCAATAAGACTACTGAAACAAATTATGAGAGGATTAAAGCGAGTTTTGAAAATATAAGCTTCTATCGACTTGTTAGAGTAAAATATTTATATGAGGAATTTTAATATTGAAGGATTAAATTGTGTGAATGTTTCCCTTAAAGATTTGAATAACCATGGCTACAAATGAGGTACTTTTCATTGTCCACTAAACTCAACTCAAAATAAGTTAGTTCATATAGGTAACCAAGTACACTTATGAACGTCAACAGAAAAGATGTTAAATTAATTCTTAATTTACATTTACTACCGGTTCGCAAGTCAAGGGCGTAGAGTGGGCAAGAAGAACTGGCAAGTAACCGTTTTGAGTCATAAAAATTAAAGAAAACACTTTTTTAACGGATTTTAAAATAATACATAGCTTCGTATTATTTTAAACTTATAATTATTTTACATAATTTCAAATTTTCCTGAAGTTTCGCTTGCTTTTCAGTATGCGTGGTCACAAACAGCTGTAGAAAAAGTTGTATTATCTGTATTTATTTCCCCGGAGTAGATATCGACTAAAAGGTGGAGGGTTTTTGCAGAAATGACTCACGGTGTCCTCTATTTTCGCGGATTGTTTATCTTGAGATTTTAATTTGGATATTATTAATATACCTGGGATCTAATAATATGTAAATTAAAATGTCAAGATAACGTCGGGAATAATTTAAAGTTGTGTAAGATAATTATAAGTTTGTTACAAAGCTTCAATGCGTTAAAAAAGTGTTTTCTTTAAATGTGTAAAAGTTATGTTAATAAAATACAATACTCATATAAATTAGTTTGTTTGCTCCAGGCAAATCAATCCACCGTTTTATTATATGATAAAAGTCTTGTTACTATTACTATATATACTTAATTCAAACCGTCGAAGGAAGTCAACAAAAATATTAAATTCTTCGTTGGAATCTCATTCGTCGATAGTTTTTCGGGATGCTCGTATCGATAAGGGAATCTCGGAAACCTCGCCCTAGAGTGTTGTTAAGCAAATGGAGTTCGCTTTTTACTCATACATCATTGGCAGACTTGTTATTTGTAGTCTATTCAAAACTGGTTATGTCTTCTCTAAATCATATTGAAAAACACAACCGTTTTAAAATAAGTACCTACTATTTGGTTTTATGACACATGGTTTGCGTAATCCTAAATAAATTACCTGACATGCCCCCCAGATATCTTTAAATATAATTCTACTGAACGTGTATACGTCACTGAACTCCTCTTAAACGACTGGACCGATTTGAATGATATTTTTTGTATCCATTTGGTTGGCGCCCTGGATGGCGTAGCCTTACAAAACAGCCCGGCAGAGGGCGCTGCTGTTGGTACTTTCATACTTTGTTTTTTGTTTTGTTTTTTTTTTTTGTTTTTCGCTTGAAATATCATACAGCGCAACGTCAGGTCCGCAAGTATAGTATAAATACCTTATAATTTAAATATATTTGAATGCTTTAAACAGATAGATAGATAGATCTATATTTTTTTTCAATATAAATGTTAATTCATCTGAGAATAGGTTACATATATGTAATTAAATTTGTAGGGTCTTGAAGTTGGAGCAAACAATTTAAGCTTGCATTGGAAATAAGACAGTAACATACATATATTAAGACAGTTCATAATGTCTCGAAAAAGCTAAGAGTAACGTAAAAACTTTTGCTTTTCAACTTGCCTTAGACTACTGGACTTTGGACTGGAACAACTTTTTGATAGAAACAACATTGAATCTACAAAGCAGAAACACCTACTTTAACTGTTACTGTCGTACGAATATGGTTGTAAACTTACCTTCTTATTCATTAAAACATTATTTGTCCTACAATTAAATAGACTTTACTGTATTGTCGCCACTGAGTAAACCCAGAATTTGATAGAAGGCGAGAATAATATTATACAATACTAGCTGACCGGGCAAACGTCGTTTTGCCATCTATATCATTTATAATAAAAAATAGGGGTTGATCGTAGAAGGGTGAAAATTGAGGATTGTATGTATTTTTGTATGTTGTATCATAAAAAAATAGAAATTAAAAACTTTGTCTAAAAAATTAAAAAAAAATTTAGGGGTGGACTACCCCTAACATTTAGGGGGATGAAAAATAGATGTTGGCCGATTCTCATAGATACCGGATAAGCACAAAAAATTTCATCAAAATCGGTCAAGCCGTTTCGGAGGAGTATGGCAACGAAAACTGTGACACGAGAATTTTATATATTAGTTAACGTTATGATAATATTGTTTTTTATAGAACAGTGGGCAAACTGGCAGGCACCTGATGTTCAGTGACACCGCCTATGGACACTCTCAATACCAGAGGACTCGCGAGTGCGTTGCCGGCCTTTTAAGGATTGGTTCGCTCTTTTCTTGAAGGACCCTTCAGTGGGCAGCAGGTAAGTTTTGTATAGATATTCTGAGATATATTTATTTCTTTACAGATTGTAAAACATTATACATTATAGAATGTATAATTAAATGAAATATTCTCTGCAATAAAAAATGGGTTCTAGCAATGAAAAAGTTAAATAGAAGCTAGAGAAGTCTGAATCTTTTGTATTCTTTATTAAAATTTGGCGTTTATAAGCTTAATCAAAAGCAATGTTCAAGATTACTAAAACGATAATTTGCGTTTAAAATTGAAATGTATGAGCGTGACAGCTTATTTTATTTAATTGTTTTTACTTCTCTGTAATTATTAGATATACGCCTAAATTTCTCGGAGTTTAAGCGGAGCTAATCTTTACTTTAATATGTAAGAAAAATATAAATAATATTTACATTAATACAAACTGCATGGATAGAGGGGATTACCCATGTATAAAGAACGTATTTTTACGATTGCGCGAGCATAAAATATAGTATGCAAATCTTAAGTAACACAGAATATTGTTTGCTCAAGTTTTCTGTAATCCTTGTGTTGTAAATGTAAAATTCAGCTTTTATTTGAAAACATTAAATAAAACGGTTTTGTTTATATAATCTTTACTTTTATTATACATATTACTTATATTATATAAAATAAAATAAATCAGTGGCGCTACAACCTCCTTAGGTCTTGGCCTCAGATTTTTGAATTTGTTTCATGATAGTTTTTAAATCTAATAGGCAAGTAAGATGATCAGCCTCCAGTGACTGACACACGCCGTCGACTTTTTGGGTCTAAGACATGTCGGTTTCCTCACGATGTTTTTCTTCACCGTTCGAGCAAATGTTAAATACACACATAGAAAGAAAGTCCATTGGTGCACGGGTGGGGATCGAACCTACGACGTCAGGTATGAGAGTCGCACGCTGAAGCTACTAGGCCAACACTGCTCTACTTATATATATACTAACCACTGAAACCATATTTATTTGTTGAATGTTATTGTCAAATAATATCTATATTTTTATAAAGACTCTTTGATTCTTTACTTACTTATGTACTACTTCCTTGACTTACGTACTAATCTTGATCTTTGAATCATTAAAATACTGTTTACATGTCAAAAGGAAGAGACTGGCTGCCCACAACACAGGGAATCCTAGTGTGGGGGCCAGTGCACTTTACTTTATCTAAATATCTTGTATATTGTGTATAATAAAGTTTTTCTTTCTTTCTATACATGCTATGGAGTTTTTTTACTACGTAAACTGTCACAAATTATATGACAGTCATCTGTTTTTATTTCTGGTAGTCAAGATGTTACGGCCTGGAACATGAGCTTGTGTGATTTGTTCTATGAAAATTGTTAATATCGCAAAGCATTCCATACTTCAAATAACAATGATTGATGGAATTTTGTCTCTGTTATGAAAGTCAGTTGATCGATTCAAACTCTTCTTTGTTTTGACCAGCCAAGATATTTAATGATTAAACCCTATAGAGAGAATTATCAAACCGTTATTTAATACTCGTATTTTAATTATAAATAGACTATTATTTTTGTGTACAAATTTTGAAATATGTACATTTTACAAAAATGAGACATTTACTGATATAACATTATAGCATAGAACCTTATTACAAAGGAATATAACACTTTTTCTCATATAAAAAAAACAAATATATGTTTATTATACGAATCATAATTTAAATTTCTGAAAAAATTGTATTGAAATAGACGGAGAAATGTATATATACCCAAGCCCCATTCATTACCTTTCTTTACAGATATGCCGTGTTCCGGTACGGATGTAAAAACCCTACAATTTAATAATCACGGCTGTGCCCTTATTGTGTCCTTATTATATAGGCTGGACTATTCATTGAACTTTTGAAGTTCATACAAATCAGATCAGTTTGCCAATATCTTTAAAATCTTGCTTTGAATGTTTAAATACACTTACCTAGTTCTTCGTGCTCAAGTGGGTAGACAGCATGGGCTACCTCATCCTCTTCAGGGGCACTTTCATATCTCTCCTTCAAGACTGTCCGAGGCACTGAGAACAGATTATAGCCCTTAAAACCACTTAATAGAGCTTCAAATTGCCCAAGGGCTATTAGCAACAAAAAAGGGATGTTAATTTTAGATGTCGGGCGATTTGGGTTTAAGGGTGCTCGGTTTAAGTGGCTTTTATTTTTACAGTATTAAGTGATGTTGCTGCGTACGTGACTTAGCTGGTATCGGTTTCAATCTGTCCGTGAAAACAGATTAAGGCGCTATCAATGTTAAATAACGGAAAGATTTTGTAATTTTGATGGTATTCGTACAAAATGTTGCCTTTTTGGCGGTAATACACCTTCCATTGAGACCATAAATGTATGTGAGTTATTAATGACGTATTGATTTTACTTTGAGCAGTGTTGGCGGTCAGCGTGCAACTCTCATAGCTGAGGTCGTAGGTTCAATCCCTGGCTGTGCACCAATGGACTTTCTATGTGCGCATTTAACATTTGCTTGAACGGTGAAGGAAAACATCGTGAGGAAACCGATATGTCGTAGACACAAAAAGTCGACGGCGTGTGTCGGGCACTGGAGACTGATTACCTACTTGCCTATTAGATTAAAAAATCATAATGAAATTGATTCAGAAATCTGAGGTCAAGACCTAAGAAGTTTTAAGCGCCATTGATTTATTTTTTATTGATATTACTTGAAACAATTAGTAAGTTTTGCTTTAAGATGTAAGATGCTAAAAATAGCAGGAAATACTGCATTTGACATAATATTAAGCACTTCAAACTACAAGTTCATTCAAAAACACACCCTTGTCTAGACAAACTATCAAATCAACTAACTTTAATTTTATCAACCAAGTTTTCAAATCACAAATTTGAAGTATTGATTTTTGGTCTAACTTAATTCAAATAGTCCTTGAATTTTCAATAAGTTTAGGATATCTTTATTTAAACAAGTGTTTCAATTATATTTGCTGCTGTTTAAAAATACAATAAAATAAAATATGTTTATTATGGAACATAAGATACATGTATCACTTATTCCACGTCATTAAATTTGAATTTGTAGGCATCCCTACTCATCGGCAAAGAAGACAAAGGGTGTAGGCCGAGAGAAAAAGCCGGCGTTAAAAACTTTCGATACTCTTTTAAAACAGCAAATCATCAAACAACACTTATTTAAAACAAATATCGCAAATTAATTAGAAGTAGCCTGTCTAGTACTAGACCCAGGCCCTTTTATCAACTAGATAATCGTTGACTAAGTAAGCCTTTTTACACAGCTTTTCTTTAATACATTTCTTAAATTTATTGAAAGGCAGAGATAAAAGAGCCTCTGGGATTTTATTAAAGATCCCTTTCCCCAAAAAAGAATTACTAACTTTAGATAGTCTAGTACGGGGAAATTGCAGCATGCGTTTGTTCTTATGTGTTGAAATATAGGACGGGATTGCTTAGTTAAAACCCTGCGGTTGATGCATTGATGAAATGAGTAATATACTGAGTCTATTGTGAATATTCAACGAATGTCCAAAACTTGATTGGGATCAAATCCCATTGGTCTATAAGGCACAAAGCCGGCGTAGAGGAACAATGCTCAGTTAACTCACCTCGGCATACCGCCTAACCAATTCGATGTAATTTGGCTGGTACCGGTACAGATATATCGTTATGGCTTCATTATGTGCTTGAAATTATATAGGTGATATGAAGAGCTCGCAAAGCTAGTGCCGAATTTGATCCACAGATGTAAATGCAAATCTATTGAGATGGATTTTAATTGAGGATTTTGGGATTTTATTGCAACAGCTACTGAAGTATTTCCGAACCAATTCGACTTAAGGCCCTTCAAAAAAATCGTAGGTACCAATTCTAAAAAGGCAGGCAACGCACTCGCGAGCCCTCTGGCATTGAGAGTGTCTATGGGCGGTAACACTTTATATTAGATTAGCTTTCTACCCGTTTGCCCCCTGTTATAAGAAAAAACTCCTGTTTAGGAGGTGTCAGTGATATTAATAAAATAAGCCAGTCGGCGCAACATCCTTTTAGGTCTAAGTCTCAGATTTCTGTATCTGTTAACTGTTTGGGATCATTTATTTTTCTAAATAGGCAACTTGTGTGCCTGACACACGCCGTCTATTTTTGGGTGTAAGGCGTGACGGCTTCCTCACGATTTCCTTCACTTAGAAATAATAATCCAAGACATTAAACTCATCTCATTATTTGTAATATACAATCCCTGGATCTGTGTTAGATTAACAAGGTCATTAAAATAAACTTACAATAATTACACAATCAAAGAAGTAGTGCCGCGTCAAAATGTGGATGGTAAAATTTAATATATTTAACACTTGGATTATCTTAGTTCTTTATAATAATAAGAATATTTTCTTTATTTTTCTCCCATATAACATTTGAAACAAACAATACGATTACAGATAATAAGGAATAGGACGATTTCTAGCTAGGTAGATCCGGTGATATGGATAACCGCCCTGCGATTCTTATAAACAATAAACTACCAGCTCCTTTCAGAATGCCAAATCATAAAATGACTGTATTACGACTAATTTGAGAGCGACCGCCGATGCAGCGGTGTTCGCTGTGTGAGTTCGAAAAGTGAGTTACAGAATCGCAAGGCAGGCTTCCGTTCCACAGCAAAGTCATAATGAGTCATAACAAAAATGGAAATAACCTACATGAGTAAAAGTAAAAAATATATTATTACTATACATATTAGACTAAGCTACTACTATAATCTACTATACCTACCATATATATAATATCCATATTTATATATTATGTGTGATATATAATAACCATGATTTTCCATTATATAGGTCCAAGATTATTACGTTTATGTTTGCCGGAAATATACATTATTATTAATAATCTCTCGCCAATCATAAGCCGAACTAAGTCCTATAGATTCTAGAGTGAAGACATACAGATGATTAGATAGTAGTTTATCTGTTATTACGTCATCGATTTGTAGATCTAAGAAATGCCGGGCCAAACGGCTCACTCGATGTCAAGTAAAACCGCCCCCAATGGATACTCTCAATGTCAGAGGGCTCGCGAGTGCGTTTCCGGCCTTTAAAGAATTGGTACGCTCTTTTTTTTTGTCTAAGTGGTCTATGTCGAATTGGTTCGGAAATACTTCAGTGGGCTGTTCCACATAGTGGTGCACATCTAATCACACATCGATTCGAATGTATAATTGTTACAGTTAAAACCGGTTTTTAGATAGAACGCGTTATTCCTAGTTAGAACGCGTTTTTACTAAACGCCTTTGTTAAAACTAGAATTAACTAATGCTCACAATTGAATATCAGTTAAAACTAGTTATTACTAGACAAAACGCGTTTTTTCGAAGTTAGTCAGTTAAAACTGTTCCGACCAAGGCATTTTTGCATGAAGAAGACCTTCCGAATACAAATTTACCTTTGAGAACTGTTGCTAAGGAAGCATCCATAGGAACAGGCCAGGGATTTATGCGCTGCGTATGTAAGAAAGGATGTATGTCAAAAAGGTGTCTCTGCAAGAAAAATGGCTACCTTTGTAATTCAAAATGCCACGATAGTTTGTCTTGCAATAACAAGTACATCGTCATCTTTTTTAATTTTAAGGTTGTTTGATTATTTTTTTATTGTATGTTTACCAATATCCCTTAAAAATATTATTATAATGTTCCTTTTTTAAATTTTATGGTTGTATTCTGTTGATTTGTTTGATTATTTTATTTACTTTTAATTAATGTTGTCACCTTGGCAACTACTTTATGCTGATGTTCCCTAAAATGTTCCTTTTTTTACTAGGTACGGTATTATTTATGTTTCTATAGCCTATATCTTTTTAATAAATATTTTTAAAACTTTATCTTGCTTTCAATCCCAAAATTCAAATTAGTTTCTCTAGTGCTAGTTGTAACTATAGCTCGGAGTGACAACTAGTTTTATCAGAAAATGAATTATATCAGTGGTAAATTCTAGTTTTCACTTGTTATTTCTAGTTTTGACAAAGGCATTTAGTAAAAACTATTTTTAACTAGGGAAAACGAGTTTTAACTAAAAACTAGTGTTAACTGTAACATAATCATTTGAGAATAGTATCTAAGTTTAACCACTAAGTCACTTCATATATATATATCTTTACATTTACCAGAACAATTTCGGAGTCGCATTTACACCACAAATTAATTTATGTTAAAAATATATTGTCTTTTCTTTGAAACCCATACGTTTCTATCAACTATTACGTACTGACTTGCAACTCTATACATCTATTCTTGTTCGCCAGCTCAATTATCGCGGACGTTCGGAGTCTCAAATAACCAGTCACTTAGCGAAGAGAATGATATATTGTATTATCTGAGAAAGGGTTTCTGTTTATTTTATACGATGTATTTACTGGTCCTTTATGGTGTTGAAAGTATTAGGAAACTAAGCTCAATAATAATATTCACCATAGTTGCGCATTATATTTATCCGATTTTTGTATGAAAGTACGTCACTTATGTTCTATGGGATTTTAATGAAACTTGTTTCATTGTTTGGGTCTAAAACACGCCGATTAACTCGTGATCTTAAACGTATTTTAATGGATATATATACATTTTTCCACAAGTAGGGGAGAGTTGGATAATACCGCGCGGTTGATAATTCCGCGCGGCAACGTAAGTCAAAAAGTATCCACTAGTTCTACGATGAAGTGCATACCTATATATCGTAGCCGAATATGCCTACACCCTTTCCCGCTCACCGCCATTGCTGTCCGTAAAGAGATAAATAATACTGTATTTATATTGTGATACTATGATACTATACATTTTTAATGCTTGTTTACTGTAGAGTTTATGACAGAATACGTTTTTACTTACTATAGTATATTCCATATAATTTTGAGGTTAAAAAATAAAATGACGTAGTTTGATAATTCCGCGCGAATAGGGCGCGAAATAGTAAACTATGAAAATTATGTTTTATTTATATTAACTTGTTTTTACCTCGAAAAAAGAGTTGTGTATGATTTCATTTCTAGAAAAAGATTTGGGTCTCCCTATCTTCTCGCAAGAAAATTACTTAGAATGGTATTCATTTTTTTATTTGAACTTTTATTACTTACCCATTTGTATGCAATTAATGTGGGCACGATATTATCAGACCAGTTTGACAATACCGCGTTTTAACTTTTTTTTAATACGGTATGCGTACCTGAATAAATGTCCTGCTAATTACTCTATTTTGTTTCTTTTAATATCAAACAGTTTCCTAATTATAGGTCCAAGTCCTTAGGGGATCGGTATTATCTAACTCTCCCCTATAATCGATAGCTAGACTAGACAACTGAGAGCTAGAAGTCTGAACAAGACTAGAACACGATTCTTGAGGCGGTTTTTATGTCACGTACGACGCCCGGCAGACTGGATTTTTACAATTGAGTTACCTACGGGTCTTATCTTACGTTTTCAATCATATATTTTACAACTAAGAGTTTTAGTATCATACTGGAAAGATGTTGCTTTAGCAGGTAGTAGGTAGGTAGGTAGGTCTAGTGGCTCAACATACGGTCGTAGGTTCGAATCCCGGCTGTGGACCAATTAACTTTTAATCATAAGCAAACGGGCATGCCTAAGACGCTCTCTTTAATCAATTAATTAAATTGACGTGAGCGCCTAAAACGGATCTACAGGGTAGCAAAATACAGTATTATTATTTAAGCTTGAAAAGACAAAACTAATATTTAAATTTGAATGTAATAAACATAATTATTGAGAGGCACTTTTCGCCCGAAGCGCGAAGCAAAAAATTGTTTTTACTGCTAAAGTTCAGACTGGTTGTTAATGACGTCGTAAACTACAAAATATTTAACAACTGGGTATTACCATAAAATATGTTTAACTTTCAGTATTATTTTACGATTCTCCTAAATGTCTTTGTTACAAAAACGATCACGTTGCAAACAATCTCTTAACAGTTTTATTTAATGTAATAACATTTATTTATTTAAGGTTCCGAGATTAAGGTTCGTTATTATCAAGTAGGATTATACGTATGTACCTACGAGACGCCCATATTATTATGCCCTATAATAGAAGTGGTAATGGGCGGGGCATATAGCAAGATATACAGATAAAAGTTGGACTTTAAAGACAACTGTATGGAGAGGACCAAGGGGAAGAAAGATAAGAGTTAGAAGCGTAAAGTGAGAAGAAATAGAAGCGGTAGCAGGAAACGAATGGAGAAAGAGAGCCATAGACAGAGTCCGTTGGAAGAAGCTGGATGAGGCCTTTACCTGTGAACGGGTTCCGATCGACGGTACTGAAGGTAACTAGGATATAGGATAACAAGATAAAAATAATAAAATGTAAAATAATCTAAGCTGTATATTATAATTTTTTTGTCATGATTGGAAATAAAAGGGCCTTTATTATTATAATTACAAGACGCCCAAAAAATTCAGTCATCGCAGCCCATTTCATTGTTGCGTTGCCGGCCTTTGAAGGAGGAGTATACTTTTAAGCAATTGGTAGTCGTTTCTCCCAGGAAAGACCGGGAGTCGACTCCACAGTTCGCTAGCAGCGGACCGTGGAAGCTATAAGGTGAAATTTTGTGTGTTCAAGTGATTATTCAATGTTTCTCCAACGCCCCCATGGCTTAATTTTAGATGTCATTGACGTCAAAAATATTCGTGCTTAGATTTAGAGGCAGACGGCCGACTCACTAAGAGTAACTTATCTATGATCAATAAACAGAGATAGATGTCTTTCCTATGGGCGTTGACGGAACTTTAAACATTACCAATGTTTCATTTATATAAAACTAGCTTACATATAACGTGATCCTATGACTATGTCGGGTATTTCTTATAAGCTGTGGAATTTCCAATAATGTTTCTAGTTATTTTTGTCATAAAAAGCAACAGCCATCCAGTTTTCACCCCTGTATGTTAGGCCTTGAGTTGATGATCAGTCAGTCTGTACATATATAAATAGATTCTAAATAAGGACAAGGGAAACTTTTTGAATCAACCATTATTTTAGGAAGGATATTTTCGGTTTGTAACTGAAAAATTGCTTCATGTCCATTTGACAGCGAGAATTAAACATAATAAATCCCATATGAAAGTAATCATTCAATGTTTAAATGTGACAACACGCTTTGACAAGAACATACTCGTATTCGTATTCAATAACTCGTAGGTAACAGAATGTACACTTATGAACGTCAAAAAAGAAATGAACAAGTTCTCAAATCAAGGGCGTAGAACGGAAGAGAAGAACTGGCAATAAACTCTCAGCCACTCTTTATAATCGCCAAGTTTTTGTTTTACACAAAGTTTGTGAAGAGCTGCAACCATTACACCATGATCCACATGACATCTTCAGTAATAAATAATAGTAAAATAAATTAAAAACAAAGATTTGTCTTCTATCAGCAGGAGGCATGGTGAAATAGGAGTAATGTCATGAATTAAACTTGACAAATAATAAAGTATGAAATGAGTTTGTCCTGTCCAGTCCATCGTATGTTTTCTCCATTGCCTAAAATAATATGTTATATTTATCTAAGACTGCTAAGAAGGTCGCCTTAGATTCATATTGCTCTTAAGCGTGTTAACGATTGTCTACGAGCCCGAAATGTCTCAGCGTTTACTGATTTATTACCGACTGTTAAAATCGTAGTTATTTATTTATGAATACATATCAGTTTTATCTGACTAAAGACATGGATAAAAAAAACGACGGGTTGCAATCCGGGAATGCCGGCAGAAGTGAAAACTTGAATATAAACGTTGTGCATTTTTGATATTTTGGAATGGTTAGGGAATAATTTTGCACGAATTGCTTTAATTATCAGTATAAAAGTACTATCATTTATGTGGTAGAATACAATATTTATTTATTGCGCTATCGTACACAAACATGAAAATTTATATTACATTAAATAAGCAGCGCCAGCTGTCTCTCCACCCGTCTTACCAACTTTCGATCAGGTCACGTGTCCTGACGCGAGTTCAACATTTTTTACCCATTCCAAAAAAACTGTACAACGCCGCTAAAGAAGTTTTCACTTCAATAAATCTGTATTTTCAACTTTAGTATATAACCTCATCCTGGCTTAGTTTCACTACTGTATGTTGACATACGTTTTGACAAAAATTATGACACATTCGAACACCAACACCTCTTGAGAATATATGTTTTAGAATATAATACAAACCAGAGACATATTTTTTTAAATTCGTTTTAGTTTTCTAGTAATATTTTTTTATTATTATTGTATGTAGGATAAGAATATTGTGAATACTGTATATTTGTGTTGGAATTAATAATTTTTTTTATTCCTTCTTATGTATCACTCAGGACTCACTTTATATTCTATATCGTCCTATGTATAATAAAATAAAAAATAAAATAAAAAAATCATTTAATCACATAGGTAACATAATGTACACTTATGACTTGTCAGTAAAGAAATACCTATTAATGCTTCTAATTTTACATTTACTGCCAGTTCTCAAATCAAGGGCGTAGAACGGGAGAGAAGAACTGGCAATAAACTCTCCGCCACTCTTTTTAATAGCCATTTTTTTGTTTTACAAAATGTTTGTAAGGAGCTGCAACCATTACACCATGTCCCATGTGAAATTTTAAGAAATTAATAATAATGCAGCAGAAGGCATGGTGAAATAGGAGCACGCACTTACATTCTCGTGGGCACAACACGCAAACACATAGTCGAAATAAGCAACATCACCGCATTCACGAATTCAAGTTCGACCAGTCACCACAAGCAGCACCCGTTGACGAGCACGAGATAACACATAATGTAACGCTAGGTAGACTGTCTCTACTTGATACTTAATTTTTTTCTTACTAGGAGAAAATTTAGCATTCTAATAGTTAAAGAATTTTTGAATTCACCGATTTAGAGATTAATAAAATATATCAATAATGTTAGCGCAGGCAAAAAGCTCACTGCACCAAGTCTGCAGTCTTAATAAACAGGAGCTTATAAACAGATGGAGAAAAAGTTGGAACACACTCTGCAAGTTTAAAAGTATTATAAGATAGTTTAAGTTTGAAAATATTGTGCGATTTATTGAAAGTTGTGCAACGTTAAGTGCTTTTGTATACAAGACTACTTCGAGACGGATAAACTTTGATTTTTATATTGATATCGCATAACTGGGTCATATTTTTGCTAAACTAGTTGAAATTCAAAGATATTTTTAAATTATTAAAGGTTGGAAAATAATAAATGATAGGATAATAAATATGCGTTGCCGTTGGTGCATAATAAGCGAGTCTAGACAATATTTGCTAAGAAATACATTCATTCAAATTACTTATAGTACTAAACTAGAAAAACACTTTATTTTTAAGGATTAATAAATCGTATACTATTAAAATTCCTATAGTTGAAAAGTCTATTTTAACTAGTTTTTCCTTAAATATTTAAAAGGCTTCGTTAGAGATAATAACGATAATACATGGATTAAAAATCTTCGGAACGGACTGTTTACGAACCAATACATTAAGTGGCTAAGTGAAAAATTATTTTTGTTTTGGATAGTCCATTTATTGAGAAAGGCAGACACGCTACTTTCAATTTACCGCACCTTTAATCGAAGATTAATTAACTTTTTTATTGCGATTAAAATCTATTTATTATTACAATTATTAGAGCCTTCCATGATGGCGTAGACAGAGCGCGATTTATATAGTGTATATTTTAATTATAATTGGCCACATATATTTGAAAATAACCAATAACTGGCATCACATCTTAGATTGCCATTGGCTTATTTTTCGATTTCTAACAACTCTTGTGGCTCGTATACACCGTAAGTGATTTTTACAGCCACAGTGGTGACGATAATAATTGAATTATATCGACAATATCATTATTTTATCTAATAATTACTAAAATATTATTTCTTGTGAAGCGGCTGAAAAAACTAAAGCATGCAAATACAGGGGTCTAGGCTCAGAATATGATTTTGTCCCATTCGGTGTCGAGACCCTTGGTCCGTGGGGTCCTAGCACTTTAAGGCTTTTTAAAGAAATATCAAAAACGTTAGTCGACATCACAGGAGAGCGAAGATCTGGCTACCTCGGACAAAGAATTAGTCTAGCGATTCAAGGGGGACGCTGCCAGTATCTTCGGAACCTTGCCTAAAGGGACTCTTTTTAATAATATATAATTTATGTTAAGGTTAGTTATTTATTTCAATGTATATTATTTTATTATTATGTTTTTTTGTATTACATAAATAATATGCAAGCTTAAATCACAAGAAAATTATATCGTCTTACAAATTGTATATACATACACGTGAATTACATTAGAACATATAAATTACCTACAAACAAGGAAAAGATACATAATCTTGCTTTTTAGACAGAGCTTCCAACATGACTCATGAGGTGTTTTATTTGCTATTGCTACTTTCACACTTACTTACTACAGCCCTCGTTTCTATGTATCATCTAAACTTTCAAAAGTCAATCTAAAAATCATTAAACCCTTTTTAAAAAAAATAGTTTTTTTTTATATCAGACCAGTAGTCGCACGTTTCCGACTCAGCATTTCATTATTTTGACGTAAACTCGTGTCGAAGTGTTGTAAACAACAATTTATTTCAGGCTTGTGTACTTTAAGGCTTCGAGAGCATTTCTGTATCGAACTTCCTTTATCCGGAGATATTAAACAGACATGGGTCAAGGGAAAAACAAGCGAAAATAGCAATAAAAATTCCCAAACACTCGTTCGGTTAAAGCTGTATTCTGTTAAGCCTAATACTTTCCGATGTTTTGTGTTCTAAATTCAAAATTTCAATTAATGGTTACGTATCTCCCGTTTAGGGAATTTAATCGCGATTTAACTGGTATTGCACCGTGAAATAAATTGTAAAAATATATTAATAGTAACAACGCTAAAAATTTAACCTCTGAGATTAATAAATTAAGTATGATTTTTTTTGGAAATCGTAATTCTTTTAGCCAGCAACATCGCACAATGCGTTTCGATGCCGTAACTTCAATAAATTTGTTTTTATTCATGTAATCTTTATTTGAATTCACAATTTTCACGTGCAGCACAGCCTTCATAAGTAAGCGCATATATTAAGGCTTGGGTTTTATTTCTGGAAACATGTATATTGCAGTATTGCTATAAAATTTCAGGAAAAATATGTTAAAACTTACCGCATGTATAAACAACTTTCAAATATGTCCTGCTTCCGGTCCTACAAGGTTTTCCAAACATTTTGCTGTCTGCTGATAGCACGCAGCGTCTTTTGCCGTGACATTCTCTCATAGCAGTCTCAGTTGCGTACGGCTCCATACAGGCTGTAACAAGAAATGCACCCCATTACGGTCTACCCTAATATCAATAATTTATCTAAAAGCTTTTTCCTAGGTGTTACAACTAGCAGACCGGCCAAGCGTTGCTGTGGCTAAGGTTTTTGTTATATTATAAAGTAGTAAACTATTCAAGGGAAACGATAGGAGAACACCAGCCATGTTTTTTTGGTGGTAATGCCAATAAATTGTAGCTTATGTGAAACGTTGGTACATTCAACACAGCGCCATCTGTTAGAATTGTGGTTATCAAATAATAAACAATTATTTTGCAATAAAATAATATTGTGGGTATAAATTGAGATGTAAGCTATCCTACTTTTTAAGTTAGATCAAACTGCACACGGTGTGCAAATTTGATTGATATCGGTTCGGTAGTTTAGGAGTCCATAGCGGACAAACAACGTGACACGTAGTTTATATATATTAAGATAATAATAAGTTACATTGGAAAACCGTTGTGGTTTGTATTAATGTAACCATAGCAGTCTTCTTTAGGAGCGCGAAAAATGTATATAAAAGTAGTTTTTTAATTTGCTGTTTATGTTGGTTGGCGTTAGGCAATCTAATATTTGATTTGGTAGACCATTTATTAGAAATATGATTATTTAACTCAAGGGAAGAAGTACAAGGAATTTATCTTCACGATTGGTAAAGCATAGGTAAAAAGTTGCTTTGATATCATAAAGTCCCTTTTAACCTTAAAAGTTCCGTATAAACTAGAAAATAAATTATGCACGAACAACTTGTAGAGCCATTACTTTGAATTACTTTATTTATCAAGAGACTGGAGTCTTCCAAGGATAATAAAATAAGCCGGTATTTTTGCAAAAATGATTTGTTTTTTTGAAGTTTTTCCGCTCGAGAAAATGTTTTATTATGCCTAATTAGATTATTAATATTTAACAGGTCTTTTTTATTTTAATGTCAGAATAAATGTACTTGTAACTTGTAAGTCAATTATGGTTGGTTTATTTCGTAATTATTAATATATGGGCAAGTAGCTAAACGCGCTATTCTCAACTTTGAGGTAGAGAGGTCTAAGGGACAACACAAATTGATTTTTTCTTTCGTGCACCTAAAACAATATAACATTACTAGCTGATCCAGCAAACGTCGTTTTGCCATGTTTATCATTTATAATAAAAAATTAGGGGTTGATCGAAGAGGGGTGAAAATAAGGGGTTGTTTGTATTTTTTAATGCTGTAACATAAAAAAATAAAAATTAAAAAAATATTAGGGGTGGACTACCCTTAACATTTAGGGGGATGAAAAATAGATGTCCGATTCTCAATTATACCCAATATGCTCACAAAATTTCATGAGAATCGGTCAAGCCGTTTCGAAGGAGTTTAACCACAAACACCGCGACACGAGAATTTTATATATTAGATAGAAACAATAAATTACTTGTAGATTAGTGCATTAAACCAAATAAGCTCTTCGGTTTTTTAATATGCATAACAACGAGTAGATAAAGACATGTAGTTGATACTAACGAAATTGACATTTTATAATGCCTTGGAAATTAAATCTCGACGAACGAAAGTTTGAATCAATATAGTCATAAACAAAATCAGTGATATATCAGCGTTCGTTTGTTTATTACAAATCATGTTTACGCTGATGAAAGAACGGTACTTCAATATAATTAGACTGATTTTTATTTCGGAATATACAGATAAGGTTAAGTATAGTTCATGTTCAACAAATACGAAATCCATTAAGAATTCCCGCTTAGTAAATAAATACTCACTTTCCTCCTTCATCCCTCGAGGTTGAGGGCATTGTATCGAGTCGTATTCCGTCCTTCCATACTGTGCGGAGTATATCGCCACCCGGGAGTGTGGGTTACAGCTCAAATGAAGCACGTCGTTTTCACAGCCCACTTTGCTCCGGAATTCGTCTGTGGGATTTGCAATCGTAATGAGCGGTAATAGAGATGAATATTAAGCAGCAACTATATCCTATTTATATTCTCTATTTGATCTAGTGGATTGCATTTTAAAAAGTTTACTCGGTTATTTTAGTATTAATTTTCCTATTGATTCATTACGTATTTTTTAGAAACCTACTCACGTGTAGATTCAAACTCAAACTCAAACTCAAATCTTTATTGCATTCCTTATGTACATAATTTATTACAATTATGAATAAGGACCTTGGCTAGGCACAGCAATGTTATGAGAGGGCATGCTTTAATTAGTTCATTAATACATTCCTATTCTTATAAGATACATTATTTATTTGGTATATTTACTTTGGTTTCACGTTGCGAAAAGGTACTTAACTTTATTTACAAACTTAACTTTTATAAATAAATTAAAATCTATCTTACAGATACTCTATTACAGTGTAATAACACTTCCTATATAATAATTCCTTTAGAAATTTGGTAAACCTCAGATTATTTGTTTAATTTTTCAATTTGTCTTGTAATTTGTTATATATTTTTATGGAGGAGGTCAATGGTCCTGATTGGTGTAACTTTAGTCTGGATGTAGGTGGAATAAGTTGTTTTTTTCGAGAAGGTCTTAATGAGTAAAGGGTTTTTGTATCTTCCCTTTTTATACATATTAGGATATTTGCGAATAAATTAAATTCAATGAATTATGGGTTTTTATTCATTGAAGGAAATACTAACCCCTAAAAACTCGAATTTTACCTTGTCCGTTCAGCATATATATTTTGTTTTAGTAATAATTTTTTTTATTGGATAAGTGAGTAAACGAGCCTAAGGGACGCCCAAAAAGGGGTAGTCATCGCAGGTCATGGACACCTATTTTAGCGGGTGCGATACCGGGCTTTTGTTTATCTGAATAAGATACCCACAATCTACGGCTAAAAGCAGTTAGATGACGTCATATCCTGACTCGTGATAACCAAGTTATTCCGACCGTTACTCTGGACCTTAGACACTGGGGCCTTCGAGCTAATCAACAGTTAGGGTCCTGATTCCCCTTTAGGTTCATGGAAGGCTACATTCTCCTTTGTCAACTTACATGGTCGGCATTTGTAGGCAACTTCGACGAATCTTCTAGAACCAGGGCATGGATCCACGCCAAACGCCTTTGGACTTGTATGGAACTTGCACTGACGTTTCTTCTGGCAAGCTTCCACCACCGTCTGCAACAAGGAGTACTGCAAATATAAGTTAGTATGCCGATTCTGAATAGACATAATCTGATTGTAGTTCTAATACGATATGGATTACTGCATTTACATTGGTTTTTATTTTTTTACATAGAACAGGGGGTATTTTTGATGTTTTCTTCTGTGCAACGATGTGTAAATAAATTTTTTAGATGGTTTTGATTTTTATTTAATTAATAATTCCCTAAGAAAATTCAATTTTAATAATTTAAATATATGTTACTTAGATTATATAGCAATAAATGTGTAGCGGCAACTCTTAATTGCGTTGTAAATCATATTTATAATTCGTTGTTCAACAGTGTACTGTTTTTGTCATCACAAACAATAAACAAATGAAATAGCACATATACTGTTGATAATATATGTAAAGCTTATTAATTAATGGCTTAATATGGAATAATTACCACAGTTTTAGTCAAAGTAACATTCAATTAGTTATAATCACAAAGGACAAATATTAATTTAACAATACAGGTTGCAACTGTATGCAACAGTCAAGTTCAAATATTTAAAAAATATTGCTAATTTACCCATGTATGCGATGTAAACTTATGTTTAAATTTAGAATAACTGAAACAGAAGAAGTTCTAAGGTCAAAATAATTTCAAAAATAGAAAAATATTTTTTTTTATTTATTTATTTATTATATAATGATCGTAAATAGAAAGAAGTTGGTGTGGTGGAAACACAAACTGAACACAGTTTTTCTGTCCACCAGGTCGTCGAACTTATTTAAATAATTAACTTATTACATACTTAGGCCAGTGACATACTATACAATATAACATTTTTACCATTAAACCATCAAAATTGCACGAACAACGTAATAAATAAATTGAAACATTATCGCTCCTCAGTTAGCCGATGCAAGAAACCTGTTCTTGACGAGAATTCTCATTCGAATACAGGATGTGTTCCAATATTCGAATATGAATTAAATGACGATGTCTTATTTTTATTATGCATAATTTGCTATTGTTTGATTTATAAAGTAATTTTTTAATTTAAATTTAATATTGTTTCTTGTAATATTAGTAAATGGTGTAGCTGGTAACGAGTTTAATAGATTTGGAATAATATAGTCTAATGTTTTTTTCCCATATAAATTATTGTATTTTGGTAATAGAAATTCGTTTTTTAATTTTCTACGTGTTGTATAGTGATAGTGAGTTTTAGTTGTTTTAAGGTAATTTTCTGTAAGGTAGTTTTCATTTAATAATCTAATAATTGATTATTGATTTAAAGAACAGTTACTTCCAAATACATGGACACAGATTATTATATGTACCTAGAGTTCGTTCCACAGATTAAAAATTTCATAGATCATTTAAATAAAAATCTACCTCTTAAGAATCAAACATTACCCTTCTGTGACTTTAAATAACAAGAATAGAATTAGAAATATTCTACAAAAGTAATTTTATCTTATCTGCGAGTATATCGTTATATATTCTCTAGTTTAAAAAAGCATTTGAGTTGTGAAAATCCAGTTAGCTAAGCTTAACTAAATAGCACTAATTGAAATCCAATTTTGCTAATAATATGAACGCGAAAGTTTGAGGATTTTCACGCTTTACTTCCTAATTTAATTTAAATTTAGTTATAGTTTTACGTTACCCATAATACTCTTTTTTACGTAAACAATTATCCCCATATTCATATATATGGAAACTTTAAATAAATATTGAATAGATTATCGTGAAAATTTAGACCTAAAAAAACGGGTTACATTAATTCGACGTTTAATTTTTCTTTTTTCAATTTAAATTTTCTTTTTTTTTTAAGGATTCAGACTTAAAAAATATCCTTATAAGATTTTCATAGGTATATAAATAAATTCACTATCGTTTAACATATGTAAATCTCACGGTAATACAAGACCCATCAATAGAAATGAGCAATATTGTTATTTAATACTTTTTAGTAAATTTTGAATTTTGACGTTGCATAAACGTTTTTTCAGCAATTGTGAGTTATAATAGATCATTCGTGATTAAGAACGTGGGTGAGGGAATGTAAAACAAACGAAACGATAGCATGGTTAGTTTGTTTTTGATTGGCTGATTGTCAGAGACACTAACCAATCACCATCAAGAGAAATCAACGTTTCTAATTGTTCTGTAGTAGCGGACATATAGAAGTATTACCACGATAGTTGTACAATTACCTTTAAAAGTAAAAAAAACTAGAGTGTTATTTATTTACATAAAAACTTAATTGAAATAAAAGTTGAAGATTTTATAAAATTTGTAATTAACTTTATAAAAATCTTATGTATAATGGGAGGCCTTCCCTATTAGAGAAAGAGTAAAAGTAGGTATTGGCAAGAGTGCTAAACTTATATTATAACAAAAAAAAAGTAATACAAATCTTGTAGTATTAGTATCTTCTATTCTTGTAAGTATTATAAAGTTGTTACGGATGAATTCTATACTGTTGGGTAAGTTATTTAATATTTTAGCAATATAATAATCATAATTCATAACTGTCTTAATTTGTAGATCTAATAAACACTAGTATTCACCGCAAATATATCCATCCCATTTACGTTCGTATAAATTTTGGTGTTTTGTACTGCGTTTTGCGGTTAGGACATAACGCCCGCTATTTCATGTGGATTCATGTTCTATGAAATAGTGAAATGTTTATCAGATTGCATATTGAGGTGCGATAAGTAATTGCTGATTAACGCGAAAACTGTCAATCGTAGTAATTTATTTAATAATTATAAATAATAAAAACCTTATTTATGATATACAGACGTACGTACATGTTTAAATTAGTTAAAAAAAGATGATAATATAAAAAATAATAAATTTTACATGATAATTTGTACATCAATTTATAATACTAGCTGACCGGGCAAAACGACACGTCGTTTTGCCATGTATACCTATCATTTATAATAAAAAAATAGAAGTTGATCGTAGAGGGGTAAAAGTTAGGGGCTGTATGAATTTTTTAATGTTGGGTCATAAAAAAATAAAAACAGAAAAAAATATCTAAAATAAAAAAAATATATTTAGGGGTACCCTTAACATTTAGGGGGATGAAAAATAGATGTTGTCCGATTCTCAGACATACCCAATATGCACACAAAATTTCATCAAAATCGGTCAAGCCGTTTCGGAGGAGTATGGCAACGAAAACTGTGACACGAGAATTTTATATATTAGATATGATTACGAGACTCGGACCTCGGCTTGGCCCGTCACGGGTTGGTCAATCGCCTGAAGGGCAGGACGGAAGCTCACTGCAGTGAGTGTAGTACGAAGTCAAGGTCTACGACTTCCTCGGTGAAGGCAGTTATTTACCCTAATCTGATTTTGACTTTTCTTGGCCGCGCTAATTTGTCATTAGCTACGCTAATTGCATCATCCGGATCCGTTAGGACATGTTGGGGCCTACTACGGGCCTTTTTGATGGAAAGGGGTAATAATTGATGTTTTTACGCACCAACGGGTTGGGATGATGTTTAGGCTTGTCGAAGTGGCGTGTAGACGCCAACTTCATTCATTGGGCTATTTAAGCAGCTTGTTTCCATAATATTAGTGTAGGTACACCTACAATCCGTGCCTACGAATCACTACGACAACGTCATGCCTTGAAACGCGCTAACAAAGTTATTCTGGCCGCTACAGACAGCCGCTGGGGCCTTCGGGTTACCCAGTCAATAGTTACTCTGGTAGAAGATTCTTCCTTTAGCTTAGAAGAATAGTACACCATCCTTCGTCCACAAGTGCTAAGCAGACGGATACCAATAAGGAATATATATATAAGATATCATTGATAATATATTGAAGCGCGATAAACTACTTTCAAACTTATTTTACCAGTAATTAACAAATATTTAAAGTTAAAGGGTAAATATTTGAATTTTAAGTAAAAGCTATGTACAGTTCATGTATTTAAATTTTTAGTAAGTACTACCAATTTGCTGTGGATTGTGTTTTCTTATTTAACATCATCACACCATTTTCATCAGGCAACATATTTCTATCAATCATTATTTACTCTTTATAGCGTTTCTAATTTACCTTAAATACATGTACGAAGTCCCTGTACCATTATTCTATGTGTTAATGCTTCATTATGACAAACAGCTTTTATATAAAAATGACTGGCCGTTGTCTGCTCTTACCGTTAATATGGTCGTAGCGTGTGGTTGTAGCCTTTTGCCTTGACAAATGTACTTTCAAACTAAAGAAGATTTTAATGCGCACCAGTAGTAACTGACATAAGTTCAATCAAACAAAAATAATATTAGTATAGATAAAGAGAGTGGGTTGTGAATTCTAAGAAATACTTCATTTAAACAATAATAATTGGTCACACCTGCAAAGCGCTTGGCCAAGTGCAGCTAGTATCTCCCAGAACCTCGACAGCCACAGGCTGGTACTCCGCGAGTTCTGGGGAGCAGGAGCTCTGCGATGCTGCGGCCCCATATTGCGCGACTTGGATGCTGATTGTGGTGCCTCTTGGACATATCAGCGTCACCGTGTCTTCGTCGCACGCCGCTTTTTGGTGGGTTCTAAGTGTGTCCAAGAGCAGTTCTGAAAAAGAGAGAAGTTATAATTAGAAGATTGTAGCCACAATGTATAAATATTAGTTTTTAATTTTTATTTTGTATGTTTACGTGTTGTGCGTTGTTGTAGCTGTAAGATTTTATTATAATGCCGGAAGACCTTTTCTAATTATCTAAATGATTGTTGGCTTTATGTTTTCTATATCTCAATTTGTATATTTTTCTATTTACAGCTAAAGTTTATATAAACATATACGTAACTCATTGTTATTCTGCTGGCTCTGAAAGTTTTGGGTTCAATTAAAAAAAAAACATTAGTAGAGAGAACAAATGATTTTGTTTTCTTACATTAATATTAAAATTACATGATTTGTATGTTTTAGATATAAATATGAAGGCCAGTTTGAACATTTCCTGTCAAAAACGCTTTTCTCTTTATGCCTTTATTCTAAACACCAGTCTGCGGGAGTACCACTAGGATAACTATGCTTTACGCAACTCTAAAAAACCAACAAGAAGATCCATTATCAGGGAGGCTTTTGAAGTTATAATTCTTTAGGCGCGTTATGAAAAATTTATGAGAGTGAAATTTTACGATGCGCGCGCACCGTGACACAAAATTAACAGAATGAAGTTGCCCACGGTAGATGCTACGGCATTGGATACGCTTAATGTAAGAGAATATAAATAAATATTTATTTATTTAATTTTTCAAATGGAAACTTAACTTTATTGACTATAATGACTCCTTTTCCAGTCTTTGATTATTTAATTAAAATTAATTATTTGCATGCAATCAAAAACTATATTTAATAATGCTAAAGAAGTAAAACTTCTTACGCGCGTACATAAGTACACGCACCCTTTTTTTGTACAAGAATGAGTACAAGCTAACAATATAAAATAATGCTAACAATAAGAGCTGATTATGTATCCATTAGCTTTTTCTGATCATCTCTTTTTTTGGGTCAATATTTAATCTGAACCCAAGGTACAACTATAAATATCATAAAATAATTTTGTAGAAAACACATATCGCACACGTTCAAGCACTTGTTTTAATTCTGCTAACAAGTATAAATACGCTTACTCGCTCTGAATGGAGTAAATGGTGAGTGCAACTCTTAAAATTTTACAGTGTAATAAATAGAATACAGCATTTGTGCAGCGCAGATTATTTGCGAATTAATTTGTGATATGCATTCTCACACAGCTTATATTTATTAAATTATTTGCACGAATTAATTGGTAGTCTCTGATAAGACTCTGCTCCATTTATCTTAATTATTAAACCTAATTGTGCAAAAAAGCTTTGGGCATCCCTGGACCTAGTCGGGGGCCACGAGCTCGAAGGGTCCGATTAGCTAGTAACAGCGCAAGATTGTTGATGATACCACCATATTGGATTGGCCAAGATTCAAATAGATGAGATATTTTTAGGATTAATCATGTATTTAAAAAAAAGTGTAATACTGTAGGGCTTAGGTACCGTATGGTTGTTAGGTTCATAGTTTTCACATTTATTTAGTTAACTTGTGCAGCTTGCTATTACATACACTACATCTCTAGTATTTGTATACTCCTGAAACGTATTACAAATAAATGTATACACATGTCATAGTCCACTGGCTGGCAAGCTGTACACATAATACATAACCAAAACGTTAACTACTTATATAATACGAATAGTTGACTTAACCATTTAATAGTAATAAACTAATGTAATAACAATCAGTCTATTTAGTTTCTCCCTTTTTGTCGTATTGGCTTTACGCTGTGATGATAAGAGGTCTAGGTCTACAAGATGAGCACTTTAGTAAAAATTAAATAGTCTAACATTGATTAATGCGAATACTCTAAATAATCTTTGATGGTAATAACCGTGATTTTTTTCATTTAATTTATGTTCAACCATTCAGTTTTATAAATCCAAAGTAATGATGAGCACTTTAGTAAAAATTAAATAGTCTAACATTGATTAATGCGAATACTCTAAATAATCTTTGATGGTAATAACCGTGATTTTTTTCATTTAATTTATGTTCAACCATTCAGTTTTATAAATCCAAAGTAATCTTTTCAAATGGTGTTTACATTGCAAGTTGCATAGCTTTAGTTAGATATCAAATTAAGTTTTATTAAAAGGTATAAAACCAACAAACATGACCAAATATCCGTAACTTAACTTTATCTAGCGTTCAACCAGTTTACGTAATCAGAGCAATTGATTAAGTCTACTATCAATGCAAACAGCTATCAGCTAGAGCAGGCTAATGCGATCTATGTCAATATATTATTATGCCCTAATCGTGCGAGAATCTACAAACAAGTTTATCAAGGCCTGTGATTTTGTCTAGACTTTGAATGAGTATGATTATTCCAAGGCCCTATCATAAGTTTGTTGAATAATGATCTATGGATTAACATTTTATTTTACGTTTTATATAATTTATGATCGATTTATATCGATACTATTTTTTACCTTGATTTATTTTAAGTAGCAAAAATGTGTTACGGACACGGCAAATTAATATATACAAATTCAAATATAATAAACATAATATTTCAGACGAATAAAAAACAAAGCTTCATGGAAGCTTAAATTCGTATAATCTTTAACTGAGAAGATGAATGTATCCTTTGTACCTATCTTATAGCCATCTTTATATATTAACTAGCTGCCCTGCAATTCTGTAACTCACTTTTCGAACTCACACAGCGGTTTTTGCATCGGCGGTCGCTCTGAAATCAGTCGTGAAGCAGTCATTTTATGATTTGGCATTCTAATAAACAATAAACTACAAGCTTCCACCTTTTCATTTATGGGGATGAAAAATAGATGTTGTCCGATTCTCAGACATACGCAATATGCACACAAAATTTCATGAGAATCGGTCAAGCCGTTTCGGAGGAGTTTAACTACAAACACCGCGACACGAGAATTTATATATTAGACTAGCTGACCGGGCAAACGTCGTTTTGCCATATCATTTATAATAAAAAAATAGGGGTTGATCGTAGAGGGGTGAAAGTTAGGGGTTGTATGTATTTTTGTATGTTGTATCATAAAAAAAATAGAAATTAAAAATTTTGTCTAAAAAATAAAATTTAGGGGTGGACTACCCCTAACATTTAGGGGGATAAAAATTGAAACTGGATAAGCACAAAAAATTTCATCAAAATCGGTCAAGCCGTTTCGGAGGAGTATGGCAACGAAAACTGTGACACGAGAATTTTATATATTAGATAATATATAACTGAAACCGTGTTTTGTTGAATTTCAATATTTTGTTTTGATCAGACAACCTATATAATGTTATATGAATTAGTTTATATAAAGGCCGTATTGATTTGTTTCCGATACATAAATCTATCGTTGGATTTGTTTCTGTCGACATTTATTACACCCTGTAATGACAGTATGTGTATATTTATTTCTTTATTTCCTTCCTTATTCCCTTTGGTATTTTCGGTTTCTATTGTAAATGTTTCATGACTAAGATTTATTTAAATTAAACAGAAAATTTAATCACAATGCAATTAGTATTTTAATGGAAATTTCAATAAATTGAAATGAGATGAAGGTGAGGAAAACAAATTTCTACGTCAATTTCATTGATTAAAATTTTTATAGTCTTCAATGCTATTGATTAACTCATTTTTTATCATTAAAAACGCCATTTTTCATACAGTTTTGTACATCGTAAAGTAAATTAAGAAGAAAGAAAATGAATTATTGTAAAATTACGAACGATATTAAACAAAATCTATAATCTAAGTATACATATACCAATAGTTCCCAGATCAATGGCGTAGCACGGGCGACAAGAACTGGCAAGCAAATCTCCCCTACACTTTTTAATCGCCCGCAATAGTTAAAACAAAAGGTATTCCTATTATTCAGCACCATGTTCCACTTGACATATTGTTAAACAAAATGTTTCGACATTCGAAGTTAGGAACGACCTCTATATTGACAATCACACCTCTAAAGGCCATTGTTGTCACACATTCATCAAACATGTTTGTCAAACCTTTACGCACCTTTGTGTTGGTAAATTAAAATTTAAAAGTTAGAAATCTCCTGAAATCTGCTATCAATATAATACAAAAAGATTTATATTCATGGATACGTTACTCAATATATAATATATATATTAAATAGTCTTAAGTGAGAAAATAAAAAAAAATACATTTGACACCTCAATTATAAATAGCTAGTAGCAAAGCAAAAGTTTAGCAGTGTTGGGCTAGTGGCATCAGCGTGCTACTCTCATCCCTGAGGTGGTAGGTTCGATCCCCGGCTGTGCGCCAATGGATTTTCTTTCTATGTGCGCATTTAAAATTCGCTCGAACGGTGAAGGAAAACATAGTGAGGTAACCGGCTTGCCTTAAACCCAAAACATCGACGGCTTGCGTCAGGCACAGAAGGCTGATCACCTACTTGCCTATTAGATTACATGATCATGAAACAGATACAGAAATCTGAGGCCCGGACCTAAAAAGGTTGTAGCGCCATTGATTTAGTTTTTTTACAAGCAAAAGTTAAACGATATATTGAGCGCGTCTTTTAAAAATATTGGCACCGATTGGCACGTTTAATATTAAAAATACGAGACAGTTAATCATCAGAAAGAGAAAACAAAATTCCGTTGAGATTTTACGATTGATCAATTTAGATTTACGAGCTTTGAGACTTCCTTATAGCCGATTCACATTTTTCGATATTGACAAATCGCTTTCAAAATAATTACACCGTTGGTTCGGATCTCATTCTAAGCTTTTTAGTTAATTATACGTGTCTCGACGCTGATACGCTAATTGTAGAACCTCATATTACAAGCTAATCGCGTTTTACACTTTGCGTTAATAGGTGTACAATAATTAGTTCGTTCCGTTCCTTATAATTACGTAGTACTCGAAATTTTGTGTACCCTTTTATTCATGGACTCATTAAGGAACAAGGGCTCTTGATACATACGAGTACGTAATACTTTAGTGAGTTTATGCCTCATGAAGGTTATTTATTTATCTACTAAAACACTACGTCATAGATAATACGTTTTCTATGGTATAGTTACAATTAATATATTCTAGAATACATGATAATTATGGAGAACATAAATTTTACAAAAAAATTACACTTCCAATTTTAGTTTTTAGTATTTTTTTTCTTAATGCGGATTCGGTACCGGATAGGCGCTCAATTTTTTTTAATTAATCAGCTCACTACCGGATGTTATATTCGAATGAGACCTACCCTAAGTTTTGCGACTTAGTGAACTTTTGAGTCCATGAATTCTACGTTCTGTGTAGATGTTTTGCATAGTGAACAAATGTCGTCATAAAATATAATGAATACTTAGGAAGCATGTTCAATGTCTATAATTATTTATTTTTCAAATGCCTAATACGATGATTGACATGTCAATGCAATAAAAAATAACAAAGAGAGTAAGAAAAACAAAAATAATAATATCAGAACATGTGTTGGCAAAATTTTTAATTAGGAGCGTTAGTTTTAACAAGATAAGTTCTAGGATTTAAGTTAATTAATTTTGTTGGCAGAAAACGTACCCTTACAACTAGTACGAGGTACATGATGACTAAGGGTTTCTATAAAAAATATAAGGATTAAAATTTTGGAAACACAGCTTTTACTGCTATTTAAATTACTTATAACTTAGTTGGACTTGGTCACTTCTACCACGGATTGACGTGCTCTCTTCTAATTGTCTAATTATTTTATAAATAGTTCATAAGTGTTGAATGGTAAGGTTTACAAGTATATAGTTACCAATTTGATTAAATACATTTTGGGTTTATTAGTCGCTGTATTACATTACATATTACACTTTATATGTAAGTTTTACCAGGAGTAGGTAATTATAGATCAAAAACGTCACTTCAAGTTACATTAATTCCATACCAGAATAGTATAATTCGATATCCAATACGGTTAACGTGTTGGAATATGAAAAGATGAATACTTTGTTAAGGCCAAGAAGTTAACCTTTTATCATTACCTTTTTTTTGTTTTAATGTTTGTTTGTTTGTTGTTGTTTTGTTTAGCGTACAAAACAAATTATATCTTGTTATATGTTCTTACAACTCTTACATAAATGTTCGGTGGTTTGACAATCGTTTTCATACACTTTTTAGCAATGATAAGAATAAAAGTCCCGATTATAGTTTCTAAAAGATATGACAGTGACGTAGTGGAGTAAAGGTTACAGATAATGTGGCATAAATCAGCAATAAATAAATCAGATTTTCATATGACAATGTCAAGTGTCATCCGTCAAATCAATGTACGAGATCTGACAACCACTGCTGAGAATTTGTTATTATCTTATTGAAAACAATAACTAACCTAAAAATATAAAAACTAAAATATATTATGTTATGTGAGTCCCTTTAGGTAAGGCTCCGATTATAATAAGTCATAACCTTTTTAGTATCAGTAAAATAGCTAAGTAGAGAGCGAGATACATTCTATACAAATAGTTCAAGACAAAAGTTTGCTTGAAAAGTTTCAGCCTCTGGAGCTTTAAATATCGAGCTTCATTATCATTATTAAGACTAAGTAATGCCACCACATCGTAATGACCCGTGCACTAACACGTGACGGCACTATGCACTAACTATTTCTCATCACAGGTAAATAACTATTAAGTATTGAATAAATAATAATAAATACGAGTCAGTCAAAGATTGTAGGTATACACGATATACACGACAGTAGAATGAAGAAAACTAGAATAACTAGGCGTTACTGGTTGTATGAAAAATATTTGGTGTATTTTGTACTCTGTATCCAGATTTCCTTCGAGTTACTGAAAGGTTTCACTTGTACTATATGAAATCTTTTAGGAACTGAAACGAGTTGAAGAAATATCTACCGCCGTAGTTGTTAAGAAACAAACGCATGTAGCTTCGGATGTTCATAGTGTGATTCTGGTCAGAGAAAATAATAATAATTACATGTCCAATAGATAACCTCCTCCGTCGAACGCTTAGCAAAAAATATAATTTAATTCAACTCAACACGTGGCACGCAATTGGAGCAAGGAAAGCGAAAGCGTGGCTGTCCCTAGCAAACGTGGCGTCATACAGATGAGGCAAAGACACCCAGAAAGACTTGCAAGCAAGCAAGCAAGCAAGACTAGCAAGGTGAAATACGAGGCTCACTTTGGACGCACATGTAGGGATTACAGGTCATTAAGTCAATTCAAAGAAGTAGACCACGCGTCACGATTGATAATATGTAACCACCATTATGGTTTTACTATAATAATATACGAAATAACATATCGTAAAATTAAAACTCAAATTTACTGCTGCAAGTAAAACAATAGCGTACCACAATCTGCAAACATGGCCGCGAAATATGTGCTTGTATTAAGTCGATAACGAATTTCCCCAGTCATTTAAATGCCTTTAACATCACATTATTGTGTAATAAATTTTCCGTGCGATTCCATGCATTCCAAACGCATTATCCTGACAATTTAAATATATCCCCGGTGTTAAGGTGCGTTCCTGTATTCCTCCATACGTGACAGAGACAGATGGCGTGTTAACTATGTCGTTCCTATTCAGATTTAATTATTTGAGCGGTTAAGTAGGATGCATTTACCGCATATGCTACCCGTACAAGAGCGATGACTCTGCTATTTTTGAAACTTGCCCTCTTGAAAAATACTTGAGATATTTATATCCCGCATTCAATGTGGCTCTGTAGTTCTTTGAATTATAAGTAGCTTATTGGTTTTGGCTTTAGGTTAAAAATATGGAATGAATAAACCTAAAGGGTTTGTATTAAAATAAATTATAAAAAGTCAAAAAGTCAAAATCATTTATTCATATAGGTAACAATGTACCTACACTTATGAACGTCAAAAAAGAAATATATATTAAATGCTTCTAATTTTACATTTACTGCGAGTCCTCAGCTTATTACAGTTCTGTACAAATACTTCAGTTTTACAGTTTTTAGTTTTTTTTAGTAGTTTACTTTTTATTTGATGTAAATTTTTATATTGAAGCATAAACTTTAGTTTGCGGAAACTGTCTATACTAATATTATAAAGGAAAGAGGAAAAATTTGATTTTTTGTTTGTTTGAAATGAATAGGCTCCGAAACTACTGGAGCGATTTCAAAAAAATTAGTGATGCTTTCTAAAACTTGAATAATCTAACCCAAAAAAATAAACAAAAAACTTCCTTCAATCACGTGCGCTGTGAAAACTATTAATGATAGAACAAAATGATGTATTTCAATTTTTCAGGACACATCACAATAAGCGTCCTTTTATTTATTTTTTTTATTAAAATACCACCGCTAGAAAAGGCTCTTTATTTGTACCTAGGTATTGATCCTTATCAAAATAAATACGTTATATACGTATACGTATACGTTTCACATAAGCTACAATTTAATGGCATAACCACCAAAAAATCATGGTGGATTGGTGTTCTCCTGCCTTTTCTCTTGAATAGTTTACTACTATGTAATATAACAAAAATCTTAGCCACAGCAACGCTTGGCCGAGTCTACTAGTCTTAGTCTAATATCTAGTATAATATCTTTCATTTTATATAATTATTATAATAGTAGTTTTAAACAGTAAAGGTTTTTTAACAGTAAACATTATTGTTTTATTACAATTGAGCCATGTGCTTTAACTACTGAGCCTACAAAGGGCAGCTTAACTTATAAGCTATTTTACCTTTTTTTTATGGCTCTGGCACGGTTTGTGCATTAGCCAGCGTCAAGTATAAGATTTTTATAATTCGCACTTGTAATTTGCCATCCTCGGCCTAGATCGTTTTGCTACGTTCTACACCTACACAGTCTCCTTTCTTAGGTAGTATACTCACTGCTTGCCTTAGAAATTCGACCGTGCCCTCCATGTACGGTTTAAGCACTCACCCGGTACCGCACAACCCTCCCAAAGTAGTTACACACGATTTACTCACACTTCTAACTTTAATATTATTATTATTATTTTTCTACTTGGTATTATTATTATTTATTTTATTTTATTAGAGGAGCAAACTAGCTGCTGTGGTCTGTGGCAGAATGACCAGCGCTGTGGAACTTTTTGCTCCTCAGCATAATGCTGAGCCAGGGCCAATTACAACCACAGTATACACACATTGCACACTGGAAGCGAACCGAATGGCAAAAGGGAATTTTTTAATTTTAATTGTTTTTGATGTCTTATTTTATTTTATTTTTTCTTTAAGTATTGTTATTCTGTGTGTTAATGTGTGTGTGTTTTCGTTTGTAATAAATGTTATGTCTATGTCTATGTCCAAAGGCCAAGAACAAATTTAAATTAAATTAAAACTTACCCTCGAACCGGGAATCGAACCCGGTACCCCTCACCTAGCTGCCACTTAATAAGACCGCTAGGCTATGAGGCCCTTTATTTTACCTTTACAGATTTATAATAAAACGTAGATTACATACTAGTACCGTGCTCGTTACCATGGTTACAATACTTTGATCCACGTGACGCCGTCAATGTTTAAAAACTTCTTTATAGGAAGGATTCACTATCATTAAAACGAATAAAAACTAAGCTCATCCATCAAAATGCAGGGAGATTACGTCTGTCAGTACCCAATTATGTTTTTTTTTGTCATATCTTGAAGGATGGGTGCACGTGCGTCTTATTACGCTCCAAGCGCATGCGTATATAAATAGCAGCCCCTTAATGACCCGTTGTTCAGTTCAACAGTTGGCTTTTGAATTTTATTATCAGTGGTGTGTGGTCATGTGGGGATAAAAATTTTATCTTTATTTTGAGTTTCCCAATCCGATGTTTAGATTTATATTTTGTGTAATAGCTTTCACGTGTTTATTAGATTTTATTGCTACATGTTTACGGACGGCTTAAAAGGGTTCTCAGACTTTGGGAATTATTATCGGGACGTGATATAAGGTTTTATATCCACAAATATTTATACAGAGATATATAATTTAATTTAATAAGAAAATCAGTAAAATAATTGATAAGTATGGAAACTAGAGGCCGTAACACTTTCAATGGATATCTTCCTACCCACTGGGCAAATATACACAGTGCATTTGGAACCGTTTATGATACTTATACAATTAGGTCCGGTGAAGTTATTGAGAATTAAAAAAAAAAATTTTTTTTATGTTACGGCACTTGATATTAAGTAATACTACCCATGGACACTCACACTGCCAGAAGCGCGCTGCCAGTTTTTTGAGAATTGGTGCGTACCAAAGAGCGTTCTTTTCTTAAAGGACGTACCTTGGAAATACTAAAGAGGGCAGCTGGTTTCACATAGTGGTGGTGCGTGGCAAAAATTGTCGTAAGAAACGCTCAGTTATAGAACGACGGATGTCGAGGTGATACGAATTGTATTTTGTATTCTGCCTTGAACTCTGATTTATATGGGCAAAATTGATTTCTTACGTAATTCTTCACCACTGTCATAAATATTGATTTATAAATTTATTTTTATATTTATAAATTTATATATTTATTGGGTTATAAAAATGGTAAACCATTTACTAGCTATGAATATCCATAGTATATTAACGGCACTGGTTTGTGCCGTTGAAACATATACAGTATTTGTATATATATGACGGCGCATTCCTAGCGCCATGTTAAGAAATACTGCAAATATTGGAACGAGATTTGACAATTGTCAAGTCTGGCGGAGCGTCGTATCGATGGTCAGCGCGGCCATGTTGAATCGTTGGGAGTTTTTCGGACGTCAACGGCGAGCGCACCACGTCTGCGACGAATCGCTTTTGTTCTAAATAATCTGGTGTCTTTTTGTTACAAAACTAATTGAAAGTGCTTGTTTAAGAGATTTCCTAATGAATAGTAAATAGATTTTGAGTTTGGTGACCAACATTAAAATTATTAAGACATGGCTGATTCTAATAATGAAGGGCATCCGCCCATATCAGAAGTGGGATCCCATGCGCTATTGACCGTGCAAAAACAACCACCTGACTAAAATAGCGCCTTGAAGTTGTTAAGTAATATGGAAATTTTACTTACTCGGATGTCAACGACAACCCAACCACCGGTGGCAACTGCTAACGCCCAGTATAGTTCAGTGAAATTCGTAGAGTTTAATACGGTAGACGCAGACGCGGATATAGAAGGTTGGTCATAATTACATAGCTTAAAGTACTGACTCAACATTTAGAGGGCGTAGATTTCTCTAGCTCTTAGCAGTGTACTGAAAGGGCGCGCAGCTTTCTTGAGCAAGTTAAATTTGTATGAGCTGACATGGGAGAATGTAAAACAAAGTTTAATGGCTAGATTTTTTTTAAACCAAAATTATTTCAAGACTTCTTTGATGAAATATTGCGTTTTCAAATTGGAACAAAAGAAACTGCAGCAGAGTGGCCTGCGCTTATGGAATATGATCGAAACTATACCTAAAACCCGAATGTCAAGATTTTATAACTGGATACGTCATATCGGTCTTTGTCAGAAGGATGATTTGATATGCCGTGAGCTACACGCATATACTGTCACTATTAAACCTCAGTTGTTTAGAATCTTAAGAGGCATTTCCCTAAAGCGAAGATCGGGTGTTACTGAAATCCAAGAGCCTGATTTCAAGCGACCTAGAATTGTGGACGCAAGATTTCCTGGTAAATATCATTTTTGTGGAATTCTCGGACACCGGCAAGTGTCTTCGAGAAGATTCTCGGAAGAGTCTTGGATGACTAAGCAGCAAGATCCGTCAACTGCAACACGTGCCCCCGAGAAAACTTCTACCGTAACCTGTTATATATGCGGTCAAGTTGGACACATAGCAACAATTTGTAAAGAAAAGGAAAAAGGTGGTGGATCTACTGCAAGGTAATAGGTCAATATCTGCGAACAGTGGCTGTCGAGGGGCACCTTGAGGATGTCATCTGGTGAGTCAGTCTCCTTTTTTTGTTTGATAGCGGACCGTCTTGCTCCTTGAGAAAAGAGAGCTATTCTACTAAGTTCCCAAGTACTGTGCGCAATGATCTTGTGTATGTTGCGGGCATTGGTGGTGATGAAATAAAATCTACGTCACAGATTTCGAGTGAGATAGCGAAATCTTTGAGCATGAGGTCCGAATTCACGCAGAGCAAGACAGTCCGTAACTTATAGGTATGTGTAATCTGTAAGCGCTGAAGTTTACTTAACTATGTTGGCACGATTAGTGAGATGAGTCAGCGCGGCCATGTTGAATCGTTGGGAGTTTTTCGGACGTCAACGGCGAGCGCACCACGTCTGCGACGAATCGCTTTTGTTCTAAATAATCTGGTGTCTTTTTGTTACAAAACTAATTGAAAGTGCTTGTTTAAGAGATTTCCTAATGAATAGTAAATAGATTTTGAGTTTGGTGACCAACATTAAAATTATTAAGACATGGCTGATTCTAATAATGAAGGGCATCCGCCCATATCATATGATATATTATATATCATATCATATGGACTTTCGAGCTACGGGAGAACATGCAAAACTTATCTTAATCAAATATTTTCATTACAAATACGTATTTTAAAAGCAATTGCTCCTTTAAAAATAAAATCACAATATAAAGAAGACTACAGAAAGCTATTTGCATTTTTCAAAATTATACCTATACAAGACAAAATACAGCTAGGATTATTAAATGAAAACTACCTTACAGAAAATTATCTTAAAACAACTAAAACTCACTATCACTATACAACACGTAGAAAATTAAAAAACGAATTTCTATTACCAAAATACAATAATTTATATGGGAAAAAAACATTAGACTATATTATTCCAAATCTATTAAACTCGTTACCAGCTACACTATTTACTAATATTACAAGAAACAATATTAAATTTAAATTAAAAAATTACTTTATAAATCAAACAATAGCAAATTATGCATAATAAAAATAAGACATCGTCATTTAATTCATATTCGAATATTGGAACACATCCTGTATTCGAATGAGAAATCTCGTCAAGAACAGGTTTCTTGCATCGGCTAACTGAGGAGCGACAATGTTTCAATTTGTTTATTACGTTGTTCGTGCAATTTTGATGGTTTAATGGTAAAAATGTTATATTGTATAGTATGTCACTGGCCTAAGTATGTAATAAGTTAATTATTTAAATAAGTTCGACGACCTGGTGGACAGAAAAACTGTGTTCAGTTTGTGTTTCCACCACACCAACTTCTTTCTATTTACGATCATTATATAATAAATAAATAAAATAAAAAAATATATTGTATATTGACGTCGACTTTTGGGACACCCTGTATATGTACTTTGCCACTGTATAAACTGTTTCTCCAGGTGACACTTTGACATCGACAGGTGATACATGGCCGAACGTTAGCTGTAAACAACATTAATTGGACAGTCGAAACAGGTCCTCGGCGGATGTGATGCTGGTCTATCTGTAAAAAAATAAAATAAAAATTCAGTTGCGCTGCAACCTGTTTAGGTCTGGGCCTCAGATTTCTGAATGTGTTTCATGATCATTTTTAATAAGCAAGTAGGTTATCAGCCCCCAGCGCGTGCCACACGCTCGCCCGCGATTGAAACCACTAGGCCAATACTGCTCAAAAACTCTTTTATAGAATTTGAATGTGTGAGTTAATCTCACACATTTATACACTTCATTATCTAAGGCAGTCTTTTTGTATGTGTAGTCGAATAGTATTTGAATGCTACAAAAGAAACAATTTATTGTTTACTACATGTTTAATACCTTTGTTTGCAATAATATGATAATCTCAAAATTTCAAAAGTTCACTATTTCTCTATCCCTTTTTACATTAATAACATAGTATTTCAAGAACATAAGCTATATTTATTTCCAAAATATTAAAAAAGCCCAATCTTGTGAAGTCGTGGCATGCATTATATATCTTTGAAGTAAATTCATATAATATAATATCTTTGTTTATAAACCAATTATAAAAAGTTCACTCACTTTCCATGCGAAACAATAGAACAATATGTACGAGATCAAAGCTAATACGGGAATGAATGGACGCCACAAAATCATAAACGAACAATACATCGTTTGAAGTGAAGCACAGCGGACTAAATTCCCAGGAATCACTCGAAGCTTTATGGCTGTCAAGAAAAAGGAGGGATGACTTGACATTTATGGCACAGCGTTGGGCTATTAACATTTTACGATTGAAACATACATGTTCAATGAATGGAAGATTCAAGCTGTTGAAATGCGTTCTGCGTTATTACAAGACTTTTGAGGAGGGCACAAGTGTATACTAACATAACGAATTTGTGTGCCTGGTCCATACCATAAAGTATTGCGTATCAACAAGTTTCAATACTCAAAAAGTAATTACTAAGTTATTAAAACATGTTAGTGCATTTCATATTAATAAAGCCATTTTACTATTATAACTACTCTTAGTCTTCGATAGTTATTGATATTTCTCTGTGTTCTTCAGTATGAATCCCTTTTGGATAAATGCCTCCTCCTGATCTTTCTATTTGGATCTGTTTTTAGTCTCCTCTATCAATTTCTTACCAGAAAACTATTTTGTCAGCCGCTTTTGTGGTCTTCCCAAGTTTCTTTTTCCTGGAGGTGGGTTCCTCCAGCGGGTGGCTTCGTTGGTATTCGGCTATTTCCATTTAAATGTATTTAATTAATTTATTGTCGTATTTGGTGGTTAGTACATTTAAAAGATTGAACGAAATTATTATTTGAATTCCTTTTACTTTTACACGCCCCTAAAGAAAATATTTCAATGAAATAGTCACAGTATGTATTGCCTCCGGGGATAGTGGGATGTTACCGGGTAGAATGTAGGGGAAGAGAGAATCAACTTATTCATTGATTTAACGAAACATGGCAGTTGTTAACTGCAACTTCATAGCAACCGCAATGTTAATTACCAGAAGCTAACCGTACTAATTTCTCGTCAATTTTCATTAATATTTCTCTTATTAATTCGTTAACATTTTTAGTAACTAAATAACTTAGCAATGCATACATAGAATGAATACATGCTCATTTTACTTAAGTTTCAAAATAAATTTAAATTCACATTCATCTAAACTTTAAACAGTTGCCTCGTCTTCACTTCTGATATATTAAGAAAGAATTATGTGTTTCCAAGTAAAGCGAACTTTCTCTACAAAAGTTAGAATTAATTGGCCTGTGAGTTTGCAACTTGAATCTTTCCATCACTTCCATACAGTTAAAGGAAACTTGCGTAGCCCCAAGTAAACAACGTGTTAAACTTATGATCATCAAATAAAGTGCTTTTGACATATGCTAGAAAGTTATTAAAGCGAGTTCATTGTTGCTTATACGACCAGTTGCTAAGTACTTGAACTTTCGAACTTACCTCGAAAAAATACACCTTTCAAGCACATGTATGTAAAAATAATAATATAATCTAGAAATGTACTTAAGCGTTAACTTTGAACGAATCATATTGGTTTAATGTACGAACTACGTTTTTTATAGTATGGTAATATAAACGTAATATACGTATACTATAGATGTACTCCCAAGTCGTCCTTTGCTTAGGCAATACCTAATATAATTATTATTATGTATTAGTACCATAATAATAATTATTTCGAAACGAAAACGAAATTTCATGACTGATTAGTTAACGACTGATTGAAGAATGCTTAGTGTACCCTTTTGAACCATTTTACAAGCTGCTGCAATCACGCTGGTATTCCCGCCGGACTGTCAGTGGTTCGACTAGTCGAGGATCTTCCTTTTTAGATTGGAAGAGCAGAAATTTTTTCCTCCACAAGGTTTATTCTTTAATTGAATCTAAAGTGAACTTTATCACACTTTACTTAATTGGTAGGGCAGTGATGCCCAGTAACTGTCTTTTTATGTGCGCAATTAGCAACTTGTCCGATGAAGGTAGATATCGTGAGGAAAACAGCATGATACTTTTTATCATGTGATTAGCCAAGCAGATGCAATTGAAGACCCAAGACATGACAGAATTATAATTATTTCTAAAATGCCTTTATAATAATAAATCGTTTATTTGCCAAGATGCTAGTGCAAGTGCTACAATTAAGTTAAGTTATTTATAATTGTTGTCAAACTTATGGTCTTAATACTCGCCCACGCAATTAAGGCACCTTGCCTTTAAAAATTTAATCACCTCCCCCTTGAAATAATTACACGGCAGTTAACTATGTCTTCTAGGAAAATGATTAAATTTTTTGAATACATCGTGTTGCAGCACTGCACTCTCTGAAAGAACTATTAAGAACGAGAAGTTATCGAATAGTATCATACAACAATGGGCACCATTATATATAAGACTATCTTGATTCTTAGATATGTATTAACATAGCGTAGCTGAAACCACGATTAGTTCTCATGTTAAGGCCACTTCATATTCATATCGTGCTTACACATAATGCGAGAGGTTGGGTGGCATATAGAGCGATCTCGCAAAAATGTCTTTATTAACCTTCAGATGTAGCTTTCTTATAGTTTTCTTACTGTGTATATGAATGTACTAATATATGTGTCCTACCAGCACCAAGTGACCAAACCAAAGTCCAACTCACTTTGGGACTCTGCGCCAGCGGAACTATCTGTGTTATAAGAACAAAATTAATTTGCAAATTGCTTTTAATGACAGAAATGGCAAATTAAAAATAAACACGATTTTCTAACAATCCATTATGAGGCGGCGGTAATCAATGTTTCTTTTAAATTAACCAAAAGTTTTAAAAGTAATAAATTATTTAATAAGCAATCAGAGTTTCTAGTCTCTGTTTTAAGTAGAATATAAGCCACCATATATACTTAGACCTTTAAAATGGATATTATAAAAACTTCTGAGATAAAATGGTTGAATCTAACGAAACAAACTCACACAAAATCTCAACCTAACTTCTCTTATCGATAACTCTGCACGCGCATATTAAAAATAGATATCACGTGGCGCGCCGGGCCGCAAGCGCTGATGGTGATGGTGGTGGGGAGCCACATTACATATAAATCAGGATAATAGGTAAAAACGCTCTTTCGCGGGAAAAATTCCGCCTCAAAAAAGAGGTAATCTTATACGGGCAAGCCATCCCGTGGCAAAAATCCGTCAAATATCTAGGAGTAACGCTCGATAGGGACATGTCTTTCAGTAAGCATGTAGCCGCCGTTCGCAAGAAGGCCTCTTTCGTCCTCTCTCGCCTCTATTTCCTCCTAAACAAAAGGAGTAACATGTCCCTTAGACACAAGGTGACTTTATACAAGGCCTGCATCCGACCGTGCATGACTTACGCTAGCGTAGTATTTGCGCATTGTGCCCCCTCCCTTATCCACCGGCTACAGGCACTTCAGATGCGATTCATGAGAGTTGCGACCGGGGCGCCCCTCTATGTGAGAAACGTCGATCTCCACCACGACCTGGAGCTCCCTACCATAGCCCAATGGATGAAGTTGGCGTCCGCACGCCACTTCGACAAGGCTAAACACCATCCCAACCCTTTGGTGCGTAAAAGCATCAACTATTATCCCTTCCCGCCGACAAAAAAATGTCATAGGAGGCCCCGACACACACTAACGGATCCGGATGATCCAATTACAGTAGCAAACAATAAATTAAAAGCCGCCCGCGCGGCCAATAATAACAAACAAAGTTCTCAGACACAGATTAGGGTTAAAAACCGCCTTCACCGGGGAAGGCGAGGACCTCTATTTCGCACTTCACTCACTCCAGTGAGTTTCCGTCCTGCCCTTCAGGCGATTGACCACCCCGTGACGGCCCAAGCCGAGGTTCGAGTCTCACAGGAGACGCCCTTGCGCTAGTCGCGGGAAAAACGCCATTCTGGTCGAGCTACGCTCGCCAACCAGCCCGAGCTGAGCTGTAAAGGCCCCAAAGGCCAACAGCGAGATCCCTTTCAAAAAAAAAAAAAAAAAAAAAAGAATCTTGATTCTTAACCATTCAAAGAATGCTTCTCCGTGTCGACCACTCTCATAGGCTGTGGTGTAAAATGATTCAGAGCCCTTACAATTTATTATTCTTCTTAATTGGCTCTAGCCAATTGAATTAAATTAAAAAGCATTATTTATAAATTTTCGTTGCGCTTATATTGAACTCGCTGAAATAAGGGTCCTTCAAAAAAAGAGCGTACCAATTCTTAAAAGGCCGGCAACGCACTCGCGAGCCCTCTGGCATTGAGAGTGTCCATGGGCGGCGGTATCACTTAACATCAGGTGACCTCCTGCCCGTTTGCCCCCCGTTCTATAAAAAAAAAAACTAAACCAAGTGTAAGTAAACACTTGTATAATCCTCTTTAAATAATGAAATAAAACAATGCTAAAATACATTTAAACATCTTCGTTTAACTTATTAGATAATATGTATCATTTCAAGTCCAATACAATCCACAATAACTAGTAACAAGGAATGACAGTCTCATCTGAAACATTTCCCCAGTTGTTTGCCACTTTAGTTTATTACTGTAATGTAAGTGAAGATCAATGTCCTTGTCAATTTTAACTAAAATAGGTAGCATATTAAATTCACTTAGCAATAGCCTAATGCGAAGTTCATTGTCAACTGTCAAGATGAAACTTCAATCATTTGCTAACTTCACTCGGAATAACAACAGATTAGCATTAAACTGTTTTCATCATCTTAATAATAAATTATGTGTCACGTTGTTTGTCCGCTATGGACTCCAAAAATACTCAACCGATATCTATTAAATTTGCACACCGTGGGTGTTTGATCTAACTTAAAAGATAGGATTGCTTACATCTCAATTTATACCCGCAATATTATTTTATTGCAAAATATTTGTTTATTATTTGATAGCCACAATTCTAACAGATGGCGCTGTGTTGAAAGTACTAACGTTTCACATAAGCTACAATTTAATGGCATAACCACCAAAAAATCATGGTGGTCCCCATGACTGGTGTCCTCCTACCGTTTCCCTTGAATAGTTTGCTACTATGTAATATAACAAAAACCTTAGCCACAACAACGCTTGGCCGGTCTGCTAGTAATATGTATATTGTACCAAAAATTTCTTATGTAATCCACAAATTACACGATTAATTGCCCAACATCAAAAATTCATATCCTTATTCATGAATGTCAATCATGATAGTAAGTAACATTAAACTTCTTTTCTGACGTTCATAAGTGTACTTGTTTTGTATTTTGACTTTGGCTTCAATACAAAATGAATGGACACTTTTACCACAGGCAATTTAATTGTCTTTGCTTTGAACTATGATGTAAGATAACTCAGCCTATTATAACCTAGTTTCTTGGACAGATAGATCCATAGGTTAAAAATTATCAACATAATTGTCAAACTTGAAAATGCATTTGACAAGGCTTGCGAGTACATTTAGTGCGAAGCTTTCAAAACTCTTTCATGCAAGTGACATGAAGATATGGGTCGAAATAATGATTTTCTGTCACAGTTTTAGTACGGTATTCAACTGAAACTTCTTCAATTTAATTATGTTTTATAAGAGTAGTTTCGAATATGAAATGATGCTTCAAAAACTCTTCAATTTTCTACTTTAAAAATATCACAATCTAATATATAAAATTCTCGTGTCACAGTTTTCGTTGCCATACTCCTCCGAAACGACTTGAGCGATTTTGATGAAATTTTTTGTGCTTATCCGGTATCTATGAGAATCGGCCAACATCAATTTTTCATCCCCCTAAATGTTAGGGGTAGTCCACCCCTAATTTTTATTTTTATTTCTTAGACAAAATTTTTAATTTCTATTATTTTATGATACAACATACAAAAATACATACAACCCCTAATTTTCACCCCTCTACGATCAACTCCTATTTTTATTATAAATGATATACATGGCAAAACGACGTTAGGCCGGTCAGCTAGTTAAACTATATTTTTCTATACTTGCATGAAATAGATTATTTCCACAGTTCCACGACGATTACTTTGACGTTAAAATTGTGTTGTGGAAACTGTGGAATTCCTTGGAGGAGGCTTTTACCATTACGTACTGTTAATGTCTGTGTACGAGTTTGTATTTCTTTATCGAACTAAAGTTATATTATTGAATTATCAGTTTTTGTTTGAGTTTTGCGAAGTTTGTACATACATTTGACATTTTGGGCAAAATCTTAAGTCAACATTTACACGATTTCACAATTTCTTTCTCGTTTCTCGCGAAATTCGTACTATAAACAAAAATTGATTTATCAAATTCGGCCCAAAGTTTTCTTAAGAATTGACAAAAGAAAGTAATTTCATACATACTACGAATACTGAGTGAATATGATAATATTGTTTTATGTAGGAAAGATTGCGCTGAGTGGTGTAATGTTGTGTTCTGTGTGATTGACTTTCTCCTATGGCAAATATCATAAGAAATTCGACATGACGGACTGATGGATCATCAGCTACAAAACAAAACATGCTCAAAAAAAAACAAATGCAATCTAACGCCTATATTGCCTAGAAGCGCCGCTGGATTAGTACTGCTTACATTAATGCACAGAAAGACATTTGAATGTAATACTGAATTAGAATGACAGGTACTTTACGTTTGATATTAATAAGTTTAACAAATTATAAATAATGGTTGTGTAAATAACGATTTTCCTGTTTTATCCAACTACTAAATGTAACACTAACTAGTTATTGTATTTACAAAACCTTTCACTAATATGAATATCACCACAGATACAAGAAATATATTAGGAATATAAAATTTACAAATTTTACGATGCGCGCGCACCGTGACACAAAATTTTTGAAGTTTGAAGTTGCCCACGGATGATGCTACGGCATTGGACATAATTTAAAAACAACATTCGAATAATATTAGAATTTATGTTACACGTCTTAATGTAAGAGAATAATAATAAATATTTATTTATTTAATTTTTCAAATCTAAACTGAACTTTATTGACTATAATGACTCCTTTTCCAGTCTTTGATTATTTAATTGTAATTAATTATTTGCATGCAATCAAAAACTATTTTTAATTATGCCAAAGAAGTATAACTTCTTACGCGCGTACATAAATAAGTGCACGCACCCTTTTTTTTAAATTTGTTTGAATTTTCTATTTATTAATTTTTAATTATTATTACTATGTAGGTTAAGATTGTTGTAACTACCTACTGTATATTTGTGTATCGTAAATAAAATAACATTTAAATCAAAATATTAATGTACATATCCCTTTAGCAATCCTAATCGGGGTGGATTTTATACTCCACAAAACTTGTTCACTTCAATGAATATCGACAATTGTTATTTGTGTTCAAATGATGAAGGATTTCGAATGCTTCCAGCTCAAGTGTTCGTTTGTTTCGTATAAATTTGTATAAACACGACTAAATATATGAAAAAAGATCTTTGTTCTCACAAAAGTTGATTTACTACCTTAGGCGTCGTCCTAATTGGGAGCGATCGTACGATGGCGATGCGTTCTCGTCGTGCGATGAGTTCAAACATACAGATTTCATCAGAGTGTCCTATTTGCCTCGCAAGTAATCGTGCAAGCACATGAAATGCTTTAATAACGATCGTACGATGCGTTTGATCGTGCGATCATGTTATCAAAGCAACAGATCTCTTTTGAGTGTCCTAATCGGTTACTACCCGATGCGTCGACGCGCGAGGGCCGCCAGCCATCGAACGACGGCATCACACGATGGACATCGCGCGATCTATTAGGACACCTGTTAGGTCATCGCGCGACCACTTTGATCGTGCGATGAAAAACGCATCGCGCCATCGTACAATCGCTTCCAATTAGGACGACGCCTTAGAAAGGTATAAGACAATTTCGTTTTGTTTACCGTTTTTAACCAAATGTTAACGAACGACTGCACCGAGTTTGGGTATTTTTTTTGTTTGTCAGGATTGGGTTAGTCTCTTTTTTTTTTAATGGTTTTTATTTACAAGGTACTTCGCCAGTGTCGTGTAGATGGAGAAGGTACGGAGGAGATTGATCGGTGAAAATAATAATTTAAAAAAGTTGAAATTCGATTGTTTATATTGTTTTAAGACAGCATAGACAACACAAATATGAGAAATGACATTATTAAATACCTGCTATTTCCTACAAATCCACAGAAATAACTGTAGAATGTTTAGTTTTCAATCACTGTAGTAACTTTATAAAGAATTTTGTGTTCGCACTTTTTAATAGAAAAAATCTAATTGATATTTAAAGCTAACTTCTCGAGTCTAATGAAAAAAACGCGTCGCTAGCATTCATTTCAAGGAATCAGGTCAAGATGGAACGAATAAAAAACTAAGCAAAGAAATAGGTTCAAATCAGACTGTGCTAGATATTAACGTTTGTTTGAAAATATAAAATACATTAAACAAAAGGGTACAATTGTTTCCGGGTGGCATTTTGATGGATATCACGCCACCGGAAGTTAACATTGAAAAAGTTTTGACATGACAGGTGAATGATTTGACTTTTAATATTTATTAAAATGTTTTATGCAACTTCTAGTATAAAACAAATCCGTACTAGTATAAGATCCCGCTATACAACGACCTTCACCGAGATGCTTATTTAATGAAACTTATTTTATATTTAATTTAATATGTCAATAAACATAATCCATATGGGTTGCCTAGCAAATTTCAGTCCAGAGTATGTTTAATTAATATTTAAAAAAAAAAGTTTTTTATAATTTGCATGTAGTCAATTTTTTGAACTTTTTTCAATCAATATTTTTAATCAGGGTAGTATTATATATGTATCACTATAACCTTCTTTTATACTAAAGATGTATATATACTTTAGTGTCACATAAAAAATATACACATAAATAATTAATTGATTAAAAACAACCTAACGTTAGCATATTCTATGGGCTTCATACTTTCGATTGGTATAGAATTTATCTAATAATCATACCGGTGAAATGTTTAAAAAAAAATTTTTTTTTAATATTAATTAAAATACTCTGGACTGAAATTTGCTAGGCAACCCATATGGATTATATTTATTGACATATTAAATTAAATATAAAATAAGTTTCATTAAATAAGCATCTCGGTGAAGGTCGTTGTATAGCGGGATCTTAGACCATACGGTAAAATGTATTTTGACATAAGGGAGGATGATAAGTCTTGTTTCTGAATCTGACCCTTAAACCACATCAGGGACTTCGGGTACTTCAATCTGGCGCTTTTCTTGTAATTCAGCTGCTGTGCGGGCAGCGTTTGCCCATCTTAAAGACAGTTTAACGGGTCTAAATGGTAATTGAAGCGCAACTAGTATGTCAATATCCAATACATTTTATTTTGATTTTTTTTTGTTTTCTCATAAAAATCAGTCATTTTTATTTTTATTCTGTGCAACTAATTTTGAAGTTATACTTCTTGTGTCGTTTTTCTATTATCGTAGAATAAAATTTTTGAATATTTATTTATTGATTTTTATCTTGTTAGGGCCAAAGAAAAGTCATGTCAAAGTCTACAACAAACACATACTAGTTTTGACGCTTATTTGGAATTGCCCAGTGGGAAGAAAAAAGAGAGGACTTCCTGTGAAGATAAAATATAAGGGATAGCGGGGAAGGATTAGAAAATGGTAGCAAGGATGAAAGACAAGTGGAAGAATTTGGAGAAGGCGTTGTAGGTCGTGTAGTAATGTAAAACATAGTGACAGGGACTTAATGTAATCCTAATTATGAAGTACTCGAATACAAGCTACTTCTATTTTATTATAAACGTTTCTATATTCTACATATATTATAGTATGTTAAAATAAAATAAATAAATAAAATAAAATATGTTTATTTTGGAACATAAGATACATGTATCACTTATTCCACGTCATTAAATTTGAAGGCATCCCTACTCATCGGCAAAGAAGACAGAGGGTGTAGGCCGAGAGAAAAAGCCGGCGTAAAAAACTCTCGGTACTCTTTTAAAACAGCAAATCATCAAACAACACTTATTTAAAACAAATATCGCAAATTAATTAGAAGTAGCCTGTCTAGCACTAGTCCCAGTTATGTTGATAGATTAATTTATAATAAATTATATGTCGCAATTTATTGCAAAACGCGGACTTTCCATTCAGTCAGTTCTTAATTAGTTCATTGATTTTTAGCATTCAATACTGAAACATTCGTTAGGTTTATTAAATGTATTGAATTCATAAATGTATAAGCGTCACTACCACACTCTGAAAATATTATTTTAAAAGCCGGGATTACACATTTAATAAAAACATATCCTGTGCAGACGAAGTCGCGGCACCAGCTAGTTAAATATAAAACTTTATTTCGTTGGTGTAAAGTTAAAAATGTTCAGTAGATTTTTTAAAAGTTAAATCTACTAAAAATATTACTAAAATTCCTTGAACATTTCCACTGTACGAAGATATCATTTCAGCCGAATTACGTTCGGGGTTTATCGACGCGTCTTGTCACGTAACATGGTGAATCAAATACTCGATTTCGAGTGTCCGGAAGTACGTTACGAGTGGCTGAGAGTATTATTTCTCACATGAAAAGAAATCAGTAGGCCCTGGCTCGGTTTAAGGCAGTACTTGAGGCGTGTGGAGCCGCTTAAGTTACCCTTTTGACGTCTTAACAGCCCGTTTTGTGGACTGTTTACTCCCAAATAATGCATGGGTTCCTTTATGTAACTGATACATAGTTATATTTGCAGAAGGATTTTGGATCTATAACGAATAATAATAATAATAATAATAATAATCTTTATTGACATATTTGTAATTACAGAAATCCTATGAAGACTCTGACACCTAAACTAGGCTTTAGTGCCTGTATCTCAGGAGTCAGTGGCTTCTCCCAATATAATTCGTAACAAGTGTCAAGAGAGCTTATTCAAAATTTTACAAGACAATACTTTTTATAGACATTTGTAAATTCCAGATATTACATCTAATTATCTTCTTACACATAATATACTTAAACAAAAATAACATAATATATTGAAAAAAATGTTTCAGTATAAATTACAATGAATATAATAGGTAATAAAATAGGTACATACACATAAAATACTAAAATACATAAATATACATAATACATAAATATACATAATTATACATTTTACATATGGGTATATGTAACACTAGTATAAATATATAAATTATACACATAATTAATGAATCAAAAAAACTAAAATATTATTGTAGCATGTTAGTTAAATAGATCTTCTGTTTCCTCATAATTTAAGGACAAAAGCCAAGTCTTAACAATTGATTTGCAGTCATGTAGTGAAAGAGGGTAGAAATTTAATTTTTTGTTTATTTTATTATATAGAAAGACTGAGAGATATGCTCGTTGTCGCCTTGCGAAGGTAGTACGGAATTTTGCTGTGGGGAGTACATTTGGTATACAGCGTTTGTTACTGCAAACCTCTGGGTTATAAGGGGTATGGACATGTTGTTTGGCTATTATATTAAAGACGAATAACTGTCTAACACTGAGGAGCTCACACTGTTTATATAAAAGTGTGGTTGAAAATCTGTAGGGTTTGAAAGTCATTACTTTTAGTAAAGATCTGTGGGCTCTTTCAAGCTGAATTAGATGTGACTTGCACGCTCCACCCCACACGCTCACGCAGTATCCAATAACCGATTTTACTAAGGCAAAGTAAACAGTGCGGAGTAGTTCAAATTCCGCGGCATAACGTAATTTTTTGAATGTCCAGGTTAGTTTTCGCGTGCGTGCCGTTATAATCTCAATGTGAGGAAGCCAACTCAATTTATTATCTAATTCGATACCGAGGTATTTAATGGTATTGGATTTTGTTATATTAATGCAATGGTTTCCAAACAAACTTCTCTCTCTTCCCTTTCTCATCCCTAAGGTCGTAGGTTCGATCCCCGGCTGAGAACCAATGGACTATCTTTCTATGTGTGCATTTAACAATCGCTTGAATGGTGAAGGTGATCTTGAGGAAACCGAAATGTCTTAGACCCAAAAAGTGGATAGCGTGTGTCAGGCACATGACAAATGATCATGAAACAAATACAGAAATCTGAGGCCCAGACCTAATAAGGTTGTAGCGTCACGGTTTTATTAATTTATTATAGACTGTATCATATCATGTATCCCAAAGCGCAATTAGTAAAAAATATCGTTTGTTATTTATATGTAATTGCTCCTAAATTTTTATCTTACTTATTGAGTAAAATACGTACTCATCTAGGAAAATAAAATTCAAAATATAATAAGATATCTCATCAAATTTTAATATAAAGTTCAATCGTGTTAACTATATAATATCCGAAATTAATATCCAGTTCAATTCACTGTCAGACATTATAATTTTGGATTTGTGCTATTGTATATTATGAGGGCTCTACCCTCTCGCATGGCGGGTACAGTAATTTCAGTTAGGGTAAAGACTTATGTCGCAGACTAAAATCGTCATGAATTCTCTTTGTGTTATTGGGTCTTAGGTAGAATTACTGGATCGACTAAGGGCCTTACAATAACGAGCTTTTAGTATGTGTAAATGAAGATTTTATAGGTATGTATTGAACATACCGTATATCTAACTAAATTGTATATTTTTAGTAATAAATAATAAATCAGTGGCGCTACAACCTCTTTAGGTCTTGGCCTCAGATTTTTGAATCTGTTTCATGACCATTTTTAAATCTAATAGGCAAGAAGGTGATTCGGTTTCCTCACGATGTTTTCCTTCACCGTTCGAGAAAATGTTAAATGCGCACATATAAAGAAAGTAAATTGGTGCACAGCCGGGGATCGAACCTACGACCTCATGGTATGAGAGTCGCACGCTGAAACCACTAGGCCAACACTGTATATTTGTAGTAGTGAATGAATAAAACCGCAGATATTACTGCTGACTTTCACGAAATAAATTGAATGAATGAGTTTAATAAGATGCTAAGCAAAGAAAGCTTGACAGGAAATTACGTTCAAGCAGTGAAAAATGTTGTCATGATACTCTAACGAACCTGTCTAGACAAAATTGAGTAGTACTTTTTAGATTTATTTATTTATTTGCTTAGTGGTATTCCTACAGCTACTTAAAGTACTATACAATATTCAAAAAATTACACTATATACAAGAGCCAAAAATGGAATACACATTTAAACATACACAAAACACAGTTACACCTATACAAATACAAAAAATACAAAGAATATATGTATGTATGTATGTAAATTCTAAATTCTAAGATTCATAGTTCATTACAACATATTTATTATAAAGGAGGAATAACACAGCCATTCTATCTAATAAAGGATACTTGAGTTTTTATATAATTTCTTAAGCGACGTATCTTTTAAAGAACTAGCTTAATGTTTCGTAGATAAAGAATTGTCACTAAACCGTTGACCATAACTAACCAGAGGTTCCCAGAGGTCGTGAGTTCGAACACAGTTCACAAAGCGCATTTAACAGACTGAGGCGAAGACCAAGGGATTATTTTTTTCCTTTACCTTTTATAAATTCTAAAAGGCCAAAGGGGGGAAAGGGGATAAATTAAAAATTATACAGATAGTGTCAAAAATCAATCGTTAATTCGTAGTGGACATCCCCAGAAAATTTATAAAAATTCTATGTTCTATTTTTAAAATGATTGCCGTAAAAAATATTTTATTAGTTATTGCTTCCTATGCTCTTAGATTTATTATTCACAGTATATTTAACATTATATTTAAAAAAGTGTAATCAAACGACGGTTAATAAGTCTTAATTTTTAAATGGTATACTTTGGTATATACAATAATAAATAAATGATTTATTAGTATCAGAACAAATAAATATACAATATTTACAATTTTCTTAACCTACATAGTAATAATAAAAATAATTAAAACATATTTAAAAAGTTTGGTCCCTGTGGATGTGTACCTTTACCGCTGGCAGCATTTCCTCGCTGTATTGCGATACTTATTCCTTGAGCCAGGAAAGTGCCAGCTCTGCGGTCACCGGTACTATCTACCAGGCGCCAACTTAAATCTTTAATAAGCGCCAGTGCACTTGAACCCCACGGCCCAAGAGTCTCTACTCCAAAAGGAACAAACTCGAAGTTGGAAGAAATACTCTTATATTTGAGCCGTGTATTATTGTCCGCCTGTTCTGCGGCCACCCCAAGCGTATATACAAGCGTACATACAATTAAGTACGAAAAGCTGTTTTACTAAGTATCTGCGCCACAAGCAGCGCCCGATTTCGCCTTGACATTTACAATTGCTAACTAATGTTTTTTTATTAATATAAGTATCTATTTTACACGCTTTATATTAGCTTCACCTGTATGTATGTATGTATATGTATGTATGTAACCGACTCCTTCGGACTCGATTTTGACCCACTTTAAACGGACAGATTTTGACAGACAATGCAATAATCCGAAAAAAAAAAAAAAAAAAAAAATAGTTTAAAAAAACTAAAGCGTGGGGCGCTCTGTGCCATATTTTTCGTCTATAGAGCAACCCACGCTTTTTCACAATAATATCAGTATTTTTTGTTCATTACCATTTTCAGCCTAAATTAGGAATTATTTTTCACTTTATAGTTTGATGTGCTTTAAAAGCGTGTTTTTTAGTTTTTTTTAACTATTATTTAATTATTGTATGTTGTGGTAAATACATTTTCACCTGTTCACAAAATTTCACTAACTCGTCATTTGATTAAAAGTTAGTAAATTATTTAAGGAAATATGAAAGGGAAAATTAAGCTTTCAAAATGTTTGGCTCTAAATTTACATTTCCTTTAATTCAGTCTGAAGTATTAACATTAATTAATATTGCTAATTTTTAAGTCAAATTTAAGGTTTACATGGAATTTTCACGGTTTTCATTGAAAAATATTCACATTATATATAACTACTGGTTTAACATAAAAAATAGAAAAGCCGCTCTCTTAATACAAACCAATAAGGGTATTTTTTTGTAATTATACTTATACTCTTAAAATCTAATTTATAAAATTCTCGTGTCACAGTTTTCGTTGCCATACTCCTCCGAAACGGCTTGACCGATTTTGATGAAATTTTTTGTGCTCATCTGGTATCTATGAGAATCGGCCAACATCTATTTTTCATCTCCCTAAATGTAAGGAGTAGTCCACCCCAAAATTTTATTTTTTATTTTTTAGACAAAATTTTTTATTTTTATTTTTTTATGATACAGCATTAAAAAATACATACAACCCCTAACTTTCACCCCTCTACGATCAACGCCTATTTTTTTATTATAAATGACATACATGGCAAAACGACGTTTGCCCGGTCAGCTTATAAGTTATAGTTATATAGTTGTATAGTTTATAAATAATTAAGTTGGCCAGTCTAACCGGCCACTGGTTAGACTGGCCAATTAGGATAGAGAAAGAGCACCATACCTCCTCTACGAATAGCTTCAGTTAAAAGAGTTTAATTAGTCTGATTAAATTTTATAATCTCTGCCGTTGTTTCTTAAGTGCTGACCCCAGTGTGAGGCGAATACATTTATCTTTCTTTGATTATTTTTCTACATCTATACTAATGTTAGGAGTTTATTAGATTGAACGCGTTAATCTTAGTACCTACTACTGTACCTACTACTGTTTTGAATTAAAAAAAAAAATATTTTGTGGGAAATTTATTAATTGTTGAATGGTATATTATTTTTTATATAGTTATATAGTTTTTGCCGTAACTAAACATAATTCCTTTTAAATATATTTAAATCTACTTTATTTTTACAATTCACGTCGTGTTAGCTCGTTTCTTTAAATTCACGTTTTGAAATTTGAATTAAAAAAATACTTTTTGTGGGATGATTTATTAATAATTGTTGAACGGTATATTATTTTTGTGATTTTACCGTAACTAAACATAATTCCTTTTAAATATATTTAAATCTTTATTTTTCTAATGTCGTGCTAGCTTAATTGTTTATTTTTACGTTTTCAAATTTGAATTAAAAAAGGATTTTTTTGTGGGATAGCCCATTAATTGTTAAAAGGTATATTATTTATGTGTTTTAAACTAAATTTTACTCTTTGCTTCATAAAATTCACGTTAATAACACTAAATATAGTTCTATGCTTACATCTTTCTATCCTATTATTAACATCTATGCAAACCTAAGTTTACTAAATCAATTTATTCGTTACTATTTCGAGAATCATATGTATGGTACTTACCTAAATTATCAGCTCGATGTAATGGTATAATTGCCACCCAAAGAACAAGAAGAAGGCCGGTTCCTCTCTCCATTTTAAATCACAGTCCAAACATTATTAAAGTTCACATTTGCTGCACAAAAACATCCGTATCATGTCTTATATGTTCCATCTCGCAAATCTGTAACAAAATAAAAATGTTTAAACAAAATTACTAGATTTTATAAATATGTATAGTAGTACATATTAGATTTTTGTCGCTCACTTTGAAAGCATTGGCCATTGTACCATGGCGCCACTATAATGCTTTAGAGTTTTGGTATCCTACTAATATTATATACGCGAAAGTGTGTAAGTATCGATGGATGTTTGATACTATTTAACGTTAAAACTATTGAGTGGATTGTAATGAAACTTTACAATAATATAGCTTATATATCAGAATAACACATAAGCGAGAATTTATAAAGATATTGTGTGAATTGTCCAAAATATCAAGTAACTAATGTAAGCTACTCGAAATACTAATCCTGCGCAGACGAAGACGCAGGCACCAGCTAGTTTGTTAGAAATGTAGTATCTAATTCCTATGTTTTGTTTAGCTGTCTCTATATATTTAATAAATAGTCAAAGTAATATTAAACCACAATAAGCTACTTAGGAAATTCTAATTTAATGATAATTAGACTATATACTCGTATAATGTGGTATAAAGATGCCTAAATACCACGTATAATATTTCTTAAAATTATTTAATTAACAAATATTTGAAATTATTGGTCTGAGTCAGTTCTGCTGAATTGCCAAAGTCACACGAATGCCACAACATTAAATTACCCTGATACGAAGATCGTTCAAAACTGATATAATTAAAAGCGGTGGACCCAAGAATTAATAGCCCAAAAGGTTTAGCTTTAGTGAAGGACAATTACGTATTCAATTACATTGAAATTTTATGCTATTAAGGTAAAATAACGAACAGAATTCGAAATGAAGTAGTCCGCCATTTGTAAAGAGTTCCATTCTGCACACTTGCTTAATTAATTATAATTGGTTAATATCAGCTAATTCATAATTGATATGTAAAAAAGGTTCTAATCGGACGCTAAAGTTTACACTTCTTTTTCGTTAGCTAACACAGTTGACTTATACTGGTAAGTGACTTTTAACATTTTTTAAAACCTAAAATTTGCTTTTGCTTTTATAAACGCACATATAATATTCACTGACACACACACACAAACACACTTCTCACACTAGCCCCTTCCCATCTACATGTAACCAGCAAATGGTGCGGCTCGTGATGCGGCTGAAAATCCTAAAGCCTGCAAATACAGGGGTCTAGGCTCCGAAAATGTTTTTTTCCCATTTGGTGTCGAGACCCTTGGTCCGTGGGGTCCTAGCACTATAAGGCTTTTTAAGGAAATATCAAAAAGGTTAGTCGACATCACAGGAGACCGAATAGAGAGAAAGACCTTGCCTAAAGGGACTCCTTTTAATAATATATTCTAGTTATTATATCTTAAGGTTAGTTTTGTTTACTATTGTTTTATTGTTCTTATTTTTTGTGCATTTGTGTATTGGAAATAATGAAATATTGTCTGTATTTTAAAATTAAAATCGATTTTATGCATAAGTGTAAATTTGACGATTAGTAGGATAATTGGTAAGTTTTTATTTACGGAACTTTAATTACACACATTTCTGGATTTGCGGCCAATTTAAACTAAATGTATAGCTTAAAATTGAGATAATAAGTATGCAAAATGTCGTATAAGTGTAATATTAATAGTAGATAATGTATATTAATAGTCGTCGTAGTAGTAACAATATATAGTATAGTATTCAAACATGTTATGATTCTTTTATAAATTTCATAATAATTAAGTATAAAATTCAGTTATATAAAAAATACTTTTTCTTATCTGTTATTTCAACTTAATTTACTTTCTTTGAACCCAAACTTCATAAATTGAATAGGTTTTTCTTTTATACTAGCTACAAAGAAACGATAAATACTCATCAAAGTAGATAGATCCCTTAGGATTACTTAGGGACTCAAGGGAGGTTTTGTTAAACTTTAATAGATTTGTAAGAATAATCACTATTTGAAAATTCCATTGCGTTATAAGTAAAACAAGTTAAAACAATTATTTTAAATACACTTTTAGTAAATTGATTTAGAACATTGTAGAAAGCTTATTCATAAGCAATTTAGGAAATGGCGGTGATTCATATTTGTGACAAAGATTTTTGTGTTTTTGCCATTTTGAGCCGATGTTATGTTGATTTGTGTACGCTTCAAAAACTCGAAAAGTTCTGCCCCGATGAAATTTTAGCATGATATATAATCCGCATCAAGGATTGTTTTTATCTATTTTTTGCATCAGTCACATATCCGCGATCGCGAAAAAACCGTTTTTTTAACGATCAGCTTTGTACCAGTGACCGAGGAAAACACTCGCTGACAACCGCAATAGTAATGGCGCAGTCACATGAGAAACAATAATCGTACCCAATTACATAGTTTATTTTAAAAAAATCCATCTAATTCTGATTATTATATAATCATATAACTGTTCCACAGCGAAGCGTGGCAGAGTACAGCTAGTAATCTATAAAAAAACAAAATTTACGCTTCCTATAATGTTAACATAAACAGAAAACGCGTAAGCTTATTCACATTTTAGTCCGTTTTATTTGTTTGTATTAACAATATTTTTTTTAGATTATATCTGAAATATAGATAGTTCATACATTTGGTGAGTATTTGCTAATCACTTTTGATTCAAACTGAATTCTCTATATACGTAGTGAAGAAATTACATTGTTCAATATACATAAATTTTTTTTTACTATTAATGCTTATAATGATACAGCGAATTCTCTGCTCCACTGGTGATATAGGATTCAACCAAATTAAAAATGCTCGTCATACAGAAGGACGCTTCTTCAGGCTTTTATTGAAGTCCGTTAAATATGCGAATAAAGCACTAACGAAGTGCAAGCTTTTGCGTAATTCAAGTCAATATTGAGTTTTTGACTTCGTACGTGATTCAGCGGTTACTAAAAGACCTGCTCCAAATTTGGGTGTCGTCGTTATGACTTCATTAGGTATAAAAAGCACATGCCAATTATTTAAATTATTAGTCAATGAAATTTAATGAAGTTATGTGTTAAGTTGGTATTTTTATTTAATGGCTCTGGCACGTTTTGTGCATTAGCCAGCGTCAAGTATTGGATATTTTTATAATACGTGCTTGTCTTTAGAAATTCGACCGTATCCTCCATGTACGGTTTAGGCACTCGCCCGGTAGCGCACAGCCCTCCCAAAGGCCGAGAACAAATTTAAATTAAATTAAAACTTGCCCTCGAACCGGGAATCGAACCGGGTACCCCTCACCTAGCTGCCACTTAATAAGACCGCTAGGCTATGAGGCCCCCTAAGTTGGTATTCACCAGATCTTATAAAATTACGAACAGAAACCTTTTTTAAAAAATGAACGAAATTATTTTGAACAGATCTTTCATATATTTTCCCTTTTCCGGTACAGCGGTATTATTTAAAAATGGAAACAAAAATCACCGTTTCCCTCTTGTCTTAAAAACAAGATATCTAATTACTCCTCAAGGAAGGACTTTAATTTCTTTCCTCTTAATGAAAACGTGTTTTGGAGGAAAATGTAGCTGTTGGTTTGAGACGCGGTTGTAATAGCCTCGTCCTTAATTTTCATTTGAAGGACTTAGTCTCATCTTCCTTGTATTTTTTACGGAAATCTGTTGTAACTTACCATTGTATAAAGACAAAATTATTTCAAAATTAGTTATAATTTACATAACTGTTATTAACAGTATTATAATTAGTTAAATAAATTATAATTACTTTATATATATGTTTGTTTGGTTGATTACTACTGCTGCGGAATGATTTAATTAAAATTTTAAATACCAAGGTTTTACCGAATTCAATTATTATTTTAAAATGATATTTACACCATTATTTGCCTCGCCAATTAAATCCTTATTAATCAGAGATTATATTAATATTGATCACCTCAGGGGTTAAGTATATACCGGAATCTCCTGCATTCCCCAGGAATACAAAAATATATTATTTTAGACACAGCAAACTGATTGATAACTCGTTTAAAAAACGAACGCAGAAATACTGTTTTGCGATTACGAGAATTGAAAACAACAATAAAATTAAAATTTTACGTTTGACCTATTTACAATTTCTATAAAATTTGAAAATAGATATTGTATTTTAGCTACTTTTATCATTTTTCGAAGCTTGTTTTACCAATAGGATTGATTTATACAATTTCTATTTTCGCTATAAATAATATAATTCCATAATTAGTAAATCGCGTGTTCAAAACGATAATTATGCAGTAGTTTTGATAAAATAAAGTAAAACGTTTCCATTTATATAAACGAATGGAAAGACGTTTTCTTGCTAAAGTGACTTGGCATAACCTATTTATTGCTTCTATTTTCATTTTATCGTCCGCACTTAGAGAAAATATTTTAAATTATACATTTTTATGATTCACATCTATAAGGCTACTTAAAGAACGCGTTTAAAAAACCACAAAACCTACAATTGTTATGTTATAAAAGTATAACTATGTAAGTATATTAAAGTTATAATTAAATCACCTATTTTTCATACATTCTGATACGCCCCCCCCCCCCCCACACACACACACGTTACCAAATTTTACTTCGTCGTGTCTTCGTTTTTACTGTATGTTGAAATATTTGCGTTGTTTACTTAAATTCTGCTCTATATTTTAAGCAAGTATTAGACTTATATATGTTTGTTCACAGCACATATAATACATATTATATTTTATACATAGATTTTATAATAAAAGCAGCAGTGTTGGCCTTTAGCGTGCGACTCTCATAGTCGTAGGTTCCCCGGCTGTGCACCAATGGACTTTCTTTCTATAGGCGCATTTAACATTCGCTCAAACGGTGAAGGAAAACATCTTGAGGAAACCGGATTGCCTTAGAACCAGAACGTCGACGGCGTGTTTCAGGCACAGGAGGCTGATCACCTACTTGCCTATTAGATTGACAAATGATCATGAAACAGATATAAGAGTGTTAGACCTTTTTAGATCTGGACCTAAAAAGGTAGTAGCTCCACTGATTTATTTTTATGTAAGCGATTATGCTGAATTGTTTTCATATGATTAATTTTGTTTCATCCACTATGCTATCATATAACCTATGTTTAAGAGTTTATTTTGTACTAAATTTATTGTCATAACTACACTAAGTCAACGGCTTCCACTTAAGTCCCAGGTCAGTGCGATAGCCTTGGCGTCGTCCTAATTGGGAGCGATCGTATGATGACACGATGCGTTCTCGTCGTGCGATGAGTTCAAACATACAGATTTCATCAGAGTGTCCTATTTGCCTCGCAAGTAATCGTGCGAGCACATGAAATGCTTTAATAACGATCGTACGATGCGTATGATCGTGCGATCATGTAATCAAAGCAACAGATCTCTTTTGAGTGTCCTAATCGGTTACTACCCGATGCGTCGACGCGCGAGGGGCGCCAGCCATAGAACGACGGCATCACACGATGGACATCGCGCGATCTATTAGGACACCTGTTAGGTCATCGCACGATCAAAGTGGAAAAACGCATCGCGCCATCGTACGATCGCTCCCAATTAGGACGACGCCTTATGGTATTGACAGCGAAGACGACGTTTCTCTTTCGGTGTCTTGGTTTAGAGACTACGTTAGACGCATTTTAAGATGTTATCATATAAATATGTTTACAGTAAATTATATTATTCATTAATTACTTTATGTATTAACAGAACGTCTGGATATCCAAAATTGCTCTCCTCACACTATAAAATCGATTTTTGTTTAGTTTTTTGTAATTTGAATTTTTTTATTAGTAATTATTTTTTGTAATGTTTTTTTTTTAATACTTGTTTTGATTGATATTTGTATGATCTCTACATTTCATGTTTGCCTTTAAGTGCTTGTCACATTAAAAATTGTATTTTGTATTTGTTTTTTTTTTATTGAGAAAAAGCTTGCCAACGCTTGGCACACTGAGACATTGGTAAAATCAAACACAAAATATAATTTGTAATGTGACAAGCACTTATAGGCAAATATGACATACATATAGAGATCGTATAGAAATTATTAAACAAAACAAACATTACAAAAAAAAAACAAAACAATTACTTATCAAAGAAAAAATTCTAATTACAAAAAACTAAACAAACAAAACAGATTTACCAATGTATCAGTGTGCTGAGCGTTGGCAAGCTTTTATTCAATAAAAAAAAGGTTTTTCAGTACACTTGTAAATTTTTAATGGTTTTTGATTCTATCTATATCAAAGAAACAATATTACGAATAAAAGCAGGTAAAAGCAAAAAATAATAACTTGATTTACTGCTGAATTATTAAGCATATTACAGAAAAACTAAGTATAGCATACAAATGACTGATCACTACTCGCAGTCAAGGATATACATTTTATTGTATACAGAGTGCTCATAATTATATTTCTAAATGAGTTTAGTTTTTAGTTTAGCACATTCGACTCTTACTTGGATCAGAACGAGATAAAAAACTTTTGTTTTATACATGTGTTTTCACTAAAAGACCATGGAACATTACAATCTAGCCTAACTTAAGACTAATAAGTAATTTAAGTCTAACTTAATTTACTAATAAGGATTTTTAACATAAGAAAGTGTCCAATAACACTACGTACAGTCTCTATTAAAGGCAAGATACTCTGTTCTTGTGTTCTTTTTTTTCACTCACTGTTTAGCACTTAATACTAACGTGCACTAACCCTAATTCACTAGTTCAAATGGTTTTGTCCTTTTCTATCTTCTCACTAGGCCCGTGGTGTCAAGGAGTTGAATAGCCTCGACATTCAAGTGATTAGAAAAACTTAAGAAAATAATTTCTACATAAAAAAAAGTAAAAGTAAAATGTAAGCATGTAGAAATTTTGTACCCGCTGTATTAACATGGTCCGCGAAAGAATATCTCTTTTTGCTAATTAGTATGTATGATTACAATATCCCTTAAAAGACAAAGACTTTTTGCCCTCTCAACGCTCATAGTAAATTCATACAACCTGTATAGTCTTGGACAAAGTATAGGGGTGGCTCGAGAATGATTAATCACTGTTCACCGCCAACAAGCGGAGCGTATTATGTAAATGCTATATTACCATATTACCAAAATTACGAGCGCAGACCCTTGTACATAAGTGATAAAGTGTACCGAAACTAATGCCAAAACACTTTAGACAGAAACGCTGAAACATAGCTTTAAGGAAGTAATTGACATTTTCTATTAAGCTCACTCATAACATTGCCCACCCTACATTTTGCATTATGTATTAAACAAGGCCGTAGCTGCGTATACATAAAGTATAATATTTACAAAATATGTGCACAGAAGCTAGTGTATTACTAGTATATTACATATGACGCGTAGAATTTAAACAATTATTTTTGAGGATTCTCAGTTTACATGTGCTTCGAAATAAATGTTTTGATTCATATAATGAAGAACATGGAACAGTACAATCTAGGTATACCTGATAAAAATGCTTGATAAACAAATGCATTAATTAATTAAAATAATATTTTAAAACATTTATTTCTGTAATTCGCATCTTCCGCCTTTATTCCATTCAACTTTCGTAAAATAGCTAAAACAAAATCTTTAGATAATACTGAAAGCTCTAAGCTTAAGCTTTTATTTTATCTTTTGCATCAAAGAGCGTGTTGGAAGTGTGAATAGCTTTGAGTTCCTCAAGTATAAACTATTGATAAACAGCTTCGTACAATAGTGCTTATAAACGCAAAGATTTGATACTATAAAGATATATTTTTATATAATACTAGCTGACCTGGCAAACGTCGTTTTTCCATTTATATCATTTATAATAAAAAACAGGGGCTTATCTAAAAATTAAAAAAAAAATTAGGGGTGGTTACTACCCTTAACATTTAGGGGGATGAAAAATAGATGTTGTCCGATTCTCAGACATACCCAATATGCACACAAAATTTCATGAGACCGATTCTCAAGCCGTTTCGGAGGAGTTTAAACACAAACACCGCGACACGAGAATTTTATATATTAGACTAGCTGACCGGGCAAACGTCGTTTTGCCATGTGTATCATTTATAATAAAAAAATAGGGGTTGATTGTAGAGGGGTGAAAGTTAGGGGTTGTATGTATTTTTGTATGTTGTATCATAAAAAAATAGAAATTAAAAATTTTGTCTAAAAAATAAACATAAAAATTTAGGGGTGGACTGGACTACCCCTAACATTTAGGGGGATGAAAAATAGATGTTGGCCAATTTTCATAGATACCGGAATAAGCATAAAAAATTTCATCAAAATCGGTCAAGCCGTTTCGGAGGGGTAGGGCAACGAAAACTGTGACACGAGAATTTTATATATTAGATAATTCTTGAATAATAATTTCAAACGTTATGACCATACCTTTAAGCATTTTATTTTATGTTATATAATAAAAACAGTGTTCACGGTTTAAGCGTGGAACTGACCCTTCTAGGTCCCGCCTTGGAACCCTAGTAACAAAGGATTTGGGATTTGGTGCGCCATTATGCTCATACGTTAAACGAAATTACTTAAAACATCGTGAGTTAACCGGCCGCGTTTGTCCAACTACCACCGAAGGTTCTTACTTGTAAGGATGTGTGGAACGCATAATGTATTGAATTCGACGGCTCATTGGTCTAGTGGTTAGAACCCCTGACTGCGAATCCATGGGTCCGGGGTTCGATCCCCGGCTGAGACGAACATCGATGTGATGAGCATTTGGTGTTGTGCTTAGGTCTTGGGTGTTTAAATATGTATTTATATGTCTATCTATCTATAATATGTACGTATATCCGTTGCCTAGTACCCATAACACAAGCTTCAGCAGCTTAGCATGGGACTAGGTCAATTGGTGTAAATTGTAAAAAAAAAAAAAACACGTTTTACAGAAGTCCCAAAAGTCCAATTGTTTAATATGAACAGAATAGACGTGATACTAATTGTATGCCACAAGCTGTTTAATTGATGGAAAAGATCAATCTCGAAAAACATTTTGTACTAGAACCAATGTCGTCGATTTGACACTACACTTAAAATTCTATAAAGTTGTGTATTTAATCATATCTTTTCATAAAAAACAAAAATAAAATATGTTTATTATGGAACATAAGATACATGTATCACTTATTCCACGTCATTAAATTTGAATTTGTAGGCATCCCTACTCATTGGCAAAGAAGACAGAGGGTGTAGGCCTAGAGAAAAAGCCGGCGTAAAAAAACTCTCGGTACTCTTTTAAAATAGCAAATCATCAAACAACACTTATTTTAAAACAAATATCGCAAATTAATTAGAAGTAGCCTGTCTAGCACTAGTCCCAGGCCCTTTTATCAACTAGATAATCGTTGACTTTATAGTAAGCCTTTTTACACAGCTTTTCTTTAATACATACATCTCATCATATTTGTGGAACGCTTGTGGTACATAATCGTTTCAATATTTATCTTGTGGATAATCTTACCAATGCCTATATTGCAGGATTTTAAAGATAAATGGTATTAACAGGCCTGAGATCACAATATTAGTACAATTGTACGTTCAAAATCAAATTACTGGAATGTGTACCGTCATGATTGAAACTACATACAATTGTATTCAATTGTTGATATTGAAGTTATCCCGTATACAAATATGTATGTATCATTGCTTAACATACAAATAAATGATTTTGTATATTTTTACTAAAACACTTTTCATTTTAATTCAAATTCAGTATATTAAACAAGGCGGAATTACAAAGAGATGATTTAAACGTTTTTAATGCCTATTTATTATAAATAAGTAAGGTGAGGAATAAACCTTAAAATTAATAATAATATTTATATATTAGATAATGGAAGAACATTTTTAAATTACTTAATTTTTTTTAATCACTTCTTAATTTACCGATAAACTGGGACTATTTTAATATTTTATTTAAAATTTAACCTTTTCTTGCTACGATGGGTTTTATTTTAAACTTATTTCATTTACGTTGTGAACACAATTGTAAAGTAAAGTTTTAAAATATCATAAAGTAGCAATAATCGTTTGAAAAATAGTTTATGCTAAAGAGGCTTCCTGCTACGCCTCGTAGAAGCCTACGGTGAAGGCACTAAATGATCGTAGCTCGTAGCATACATGATTTACTTTCAGAAGTCATTGTTAATCCGTTCAAAGGGGCTAACACAAGTTCACACTTCAATAGCTATATTATATAAAATCAATAGTTCTAGAATTTTTCCAGATGACCTAGGATAGTTATAATTATAGTATTATTAAACAATTATTTTAAAACTGACAATTTTTTTTTTAAATGTTAAGAAAGATTTTGTCATTAAAATGCCCGAATAGTATATAATTCTAATAAAACTTAATAATACTTTTATAAACAACTTACATTGATTATAAATCAATCCATATTTAATGAATGGATTACACAGAAAATCCTTTACGATCACTGTCACTTCACTTGTCGTAAATTCACTTTAGGTACACCAACGCACGCGTCTGTTACCGACGACGGCGCGTAGACGACTGCCGACTGACCCATACAAATATTCCTAAGCTCTGAGAGACATCACGCTTGAACTGCGCAGCCACCCGATAGCGAGCATTACCCGCGACTTTGTTTACGCAAAATTTTATTTTTAAATCCAAGGGATTCATAAAATTGTTTGTAGCAAAGGTATTTTATTTATTTATTTAATTATAAGTAATCTTACAGCTAACATACATAGTATTATAAAACAAACACTTAGACAGTACAGAAAACCAAAACAGATTACATAGAAACAATATTATATACGAAAAATAAAACTAATAAGCAAGTAAATTGTAATTGATTTTATGTGGATTTATATCTATCATTTTTGATTTCAATTAATTTCTCATTATGTTTATGAAGCCCCAAGAAAAAAAACATTCAAAAAATTTCCGTGTAAGTGTGAGTAAAATAAATTCTTACAAGATGGTGAACGAAAGTTTATTAAGAAAAATCAGAAATTGTATTAATATTTTCTCCTATTTTCCGCTAGGATCATGTTGTCTTCATCTTAATTAGAGTTTCGCTTGCGGCGATATTTTTCGTTGAATATCCACGTTCAGGTTGTCTAACGATGCTTGTTGCCACAACCAATACAATGTAAAACAAATTAATAGTAACTTTTTAAATTCCTCTTTCACCGTCACTGCCGTTCGATTGTGGAATCATCTGCATGTGGCCGTGCAGACCTCGTACTACTCGTAAATTTACATTCAAGAAACAATTGATAACATTGTACCAAAAAAAAGTGCGTGCGTACAAAGTACACATATAACAAGTGAAACTTCTTTGTAAATTAATTATTACTACGGTAAATGCCCCAATAGATGATCATGTACCAGTATATGATTACTCCATGTATTTGTATTCCTATATAATTATTGATATACAAATTGAAAATATACGAAATTCTTTTTTTTTTTAATAAAAATTTCATAAAGAGAATTTATGAAATATTAGTACATATTTTATATTTTATGCATCATAATTTATTTAAATCTCAAATGACGAATATAATATTAAAATAAATATAAAATACTAATATTTCATAAATTCTCTTTACGAAATTTTATTTTTAAAAATAGAATTTCGTATATTTTCATATATTGCTACGTTCGCCCCTTATCACTCTCTCTCAATCGGTCTCAATCGCTCTCTCCCTTTTTTCGACAAAATCGCTGCATATCATTCAGTTTACACAATATCTTTATAAACTATAGCCTCTATTATTCTGATGTATGAACTATATTATGGTAAAGTTTCATTAAAATCCCTTTAGTAGTTTTCGCTATGAAATTACAAACATCAATCTATTATTCTATTCGAACTTTTGCGTTTATATTAGTGGGAATCAGTTAAGTTTGAATTAAAAAAAAAATAGTTATACTTAAACATCATTTAGTCCATATAAACTGTTTTTTGTCATACTCACGTAAATTGAAGATTATTAGAACATTGCCTTTCATTAAAAATATTTTCCAACTATTCAATCACGGCGTTGGAAAATCGCAATTAGTAAATTTGAACTCGTTCAAATGCAAAATTCAAATTAGATTAATAATTAAATCCATCTATTGACTACAAAATCAACGTAGTACTAATGGACAGGATTCCTAATTTATTACCTCGTTAAAGTTCAAATAATTATTTATGGCACCGCCCAGACGCAATTTAAACGATGGACGAAACGAAGGCGCGTTTCGTTTGATTGTGATTTGTCAACACGCGACATGATAGGTACGTATCTAAAGAAAGAACTTTTTCCGGCTTAAAGTTATGTATTATTATAAATTTACAATTATTTAACATAATTTTAAATTTATAAAAATGGCTCACGGTATCCTCTTTTGCCAAAACCCTCCATCTTTTAGTCGATAATGCAACTTTCTCTACAGCTTTGATACTTTTTGACATCCAACACCTTTTGTCTTCAGTCACCGTGACCACGCACGCTGTAAAGCACGCGAAACGTCGGATAAATTTAAAATTATGTTAAATAATTGTAAATTTATAATAATACATAACTTTAAGCCGGTTAAAAAGTTTTTTCTTTAAATGTGTAAAGGTTATGTCAATAAAAGACAATACTAGATACGTATCTCTTCGTACGTTCTTATTCAAACATTCTCTATGCCATCTCTGAAAATCAGTGTTGTGGTCACAAGGCTTGCCCGACAGCGAGCGTACTCAGTGAGGCTAAATTAACACTACGCTATACTTTTTTTGTTGTTGTATATATATTTCACTGTTAGTGTTTTGTGTGCAGCAAAAGTTTCCGTCTTTATTTCTTTATACGCCTCCATCAGTCGCTTTACATTCTCACAATCAAGTTTTTGCATGGCCGCTTATCATAGATTGTGTGGGCCTCGGTATCCGGAAGCTATATCCAGGATGCTCCCTTACCTCGGAAAAATAATATGCGCTGGTTCGGCTGTCGCGTGACAGTATAACAAAAAAAAGGAATCCAATAATCGATCAGACTAAGACAAGCACTTACCATCAACGGTGGTGTGTCCCACTTCAAGCACTGGATCCTCAAAATGATTAATAAAAGTAAGTGCGCACGCGACGGCGGTTAAAATTTAACTATATCATCCTTGCGCCATTACGCCGGAACACCACCTACCATCTCCGGTTCGTATCTCAAAGTCAAAATAGGCTTTGTACGTTATTTGTTTCCATTATTTTTTATGGATATAACTTTGGTAACAAATACGTTTTATAAAAGGCCGTTTCAGTTTACAAGTATATTAAATCTGCACTTATCACAGATTTTTGTTTTGTTTGAAATTTGTTTTTATTGCAACTCCTAAGAGTTACGCAAAGTTAATGGTTTAAAATAAGTGCACCACCGTTTAATTAATAGTTAATTCATCTTAATATGAACTATTAAATCGAATGTAGAGCTGGAAAGATTATCGTCGCTATTAGTTAAGGCGCTGCAATTTGCAAAGCATAACCGAGGAGTTTACTTTTTCTTAACAGGCGCGAAATTTGTCTAATCTATAGCAAATTACTATTTTTAGTATTCTGTGACACTCGCTCTATGTAAAATTACATACATTTTGAGCTATAATAAGGTATTAAAATATTGATTTTATTTAAAATTTCGCCCGCTTGATTTTAATTAGCTGTTGCATACAGATATCCATAATTTAATGGATTTATTGTAAAAACAAAAACCATGATAGAACTGTTTTACTTCACACTTAGATATGTGTTAGCATGAAAAATAATTTTTAACTAGAAACTGTATTTGATTCTTATTGTATATATAAAAATTAAATACCGTAATTGTTTCTATATCCTATTAAAAAACGCAACAAAATCCTCCGCCGCGTCGGTCTGTTATTTTAAGTAAAGACAAAACTCCTGCCTTAAATTCTGCATCCATTGACTAAATTGGTGTCTATGGACTGCGGTTTACCTTTAAAAGGCTTGCTATAATATAGTTAAGATACTTACGGGTCGGGTTCATAATCTGGATATAATGGAGAGAATAATAAATAAATAATAAGACAATTTTAATATTAAAATAAATACTACAATGAATAATTATGGAGCGGTTTGTATTTAACAATCTGTTTCTTACTTTCTCCGGTATATTATAAATGAAATAATAACTTGCTATTCCAGTTGTAATAGCGTACATTAACTACCTAGTTGTAATTCCACGCAGTTGGCACAAGACAATAGCGAATGCTGAATTTACATATAAGATAACACTATCTGCAGCGATTGTGAATGCCAACATTTTAATATTACGAATTGTTTATTATCTTGGCTTAGACTTATTTGGGAAGTCATCTTACTACTAAAACTCTACAGGATAACATAAAAGTATTTAGTTTAGATCAAGTAGATCCCTTGGCGTTGCGTAGAGATGTGGGATCTCTCTGCATCTTCTACTTCTTCATTTACAATGGAGTGTTCAGAGGAGTTGTTCGGATCTGCAGCTGATTTCATCATAAGACGTCAAGGCAGAATACAAAATACCATCTATATCACCTCAAAGTCCGTCGTTCTATATCTCAGCTTTAGCGGCGGTTTCCTCCTGTAACATAAAAGAAAAACTAAGAAAAAAATAAAACCATTTATCTGAGAATATATTTGTACATAAAGCGTGTTAGGCTGTGTTGCTGTTAGTGTGGTGGTGTGGGTGCGCTTATGCGGTAGGCGATGTATTTATTTATTAAAATATAATCTAGTTTCAGAGTTCGAGATCAATTTAACTGGCGTATGCATATTTCAATGAGTAATGAATACGCATGCGTTAATTGATGTCATGATTCAAGGGTTAATTATACCTGAAAGCATGTCATTAAAATTTCAAAATATTTTTTATTTTAAAGGAACTTCAGTACCTACTCAAAAATTAGTTTATCTGTGATATTAAAAACTTATTGATAAAATAGAGTTTGTATGTATGTAATATATTATGTTAGAACATTTTTGGAATTGCTCAAATACTGGACTTATTACAAAGAAAATCAGTTGCTAATGATATTATGTAGGTGTCAAATAAGTCTGTTTACAGGCAACTTCCGCCGCGCATGAACACATCCATTAAATGGATGCGTTGCCGGCTTTTGAGAGATGGTGCTCATTTTTATAAAGTTAAAGGCTGTAACTTAGATCTTTAGGAAGCGACTCAGCACTACTTCTTTTCCTTTTTTACAGTGCAGAATCGGAATGGATTTGGAAGAGGCCTTTGACAAGAACGGGCATACAGATACCTAAAAGAATGAGATGATAGAAATATAAATGGGGTTAAGTGTTAAACTATCTAAAATAAAAGCCTATTATTATTATTAAGGCTTTACTAGGTATTTACTTCTAAAGCGAACTGTGAAAGAGCCTTCAGGAGAGTTCGCGTAATATCTAGAGTTTAGCCACCGTGACCAACATACCCTTATTTGTTGAAATAGGTTAAAGTATTCAATATTAATGAAACACGCCTTTAAAACTCAAATAAACTTAAGTAATTGATGTAATTTATTAAATTGATGTCAATAATGAAGCAAATATACGTACAATTCATCCGTGGCACTCACGAGTGGAAATGAAACCGTTTAATCGAAATAACCGGATATTAATTCAGCTCACACGGACTGTTTCCGGTTAATAAAAGTGGCTACGTGTGTAAGGCATTCAGGTAAGCTTCGTTCCGTTGTATTTTATAAAAAACTTACTTATACCTATACTATAAAATCTTATTTATAAAATTGTTTCATTTTAATTGAATTCTTAACTAAAGTAGTACCTATTCTACTAGTAGTATTTTAGTAGTCTCACTCTGTCAGATTGTGTTTACGCGTTATGAAAGAGAAAGATTTATAATTTAATTTTTTAAACCTATTTTATTTTTAATCTATCTAAACAATTTAGTGTTTTTTTATTTTTTCCCGTTAATTTCTTTTTAACCACAATTTTAGGTAACTTGTTTGTTAATTTGTTAAAGTTATGTCATAACATGTTATTATGATATTACCTAAACTACCTGTGGAAAAGTTCACCAGAATAAGCTCCTATCTTGATTTAACTGAATAAAGACTATTTGCTCGTGTTGTTTTATTATTCGCATGCATTCTTCAAAGGGAGGTTTTGAATAGTCAATATCTCCCAATTACGAAACATTTGTTTCTTTGCCTCTTAAGTGTGTAGATAGTAGTGTGATATTTGGAAACAATATTTTAAGTACGTTTATGAAAAATAAAATCGCATAGACAACTTGAGCAGCACTTAGAGATTCAGAACAAACAGTAACTTCTTCCGTACAAAAACATTTCTTAACCAATTTGTCTGGCTTTAGTAACTGAAGTCAAACTACATAATACTCATACGCAAACCAAAGACATCTTTGTCTCCCTCACTCTAATGTATTTCTCTATTTCGCTCACGCGTCTTACACTCGTAATAATTTAGGCCCAATCTACTATGTACATCATCTAAGGGTCGTTTATTTTAAGTTAATGTCTCTTCAGTTTCCCAACAGATCCCCAAAACTGTTCGTGCCTTATCGAGTGACAGAATATCTGATAGAGGCATATTTGTTAAAGTCGAGTTGCATTGTTACCCATTATAGTTATGGGAATTAATCGTACGTATTCGTACTTGTAAGTGGAAAATTTAAAAATAATCGCGGAAGAAGTAGAAAATGTACTAATTGACTATATTTTTATGACACACAGAAATAAAATCTCATATAGAATGTAATTGACATGCACTCTCTCTCTTGTATTTGAAAAACACTTTTTCAAATATTTTCCTAACATCATTAAAAACAAATATTATTTATCGAATTCGAAAAAACTGAAAAATATCGGAAAAGTACACACATGCGCAGAAATATGTACATAGGCAGACATTTGCGCAAGTATGTTGCTTGTATAGTATTTTCTAATAGGGTAAGGAAATAATATAGTCTTTTACATATTTTACAAGTAATTTTGAATTGTAAAACTCGGGAGAGTTCGTTTACGTTTCATACGTATATATTAAATAAACAAAATTAATTCGGGTACTAAAGAATCAGGATTACATTAAGTCCATATGAGTGGGTGAGTGCCTCCTCCTAATTTTTTACTTGTCTATCATCCTCGATACTATTTTGCAATTCTTCCCCGCTAATAAAAGGGTTATTCCATCTTCCCAGGTTTCTGATGAGCGTCTTCTCTTTTTTCTTCCCACTGTGCTATTATAAGTAAAGGTCTTTCTGACCCATCCAACGTGACCGTGAGCAATATGACCAGCCCATTCATATATTACGAAGTACAAGCAAAAGTATATTCCAATAACTATATTTTTTCTGTCAAATAATTCAAATACCTTAAACAATTATGTATTAAAATGAACTTTATTTTTTTATCCGATAGTAGTTTTTCTTTTGCCTATGATATTCTAATATAACCATATTATGAACAATTATATGTAAATACGGTTAACAAATAATCTGAATCCGGAAATCCAAATCATACCTACCCGTCCAATTAACTCATTTTAACTTTGTGCCGCAAAACAAGCGGAATGTGCGCTGTTTTTATTTCACAAAAGATTGATCGTGATCCATTACCGTGAAATTGTATCGCGGAAACACGAAAGCTTTGCTAATAGACACAACATTTCAAGCAAAAACGACAAAAATGTTGGCTAATTTGTACGATACAAGCTTGTGTGTTGCTTGTGGGAAATGTTTATTTTCAAATTGTGTTTGGGGACGTTGTCTAAACAATTTTTATTACGTTATATTTGAAGCAGTAGATACGTTTACTTTTTGCTTTCCGTATATTCGTTTTGCCAGTATATTTAATTTAGCTTTATAAAATCTATTATCAAAATTGAATCGCTCATTTTAAGGTGATGGTCTAAGATCCCGATATACAACGACCTTCACCGAGATGCTTATTTAATGAAACTTATTTTATATTTAATTTAATATATCAATAAATATAATCCATATGGATTGCCTAGCAAATTTCAGTCCAGAGTATGTTTAATAAATATTTAAAAGAATATATTTTTTTAAACATTTCACCGGTATGATTATTAGATAAATTCTATACCAATCGAAAGTATGAAGCCCATAGAATATGCAAACGTTAGGTTGTTTTTAATCAATTAATTATTTATGTGTATATTTTTTATGTGACACTAAATATATATACATCTTTAGTAAAAAAGAAAGTTATAGTGATACATATATAATACTACCCTGATTAAAAATATTGATTGAAAAAATTTAAAAAAATTTACTACATGCAAATTATAAAAAAATATTTTTTTTTTAAATATTAATTAAACATACTCTGGACTGAAATTTGCTAGGCAACCCATATGGATTATATTTATTGACATATTAAATTAAATATAAAATACGTTTCATTAAATAAGCATCTCGGTGAAGGTCGTTGTATATCGGGATCTTATACTATGATATGTACTAAGTAGATAAATTCAATTATTTAGTGATCTTTGATCTCTTGATGATTCTTTCAGAAATTTCGGGGTACTGCATACATTTTTAAAAGTATAACAACTCTTTATGATACAATTCAATCAAAACTGTGTGAAATGATAACAGACGAATTGTCGTCGCCTATTACTTAGGATATTACAATAGGTTTTTATTAAGATTTTAAATACCATTTCAGTACCAACACAAACTTTAACTTTGTTATGGTTTTTATTATGAAAATTAAACATTCATAATTTCCCCGCCAAAACACTTCTTAAGCAAGCTGGCGTCGCATCAAATACCTACAGTGCCATGCTTGTAAGCATGTAATACACGTCAAGATTTTTACATAGTAATGATAATTAAGATTTCTTAACAAACCCATATTTCGATTAAAAACACTGTCTCTTACAAACAAAGTTATAAAGGTTTTATTTTCATACCAAAATAGAAGAAAACCATTTTAAATCTAGAATATTTTCAAAGAGATGCCTAGTTTAATATTGCTGTTCGAATATGGCTCGTATCTAGCCAAAGGCCGAGTTTACCAGCCTTTTCCAATACTTTATCAAAAGAGCAAAAAATTCGGTTGAAATATTTTTATGAAACTTAAATCTCTGTTGAACGATGAATAATAATTCTACTGTAAATTTACCGAAAAAGTTACCTAAACTAAATAAGGTAAGAGAGAGATTCTCGAAGAGACCATGGGTTATCAGGTATTGATTCCGGAGCGTAAACTATTATATTTACAAACGAAAACGCTTATTCTATGCAGTCTAAAAGACAGATTAAAGCTGGTTGAATAACGAAAAACGCCTTGTCGTAAACAAACCTGAAAAGTGTTTGCTATCTATATGTTTAAAAATAGTTTTTTATGTCACGAACTTTTTATAGTATGAAAAGTTTCGATTTAAAATGCGGGAACGAACTTAAGAAATCCTTGTTTTTATTGTTTGTTACAGTGTATACGAATAAAATATAATAAAACATAGATTTTTAATTATTAAAGTATTTCATACTGCGATGTACGATGTATGGCAAAAAAATATATTAACAAAACTAAAAGTTAGCGAATAATAATTATTTTTTTTGTAATTGAAGCTGATAAAAATGGGACACGTGCGACGCTTTTCGAGGAAAGTTTCTATGTGAATAAATATTTTATTAAGTTTCTCGTTTCATACCCGAACCTCGAAATTTAATTTACTTTGTAAAAAAAGCACGACATCAAAAACTGTAAAAAGTAATTTATTTGAAGTGACCTTATATAATTCCGATAGTATATTTAATCAAAGGAAGATCCTATTGGACTATAAGGTTGGATAAATTGGCTTATTTTAATCATAATATGACACCTCCAGGTAGGGAAGAATAAATATAAATTCTATCAATTTTCGCAGATGTAGTATTCACGTTGTATGGAGGCTGTGGTTGAATTGCTATATGATACAATAATTGTATTATTTATATATACGCCTCTATAATTTATTTATTATATAACTATGAGGGATACATATAACGATAATAACCTTAAAAAATACAATGTAATAACTAAAATATATAACTAAATGGAGTCCCTTTATGCAAGGTTCGGAAGATACTGGCAGCGTTCCCCCTTTGAATAGCTAGATTAATTGATTTAGCTAGATGTAGTATTGTAAATAAAATGCGTCCAAAATAAATCTAATATTCACTGAATCGTACCCCGATCCATCTCACTCAAAAGCGACCAGGAATTTATAGCAACACCGATAAGGCTGAGGTCAGAGGCAATTCAACTGGAAGACGGAACGATAGCGTGTCATTCACTACCCTTGTCAAGGTGCCTTAAATGTTTAAACGATTCATAACACAAAACAAAATCTAGTCACGTGCCCGTATAGTACGTACTAGACTAGCTAGTAAATACTTATTGGTACTGATAAATACTGAGTATCTTACAATAAAGAGCTCGTATATTATAGTTAACAATGCTCTCAATCAATGAATGAATTTCAACGTGTGTTTTTTAATTTATTGTTTTATATCCTGTAAACAGAGTCGTACGTATTTTCCAGTGTTTTTTAATCCAACATCATCATCAAACTTAAAACTAATTATTTTGGCCGGAACTCGGATTCTAAATAATTATGTTGTACGCCGTGAGCGTTTACAATGCGATGGAATAAAATATTTTTATTATGGAACATAAGATACAGGTATCACTTATTCCATGTCATTAAATTTGAATCTGTAGGCATCCCTAGTCATCGCCAAAGAAGACAGACTGTGCAGGCCGAGAGAAAAAGCCGGGGTATAAAACTCTCGGTACTCTTTTAAAATAGCAAATCATAGATTACTTGCCTACAATAGTCCCACATTAGTTACTTACAGTTAACCTATTTCGAATTTATTATCGTCTATAGCTACCATACAGTAACAGTACTGAACAAACACAGGTATTATATATTATGCTTTAGATTTGTCATATATTATGATTAAAATAATCATAGGTAAAATAAGTACCTATTACCGAATTCAAGCTTGTACGTACTACGTATATTACGTAAAATGTTTTGAAGGCACATCACTATAATCAAAAGTCCAACATGCAGTAATTAATGGCTCTTGTTTGTTTGAAATCAAATAAAATGTTCATTCATAATAATAATATAGCCTTTTGTAATACGAAACTCTGTTATCTGTGATTTTTAATATATTTTCACTACAGTATATCTCGGAGTTCGGTGTTCTCTATCCTTTGCGACTCTTCTCCATTTGTAACCTGCTGTTAGTTTGAGTTCCTTCTCCCATCTTTAGCGTTGTCGCCCTCTTCTTTGTTTTCCGTCTCTAGGGTACCATTCCGTCAATATTTCGCTCCATTTTAACACGCTTTATATTAGCTTCACCTGTATGTATGTATGTAACCGACTCCTTCGGACTCGATTTTGAATAATAATAATAATAATAATAATTTATTTTTTGCAAGAATATGGTACAAAATGTTAAGGAGATACAATCATAAATCGTTCGCATATTCTGCCACACACGATGGCGCGCAAATTTGTCTTAAAGTATTTCACATTATTATTCAAAGTCAATTCTTATATTATCTAGTCTATTATATTATATACATTACATCATTAGCTTTATATCAATTACGGTGTTTCATGCAAATAATCATTTATTGAATAGTACATTTTTTCTAAAAGTAATTCACTAAATCGCTTTTTAAAGAATCTAGACGGAAGATCTTTTAATTCTTTTGGTAATTTATTGTAGACTTTAATTGCCATACAAAACCACACACAACCACATTAAACGGACAGATTTAATTCAAATTTTGTAAAAATTTTGTACACTTATAAAGAATCAGCGAAAATATAATAATTTCATAGGTTTATCTCGAAAAAACAATGAAATTTTTTTAAGTCCACAAAGCAATACGATTAAATTGAGACAACACGTATCTAGGACTAAAAAGTGGAAAATAAAAATAGTTTAAAAAAACTAAAAAAACACGCTTTTAAAGCACATCAAACTAAAAAGTGAAAAATAGTTCCTAATTTAGGCTGAAAATGGTAATGAACAAAAATACTGGTATTATTGTGAAAAAGCGTGGCGCGCTCTGTGCCATATTTTTCGTCTATCGAGCTTTGTAGTAAGACCCGTCCATCTCCATTTAGTTTGCTTATACTAATATAATTATTAATAAAATGTTAAAGTGTAAGTGTAAAGTGAAATATAAAATACCTGTTTTTGTACACCTTCATTATATCAAATTATATTATTGCAAGAAATATGAGAATTCTTTATATCAAAATAATTTAGTCCAATCTGTGGATTTTCATTTTTGTTAATTCCGAGATAATACTTATTAAATTGACTTGTCACATTTATTTCTACCCTTATTAACGTGTTATATTTACTTGAAATTATAACAAGTGTTGTATAACCATTTTCTATGTTTTAGCCCGTTTATCACTTGGTAAAGAACAAGCAAGTGACTTATCTGCATTGCGATTCTGTAACTCACTTTTCGATTTGGCATTCTGATAAAGAATAAACAACAAGCTTCCTCCTTATCAGAATGCCAAATCGTAAAATGACTGCTTCACGACTGATTTGAGCGCGACCGCCGCTGTGAAAACCTCTGTGAGAGTTCGAAAAGTGGGTTACAGAATCGCAAGGCTGTTCATATTCTCGTCCTGGCGTTGCCGCGGCGACAATGCTGACTCAAGTCTTTAGTTTTCACATAATGCTCCGTCTATTTGTTGTACATCGGGTAACAGTTAAAGTATAAGTGATAAGCTGGCTGGAACGTTAACGTGAATGTATAGTATGATGTCTCTAAGAAACTGACACGCTTGTGTTATCACGAAGGAGGCTGTTTAAGTAGAATATATATCAAGCGTACTGCCCGTTATTTTAGGGTTTTAAAAAAAGGAAGTTTATTTTAAACTATAATTAAATTTAATGATGAAATAATTCGTTACAATAAATTGGAATTAAGCCAAAGGATGTGTCACCGCGACGGATGATGAAACCGAACTAAACTCAATAATATTTATTGAGTGTTACATTTTATTATGAATTGATGATCTGGCGAAAACATGATATGTCAGCACTATTATTATTTATTAGTATGTACAGAGCTGTATTATAGCAGTATGTCAGTTTATACCGCGCATTACCACTTGCAACCAGCTGCCCACTGAAGTATTTCCGAACTAATTCGACTGAGGATTCTTCAAGAATGAACGTACCAATTATTAAAAGGCCGGAAAAGCACTTGCGAGGCTTAGTTTTTGAAAAGTTAAAAAGACGGTTTTACGACAACGCGATTTGCTATAACGCGGTCCGGGTCTACCGCGTAATAGGGGGGATTACTGTACATTGTATACGTTAATGCTACCTATGCTATGCAAGCGACTTATTAAGCCGCATACATATTGCAGTATGCTCTAACTAAACACGCCCAAACAGTAATTCCAGAGCCTTAAAAGCCCATTACCAACCGTACGTTCAACCTAATGAGTAAAAATATTAATAGCCAAGCTATTAATTACGATAGCTAAAATTTATTGCAGCGCTAAGGCCAGCTTAATCGCCTGTTCTCGTATAACGTTGTATGTTATTTTGATAACAGGTAACATTTGCGGTTTTAATTATCTATATTTTAGGGTCTAGAGCAGTGTTTCCCAACATGCGGCCCATAGGGGTCAATTTGATTGTTAAGAGGGGGGGCAATCGAAATCGGCTGTACATAACACAGAGTGGAGACTTGAGACTTGGGTAACCTAATTGGAACCTAATATAAAATCTCTGTGCAGCAAGCATGAAGCGCAAAGATCTCACAAAATTAAAATAATTAATATAGAATAATTTGAATTTCAGTTTTTCATTATATGTTATGAAATTTTACTTAATGTGTTTCGTCAACATTCCCTATTGATTCCTTCTCAAAACCTTATTAATTAAATAAGTATACAATCACATTTTTCAATATAAAAAAATTCAAAATTCACAATCATTTATTCATTTAGGTAACTGTACACTTATGAAGATCAATAAAAAAAAAACATGGCGATTAAAAAGAGGAGAGTTTATTGCCAGTTCTTCTCTTCCGTTCTACGCCCTTGATTTGAGAACTGGCAGTAAATGTAAAATTAGAAGCATTAATATTTATTTCTTTAATGACGAATCCCAAGTGTACATTGTGTTACCTACGTGAATAAATGATTTTTGAATTTGAATTTGAATAAAAAAAATACATATTAAAAACTAAATACTTCTGATTTTATATTTACTGCCAGTTCTCAAATAATGGGCGTAGAACGAAATAAACTCCCCGCCACTTTTTTTAATCGCCAAGTTTTTGTTTTGCACAATTTTTGTAAGGAGTTGCAACCATTACACAATGTTCCACATGATATCTTAAGTAATTAATAATAAAAAATAAAATTGAAACAATATAAAGGTTACTTATTGGCATAAAAAGTTTGGGAAACACTGGTCTAGAGTATTTATAAGCAGATAAAATGAGAGAATGAATAGTTGCTGTTTCTTGTACTAAAAATCTGCAACGCAAACCCGGAAAAGTCAATTGTCAAAACACACTTAATGTGAATGAAATCTAGAATTGTATGTCAACATTTTAATGTATTAAAATAATTTAAAATTATTTATAAACTGTCAAATTGGGTAAGCCACGCAAATTATTCCTACATAACAGTGCTAACGCAACACGTAACTCGAAAAGTATATTGATAAATTATTTCCATACAATTCCTTATTCAAATCTCATTCCGTCTGAACGATAAACGTTAACCTATGCAAATATATTTTATTATAGTGTTGACACAAATTTAATACTAAAAAATCCAAACATTAAACTTTAAAGCCTCGTAAAATAAAATATTGTATGGTTTTTATTTCGCACGGAGTTAAATGTTGAATATTCATAGATGGTTTGATGCGTCGTTTCACAATTTCATATTTCTGCAGTAATTTTTTATTGGAATTAAAATAATATTCGTGTGACGTCATGCATGTACGTATTGTAAATTTTCGATTTTTCATTTTAATGAAATGAAGTTGTTAATACAGTCACGTAGTACGAAAAAAAATTACTTATAGTAAGTGAATAATCACGTGATACTACAACCTTATATGAGTTCAGCTACTTCATGTAAGAAATAAAAATCTAACAGTTTTCCAGCCTGCGGCACCAGGTGGTTCGGCATCCCATTGAATATAGTAAATTGAAGTATATACATGTACATAATAAAGTCTCTTCCATGTTAGGGAAAGGGTAAATTGATAAACAAAACCTTTTATGAGCCGTGGCCGAAGGCAAGTAGGTGATCTCTGAGTATCTAAAACACTTTTCATAGCCGGGGAAACTGTTTATAGAAAAAAAAACTAACATATTTTGGGGTGTTAACTGTAAAGATAGTTGTAAAGTTATTTATAATAAAATAAATGTAAGCGTCTGATATTATTAGTTTTCTATCTGTCCTGTAACACCCAAATATTATTGCATATGGTCTTATGAATGATACTAGTAAATATATTATATATAAATAATCAAAATATGTATATAGAAAATGTTTCGACTTATTTTACAGTACAGATAAGTGCTAAGTCATACACATATCTGTCAAATGGGTGTGTTAATCATCAATTGTCTCTGAATCTCACCAAAAATGTTTCAGCATCCAACCATCATATTGCTCACAGCATATATAGCGAATGCCGTAAGACTAAACAGCCTATTTCAAATGCTGGACGGGTTCAAGTCAGACTTCAACCTCCAAGGACAACTCCACGTTGGCAAGGATTACGCTATATTCCTAAGAAAACCGCAGGCACACGACAAGTACCTAACATACGAACTATATCAGACGAAGAACGTTGATGATGACGATTCTCAACCAAAACTATTAGCAATATCCAAAATACCCGTTTCGTACATTCGAGAACAATTGAGAATATTCCGGGATGAATTGTATAGAACGAAGTATATAGACAATAATGTTATACCGGGCACTCAAGTGAAAACATTGAGAGAGTGGCAAATAGAGAGGGCATTGAACTCTCAGAATAAAGGCTTAATGGTCGGAGAGCCGTCGGTTTTGCGAACTCTGGTTCTGTAATAATTCGGTTCAATTGTTTTAATATTACGTAAATTACCCAATATCACAACAATATTGAATAGTATAATTTATTTAATTATTTACAAAAAACAAAATCCAATCAAGCATGTTTTATTGTTGTTCTGGATAGCTATTCTTTTTCTAACTAAACTAGCTTCAAAGAAGCTTGGTGTGCTCAGTGAGGCGAGACAGTACACTCCGGGCCACCGCTTGTAGCTCTATAGAGCGCAAATTCGGCCCCACATGCAGTACTGTTCTCACCTCAGGGTGAGCTTCTCATTACCCTCCCCAGCTTCAGCTTAAGAGCTGAAGCAATTCGAATCGTTGATGTGCAATCCCTGTCCGAGCGGCTTGAACCCTTGGCGTTGCGTAGAGATGTGGGGTCCCACTGCATCTTCTACCGCATTTAGAGAGAGTGTTTAGAGGAGTTGTTCGGATTACCTGCAGCTCAAGCCGTAACACCTTGATGTCCAATGTTCTAACATTCCCAGCGGTGACCCCATTTTTTTTAATAATATTTTTTTCCCAAAATTCGCCTTAATTGTAGTGTTATGAAAACTATGTAGATCAGTCGAAAGAGAAAATCGCAAATCTTTAAAAGTTTAATTTGTTTAAAATTACAGTAGGTATTAAGCAAGTCGTGTGACCGTTTCACATGGAGCAGAAATATTAATGTACTTGTAAATTTGATTTTTAATATCAACTAAGACCATTTTTTTTTTGTATGTGCAACATCTGAAAACAGTTATTGTTAAACAAAAATTGACTTGAGGTTTCTGAACTTATACGCCATATTACAATAATGCCCCGTATACGATCTTTTATATAGCTAGACGAAATACCTATATTTAAACTTTCTAGTAAAGTAATCGAGAATAATTTAAATTGAAAGGTTTCTACTCTCAGTTACAAAATTGATTTTATATCATTACGAATATAACAAACAAAAGTAATATAAACGTGAATCATAACAACTCAATAGTAATATAACTACGCAATATTTTCTGTTCAATCTATTTCTTAATACCAATAAAAGTGTTTTTATTTATAACAAATAAAATCCAGGCGTAAAAATATTGTTTATGTAAATTAATAAATATTAAGTGCTTTTAAATTATAAATACTTTATTAAAAGCTCATTGAGGCGTAAATAATTAAATGTATCCATAATGACGCCTTTTAAAAGCGAGAAACTGAATTGAATAAATTCACTCAGGAAATTAATCAGAGTTCATAACGAAGTTATACAATATATGGTTTGTTAGAATACTTTTATTGAAAAATATTTTTTAAAAGTGTTGAGGTAATTTATACAAGATGTGAGGATATTTCACACAAAAATCCTGTTTTTTTTAATTTAATTTGTAAAGTTATTATGGCTATCGCTGTTCCGTTGCTTGTAAACTACATAATTATTTAATTTGTTTTCAATGTTATTACAATATTTGGTTACAATATTTCTCGTATATATTTCGAAGAGACTTTAATAGACTTTCATATTTTTTTTCTTAAAAGTAAGTTAAATTTGCTTCTGTAGTTCGCAGGGGACAGTCCAAGATTCCTTTTTAACAAAAAAATCTCTTTTGTTTGTAACTTAACTGCTCTTAGCAAACAAATAAAGTCTCAAAAATGTGTCTTGATTTACGGAAACTACAATAAGACAATCTTGGATGTAATGTTACACAGACGCTACAAAGTGGATTTTTTACCGAGACGTTTGCTGATAGCACGTACCCTTCATCCTCAGAAGTCTTGCCATAAAATATAATTTAAAGCACCGCATTTTCCGAGGCATTGCCGATAAATATTCCGCGATACAGCATATTTCCGTCGCAGCATCCATCATCCCGCCCTGTACTTGCTGACAGGGAGTACAAAATCCTTCTATATCAGGCTGAATTTACATTTTTTAAAGATTCCATTTGTTTACCAACCTTTAAATTATATTTTTGTGTAAATCAATATAGGTATTAATGTATGTTATAATTACGATGATAAAAGGTGGAGTATAAAACAAACTAGATATTACATTATTATTAAAATAAAAGAAATCAGTGGCGCTTCAACCTCTTTTAAGTCTTGGCCTCAAATTTCTGAATCTGTTTCATGATCTTTTTTAAATCTAATAGGCAAGTATGTGATCAGCCTCCAGTGCCTGACACGCCGTCGACTTTTTTTTGGGTCTGAGACATGTCGGTTTTCTCACTATGTATTCCTTCACGGTTCGAGCAAATGTTAAATGCGCACATAGAAAGAAAGACCTATGGTGCATAGCCGGGGATCGAACCTACGACCTCAGGTGTGAGAGTCGCATGCTGACGCCACTAGGCCAACACGGCTCAGATATTAAATTATTACTTATAGAAAATATACGTATATAGACGCGAGGAGTTATGTAGTCTTCTGTTATTCTAGTATAAGTATAAGTAGTATTATTTATTATATTATAGCTAGTATAAGTATAAGTAGTATTATTTTGTTCGGAGGTCATTGGTATGGCGTTTGTGGAGTAATAATGTTTAGTCCATATTCAATAATTGTTTAAAAAGAATTAATGTTCAAATCATAAAACATAGAATATAAGAAATATGTTAAGGAAATCCACTCCGAGTTCCAAAGTTGCAGTTTTTTTTAGTTTGTCGCAACCCTAAGGCTTTTGCAGATATAATTTTCGGTTTTAAAAGTCCCCTTAATGCTTGAAGCAAACTAGTTTCAATTAAAAAATACCCTCCATTAACGCCTCTCAACTTTTTTTATAGTATTTAAATATTTTTCACCGATAAAACGATTAAGTGTTTGGAAAACAATTCTCAAAAACTTTTTTTTATGTAAGCGAACGTGTTAAACGTACGAGTTTAAATGTAATGGCTGCCTGAGACAAATACTATATCTATCAATGTTAATAGTGCGAAAAAATGTTATTTTCGGTAACATTCATTTGTTCAGTTGGCAAGCGTATAATTCCGTAAATGGCAAAAAAAAATTGCATGTCTAAAATAAATGGTACTTACATTTACGGTATCTTAAACCAGAAACATGTCTAGAACAAAGTTCTCTTAATAATATACGTACAGAGTTCCGGTGTGAATCTGGGCGAAAGTGCTCTAATGCGTTCAGTACTGCAAGTTTCCAAGTTTCTGGTATTAAATATAATATTTCCCAAATAAACTAACGTAGAAGCGTTCACGATATTTTCTTACTTTTATTTTACTAAAGTACTGAGGATTATAATCTAATAAGCACGACGACTTTTGCATGACCGTGTTCCTTATTAATAATTAATCGGTCTTTCGGTCGGTCGGTATTTCACTCTTCAACTCATCTTTGGCCTCTTTCTGTCAATTCTATTTACGCTGCGATACAAACAACTATGTACATTAATTATTCTTAAATGCACTTGCCAACCTTCTGGCAGTGTGAGTGTCCTGCCCGTTTGCCTCCTCTTACATAAAAAAAGTGCGTGCGTACAAAGTAGGTACACTTGTGAGAAATGAAAGTTCTTTGTCAATTAATTATTACTAAGGTAAAAGCCCCAATAGATGAGCGTGTACCAATATATTATGATTACTCTATGTATTTGTATACCTATTTTTGTGAATATATATAACAAATTGAAAATGTACGAAATTCTATTTTTAAAATTAAAATTCCGTAAAGAGAATTTATGAAATATTATTATTAGTATTTTATATTTTATATAAAATAATTTATTGAAATCTCAAATAACTAATAGAATATTAAAAAATATATAACTATAAAATACTAATATTTAGTCAATTTTCTTTACGAAATTTTATTTTTAAAATAGAATTTCGTATATTGCTACGTTCGCCCTTTTTCACCCTCTCTCAATCGCTCTCTCCCTTGTCTTCGACAAAAACGCTGCACATCTTCGTGACGCTAATATTATTACTATTGCGTTTCATCCGTAAAAAATACCCTCATGCGCCTAAAGAAGTTTTACTTCAAAAATTTTCGATCCCTATAAACAACATATTAAGACTTCTTCATTGTATTTGCTTGCGAACAATGCTATCAATGTAAGTATCCAATAGAAGTTTGTTATCTATTTCTACAATGTTTTTATTTTATTGGGTTATATGTTAACATATGGGAGATACTGTTTTGGTGTTTTAAGGGTAAAGTGGTAACCGAGCTGTAATATCTAGATTAGATTTGGACACTGTTCCCTTCATATCATAGTACAGAGTACCAGGAAAAACATCTCACACTGTCTAACCTTTTACTTTTAACCTAAATGGTTACCATGACTACTTACTTCAAAGCCACAGAGACACTTATGGGGAGTACATAAGGGCCTATTACTATTATTTCAATATATGTTAATATTAGAGCTAATTGTCTAATACATTTAAAGACTAATATATCTATACCGTCTAATCGGGTTTGTATTATTGTATCGATAGTAATGTGTCGAAGCTGAACAAATAAACAGTTAACGTGTTGTTTAACTGCAGCATTCATAAAATATTCATTCGTTTTTATTCAATCGTTGTTTTCATCTCGAGTCGTCCGAAAAAGAGACAAATAACATTCCCAATAACATTTTCGTTTCCTTTTGTTTTTTATGAGTTCCATTAGTTTGAGATTGTTGGATTTTCTTTAAAACCGAAGTCGCACTTATAAAGTTCATGGATTATTTATGATCTTGGGAATTTTTATGTGTATTGTATGTAAAAATGTTTTTTTTTTAATTAATTTTTAACGGCAAGCAAGTGTAGTATGGGATACGTTTGCGTATGTTTGTTGATTTAAGTGTTAACCTCCACTTTTGGGTTTTTGTTACTTTTGCTATCGCGCAGTTGTCACAGTTTGGTATTCATATAGGTAAACAAGTACACCTATGAACGTCAGAAAAGAAGTTATATTAATTCTAAATTTACATTTACTATCAGTTCTCAAGTCAGGGGTATAGAGCGGGCAAGAAGAACTGGCAAGAAACTTTCCGCCACTCTTTTTAATCGCTAAGTTTTGAGTCATAAAAATTCTTTGAACTGGAGCAAATCAATCCCCAGGATTAGGATCATTTAAATAATTGTCAAATTTATAAAAAGCTTTATTTACTTGACACGCGTCGTTGATTTTTTAATTTCAAAACAACTGCTTTCTCACGACTGCCTTCACGCATGAGCAAGTGGTACTTGCACACAAAGAAAAACGTTTATTGGTTTTTTTAATGTTACAGGAGGCAAACGGGCATGATGCTCCTCTGATGATAAGTGATACCGCCGCGGCCGCTTATGGCCACTCGCACTGCCAGAAGGCTCGAAAGCGCACTACCGGCCTTTTAAAAATTCGTACGCTCTTTGGTACAGAACTGTGACTAGATCTCGGAGCTTCACCAAAGCAACAGCTGCCAGATTCTGAAATACTTTATAAAAAACCTTCAACAAACATTACTTAAAAGGTGACGAAGCATACTTTTTAAATATACGAGACAGTCATAGCTATGATGTTTTTTTTTATTTTGGAAAACGGTGAATTTCTCTCTTACAACGTTAATTGGCGTGTTACTCGCGGCGCGGTTTTTGTAGTTGTTATATAAATATTTCACGAGTTTTTCAAAGTAACAATGAATCGGTGTGACGCGACTTCCCTATAAAGAGAAAAGTTAAGCCTGAATGTGTAACACGGATATTTTTTATAACCAAACTAGACTTAAATTTCCAATTAATAGAAAATAGTATAAGCCACAGAGGCACATATGTTACTTTTATGTCAACAAAATCAAGAGGATACACATGGTTTTCACTTGGAATTCTGAATTTCATTTTACATCATGGTAAGTGGAGGGAGTTTGTAGGTGAATTACCAAGTTAGTTCTTGTTTATGATTATTAATAATCGTGACAATTAACCATTATTAGATAATGTATAATAAGTGTATAAATATATTAATCATATTAACAAAGTATTTACCATTTTATTTGAATTGGATTTAAAAATAGAATAAAAAGCTTACTATGTACCTAAACTAAACATGTAAATACATGATGATATTTCAACACCTTAAATAATTAAGGACAAAGATATTTTCATTATTATTATCATATGTTTAAGCTAGAAGATTTAGATTAATGTTTTTATAATTACACGAAAACGAAGTACGTAAAGAAACAAAATCTTAAAATATTTCCTAATACTGCTGTAACGACTATTAATTCCAGCTTTACGGTAAATACCTTGCAGAGTGTTTCCAGTTGGATTTTCTATTCAAAGGCTAGAGAATATCCATTTATCTTCAATTTGCTATAGCTGTATGTTTATCTGCTTCACTTTATCTTTTCCTGTTCGAGCTGAGATCCCGGATCTAGCATTTGTACCGGGATGTAGCTGTATTTGCCAGAAATACTCGCGATATTGCAAGTCTTTTAGCCCGGAGATATGTATCATATAAGTTTATTTAATTTATATCGGCGATAATTCTGTATATACTTGAATACAAATAGTCGAGTTAGTCTCTAGGGGATCAAACAAAGCATACTTTCAATTGTTTTCATCGTAAATTGTACCTTAATTTAAAACAATAAAGATACAACTCGAGTTTGCCATAATTAAATGATAAATATACAACCCCTTATCCATTGCTATAACAGTCTAATAGCACTGTCTCATGCGATAAATTTTAAATAAAAATAAATGCCACAGACAGCCAACTTATAGAAAGTGGACGAAATTATCTAGAAGACAGACGTTTGGAATGTGAAGAAGTACTATTAGCCGAACATTCTCGTTAACGCGACGTTCTAGCAGCTTCCAATCGCCTCAGGAGGCTAATCTGGCGTAAGGCGTTGGACAGAAACAATTTATTGGAGCCTACAACAAATTAATAATTGACTTAACCTATATTAGTTGTAAACGGAACAATGCGAACACTAGAATACAATGTCTTCCTATTAGTAGAGATTATAAGTAGTGATATTTGACACATTTTTACAGAAGAGGTGGCAAACGGGCAGGAGACCTTAAAATTCTTCACCGGGCAAGAAGCGGCGGTTCCACATAGTCACAAAAAGTGCCTTATAAACGCTGTGTGGTGTTCTTATGTTAAATATTAATTACTTATTAGTCAATAGACAATTCAATAGTTCAATCGGTCAACGAAAACCGTCTATATAAACCATTGTACATTTGATGTGACTGAAAATATCGTACCCACGTCAGAATAAAAAAAAGGTATTTTAGCGACTGCAAATATAGAAGCTTATTTATAAAAGCCTCAAATAGTTCAACACAACTTCTTTGGGTGATATGGTGGTGGTTGAGACTTGGACTTCATTTTTCCAAGACAGCCATCAATATTTTTACAACACGCATCTATATTACTGTATGGGGTTTACAGTTATATGAAATGTATCATACATTTAAAACGCATAATTATTACGACCCGGCACCGCGAATATCAAAGACATTCTTGTTCCCCACTGAGACGTTTTCATCTTCTACTTTAAAAGTATAGCTCCGATCTTCAAGAAAATTTGACAAAATTATGTCAACATACAAAGTAATAAAATTAATATACTTTGACATATAATAAAATATGTCAGTTTCATGAAGATAGACTTGAGATTTTTATTATAACATTCTGCTTATAATATTATTATATACCACTGAATTCTATTCATGAAACCTTTATCAATATAAGTCAACTAACCTTTGACTTATATCTACTTATTATAAAACAGAGGGCAAACGGGCAGGAGGCTCACCTGATGTTAAGTAATACCGCCCATGGACACTCTCAATGCCAGAGTGCTCGCGAGTGCGTTACCGACCTATTAAGAATTAGTGCGCTCGAATTGGTTTGAAAATACTTCAGTGGGCAGCTGGTTCCACAAACTTCGAGGTGATACGGGTTATGTGTTGAAGTAGGGTTTTTGAATAATACTACATCTTATCGCATGTATTCGCTATTTTGTCTGTCAGTATGAACAAGGGTCTTACGTTGTTAAAATTTTCCCATTTGTCTAATTCGCTGAATGCGCTTGAGAATAAATAAACTTAAGTACTATTTAGTATGTCTTTCCATAGTTGTGGTGGTTAGTCTCTTATTATTTTTCATCCGGAATAGCCCCTAATATTGAATTTAAGAATCACCAGAATCCATTCCAAATCCTATTATTTAATACATATTACAATTACATCTGGGTTGACTGTAAGTTAAGTGTAGTGTAGTTGTAACGTGAGCGCATCATGCTTTAATAAATAATTTCTCTCAAACCTCCCAAAGTCTAATTTTCACTATTATTCAAGGTTTTAGCCAAAAGCCACAGATAGATACTATATACATATCCTTTATATGGCAAATTTTTGTCTTAAAACAAGTTAAACGTCTAGTTTTCGGATTGAAAACATGATTTGATATTTGAAAGCCACAGAGAAGACCTCGATTTGTCCAAGACTTCAATATTACCTACGACTAGGTCATCGTTTCTATAGAATGGAAATTACGGCCGTCGAATATAAATGTTGTATTGAACGGGACTGCCTGTACCGAAATATTCAATATCAACAGCACCTGCATTGTTTTCATAAACGTTTTATTTGATTCCATTTAGCCATGAGCATAGCGTTTAGTTTAGCAATATGAAATCCGATTTCATATTATCTATTTTGGGGTTTGTTATTTTTTTAAATGATAATGGGGGCGTTAGGTCTAGTTTAATTTATGTAATGGGGGGGGGGGGGGGCAGTTCAAGTAATACGTAAGCAGATTTACCGCAATTTATTTTATGCAGCCAAAGTTTTAATTCTATAAAATTAATAATTCCTAATATATTGAATTACAACGAGACGTAACAAGGATTAAAATATATTTTAAAATGTGTTTGAACTGAAACAAAAATATAATTTCACAGGCACTCGACATATCGCGCTAAAAACGCAGCGCCGATTTTCAGTACTCCTCAATTTAGAGAAGTGTTTTTAGTTATTTTCACCGTTCCACTTGATCCATATACCTTGCTTCAATATCGAGACCCTAGGTTCGATACGTAGCAAATTAATATTGTACTCCAGGAAAGCTGATCATTTACACTCTAAAAAAATCTATGATACTGACATTATTCTTCTATTCTTAGCCACTTAAGCCAAATGTGATCTGCATGGGAGAAGAAAAATTAATTAATAAATATGTAAGAGTCTAAGAACTTTTTACCGATGTATTTACTATTCCTTCAGCAATTTAATACTAATAAAAATTATTTCGTGTGTTTGGACATAATTTAAAAAAGCCATAGCCCCAAATATGAAAATAATATATAAAACATCGTCATCAACAACACCGATTTTTAAAGCAGCTTTTGAATAATACATTAATTCATCAAAATTAAAAGATCTTTCTCATCGTATTTTGGATATCACAAAGCATTTTTAATTTTAAAATTCTGTCTTTTTATTCCCAATTTACCTTATGTACTTTGCTGTTGCCCTCTATTGAATCATTCAGTTCGATTTAGGTTAATCTTTTTAAACCCTCTTTGGCATCTCTTTTAAATGTGTCTTTAACAACATCTTCTTGGAATCAAGCAACGATCCCTATTCGCTGTGTAGCTTTTCCAACGTTTCTCTCGTCTGCTCAAAAATCAAGCAGTCTGGTAGGTAAATTTCTTAGATCTTATTCTGCAAACTACGAGATTGCAGATTTTACAGATGAGAGAAATGAGTCGGTGGAAATAAATTCCACATAATAAAAAAATCTCATCTCAGTGCGCTTTGTGGCTTATTGTTGAATGCTAACTCTTTATATATTTTTTGTAATCGTTAAAACATCAATTAATAATATTTTATAAATTATGGTTATTTATTTTACCCCATAGCTTTCTAACGTCCACTTTCAAAGGAGCTGGGATATTAGGCGTCCCCCCCCAGGTTAGGAAACACTGGTCTAAATAAATTCCTGTATTTTATAAACGTATTGTATTAACCTCTATATCAAATTAACATTATAGAAATCCTACAACAATATAAATCCGACCCAGTCGATTACCATTAGGGTGAAACGGCTAAAATAATTTATAGTTTAACAAGAATTTAGCGCGAGGCGTGATACCAAGCGATTTGTCTTCCTTGTGTACCTGTTACTTGTTAATTCAGTTAGCGGCGAGGAAAACATTTCTGTTGGTTTATTTGTGGAATTTCTAATTGATTAGATCTGAATACAAGTTATTTGATAAGAAGGTTCAAATACTAAAAGATGTATAGTTAATTTCAGTAGATAATGTGGAAATTATGGACTGCTATGTTATGTATATTATATATCTTGTATTCGATTACTGGAAACAATTGTGTTACAATACAATAGGCACTGACGGCTTAATAAATATCAATAACATGAGTTTTTGTAACCGAACATAAGTTAAATTATATATGTATATTGTATATACATATTTTAGTTTAAGTTTAAATTTAAAAGCGTAAACAAACACATTTGAAGCCAATATGAGACCTTTAGTTTTTACCACACTCATTAAATGTAATGTAATATTCTCGTTTCCGATAATGTCCAAAACTTAGACTGAGTACAACGTGACGATTTTTACTGATAGGGCCCCATCAAAAGAATTTGCCATGGGCCCCAGATGGTATAGTTACGCCACTGAAACATGTGTTATATATTTAAATATAAGTGTTAAATAATAGTAGGTTATATATATTTCATAATTATTGGCGTTAATAAATATTTTTTATGCCTATGTACAATATCATAAACAACTATCCGTAAATTGGGGATTGAACCTAATAAATAACGCCAATGAATACGTATGAATTGCGCCAAACGTTCAAAGCGGGTGCGGCCATAGATAAGTAACACTTAGAGTATGTCATAGACAACAAACATTTTGCGTCTCAATCTACATTATTGATTAAAGTGTTCCAAACATCATGGAATTTAAATTGAAACAATTTTTTTTTTTTTTTTTTTTTATGTAATAGGAGGCAAACGGGCAGGAGGCTCACCTGATGTTAAGTGATACCGCCGCCCATGGACACTCATAATGCCAGAAGGCTCGCAAGTGCGTTGCCGGCCTTTCAGGAATTGGTACGCTCTTTTCTTGAAGGACCCTAAGTCGAATTGGTTCGGAAATACTTCTGTGGGCAGCTGGTTCCACATAGTGGTGGTGCGCGGCAAAAACTGCCTTAGAAAACGCTCTGTTGTGGAACGACGGACGTCGAGGTGATACGGATGGTATTTTGTATTTTGCCTTGACGTCCGATGATGAAACTCAGCTGCAGGTATTAGACCGAACAACTCCTCTGAACACTCTCCATGGTAAATGCGGTAGAAGATGCAGAGAGATCCCACATCTCTACGCAACGCCAAGGGATCAAGCCGCACTGAAAGTGACTGGTCGTCGACGATTCGAACCGCTCTTCGTTGAATACGGTCAAGTGGAAGGAGCTGGTACTGGGGAGCTCCCGCCCAGAGGTGAGAGCAGTACTCCATATGGGGCCAAATTTGCGCTTTATATAGTTGCAAGCGGTGGCCCGGAGTGAAGTACCGTCTCGCCTTGCTGAGCACACTAAGCTTTTTGGAGGCTAATTTAGCCTTTCCTTCCAGATGACCGCGAAACTGAACGTTATTCGATATGTCAACGCCCAGTATTCCGATGCTGGCCGAGGCTTTAAGGAGAGTGTCTTTCTTTTCTTTCTTATTTTCTTTTTATATTTGATTTTTTAGATATTCTGTTTAAATTTGTAAATTAATAATTATCCACCATCAAGTGTCTCTCACGCTACTTCAGTAACGTACAATTTTTAATCTAATTAAATTTAAGTGATATTTTTAATTCTGAACCTTACTTGGGTAATTGAGACATTTGAAATTTTATTAGGCAACCCTGATTCGCTCATGAATTCAAAGTATCTTCAACCTCTAATCGAGCTGTTATTGCCTACAATTTTATCGCAGCCATGTGGCTTGTAGAATTTAGAATATGTTTTTTAATTTAAAAAAGGTTCTAATGTAATTTATATTTATTACAATTATCTAAATACATAATTAGATAATTTACAAAGCACATTTTATTTAAAAACTCTAATAAATTTTTACTTTATAATTTTTTTAAACTTTAATTAAACCCGAAGAAATAAGTTCACAATTCAATTTTTTTAGCAAACTACATTTTTTTCAATAACTGAGCACAGCTGTTTTTCTAACAATGGTAACGTGAATGTGATTTTAAATAATAAATAATCCAGTGGCACTGCACTACCTGATTAGTCTGTTTCGTGTTTAGTGGCTTTTTTCAAATAGGCAACTAGTTGCCTTCTTTGTCTGATACACAACATCGTCTTTGCATGAGAGTCGCACGCTGAACTCATTAGGCGAACAGTACTCTGTGGTGTCAGGATAGGGCAATCATAACCTACCACCAGTATGCCATGCAGATTGTTTAAACTTTTCTTTATTATTAACCTTAAGATTTATGAAATCAGTGCTCAGACACTGATATAATATTATTTGTTTCATGTGCATGGTTCCAACTTATCGTTAAGTATACTTAATTGAAAACTTTTTTAAAATATCGGTGTATATTTAATATATTATATATTAAATATACACCGAGACGTAAATACATAGTGTAACGAAGCTCCGTATTTCTACGAATAAACTGTGAATATACTGTGAACTCCGGTGTAAAAACATTTAAATTTCATACATATTGTGATAAACTATACTGCAACTAAAACATCCAAGTGCAAACTGTGTTATCAAGATAATTATTCAGTGGTTAAAAAGTGGAAAAAACTTTTGAGGTTACCTGCCAAACAAACCGAGTATAGGCTATAGACACAATTTCAACAAAACTAAGGCGGGTCAGTACTACCAACATAATAGTCCTATTAAGCTGCGTTCACAATAATACGTTTCATTTCACGTAAGCGACAGCGGCAAAAATGGATAACCTTCAATCTTTTTTTGAACAAATGAAAATAGAAATGTCAAAACAAACCGATGACATTATGGCACGGATTGATGAAAAACTAGTTCCTTTTAGACTTGAAATGCAGGAATTAAAATCAGAAAATGAGAAATTAAAGGAAAAAATAAACAATCTTGAAAAATATAGAAGATACAACAACCTAATTTTATATGGAGTAAAAGAAACCGAAACATCGACTATCGACCTAATCGAAATAATCAAAAAGAAATTTGAACATGATTTAAACATTACTTTTGAAGATAGGGATGTGAACACGATCTATAGAATTGGCAAAAATAACACAAAAAACGGAAAAGAAAGGCCTATCCTCCTAACATTCGTGAACGCCTGGAAGAAAAACGAGATAGTGGTAAATAAAAAGAAATTGAAAAACTTGTATTTATCTGAAGACTACCCGAAAGAAATATTGGACATGAGAAAGAAACTACAACCAAAATTGGAAGAGGAAAGGAAGAAGGGCAATTATGCATACATAAACTACGACAAGCTAATTATTAAACAGGGCAAACCAGGTAACGAAAAACGCAAAAGGGAAACATCAACCTCGCCTAACGCAATAGAGCACCCTCACAAACAACAACTGTCAACAAAAACAGCTCGGTTAAATGCATTCGACATAATGAGGAATAGAAGTAATTCCTTACCTTCTGCCAATGTGCCAACCGTTCAGAATCTATAGGATATTGCCATCAGCCACCGGAACAAAACATTAAACAGACGAGAACTAATAGATAAAAGAAACAAAACATTCCCCAATCCGACTTGTCATCGTGGGGAATCAGACTACAACCCTCCACCAAATAGAGAAATAGATCATGGTATGAAACAAACACTCAAAATCTGCAATTATAATGTAAAATCGCTAGGATCAATAGAACGATTCCTTGAATTGACTAATGCTCTAAAAAATATTAACTGGGACATTATAGGCCTTGCAGAAGTCCGAAAAATGGGATGTAAGATAGAAGAGCACAGCGACCTTATATTTTGCTATATTGGCGAAACTAAAGGACTATATGGAGTGGGATTCCTTATCAAGAAAATGTATAAAAATAACATCATCAACTTTATAGGAATCTCTGAAAGAGTAGCACTTCTACAAATGAAGTTTGATTGCTTCTCTTTTTCAATAATCCAAGCATATGCACCGACAGAGAGATCAACAGAAGAAGAAATTGAAAATTTTTACAAAGACATTGAATTTGCTGACACAAAGACAGAAGGGAAGGTCATTGTCATGGGAGATTTCAACGCGAAAATAGGATGTCCAAAAACAAACTACTATCCAGTAATGGGAAAATATGGTTACGGAGTGCGGAATGATAGAGGGGAACGGCTCTTAATTTATGCTCATCAATACAAACTATCCATAATGAACTCATTTTTCAAAAAGAAAGCAAGCTCTAGATGGACATGGTTATCACCCGACCACAAAACTAAAAATGAAATAGATTTTATTATGATAACCCACAACAAACTTATAACTAATATTGAGGTACTTAACAAAGTTGAATTCTCTTCCGATCATAGATTAGTGAGAGCAACATTACTTTTGAGTAGTCCAGTAAAGAGCAGAAAAACCTATACAACATCAGCTAATATCCCCAAGACAGAAACAGAAATAAAGTGCTACATCGGAAATCTACAAAAACATACAGAAAATATAAAAACAGACAGCATTGATATCCAAACATACTACAATATCCTGGAAAAAGGCATAACAGAGAGCTTAAAATACAAAACCAATATGTATCCCCACCAACACAATATCTTCTCAAAAGACACAATGGAACTTTTAAAAAGGCGCACGGAACTACTACACACAAAGAACAAAACTAAAGATATGAAAACAGAACTAAGCAGAATATACAAAGAGACTAATAGATCAATCCGTAAGGACTACAACAACCACAGATACGAGATTATTACAAGGAACATTAAACATTTTAGAAGTGCCAAAAAAGCATACAAAGAATTAACTACACACAAGTCCTGGATTCAAAAACTTGAAAATAACTCACTAAAAACAAAATCCAGAAAAGATGTAATAAATCACGCTACTAACTTCTACAAAAACTTATATAGTAAACAAAATAACCCCGAAATCATATCGCAAACAACCCATACGAACACGACAGATCACATCAGACAAATTGAATACTCCGAAGTTTATGATCATATGAAAAAGCTGAAAGCCGAGAAGAGTCCCGGACCAGACGGAATATGCAATGAGGCACTTAAAATAGGAGCACCCATTTTAACATATCACTTTACGCGATTGTTCAATAAGATACTAGATGAAGAAAAGGTACCAAAACAGTGGTGTACATCGGATATAATCCTTCTCTTCAAGAAAGGAAATCCCTTAGATATAGGGAATTACAGGCCCATAAGTCTGCTGGCAAGTATTTATAAACTATTTTCATCCATAATCTTAAAGAGAATATCTGACGATATTGATAAGCAGCAACCAAAAGAACAGGCAGGATTCAGATCAAGCTTCAGCACAATGGACCACATACAGACATTAGAACAAGTCATAGAAAAATACAGAGAATACAATAGACCTCTGTATGTGGCGTTCATTGACTATAGCAAAGCTTTTGATAGCATTAGTCACTGTGCAATCTGGAACGCTTTACAATATTCAAATATCAACCAGAAATACATCAATGTTTTGAAATATATCTATACAAAAAGCACGAGCAGAGTTAAATTAGAAACTAGAGGTGACGAAATAAACATAGAACGCGGAGTTAGACAAGGTGATCCTCTTTCCCCGAAGCTGTTTATAGCAGTCCTTGAAACTATCTTCCAAAAACTAGACTGGAAGAACAGCGGAGTGTACATAAACGGACAATACTTAAACAATCTGAGGTTCGCAGATGATATATTGCTGTTATTGCTGAGACTGCAAAAGACTTAGACGAAATGATGAGATCACTGGACTGCGAAAGTTCCAAAATCGGCCTTGAAATGAATGTAAATAAAACGAAGATACTAACGAACAATCGGGAGCGCCAGATAGTGATAAAAGGTAATAATATAGAATACGTCAGGCAATACATATACTTGGGCAAACAAATTTCCTTCAAAACTTCAAATAACGAAGAAGAAGTGACAAGGAGAATCAACACAACTTGGAAGAAATTCTGGGCATTAAAAGAAATCTTAAAAGGCAATTACAGCTCACACATGAAAAGGACAATATTTGATACATGCCTGTTACCTTGCTTGCTGTATGGCTGCCAAACTTGGACCTTTACAAATAAAATAAAACAAAAAATTAAAAGTAACCAAACAGCAATGGAAAGGAGTATGCTGAAAATTAGGAGAATACACAAAATTAGGAGCGAAGAAATTCGTCAAAAAACCAAATTAACTGATGCTCTCAGGCACGCACTCTTACTCAAATGGAGATGGGCTGGACACATCTCACGATACCGAGACAGAAGATGGACCATTGAAACCACACGATGGAAAGGACCCATGGGGAAGAGAAATGTTGGTCGACAATTAAGACGGTGGGCTGATGATATAACACACGTCGCAGGAAACGACTGGATACAAATAGGCAGAGACAGGGAGTCATGGAAAAGGATGGAGGAGGCCTTTACCCAACAGGGATCCAAACCTTGTACATAAATAATAATACTAACGGTAATTATAAGTAACCATTTTAAATTTAAGCAATTAAGTACTAACAACATTGTAAAACATAAGCAAGTTTTGGAATAAATGGCTTTATTATTATTATTATTATTATTATATATTAAATATACACCAAACAAATCTTCAGCCTTAAATATTTTATTGATCAATTTCATGATGCTTTTATTTATTTATTAACTTAATAACAAATAAAGTTGAGGGTTGTTCAGTACTTGTTACAGCTATAACAAAAACCACAGAATTAATAATTTAATTAAATATGGCCGTCGTTTTCCGTAACATGATATATTTGAATATTTGTGCAATATGTTTTATTCATTTATGTGTCAATGCCGCATTTTTTATACGCCGTTCCCAACGTTAAAGCTTCCAGAAGGTGTCAAAAGTATCCTAAAGAACCGCGCTACGTTACGCTACTAGACGATGACGGATAGTTTATTTTCGGGTCTTTGCACAAACGGTTGCAAGTTGCAATGCTTCTGAAACTAAACGGAATATGAAACTTATTTTTGTAATAATGTTTTTTTTCATAGTAAAAGAATTATGTTTTTTTTTTCTTAATTATAATAATAATAATAATTTTTATTATCAGACAAATACAGTCCATTGTTTGATTAGTGAGTTAGTAACAATAGTTTCTTAAGATCTATGTTAGAGAATTAGTAAAAATATGGAAAAAGTAGTTAAATAAAAACTATCAGGTACAAAGCCCTGCGGAGATGTCGGAGCAGTGTCGTAAATAGGGGCACTCCATTCTTTCTATCATCCGTAAGATGATGAACAGAAGGGGGGAACGCCTAAGGAATGCCCATAATCCAGGCCAGTATCCAAGCCGATGGTCACCCATGAACGTGCGTGAGCTGCCGGCCTTTGAGGGAGGAGTATACTCTTTTTTAAACAATTGGAGGTCGTATTTCTTAGGGACTCGATTGAGCCCTAGTATGCAATGTATCATGTAAGCAGTTTTTAAATAATGCTACCGTGTTGTATTTTACAAATTTAAACCTACACTGTACAGAGGAAAGATTTGAATCGAATAGGCTGTAAAACTAAACTGATTTGAAAAATTCTTTCACTATTAAAATCCTACATTATCTCCAACTAAATGAATTGTATGAATGTATACATTTCGGAAATGAAATGTATATCAATAAAAAGACATATATCGCGTACGATGCGGATACTATTGACAATAGAGCGAAGATATCCTACAGTTTACAGAAAACAACAATATCTAGAAAAAAGTCTGAGAAAGTCTATAACATATTTAATATCAAGTCGGGTCTGAACTTCACTCACGTAAAGAGCAAAACGCATTCCCAACTATTATTTAGAATATATAAATAACAAGAATACGCCCTAAGCGCGCAAGAAAACGAGATACAGAAGCCATCAATTGTTCTCTAATGCGGGAAAGGCAGCTATTAATTTTATTAGCGCGATAAAATAATAATTCAGCCTGATAGCATGACCGGAAATAATATCTAAGCGTGAAACAGAGGGGAATAATGACTTCCCGGCATGAAGAAAAATCAGTAGGAAAATTTGGAACCATTGTAATTAATTACAAAAGTATTATTAAACTACTGTTTTTATATCATTATAGTTAGTCGCGTAGTTAGAGCAGCAAATGGTACTGCCAGCAGAAAACTCGATAATGACTCAACAGGATTAACCTCAAAATGATACAATTAAGGGCCATTGACTCCTTAATAAACATCTCTTTGTCCTTGGCGCGATAATCAGTCCACACAAAGTCGACACTGTGCGAAACTATTTTAAAAGAGTTTCGGGAAGAAACTTGGTACAAAAATTATTCGTTCCCTCATTATAACCTTTTGTTACACAAAATTGGCTTTACGAAAAACTGTATCCCAATAAAAATATTATTTATAGATGAAATACAATGAGCGTTAGATATGTATTTTCATGTCATATCAGCGTTTTTATTGGTATCTATTCAGTACATGAGTATGAATTCCCATAACCCCACAATGGGGAAGTGGGCAGACACATTGCCTGATTCGTAAATTTTTCCAGGCCAGTGAATGCAGCCTCCTACAGATGTAGATTTTTAACACAAATTTCAGGAGTTACCCTCCATATATTATTAACATTAGTGCTTTGCGGTTTCATCAACCTTAATTCGGTCTTAGCGTGATGTTATCCGGTCTATACTAAATGAAAATTAGTTTCTAAGATTAAAAAGTTTACCGTCTTAGTATATACATGTATAAACATATTTCTTGATTTTATGTACACAATAAAATATAACGATTTTTGTTGGATAGATCGCAAAATATCTTATAAAAATACTCAAATTTGACACAGGCGAAAAAGTCTATAAGTATAGATTAATTTAATAGAAAATATAGTTGTTCGTTTTATTACTGTTTTATTATACTGTGGCGTCGAATCCTTGAGGTGTGGTAGCCATATTTCTTGCAAAGACCATTGAAGAATTACACTGCGATTTAACTTTCATTAAGTAAAGTAGACGGATCTTAATTAACGAAAGTTACGCGAAAAAACATAAAACACGAGGCTGAATTAAATTTGAAGCTAAATTACGAAATTGCTACGTCGTGTTAACTTAGCTTTGGATCTAAACGATTTTTTAAAGTAACAGTACTAGCTTCGTAAGCACGTGTATCGTAACCATGAGGTTTTGCGATAAAAATTGCTATTGCGGTAAGATAATAAATAATCTATCAAGCACATATGGTATTTTTTATGAACAATTATTTTGTTTAACATAGTAAATAATAACATTAAAAGCAATCATTCTTGGACGTCCGTCAGTCTGTGTTTATGGATCCATGTATGTGGCAGAGAAATTGGTCGAAAAGTTTATCGTACCAGAATACTTTTTTTCTTATTCCTAGTTAATATTAGCGTTCTAAGTGCTGTCGTTTAATTATAATTTGTAAAAAAACAGTGCTAGCTTAGTTAGCACGTGTATCTTAACCATGAGGTTTTGCTATAAAATTTGCTATTGCGGTAAAACACCGATTGCATTGTTATTTCTATGTGTGCAATTAACTCTTGGTATGGCGAAGTTTAAAAATAAAATTAAATAAATTATGACAGAGGATAGGAAGCTTTTCTGCTAAATGCAGTTTTTTCCAGATATCCCAAACATAAAAAATGACAATACAGAATTAAATAGTACACTAAACTACTCAATATAAAAATAACAAAGATTTATTGGTGTAATTTTGCTAGTTGTTTCTTAAATGTAAATTTAGTCTGCGAGGTCTGCACGGCTAAAGGCAGAGCATTCCACAATCGAATGGCAGTGATGGTGGAGCTGGAGTTGAAAAGCAGTGAACAGCAGTGACCGGTTCAGAGAGGATACGAAGACCAAGATAATGGAAGTATTCCTACATATACAGGAGTTTTGCGATCAAAAAGTAGCAATGTCAGAAAACGAAACCGTCAATCCGCAGTGAAGCAAATTACTGTAATTTCATTTAAACTTTCTTTTATACGTAAGGAAATTATACTTGCAGAATAATTATGTTGAATTAACGCAGCGCACTTGCGTTGTGTTTAGTGCGTTAAACTTACAAAGAAATTACGACCGCCACAGAAGTCGATTCTGTCGAGATGGTTAATTTTCAATCGTTCCTCACAGTGGAGTAAAACATTTTATTAGAGAAATATATGTACCATGTATTTTTGTTTTAATAGCTAAAATCTCAGGTCAACTCAGAACGCCGTATTGTTAAAACCAACAAAATCGTCTACAACATAAATATTATTTATCATAATATTTTCGTGAAATTCATGCTGTTCATTTATTTATTTTGTATGCCTACAGTAACTTGATATGTATAACAAAAAACAATTATACTAAAAATATAGCCTAAGATTGTCCACAATTTAAACAAGTTTATACATTTTAACTTAGGAAAGAATAAAGGAATAATAATAGATAAAATAAATTGAGTATATCTAATTCTGGTATTTTGTGTGAGGGTGTGTATGTTAAAAACCTTAATAAGATACTTACACGTATTTTAAATCTTTACTAAGGAGTACCCGCGCCTCTACTCATTCCATATTATCTCCAAACGCGTCTTTTCGAAGGAAATATTTTAAATTTTAAATTTGAAAATTGTAAATATTAAAATAAAAGCTGGATTATCGATATAATAAATAAATAAACAAGTATAAATATTAAATAAAATTGTTATCATAGCATGGACGTCGTGATACATAAGCTGGCTTGAATATTTCGAATAATTCAGAGATCTAAGTTACATACATATCAGAGCAGTGTTTGCCTAGTGGCTTCGGCGTGCGACTCTCATACCTGAGGTCGTAGGTACGATCCCCGGCTGTGTACCAATGGACTTTCATTCTATGTGCGCATTTAACATTTGCTCGAACGGTGAAGGAACTCATCGTGAGGAAACCGACATGTCTTAGATCCAAAAAGTCGACGGCGTGTGACAGACACTGCAGGCGGACCACCTATTTGCCTATTAGATTTAAAAATGATCATGAAACAGATTCAGAAATCTGAGGCCAAGACCTAAAGAGGTTGTAGCGCCACTGATTTATATTATTTTTTAAGTTACATACAAAAAACTCGCTCATCAGTAATACAAAGGAAAACGTTTCTAATATTTTACTGTTACCAATAATCGTGGGCTGGTAAACGACACCTAGCCAATGTTATTGCCTCGACCAGGTGGCCCAAAGCTTTCCGGATCGTTTGAATTATTAGTTATGTTCTCCACGGATTTTATTGTGTACCGAATATCTGGTTTATTTCAGAACTGGTATAACTACGATTCAATTGAAATAATTTGATAATTGTCTTTGGTACGAGAGTTTTAAGTACATCCTTAAATGGATATAAACGCGATTTTTTTTTTAAGACAATTCACACCAATTGACCTAGTCCCATGCTAAGCTGGTGAAGCTTGTGTTATGGGTACTGATACACATGGCTGGCAACGGGTATACATACATATTATATATAGATAGACATATAAATACATATTTAAACACCCAAGACCTAAGTACAACACCAAATGCTCATCACATCGATGTTCGTCTCAGCTGGGGCTCGAACCCGGGAGCCATGGATTCATGGTCATTAATTACATTCGAATTAATTACATTATTTACATAATTTACATTTCGAGTACTTTACAACAAATATGGCTGTATTCTAGAATCTTCTTTGTTATTTTTTATGTTAACGTTAAACAAGTTTGTCTGAATATCCTTAGTTAACCTCATCCGATAAGTGCTTGTCATTGTTGCTTATGTGTCAATGTGCAACGCCCTTTCGTGTGCCGAGCGTTGGCAAGCTTTTTTAATAAAAAAATGTTCAAGTAAAGTGACCGTTTTTATGCAGAATCTGTAAAAAACTGCCAACAAAAACTGGATCCACCCTTGCGAGGACCCTCTACAGTCTCGCTAGCTGAAAATGTAATAACTTCGCCTTTATTCAATAAGTTAAAGAAGTTTATTTTAAAGGAATTTGTACTTTTACTAGATATCATAATACAGCGACGCTACATTCCTGACCTGGCATTAAACTTCTACATTGGTTTTGATAATTTGCGTAATATGCATTTCAAATATATGGTTTAATTAAATCCAATTCGTTTTTGACATAGAGTTTAAGTATTACGTAAAAAAGTAAGCAAAGCTCTCAAAAATAAAAGTACATAGACCTACCTATTCATTTTTTGTAGAAGTCCGCGAAAATGCAATTTTTTTTCAAGCATAGACAATGTTAAAAATTCCCTTTACGTAAACACCGAATCAAAGACCTCATCAATATTACAACTCTTTTTGTTTTAAATAAAATATTAAATTAAATAAATATAATATATAGACTAGGTCATCGCATGGAAACACAATGAATCTCAAGAAATGCATTTTATATTAAATTAGATTGTTTAGTGCGATGAATATAATATATTGACTTGGCAAGTCAATATATTATATTTATAATTTTAATTTTAGTCACAACACTGTTCTAGGGAAAATGGCCTGAACTCACTGAAAAGGAAGGTACGGACGTGCCACTTTTTTGCGCGATTTGGCGGGCGCACTTCCGTACTTCCAGATGTATATAGATTATATATACAAGTGCACATAGAAAAATCTATTGGGACACTGCTGTGGTTTGAGCAACCGAACTAAGTTATTTATTATTACGCGTCTTAAGTCAGCACTGAGCTACAACATACACATAGCAATAAATGTATTAAATAGCGTTTATTTATTATTTACACTTTAATTCGTTTAAATTTATATTTATTTTAGCGTTTGACGTCTTGAAGCCTGTCAGGGGTTGATTTTGTATTTATAATATGAAAGTTGAACGTCTGACTTTGATGTACGTACAATACTACGAGTATGAAAATATGTTATGTACCAATTCTTCACAAGAAGCAACTAAAAAGAAAGATTTTTTTATATTTAATAAGTTCTACAGGTACGTTTACTGTTAGTTTCATTTGGATTAATCCTATAAAATATTGCTTATGAGCTACAGACCGCACTTTGTAATATTATTTAATTTTAATTATTTATAAATATTTTCTTCTATATGGAACAAAAATGTGTTGACGCAGTATATAGCGTGGCTAAAAATTCCACGAGTGAACTCAATAAATATTGACTCCGACATCTTAGTGAAATAGATTGAACGTTTCAAATAATTACATCATTTAAAAAATATAAACACAAGCCCGAAGGACTGATTAATAGGGTTCTTTATCCTAAAAATGTGCATTCCCTACGAAAAAAGACAGCGGTGATAATTATAGGACAGTCAACGGCGGGGTGTCTAAATTTATCACAAAATCTGATGCTTAAACGCGTAGAAGATATTTTTTCTTTGACAAAATGGAAGAAAATAATTAAGAGACGAGGCGGACCGAAGCCGCGGCGTAATAAAATACTTTGTGTTGAGTGACGTAGATCTATTGGGATTGTGTTGTACTGTCATGCGATACTATAGGATTACACCAATAATATAGTCTATAGTTGAGATCTATTAGGTATGAGGGTGTGCAATTGTTTAATCAGTTGCCGTCTAAGGTTCGTAACATTAGCGTGATTAATCAGTTCAAAAGGGCATTAAAGATACACATCAGAATGAGCCCATTAGACTAAAATTGGGCTAGCTGATGGCGACGTGTATCTCGTTCGTATATACTTAATATTAAATTTCTCATGTAAATAAAAAAATAATTTTTGTAATGAGAAATAAAGTTCTTTAAACATTAAACATTGAAATCTCAGCTATACCAGTATGTTTTGTTTTTAAGTACTTACGTACGACGTACAGTCCCACACGACAGAATAGAAGCACTTTTCACTGTTCGAAGATGTTTGTTTCAAACTTTATATTAAGTGGGAATGTCATGCTGTTGCTTTCGTGCTTCAGCCAAATGGCAGGCTCGACCGGAGTAGTACCACTGTCACACAGAAAACCAGTGTGAAATGGTCAGAAAAGTACCATGGTGCAAAGACTACCCCAGGATACTTCAAGATAACAGAGCACCAATTCCTAAAACGCCGTTAATGCACTCCTAGCTTTCTGGCAGGATGAGGGGGAACCTCTTGCCCGTTTGCCTTCTGTTTTATTAAAAAAATATATACGAGATATATTTCTATCGTGAGTTACAGTTGTAAATTTTTAGGCACTGACAGTACGAAGCATCTCCTGAAAGTAGCTGTGGCACTAAAATATTATAAAAAATATGAAATTGTAACTAAAGCTGTTTTGCGAATTTATCTAAAGCAATAATTGAATTTGTACATTTTAATAGAAACTTAAATCTAGTCTAGTGCAGTATGTACAGTGTTTCATTCAGGTAATAACTTCAAGAAAAGAGCGTACGAATTCTTGTAAGGCCGGAAACGCACTCGCGAGCCCTCTGGCATTGAGAGTGTCCATGGGCGGCGGTATCACTTAACATCAGGTGAGCCTCCTGCCCGTTTGCCCCCTGTTCTATAAAAAAAAAAAGGTAAGAACATAAACTGCATAAACTCATATTATATCATCCCATAACCATTCTATATTCAAAAAATTAATGTTTGATTAAATATCATTTTTAAATTTAATAACATTCATTTTTACACCTATTTTATTATTATCTATCTATTTCTATTGTTACTGATTATAGCTCTTACTTCTCTGTAGTTAACAACCCTTATAGATAATACAAAACATAGACATATATGTTCAATGACATAAAACACCTGTGAAAATCCACACAAAACAAAATTGTTTTATGAAGACAGTGTAATAATAGATCGTGTTTTATTGGTCATTATTGTTCAAGTATCAGCAAGATTTATGTTCACTTAAAAGCTTGTAAAGCCATGTTGCCAAGTTTATAGCTGAAATATTGTTCATAAAAATATGATATTTTCTTTAATGTCAACAATAAAATTTGTTTGAATTAATTTGTTTTCTTATTAAAGCTAAAACTCGTTCAATTGGAAAATAATCAGTGACGTTTTTTAGGTATAATCTATATATATATAAATGAAACTCGATTTCCGTTGTCACGACATCACATGAAAACGGCTTGACCGATTTGTCCGATTCTTTTTTTATAATATTCCTTGAAGAACGAGGATGGTTCTTACGAAGGGAAAAATTAAAAAAAATTGATGACAGCTAGTTATTAATAAAGCTAAAACATTTAGTTGTTGAATAATATTATAATTGATTCTTTATTTAAAATGTTTTTTTATTGTAACGACTGAAAAATGATATTTGAAAAGCCTTCTCTTAAATAAAATAAAATAAATAAAATGTTTATTTTGGAACATAAGATACATGTATCACTTATTCCACGTCATTAAATTTGAAGGCATCCCTACTCATCGGCAAAGAAGACAGAGGGTGTAGGCCGAGAGAAAAAGCCGGCGTAAAAAACTCTCGGTACTCTTTTAAAACAGCAAATCATCAAACAACACTTATTTAAAACAAATATCGCAAATTAATTAGAAGTAGCCTGTCTAGCACTAGTCCCAGGCCATTTTATGAACTAGATAATCGTTGACTTTATAGTAAGCCTTTTTACACAGCTTTTCTTTAACACATTTCTTAAATTTATTGAAAGGCAGTGATAAAAGAGCCTCTGGGATTTTATTAAAGAAGAGTATCCCTTTCCCCAAAAAAGAATTACTAACTTTAGATAGCCTAGTACGGGGAAATTGCAGCCTGCGTTTGTTCCGTGTATTAACATTGTGCGTATGTTCTATTCTAGTAAACTTATCACTATTTTTGTATACATACATAATATTTTCATAAATATATTGATTGCGAGGGAAAGGTAAGTATATTAATTTCCTTGAATTTATCTCTAAGAGATTCCCTACATTTTAAATTATAGATTGCACGAATAGCTACCTCTTCTGCAGGATGAAAATAGTTTCGACATCAGCAGCATGACCCCATAATAATAAGCCATAAGTCATTAAGCTATGAAAGTAACTAAAATAAACAAGTCTAGCTGTATCGACATCAGTTAGTGAGCGAATTTTTTTAACCGCGTAGGCTGCAGAACTAAGTCTCTTCGCCAATCCGTTAATATGAGGGGACCACTGAAGTTTTGAATCCATGGTGATTCCGAGAAATACAGTTGTATCATCCAGATTCAATTCCTCCCCGTTTATAATTGGTCTAGTATCCATAACCCTTGCATTTTTGCACAAAATTTAATGCATTTTGTCTTTTTTGCATTAAGTAGAAGGTTATTCATACTAAACCAATGGACAATCGAAGACAGAGCATTGTTCACATCGTCAAAATTTGTTATTTGTCGTTTGATTTTAAAAATCAAGGACGTGTCATCAGCAAACAAAACTATCTGATGTTTTCTCTCTACCATGAAAGGTAGATCATTTATATAAACAAGAAAGAGGAAAGGGCCAAGAATTGAGTCCTGTGGTACCCCCATATCTACTGCCGACCCAGAGGACCTCTTACCATTCACTTCAGCCTTCTGAGTTCTTCCGTGTAAATAGGAAGTCAGAAGATTCAGTGCGGTATTCTTGATGCCATAGTGGCGGAGTTTCCCGATTAAGGTCTCGTGTTGGACACAATCAAATGCTTTGGATAAGTCGCAGAAAACACCTAAAGCGTCATGCGACTCCTCCCAAGCCTTAACTATATATCTATATAACTCAACACCGGCATCGGCTGTCGAGCGACCCTTGGTAAAACCGAACTGCTTATTATGTAATAATTTGTTTACGTTAAAATGACTTACCAGTTGATTTAATATAGTTTTTTCAAATATTTTACTACAAGTAGGTAGTACGGAAATTGGTCTAAAGTTACTGGGGTCGGACATACTACCTGCTTTAAATAATGGAATAACTTTACTATGTTTCATTAGATCGGGAAACTCGCCACTTTTAATACAATTGTTGAAAATTATAGCTAGATGAGGAGCAATTACATCAATTATGCTACTAATTATTTTTACAGAAATACCCCAAAGATCGGTAGTGTTCTTAATAGCTATGGTTCTAAATATCCTCACTATATCGTCGGCACCAATGGGTCGGAATGAAAAACTGACCTTGCACTCGTTTACATTATCTTTGAGCAGCGATTCAGCGAGGGCGGGAGATGATTGAAGAGACTTAGTAGTCGAAATTGGAATGTCAGAAAAGTACTTATCAAAAACAATCGCTATCTCTTCGTTAGATTTGATTATAGTGTTATCGACACATAGTTCGATGTCTTGATTGCGATCCCCGACTCTTCCAGTTTCACTATCAATTATCTTCCAAGTCATTTTAGTTTTATTGGTACTATTTTTAATCTTGTTTTTGATATTTAAGGACTTGGCCGCGTAACAAACTTTCTTAAATAATTTCGAATAATTTCGAACATAAAGAATAAATTCTTCATTATGATTGTATGACTTTTCAGCGTAAAGGTCATACAACCGTTGTCTACTTTTATAAATTCCCGCTGTCGCCCAATCACTAAACGATTTACACTGCGAATGAGAGACTTTCTTTGGGGTAAAGATGGTGTTGAACTCTTTATTAATACAATCACTTAGATTTTTGTATTGTGTATCAACAGTAGTACCTACCGGTAATAAAGGTAGGCGTTTACCTATATTATGTCTAAATCTCACCATTCGCTTTTTATTTACTGGAACAAACACACTGCTCTTATTTACTTGTTTCACCACTTTACATTTTAGCGCCACTAACTGTCCACAATGATCTGAGCTAAGATCAGTTGTAATTGAGGTTTGCATTGCCTCTGCATCTGTTAATACATTATCTATACATGTAGCAGTGGAGCTTGTAATTCTAGTGGGCTCAAGAAACAAGTTAACAAGATTGTAAGATTTTAATAACAGATTGAATTTTTTACTAATGGAGGTATTTTCTAATAGATTTATATTGAAGTCACCACATACAATAATATACTTATTGTTCTTAAAACTAACTTTACACAAAATTTCCTCCAACTTTTCTTCAAAAACATAAGATGCACTTGGTGGTCTGTAAACACTTAAAATAATGCAATTCTCAATCTCTATACAGGCTACTTCCAAAGAGTGTTCTACAGACAGACACACGAGCTCATTACGCTCTTTATACTTTAAATTTTTATTAACAATAATCAAAGAGCCCCCATGAATCGCCGACAATCTGCAAAACGAACTTGCAACTTGGTGCTGATCAAAGTTAAAGATGATTTGGCATTCTCTAAGCCAATGTTCGGTAATGCATAGGACATCAATTTTACTTGATTTTAAATATTTTATCTCGTTTGACACTTCTACACAAAATGTTACACACAATAAAAACTTATTCAACCTCACATACTTTATGCAACCCTAGTACTTCTACTGAAATCTATTGTCTTTAACTAATTCCTCTGTACTCTAAGGACCTGCATTATATTATCCAAAGATAAAGTAGAAAGGCATTACCACGATGCACAGCTAAGCTTCACTTTAATTTCACTAGTTTAACGGTCGAAGTTAAATGACTGGTAATGGACGCACTTTGCAAATGAAATTTCCAACGGTACTTAGACAGCGAGGGTTAACACAGGTAATATTTTTGAATTAGGAATTGTTTGTGTACTGTATTCTGCCAATGGGAGTAGCAGATTCGGTTAATATGGCTAGAATATACAGTAGAAATTATGCTGCGCTAATTTCTTCAGTCCTCTTGTTGTTTTCACACGTGAATTTCTTGCATATTCCATAAGTATTTGTACTCGTTTTAAAATGTGTGATTGTTTTGATAATTACAATAAATATGAAAGCTGGTAAGTCTGTGCCTACTGACCTGAAGTATTATAATTAATAATTAATATTTCATAAAATAACATCGCTCCTAAAACCTAAAGCTAAATGTACTACTGAGTATCTATGGTGTTCTAGTAATGAAATGGATATGTTGCGTTTTAGGTAATTCATAGTCATAGAAAATCATACACAGAATCATACACACAAAAAAGAAAAATAACAAAAGTTATGGAAAGAAAAAAGGATTAAGGTACATTTTAAGTGCGTAATGTGTGTTTGTTGTGGTTGTACTAGCTATGGCTCAGCCTTATGCTGTGAAGCAGTCGTGTTCCACAGCACTCGTAATTCTGCCAGAGAGCAGTTAGTTTGCGCCTGAGACGCAATTCGTTGAGGTATACTGCAGTGAGAATTACTTACTGATACAACTGTAAGGTCAGTGTTTCCCTCCCTTTTTTGTTCCAGGCTCTACCTGGCCTAATTTCTAAAATTCTTATTCGCCCTATATACGAGTAATATATAAATGAAATAAACATTGAATTGTTCACTTAAGAACCTACTAGGAAATTGTGAACGAAAGTAAGTAAATTTTCGAAACTTTTGAAAAACTTAAATTTATTTTAATAAATTTAGTATTGTCTTTTATTGACATAACTTTTACATATTTAAAGAAAACAATTTTTTACATACACTATTAATGTCCTCTATTGACATCCTGATTTAACACCGTGAGCCATTTCTGCCAAAACCCTTCATCTTTTAGTCGATACTAACTCTATGGGTTTGTTAACTGTGACCCCAGCCCTGGGATTCTGTAACTCACTTTTCGAACTCACACAGCGGTTTTCGCATCGGCGGTCGCTCTCAAATCAGTCGTGAAGCAGTCATTTTATGATTTGGCATTCTGAAAGAGCTTGTAGTTTATTGTGCTTGTGGGAGCTTGTAGTTTATTGTTTATAAATCATGACCGCCGATGCGAAAACCGCTGTGTGAGTTCGAAAAGTAAGTTACAGAATCGCTGTGATAATTTTGACATTCAACACTTTTGTCGTCAGTCACCGTGACGCACGCAAACGCACGCTGTAAAGTACGCGAAACGTCGGTTAAATTTAAAATTATGTAAAATAATTGTAAATACATAACTTCAATTCGGTAAAAAATTGTTTTCTTTAAATAAATTTAATAAATTCTGGAGCCCCAACAACAAAATTGCCCCACTGTGGGGCGTGGGTACCACGTTGGTAAACATAGCTGAACACGTTTGATAGAATTTGGGTAGATAGATTAGCAATTTTTCACTCTACGTCTAGTAAAAAAAGAAGATCCTCGAGATAATATTTCGCACCTGGTAACCCTAATGTTAGCACTCAAGTAAGAACTGAACTGTGAAGTTAAATTTATCTGTAGTAAAGCATTTCAATCGAATAGATACCACCAGTAAACTTTATGATGCGTTTACGTGCTGTTAAAACGTACTTCTAAAATATTAATCACAATTTTGAAATTGCCGTTTCACTTATTATTAGCGAGTTGCCTCTGAGTATGAGTATATGAGTTGCATCTGAAAAATTGGTAGGAAGCTCATCTGATGTTAAGTGATATCGCCCCGCCGCCCATGGACACTTACTTTGCCAGAAATCGCAAGTGCGTTGCCGACCTTATAGTAATTGGTACTTTTTTCTTGAAGGACCCTAAGTCGAAGTGGTTCGGAAATACTTCAGTGGGCAACTGGTTCCACATTCATTATAAAGTTATAAATTTATCCCATCATTAAGTGAAATTCTAATAAAGTTTTCTTTTTAGTTTTAATTATATTTTATTGTATGTACTGTACACAGTAACCAAAAAGTCAGAGACAATACAGCTCTCACGAAATCAGAGATTTATTTTATTGTAAATTGTTTTGTTGCCAATTAATTCTTATTACATAATTAGATACTGCACTAAGCGCTTTCAACCGCAAACCATTTAAAGCTAGTACACATAAGGTATTTTAAACCCGTAACTTCCAATATCGCCGTATACACTAGCCTTTAAGCTAATACGGATGTATTGGAATCTGCTTTTAGAAGTGCGCAATTTGCTGACGCGATTTATACACGTTATTATTTTGATTACGCGCTCTTTATTACTACTCTTTCGTTCAATACACCTTACTACGCAAATTGCGGCATTGCATTAGGTTAGTGGACGTCATTATTAATTATTTGAGAAGTTCACGTTTGTCAACGGTTAATAAAATTACAGAATTTAAGGTATACCACCAAGTTGATGATGTTATACCTATCAGGCTTTTACAGATTCGGTTCGTAAAATTGTCTTAAATACTCAGACTGCCCAGGTCAAGCATTTTATACCATTACTTCTGTTTTGATATTTTCTAACTTCATACAGTTTACCAAACCCACATGATAATCTAGTTACTAGGCTCTCCTGAAAATCCCGACGAATCTAAAATTGCATTTCGCTTCGAGGCAAATACGTTACAGCTCTTTCAGAATAAAAATCAAATTCCTATAACTCTAAGAGCAAACTTAATAGCCGCAGATCATTTGAAATGTATGAACGATTCTTACTGACATTAGGAGCAATGGTATCGTAGATATGTATAACACAGAAAGTAATATATGCAACATGGTATACGTGTAGCAACAGAAATATTTTAATCTCTCGCACACTGTTTTTTTTTGTATTTAAGCAACGGATCATTACGGAGATGACGAGTCTGCGATGATTAAAAGAAGTACTACATTACATTTATATTTTGAAACCGGTCCGTTATATTTTTGAAGAAAACCTTTATTCTAATAATGAATCGTTGGTATTGATATTTAAGTCGATAAATTACTTATATATAAAAGCAGATGTGCCAACAAAATTAAAATATGATTATTAAGAAACTTCTAAAATCTAGCCTAGTCTAGTTTATAAAGAAATTAAATCATTGGAATCGTTTCTAAGGGCATAATTAAAATTCTAAAGGAATGCGATGTTTTAACCACAACAATAAACGTTTATAAATTAATTGAGGTATCAGTTTTTTTTTCAATATTTTTCAAAGAATCTTTGCAAAATAATAATTAATGTTACAAAAAGTTGCCGCTTCTTCCTAGCGAGTAATTAAAAATACCAAGGGAAATGCCGTAAGAAAAATTAATTTCATCTTCCTTACTTTCTAAACATCTTGGAAAAATATCGAAATACCAATTGACGTTTTACATAAAAATGAGTTTATTAAATTGAACTAGTCACTATTCTACTAAGTTTATAGACGCCTTTACTAAAAGCGGCGAAAAATTACACCGAATTCAAAGGAAAATTTGTCAGCCCAACCGACTTGATTCATTTTCAGTAAAACAAGAATGGTAAAAATTCTTTTAGAAATATCAAAGCTTACATCATAACTATTATAACAGGTGTGATTGGAACACTAATTCTATTGTACACTAGGTTTGTTTATTTTTTCTTGTTTAGTTTTTTCTTCATAACTATATGTATTATGTATTTTTGCATTTCTTGCCTACCTTATATAATTTAATAATTTTTTTCTCACAATAGTTACCTGGGAGAGATCGCTCGATAAGGCCGCTAGTTGCCCTCCTTTTTATTTAATTATGTTCAATTTTTATATTGTAATGCAACGAAATGTTTATAAATAAATAATAAATATAATATTAACGATATTCCATGTGTTATTAATAGTTGGTAATTTTATAACGATTGAAATCGCTTGAAGTTTTACTTGGTTTTAGTTATAATTATACCTGAGTACATTTATTTATTTAGGAAAACCTCCATATATCAGACAAAAGATCCGCAATAATTGTCAATCGCTAACGTAAAAATAAATATAGGAACACACAATGTTAGATAAATGCCTTTCAGTACAAACACAAAAAGTTCACAGGACGTACATATAAGGCCGTATTTAAAAATAAAACCCAAACAATTACAAGTGCGTGAAACTACGCGATACAAAGCAAATAAGAATGTGAAATCAAACGTTGGCCGTGTCAAAAATTATTATCAACAGAATTAAGAAAAAGCATATACTACTAACAGTTATAATCAACCGTTTTTAGATCAGCAAATTTGTTTTATACTCGTGTAATAACAGATAGTTTTTATATCTCAATAGTTTGAAGTCCATAATTTGCGAACAAATAGTTGATAAATACATATTTCTGTAAATAATCAATTCTATTGTCTCTACCTCTTTGAGCCATTATATAAAACAAAAACCCCCATATTACCGTGACCGTAACACCTAGTTTAAAAACAAAATCAGTTGTAAGTTCAGACATGTTTATTTGATGTTAGTATATTCTATATACGGAGCCACTGCATTGCCTCAAATTCAATTTAATACCTCTGCAGAGAACGGAATAAAATATTCCTTTTGGATTTTCTATGATTCGCGGCTACCTCGTAGAGAAAAGGGATTTTGAGATGTTTCCATTTTCAAATGTATATCTGAGTTTGGTAAAAAGGTTTAATACTTCACCTATTTTAATATGACAAAAAGTTGACTTAAAATATAGAGCTGTTTTGGTCTTGGGTTCGAATGCACTTTAGTGAAACGAACTTTTGTGTTAGTGTGATTGTAGTACTCGGAAATAGCCCTTGCTCTGTAACTTCCAATAGCAACCGCAATAATAAGTTTTTGGTCCGAGCGATCCCAAGTTTGGGAATCGGCGCTACGGATATTTAAAGAACCACATCGCACTTGCATACAAAATCGTCAGGATAGTCAAGTCAAATTTTCAATTTTATGATTTGGCATTCTGATAAACAATAAACTACAAGCCTTTTATCAGAATTCCAGATCATAAAGTGACTGCTTCACGACTGATTTGAGCACGACCGCCGCTGCGAAAACCGCTGTGAGAGTTCTTAAAGTGAGTTATAGAATAGCAAGGCAGGTCCGTTGTGCGTAAAGTCCTGGCTAACTAAACCAGCCTAACCTCCTTCCAGAAGCACAAGAGGTCTCCTGGGCTCTTCGCAGGCTTTAGGGAGTGACCTCTACGGGAAAAGTAGTAATTGTTTAGTTTTTGAATTGTACATTTGATTTGAACAATCATCGTTTCCTTTTCCGCCTTTAAAATAGTTTTTAAGAACCAGAAGAAGAGTTTTATAAGGTTAGTCAAGCTTTATGTAATAGAACTGTAAGAGGAAAGAATCGCTAAATAGAAAAATAAACCTAACAGTAAAAGCGGGTACCATCTTTGTACGACTTCTTCCAAATAAATAATAATACATACGGATATTTAACCTCAATTGTATTGAAGCACTTAGGAAGGTTGATGAGCCCATTTTTGTCACAAATATTTTCTAATATTAATTAATTATATAATAAATTTAAATATTCAATTTAAATCACTTATGATTATAATTCAGATGCACATATAAAATTCGCACTTGTATAATGACCTAGGTATTTTTTATTAACGTTTTTAACTTGAAAAAATAATTAAAAACTCCTTTATTTGTTTAAAAGGTAAATGTCATTATGTTCATTCCAAATTCTTGGCATAGCTGCTAACTTCACGCATATTCTATTTCTTTTTACTTGTAGATTGTCTTATTCCCATCTCGCTCGCGCACTTTCGGCGCCGGCTATATCACACTGATAATTTTGTGTAACGGTGCGCGCGCATCGTAAAATTTCACTCTCATCAATTTTTCATAACGCGCCTAAAGTATAACTTCAATAAAATACGAATATTTCATAATTACCTCGAACTTTTATAAAGTTCATATGTGTATGTTTTCGAAAGTTTACTTTGAAATAAATTAAATACAAGAGCAGTTTACATCTAAAAATGTAAACTCATGCAAAGGAAACGAAATTGCCTGAATCAAAGCAAAACATTTTATTAAATACGTTAAATGCAATATTCAAAAGTGCCTTGGCGTAATAACATTTTTCTATTTCTTTATTCTCATGTAGCTTAGCGTTCAAACGGTGTTTGTTATATGTTGGCTAACAAGACCGCTTTTTATTCCTAAATAACTAATTGTCTGTTTACAATCGTAACTAAACCTTTTTGTCTATGTCTATTTATGTCTAAAGTCCTCGTGTTTACTCTGTGGTGTTTTTTTTTTATTCATAAGTGGCTAAGGATCTAAAAAAAATAATCTCTACAAACTCTATATTTTAGGTCTGGGCCTCAGATTTCTATATGTGTTTCATGATCATTTAGTAATCTAATAGGCAAGTAGGAGTTCCGCCTTCAGTGCCTGACGCACGCCGTTGACTTCTTGGATCTAAGCCGGTTTTCCTTCACCGTTCGAGCGAATGTTAAATGCGCTCATAAAAAGAAAGTCCATTGGTGCACAGCCGGGGATCGAAACTACGACCTCAGGGATGAGAGTCGTACGCTGAAGCCACTCGGCCAACACTCCTCTTTAACTGCGCTAAGCATCTAAAGCACAAAAAATAAGCTATACAGTACGCTTCATACACAGTATAAACTCGATGTAATTTTGAACTATAAAGCAGCCTATCTAGTTGGTAATTTAAGTTGGGATGTTATCTTGTCCAAAATGTTTTAATTAACTGGGAACACGACGTAAGTGGCCAACCGTGAGTCTGGATAAGAAACGTTGGACCACGTCCAAACCTGTTACCGTATTATTGGGAAAATTTCATACATTTCTAAGGAAATTCAAAGCGGTGCCTGAATAGCGTCGCTACGCCACATTTGTCCCGATTCTAATCCGTACTTCTTAAAGTTTTGGATTTTTCTTCAATATACCGCATTGGAAATTTTATTGCAATATTTTTATATTACTGCTACATAAAATATTGATATATGCAAATATATGTTATGGTAGTTCATTAGTTATTATAATATACGTTAAGTGGGAATAGGGATTTCCTTAAAAAACTTACGTGGGTTAGATTCGAATAACACCAACTAATTTATGAAACATTGAACATGAACATTGAGCAGTGTTGGGCTAGTGGCTTCAGCGTGCGACTCTCATACCTGGGGTCGTAGGTTCGATCCCTGGCTGTGCACCAATGGACTTTCTTTCTATGTGAGCATTTAACATTTGCTCGAAAGAAAATATCGTGAGGAAACCGACATGTCTCAGACCCAATGGAGGCTGATCACCTACTTGCCTATTAGATTTTAAAAAATGATCTTGAAACAGATACAGAAATCTGAGGCCAAGACCTTTTTTATATTAATTTATGAATATATCTTTAATGTGCTTATACTTAATATATTTAACTAAATTTAAAAAGAAGTATCTATTTTTAAATATAAAATTGAACTAAATATAGTTTTCGCAAATGCAACATCTCCGACATAATGTGTTTGCTTTATGCCACAAAAGCGGATTTGGGTTTTGTCACAGGACAGTCACTTGATGTGAGAATGTCATGCGTTGCAAACTCGCGTAAGTCTATTGTAGACTGAAACAACGTGACATTATATTAGTGTTAAGAACTTTAGCTGTAAAGAAAACCTTTTTATACATCTGTAATAATAGGTCGGGGAAAAAGTTTCTTCGCATTTTTTTCACAACATTTTTGAAGTGAAAAACGTCTTTATCGACGTATGGGAGAAATTTTGTACAAAATCGTCTCGTTTTTCGATTACGCGCCATGTTGCTTTTTTATCAAAGTTTAGTATAGTTACATAAAGAATATAATATAATATATGATAATAATAACAACAATATATTAGTTTTGAAGTTTGGTTTACAATAAGAATAACAATATATTAATTTGAAAGTGATAAATAAACTTGAGAGGTGTCAAGGGACACCCGGATGGAACGAAGTTCCTTTCGATTAATTAGTGAAGGAAAAGTAATAAAAAAAAAATTGTTATTTTTTTATGTATTATTTATTAATCGACGCTTTATATTTTAATGACAATTGAATTCATTAAATTCCTAATATATCTTCCTTTTTCCGTCCCTCTAAGTAACGGAAATCTAAACTTTTAGATTTGTATAAATATGAACAACACTTAAAATTAGTTTGCCACAGTACAAGTTTCACTTCTGACATGTGTACTTTGTACAGACACACTTTTTTTTAAATATAGTTTATTATATTTAACTAAAGTATGTAGGTACCATTTTGTTCGATAACTTTTTGCCATCTTGTAGGGACATTATCCCATTGCTATAGAAATTTTGGGGCTTATGATCAAAATACCGGGCAATTGGTTATGACAGTCAATAATAAGTACAATGTTTTTTGCCTATGGATGTGGAATGTTTAGAGTTTAAACAGTGGGACATTAAGGATTCTCACAACACAAATTACAGCATATCGACTTGACACATCTGAATCGAATAATATATATTTAAATATTTATCATAAAGTCTTAAAGTTGACATATATTTCAATTGTCAGGTGTGTTGTTCACGGCTTTGTCGGGCCATATTATAATTTCGCAGGTACAATGCCATACACGCCATTGTCGGATGAAAGGAAATGCAATCTGTCAATGCTGTCGCAAGTCGAATGGGTACATTTGCAAGTGTTGGCGACAGTTGGCAAGTTGAAATTTACTGACATTTTTTAAATTGATATAATATATTTACACCTGGCCACTTCATTTATCCTTTTATCCGCTTTTTATTTTAAACGTGAAACAATATCTTAAGTAATCGTATATTACTTATAACCTAAAGACTAAATTATTTAAATTGTACCGTCTTAAGGACTTATTTTCCTTTCATAACAATGTATAACTTGAAATTACACTTTATTTTAGACTGATTTAATTTTTATTAATAAGTTTATAGATATTTCAAGGATCCCTGGTATGAATAAAAGCTAGACAAGAATCTTCACTGAATTCAGTGTTTTTTGACCATATAATTTATACTAAGTGATGGCAGAATGTAATATTTTCCTATCGTCTAATAGAAGCAAGGGCGGATCAAGAAAGTGTGTCAATATATTTTGTAACAATATCAATTAAATGTTTGTGACCTAGGCCGCTAGATGCACCCCAATAACATAGCTTTTCCTCAATACTCAATAACCTAACATATTATACGATATAGTAGAATTAAACGATTGAAGGAAATATGCTGCTTTTTGTGTAGGAATTTTAGAAATTTTATAGTTAATAAACCACAATTTTGTTATAATCTGACGGTAGTATCTATTCTAGCCCCTTTATTTCACGCCAATAAATGTTTACAGCCTCCATAAGTCATTCATATAGACAATTTAGTATTCGTTTTAAAGCTAATACAGTTTCAGACAGAAATTTAATTTCAACATATAACGAAAATCTAAAGACAGCATTCACTCGAACTAGAAATACTGTATGTATTCAAAGCTCAATCATACAAAACAAGACAGCGGAGGCATGAGGGCGGGGTACGAAATTAATTTGTTCCATGTAATCCAGTAAATGGAGGCTGGATTGGGATTTCTGAATATTAAATTGATTGCTAAAGACGTTCACCGAGAAATTACTGTGTTGTCATAATTTACCTACGATAAATAGAATTCTGAGTGTTTCCATGTAATTAAATGTAAATTGTAGCAATGATGTTTTTAAACATTGAAATGCTTTACTGATATTTAAATAGTGTTGGGGAAGAAAGATGTGCCCGTCCACAGACCAAAAAGGAGGACACAGACAGTCGAACCACTGACTGGCAGGTTCCACAGCCATACATACAGCTGTCTGGTAGCTTGTAGTGTACTTTGTGATTAGTGCGAGTTCAAGTGATTCGTAATTGCGGATGATTAGTGCAAGTAGTGTCCAATTATTGTTTAGTGGCTCTGTTAAGTAAATTCAGTTGTCGATTGCTATCGATCAGCAAGTTTGGATGAACATCGAGAAGCACGCTTACATTCGGAAGAATTACTAAAATAAGTATTAAACGCGGTGCTATCTGAAACCGAAGAAGTTTTGGAAGCTGAACTTGCAAGACCAAGAAATGGGTTCGAAAATGGATTAATAGAAGGCGGCTAAAGATGCGATGGAATATTACTTTGCTCTTAGGTTGACCGAAGAGTCCTGCTGCCTGTCCATACATGTTTTGGCAGGCACGCTGCGAGTGAGGGGGAAGGGATGTCGCTACTCGCAGTTCACTCGCAAAAAAATAGAACACACTTCTAATCATTTTACTACGCAGCCACCTATCCAGCTACGCAAACACCTGAACTAATCACTAATCAAAGTGAATACAGGTCTTTAGCGCAATTCAAATCGTCATTATAATGATTCGAGCCGTACACTGTAGGTGTCTTAATGAAAGTTAAAGAGAGTTTTTAGTATGCTATCTAGAGGAAACACGCTTGTCTAGCTAGAACGAGAACTAGAGTCGAGACTTGAAGCTTCTAGAAGATATCTCAAATTGATCGTCAAATGAGATGAGAGCACTGGTGGTCCTAACTCCCAATAACGATATCGATACAGAATTTATTGTTTGCAATTTCGATTTAGTTGCCTCAATATTACATCGCACGGTACTAAACCATCATCGTCGAGATGATGATGTAACCTAGTGTAGAATAGTACGAAATTTATATTTAATTAATCGTTGATTGAAATGTGAAATGAAAATAGATTATTTGTAACCGATGTGAATACAATAATTATAAATTAGTGGGATTAATATTAATTATACTAACTACAACTATTTTTGTTAATTTATGATTCAAATTCGGGGATTCGTCAATATTATATTATTGATTTTTTAATTTTTGTTTGGAAATTATAAAATCAATGATTTTTGGACAAACTACAAAATTATCATAACACTTGAGTTGAATTATTTTTTAAAATCAATGGGACTCGCTAAACTTAAACACTTTTGAGAGCGTTTATAGGTTTAAACTACAGTCATTAAAAGTTCTCTCCAAAACTGTCATATTTTAAGAGATAATTAATGTTATCAAAACCATTTTGCATGGAACAGATGCGTATAATAACATCAAAGACGTTTTGAAACACTCATGAGTTTGTAAAGTGCCTAATGGGACATAGGGTACAACATTTTCACGGCTGTAATTTTCACAGCCGTGATTATTCTCACGATATTATCAGTTGTCTTAGGGATGGTGGGGTACAATAAAGTAGAAACAAGATGGGACTGACAGTTGGTCTACTATCTTGTCCTGCAATTGTACTACTATCTTCTATATCTATCCAAGTGTTATTCAATAACTCGGTTTCTTGGTAACGAGGGAATATGCGCGAAGGCCAAGATTGTTTGCGATACCAAGGGTCAAAACCAGTCTGTTGCACAGATCTAAACATTGCGCCTTATGAATGTCTCCGACACTATCGACATCTTTATGTGTTCGCAGTGTGTTCACAGTAGCGATATTGTGTATTTTAATATTGACACTATCGTATTGGCTTTGTACTATAAGGTTAGTGTATGTATATATAAAAAATAAAAAAATAGACATATTCTTCAAAGTACGAGCGAATAATATTAGTATATAGACGTGATAGAACGCATAACCTCAGTAAGTAATGATGAGTAATTTTTTGCTCTGATCAGTTGTCCTTGAAACCGCACTCGTCCAACCACACTCATTTACTATACTATATATATCCCTTTAATAGATACAGTGAGAACGAAAATACAATTTCTTATAAAGTGTTTAGCTATACAGTTATATATCTGGATGAGGGTGGACAGTGAACTGGCATATTAAATTATGCGTAACGCTCAAGTAAAAAGGGATAATCCCACAAAGTTCCTCTTTTTCAAACAAGCTGTGTGATGCCTTTTTCAAATGTCATCAAGAATATTCAAATATTTTGGTAAATAAAACAAGAGTCTTTCCACCAACTTTGATTTTTATTCTTTTAGAGAGAAGATTTACATTGGCGCCTGGCGGACTGTACCTAACCTAAGAGCTGATAGTTAGGCAGTAAAGGTCATAGGGCTCATACTTTTAATTTAATTTTAAATATATGACTCCTTGTGGTAAAAATCAGGACAATTATATAATAAGGAGGGCAACATCGCTTATGAACAAACTTCCTTTTAAATAAGGCGAGCGCAAGAAGTGCAAAACTACCTATATAAGGTGTATAACATAAAAATAGAGAAAATAACTAAACAATTAAAACTAATATAGTCAAAGAAATGACACAAAAACCATGATAATTTCTTAATTATGTTAGGGATAATGCTCTAATTATTTCTTGTTTGAGTTCTGCGTGCTGCGTCCATCACCTGATGTAAATTTTTAAGGAAAAGGAAAATTAGCATACTGAACCTCAACTGCTTTCTTTTCCATCCGGGACGCTAGGCACGTGGTAATCAATCATCATTTATTGATTTTTTTAATAATAAAATACCCTTCTGATCGTCATGAATATATTAAGTAATATAATAAGAAGCTTTCTCCTTACTGCTTAGCCGTGAGTTCCCAGAAGCTAATAAATAGAATTTGATTCATGAGTTGTTTTATAATTATAATTTCAATTAAATGAATACAGTGATTTAAGTTCAGTGAGTTCTCACTTATTAGCATTGAATGCTTAACCATCGTCGATGTTCATAACCCAAGTACCGATAGATTATTATTTTATACTAAAAAAATCACTTAATAAAGAACTCTGCCTTGTTCCAAAATCTCATTTAAGCCGAGATCTATGCTTAAGAATAGATTTAAATGCCAATCAGATGATTCCCGTGAATAGGTTGCTTGAGAGAAAATTTGTGTCTGTATATTATAGTATTTCTTTTATGATAGGACTATTGACCTAGTCCCATGCTAAGCTGTTGAAGATTGTGTTATGGGTACTAGGTAACTAGGTACATAATATTATACTACGATAGACCTAACACATATAAATACATATTTAAACACCCAAGAGATAAGCACAACACCAAAGGCTCATCACATCGATGTTTGTCTCAGCCGGGGATCGAACCACTAGACCAATGAGCCGTCAAGTTTTCTGGTTTCTGCTGTAGGTATCTTATACCTTGTGCACTGAAGTATGGTGCGGGTAGCAGTTGCTTAATTTTTCTTTCAATTTGATATTATTGTAAACTAGAACTTGGCTGGGTTAAATTTAAGTTGTAGTAAGTCTGAGAATCGGCTAATACAATTTATTATTTATTTTTTAGATATTTTTTGTTTCTTTTGGAATAAAAATATTATTATATTTTTGATAACAGGTTATATAATGCTGTGATGACGTAGTTATAAAACAATGTAATAATTAATTATCTGATAGTCTTGTAAACATTAAATTCAATATGTTACCAATTTATACATTGTTACTAGCAGAATATCCGAACATCATATTGTAATCTATGTTATTGAAATAACATCATTTATGTCCCAATATAGAATTATTATTAAATAAGTTTAATACAATTTCAACAATAATAAAGCTATAAAATTATGTTCAAATTAATTCAAATGTTTACAAGCAAAAGTTGTCCTAAGACAATAGCGGTATATTTTTCTTCATGTAAACGACCAATGAAAGGAAAATAGGAGGCAAAGCGCTTTCGAAACTTAATTTGTCGTTTGAGACAAAGGCCCACCGTATGTTGCTTTACTATCTACCTTTAATAGCCATTTCAGGTTGGCGCACTACCTGTTATCTGTATAGCACTAAAAATAGTAATTAAACCTCGCATTACTATGATTTAGTTAAAGTCAAAGTCAAAAGTCAAAAATCATTTATTCATATAGGTAACACAATGTACACTTATGAACGTCAAAAAAGAAATATACATTAAATGCTTCTAATTTTACATTTACTGCCAGTTCTCAAATCAAGGGCGTAGAACGGTAGAGAAGAACTGGCAATAAACTCTCCGTTACTCTTTTTAATCACCAAGTGTTTTGTTTTACACAACGTTTGTAAGGAGCTGCAACCATTAAACCATGTTCCACATGACATCTGAAGTATTAAATAATAATAAAATAAATTAAAAACAAAGTTTTTTTTCTATCAGCAGGAGGAATGGTGAAATAGGAGCACGCACTTACATTCTCGTTTCGTAATCGTTAATATGGCATTGTTTGAAGGTTAAATATAAATTGAAGATTAATAATAAAACCATTACTATTGTACCTACATGTTTAATATAAATGTATCGATGTTTTAATATAGATCAGTATTGTACCAACACTCATATTAAATTGACGTGTTCTGAAGAGCCTCGTTTCATTACAATACTCAGTAGCTTATAAGGACATACGTATACCAAATACGGTACAATATCAAATTGTTATATGGAAATTTTATGCGGCAGTCTCTCAGTGACGGGGCTTAGTCAAGATGCCTTAACTAGTGTACAAATAAAGTAATTTGTATGTCAAAGTTATTGTGTGTAATGTTATGTTTATATATTATGTTATAGCCTCTTACCTCAATGTAGCGAATTATCGTAAACCTTTAACTAAAATACTTAATGTGAAATGTTAATTTTGTTAACGCTTAGTTTAAACAATATTACGTCAAAATTGTTAATTTGAAGTTCCTATATACAAAGTGCCACATATAACCGAACATTTATAACCAACAACCCGTAGACACGATATTAATGGATTCAATTGCGACTCATAATTTCTTTATGTGGTGAATTAGCTTATATCACACTAACACTTAAAAAAGCTGTTTATTAAAATTACAACATTATTGGATGACGTAAGATAGAGAATTTAATTGGAAAAATGGTATTATATGCAAGGAATAACTTTTGGAAGAGGGGTAATTAGGATGGAAACAAATAATGTAATTAATAAATCTCTTCCTTAATTAAGAACGTAAACATTAATATTAAAGTTGTAAGAATACAAGATAATTAATGAACATGTGTATGATATAATATACATATGTCAATAATAATAGTAACGCAATACTATGTGGACAGGATATGTAGCATTGCACACTCTAAACTAAAACATAAATCACTTAAACACTCAAGTTTTAGAATAAACTTAATCACAAACAGGCGAAATCTTAAGTAACTCAACAATCCTGACAAAGAGATTTTCGCACGTAATATATAAGGTACTAAATAAGCCAAGGTAAACTTAAGACGTAGACTATAACCCTAACTTTACAAGCACATATTTATCCTGAATACAAATTACCCTAAAGTTGGATATTCCAGCGTGAATGCCCCGCTATATCAATCCACGTCAGGAACTTCCACAGTTGTAATTTACAAGACAATTCCACCTTACTTAAGATGAAGATGACCGGTTCTACGAATTGCGGACATTAATTACAACACCTTCAGTGAAATCGTTACAATGTGTAAATCTGTTTAAACTAGAGTCGAGCGAGATGGAGATTGCTTTTACATGCATGTGTGTTCATGAAGTTAATCTCAATATCTAATATATAAAATTCTTGTGTCGCGGTGTTTGTGGTTAAACTACTCCGAAACGGCTCGACCGATTCTCATGAAATTTTGTGTGCACATTGGGTATGTCTGAGAATCGGACAACATCTATTTTTCATCCCCCTTAATGTTAAGGGTAGTCCACCCCTAAATGTTTTTTTTATTTTTAGATATTTTTTGAAAGCTGATTACCTGTATATACCCATGCCTTACTTGTTATAATTAGAGAAAGCAATTGATCACGAAACAGATACAGAAAACTCCAGTCCTAAATAATACCAACTGGTATTTTTTTTATTTTTTATAGATGGATTAACCTAAACAATTTAAGCTACGCTTTTGACATGGTGCGCTTCGAAAAATATGCTGCATTACCTGGTCTGAGCTATTACGGCAAGATAAGCCAAGTGATGGCCTTTGCGTCAACATTAGGTAAGCTTCCTGCCAGTTTATTAATACATTTCTTTAGGGGTTGGTAATATAATATTTGATGTGAATAACATTAATTTATTTATCCGCTGATTGATCGATAAGAAACATTTTTGTTTGTGTGTTCTGTGGGTAACATAAGTTAATATTTTACCCACAGAAGCGACACTATAAGGGTCTGTTTCACAATGTACGGATAAGTTCTATATAAGTTCCAAATTAGCTATTTATTACTTATTGGTAGGATACAGGCTACCTCTAATTAAATTGCGATATTTGTTTTAGTGTTGTTTGATGATTTGCTATTTTAAAAGAGTACCGAGAGTTTTTTACGCCGGCTTTTTCTCTCGGCCTACACCCTCTGTCTTCTTTGCCGATGAGTAGGGATGCCTACAAATTGAAATTTAATGACGTGGAATAAGTGATACATGTATCTTATGTTCCATAATAAACATATTTTATTTTAGCTAAACACTATTGTTGCGTTTCACGACTGTCAGATAGCGCTATTCGTCACATAAAGTCCATCATAAGTTAGGAGTCCGATGAATGTCAAATAGCACAATTTATCTTCCAAATAATTTATGTATTGCATAGCCATTTGGTGCTTTATCCATACATTGTGAAACAGACCCTAAGTGATTAGAAGACACAAAATATTCATTATAATTAGATAACTTTTAAAGTTGGGAATAACTTATTTGGGACTCATTAGTTAAGTTCATTTGTTAGTGTTATATGATTTTGTTTATTTGCTTTGAAAGAATTTTTGTTGACTAATTATACTGTTGAAGAACGCGGTTAGCATAAGTTGACAAACTTACAAAGTCTGAGTGGTCGGTAAAGTTTGATTGAGATCAGCATCCCTTTACCTTAAATTTAAACAACCGTCAGTTATAAGAAAACTTTTAATACCTCTCATTATATACATATAATAAATACGCTATTGTATGTTTAAAAATATCACTAAGACATATTTCCATGTATCGGATAATATTTTTAAGCGTTTTAGGTTCCATGGTAAAATACTACTTAGTTTTTGTATTTAAAGATAAGTGAGATTAAAGCGACTAGTGAACCTCTCATAGGTTCACTAGTCAATGTCAAACATCGCTGTCAAATGTCAATTTTGTCAGAACTAATTTTTAACTGTAATATGTAAAATGACATTGACTTAACAATTTTATTAGGATTTGCCAATATTACTTTTGGCCCACTGATGTTATGATATGATATAGAATATAGACGGTAGGGCAAAACAAAGAGAATTCAGACGTACCCCCAGAGAACAAGAGCAAGAGAGACAGAGAACGACGCCAGCGCCGCCAACAACGATCTAAATTGGGGGCATACCCCACTTGTAATCGGCACATGAAATCCATACGGTCTGCTCCATCCTACTTCTAAATTCGTTGGTGGTGGGTGCGTAACGCATAATACGTGTACGTCAAATATTTGACTAATAACTAGATATTTCATAAATTCTCTTTACGAAATTTTAATTTTAAAAATAGAATTTCTATAAGGTAATTTCCGTTCTCACTCTCTCTTAATCGGTCTCAATCGCTCTCTCCCTTTTCTTCGACAAAAACGCTGCACATCTTCGTGACGCTAATATTAAATTTTACCCTCATACGCCTAAAGAAGTCTCTCTTCAAAAATATTTCTCGTATAGTTACGCGGAAATTAAATTAAATTTAGCAGGTTTTTATTTTATCAGGGAATGAAACGGCGTGATTCCCTAGTATATTAATAAAAGGTTAACGGATCAAAATTTTCGCAGAATATTGTTTGATCCAAATTGAACTTCGGAATCGGATTTAGTTGAGCTTGTTTAACAATTTTATGAGATTATAGAAAATTTTGTTAATCTTCTTATTGAAGGCTTATGGGTGAATTAATTTTATCTCCATATCGTGATTAGAATGATCGTGCTTAAAGTTAAATCGATTTGTCGATCGGAGATTAATATTTTAATTAATAATTAAATTAAATTTGATATTATTAGTTTTTTTCGTGGTTTTGATCTTTATTTGTGAATTGTAAACTTGAATTGAACAATGAATTATGTGAATATTATTTTATAACATATTAGCTGACCTGGCTAACTTCGTACCGCCCTACAACCTTATAATATCGTTGTTACTTTAATTTAACTTAGTTTAGGATTTCATTAATGTTAAGTATTAATACAACTTTTTTGCAAATACAGAAATGTTTTATTGCTTGCCATTGCGAAAGAAGAATGGTAGTTTTACCCATTAGGCATCTTCTCTCTAGCGTCAATATGGCGATACTGCATGTTAAGCACTTTCTGATATCCAATATCTTTTGATCAGGATCAAAGCATGGTTATGCATCTCCTCATTCACCTCAAGATCGGAATTTCTTGAACTGACACGAATTCAACGTAAAATTATGCGTAGTTTTGTCAACAGATGGCACCATATGGTTTTTGCATTCGTAAAATTAATCAATTTATTTATTGTTATTCGATAACTTATCCGATATTTTATTGCTTATTCTGCTATTCGGGACGGAAACAAATCCAACAAATCAAAAACCATGACAATCGGTCCAGCCGTTCTTGAGTTATAAGTGTTGTAACAAACACGACTTTCTTTTATATATTTTATAACATATATGTTTCAGCATCTACATCGCGAAACAACATATGTATGTAAATGTCAGAGTTTACCCGTCAAAATGAAGCGATCCTAATAAAGATAGCATAGTTTTATAAATGTTAGTAATATAAGACAATATTTCAAGCACGAAAACTGATAATTTAATAATTTTAATTAAGTTGCATAATTCTAATAAGCTATGGAATTCTCTTTTAATAAAATGTAGTCGTAAATCAATACCACAAAACAATTTCTATTCTTAAATATATAATATATAAAAATATTTTTGACAAAGAGAAGTCATACTAAGCGCTAAATAATCTTTAAATCTTATCTTTAGTTGCTACAGAAAACTCCTTCGTTCAGTCGTATTTGCTAAACAACATAGTGAACACGGAAATTTAATCTTATATATATAAATTCAAATGAATCGCAAAATATGTTGCTAAGTGCAAAAGACGGGAGACCAATTCGAGTATTTTGTTAATATATTCCTTAAACTCTTAGAAAAAGATATATTCCTTAAACTCTTTTTCTAAGAGTTTAAGGAAATAGAAAATAATAAAAAATATATTAGGTTATTAATTAAAAATAAAACTACTAAGAATTAAAAAACAAAACTTTAGAGGTGTCAAGGGACACCCGGATGGAACGAAATTCCTTTCGATTAATTTATATGTTAATTGGTATCATAACAGTATGATAGATTTTCTCGACACCAATCTTACGACGAAAAAAAAAACCCACCATCACGAGGTGTTCCCAGGCGGTCACCCATCCAAGTACTGACCTCGCTCGACGTTGCTTAACTTCGGTGATCGGACGAGAACCGGTGTATTACAATAGCAAATAGCAAAAAAGTGTCGTGACAACTTTTCGTAAGAATTTTTTCCGTCTAGCCCCCTTTCACAACGCGCGATAAGGAACTTCGTTCCAAAAACAGTTTTAGTACTTAGGTTTCTATTCCGGTAAAGCGAACGTGTTCAAATAGGTACCAAAATGTTCCATATGTATGTATGTAGCCACTAAAACGGTAGGATAAGTAACAAAAACATATAAAGGCGAAAGGAAGTTATTATAAAAGGCTTCACATAAAGCAAACTCCTAGGTTTTCAATTTCTATACTGTGGTATTTTTAATGCCCGTTGGAGGGAATTAATTTGACGAGATTCCTTTGTTTGCCGTTCATTTGTTTTGCCATTAGAAATATTGGTTTCTAATGATTGACCCTATTGTCTAATGTATTGTTTTAGTAAATAATACACGTTTATTTAATCTGAAGAATCTTAAAACCCAGTTTTGTACATTCATTAATTAATTAATTTAAACATTTATAAACCCACACTTTACGAAGGTTGTTCAAAAAACAGTAATAATACGCGATACATGCTCCTGGCAAAGAAAAAAACGTACTGTCAGGTATAGCCCAGACATTAAATATAATTTTTTTTTTTAAAGGAATCTCACTGTTGGCCTGAAGGGCCTTTACAGCTCAGCTCGGGCTGTTTTGGCGAGCGTAGCTCGGCCTGAATGGGCGGCTAGCGCAAGGGCGTCTCCTGTGAGACTCGAACCTCGGCTTGGGCCGTCGCGGGGTGGTCAATCGCCTGAAGGGCAGGACGGAAGCTAAATATAATGATATTAAAAATCTTACTCCATAGCTGGTAAGACTTGAGAGAAACATTAGGCGTTCATGCTCCTATATATTCTACGCACGGGATGACCTACATGGGTCCACTGAACAAATTATTAAATAAGTTCAAAACTTTATCTTGGCTTAGCTTGGCTTCACTAAATCTAATTCTATAGGAAATGTCAATAATAATATAAACAACCCAGCCCAGAATGCTGACGCGCAGAAACAAACGAGACTGAATTTTACGAAGCTGTTTGGATTTGTACAAGATCGTGAACGATTTTTGGCTCAATTCATATTAATAGATTAAACATAAACATGGCTTCACCATTATCACCTACAAACGATAAAAACAGTTGACTAGACAGAAACCGTCATGTCCAACTACAAGATAATGATGGGCTGATTTTTCAGTAACAGCCTGATGATAATGATCGAATACCATAATCATGGATTCACTATTACGGTAACTTAATACGCAAAACAAAGTTATGTGAGGAAATACACAACCAACGTCTTGGCAAGCTCGCTAAAATTGCTTTGTTTCACCAAGATAACGCTCCCGCACACAAGTCTAAAGCTACGATGGCTGCTATTCAGGAAGCTGGCTTCGTATTGTTAGAACGTCCTTCATATTAACCGGACCCAGCTTCAACTTATCACAGTGGTTAAACAATTTCAGCGGCCATAAATTTGAAGATGATGACGCAGCAGTCGTCGCGGTACACGATTTTTCAACGGATCAGGAAGTAGATTTTTTAAAAATGGAAGTGTATCTTTCAAACAAACGTATATAAACGTCGAAAAAAAGTGCGTGCGTACAAAGTATACATGTCAGAAGTCAAACTTCTTTGGCAAACTAATTTTTATGTCTTGTTCATATTTATACAAATCTAAAACTTTACATCTCCGACACTTAGGGGGAGAGAAGATATGTTAGTAATTTCATGAATTTAATTGTCATAAAAATATTAAAAGTGTCGAAAATTAATAGTAATTATTAATGTAATTTAATTCTTCGATAATAAAAACACGTGGCATTTTAATTTACAATTCGTCATTGGAGATTTCAATGACGAATTCTATTTACGTTAATTTAAGTTAATTCACCCTTCTCACTCTTTTAAATCGGTCTCAATCGCTCTCTCCCTTTTCTTCGACCAAAACGCTGCACATCTTCGTGACGCTCATATTGTTATTATTGCGTTTCAGCCGTCACTATCACTTCAAAAATATAATGAATATATGCATGCATCATACTCATTAACACTTTATACTGAACACCCCTATATACCGGGCCCTGATTATTAGAAGCATTAATTACAGTTTGATCTCCTAATCTATATCCGTCTCATACATTACTCTAGCCTCTAAGTCTAATCCTAGAGCCTGATACGCATCTATTAAGCAACTCAAACTAGGTCGGTATTACACCAATCCCTTTATTCTCACCAAGTCACGTCTCGGAATTCAACGAAAACGGATTGCGAAGGGCTTACGTTACAGTTGATGTGAAATAGGGTGATTTAATTTATTACTGTGTTTGTATTATACAGTATTTATTTCTTAACTTGCATAGTAATAATAAGAATTAAAAGTTATAAATAGAAAATTTAAACAAATTTAAAAATTGTATTCCCTGTGGCAGTGTACCTTTGACGCTGGCAGCTTTTCCTCGCTGTATTGCGATACTTATTCGTTGAACTAGAAAATCACCAGCTTTGGGGTCGCCGGTACTATCTACCAGCCAACTTAAATCTTTAATTAACTCCTGTGCACTTGAACTCCACGGCCCAAAAGTCTCTACTCCAAAGGGAAAAAATCAAAGTTGGAGGAATGATTCTTATATTGGAGCCGTTTATTATTTTCCGCTTGGTATGTAGCCGCGCCAGATTTTGTATTATTAGTTTTTGATAAGACGGTTTTAACTATCAAATTGTCAATTACAGCTTTCTTTTCATTTAAAGATGTGTATTTTCATTTAGTTTTCATTGTAGTTCATTATAAGTATTGAAATTTGACAAGTGTATATCTGTATTTTTATAAATACATAATATATGCGGAAAGCAGGTTTAATTCGAAAGAATTTGACGTACCTACAGATAGTATTGTTATAATTCGAATATGTGTTAGCCCTTACCATAATTCATCTGAGTGCCACCAAGTGCTATCAACACCAAAGTAAAATAAACCTAAATTTACCAATTGCAAATTTTTAGCAGGTTTTAATTACTTGAATTGCCAAAAAGGACACGTTTTAAAGATATTTGAATTTCCTAGCGGGCTATATCAACAACATCAGTTTTTAGTGTTTACTACAGCATGCGTATTCACAACGATTCTAATTAACATTGACCTGACAGTTCTAAACTTTGATCTACTGTTTGTCTTGATTTGGTAATATGACTATTGGAATATATATGTACGAATAGTATTGTACGTAGCTATAGTTGAAATTATTACTAAACCAAATAGGTAAATAACTTTCGCGCGATCGCCCTTCAACTTCTTCTACAATAATCTTTATTTTTCAGTTAATTGACATAAAACCATGAACCACCTAAAGCTAACTCAAAATTCACACTACAAAAATCCATTCGGCAGTTTTCTAGTTTTTACATACAGATGCGCATATTTATTTTATAATATATGTCGGAGATTCAACGCGATTAATAATTACAAAGTTGGTATCACTATCGTCGTCCGACATTATTACTTAATATTAAAACAGTCAGTGCGCACGTCCGGCGCAGGCGCCAATCGGAAGGCAACTCTAGCACTTCACAGTTCACTACTGACAGCTTGACTTTGACAATTTACACACTTTTCAACCTGTAAGATGTCCATGATATTGTGTGGTCTTGCCATTGTAATCAAACAAATTACACCGTGTTCTATTATAACCTAATCTCTGACAAATATAAATGCTGTAATTTGAAAAAAAAAATTATTCGTTTTGTAATTTTGAACATTTCAATATTCATTGTGTTATTATTTATTTTAAATACGTTAATAAAATTACAGCAGTGTATAATAAAAGCAGTGTTGTTCTAAACTTTAGCGTGCGACTCTGATCGTAGGTTTGATCTCCAGCTGTCCACCATTGGCTTTTTTGTGTCTGTGCGCATTGAACAGACACACACTCAGTCGTACAGTTAACAGAAAAAACAAATGATCACAAAATAGATACTCAAATCAGGTACAACCTGATGCCTGATTTTTATTTCAAATAATATAACTAAACTAACAACGATTGTTGATCAAAAATCAATAGCTTCACTATTTAAAATTAATTTCAACCAATCTCAGACACGTGACACACACACACACATACACGACGACAACAATCGAACAAAACATGTTATTCGTCTTTTGTTTTATACCTATATACCTATCATAGGTTAACATCAAGGGTAGTCTAAGTTCTAAGTGTCTTATACTAGATTAATTAGGTTACCAAATAAGAACAATAGTTATTTTATAGAAAAAAAATTATAAAGGTTCAATAGATTAATGTGAAAACTTAGCAGAAAAATAGTAATTGAAAAACGCATTAAAGATACCTACTTAATACAATTGTTAAAACCGTCCAATGGCATTTAAATTACATTGTACATGTTAAATATACGTGTTAATGAGGAGAAAATTTCCTAAAGCATAAAGCTTTATCCACGTTCTTACCTTCAAGAACGTGAACACCTGCGCGCAGATTTGGTTACGTCTAATTGCAAATTCTAAAGAAAAATATCACAAGGAATATAAAAATAGAAAATGTAATAAGGAGTTTTAAATTAAGGTGAATGTGCGTAAATTACCGCAAATTAATCTTCAATGAAATTTAATTTTATGCTTTTTTACAAAGAGACTAACTAACTGTCTCGAGATTTTTTAGTTGACTTGTCCTAGACCGAAATATAGGTATATTTTCGGTCTCCATTGAGCGCATTTGTTGGTACACACTCGTCTCTGAATCTTACGGTAGGACATGATGGCTTCTTCACAACCTTCACCGATATTTGTTTATAGAACAGGGGGCAAACGGACAGGAGGCTCATCTGATCATAAGTGGTACCGCCACCCATGGATTACGCGTTATCGTCCTTTCTAGGTACGGTTTTTTCTTGAAGGAAGTAAGTTGAATTGGTTCGGTAATACTTCAGAGGATGCGCGGCAGAAACTGCCTTAGAAAACGCTCAGTTTTGGAACGGCGGATGTCGAGTTGATACTGGTGGAATTTCGTATTCGGCCTCGCCGGTTAATACAAACAACTCCTATGAACACTCTCCTTGGTAAATGCGGTAGAAGATGCAGACCCCACATTTCCACGCAACGCCAAGGGATCAAGCTACTTGTTATGTCTAATAAACGTTTACAAACTCCACACTCGTCTCTGAATCTGAGGGTAACATGCTGGTTTCTTCACAATTTTCACCTTACGACCAAGTGGTGATGAAATCTATACATAAGATAGATTGGAACGCACCTCATCGTGTATAACAAAAAACTTGGCGAAAAAAAAAACTTGGCGATTAAAAAGAGTGGTGGAGAGCTATTGCCAGTTCTTCTCTTCCGTTCTACGCCCTTGATTTGAGAACTGGCAGTTAATGTAAAATTAGAAGCATTTAATGTATATTTCTTTTTTGACGTTCATAAGTGTGCATTGTGTTACCTATATGAATAAATGATTTTTGACTTTTGACTTCGACATTATGGAGAAAACTTATTCACTAGCCTCACTTCTCTAAGTATCCGAATACACTAGTTTTAATTACCGTTATAACACAGCAAGTTTTAACGACGTAGAACTTACGTTTAATTTCAAACGACAAAGTCTGCCTTCAACCACAATGGGTAACTTTTGCTGTATCACACCGTTTATGTGTACATTTTGTCAGGGAAACTTGGAATATTAGATATACTTTTGCTTACTACTAACTTGGCTGTCCCACTATGTGCAATACGTGTAAAGGCGACGATAGATGACCATGCGTCGTGCTTGTGAACGGGTGCTACGTGGTCGGGTATGTGGTGACTTTTTATAATGTTTGAACCTGTTAATGTATTCTGTCTTGGGCTATATCTTAAGTATAGTTGTTTTTGTTTAAATATAATTTACGTTAGCTGTTGTAAAGGGTATTTCAACAAGAAGTTTGTTTTTCAATTGTGGCAACACCGAGAACGTGATAGTTTTGACATTTAGTTTTTGGCGGTATTCGTAGCAGGTGCTTTGGCAATTATTACAATGAATTCAATTTCGCTCGAAAATCGCATTAAAATAATTCAAATCCACTATAAAAATGGTGGTTCTGTTAAAGTTACATTTCGTAAAATTCGTGATATTTTCGGCCAGCATAATCGTCCTTCTGGGACCGCTGTTAAGAATTTGGTCGCGAAATTTGAGTCGACAGGCTCGGTACAAAATGTGCCAACACCAACACGTGTTCGACCGGGTCGTTCAACAGAAAACATCGCCGCCGTGAGCCACAGTGTTGAAGAAGATCAAAATTTGTCAATTTCACGACGTTCTCAACAATTGGGGTTATCCAAAAGCACAACATGGCGAATTTTGCGAAAGGATTTGGCTTTGAAGCCTTACAAGATTCAACTGGTGCAGGAATTAAAGCTGATCGACCATTGAAACACACACAGCCAATGAAACGATCAATTTATTGCAAACCAAATTTCCCGAGCGCATAATTTCGCGAAATTCAGCTGTTAAGTGGCCAGCCAGATCGTGTGATTTAACACCACTGGATTATTTTTTGTGGGGCTATGTTAAAGACAGAGTCTATACGGAGCCAATCGAATCGATTGCAGCCTTAAAACTCAAAATCCGTGATGTCATTAACGAAATAGACCCTCCATTTTGCCAAAAAGTGATTAAAAATTTTGATGAAAGAATCAACATCTGTCAGCATGGTCGTGGTGGACATTTGCCAGATATCATTTTTCATTCATAATTGCCAAACTTTTCTCTTTGTAATACAATAAAATTTTTATTCATTTTCCTCTAAATTCTTTGTTTTATTTTGTTTTAGAAAACAAAGTTCTTGTTGAAAAACCCTTTAGTACGAAACAAATAATTTCAACTGTTCACTTCACGTTTTAACTTTTATCGACTGTGTGTTAGTGTTTTGTTCTGTAATGTAGCAGTGTCTGCCTAGTGGCGTCAGCGTGCGACTCTCATACCCGAGATCTTAGGTTCGATCCCCTGTGAACCAAATCGACTTACTTTCTATGTACGCACTTAACATTCGCTCGTACAGTGATGGAAAAAATCGTGAGGAATCCGATTTGCCTTAGACCCAAAATATTGACATGATCATGAAACAGATACAAAAATCTTAGGCCCAGAACTAAAAAGTTTGTATCGCCACTGATTTATTTATTTTTTATACTGTAAGATGTAGATGTAGATAGTATTATACAGAGTGGTCAAAAAGTCGTGGATCAAACGCAACTAGGTGATAGATGAGGTCATCAGCTGCAAAAAAATGTTCTACGGGAGGTCCCTAAGCTCAACCCCTGCAAAGTTATAATTTATTTTGCGTTTTTATAAGAAAATTGTCTTTTTTTACTAATTCTTATAAAAATTCAAAAAAAAATTTACATCATGTATCTATTTCATAATATCCACTAGATTGGTACAAAAAACGTATCTCACCAGATAGGACAATCATGACATACATCATTAAAATCACTAGGTTTTTCATGTTTCCATATTCGCACTAACCTAAATGAAACGTTTTATCTTTTACTGACTCAACTTCATAATAGATTAACGACCTTGCATGTCAAACATAAAAATGCGAATATTTCTTTCCATTTTTAAAGTCTCAATTATCGTGACATGTGACCCGTGAACGAAGGTTTAATGCAACCAGGTCACCTGTTCACATTGATCTGACATTTCAAACGCATCTCGTTTAGACTGCAATATTTTTGCTTTTATTTGCAATACATTGTTCCCAGCGATAATGCCTCGGCGTTGGTTGCAAATGGATACCTCTAGCTCTCTATTCTGTGCTTTCATTTACTAACGCTTCGGATTTTACACAATTATGAATGTAGGAAATATGATTAAAACCGTTTGTTGTTTAGGTTGGGTTTGTATCCTACAAGCCGATAGAATATGTTAATTTAAAGGACACAAAATATGCATGCATTGCGCTATTACATGAGATTTCGTACTATTTCAGTTCCAAATTTAAAATCAGAAATATTTAATAGAAAAACTACCATACACGAATATACCGAAAGAAGCTTCGAAATTGAAATGGCACAATATTTCGAATTAATTCGAATTTTCAAATCTTTATAATGAAATTCAAGTTTAGCTCACAAACCTTTGACAGAATAAAGTTGACAAAATATTACTATAAGGTAATACAACACAGTGTCTTGTACTATTTAATGTTACCATAGAATAAGTACTCAACAGACCCGCTATTTGTTTCAAGAAAATACCATAAATTGCTTTTAAATCATTTTCTAACTTTTTGAGCTAATTAAAACAGTTGAATATTAATAACATTCTAGAAACATTATACGTTAGACTTGGAACGTGCTCAAACCGAAATAACTGTGCTGTAATGTTAGTAATTATACAGCACTCCGCTGTACCAAAACGACGGTGTTTTTTTAACACTGTTTGTGAATTCTGCTTGAAAATAAATTGAAATATTTTTTATCAAGTAACCTTTACCTGTGTTCGTTATAATTTTAAATTGTTTGTCGAATTCACAAACTGCTAGAGCATAGTTTAAGGACTTAAGTCTTAATAAAAAGTCTGTATTAATTCTCTTCACGATTTAGTGAAATAAAATTTCTATAAGTTTTGTAAAAAAAACACCAAATGTACATTAAAGTTGATTGCTCCGATTGATGCCTAAGAGGTATAAATATATAAATAAAAGGAATGCCTAAATAAAAAAAAACAGAAACAAAAATGTATACATATCGTGCCTCTCTGAGAAAACATTAAATTAGTAACACTCACTTGCAATCTCACACCTGGTCTATCATAATCTACGTGACGTCTTCGATCTTTGGTCCAATGATTGATGCCCGTATTAATCAATCTTACTCAAGTACCGCAGCTTAATTACTTGATGTGAATTTGTCATTGTAGATTAGTTCTTTAAATGTACATTTGTATGAAGCAAATGAAGCAATGTGTGTCCAGTTGCCTAGTCTTAATTTGTGTAAAACACTGCGAACCAATGCTGTACATTTTGCTCACTAGGGCTTTCTTAGTTATATAAGCGTAGCGATTACCTAAATCGCTGGAGTTACGCCCCGAGAGTATAACCAGACGCAGGCGCTCTATTTAGTATTATAAGCATAGTATAACACTGCATTTAGCATGAATGTATCCTTCGTAATTGAAAAGAATTTTCTCTAATATTCAAAACACCCAGTTGACAACAACTGTACACACTGACAGAGGTTGCTAGAACAAATACCGCTTAATTACTTTTAAGAGTATACCTTCTTTTTTTTGTAACGAATCTCGCTGTTGCCCTTAAGAGCCTTTACAGCTCAACTCGGGCTGTTTTGGCGAACGTAGCTCGGCCTGAATGGACGTTTTTCCCGCGGCTAGCGGAAGGGCGTCTCTGAGACTTGGACCTCGGCTTGGGCCGTATACCTTCGTGAGTAAGTTGTGCTTATGTATTAGACATTGTGTTAGTTGGTTGGCATGCAGTATCTTGCAGGTAGTAATACCTTCATAAATGACTAACGAAACAGATACAGAAATGTGAAATAAGCACTAACCAATTAAGAACTTTGATTTTTAACGAAACACGATGTTACGTATGTCTACTGTATCACTGTTTACTTCGCCTCGAAGATCAAAGCCAAGTGTTTAAGAACAACTAAACCTGCTTTTATTGTGATACAAGCTGACCCGACAAACGTTGATTTGCCATGTATATTATATCTAGGAAACATTTTTTAGTTCAATAAAAATAACTATAATATAATAAAAAATATGGGTTGATCGTAGAGGGGTGAAAATAATGAGTTGATGTATTTTTATATTCTGTATCATAAAAAAATAAAAACAAAAAATAAATATTGGGGTGTACACTGTACACCCCTTATCACTTAGGGGTTTGAAAGATAGATATTAGCAGATTCTTAGACTTACTGAATATACATAAAAAATTTCATACGAATCGGTCGAGCCGTTTCGGAGGAGTATGGGAACTAACATTGTGACACGAGAATTGTATATAACGGCTTTATTATAAGGCCCTGGAAAATAGTTTTCTATCAAGATATAGTTGTTTCAAGTTAAACTTATATTTAAGCTTCTTAATGTATCTTGCAAGTTCGTAGTTTCATTTCATTGAAAGTTACTGGATAAATACATCGCAGTATGAAGTTTGAATTCCAGTTAACTATTCATGGTTTAAGATAATTTCTACAGTTAATTTAAGTTTTACTGTCGTTATTCTCTGGAATAACGCCTAGTGGTTTGAGCGTGCGAATCCTAGCCCTGAGGTCATAGGCTCAAACTCTCTCTTGTATAGTACTGGGTTTTTATCTCTGCGTATATGCTGTAGCTATAATAATCACATATTATATAAATATTATACAAAAAGTACTGGACTTCAAAAACTGTTAGTTTTTTTTTGCTTTATAGAACAGGGGTCAAACGGGCAGGAGGCTCACCTGATATTAAGTGATACCGCCGCCCATGGAAACTCTCAATGCCAAAGGGCTCGCGAGTGCGTTGCCGGCCTTTTAAGAATTGGTACGCTCTTATCATAAAGGACCTTAAGTCGAATTGGTTCGGAAATCTTTCAGCGGGCAGCTGTTTCAACGTAGCGGTGGTGCGCGGCAAAAACTGCCTTGAAAAACGCTCAGTTGTGGAACGTCGAGGTGATACATTTGAAATTTCGTATTCTGCCTCGACGTCCAACGATGATACTCAGCTGCAAGTATTAATCCGAACCCCTCCTCTGAACACTCTGAACGGTAAATGCGGTAGAAAAATGCAGAGTGACCCCACATCTCTACGTACCGCCATTGTTATGCCATTAGCCGATATTAATTTAAAAAATATTACAAAAACTACTGCGAAAATGAGACTAAGCTATTTAGTAGTGTATCAAACAATGGAGGTAGCCTGGCAAAAAATTATATCCAACAGCAACCTCGCTGCTGTCTTTCTACTTTGAGAAAAACATAATCAGTTAGAAATATACTTTTTCTGGGTAAGAAATACTAAACACTGTTTACTCGTTTAATTAAAAGACTGAACTTATATACTACTAGCGATCTGTTTCAGACAGCTGCTTTAATTTAAAAAATAAATAATTTGTACTTAGGGATAATGTAGCAAGTATACATATAAGAACGTACGTAGTAGTACTGAGTGGAGAACGTTTTCCGGCGCCACTAACACGAAGAAGAAGATTGTACTGAGTATTGTAGGTATATGAACGAAAATGTTATAGTTTTTGGCTTAACCCGTATAGAAATTAAATTGGGCCTTCCGTAACACACTTCGTGTATTTCTGGGTGTAAGGCATGCCTGTCCCTTAATTGTAAGAAAAATGTAATTATAATAAAGACCGTTATTTCAAATCATGACAAAAACAAATTTTAATAGTCCAGGATCCATCGCCCATTTTTGCACTTGATTACTATCAAGCTAATTTTCCGTGAGTAGCTTTATTTTGATGAGACGCCCAATAATTTCCTGTACGAAACTCTCGATTGTGGTAGCTAACAGAAGTAGCAAGGATAAAATATGTTGATTTGATGATTCTCAAATATTTATTACTAACTGATTTTTTTTTTGTTAAATCTCAAGACAATTATTTAAATTATTCGAAAAAATATATTTTGTCCTACAAAATCTATGGTTTGATCAAAGAGTCCCCTCTTTCCGACATGTATCGATAACGAGGTCATCATAAATGATTACTAACCAGCTGATTTTTTTTTTACTTAGTTAATATTTATGTAATTTAACAGACTTATTGTCCAACAAATTGCGCGGTACGTTATCCCGGTCCTACGCTCAGAAATTGTTAATACCACAAGACCATTTTTCTCGTTACTAACTGTAGGACAAAAATATCATCTAATAGGTTAGTGTGTTCTCAATACAATAACAATACACACCTTAGATTATTTTACATTTTGATACATATTTTTTTCTTATGCTTGTTATTCTATATTCTAGCTTCCTTCAGTACCGTCGATCGGAACCCCTTCACGGGTAAAGTCCTCCTCCAGCTTTTTCCAACTGACTCTGTCTATGGTTTTCCTTCTCCATTCGTTTCCTGCTACCGCTTCTATTTCTTCTATCCACCTTTTCTTTAGGCGACCTTTTCTCCTTTTTCCTCTTGGTCCTTTCCATACAGTTGTCTTTAAGGTCCACCTATTAACGGTGTATCATGCTAAATGCCCCGCCCCTTGCCAAAAAAAGTGTAAACAAAACAAATGCAACGATAATTTCGTACATAGAAAAATATAATTTTATGACTACGAAATTATACTCAGTTATATTTAATTCAAATAAGCTTAACCACCGTTCTAAGTTGTCTGTTTTCAGTATTCAAACTTGCACATTTAGTAGACAATATTTCGAGTGGCAAAGTTGAATGGGAAACTATCTCAGTTGTAAGACCGCATACATTAATTCTCCACGTCACTGTTTTATACTTTTCTTAAGTAATAAGAAATACATTATATAGCGATAAAGTTATAACACTTTGTTTACTACAATTGTCACTTACAATATTAGATTGATACTAGCTGCCCCCGCGAACTTCGTTTCTCCTCAATGCCTGGAATGGAACATTTTGCTATGCTACCCCAGATACTGTTTGGCTTTCTGAAATGAAAGCTTTTTAGGTTTTTCTGTGAATATTTCTATATAAACCTCAGAGATCAAGTCGTAAAATTTTAATTAACAAATAAAAATAGGGGTTGATCGTAGAGGGTAGATGAATTAAGGGTTGTATGTATTTTTAATATAAAAAATAATAACAAAAAGTTTTACTCTAGTAATAAGGATTACTGTTTAAAGAACTTTATTTCTCATTACAATTTTTTTTTTATTTACATGAGAAATTTAATATTAAGTATATACGAACGAGATACACGTCGCCATCAGCTAGCCCAATTTTAGTCTAATGGGCTCATTCTGATGTGTGTCTTTAATAACCTTTTGAACTGATCAATCACGCTTATGTTACGAACCTTAGACGGCAACCGATTAAACAATTGCAAATTTGCAAAAAGGTAAATATATAAATTATATATATATTTTTATATAACATTTGGTTCTGCACTTCTCGCACGCATCATGTTTCTTTTTTTTAGTTTTTCTCTTTAACTAGGGTCGCCTGGAAGAGATCGCTTATTAGCGATAAGGCCGCCCGTTGCATTCCTTATAATTTTTATGTATTGTGTTTCTTTTATTTCCAACGAAGTGTTAATAAATAAAAATAATAATAATAATAAGTATTAAAGATTATAATCAGTAGGCCCGGGTTTATTGAACCCTTATCTCTTATCTTAATATATATATTTCTTGTGTGCGTGTGTATGTGACTGAACTCCTCCTAAACTACTGGACCAATTTTGATGAAATTTTTTGTGTGTCTTCAAGGGGATCTGGGAATGGTTTAGGTTCACAAATCAGCCCGACAGATGGCGCTGCAGTCGGTACTTTCATACTTTGTTTAATATCTTAATCGGTTGAAATATCATGCAGGACAACGTCTGTGGGGTCCACTAGTCTTCTCATATATCTTCAAAACGTATAAAGTATGACACACCAGTTGCACAAACATCTACTTCTTCTTCCGTCGCACTCTTTATTTCTGATTCTCGTGTTACTTGCGACCCACAACTTCCTCCACTCCACCCTGATTTCGGCAAGCCGCTGCTCCTGGACCTGTAAGGGCTTTTACTTGATCGGTCCATCGAGAAGGCGATCGGCCTCGAGGTCTCGTGCCCTACACACTGCCAGTCACGATGAGTTTTGCTAAACTTACTGGATCTCTGCGTGCTACATATAAAAAAAACCTCTAGGTTATGGCCTCAGATTTCTGTATCATCAATCAAAATGATAATATTTTCTGTTTTCTGAAAGTCCATTGGTTCTGCCGTGATTCGAAGTTGCAACCTCCCTATGTGTTCAAGCCAGGCCGTTACTGCTCGTTAAAGTATGATCCTAATAAAATGTCGGATCAGAAATCGTTTAGATAGGATAAAAGGATAGGGAAAGTTTTATGGACACTTTAACAACCTATACCTTTAGTAAGGGCAAAACACCTGTGTCAAAATAAATATTGATTTTATATTCACTCTGCTGGCTGTACGACCAAAAATCGTGGATGCCAAAACGAGAAACTTCTACTACTCCTTTAATATTCTTTTTTTTTTTTCAAAAAATTGCTGTAAGTAAAAACTTTTTTACTTTTATCATTGTATGTTTATCTTTATTTTTTATCTTCCAAATCAACAATATTAATATTATTTTTATAATATCGCTACAAACTATATGAATATACCTTAAAACACAAAATAATCATTGCTTATGCCATTGTTAAGAAGTAATTTCAAAATACAAATATAATACTGATATAAGGTTCAAATTCTTAAGAACTTTAATCTAATAAGACAAACTGTTTAACACCAGAAAATCTAATTTAATAAAAAAAATACCAATAATTAAATAAAATATAAATATAATAAATTTAAAAAAAACTGGGCACGAGTTATGTAACCTAACATAAGTTAAGTTACATTTATATATTTAAGTTAATAATTAGAAGCGTAAACAAAATGTAAGTAATCACAGCACAATTTAGTTTTTCTCACACTCATAAATTATAATTTAACATTCTCGTTTCCGATAATACACTTAGATTTAAGAACTCTTCAATAAGTTAAGTTAGTTTTTTGTTAATCCATCGTTGCAACCCTTATTTTGTAATAGTTATAAGCTCCTATTTGAAACGATTAAAGCCAGTTGGTACCTAGCTTCAAACAAAAGATTTCTTTTAACATATATTTGAACATATCTTCAACAACCGCGACAGAACTTATAACTCTCGACTATTTAAAATTTTAACCCTTACGAAATGTTTATTTTTTCATTGTTTCCACTCTCTGCGCTCAATCCCGGTTTGATTGATGATGTGGCGTATCAGCTCGAGTGGCAGCGAATCATCCAATGTGATGGATTACTTGCCACACGTACGTTGCCTCTTGACGTATAGATATCTCTATATACGTGAAAAAAAACCAGCAGTGTATTTAGTTTTTATAATAGAACCTAAGAATATAACGACCTTTTTTCCAGTAAAATCAGTTATATGATCGTTAAATAAAACGTACGGACTATAACTCTTAATTATATAATCATTAAGGGTCATGTTAATCTCAATTATCGTTATAAATATAACAAATAATATATATATATATATATATATATGTACTAAATATTTATTTTATTACATAAATACATCCTTACAATACGAAGCCAATACAATAATGTCGAAATAATGCCGACTCTAATCTCTACATTCGGTCGAACGGTGAAGGAAAACATCGTGAGGGAACCGATGTTTTAAACCCAAAGAGTCGACGGCGTGTGTCAGGCACAGGAGGCTTATCTAATAGATTGAAAAATGATCATGAAACAGATTCAGAAATCTGAGGCCTTGACCTAAAAGAGGTTGTAGCGCCACTGTTTTTTTATATTTTTAACCTTCAGGGGGCGCCTCTCAAACTAAACAAAATCTCTCTTCAAGTACGTTCGTATCACTGTTCACCGATGGATTTTTTTCTACGTGGGAACACTCCTCCAACACTTTCGTACGATGATGGAACCAGCAATCTCAAAATCAACTTCTTTTTTATAAATCTAATCAATCTAGATTCTAGCCTAATATAAGACTACTAACATGAAATTTACGAAAACGTATATTTAACATAAGAAAGAAGAAATCTGAGGCCAAAAACAAAAGCTATCTAAATCCCTATCGTCAAACTTGTCAAAACGTCAAAAACCTATTAATACCAGAGATACGTGTAGCCCCGTATCACAAGTTTAAAAAACATGTTTTAAAACTTTCAACGGCAATATAAAACTTATTAAAATTGTCACGTCAATGTTTACAAAGTTAAGGAAGTATTAATTGCCTTATAATTACATCCCGTGTTAGAACTTTATTCAAATACCTTTGACCTTTGAATAAAATGGAAAATCGCACGAGTAACTTATTAAGGTCAAAGTTCTGCAACGGTCGTTTCATTAAAAGTAGTAGTCTAAAGAAAATATTAATTTTTCCGAGATAGGGAATGTTTATAAGCACAGAGAGCGCTTATGTGTTAGCACATTGAATGTCTAAGATAGTTAAAGCAATTACTTTTAATAAATGCTCTCCAGGGCAAGGACGCAATAATGCCATACGTAGTGAAAGCCATATTGAGCGCAGGAAATGACGGCTCGTGGAAAATCTTCTACAATTTCTGCGAGTCGGTCATGAAAGTCAAAGAAGAAGCGGAAAGGACCAGGGAGCTTTGTCCCAGAACCCATCCGCTAGGCGAAGGAAACCGCAGGCCTGGTGATCCATCCCTGCAAGCACTGGACCCGATCTCCCCTAGCTATTCCTAAAAGCGTATGGCCCGATCTGTGAAATCCTACCTGCTGTGTCAAGTATCTTCACAAATCAACAATGGGCGGGGAGAGGCGGACACAACCGCCGCATTGCATGTCGGGAAGCGGATAATGCTCTGCTGTTACCGCATCCCGCCTAAGTTGTTGGTGGCGCCTTGGGGTTTTAGTGGGTTTCCCGCACTAAGCAGTCGCACCGCGGTAGGGTATGCGCAATGCATCTGTTTCATGATCATTTGTCAATCTAACAGGCAACTTGGTGATCAGTCTTCTGTGCTTAACACGAGCGAATGTTAAATGCGCACATAGAAAGAAAGTCCATTGGTGCAAGCCAGGGATCGAACCTATGACCTTATCGATTAGAGTCGCACGCTGTAGCCACTAGGCCAACATTGCTCTACTCTACTCTATGACAGTTTATTAGTCTAATAGTTAGGGTGTTAAAAAATAAAGTCTTAGAGGAATTAAATTACAATTTCTCTCTGTATTAGTAAGTCTTAAAGCTATAGAAATCATCTCTAATGAATCAGTTGATGAAAGAGATTTATAATACGTTAAAGGTACAATTTATATAATGTACATAGTAGGAAATACAAAAAATAAGAATAACATCCAATTAAATAGAGATTCAAGAAACTACACATCATAACAAAAGTAATAGAAAAAAATATATATCCATATATGTTTATATATTGAGTTAGAACCGGAACCCAGTGTAAGTTGACGAAAGCTTAGGGGAGATAGAAAACACATCAACGGTTTTGTCAAAGTTGTCAAATCTTGTATGATTACATTCAACACGATCTGTTGATACGAGCGTTTTAGGAAACACATATTATGTATGTGAGATACGGGCACTTAAAACATTTTTTTAAAAGTACCTACAACAGAACACATAATTAAATCAGTCTAATAATTGTTAAGAATAATTTAAATACTTTCGCTTTCTTTGATGACAGTTGGGTATTTTTTTCAATTATAGATAACATCAGTTATTAAGGACGCATAATCATTCAACAAATGTTTGCCTGCATCTATCAGTACCGCCATGGTGTTGTTATTTGTTAGTAAATAAACAAAATGTATCACAAAAACAGTTGAACATCATGAATCATCGTCGTCAAGCGATGAGCTGATTCCATCATTAACCGCTCTTTGTTGACGTAATCTGATCATTTCATATAAAGCAACAATTTCATGAAATTGTTGCAAACATTCGGAAGTGATGTGTAATAAATATAGTTAACATAATATGTAAACTTTATAAATCGACGTTTTTTCTGTACGTGGTCTGTGGAATAATGTAATAAATAACATCACGAATAAACAGAACAATATATAATCGACGCCCGTGCAGGTCGTGGGGAGATGACCTCCAATTAATAAAAAAACAAACTCCTCCCTCAAAAGCCGACCACGCATCCACTAAAACGGACGTCCATTTACTGCGATGATTGCCCTTTTTGGCCCCGCAGTCTCGTCTATAAAATAATAATAATTATTAGTTCAAATCGGCAACATTTATCAACGTCAGTTCTCAAATCAAGGGCGTAGAACTTACAAGAAATTCCAATAGACTATAATGATAGTAAGATGGTGGAATTTAATAATAAAAATAATGTTACCGCATTCACGAATTCAAGTCTGCCAAGCCGCACTTCATACGGCGCGTCAGTTCAAATAAATTTTGTTCGCCTAGTAATTCAAAACAAAACAATATATAGTAATACCCACACATTACCCTTAAATCATATTTATTCCTAATCACCTCACATATACCTCTATTCAAACCTATTCTAGGCTTTCTACTAATTGCCTCTTTGTAGCTACTATACAAGTGAATCCCTATAGGTATATTAATATGCGGCAAGCACCCTCGACCGGGACCACATCAAACGACGAGTCTCTGCAATCAATAGGTGTTAATTAATCAACCATATACCCAACAGATTGGATCAACACAATTGACGTCACATAAATGTCCCTAAATCAGGTTGGAATCCTATGAATATTTACAAGGGTACAATTATATCAGTGTATTAGCATTAATCTGTGGTTTTTTACTTCTCTCTGGTGTAGCTTAGCAATCAGCGACATGTATAATTTTTCATATAACAGTTATTGACAATCTAGTTTTTTTTAAACAATATTTATAATTTTTAGATTCAAAAAATAGCCAAAATTGATAACACCGAATATAAGAAGAATTATTATTACTATTATATAAAATAAATTGTTAGTCAAAATCATTTATTCATATATGTAACACAATGTATACTTATGAACGTCAAAAAAGAAATATATATTAAATGCTTCTAATTTTAAATTTACTGTCAGTTTTCAGATCAAGGGTGTAGAACGGAAGACAAGAACTGGCAATAAACCCTCCGCCACTCTTTTCAATCGCCAAGTATTTTGTTTCACAATTTTTTTGTTATTTATATAAAACATACCGAGATTAACTAACAAGTTATTGGTTGAGGTGTGTGTGGGAATATGTAATGTGTTAGCGTGTCAGTGTGTGAGGTTGCGTTTTAATGCGATGTTAAAAATTCATTCAATTTGCTTATCTCCTTCGAAAATACGCGGAATTTATATATCATATTGTTTCAACATGCAACAGGTGGATTGGTTGATGGGTAATTTGTTGAATCATTCATATACCAGGTGGAATTTTTCAATGCAAGGAATGTACACTGTTACACAAACCTAATCTGTGACTAAACTAAACAAACCTCACCCACTCTATATAAAATTAATCAAAATCTTAATTTTAAAACAGCCTTTATACTACTTTTTATTTATAGAAATATTAAAAATAAATCTTAATAAAAGATAAAAAATTGTGTTGTGAATTACAAAATCAAAGACCACTTTGTGATTATAAACCTTTCGCGTTGATTATGTTATCTTAAAAATATTAAAAAAAAACTCTAAGGTTAAAGAATAATCTGTCTCTAGAGAAATCTTCGTCGTTTTGCAAATTATCTAACGACAATATTCCAAGCCTCAAACCATATGATTAGGATATTCGGATAAAACTTTGTCTTCCGCATTTATCCATAATGTTATTATAGCACACATGTCCACAAGCGTATACAAGGAACGCAATAAAAAATACATACTAGTGAACATCAAATATTGCTTCCAGTAAACCGAATTGGAAGATCCCAAATAAATGTCAAATATCAAGGCTTAACTAAAATAAACAACGCAGTACCAGAGCACAGACTAAACACTTATAGTTGGACGCAAAATTGCCGGATGTTGTACGAGGGAACAAGGTACCTACATTATGTCTTGTTTTTTTTTGGAATAATATAGTGTATATAAATCAGGTGATTTATAAATGAAACTATTTAATATTCTACTTAGTCAAGTAAATCAATTTCGGCATACATATTTCATGACACATATATTCATTAAAATAAGTGCAGCGATCGTAGTATTACACTTTTTTAGACGCTATGTAGATAATTATTTGTAAAACATCTACAATAACTTTATTTCCGGTAAAAAGTTTTTAGTTTAACCATATGACAAGGGCTCCTTGTTTTATTCACTTAGAAGTATTAGGCGATAGATTTTCGTAAAAATAATTAAACATTCAACTTACTTCATAGGTGCACAAAAAATGTACAAAGGACTTAAATCTTATCAGTAAATCAAACCAGGGAAGAGGTTTATACTTTAATTGTGAATCATTAATAACTAGAATAATAAATGCATAATAATAATTCTTTCTTTCTTTATTTTCTCTCATATAACATTTGAAACAAACAGTACGATTACAATTAAGAATGTATGGGAGACTGATTTCCAAGCTAGGTAAGAACCTGTGATATGGATAACCAGGCTTTCATTCCACAGCAAAGTCATACTGAGTCATAAAAAAAAGTACATACATGAGTAAGCAACAAAATTTAAAGTTTTTAAAAAAGGATATAAAAAAACTAATCAATAGGAGCAGTTCTGTATAATTTCCAACTGTTTAGTTTACCCTATGATCAATTCGGCCGAGCGGTAGAAACAATAACAATAAATAATGATAGCGAAAGGAACTAGGACGAATCAAATCGCTCGTTATTCTGCCTTTTCGAGATAAAGAGTGAATGCCTAATGTGTTCAGTCCAATACCAGAATCGTGAAAAACGAAATGGCGGTGGCCAATGAATAGACGGCCTTTTATGAAGATCATTATAAATTATAATTATATAATTATAATGATCTTGATTCCATCAATACTAAGGAGCATGGTTAATAAAACATGGGATTCCGATCAATAAATTATATCTCGAATTGAAATGGCCTTGACCTTTAGTAAATTGAAAAACGCACTATGTTATCGCCACGTTAGTGCCAAATTATGGGCTCGCTTTGTTACATCTTGATTACGTCAATACTTAGAAGCATGGTTAATAAAACATGGGATTCCGATCAATTAATTAAATCTCGAATCGAAATGGCCTAGGATTCTTTTAATCATTTGAAAAACGTACTAAGTTATCGCCACGTGAGTTCCAAATTATGAGCACGCTTTGTTACATTCGGTCAGGTTAGCTGTTACCAACTACCAGCTGCTACCAACACTGTGAAGGATTGCCCAGCATGGGAGGTGAAAAGGAGGCTACTACTGGATGGAGGACGCTACTGTCGACACCATTGTGAGAGTAGCAGTTATAAGCACGGAGTGACGGCACGTGGAAAATTCTCCAGAGATTCTGCGAGGTTGTCATGCGCCTTAAATAAGAGAAGGAGAGGGCTAGGAATGTTGATCCCGCAGCCCACCCGCGTCACCGAAGGAGAACATAGACGCTTCAGTAGGGGAACAGCGGCTAATGCTGCCAAAAGATGCACCGGACCTCCCTCAGATCTTCAAATCCTGGCGAATTGGCCGATGTAAGTATATCCTAGAATCTAAGCTAGTCCAATGAGTTCCTTGGCGGTTGGGATCTCTATATGTATAGCTAAAGTAATAAAAAATCTTCTGAAGGCTGTTTAAATTGTCATAAAATGTGAAGAAAAATGTTTAGAATGGGAGGAAAATTTAAATTTAAAGCAATAAATATAAGAAAGATATTTGCAATATTTTGTATTCAGAACCACAACGAAGGGACACCAAAGATTTATTACAATAACAATTTTGCATGAACCATTTAATAAACACGAAGCCTACATTAAAAGTACAAGGTAACACCTGGCAACACCATAAAGCACAATTAAGCTATAATTTAATGGAGGTTGTGAAATAAAATAAATGGTTTTAACCTTTTCAATGCACGAGGGAATAAAGTACTTGGAACTTTATTTCTTACACCCGCTTAGGTGTTCATAATCTTGCAATGATAGTATTTGTAAAACTACTAAACTGGAAAGAACTACTGCTGAAATGGGTAAGTAATCTTATTTTTATTACAGTGTTGGCCTAGTGGCTTAAGCGTGCGACTCTCATCCCTGAGGTCGTAGGTTCGATCCCCGGCTATGCACCAATGGACTTTCTCTCATGTGCGCATTTAACATTCGCTCGGTGAAGGAAAACATTGTGAGGAAACCGGCTTGTCTTAGACCCAAAAAGTCGACGGCGTGTCAGGCACAGGAGGCTGATCACCTACATCATGTAACAGATTCAGAAATCTGAGGCCCAGACCTACTACATAGGTTGTAGCGCCACTGATTTATTTTTATTTAGTAATCTTATAATGTAAGGTTATCCTTTTGTGCCGAACATGCGATTAATGTCTAAGACCGACAGCTTCTTAGCTCGCTCATCATGGTCAAAGTTAAAATTCGCCAGCAACTCTCTTAGGACCATTGCACCAACATGGTACAACATATTAAATCGAAGCAAGAGTTGTTTTGTGACTCACAGAAGGAGGGCGCTTTTGTGGTACGAGAGAATGCGTCCCACAAAGGATGTATGCGGGACGCTGATTGTCTCAATTTAGGAAGTTGTATTTCTGCATATGCAAATATGTTGACAGTTTTTGTGTAGAACCGAGTAATTAGTTCAAATATATTAAGATATCTTAGTAGTATGGTCAAATATATTAAGATATCTTAGTAATCTAGAAAGAGAAAGGAAAAGCAATAATATAATAATCCACGGTTTGCCGGAAAGAGAGCAGTCAACGTGGGATTTAATCGAGTGCATTAAAAAATGTCTTTTGGATGAACTAGGTATGACCTTAGAAAATTATGAAATAAATAAAATCTACCGTATTGGCATAAAAAATAATAATGGAAAACCTAGGCCTACCCTCCTTTCTCTAGTTAGTGGATTGAAAAGAGCAGAAATTATCGGGAACAAAAAGAAATTAAAGGAGTTATATATAACAGAAGACTACTCAAAAGAAACCTTGGAAATACGGAAGTCCTTGCAACCCAAACTAATGGAAGAAAGGCAGAAAGGAAACTTAGCGTTCATTAAATATGATAAACTTATTGTCAAAGAGAATTTAAGGGCCATAGACAAGAGGAAGAGAGATAAATCAAACTCTCCGCAAGTAGAATTACAACCAAGAAAACAGCAAACACTAAGTTCGTCTAGAAACAACAAAATAAACGCATTCGACGTGATGAGAGGCCGATCTCACGAGTATTCAACACTCCCAACAAAAACTAAGAACTAGCAATTACATACCGGCGATCGGAAACAAAAGTATAAACAAAACTATAATAAACACACTTCCCCAACTAATCTTCCAACCCGGCTGGTCACCGTGGAAGATTACGACCTAAACCCTCCAAGGACATCATCATCATGCCACGCAAAGCAAGCGACGAAAGGGTTAACGAGAGAAGGTCACCATCTTTATATAGTAACTTACAACGTCGGGACGCTTTCGTCATACGAAAGAATATTGGAAATGGAGAAAGCGCTGGAAGGGGTAAAGTACGACATAATAGGTATTTCGGAAGTACGACGCCTTGGAAATTTAATAGATGAATATGAAAAATTCATTCTCTGCTTTACTGGACAAACGCCGGGCCTATATGGAGTGGGCTTCATAATAAACAAACGTTTAAAAGAATATATAGAAAGCTATATTGGAATTTCGGAACGTGTTGCTCTACTGAACTTGAAGCTACCAGGTAAAAATTTGACTATAATACAAGTCTACGCCCCAACAACAAAAGCTAATGAAGAGGAAATAGACAGTTTTTATAAAACTATATATACTGCCATGGAAATGGCACACGAAGAATTTATTCTAATGGGAGATTTTAACGCCAAAATAGGAGAGCCACAAATGGACGAACACACAATAATGAAGAACTACGGATACGGAGTAAGAAACAACAGAGGGCAAAAACTTATAGACTTTGCGATGGAAAATAAACTAGCAATTATAAACACCTTCTATAAGAAAAAAGACAAAAAAAGGTGGACATGGCGCTCTCCGGCCGGTCAATATAAAAACGAAATTGACTATATACTGTCAAATCACCCACAAATGTTTCAAAATATAGAGACACTGAGTATAAATTTTAAATCAGACCACAGGCCACTCAGAGCCCAAATATCACTCTCAAAACCAATAAAAAGTCGACGAAACTACAGGAATAACCCAAGAAGCATACTCAATGATGAAGAAAAAATTAAAATATACCAGGAAAATCTCAAAACTTGTTTATCTCGTCCTGACCTAAAATTTAATGAAACAGTGCAAACATACTATGATAAAATAACAAGTTCTATTTCAAAAAGTCTGCAGGACGTACATAAATCCACCCATACAAAAAAAGACCGCAGCATACTAACCGAACGTACAAGAAGACTTTTAAGTAGAAGACACGAACTTCAGAAAACCAAAAACAAAACTCGATCCATGAAAAACGAACTGAAGGCTCTATACAAATTATCAAATAAATATATAAAAATGGACTACAAGAAACACAAAGGTGAGGTAATTAAAAAGTATTTAGAACAAAAAGGAAGCTTAAAAAAAGGATATAAAGAGCTGCGAACAAAGAAAACGTGGATTGAAGGCCTGAAAGAGTCTGGTAAAGTAACGTATAACCGAAAAGACATTATTAACATTGCTACTGACTTCTATAAAAACCTATATAGCGCACCATGCACACATAGCGATTGCGGTCAGTCTCTAAATGAAGAAGTGGAATTCGAGGAACTACAACGTCCCATAGAGCCGATACAATGTACGGAAATCATAGACACTATAAATAAACTAAAACCCGACAAGTGCCCAGGCTCAGATAATATTACAAATGATGCAATCAAAGCAGCAAGTATCATACTGGCTCTTCCACTGGAAAAATTGTTCAATATGATATTGGAAACAACCCATATACCATCACAATGGTCGGAATCTAATATTATCTTACTTTACAAAAAAGGAGACCCTAAAGATATAGGCAATTATCGGCCTATAAGTCTACTACCAAGTTTATATAAAATCTTCTCTACAATAATAAACCACAGAATAAGCTCAATCTTAGAACAGCATCAAGCTAAGGAACAAGCTGGTTTTCGGAAAAACTTCTCTACTGTTGACCACATACATGCATTAGAGATAATAATAGAGAAATATCAAGAGCAACAAAGACCCCTGTACATCGCATATATTGACTACCAAAAAGCCTTTGATACTGTTTATCACGAAAGTATATGGGAAACACTAAAAGCACAAAATGTCGACTTAAAATACATAACTATACTAAAACATATATACGAGAACAGCACTAGTAGAGTGAAGCTAGAAACCATAGGACCAAGCTTTCCAGTACGTAGAGGTGTCAGGCAAGGTGACCCACTCTCCCCAAAATTGTTTATCGCAATATTAGAATCGATCATAAGTAAACTAGACTGGAAAAAACAAGGCTTGTACATCCAAGGCAACTACTTGAACCATCTTAGATTTGCAGACGACTTAGTATTGCTATCAGAAACAAGCAACCAATTACAAAATATGATAGAAACCTTACACAAGGCTAGCGTACAAGTAGGTTTGCAAATGAATATAACAAAAACCAAAGCCATGACAAACTACATAAGATCTACGATAAAAATTGGGAATGACGAGTTAGAATATGTTGAAAAGTATATTTACTTGGGCAAACAAATTGGATTCAGTAGCGACAGAAATGATCAAGAAATAGATAGAAGAGTTAAAAGTACGTGGAATAAATATTGGAGTTGCAAAGAAATATTTAAAAGTGACATGCCTATAGGACTCAAGAGGAGAGTTATGGACTCATGCCTTCTGCCATGTCTGACATATGCATGCCAAACATGGAAATTTACAAATAAAACAAAAAATAAAATAAATACATGTCAACGAGGAATGGAAAGGAGCATGCTAAATATTAAAAAGGTACATAAAATAAGACACATTAAAATTAGACAAGAGACGAAAGCAATTGATGCTCTAAGCCACGCAAAAAAATTGAAGTGGAAGTGGGCGGGTCATGTAGCGCGCCTCACAGATCATAGGTGGACGAAAACAGTAACTACATGGAGTGGCCCACCAGGCAAACGAAACAGAGGCAGACCCTAAGCTCGGTGGGAAGATGACATCAAAAAAATCGCGGGTCCTCACTGGGTCCGAATAGCTCGGGATAGAGAAAGATGGCAAGCCTTGGAGGAGGCCTTTACCGGAGAGGGTTCCTGATACTTACTAACTGTAAAAGTTATTCACTAACACATGAGTTAACTTGATATATTTGTATTAGGAAATTAAGTTAAGGCTTAAAATAAAATAATAAATAAATAGTAGTATGGTTTGTTTTTGTACGACCCGAGGCAATACAGCTATTTTTATTTTCCTTAAATAAAAAGATCACAAAAAAGAGCGCGACTTTACATGAATTACAATCTAGCCTATACAACAATTATGGCAAATAAGTAATATTATGTTGACTTAATTTTCTACAATACTAGTTCTATAATGTTTCGACACTATAGAACTGTTCATGTGTCCGAGATACCGCACTTGCACTTATATTCACTACACTAGATTCATTAACTAAAAAGGTTTATAGGCGTCTTATTCCTGTTGTGTCATAAAGTTTGATTTACTCTGCATTCAGCCTGAACATTTAATTTGACCGCTAATTTGTTTCTTTTATCTGACAACTCATGGCACACGGACAACCCTTGGTGGACCATTTGGTTGTTTAATACAAAATTCTCATAGTTATATCAATATCAATATACTTTAGATATGTTATTCTTATAAGACGTGATTGTATCGTACCACTTTCGTAAAACAAATTCTATGAATAATAACAATATGATTTCCCACAAAATACACATAAAACAAGATCGCGCAGCGGCGTAAAAATATAAATTTAACATAATATCAAGATCTGACAGGGAAATAGGGGATCGGGCCACCTCTTTTACCCTTAATTCATATAAAAACGTGACAAGACTTACAAATCTGTGGGCTGTAATAAGTCACAAATGAAGATCTTTTAATGGTTCGGTAAAGGTCAGTTAAACCGTTTCAAAAGTAATTATACTACTATACTAACGGCTATCCCGGTTCTTTTTAACAAATTTTAAAATAAATACAGGCGCTTATTTAAGAGTTAAGTTGGCGCCTATTACATAATACCGGTGACCCCAGAACTGGTGCTTTCCTGGCTCAACGAATAAGTATCGCAATACAGCGAGGAAATGCTGCCAGCGTTAAAGGTACATTGCCACAAGGACCAAACTTTTTAAATTTGTTTTAATTGTCTTTTTTATATATCTACTATATAAAAATAAGTCGGGTTTTCCTTCCTGACGCTATAACTCCAGAACGCACGAACCGATTTCCACGGTTTTGCATTCGTTGGAAAGGTCTCGGGCTCCGTGAGGTTTATATATAGAAAAGGAGGTTTATAGAAAATTCAGGAAAAATTTCAACAGAAAAGCGGGATCACCAAACGAAATGTTACATAAAACGCAGCCATCTGGTGGCGAAACGGAGTTCGCCGAGTTTGCTAGTTTTTTTACAAAAACCTACAAAAGCATGAAAAAAAAGTAACGACGTTCAGTTTCGCGGTCACTTGGAGGGAAAGGCTAAATTAGCCTCCAAAAAGCTTGGTGTGCTCAGCAAGGCGAGGCGGTACTTCACTCCGGGCCACCGCATGCAACTATATAAAGCGCAAATTCGGCCCCACATGGAGTACTGCTCTCACCTCTGGGCGGGGGCTCCCCAGTACCAGCTCCTTCCACTTGACCGTATACAACGCAGAGCGGTTCGAATCGTCGACGACCAATCCCTCTCCGAGCGGCTTGATCCTTTGGCGTTGCGTAGAGATGTGGGGTCACTCTGCATCTTCTACCGCATTTACCATGGAGAGTGTTCAGAGGAGTTGTTCGGATTAATACCTGCAGCTGAATTTCATTATCGGACGTCGAGACAGAATACGAAATTCCACCCGTATCACCTCGACGTCCGCCGTTCCACAACTGAGCGTTTTTCAAGGCAGTTTTTGCCGCGCACAACCACTATATGGAACCAGCTGCCCACTGAAGTATTTCCGAACCAATTCGACTTAGGGTCCTTCAAGAAAAGAGCGTACCTATTCTTAAAAGGCCGGCAACGCACTCGCGAGCCCTCTGGCATTGAGTGTCCATGGGCGGCGGTATCACTTAACATCAGGTGAGCCTCCTGCCCGTTTGCCCCCCGTTCTATAAAAAAAAAAAAAAAAATAGTAATCTAATAATAATATGTATCTAATATTAAGTTTACATAAATTAATCATTAGCATTAGCCTCGTTTTTGGTCCATTTCTGGTCGTAGGCCCTACATTTTCCTCCAGTACGCCCTGTTTTGGCTTCTCTGCATCCACTGGGAGACAACCTTTTTGATGATGTCATCAGTCTACTCGGTGTCGCGCTGTCTTTTGTTCTGCCGAGGTCAATATTCAAGAAGGCTGCGGGCCCATCGGTCTATGTTCAGGCGCGCTATGTGGCTTGGCCACCTCCACTTAGATGTTGCGACACCTCTTACTACGTCACTCAAGTCTTGTTACGAATGCCCTCCTTCATAAAATAATAAATATTACAAATATAAGAGACAGGACAACGAAAGAAAAAATATAACAGCAATATACGTAGCGAATGAACATCGTATTGGAGCATTTCTCCTATTTTGTCCCGGCTCTGCGCAGTGACCGTGCAACATTCTACACATACACTTTTATGTGTGTCATCGCTTGGTAATTACTTCGGGTGTATTTATTTGTGGGAGATGAATAGATGTGACGACTATTGTAGGGCATGCCCTATTTCCTGTAATGTATATAATCTATATGCGTAAACAGTATAGTTTTTTTTTATATAACCGTGCAGGAGGCTCACATGATGTTAAGATATGATACCAGATACGCCGCCCGTGGACACTCACATTGCCAGAAGGCTCGCAAGTGCGTCGCAGGCCTTTTAAGATTTCGTTATTTCCTTTAAGGACCCTAAGTCGATTTGGTTCGGATATACTTCAGTGGGCAACTGGTTCCACATAGTGACGCGCGGCAGAAACGTCTAACGAAAAGCTCAGCCAAATGGTCTAGCTGAATGCAACGAAAAGTTGCAGATATTTTAAAAACGATAAGGACAAGATATTGTATAGTTTTTTAAACTTTATCGTATGACAGATATCGTATGTAGAGGTGAAACGGAACACTATAATATTAATTACACTTATATCAGACTTAGATGCGCTTTTACCTTTATAAGTCCTTTATGGTTAGAGCAGTGTTGGCATAGTGGCTTCAGCGTGCGACTCTCATACCGGAGGTCGTAGGTTCGATCCCCGTGCAACAATGGACTTTCTTTCTATGTGCGTATTTAACATTTGCTCGAACATCGTGAGGAAACCGATATATCTGACACCCAAAACGTCGACGGCGTGTGTCAGGCACAGGAGGCTGATCACCTACTTGCCTCTTAGATTTAAAAATGATCATGAAACAGATTCACAAATCTGAGGCCAAGACCTAAAGAGGTTGTATCGCCACAGATTTTTTAACCTTTGTGTGTACGAAAGGCACCAAGAGGTAACAATAGTCCTTACATTAGACTAGTACTTATACTACAAACTGGTATTTGATTCTACTTTATCACTTATAAATAACCTATTTTAGAAAAGGTAGAACGAAAATAAGCGTTCAGCATGACATGGGATTTTTACGTCTTTAACTTGATAAACGACGCAAAAAACAATGCAAAAAGCCTCCAGAATACGACGACAATTTAATCAAATTAAAGATTTATACGCACGGCTCCTCACAATTCCGATAAAGCCGGGAAATCTCTTTGTCCCCCGAGACTTGGTGAGGAATTATCGATCCGTGAAACCGTAAGTTTAGTTTCAATTAGACAGTTTGTGTTAAGTGACTGCTTTTATTGCATACTATGAAACATGTCTAACTAGTATTGTCTAACTATAACCTGTTATCATGTATATGATTGTTTATTTATTTATAAGTAACCTTCGTCACTCAGCAGCCCACGTCTGAGGGTCGTGGTTAGCAAGGAAGCATCTTGAACGGACAATCTTTATCCACCGGTTTCTCCACCTCTCTTATTACAGTGTATAGTAATCTTAAAGCCATACATATAAAAAGAAACCACGTAGACAATAGCCAATAACAAAACAGATTACATTGTTAAACAAATGTACGAAACAAAACTGATGTCAATTAGGTACCTACATGAATAGAAAAAACAAATGAAATTATCAAACTACAACTTAATACTTTAAAGAAAAAATATTACTATTAAATAAAGTCCGTCTTCCCGCTTTCTAAACTATTTCCTCAGAGGGTTTGGCAAGGTGGAAAATGTCAGGTTCTTTAGAAATTGTATTGTAAAGGTTAAGCTCGATACATAAGCGAATTACGCTGATAAATCCTAATGATACAATATTTTTTTTTATTTTACAATTTTAGGGAAACTTACAGCTAAAAAAGGTTCAATATTATATAATTAATATGATGAAGGCCAATTATCAATTTCCACATTTAGGTATTATTACATCTGTACATACTAATGCTCAAAAAACTTTCAACTTTCATTAAAATCTAAAGCATTCAAAGTATTGATCACATAGAGCTTTCTTCATAGTAACACTAGTGCAGAATAAATCCAAATCAACCTCCCGACATGCTACATTAAATATATTCTTAATATTTTATTATAATCCTTAAAAAGCCCGTATCCTCATTCATTCATAAGACTCGAGTAAACTAGAGAAGTATAAGGACCTTGCAAATTAAAATACTGACTATTTCATCGTAACCAAACTGGGATTTTCGAGTCAAACACCTAAGCGTATCGCTTTACAACACAGACTGATGAAATGTATATTAGAACATTGAAACTAAACCATGTTGTGGAGAGTGCATTGTATGTTACTGTATGTATATATGTAAAATCTATCCCTTACCCGTGGAAGCGCGTTTAAATATCAGAATTGTTAAAGATATTTCTAACTAGCTGACCCGGCAAACGTTGTTTTGCCATGTATATTATTTCTAGGATTTTTTTTTAGTTCATTAAAAGAGCGTACTAACTATATTATAAAATAGAGGTTGAACGTAGACGGGTGAAAATTAGGGGTTGTATGTGTGTTTGTATGCTGTATCATAAAAAAATAAAAACAAAAAAAATGTCTAAAAAATAAAAATAAAATGTTAGGGTGAACATTGGACAACCATTATCACTTAGGGATATGAAAGATAGATATTATAACCCGATTTTTAGACCTACTGAATATGCATATAAAATTTGATAAAAATCGGTCAAGCCGTTTCGAAGGAGTATGGTAACTAACATTGTGACACGAGAATTTTATATATAAGATAAGACTTAATTGATATTTTATTATAAATGAGTAATCTCGTATAAAGGCGATATTTATTTTAAATAAAATTCTTTTATAATGAAATACGGTGAGCAAAGAAGAGCTTCAAGTCTCAAAGCCTTGTGAAAAATCTACTCCCACTTGACAGCTCCAAAAATCTAGCAAACGAGATAATTAAATAAAATCATTTACTTCAAAGTGAAATAATGATGGATCGTCTTACATCTCTTCAATAGACTGAGAAATTGCTTCGCAAGATCAATTATAAAGGTATGAATACATAATCTTTAATGCTGCGTTAATGGTTGAAGCACCGTCAGCTGTCGTAAAGTGGAGGACAAATGTGGGTACAGCTTTATGGTGGATATAAACGTAAATGGTTCATTTAGCTGCTGTAAACTGTGATAATATCTGAGCTATAGACTACTAAAGTTTTAATCTGCACTAGTATTATTAAGATATATTTTATAATTATTGAAGAGCAGTATTGGCCCTCCTTGACCTCATCCCTGAGGTCGTAGGTTCGATCCCCGGCCGTGCACCAATGGCCTTTCTTTCTATCTGCGCATTTAACAATCGCTCCAGCGGTGAAGGAAAACAACATGAGGAAATCGAGATGTCTAAAACTGAAAAAGCCGACGGCGTGTGTCAGACACAGGAGGCTGATCACCCACTTGCCTATTAGAAATGATGATGAAACAGCTTCGGATATCTGAGGCCCAGAGCTAAAGAGTTGTACCGCCACTATTTTTTTTATAATGATTGAAAGGTACACTTAACGTCATCGGTTTTTGGTTCTGAAAGATATGCCGGTTCCTTCACAATGTTTTCGTACATAATAAACAAGCAAGTATTTGTGTCGGGGTTCGAACACATCAGCTCAGGCCTGAGGACCGCAACTTATCCACTTACTATGAAAGCACACAGATCGTACTAACTAACATGGGATGACCTGGAAAAGCGATTTTTATATTAACATTTGCATGTTTATTGTTCGTTCGTATTTTATTCAAAAAATATTTTTTTGTATACATTAATATAACTGAACAAACTTAAAAGTTAAATAGATAACTAACGGAAACTTTAGACTTACTAAGTAACTTCCTTGCCTTGTACATTTATAATTATTAGCTTTACCTTTGAAATTTAGAGTTATTTCTTATCGTCAGTTGAAGGAATTTAAATCAAGTAACTCTCAGGGCAGATTCTTGATTATGCGTTGTGTAGAAGGTTCACTCTAACTTTCAATCTAATTAACACTAGGTGATAAGGAGAAACACATTGCACGAAGAAACACATGAAACGAGGATGAGAGAGAGTACCCTCAGATTGAGAGTTGAGACTTAGGGCTAATAGTGACTCCAGTATATCACAAACGATTTGACACATCGAAATCACACTTTTATTTGACCCTATTATTCCCCAAAATCGAACACGTTTGTCAGGCAAGGCTGCTTGCATTAAGAAAAATCTTTATCAAAAAAGAAGAGAATGAATCCACACTTTTCGACTACGATTTATATATTGCAAGCGTATCATCTATTCGTAACTTGTTCCAGAAATTCTAATTACACGATTGACCGGCTTCATTTCAGTCTATTGTCTCCAATAAGCAAAGTTATATTGTCGCTTCCCAACTCTGATTAGCTTAAGGTAAATGTCCGACACTTTCAGAATCACAAAATCATTCTTCATTGGAAAAATGGATAATTGCTTAAGTTTCGACGAATTTTGGTGAATTTGTATGTTAAAAACGTTTGGAGAATAATGAGATTAATGACAGTTGTTTGCGGGAATTCTATCAAAATATTGAGGGTTTTATGAATATTCGCTATAGAATCGGTTTCTGGTCGATGTATTTGCAAGGAAAGGCAACGTGTACATAATTATTCCAATCTTTGGTGGTAAGTGGTGGTAAGTATCTCAATTACAGTTACTCTCGCACAACCCACCAGTATCTAATAAGAAATTGTTTGTCAGAAATAACGTAATGAGAAAACACGAAGTCAATTTTTTTATTAGACTGGCAACACAACAACAACAGTGGCGCTGCAGCCTCTTTTAGGTCTGGTCCTCAGATTTCTGAAGCTGTTTCATGATCATTTTTCAATCTAATAGGCAAGTAGGTGATCAACCTCATGTGACTGACACACGCCGTCGACTTTTTGGGTCTAAGGCAAGATGGTTTCCTCACGTTTTCTTTCACCGTTCGAACAAATGCTAAATGTGCACATAGAAAGAAAGTTCATTAGTGCACAGCCAGGAATCGAATTTATGACCTCAGAGATGACAGTCGCACGCTGAAGCCACTAGGCCAACACTGTTCTGGGCGACTGGCAACACCACGAAGTAATTTTCGGCGCCTGCGTCCGACGTGCGCGATGACTTTCTCACTAATATTAATCGCATCGAATTTGCGACATATACATTATATCGTAAATGAAAAATAAAAGAAGGTAATGCTATTATTAATAGGATTCTAACCACATTACATATATAATTATACATATCAAATGAAAGTTTATTTTTATTTCCTATTCGTCGATTTAAACGAGTTATGTATTTAGTGTAAATATTTAAAAAATAGCTAAATGTATTACAGTAATTCATCTAATTAGACTGAAGAGCTACAGCGTTTACGATTGTTCCACTGTTTTAATATAATTACGGAAGACACAGTAACCCCACATTATGACTGCACATTTTGACGAAAGTTTAGAACGTAATAATATATGTATAACCACTCTATGGGTGGAAATATAATACCTAGGTGAAACAGCGATATATCTTTATTCGTTTTTAAACTGTCGCATTAACTTTATTATTTAGTAGAATTACAATGTTGCGATCTATTTCACGGGAAAAAAATTAGGTAAAGGAGTAATACTATAATTGTGCACAAAATAATTTCCATAGAATAAAGATATCCTCGTGTTTTTTATAGAAAGTGTTTTGCAATGATCTGAAAAAATGACGTCACCCAAGAAAGTGAAATATGAGAAAACATTTAACAGTCGTAATAGTGCTTTACGACTTTGTTCCCCTGGGCGGTATATATGTTTTCATATAAAAAAAAGTAATATTGCCAGGAAGCATGCATTCTACTGATACCGGGACGTGCGTTCGAACTATATATAACAATATTCTGTTGGTGAGACACAACCAAACGCTATTACTTACCTATTAGAAAATAATAAAAAAAAACAGAGAAAGAAACCTGAGGTCAAGTTCTCCAATTTTTTTTTAAAATTACATGAATAACATATATGTTGCAGCTTAATTAGGCGTTCAATTAACAGCGGCCTGAAAGATCAGCCGTAGCGTTTGTTACAATATTTATGAAACTGGCTGGCTAATACTTAGGCCCTTTGAACGATAGACTCTATCGGAGTCATTAATTATTATCAAAAATAAAAATGATAAAAATGTCATAAAAAATATTTCTTTTAAAATTAAATTGCTTAAGTGGAATTCACATTATTATTGTCACTATACTCTTCTATTGTACTTATTGTTTTTCATGAAAATTTGGAAAACTCGAAAGTTGTGGTTTGCCGACGCCATATTGCCAGCTTTAAGAGTTGCTTTTCAGGTTTGAGAGTGGCATATAGTGGAATTGAATATGAATTAACAGGCTACGCAAGTAATTAAACGTCATCGATTCATGTCATTTGCCTAGCGGTTTAATCAACTGGCTGAACATCTTTCAGGCAGCTAGTTAAACGGCTAGGCTGTTAATTGAACGGCTAATTAAGCTAGTTGGCTGCGACATATACATACTATTTCCAATGTAACCAATATTTTCTCAAAAATGCATTCATGTCTTAAAAGCAGATTTGTTATTTTTAAATTTAAACTCATATTACAGAATAATATATATTTAAAAGAATATATCAAATATTTCCCAAAACAACAGAGTTCGAAACAAAAAAAATCCTTTGAAATACAAATCAAAATGCAAAACAGATAATCATCTGCGGTTTATTAATAGTCGGGAGACAGTGCGTCCAATATTCGGCAATTTCATTTGCATATCAATATATAAATAAAATTAGAAGAGATATTTCAATGCATACATATCAATTCCTTTGTGTCCATAGATTTTTGCATTTATTGCAAAATTTCTTTTTAGTTTATCAGCTTTCGGCCTAGTGGCTTCAGCGTGCGACTCTCATACCTGAAGTCGTAGGTTCGATCCCCGGCTGTGCACCAATAGACTTTCTTTCTATGAGTATGTGCCTATTTAACATTTGCTCGAATGGTGAAGGAAAACATCGTGAGGAAACCGACATGTTAAGACATGTTAAAACATCTTAGACCCAAAAAGTCGAAGGCGTGTGTCAGGCACTTGAGGCTGATCACCTACTTGCCTATTAGATTGAAAAATGATCATGAAACAGATTCAGACATCTGAGGCCAAGACCTAAAGAGGTTGTACCGCCACTGATTTTTTTTATCAGCTTTCGCGCAGATAAAGTAACGTTGGAAGACCACAAAAGCGATGGACTGACGACGTCATAAAGGTTTCTGGGGAGAAATCGATGAAGGAACTCAAGAACAGATCCAGACGGAAAGTTCAGGACTCCTCCTACTCCTGCCTTTACCCAAAGGGATCCATACTACAGAATACGTAGTAATGGAATAATAACTAACGTATACTAACATCACAAACAGTAAAAAAAAAATGGTGCGTGTACTTATGTACGCGCGTAAGAAGTTATACTTCTTTTCTTTCTTTATTTTTTTAAAATATTAAATAATAAATAATCAATATTAAGCGTTAATAATTTAACAATATTAAGTATATTATTCAATTATTAATTAATAATAATTATTATTATATTATATTATTAATTCAATTTAATAAATAGGTATGTTTCATAACCTTTTAACTAAGTATAAATAGGTCTTTATGAAAAAGCATTGCTAAATTTCTATGAAAAAATAATTAAAACTGCTTTATTTGTTTAAAAGGTACCTACTACAAGTAGATTGTCTAATTCCCATCTCGCTCGCGCACGCTCGGAGCCCATACTGAATTTTGTGTCACGGTGCGCGCGCAATCGTAAAATTTCACTCTCATAAATTTTTCATAACGCGCCTAAAGAAGTATAACTTCAAAAACGCACAAGTAAAGATAACGTTTTATTTTTTAAAAAAGGTTTACTAAACCTGAAATTAGTAGGCAGTGATGCCGTCTAAAGAATAAAAAAAAGTAATTAAAGTGAATTCGATATATTGATCGTGATATTGAAATAATTGTTATTTTTGTATTAGGTCACTTGACTAAGTAAATACTTAGATTTACCTTTTTGTAGGTAAAACATAAAAAATAAGTAGCATTTTTTTATTGCCCACAAAAAAGTCAAATTTGTCCCTTTTTCGGTGGAGAACTTTTTCAGTAGCAACGGAATTAAAAATCAAAGTATATACGCTTGAAGATATAGGTTTCAAATTTAGAATACAATTTAAGTGTTTAGTAAAATATGTAAAATATGCAATTTCAGTCTGGTTTGCTAGATGGTGTATCTAATCTCTGTATTAATATCCTACATAATATATTTATATGGTTACTATAAGATTTTGTTAGGTTAGCTACCTACGTAATAACTTAAGACAAAGGGTATAAAACAAAGTAAATAACTTAAGTAGGGACTGAATAAATTAACTTAAAAATTAACCGGCATGAATCTCACAACTTTTTACGGTAAAAGAACTGAGTTGCGAGAGTTTTTTTACAAGTTATCTTTTGATGGCATTGCTTCTTTGAATCAGACAACGAGTGTCTCATTTCCAATACGTGAATTTGTGTGATGCAAAAATCTGAGTTCAAGACAAGAGAATAACAAATAGGTAATGATTACATACATACGAATATGTAAAATTAAACTCAAATATATTTGATGACCTTTCGCCACAAAAGTAAATAGATCTGTCTTTTTGTTGAGCAATAATAGCGACCAGCCTTCTGTCCAAGAATTTTTGTTTCACCGGTATCAAACCCATAACTGTTCGTAATTTCTCGCAACTACGTAATGGAAATCCCTCCCTTTAAATGTTCAACATTACAGCACGGCGGTCTTTACTAACATATTTCAATAATTAGCATGACTTATCTTTCATCCAGAACGTAAACGACAGACAATAAAATTATTATCACATAAATTTTGTATAAGACATCAGATTTTCTATAATAACTCCTTTGTAATAGTTAGGCTTGTTTTATCAACGAGCCACTGCTGGTACTGTTTTGTTCACATATTGCGTCCCTGAATATATTATGCTAATCTTAAATCTCTGTCCGGCTTGTTGGAAAATATTTTACCAAAGCTAAACCTTAGAGGTTGTTGAGGCTTATCTAACGACAATTTAAAGATTATTTTATAGATATTAGCCATGTTCTCTTATAAGAAACAAACTGAGTGGTAAATTGTTTTCTGTCGCTTTATAGTAAAGATAGACACGGGTTGTCTTGTGTGAAAAGACTTTAGAATTTAGAAAGTCATATAAATGTTGATGGAGCTTATTCCTATATTTATTTCTTTAAAGGCGATATAATGTGAAAAATTATTGTTATATCATATATGGACTTAAGGTCCAGATTCCAAAAAGACAAAGCCATCACGTTTTTAACATACTTATGTTGTTGTTCGCGGTAATTGTTGAATCTAAATTCTAATAAGACATGCAGGCAATAAAATAAAAATAGTGTGTGTAGTTATGTACACGCGTTAGAAGTTATACTTCTTTGGCGTATGGAAAAAAATAACTAAAATGCAGTAGTGATTAACGATAAATATTAAAATAAATCAATAAAATTATTATTAGTAAATACTATCACCGTCGTATATGAAATTGATTTAATAAAAACAGTAAACACCAAAATAATATTTATTTATTCACACTGTTTAATTGTACTGTTACGAAACACGTGTTCCAAATATAAAAATACTAGAATATACAACTTGAACATAGTTATTATTGATTTTCATGCCACCTAGAACTAACTTCATTCTGTTAATTTTGAGTAACGGTGCGCGCGCATCTTAAAATTTCACTCTCATCAATTTTTCCTTTGTATCGAATTCAATTTGTATCGAAATACATACATAGTTACATGTATCCACAATTTTATTAAGCGCCAACAAATCGTTTAAAACTTTGATCACAGGTAGTTTGGTCACGTTTATCTTAATTTTATTAAATGACATGCCCTATGTAGCTGGCAGAATATGTGAACAATTGAATATTGAATCCTATTCCACAAAATACGAGCAAATAAATGATTATTGTTATACTCATTCAGTAGCGCTAGAAATATAACTTGTATCTACACTCGCGAGCAAACAAATCGACTCAAGCGCTACCTCTGCATTCAAAGATTGTTTTAAGTGAAAGTATACAACATTTTAATACAAATGCGAACGATTTCTGCGAACCAACGTTGGGAAAATCACCCTCCCGGACGCCTGTAGACCCGGCCTCTCCTGTCACTGCCACGCAAACACATCCTGCACTCGTCAGTGAACAGGATCGACCGCCATTGCCCAATGCTACAGTTAAGATGCTCTCGTGCAAACTGTAGCCGAGCTTGCCGGTGGCCTGCCGTCAATTTGGGGCCCGTTGCAGGCCTTTTTGTAGTCAGGTTGGCTTCCTTCAGACGTCTTCTTACTATCCACTTGCTGACAGCTATACCTCGAACACGTCTCAGCTCGCCTTGCACGTCGACACCCGTAAGGTGCCGATTTCGCAGGGAGGTTGAGACAATGAAACGGTCGTCTCGTTCAGAAGTACAATGGTGGCGGCTGGTTGTTGGTCTCCGAGTGAATGCTCCATTCTCTTGTGTATCGTCTGTATACTCGGGATTCAGCAGACTGACTCAAGTGAAGCTGGGAAGCGACTACTCGCTGACTGAGTCCTTGTTGCAATAAGGCAAAAACTTGAACGGCTTCTTAAAGGGGTGGTATCCATGGTTTCTTGAAAACAATTAATGCAGGTTGCGGAGATGTGTATCAGTCAACTTTTGATAGGTGACTGATAAGGGTTGAAGGGTAACGGGAGTTTTATAGGGGTAGAGGGAAGCGCAACTGGCTGGTAGCGTAGTGAGTAATTTGTCCCATACGCCCATGTCAATTACGCAAATTAACATGTTGGTAGTTGTTTTATTTAATCGTGTTGATGTTTTTTTCAAAGCTTAGGTTTCAAGCTTTCAAATGACATATTATTTTTATTTAAATGTTGTATACTTTTATTTAGAACAATCTTTGAATGCAGAGGTAGCGCTTGAGTCGATTTGTTTGCTCGCGAGTGTAGATGTATATTTAATTTTATAATAATGTGAATTTCACATATTTAATTTAATTTTAATAGAAACATTTTTAACGCATATATTAATCTTTTTTATTTCTGCCAAATAATGACTCTATCGTACGAATGGCCTAAGCATTAGCCAGCCAGTTTATTAAATGTTGCAACAAACGCTATGGCTGAACCTTTCAGGCCGCTAGTTAAACATCGCCGTTTAGTTAAACGGCTAGGCTGTTAATTGAACGGTTAATTAAGCTAGTTGGCTGCGACATATATATGAGAATTTTTGTTTATTTCATTATTCACCCCGTTTTGTTAGATTATATACACATAGAGGTAGGTGATCAGCCTGTCTCGTCAACGATTGCTCACATAGAAATAAAAGCACAAGCGAGATTTGAAATCACGACTTCGAGTTTTAAATTCCCATTAAAAGCCTCTGTTTCAATTGAATAGACCAGAGTTAAAATTTGATTTTTAAGGAAGGCCAATCGAAAAATTGTCAAAATTTTTTGGAACTTGAATTTCAGTTTTTCGTTATGTTTGGAAAATTTACTTGCTGTGTTTCGTTTCAATAAATCAGAATTTCCTAGTAATTTCTTCATTAGACCTATGATTTAACTTAAAGAAGTTTTTTTTAATATTAAAAAATATGTATGTATCATAAGAATTTTAGAAACGCTATGATGGGGCATGGGACAAAAGGACAAAGGTTGGGAAACAATGCTCTAGGCGAACACGGCATAACAGTAGATTATTTAAGTAAGTAAAACGCTTTAAATGAGATTTAATTTGAGTAGAAGTGGCATTATCTATTCATCCAGTTTTGAATAATTAAAAAATCCAAAGACAGTTCTTTCTAGAGCGTACGAGGTGCTTGACCTGATTTAACTTTCCGTCCTTAAGTTAACATCCATTACTCTATGAAAGATGCTTCTGGAAACTTAGATTATTATGACTGCTGCTACCCGTTTTAAACTTATATTCAGATCTTATTTTCCTAGAATTTAACATTGAAACATTCTGTTAGTGGTATTGTATGACAGAAGAACCTTAAATGATTAATTGTTATAACTTTTTTAATAGCATTTTTCATTTTTGTTGTGTTTCGTTATAGTATCTATGGAATTAATTTCTGATTGTATGGTCATATTCACCTGTCATTCTCATTTGTTTTTTAGGTAACATATATTAGAAAAATATTTATAAATTAATTTTATTAAATATGTGTTTGTTTCAATGTTAATTATAGGTATATAGGCCATCTGTGTCTGCTTAATTAAAGCCCTAAATTGAAGCCAGGACCTCATAGTTCCTTACTAAGAACGGAGGTGCAACAGGAGGTGTTGTTTGACATAGTCAATTTGTATTATGATTTGCTATTTTAAAAGAGTACCGAGAGTTTATTACGGCTTTTGCTCTCGGCCTACACCTTATCTTCTTGCCGATGAAGGGAAGTCTACCGATTCAAATTTAATGACGTGAAATAAGTGATAGTTGTATCTTATATTCCATAATAAACATATTTTATTTTAATAAACCGTTTCAACGTTGATAATATAGTACCTATGTCAATACAGGCAGTAGCATATGGTACTCATGTATTTATTATATTTGCGATAATCGAATAAATTTTCACATTTCGTTCCAATAACACTAATTTATCGTGTTATCTTTCTTGCCACGTTTGCTCGCGAAGTAATAAGCCGACGAAGTTTCAACAGCAAAAGGTCGACGTCAACCCGACTTCGAACTAAAAGAAAAAAGGCCCTGATTCCTCTTCTTTGAGAAAATTTCGAACTTTAAGATATTTATTGGGAACCGTTTTTAATATCCTTTGAATATCGAATATCGTCTACGTAAGTACGTAATTACTAAACAGTAAATGATGCATAAAAGGAAAATTATCGCCAACAAACTGGGCCGAGATTACAGTAGTGTGTATGGGTGTATGTATACAGACATTTTGTATTGCGACAGTGTGTAGCGTACAATTGGTAGCGCCGGTCGTTCTTCCCTTGCGCAATAAAATATTAGCTACTGATTATGTTTTATTTTCTACACACTCCTTAACAAGGTGACCGCAACATATACGCTCACCTAAAAGTGAGAGTGAGTGTAGTGAGAGAATGGAGACACAGAATGGAACTAAAATAAATGGAGTTGAAATGTTTCCCTGATAATTTTTCTTTTCAGACAAGTATCACTAGGTGATAAGACTTATTTCTTCTTCATCTTATCGGACATATATCACGTACAGCATGGAGATATCCTGGCTGCAATGTCTTCATGTTAGTTTATCTCATAAAAGCAACTATTCCATTTATGAAGCTGTAGTTCAAACGCACAACATTAGTGTTTGACTTGTGTGAGTTAACTTTCAAAGGTGCCTTTTTAATAGGCCTAATGTAAATAAACGATTAAATTTGATTCCTTCCGCGGCTCAAACCAAAGGCTAGGCAAATTATATTATTCAAGAACATTGCGCTATAAAAAATAAATAGAAATCCCGATTTCAGATTTTTTATATTCCCAGCTAAACTACTTAATTGTAGAAACATCGTTAACTAAATTAAATACAAATATAAAACTAAATTGTGTTTTACGCACAGCCTTTCGATTCTGTAACTCACTTTTCGAACTCTCACAGCGGCGGTCGCACTCAAATCAGTCGTGAAGCAGGCATTTAACGATTTAGCATTCTGATAAACAAAAAACTATGAGCTCCCTCCGCTTGTCAAGATGTAATATGAAATTGCTTAACAGAATACCTTGAAATTCCCAAAATGGAAGGGAGCGTTGTTTGTGCGAGGTGAACTCACGGATTAACAGAATCGCACGGCAGGTTCTAGAGGTTAGACCTTAGCTGCGTAGGTCTAGGTAAGTCCAACTTTTAATGACCTTAATGAATTTTAGGAATATTTATCATTCCGAGCGGGTACAGTTCTATCACAATCAAGTCACTACCAGAAATCTATGGGTAAGCATAATTGCTAATAACTTTGGCTATTATAACATAATTTTTGAATTCAGAGAACGCCCACTAGAAACCGGGGAAGACGTAATAAAAGGGATAGCGGGGAAGGATTGGAAAATTGTGGCGAGGAGACAAGTCTAAGAATTTGGAGGTTGCCTTTCTCCGTCGGAGGTAGAGAGAATGCTAAACACAATAACATGCATTAAATATAGTCTAATGTGGTACTCTAATAAAGGCTTTATTTTTTATCCTTTTATTTATTATTATAACATGTTTAATATGACAATGAACCAAAGAGCACTGGCTTAAAGCGAACTTATACAAAATCCTACTTGATTAACAAAAACAATGTTGATATGCTATTAAAATCTTAGCCTTGGTGTTCTTAGATTCTTTGATCAACACTCAAAGTTCAAGTTACAAGCTAAATTATTTATTTAATAGGCTTAAAATATTTTACAACAGTCCCGATCAGATCTCTCGCTTTAATTAATTCTCATGTAAACTCTTTAAAGACGTCTCATGAAATAACTGGGTTTAAATAAAAATCACAACTTTAAGTCCAATGCTGAGTCCATCACCAAAGTATACTTTATAACATAATTTGAAGAAAAATCTTTATTATACATAATAAAAAAGGATGTTTCGTTCACAAGAAAGTGTGTAACCCTCACTACGATTCCCTGTGTCGGCAGCTAGTCTTTTCCATTTGACATATTAACGGTACTTAATTATTTCTACATAACACTTACATTTTATAATTAAACTACTGTTGCACAATACTTTTCAGCAGAGGACAGGTTGAGAAGATATTCATAAGATTTTTAGTGAATGTATAAAGCTTCAAAAGTAATACGGATAGTGAGAAAACTACATTGAAATTGAATAGAAAACGTTGTTATCGCTGTCATTGTAAATTACAAAGTACGGGCGCCATTGATTATAAACTCGCTTGTAACTTTATCATCTACTTAAATAGTATTATGTTACTCACGCTTGTTATCCAAAAAGACGTGAAACTGTCCAAGTGATGATATTTTCAAATCCTACCATCATGCTACGCGTTAAGTTTCTTATACCTAATTTGGAAGAGGTGTACAATTTGTTGCTAAATAAAGTTTTGGAACAAATAACAAGCTAGTCAAGTAGTGGGTCCGCGAAAAAGGGTTTTTAAAAACTTAAAGTTAAAATGAGTACAACCGGTCCGATTTGAGGTCCGTTTAATACTAAATATTACAAGTATTCTATTATATTTATATCCTATTCTTAAAGGCCTACGTGACCGTTGTGCTGACACATTGTTCTCACGCTCTACAAGGAAACGTCACTTAGTAAGAACTAAGAGTGGTTCGTAAATCATGTAAGAGTGGTTCGTAAATCATGTAACAGCACTTCGGCTATTGAAATATAAGGGATCTTTGTACTACTATGTTGCAAGGGTTTTTGTTTATATAAAATATAATTATCCTATGGTGGTGACACACGGGATTATATAACTCCTCCCTCCTTAAGAGCGAAATTATCAGGGGATTGCACATGCAAATTCTGATTATTTCGCCACTGCAACATATTAATAATCTTATTTTTTATAAAAAACACAACAATTAGCAAAATACAATAAAAGAGTGCCTAAACTAATGCTTTTCACTTTCACTGAATTGCATATTTCACTATCACTTAACAGAGGTTAAGTTGTTTCGGCATGTAAGACATGTGTTGCAGGTCACTAAGGTCCATTCCTTGTATGTTTACTGGATTCTGATTTTCCTTAAAGTTCACTGGTGGCTGTAACTCCAGCAGTTTAATGGATGGGATATGTTCTGATGTCAGATTTTCTCTTCTATAATTACTGTATTCTGGTAACAGTGGGATGTTTTTCCTTGAAGGTCATCAGCTCCTCAATGCATGTCGTTTCAGGATACGGTGCCCCTGTTTTCTTGTGTGCAGAGATAATAAATTTTCCTCAGAGACTTGTTTGCAAGGCTGTATAAGCGGTAAGTATGTTACACCTTTCACCAGGATATAGGGATATTTAGGAATGATTATTAAGGTTAGGTTTTTAGGGTCATGAAAGATAGGTAAGGGATACATTTTATTATAACTATAAGTTGAATTGGTTATTAAAGCTACCTCTAATACAAAAGTTATTTTCCTGTCTATCATGTATGATTTAACATTAATCGTATCTTCTAATTTAACTAAATTATCCCAAGTGGGTGGATACATAAGATTTTCTGACTGTGATATATAAATTAAAATCTGTAATAAATGTGTAAAACATTGGTTTTGGTGAAAGCCAAAGCAATTTCTAATTATCTTATTTTTTATATAAAGCGTTTTAAAATTACTTACAAAAAGATTATATAAACTTAAAACATATGTAGAGTATACTGCATTATTTTCTTTAGTACTTATGTCTGTTAACATTTTTTTTTTCTACACGTTTTAGTCTTTCGTCCATAATTTTGAGTTATTGTGTAATATTTCTGATGAATTAATGAGTCCATCTAACATTTTGGAAATAACTATTAAACGCATGTTTGTTGAAAATTTGTTGACTAAGTACCTAATTGATTTATTAACTGTTCATATCGTTGAGCATCTTCCTGATCTAAGTTTCCAGTTATAATTTTAATAAAAGGGTTCAATATTCCTCTTCGTCCTAGGTGTGAAGGGATTATTTGCCTAATCTTTTCAGTCGTTATTCTTTGCAAATACTCTACTTGTTCCCTAATTCCTAAAAATTCTTTAAACTAAGGCTTATCATCACTTACTATCTTACTAAAATTACTATATTTCCTATTGATTTATTCTAATTCCATCAGTAGGCCATTAAAATCTAATACCTTAAAATAAGCCAGTTATCCTGTTTGATGAAGGATGTTCCCTGTCTTACGGATCCCTGAATTGTTTTCAACCTTTTGAAGTTGAAGGCCCAAGCTGGGGCTCGTGAGTGTCATCGTGATCACTAAGTACCACCTTTGAAGGTCGTTTTATGCTTTTAATTGGTACCTTTTTGTGTTTACCTCTAATTTTAATAGGGATGGTGTTTCTTTCAAGGTTTCTTGTAACTATGGCCTTTTCAAAACAAGGTTTGTACTTACTTCTACGAGTGTTTATTAATTTTGTGAAAATTGTTTTCCCTTCTGGTAACGGGACGTCGGATTCGCCACCGCATTTTTCTCTAGAGTTTTCCTTAAACGTTAACATTTTATCAGATATGATTTTAAATAAAACTTTTATTCTTTTGGCGTGATCTTTAATTAATTTTTGCAAGTATCGTTTCTCGAAGTCTATATTGAATGCGTTTTCAGAATCTACATGGCCAAACACTACTTCAAACGGTGTTAAAGTTGTAACAGTATGAATCGCATTATTATATGCCATGATGAGTGATATAATAGATGCGGCGTCGGTACATTGTTGTTCGTATTTTGTCAGTCTGTAAATTTCAATTAAGGTGTAATGAAAACGTTTAACTATTCCCATTGAATTAGGGTTCCTAGGTGTGTCGATATGTATTTGGATTTTATAGAGTGACATCATTTCTTTCAATAGATCGTTGTTGAATTCAGTACCAGAGTCGCAGCTTATTTTCTTAGGTATGCCGTAAAATGAAAAGTATTTTATTAGTGCGCGGATAACGTCAGGTGTGCCTTTGCTAGTAATTTCAATTGCCTGTCTTAGTTTGCTTTTAGCGTAAGCTAAGGTGAGGTATGTTTTTCCTTCGATACTAAATATATCTATAAATAATTCCTGGAATGGGGCATGTTGCTTTTGAGTTAACTGTAAATATGGTTTCAAAGGCTTTCGGTCATATTTCATATGTTTACAGGCTTCACAAGAATTAATTACTGCTGATATAGTTTCTTTCATGTTATTCCAAAAGAAGTGTCGCCTGATGCGAGTAAAAGTTTCTTGAATACCTCTGTGACAGGTTTTTCCGAGATGAAATTTCAGAATAACGGCTTTCTGTTCATTTTCATCGTCAATAAAAACGATTCTTTCCGTACACTCATAAAATTGAATTGATACACCTTTAAAAAGCCTAATTACCATGTTGCTGAATTGTTTGCGATGTTCCGTATTTCCGAAACATATAAAATATTTCTTTTTGGGTTTTATGTATTCTTTCAGGAATTATTTGATTAAATAATTACACAATTACTCAATAATTATAGCTCACAGAATTTGATGTGAATCTAAACTTATACTTTAGGGGTTGCAGAATTTCATGCACTAACCTACTTACTTCTATATTTCTTTAATTTACTTATTACAATTTACGTTTATATGAATTTAACTCTAACAAAGTCTTAAAACTATCGTTAAGATGAGAGATGTCGATCTCAAAATAACAAAAGAAAAGTGGAGAGGGCTGGATTTGAAAGGTGAAAAGGTGACTTACCAGTACATCGCTGCCTCAACACTCGCACAAAATACCCTTAACGCTTTTGGATTTTCGTTCTTGACAAATTTATTTGTTCTTTTGAATAGCCGTTTTTAGCAATCGCGACGTAGTTTCCCTTTTTAGGTAAGCAGAATTTGATGCTCGAACCGATAATTGAGAAGTACGTGCAGCTAGAGCGACTATCCTGTCCTCAGCGCCAGTCAAGTAGTGGGTCCGCGAAGAAAGGGTTTTTAAAAAACTTAAAGTTAAAATGAGTACAACCGGTCCGATTTGAGGTCCGTTTAATACTAAATATTACAAGTATTCTATTATATTTATATCCTATTCTTAAAGGCCTACGTGACCGTTGTGCTGACACATTGTTCTCACGCTCTACAAGGAAACGTTACTTAGTAAGAATTAAGAGTGGTTCGTAAATCATGTAACAGCACTTCGGCTATTGAAATATAAGGGATCTTTGTACTACTATGTTGCAAGGGTTTTTGTTTATATAAAATATAATTATCCTATGGTGGTGACACACGGGATTATATAACTAGCTTATACACTGAAACTTTTATCTACAGTTACTCATTATTAATAGCGTTCAATTAATTTCAATTTATTTATCAATAAGAAACATGAGATAAGTACACAAATATAAGATAATTAAAAAAACATACAAGTATTTTATAAAAGTATGAGTAACACAACTAAGATAAAAAAAAATCAATAATTAGCACGAAAATGTGAACAGCAATTTAGGGTTCATATTAAAGAAACGATTACAATGACGATTTTAAAAGGCCCTTGACGAAGACACGAAACCATGTCAACTTCGAAAAAGTGAGTACACAAAACCCGATTAGTACGCGAAATAGGCTAATTGAATGTATTGCATAAAATATATGTAACTATTATACAGCCCAGCTGAGACTTATGGCCCCCTTATGAAAAGTATTATAGGGTAATGATTCAAAGGGTACAAAAGAACTTACTTAACCTTGTATAAGAAGGTTCTTACCTTACCTACGAATTTCTTGATGGGGATTTTAGGAACACTGGAACTTCTTAAGGATTTAGCTTCCATCTAAGTTAATTTAAGCATAATGAATAACGAAACGGAAAGCGTATACTTGCTGGGAGAGATTGTGAGACTTTACGTTGCGGACATTACCGCGTTTTTTATGTGTATTCGACTCCCCCATTCCCTGCTTACTACAACTGAATAGTTTTCTCGACTCTTCGTCGGAGAGTGACTTATTTGTTAAGCGTGTGGTATATTATCATTTAAAAACGTACATGGAAAAGATTAATAGATAGCAAAAGGTTCTGTTAATTTTATAAAAATGACGATTACGATATTAGTTCTAACGTACTAAGGACTAACGGTAAATAAGCCAAAACCACATTTCATCGATTGGCTGGCTTCCAAGCGTTGGGTGTCGACGTATGTGACGCCATTGAGTGCCCATTATCGGATACCTTCCGGACACATGTCTGAAACTATTGTAGCCACATTGTAGATCACCTAACGGCTTGGGAAATGGCGGAATGTGTTCGGACTTAATGTTTGTTGAATTGGATTTTATTGATGTGCCTTGCGTCATCTAGTTGGGTTAGGCTAAGTGGGAATTAAAAGGATGTTTGAACGTGTTGGTTCTATTTATTTCCAGATAATTATTATCTATACAGTTTTGACTAATGCGATCAAAGCACACCTGGGCTACTTTACCGATGTAGCCGGGGAGTATTTCGCGAGACGCGTAACACACCATTCGTAAACTAGTTTATTGGAATTAATATAATGTATCTTGTTTTTTGGAAAATTTGAGAAATAGAAAAAGTCCCTGGATACAATGGTAGGGGTAGAGTTTTATTAATAAAAAAAAACTTATAACTGAATAACAAATTGCACCCTATAGTAGTAAAAAAAAATTGCCATCTCCTAAGACATTATAAGGAATAATGTAAAATCTATAGTTTCAATATTTGTAAATATGTGAGCACCATGTATCTACATAATAATATGGTTATCTGGCTATTTTATTTTATCATAGTAGTTTTTTTGTTCTAAGTACGTGGTCTTCACATATAATTATCAATTCAATGTATACAAAATATTGCAAAACCTATTTTAAAAGAGTAAGTATGGAATTTCTGACCGATTCTTCTCCATATGAACATTGATATACAAAAAACCCAAGATGCACACTCAACGTCTAGAAAACGTCCTCAAAAAATGAGCGCAACATTCTAAATTGTGCGCTCATGTCAAATAGTCTCGCGTCTTATAAGTAGAGTCGATGTTATTTATTTGTGTTTTTTTTATAAATAAATTTATGTACTTTTGAACTTTTTTGTGTATAGTTTTTAACAAATATATTATTTACTAACAAATTATTTGTTATTTAAAGAAAAACTTTTTAACCGGATTAAAGTTATGTATTATTATAAATTTACAACTATTTAACTTCCAACACCTTTTGTCTTCAATCACCGTGACCACGCACGCTGTAAAGCACCCGAAAAGTCGGATAAATTTAAAATTATGTTAAATAGTTGTAAATAAAAAAGTCATGTTCGATTCCACTCAATACCTTGTCCTACCGATCACGGTCGGTCGTAAAATTTTATTGCTTTAAGTACGTATACACTGCGTTGTAATAACAACTTTAAGCAATTCGCGTAAGGTTGATTTTGCAATAATATATGCTTGTAACATATACTGTTATAGACATACTGTTATAGAAAGGGACAGAAATAGTGTTTCGGGACACTTTCGAGCGTTACTTTTATTCGAGACTGTGCATCTTGGGTTTTTTGTATATCAATGCATATGAAACAAACTTTTACTTTTATTAATTTTAATCTTAGAGTAATTTTTATAAATATTTTCAACTTGTAAGTTAGACTTACCTTTTTTTAGTTTGAGCATTTTTCTCGGATATTGTTAAGTAGATTGTATGACGTAAGTTAGATACATTATTGTGAAAGAAAGAATGCAGAGCGAAAGTGAAAAGCAGAACAGTTAGATGTGCTTATCTTAATATATATAAATTACGTGTCACGTAGTTTGTCGCTATGGACTCCTAAACTACCGAACCGATATCAATCAAATTTGCACACCGTGTGCAGTTTGATCTAACTTAAAAGATAGGATAGCTTACATCTCAATTCATACCCGCAATATTATTTTATTGCAAAATATTTGTTTATTATTTAATAGTCACAATTCTAATAGATAGCACTGTGCTGAAAGTACCAACGTTTCACATAAGCTACAATTTAATAGCATAACCACCAAAAAAGCATGGTGGTCCCCATGACTGGTGCTATCCTACCGTTTCCCTTGAATAGTTTGCTACTATGTAATATAACAAAAACCTTAGCCACAGCAACGCTTGGCCGGTCTGCTAGTAGCTATATATATGTTAGCTAAAAAATGGTAAACATTACTATAAACCTTTTGTATTATTCGTGCCAAACTACTTTCCTTTTTTTCTTTAATGACATGAATATCAGTTTTTCTTTGACTCGATAATATATAATAATTAATACATTTTATTTACTTCGATACAGTGAACTAAAAATAAAAAAACTTGGCATGAAATCTATCAAGACGAAATCTAGCCTGATCAGTGAATCATCAATCGTGCCGAAGCATTCTTTTGTGGGATGTAAAATGAAAAAAAGATTTTCAAGCGGCGATAATAATAAATTATTCTAACGATATGGATGGAGTCCAAATGTGCTGGATTTTGTATCGATTGTTTTGGTTTGCATTTCTTTTCGAAGATTACTTTACATGTTTGAGACACTTCAAAGGAAACTCTGATATATTATGTAGATCGGCGGGAGAATTCCTATTCAGTTTGTTCAGCGATTTTGGTTTTGAATACAAAAAATAAACTCGGGACTCTTCCACAGTAACCCAATAATTGAGTTTTTCCATACTTTACAACTTTTTTGACATTTGAAAGCTTCTTTATATCTTTTTAATTGCGTAGTAAATTAATTGTAAGAAATACTTCGCTGCTGTGACTCGCTGGCACAATACGCATTGGGTTCGGGTCCAAGCAAAATAATAATTGTTGCGGGATCACAAGACCTTACCTTCTACCTTCTTCTTCAAAATATTGAAATGGTAATTGAAGTAGACGCATAAATGTTTGACACTGACTTCGCCCACTATTGAATAGCTTCATATAATCCAGACAGAAAACATGTTTGACTTCAAGTGCTTCTAAGTGAAAGTATTAAAGAATGTTTGTGCGTGTTGTTCCAACGACTATGTAAATGCATATTTCACCATGTCTTGCTGATAGAATACAAATCTTTGTTTTTAATTTATTTTATTATTATTAATTAATTAAGATATCATGTGGAACATGGTGTAATGGTTGCAGCTCCTTACAAACATTGTGTAAAACAAAAAAGTTTGCGATTAGAAAGAGTGACGGAGAGTTTATTGCCAGTTCTTCTCTACCGCTCTACGCCCTTGATTTGGGAACTGGCAGTAAATGTAAAATTAGAAGCATATGTACCTATTGCTTTTTTGATGTTCATAAGTGTACATTGTGTTACCTATATGAATAAATGATTTTGATTTGATTTGTTTTCATTTGCCAGTGTATAACGTCTCGAATGTGAGCCCACTAAGCCACGGAACTTCCTAACTATTCATTCATGACTATTTTTTTTTTTTTTTTTTTCAAGAATATTCTAAAGCTTAGTCAAAAATAGGTATGTTTTTGTTATCGAATTATCCATAAACAAAGATAAGCAAACCGTTTGTTTGGACAACAAACTTGTTGAGGATTACTGGCACTAAGCTATCCTAATACCCTTCAATTTGACGTTCGAGATCAATGGCGGATAAACATCACCCCTAAGTGTTTATTGAGTACTAGGTTCAGCTCTCAGTTAACGACATATTGAATTAAGCTAACGAATCCAAATCAATATATGGATATTTTAGTTGTGAAATAGGCTGCCCGACTCCAACGATTGGCTACCTCTCTATCATCTTTTAAAACTCTTCTGTATAAACATTAGGTTTAAAGACTTTATTTCTCAAAAAGACAAAAAATGTCACTTACATGAGAATAATACTCCGGATCCGGATCAATCGTGACTAATGTAATTCTTGTATTTCCTTTTCTTTTGCACTGCAACACTATTCGCTGTTCATGAATCTGTAAGATTAGCTTTTAAGTTTTTAGTTTGATATTAATATTTTTTTTGTATTACTTTAGATTTTCTAAATTCTAGGTTCTAAGGTTCTATATTTTTTTCTATATAACATTTGGTTCTGCACTTCTTGCATTCATCATGTTTCTTTGTTTTAGTTTTTCTCTTACTATGGTTTCCTGGAAGAGATCGCTTATCATTCATATTGCATGCCGCCCGTTGCATTCCTTATAATTTTTATGTATTGTGTTATTTGTGTTTCTTTTATTGTTATTGCAAAGAAATGTGAATAAATAAATAAAAATATATAAATACGATTTGTTGTAACACGTAATTATTTATATTAAGAGTGGTCTTAACTTGCCCATATCAAATTTCTATGAGTAAATTTAACATTAATTGTACAGGGAAAAGATAGTGGAGAGTGCCTTAGACTCCCTAACTGAAGTTGTGTATCAGGCACGGAAGAATGACCTATTTATCTACTAAGAACAACAAATTTGATCACAAAACAGATCCCTAAATCTCTTGGACCAAGAGTTGTAGCGCCACTGAAGTAATTTATATTTATGTTTTTTTTAGGTTGTAATATGGCAATGTTATAAGGTTCAATTCATAAAATATTATTATACATTTTTAATATTTAAACGTCAAACAGTTAATACTTTTCAATTGGACTAATATTCAATATTTAATTTAACATTAAGAATTTTATTTCTACGTAATTCTCTTTATTTTATTTCATTTCAAACTTTCTGACTTTCCCCAACATTAACAGACCCCTCTTTAGCGTCTTGAAGAATGGAGGAGTCATATCCCCTAATTTTATTGAATAATGACGGTGCGTCACGCAAGATTACCACGCTAAAAATATAAATTGGACAAGGAATCGCTAACGAAAAAGAACACCGATTTGGGGAAACTTTTAAAACAGTCTTTTTGAATCGTTCTAAAATTAAACAATGTAAATATTAAAAAAACTTAAATGTTATTTATTTTGTCATTTAAATGGGTTGCATGAAATAAAACACATGTTTTTAGATTATTTATTAAAAAATTATAAAAATTACATTGACGGTTTAGTGCATAATATGCATAATGTAAGTGTTATAAGCGATAATCTAGTAAAATTTGGTGCGAGTTTAGTACGTATTTTTACATATTCAGTCAAAAACGTTTACGTCGACATCATTTAGAACAACCGATATATTGACCAAAATCAAAGGTCCCGGCTGAATTCTATTGTATTATGTACTTAAAAACAACGTCATCGGTTACGACTATCGGTTTTACAACCAAATATAAGTAGTCCCTTTAATGTCGTTATAATAGATTTTGACTGTAATTATCACTTCTTTAGTAATATGGCAACGTTTTTAGCATACTAAGAAACTATTAAGATTTGTCAATACTAATACTGAAGCTTTATTAACAAGTATTTTACATAGAAACCACCAAAATTACATTTAAACATTGACAATTATACAGTAATCTTATAAACTAAAGTTGAAATTTTACATACCATTAAATGGAAAATGAAAGGCACACAATCATCATTTCAATCTAGCTGTCACTGTTAAAAATTCAAATATTCTTTCTAGTTTTCCCCTTAAATTTTCATGATATATTTTAAGGTAACAAGCAAACGTACTTTTTAAAGGCTCTCGCGAGCCATATTATAGTAAGTGTCTATTAGCCGTGGTCACTTAACAACAGCTCCATAATCAGATCAGCAAGCAAACGCTAGCGCAATATATTTATATGTAAAAAACTTAGGCGAAAAATTACAATACACAATTTGGCATAAATAGCCTCAGATTTTTCAATATGCTTCCTGCAGTTCATGCTTATACTACTGGAGAACCTCATTCTTAAAAAAATTACCTCTATTAATTTTTAGTTGAAACTTGATATTTATTAAATATATACATTGACTGTTAATAAGCGTATTTTTAAAATTTACATTTTGGTCTTTTTTATCTACCTAGATCACTAGATTTGTAAGATAAAAATATATACAGCTTTTTAGATATAAATAATTTTATGTTTATACAGATTAAAATATAATCTCAGCGGGTATCTTTCCCAGATTAATAAAGGAATTAATTAATTAATTTAAAACTATTTATAGTCGAGTATGGCGCCTGAAGGTAATTATGTGGCAAAAAACAATATCGAACTATAATACCGTTCAAATGTCTCAGATCGCATTATTATTATTGATACTTCTACTTAGAGCATTTTCTATTAAAACATTATAATAAAAGTAATTTCCATTACAGTATGTTAAGTACATTTGTATGAGATATATTTACCCCTAAAACCCTGCTTACCCCATTGCTTATTTCAACATCTATTACAATATTGAGTTTGTGTCACGTAATTTCGAAATAAGCAATGCGAATTTGGTTTTAATTTTAGCACCCTAATTATTAATTGAATCCAATACATGATTTTTAGATCTCTTCGATAGGTTTTACAAGTTATTTATACACATTTTTTCGAAGAGCTCCAGATATAATTAAGATATATAAACAGTGTTATTTTAATCGAGATGTTCATAGTCACCTAGTTCACAATATCTCTTACAATAGGAGTTACTCGTTTTGAAGATTTTTAGTATTTAAGACGAAAATATTATTCCAACAAAAACCGCTACGCACAACGGACTTATTGTCTAAGTGCGAGCGTGTGTGACTTATTGTCTAAGTGTGCGAACTGAGTCCACAAACCAAAACCAATGTTCCAACTAAATTACACCAATACCAGTTCTTACTCGAATATGCCCCAAAAGCCTCAAAGGCAATTGTAACTAGCATTACCTCCAATACCATATTTTAATCTGTCATAACTCATAATCTTAAATACAGTTAAATTTATCCACAATGCTCGGAGGTGCCGCCTCCAAGATACCGTCAGCCATAATGGAACTCTGTGTTCGTGTATCCACTTAAACTTTTGGGGCTCATCATTACTTCTGGGTCACTTTCAAACCTCAACGGTTCGAGGGGAGGTATATAATCTACGCCATACATACTTGCTCCAGCGGTTGGATACACTGTGGATAGCGGTTTCATAGGTCTCAATGTCCTCGTAGTTTCTCGATACAGCATATCGGGATGACCTGGATCATAGAAGTTTCCAGAAATGTGGCTCACGTCATTATCTATATCAGATGTTGCATCACAAAAGATGTTTGGCGCCTCAGTTGTAAACATATTACCGTTTTTTGCATTCCGTTTCCGTTTACGGTTAATATAGAATCGGACGATTACGAGACATAGGGTAAGAATTAGAAAAATTGATATCGCTACGCCAACATAGAAGTATAGGTTTTCGTTGGCTTTCGAACGACCTGAAAGGATGATTAAGTGTTAAAAAAACAAATGTCTAATCAATAATCAATATACTTAAACGACAAAACTCAGTTTTGTATCGCGCAGCCCGGACATACAACAACCAATATTTAAGCCTTGACTTGTTTAAGCTATCGCGGAATATGGTTAAAAGGAATATAGCGCAAAATCACCTGCATCATGAACATACCCCACATATACACCTTCACGTATATACCCTTACTTTTATACAATCACAAGGATAGCCAAATTAGGTATTATTTAGTTAGATGTATTGAATAATTTTAATTGTTTTTTCCCTTTTGTAAATGTTAGAACCTTTTTGAAAATATTATGTATTCCATCTTTGGCTAAATTTTTAGTGTAATTGTTTGTTTTTATAGATATTTTTGTTAGCTGTGAGATTACGAAATAAATAAATAAATATCTGACTTAATTCGTCTGATTTTATATTTATAAAGAATCGCCAATGCATGTGCATTTTACTATCACAGACACGAGTAAACTTTTCCTTAAGTTATAATCATTCTGACAGATATTTATAAAAAGCGTTTATATCATATTCATTCAAAACTAAACACATACCATCACCATAAAATTTTCTAATAATTAATTAAAATTCGGCTGTTTTTTATATATCTTTTTGTATATATAATATGTATTCCATCTTTGGCTATTTCTTAAGTTGTTTAATTGTTTTTGTTGTATATATACCTTATGTTCCTGTATTATTATAAAGTAAATAAACTAATTCCATTATAATAGTATAAATTATTAAAACATTGAGCATTTGTTGATCATTAATGTTAGATAGAAAACCGCGCTTTAATACAAAAGTCCCCTTACGTTCAGATCTCGTATATCATGAACGCATTAGCGCTCAGCGGTTAACCGCTTTCACCTGCAATTATTATCACCCACCACTCTAAATATCGACAATTTGGGCCGATATTTAGCAATAATTGAACCCCTAATCGTGTGATCGTAATTGAGCGAAGTTTAATAGCTGCTATGTCAAGTTGACTATCATCTGGGGATCCGCCATTTTGAATGTGTACTTGTATTAGCATTATTTTTACTAACATTGAAATAATAATAGTCTTGAAATTACACTAGAAGTAATATTTTAAAGGCGTGAAGAAAGTACACCGCATTTTACCTTATCCTCATTTGCACTGCCATTGTATGTAAATTGTGATATTACGTATATTTAAACGTATTTAATCTAAATATGGATTGTCAACTTTTGAATGGTACATTCTTAACCTCATTACAACGAATTTATTTTTCTTACTATGAAGGCTATTAACACTTGTTCAAACACTTATCACAGGTAAAGGTAAACCTCTTGACAAAACGTATACATGATGTCATTTAAAAACCAAATTCAAAGTAAATGATCAAAAATTATAGGCCATTAGTGACATTTAAATAACTTATGTTAATATCAGAATTGATTTAAGGAAGCCCAGGTTAGTGAAACATATTTTTAACATTCGAATTTGAACTTATTTTAAACTATAGTTACACTTCAACTTTTAATGATACGCTCTGAGCTAAAGGTTTTCTTAACACTAAGACAGTAATACTTATTTGTCACATTTATTAATCAGTAATTGATCAGTAATAAATCAGTATAGATTTAAGTTCTCCGTACCTGTTCTATTTACAGAACCGGCGGTGGCTTCCGATACCTTTTCCTTTTCTAACAAGAGATGAATGTCATCTGATGGAGGTTGCAGCGCCGAATCAGCGATTGGTGTTGCAACATTCCCGTCCCAATGCTCACCGGTATCTACAAATTTTTTTTATTTAAAATTCCTTTATATATAGAAAAGAATTTGTGACATTAATTAACATAACTGAATAGTGACTACAAAACACGACGTCACCCTGAATCGCACTATCAAATTTATTCTTAGTAAGGATATATTTATTATATACGTGTCCTCGACTTCAATAGCTACATTGAGGCTTTTCAGCCAGCCAGGCCTTGGTTCGAGTGGTCGAGGTTCCTCCTGTAATTTTCGTAAAAAGAGGTTTTATTAAACTAGTTTTCATAGAACATCCACCTTGATGGCTGGAAGTCTTCCACAGTCTGTTTCACAAGGCCTTTTCTTTTGCGAACTAGCGAACTGTGGAATCGACTCCCGGTGGGGGGTCTTCTCTGAGAGACACGACCTCCAACTATTCAAGGTGTGTACTCCTCCCTCAAAGGCCGCCAACGCACCCAGTAAATGACTGACCATGGGCTGCGATGACTGTCCCGTAGGCTCACCCCACTATTATATAAAAAAAAATGTGCGTGTACTAGGTGTACCCAGGTAAGAAGTGAAACTTCTTTATGATCTTATTTTTCGAAAAATGATCTACTATAATATACAACTTTACAGAAATTCGTTAAATTAGATAAAGTTTAACAAAAGGCTTTTATTATCATAGACATGAATACAAATATTTCATTTTACCTTATTACTACGAAGATTATTATAGAATTTCATTAATTGTTATATAATTATTACTATCATTGAAAAACGTGACGATTTGCTACAAAATTTCTCCCATACGTCGATAAAGAAGTTTCACTTCAAAAAGATGGCGCATAACGGAAAAATGTGACGCGTAACGAAAAAATGTTACACTAAATTTTTTTCCAACCCCTATAAAGAAGTTTCACTTCAAAAATCAACGGTTTGGCCGCATTTGATATTCGCTTTTTTTATTACACACCTGAATCATCAAATAGCCCCTCATCTTTATTCTTGACCGGTGTGTGTATGACTTCATCCCTGTCCGCCGGAATCTCGTATCTTTCTATTAATACACCTAAGGGCACTGTAAACAAAAGTCGTGAATTAGGACCATAACGCCGAGGTATTTGAAAATGAAATGAAAATATTTATTGCCTTTTAATGTTAGTACGAACTGGGTGGCTCCATTTAATCAAATTGTTGTTTATATTAGAAGCAAACTAGTCTTTCTTACAATGAAATTTGGTTTGAATTAAAACGCGAATTAAAAATAACACGGGTCAACATAAAATTTCACTTTGAAGCATAAATTTTCTATATTTTAAGTAGAAAATATGAAAAAAAAAATGCTTTTGTACTAAAAGTCTGTGCTTTTAATTTTTAATTGAAGATGGAACCATTTAAATCTTTAAAATTTACAAAAACGGAAATTATTAAAAAGGGCAAACTTTTACGTCTCTTCTATACTCAAAGTATTTTGTATCAATAAACTCCAAATATAGTCAAAAAATTGTATTATTATTCTTATTAGCTACCCCCACGAGCTTTGTTTCACCATAATAGGCTTTTTACTTAGCCTACCTTTTTAGTAGCTACATACCAACATATGGAACATTTTGCAATAGAGACTTGGCTTTTCCGAATTACCTAAGTACTAAATAAACTATATTTTTAAAATTTCTCTCCATAAAAGCCTTCCACAGAGTTCAAATGTTTAACAAAATACTCGAATTGGTCCAGCCGTCTTCGAGTGTTGCGCTTAGCAACATTTTTAGCGATTAATTTTTACTTATTAATATACATAAGTTACGTCTCACGTTGTTTGTCCGCTATGGACACACGGTGTGCAATTGTGCAAATGTAGGAATAGTTTGCTACTATGTAATATAACAAAAACCTTAGCCACAGAAACGCTTCGCCTGTCTGCTAGTATAAATATGTAACAATATAGTAAGTTATTATATATCTATAAATAGTAAGTTAATGTCCCCTTGTCCTGAATTTAAAGACTCCAATATGTTAAAAATATTAACCATGAAAATCCTCAAAAAAAACATACCACACGCATATGCGATTTTAAGGTACGGCCTCGAAGTTGGGTTGCAGGGGGACCCAAACGTTTTGCGATTTGCCACCACGAGGCATCGCCTTTTTCCGTGACATATCTGCATAACGGTCTCCAATGCGTAGGGGGCCGTGCAACCTGTCAATATACAATATGGTTAATACTCTTTTAGTTAATAAGGCGATTTAGCCAGTGTTTTAAAAATTATTAAAATGCTGTATTGTCTGTGATCGGTCCATGGAAACAGTAAAAGTATATTTTAAGTAGTGTGCGTGTTGTTCCTACGTGAATGTGAGTGCGTGCTCCTATTTCATCATGCCTCCTGCTGATAGAGGACAAATCTTTGGTTTTAATTTATTTTATTATTATTTATTACTTAATATGTCATGTGGAACATGGTGTAATGGTTGCAGCTCCTTACAAACGTTGGGTAAAACAAAAGAGTGGTGGAGGGTTTATTGTCAGTTCTTCTCTTTCGTTCTACGCCCTTGATTTGAGAACTGGCAGTAAATTTAAAATTAGAAGCATTTAATATATTTAATTTTTTTTACGTTCATAAGTGTACATTGCGTTACCTATATATGAATAAATAATTTTTGACTTTATGATATATATTGGCCCGGTACGATTTCGAGCAAAAATTTGTATTTTTATTATTTGTCGAAAAGTTATATATAGCTAGTACATAAAGCGACGCACAGTAAACTAAGTGAAAATTCATTTTTAAATATTTTAAACTTTAGTATATTTCCATTTTTAAAACGTCAAGTATCTAAACACTTTTAAACGTGACGGAAAGTGTTGTGAACTAAAAATACCGAAATGTATAAAAACTTCAATCAAACATTTTACTAATTATTTAAGTAGGAATATATCGAGTTACAATACGTGTTTATTCATATATTACAGCCATAATAACGTGCGAATTTGTGAGTAATAACATACCATGAATAAACACTAGGACCTAAAATTTTTCTTAGACAATATTTTTCAATTTTGTTCCCATAGAAGAGATGTAGGTATGGGTCGTGGGGTTCAACTGCACATGCGCTTGGTAGTTAGTACCGGTGACCAAGGAGCTAGTGCTAAACTCGCTCAACGAATAGTTACTAATCTAAAAACAATTGACTGCCGGAAATAGAAGTGGTTGGGCCAAACGCTCCGAAGAAGTCCTTGCCATATTGCATAAGTTCTCGACTGGAATCCCCAAGGCAAAAGAAACGTGGCCACTCTATTTGGACCAACCCTATAACAAAACTTGCCAATATTAACTATACTTACTTTCATCGTCCACTCCCTGGGCTTGTGGGCAGGTCATAGAGTGAGCCTCAATTGCCATTCTTCCATAGTGAGCTTCGTAGATGGCCAGCCGAGAGTAGCGGCTGCAACTTAACTTTATTATATCGTCCTCGCATGCCGTTCGACTCCGGAATTCATCTGTTGAAAATTAAACATTTATTTTAATAAGTTCCAAAATTCTATACGAAAAAAGTGCGTGCGTACAATGTAAACGAGTGAAACTTCTTTGGAAAACTAATTTTTAAGTCTTGTTCATATCTATACAATTCTAAAGATTTCCGAGACTTAGAGGGAGGAAGGAGATAATAATATGATAGGAATTGAATGAATTTAATAGTAATTGAAATTATATCTTCGATAATAAAAACACGTGGCGTTTTAATTTTCAATTCGTCATTTTAGATTTAAAATACTAATATTTCATAAATATAATATAATAAACAATAGAGAATTGGAAATTTAAATTTTAAAAATAGAATTTCAATAAGTTAAATCGTTCTCACTTTTCTTCTACACTTCGACAAAAACGCTGCACATCTTTGAAGTTTTCTAAAGAAGTTTTACTTCAAAAATATTGAAACAAATTTTACATTCACTCACATAAATAATATAAGAACATAAAAATCATAAAGAAATTGCATTATTTATAACCAGAGATCAGAGCCCGATGTTAATATTGAGTTCCAGGGTTCCCCAAGGTTGTGACATCATCGAGAGACAATACCTCAAGTACGGTGCAGTTGTTTTAACAGAGTTAAATAATAAACATAAGACTATATCTTTACTAGCGAACTCCGTTTCGCCACCAGATGGTTTCGTTTTATGTAACATTTCGTTTGGTGATCCCGCTTTTCTGTTGAAGTTTTTCCTGAAATTTCCAATTTTAAAACAAAAAAAATGCCCGAGACCTTTCCAACAAATGCAAAACCGTGGAAATCGGTTCGTGCGTTCTGGAGTTATAGCGTCAGGAAGGAAAACCCGACTTATTTTTATATAGTAGATAATCGGTTTCAGGCATGTGTTCCATTCGCTACCGAGTTTCGTCCACATCACATCACAATTTGAGAGAATAAGATACAGCACCTTAGCTATTGTAATTCGACTGATTTAAATACAAGCCTCCACAAACTATAGACATACTGTAGACAGTACGTTTTTACGTTACAATACGTTTTTTTCATAGCGGTTAGTCTCAATGTTAGTCAACATTGAATGTAAACATTGCTTATACAATAGTAATATATCACCGTCAAAGAGTGACGGGGAATTATGATCCTAATGAACTCTATATGGCAATGCTTTCATTCAGTAATTAATGGTTAGGCGATATTGCGGCTATTTTCCTGTTTTCATTGAGATTGCCTTTGATATACATAGTTATAATTGACGATATGTGTTTATTGAATTTCTATTGCTTACTAGCTGGTCTGGCGAACATCGTACCGCCTAACAGTCGATTCTTTATTTATTTAAATACTTATTCTGCTATTCGGGACACCGATCTAGCTAAGATAAAAAAAGGGAGTTGATAAGACAACAAATACATTATGTCAAAAAATAAAAATTTACCTTCCTTGAACCCCTCCACTAACACTTGAACTTTATGCTATGGTATTAAAGTTCAAATTGACTTTTAAGTATTATTACGAATATTTTGTATGGGAATATAGAAAAGTGTTGGTTTTAGACTTTTTCACTCAATTTTTTTAAATTTTTCTCCGTAAGACCCATCCTCGTACTTCAAGGTATATTATAAAAAAAAATCAGACAAATCGGTCAAGCCGTTTTCATGTTATGTCGTGACAACGGAAAACGGGTTTCATTTTTATATATATAGATGTAAATCTAACGCCCGGATATTCAACATACTTGTATCAGGCAACTGCTATGATTCGTACATATTTCTATAGCGCTACTGTACTTACTACTCCTCGTAGTCATTACGACTGGTATTACCAACTCTTATCAGTAATTATTTCTGGTTTGAAGATTACAGAGGAACAGTTACTGTAGAATATTTTTCATTATATAAAACAGGGGGCAGACGGGCTGGCTCACCTCAGTGATACCGCCGCCCATGGTCACTGTCATTGCCAGAGGGCTCGCGAGTGCGTTGCCAGCCTTTTAAGAATTGGTACGCTTTTGAATGGGTTTGGACATACTTCAGTAGGCAGCTGGTTTCATATACAGGGTGGCCAAAAAGTCGTGGATCAAACGAAAATAGGGGATAGATGAGGTCATCAGCGGCAAAAAATTGTTCTACGGGAGGTCTCTAAGGTCAACCCCTGCAGAGTTATAATTTATTTTGGTTTTATATGAAAATTGACTTTTTTTTACTAATTCTTCTTAAAATTCGAATATATCTACATCCTGTATCTTTCTCATAATATCCACTAGATTGGTACTGATGAGTTCTTGCGTTCGACATACTATTTATAGTTGTTTATTGAGTGTATTCAAGATAATATTAAGTGATACGATATAACATTTTTTCAAATCATAAATTTTTCTTTACTTTGAACCCCACTGTGAAAAAAAATTACTCCACCGAAAAGTGTCCCTGTACTACAAGTTTTGGCGCATTTAATAGGGATTCTGAAAAGGTATTACACGTGGCCATAAATCGCTATGATATCTTTCTAGGAAGAATTACAAACAACGATTGTGAAATAATAATTGTATTATAACAATTATTTCTCAAAGGTTGTTTGTATGAAACAAAATATTTTACAATAAAATATGCTCAAAATGCCTGACTCTGACCAAAATACTTAATCTGCACCGTCTAATCAAATTCCTACGTAACCCTCCAGCCATCTGTCCAATTTTTTGAATCTAGTCCGATTCACACAGTACTGGTCCCATGTAGGTAAATAATGTATCATAAGTCCGAATCGTTGTTGTTTTTTCGTCCTAGAAAGATATTAGAGCGACTCATGGCCATGTGTAATACCTTTTCAGAATCCCTATGAAATGCGCCAAAACTTGTAACACAGGGTCACTTTTCGGTAGAGTAATTTTTTTTCACAGTGGGGTCCGAAGTAAACCAAAAGTTTTGATTTGAAAAAAAATTATATCGTATAACTTAATATTATCTTCAATACACTCAATAAACAACTATAAATAGTATGTGTTAAGCAAGAACTCATCAGCACCAATCTAGTGGATATTATGAAAAGGATACAGGATGTAGATTTTATCGAATTTTAATAAGAATTAGTAAAAAAAAGTCAATTTTCTTATAAAACGCAAAATAAATCATAACTCTGCAGGGGTTGACCTTAGAGACCTCCCGTAGAACAATTTTTTGCCGCATATGACCTCATCTATCCCCTATTTGCGTTTGATCCACGACTTTTTGGCCACCCTGTAGTGGTGGTGCGCGGCAAAAGCTGTCATAAAAACGCTCAGTGGTGGAACGACGGACGTCGAGGTAATACGCGTGTAATTTCGTGTTCTGCCTCGACGTCCGATTATGAAACTCATCTGCACGTATTATGATATTAATCCGAACAACTCCTCTATGGTAAATGATTCACGTACACGCCATTCTAGAGCTCAGTTTCTGCAAGTATTTTATCAAACATCAAATGATGAATGTAATGATTTAAATTATTTTTACTTACTGCAAGAAGACACCGGCCTGCTTTAGACTCCAAAGGCAGTGTTACGCAGATACACTTATCACCTCTTGGATTTAAATTTGGCCTATGTTCATTGCACCGACGCATTCAGACAAAAACAGACTTACCAACTACCCTCAAGTACACATAAATAATATCATTGCATACTATTTCCTACCCGACGTATGAAATTAAATAACTTCAATCCGTCATCGACCTTATCACTCGTAATCAATGTATATTAATTATAGCCGCTATTCGAAATACAAAACATGTCAAACGCCAATCAGCGTGGAAACCCGCTCCAACTAATTCATAACTGTTCAATATTAATTAATCAATTAATTAGATTGCATAATTGGCCATATTCTATGAAAACACGTCTCAACCCTATCCATTAGAAATCCAAAACCACAAAATAAAAGCTTCGAGTATTCTTTGTTCAATTTTACTTTGAGGGAGCCTTAATGGATTCGTTACTTTGTGTGTAAACTAGCGTTTAATAACATCCAATCCATTGTCTATTGGTTAGTATCTAAATAGAAATGCAATATTACTTCAAGTAGAATTAAGATTAGCTCTGAAGCTTCCAGGAATATTATAAGAGTGGAGAGTTTTATAGTGTGTATGTCAAATACAGAAATAAAGAAGGAAATAGTGACTGCTTCATCAAGCCAAAAGTCAAAGAATAGAAACATGAAGTATTACAATGCATGATATGACAGATCGGTGACAAAAGTTTATTTAAAATGAAGTATATGATATACATACATATGTTAATTAGCACATTACTGAGCTGATACTAAAATTAATAATACAACAATGTGACCCTGCTACCAGAACTAATGTAATCGTCAAACGTCCATGCAGATCGAAGTAGTTTAAAAATTCTCACCTCGATTACTACACAATATTAACAAATAGACAAAGACAAAGTAACATCATTCACTTTAAAATCGCGCGTTTTTAACGCTAGTCTAGCCAACAACAAATAAACGGCGCACCTATGGCCACTCCCGGGCGTGTCCAGCCGGTGACCTCTCCCCGGAATTTAATAACATCACATAAATCACTACACTGGCTGTGCCCTCGTAAAACTATTGCCACGATTACCAACCCCTAGTATTTGAGGAAGCTCGCATGATTTGGAAATGCATATTGCTAGGAACCAATATGTTAGTTAAATTTATTGATTATACAATAAGAAATATAGACTACGGCAGAAGGCAAAATACGGAGACGCTTTCATTTACACTAACAAACTTCCTCGATCTTTCACAAATAATTGAGTGATTTCTATAAAATAACAGTCGAGGTAGCCCTTTATCTTAATCTTAAATTTTTGATGATTTTGGTTTGATTTTCAAAAAAATATTTGTTAAAGAAACATAAATTATACCTATCATATTTTTCCTTTTTAGGGAGAAATTACTAGGCAATAGTAAACGATACAGAGTAAGTAAAACATATAATGAAATCTTAAATTCTAATTCCAGATAATTTTATTAGATTTTTACAGATCTACGCTGTTTTAACTATGGTCAATAACGTTTTATGAAATGTCTAGTAGCGTAGTTGTAGCGAAGTTTTGGGTAAAACGTCAGCTTTACTAGCCGTCGCCACGCTTGTGGAGCATCGGTATATACTTTGAGCTCTCTTTTTGTGTATCTATAATATAAACTATCGTACATCTCTGTCTCTTTTATATATAGCGTTAATATAGAGGATCAAGTATGTCCTTAATAAGATTAAACCCGTTAAAGTCAAAAAGGTAATCAAATATATATATAAGTATAACCAAACTTCTATCCCCAAATGATAGTAGTAAATACTTAGTTCATGCAAACTTTTTGATCCAGGTATAAATGTGATTTCGTAGTACTGTTTGTTACTATAATAACAATGTTTATTCCATAAAATATTAAGTTGTAGTTTGTTGATGTACTTCTTTTGGCGCGTTAGGGAAATATGATGAGAGTAAATTTAAACGATGCGCGCGCACACCGTCACAAAAAAACCCGACACCCTGAAGTTAGCTATTGTCAACATTTTAGTTTTATCCATTGACATATAATTACATATTTAAATACCCAAGACCTAAGCACAACACCAAATGCTCATCACATCGATGTTCGTCTCAGCCGGGGATCGAACTCGGGACCTATGGATCGCAGTCAGGGGTCGCCACTAAACCAATGAGTCGTCGAATTACTTATTAGCCATAATAATTGTATAGGTTAGATTGTAATTCATGTAAAGTCAAATTATTTATCAATGTAATCCATTTTCGCTTTGATTATTGTCTAAATGTTTTTTTTATATAATATGTATGTGTATAGCTGTATATTCTTTGTTTTTATTTTATGTTATTATTATTAATTACTTAAAATGTACATGGGAGGTGGTGTAATGGTTGCGGCTCCTTACAAACATTTTGTAAAACAAAAAAATGCCGATTAAAAAGAGTGGCGGAGAGTTTATTGCCAGTTCTTCTCTCCCGTTCTACGCCCTTGATTTGAGAACTGGCACTAAATGTATTAGAAGCATTAATATGTATTTCTTTACTGACAAGTCATAAGTGGACATTATGTTACCTATGTGATTAAATGTTTTTTTTTTTGTAATATTACTTATAAATAAATACTTTTAGTTCACGTTTTATAATATCGCATGTCTTAAGAAATAGTAGTTTCAAAACGTCGTAACTACATATTGCCCTCTATGAAATAATAAGTCCTTAAGACCCACATGAATAAATAAACGAACGATAAATCAGGATCGCCTGCGGGCTTCAGCAGAATCTTACGTGAACTAAAAAGAAAGAGCCAATAACTTTCCCATAATGGCTGTGACGACTAGACCCCTACTGAATGAAAGAATAATATCGGCTCAGTTATTCAATGTTTTATTTGCAATGTTATCAAATGAAGTATGGTACTGAGAAACTAGGTGTTCTTATTACTATTCCATGCTTTTATTTCTTGTGTAAAATTACTGCTTACGACATTCCAAACTTAAGGTATTTATAATTCGTCTCTGCATAATAACATCTAAGATAGCCTTAACATTCGACTAATAAGATGCGGCTGTAAAAGCTAAAGAATGCAAATACAGGGGTCTGGGCTCAATATGATTTTGTCCCATTCGGCGTCGAGACCCTTGGTCCGTGGAGTCCTAACGCTATAAGGCTTTTGAAGGAACTAGCTAAAAGGTTAGTCGACATTACAGGAGACCGAAGAGCCGGCAGCTTCCTCGGACAAAGAAATAGTCTAGCTATTCAAAGGGGGAACGCTGCCAGTATCTTCGGAATATTGGCTAACTCCTTCCTCTTTACTTTTTACATAAGAAAGTGTCCAATATCCCTCCTTACAGTCTATTTAAGAAGAAGACACTCTGTTCTTGTGTAATACTTATTTCCATTTACCACTGTTTAGAACTTACTAACGTGCACTCATACTAATTGACTAGTTCGAATGGTTTTGTCCTTTTCAATCTTCTCACTAGGCCCGTGGTATCAAGATGTTGAATATCAATAGTAACAATTATTTAACATACAATGAAAACTGCATGTTAGAACGAGTACTCACTAAAGCGAAGAATTCCATTAAGCGTTTTATCACTCGGCTTTGGTTGGTTTAGCTTGTCTTCCATACAATAATACACTCGACATAGCATTACCCCACCGTCAATAACAACAACAATTAAATACTTAAAAAAAAACTACTTTTTACGTGCCGAAATTAGTTAAAACTGCGGAGTTGTTATGTCGCTTTATTGTCCTAGCGAGAAATAAGCTCGACTGTTGGTACTCTTCATACGTAGCGAACTTTCCAAGAACCCATTCTTTTTTTACAAATTGCGCATGTTTGCATGTGCTTTATCACGAAGATGCCTCAATACGCAAGTTATGAATTAAATAAGTAAAAACATACAAATTAACTATTGGTACAGTACAAAAACAGACAACGTAATAGCGTTCAAATGCGAATTGTTTTTATGTAATTACAAACAGTAGTCTGAAATAAACTTCCTTTTCAGACAGATTTTTCTTTCACAACGTATATTCAAACTGTCATTCCAAAACTGTAGAAAGAGTTTATGTGACGCCTTTAGGATCCTACACGTTTGAACTGGGCTAGGGTCAGATACTGTTGTCATTGTTCTTATACAATAGAATGTTTTTCGTAGAACCTACAGGTATATATGTTATAATAATAATACTTACGAGGTCTGCATTTATAAGCGACTTCCACGAAGTTTCTTGCATGTGGACAAGGATCTGCTGTACCTGGCTTCAGTTTGGTGCTGAATTTGCAACTTGGTTTCTTCTGGCAAGCTACCACCACCGTTTGAAGGATTGAGTACTGTTGAGGAGATCCAAGTTAAATGTACAGTTATTTTTAATCAATTAGGTTTCACATCAATGGTTCTGTTATAGATTATTTAAAAAATAAATAAATCAGCGGCGCTACAATCTCTTTAGGTCTTGGCCTCAGATTTCTCAATCTGCTTCAATACCATTTTTAAATCTAATAGGGAAGTAGGTGATCAGCCTCCAGTGCCTGACACACGCCGGCGACTTTTTGGGTCTACCTAAGTCATGTCGGTTTCCTCACGATGTTTTCCTTCACCGTTCGAGCAAATGTTAAATGCGCACATAGAAAGAAAGTCCATTGGTGCACAACCGGAGATCGAACCTACGACCTCAGGTATGAGAGTCGCACGCTGAAGCCACTAGGCCAACACTGCTCTATCTATAGATTAATTAACCACATTTTAAATTATTGAAATTTCATACTTTATCTCTTCTAAAGAAATTTATAACATCACATACATTAAGCAATTATATATTTTATTTTTAAACATATTATTTATCCATACGGTATTATGGTATATTATATATTATACATTTTACGATTCTTTTATTACAAGTAGGACACACGACCTACTCGACGGACTAGTCATTTGGTAATTGATGTCATCTGGAAGCATTTTTTTTTGTAAACATAGTTTCGCCCTTCACACTTTAACCTTCCTTTTTTCTAAATCTTTGGCTACCTAGAAGAAAGCGCGTTTAGGAATTTAAAAAACCAGCGGCGCTACAACCTTTTTAGGCCTAGGATTTCTGGTATTTGCGTCATGGTAATTTGTCATTGTAATAGGCAAGTAGGTGATCAGCCCCCAATGCTTGACACACGCCGGCGACTTTCGGGGCTAAGGCAAGCCGGTTTCCTCACGATGTTGTCCTACACTGTTCGAGTGTATGTTAAATGCGCACACAGCAAGTTGATTGATGCACAGCCGAAGATCTAACCTATGACCTCAAAGACAAGAGTCGCACCCTGAAGCCACTAGGCCAAAACTGCTCACAATAATAATTGACAAGATTAAAACATTAGTGCAACTGGCGTCCGTATAACTGGAAGATTTCTGTAGTAGGATAGTGAGACGTCATTCACTGCATCAAGAGCGTAGCAGAGGCAAGACGACGGGAACGAGCCCATGAATTAAATAGAAATATGTAGTAATATATAATATATTTGTATACATATACATAAAATACTCGTGTCGCAGTGTTTGTAGTTAAACTCCTCCGAAACGGCTTGACCGATTCTCATGAAATTTTGTGTGCATATTGGGTATGTCTGAGAATCGGAGAACATCTATATTTCATCCCCCTAAATGTTAGGGGAAGCCACCTCCTAAATTATTATTTTTTAATTTGTTGATAAAAAAAAATATTTTTTATGATACAGCATTAAAAAATACATACAACTCCTAATTTTTACCTCTCTACGATCAACCCATATTTTTTATTATAAATTATATACATGGGAAAACGACGTTTGCCGGATCAGCTAGTATGGACAAAAATATTGGGAAAATTCTTAATGTAGGTATATATATTTATACAAAATATGTCTATAAAATAAGGTCCCACACCACAAGAGTCGGGTATATTAGAATTTTTTTATAAAAGGGCTCATTGTTAGCCCTAAATAATAATCAACACAATATCAACGACTAATAAAAACAAATCTTTTATACTATCCTATTTTCTAATGAAATAAATTGATATACAACCTGCATAGCAGTGGGCCGCAGACACTTCTCAACATCAGAAACGTTTTGTGGTTCAGTCTTGCAATTATAACCTCCCGGCGATGCCTTCCCATATTGAGCGACTTGTATACTAATATAGGTCCCTTTAGCACAAGACAATGACACATCTTCGTCGTAACATGCTGCCCGCTGTATCGTCTTTAGAGTACCAGCCAGCAGTCCTGTGTATAGAAACTTAGAGTTAATTTTTATTAACAAAAAATAATTAAAAATAATAATTTATTATTTTTTAATAATTTTTATTATTATTTTTTTGTTTTTTTTTATACATTATTTTTTTATATATAGTGGGTGCATTTCCGGCCTTTAAAATTTAACTAATTAAACTTAATTTGGAAATTAAAGGTTTTATATATATTCCATAAAGTTACGGACCTCTTTAGAAACGTAAGGAATACCAGCTTCCATGGGCGATGGCTAGCTTTATTCTAAGTGACCCTGCATGATTGCCCCCACTAAAAAAAATCTAGGCGATTGTTACGTTAGAGTTGTCCTTCATATAAACTCGGGCTTAAAATTACAATATAGTCTGGGTATTCGCCACAATCTTACTAAATCCTGAACCTATATTTTGCACAGGATAAGAAATCTTCGGTAGTATAGTGGTCAGTATCCCCGCCTGTCACGCGGGAGACCGGGGTTCGATTCCCCGCCGGAGAGAACTTTTTATTATTTTATTTTTACAGTTACTTTAAAGTTTTTACATACAGAACAAATGTCTTCACGATTTATATGTCTAAAATAAAATTCTGAATATATATTCTATCTATTTCAAAATCAGTATAATTATTACTACATCAACATTAAGAACCCATTATGATTTTCATATAGGGTTGATTTAGATTTTCGTAATTTTCGTATGGCGACTTAAGCTATAAGCAAATTTACCGTTATGCAATTAAACTATAAGTTATGTATTAACTGATCGCTTGTAATTAGAATGTTTATTTTGGTAGCGATAATGTTGAGACATTATAGAAATATTTATAAAAACGACTAAACAGGGTCAAGGGTAACCTAACGTACCTTCAGTGTAAGATTTAGTTTATTATCCTCTAAGTGGTACAGAATATCAAATTATTTGAATCCAATTATATCTATTACTAGTGTACTGTAGATATTCTAATTGTTTGTAAATTGAGGATTCAACACACGTTAGTCCGTATATTTGTATATTGTATGAATATAAACTCAAAAACGACTGCACCGATTTAAAAAAGGGTGCGTGTACTTATATGTACGCGCGTAAGAAGTTATACTTCTTTGGCATTATTAAAAATAAATGCATGCAAATAATTTATTACAATTAAATAATCAAAGACTGGAAAAGGAGTCATTATAGTCAATAAAGTTCAGTTTACATTTGCGAAATTAAATAAATAAATACTTATTAATTATTATTATTCTCTAACATTAAGTGTAACATAAATTCTATTATTATTCGAATGTTGTTTTTAAAGTATGTCCAATGTCGTAGCATATTCCGTGGGCAACTTCATACTGTTAATTTTGTGTCACGGTGCGCGCGCATCGTAAAATTTCACCCTCATCAATTTTTCATAACGCGCCGAAGAAGTATAACTTCAAAAAAATCTTCAACCATTACAATATATATATATACATAACGTAGGCTTTATTAATTTCAAAAACATTTAAAATATGTCAGCCGAGACAAGAGGCTGTAACACAAAATATTAATAAATAGTTTTCTTACAAAACTCACGACAGAATACTTTCCCAACACATATATTGCCGCCCGTTGCTTACCAAATGTATGTTATCTTAAGGTATATGTACCCTTCGTAATAAAACAAAGTATTAAAAAATAATGGATGCCTCTCAGAGACCCGAAGGCCGCCAGTTGCCTTTTAATTTAATTATTTTAATTGTACTGTATTTCGGTATTACTGCAACGAAGTATTCATTAAATAAATTAAACAAATATTACACAACGCTAATAATCAAATTGTATTTTAATAGCGTAGTGTGATTGAACGTTTGAAAATCAATAGGTAAAGGTGTAAAGTGATTTATGACGGCAACTGTGCGCTGAAACAGTTTGCGAAACGATACATTCATGATTAATATATGTGCAGGATTTTTTATTCGAATAGTTTTTGTTTCACTACGCTTAATGTAATTCAAGGTCAATTTAAACGACCAGTGCATCTTCTACCGTATTTACCATGGATAATGTACGGAGGATTTGTTTGGATTAATGCCTGCAGCTGAGTTTCATCATCGGTCGTCGAGGCAGAATACGAAACTGCAGCTATCACCTCTACGTCCGAAGTTCCAGAACTGAGTACTGCTTTCACTTTGTAAGGCACGTTTTGCCGCGCACCACCACTTTGTGGAACCGGCTGCCCACTGAAGTATTCCGAATCAATTCTACTTAGGGTCCTTCAAGATAACCATACCGTAATGCACTTGTGAGTGTGTGTGTCCATGGGCGGCGGTTATCACTTAGCATCAGATGAGCCTCCTGCCCGTTTGCCAACAGTGCGTTGTCGGCCGATAGAATGGTTATATAGATGATTGTTTATTCTGTGAGTGTTTTATATATTTGTCCAAACACAATCCAACGCACAGTTTCTACTTTCAGGTCCCAAAGTCTATTCTTCAATGGCCTTGGGACGGAATTACTTTCTCCTTTATAACCACCCTTGGTTACCATGACCGTTAAAACAATATATAAAATGTTTGCGAAACAAAACATGTTTAGTTATATCTTTTTTTCGTAAATTGTTTTCAGGTGTGTACAATAAAGACGCGTAATAATTGACGTTAATTCAATGAATGAAGCTTACAAGTACGCATACAATTGATTTCCTGCAATGTAATAGTGAATTACTTTCATTGCCACCACTTGCTGTGTACTGTTACAATGCGCATAATTAGTTGCAATCTACCCTAATGGATTGCCATGGTAACGTTTTTTTTTTCGGTTATGCACAGGCGCATTTAATATACACGCCCACAAAATTTTACTTATGATTTAAATACTAAAATACAAATGTAATTTATCTCAGACAGGAAACCTGCAAATGTTTTTGTAGATAACGCGAAATAAGTATTATAAATAATCAAAGTAGTATTATATCTTTTTATATTGGATTCATTAATCAATTAGCCTGGTAATTTTTAATGAGATCATGGTCATAGCATTGTTTAATCTAATATCAATTCTCGTGTCGCGGTGTTTGTAGTTAAACTCCTCCGAAACAGCTTGACCGATTCTAAAGAAATTTTGTGTGTATATTGAGTATGTCTGAGAGTCAGACAACATCTATTTTTTATCCCATAAATGTTAAGCCCACCCTAAACTTTTTTTTTATCATCACATTTTTTTTTTTTATGATACGATATTAAACAATACATACAACCCCTAATTTTCACCCCTCTACGATCAACCCCTATTTTTTATTTGTTCATTAAAATCTTATGACTAGAACTGAGGCTTATATAGAGAAAAAATCATTCCAGAAAACTGTATACAACAATCTCTGTAGCATAGCAATGTTGGTATGTACTAAAAAGGTAGGATAAGTCAAATCACATTAAGGAGAAATGAAGTTTGCGGGGACAGCCAGTCATATGAAATAAATGAAGTATAGTATAGTCCGTCGTTCCACAACAGAGCGTTTTCTAAGGCAGTTTTTGCCGCGCACCACCACTATGTGGAACCAGCTGCCCACAGAAGTATTTCCGAACCAATTCGACTTAGGGTCCATCAAGAAAAGAGCGTACCAATTCCTGAAAGGCCGGCAACGCACTTGCGAGCCTTCTGGCATTATGAGTGTCCATGGGCGGCGGTATCACTTAACATCAGGTGAGCCTCCTGCCCGTTTGCCTCCTATTACATTAAAAAAAAAAAAAAAAAAAAACATTATTATAAAAATACTATGTTTAAACAATATATTTATATTAAATCAGAAGGATTTGTCTCAGGAAGTATACATTTCATATAGCATTAGAAACCATGGTAGTATACCTAGAATGATCTTATAAACAAATGCTAATTTATTTTATATCTCTTCGTCAATTTGCGATAATGTACTATGAATTAACCTAAATGATTTTATATCAGTAGCGCTACAACGTTTTTAGGTCTGAGCCTCAGATATCTGCATGTGTTTCATGATCATTTCTCAATGTAATAGGCAAGTAGGTGATCACTGAGCCTGAGCATGTTAAATGCGCACATAGAAAGAAAGTCCGTTGGTGCACAGGGATCGAACCTACGACCTCAGGGATGAGAGTCGCACCCTGAAGCCATTAGGCAAACGACTATGATGATTATAATATAATCATCATAATATATGTTCTTTCTTATTTTTAAATAGCACAAGGGCTAATAAAATATGTGCGTTAAAAGGCAGCTAAACAATACGTACATTAGAAAACAAAAGAAGAAATACTGACGCAGTGAAGCGACAAGAGGGGTGAGTACTAGGAGATAATAGGTGTATGAAGTTCTGTATGTGTGACTTTTTTACTTATTGCCCTTACATATTATTATCATATAATAATGACCTAAAAAAATTATTTTTGAATTAATAAATGCGTTAATCTATTCAATCTATGTATTATATATATTATAAGACCTATTTTAATCATTTTTTTTTCGTTTAGAGCAGTAATGCCAGGCTTTGCAAAGTTGCATCTTTTCTAATTTGCTAAGCGTGTAACTTTTAAGTCTTTTAACCATGAGGTCGTACGATTCACCAATGGATTATTTTGTCTATGAGCGCTAACACTTGCTTGTACGGTAAAAAATATCGTGAGGAAACCGGCATGCCGTAGGACTGTTTATACAAATATAAATTCAAAAGAGTTTTCTGTTTATGATACATAAAAAAAATTGCATGAATATTGAAAGGAGATGTTTTAAAGAAATTTATCGAACTATATAAGAGATATTTTCAGAGATTTCGTATATACGTACCTATATAACACAATAAATTAAGATGTCGGGCGGTTTTTTAAAACACTCAGATCTATTTTAACATGAAAACATTCAAAATCTTGAACAATATGTGAAGATTACAAATAAGGTTATACCGTATAAAATTAATATTCATGAATCTCTTGACCGAGTTGACCCCACTCTCAGTTTTAAAAACACAAAAGTCTTAGTTGACCTACATGTGAGAGGGCTACATATAATTGGACTGCCTAACTAATAAAAATATTACAGTATGCATTTAATTGAACTCCGATTTAATTAGAAGAATGAAAAAAATATATCCTTTTAATTAGCCAAATTTACTTCCTAAATCTTAGTACATAGTAATATTATATACATTAATAATAATATATTGCAATTAGATAACACGGATCCATTTAAGTACAACTAAAAGACTAGTTTTAGTACCAACATTAACAACAAATAAGAATAAATTAAAAATGAAATAAATAAATAAACACAGTATATTAGTAACAATACTCTTGACTCATAGAGCCCAGAAGTACCTAAAAATTTGCGACTGAGTAATGTATCTACTGTACTGGGAACACTGGTTCCTACTGCCTCGGAATCTACGTAAAAGTAATGAGGTCTTGGTATGAGCCTGGACAAATATGCCCAAAGCACTGCAAAAGCATGGTGGTCCTAATAAAGAAAATAGATTTGTATATTTGTAACGAGGCTAACTCAAAAACTTCTAGATCGAATTAAAATGTGGGTAGAAAAAGCTTTTAAATTGTGTTTTGCCAAAGTAGATATTGTAACAAATTAGCTTATCCAAAACACGCTAAAAAAACTAATTGTTCAATTGCGCAGGCGCTACAGAATTAAGTTGGTGCCTGGTAGATAATACCGGTGATACCAGAGCTGATGCTTTCCTCGCTCAACGAATAAGCATGGCAATACAGCGAGGAAATGCTGCCAAAGGTTCACTGCAACAGGGACCAAACTTTTTAAATGTGTACATAGTAATAATAAAAATAAAATAAGTAATTTTTTTAGGAATTAATAAAAAAAATTTATTAATATATAGTAATAAAAAATTAATAAAATTATTTGTATTAATTTTTGTTATTACTATGTCGGCTAAGAAAATTATAAATACTATTATAATATTATTTTATTGTTATTTTTATGTTTTCTTTGTATAATTATTTGATTATAAAACGATAAAAAAATACAAATACATTGTTAGCATGTAGTTTGTTATACAGAAAATCAATTAACACTTCTTTATAATGTTAGGCTGAGTTTATTACTACTTAGTAATAAACTCATTTTAAAATACTCAAAAATGTATTAATTCATTCAATTTGTTACGAGAAATTAATCGCCTAAAGGTGCCGACCATAATTAGCAGCCGTAATTATTTCGCGTTATTCTAAATTAATTAAAAATGTAATTACTTGCCTCTTCACAAGTCTACATACGAAAGGCGACCAGTAATACTAAAATCAGTCTTAAAGCGTCTAAGATGAACAGATGAATAAATTTTCTCAGTCTCTTAGCCTTGGAATCTCACTTAAGTAGTCGCATTTAAAATACAAGGTTAAGGCAAAAGAAAACAAAATTTTAATGCGAAATAGTTTTAAAATTGAAACAGCTTTCTGAGAAAATATGGATCAAAGCATACTTTGAACGCTTCCCTAAACATGCTATTGAAAATTACAAAGAATTTACCAATCTTATGCAATTTTGTGGATATTAATTAAGAGGAGATTTAAGTAAAATTTTATTTATTTCATGAAAAAAACTGGTATGCTATGCTGGTACTTTTTCTTACACAGGTTTCTTATATATGTACAAGAAAAAGTTGAACATTAAAGCGCCTCACGGACACACATATTCTTTTACCATTCTTCAATTTATTGTTATCTGAAATTGATTATTATTATAATGAAAGCTTTATTATTTATTAATCTATCTATATATTTGAAATTGATATTAGCATAAAATATAACGTTAATTTGATAATTAAACAAAAATTATAATTTTTAAAACATTTATTTATAGATCAGCTAACATCTAACTTTGGTAAAAATCGTACAACTTTGATTTTCTTATTTGGTGATTACGTCAACAGTAATTATTTACTTTTTACACATATTACCTACACATTTTCAATGCTTCAAAACGAAATGCATTTTTGAGGATTCCTACAAAAAATTAATACGTTTATGTACTATTCTTATTGAAAACTTTGCTTACTTTTGCTGACTAGAGAAAGAGGGGATAAATTGCAGTAAATCTGCTTACGTTATGCTTGAACGGCCCCCTTTAAGTATTTACTAAGAGCATGCTCCTCTCTTAAAGTCTAGTAACCACTATGGGTGTTTAAGGTAAGCCTTTTATAGCTTGGTTTGCCTGCCTATTTTATACAAAGGTGTGCAATTTTGATTCCTCTCATCGCAGCTAAAAATACCATATTAAATAAACATAAACAATGTTTATATTAAATGACTATAATAAAACAGCCGCTAAATTCAGTTTAGTCAAGTTCAAGTGCAAGCTAATGAATCTCTATAAAAACAGTATTGTTTACAATGAGCTATTCAGTATCTTTTATACGTTTACAAGTAGGTCATCTATGTAGGGAATAAGTATTAATTCTAGGTCGTGTGGTAATCAATAATACCCACTGTATCTGCATAATTTTCTGACATACACTTAGTTTTAGTGTTCCGTAACGGAATCGTATGAGATACTCTATAGGATATTTTGTGCCACTTTAAACGGCTTGATTTTACATTTACATTAAGTACAGTAAAGCTTAAATAAACCTTACAATCAGAATGTATAGACGTTTAAATATATAAAGGCGTAATTTATAGACAAAAAACTATAGCAACCCATGCCTATCACAAGCTCTGAAATTAAAATGGAAATGGGATGGTCATGTAATACGATACATGGACAACAGGTGGATATTAAGGACAACCCAATGGAACGAAAAGAAACTATGGTGAACTGATGACTTAAAAAGCAGGAAAAGACTGGCAGACTATTAAAATAGATAGAACACAGGTGACTAAAGTCGGAAATACACTTACGTGTCGTGGCGTGTCTTGACGCGCCAGAAGCAGATTGGTTTCATACATTTAATATGATTAGAAACATATTTGCATGTTGTGTCGTGTCGCAACACATTCTGTCTAATCATACATTCTGACTAATCATACTAAAATATGCTTCTGGCGCGTCACGACACGCCACGACACGTAAAGGCGGAAACATACTACTAAAACGCGACGCGACGTGTCGTGTCGACATCCGATGTCCATCGTGCACATTACCAACACGCGACACCACGACACGCTTGCAAATTCAAAAGTCATTTAGCTGATTTATTCCCCACGCAATGTGCCAGCAAGTTTTTACCAATTTGACGTTCAGATTCGAGGAATGTTTGCAGCGCAATGGTGCACACCTGGATGATGTTATTTTTAAGAAATAAATTTCCCAGATGTCTATTTTAATTGAAATAAAAAATGTATGTGTATTGTATTTAGTTTTTTTATTATATTTTTTTCAAATTCGCAAATCTTTCTGGCCCATCCTGTATTTTTCTAATAAACTGAATTGATTAGCAGGTTATTTGTATTAAACTAACAACATCCTAACTCCCTGTTTTTGTCCTTGTATTGAGGTAATCTTATGTCATATAAAACAGAATATTGTTTCACCAACTCAATTAATTGTTCGTCGTTCATTTCGCCAAATAAATCAAAAAATATCTAAGTATAAATTGACATTCGTTTCAAAAACTAGAAAGCATTGACGCATGACGTCATCATCACAACATCCACAACACGCCGATCCAAATCGATTGGATGTTACCGCGTGTGATCACATGGCGTGTTGTCTATGTGCATCTGACCATATTAAATAAATGGGATTGATAAGTACTGACATGCGTTTTGGTAGTATGTTTCCGCCTTAAGTGTGTTTCCGACTTAACACTTTACTAAAATTTAGGTAATAGTAACAATATTACTAACAACATTTTTAAATGTAAATTAAGGATATGGAAATAAAACAGGGCTTTATTATTATTCTGTGAAGAAGAAATAAAGAGTGGTTATACTTGACATTATTATTTTGTGCCAGTAAAGTAGTAGGATTTGTTTAGTACTTTCTATAGTTATAAAAGAAAACTTTGTTCTATTTTCACATAAGTTTGGAGAATGCATAATAATATTTGGGTACGTAAGTATATACAGTAAGTTTACGATCATCATGTTATTTTTAGCAGGAATTTTGTAGTCTTTATTGTTAGGTGTTACTGTGTACTTTACACTACGCATTTTTTTATGGAATAGGCACAGAGCATGTTTACTAAATAGAGCTAACCGCCGACCAGGATCATGCCATGGCGGGAGACGTGTAAGTACGTTTTGGCCCTTTTATTTTCAAGTAACGTCAGTCTTGCGTAGAAGGATTTTTTTTAAATATTGATACCTTAAAACAAGAAATGTTACTTAAAATATTTATCTAATATTATGAATATATGTATTTAACTTTATCTAATTATTGAACGTCTGCTTATCAATATATGTATATATAATACCCATGAATGAATATTTTTATGTAATTTTCCTTAATAGTAATTAAAGCAGATGTATTTAACGTTTGCTTATAGTTTGTGTTAAATTATGAATTACAGATCGTCATGATCGTAGAACAATGTCGTATTTGAAAAAAAAAACACTTTTTATCATACTTGGAAACTACATTAGCTAAATGATACGGCTACATTAAAAGACTTCATGTGTTATAAATTCCAAATTAATCAGTCGGTAGGGTGAGGGATTTAATAGAAACATGTGATTTTTCTAGAAAACTGTGTAATTTAATGTTATTATATTTATTTTGTTTCAAAACAAACCCTTTTGTTTGCTTGAATGCAAATTTTCATTCTAACAGAATATGAATTAAAATAGTTGGCAAAAACTAACATGATTATATTATTTTAAAAGGGCTGCCCTGTAAAGTTTACTATTCGTCAGATCTGTCACTATTCTACTACTATGACGATGTTCCATAACGAATCACGACGTATAAAAGAATATTTTAGATTGCTTACAATTTCTATACCTATAATCTGGTATTGTTTGGGTTGATCCCTCATGCCTCTTTTCAACACCGTACGAGCCGTACGACCTCTAAATTTCACCAACATCATCTTGATGGTTGGAGGTTATCCACATTCCGTTTCACAAGGCATTTTCTTTTGCGAACTAGCAAACTGTGGAATCGACTCCCGGTGGGGGTCTTCCCTCAGAGATACGAACTCCAAATGTTTAAAAATCGAGTGTACTCGTTAAAAGGCCGGCAACGCACCCACTAAAAATGGGTGTCCATGGGCTGCGAAGACTGCCTTTTTTGGTCGTCCAGCAAGCTCGTTTGCCCCCCTATAATATAAAAAATAAAAACGTGTGCGTGTACTAGGTGTACACACGTAAGAAGTGAAACTTATATAAAACCTTTGTTGTACGCAGAGCCATAATTGGTTTGTTTTAAGTTTAGAGGTCCAAAACTATTTCTTTAAACACAGTAAATTTTGATACACTGCCTAGCATACAATTTACAAATTAATTACTGCAAATTGCGATTAGAAAATTTCAAGTCGAAAATGTAATCCGTTGTCAATCTTCAAAGTCAAAAACATACTATAATATGTCATATTGTAACGCCGATAAAGAAGTTTGACTTCAAAAAGCAACATGGCGCGTAATGGAAAAATGTGACGCGTAACGCAAAAATGTTACACTAAATTTTTTTCCAACCCCGATAAAGAAGTTTCACTTCAAAAAAATTGATAATTGAATAACAAGGACATCGTTTATGTGTCCCTACCGAATAAGATATTTTTATGTTCCCGGAAATTGTATGCATTTCCAAATTTGCGTTAATCACGTTTCAAATGAAATAAAATACGAATTCCTAGGGAACCATAGTTCTCGCAACTATAACATACTTGATCAATTTTTATTATCGACGGATTCCTCTGAGAGAGATGAGACGAGAACTTGTTTACCGTATGGAGATTTTCCGATGCAATATTTCCAAGCGAATAAACTTTTTATTAATATCTCAGGTTTAAACAAAAGATTTTCACAAATAAATTGTATATGTACACTTAGGTATTATACTAATTTTATGAGGAATGGTGCATGTTTATATGTTTATAACGCACCATTAGAATGCTATTTTAATATATAGGTACAGCCGCTTGAAATTGTTTATGATATTTTTTTAAATATTTTAAAATTGGTAGAGTGCGAAACTCAACCGGGAGGTCGTGGGTTTTACTTCCATGTGAACTAATGAGTTTTTCTATAAGCCCCATTAACACTTGCACAAGGAAGGATTTTGAAAGTATGGTCTAATATCAAATATCTCTTAGACCCAATAATGAACTATTGTTAGGCACAAAAACTTTACTATAAATAGATATTAATAATGTGAATGCAGAATTCTGTTGCCTATAAAGGACTGCTGATTGTTATAAATTGCATGTTTATATTTAGAAATAAATAAGTACATAACTTAGCATAGAAAAACAAAATGACTCCAAGTCTGACAATAACGTCGTAGAAAGAAATTCACGTCAAATAAGATCCCTTATAAATTAATCGTAAATGGCTTGACATAATGAGTTCGAGGAAAGTCTCAAGTAACCACAAAAACAACAATTTTCGCCCAAAAACTACGATTGTCATCCCCAGCGACGTTTCAATTTTTTTTATTAACAGCGAACAAAACAAAATTTATTACATATTTTCATTTGACGTTTCTCCGCGGACGACAACTTGGCAATTTTATTAAAGCGAAAATCTCACTTCATCATGAAACAAATAAACACGGTATTCATACAATTTGCTGACTCATTCTTATTAGTGTATCTAGATCACATCTTGTGAAAAAATTCTAAAGAAAATTCCTCGTTTGGAATTTTAAACTCTTGAACAACTATTAAATGACAGATTCTCATGTTTGCGATGATAAAATTCTCTATTAGATAATCATAAGGAGATAAGGCTTGTTACTTGGCTAAGCTAATAATGATAAGTTTATACTAAAGTAATATTTCTCGGAAAGCTAAACCAAAAATCGATTATTTGTGTTTAAGTTGAAGTATAACCTTTACATTAGTAACTAATGCATTAATGCCTAATAATTGTAAAATGAATTTAAATCCACTTTATATATACACAAATAACCTCATCTTAGGTCATTTATTAAAATTCTAATTTTAAATATCGCCTTTTATAAACATTCATATAAAATAAAACTAAATTTTATTCAAGGTCACAGATCTTTGACTATTCACTAAACAGTGTAAAAGATAGAAGAGCTTAGAATTGTGTAGTTCATTTATTTTATTGTGACGCGGGTAAACTAAAACAAAAGACGAAATGGTGTTTCTTTGTGATTGGTCAAGCGAAACGTCGTTTCGCGTATCTGTGATTGGACTAGAGCACTGTTGGACCTTGACCTTAAGCAAGAAGTTTTCATGGTTAGAAATAATCTATAACTATTTTCAGATATTGATTAAGATAATACTTATAATTATGTAGCCGACTATAAGTTCTTTTACCGATCCGATCAGTTTCTTTGACTCACGGTGTCTATTTTTGGTACATTACGCCGATGTCTTCCCGATATTTCCTTAGCACGTACAAGTGAGTTAAATGCACAAATATAAGAGTCCATTGGTGCACAGTCGTGATACGCACGTACTCCTTTCACGGTAATCTGGAGAGTCACACACGATACAAGATAAATAACAGGCTGCATGAAATTTTGCTAGTGTCGCAATACCCGTGTTAGTTTTGGGATTGTTTGCGCTCTTACGTGTTCTAAATTTGTGTGTTTAGGCACTATGAACCGTACGAACGCCGTGTGGTCACGTCAGTGACATCTCGGCAATATATACTCGTGTTTAGGTAACAGTCAAGTACAACAATATCTATACAATCCTTAAGTAAATCAATTTCACCCACACATGCGTAGATTTTTGACAGATTTTACATATAAATATTTTAAGTTGACCACGATTTATACAGCAATGCGAGTTACAGCAAGTTTTTTTAAATTGTAAAGAATTATAAATAAATACTACTTAAAAATGTAATGCTTCCATTTAATTAAAAGTAAGTTTAAAAGATAAACTATGTCAAACACAAGAGCGCAATGTTAGCTGGCGAGACCCAGATATTGTAGTAGATAGTAAAAATGTCTTAGAGGAAAAATAAATGAAATACAACTAGAAACTTAGATTACACAAGGGTACTAACTTAAATGACATTACATTGTTTCAAGAAAAACAAAAAAGATAAGACAGATTACTCCAACATCTTAATCGAAACAAGACAAGAATAAGAAATAGTTAACGAACAGTAAGTAGTTTTCTAAGTTACGTAAATGGACCGAGATTCCATTAAAAAGTTGTGTAGACCACGCGTGAAACCCAATGAAAGATTATATAGATTAGGCCAAAAAACCTTCTAAATAAGTTTTACCTCGAGCAGATATACAGGGTCATTTGGAAGCACTCTTCGGTCACATCTCTAAGAAGCGTGGTGTTAGTGAGGCGAGACGGTACTTCCCTACAGGCCATTGCTTGGAACTTTATATTGCGCAAATTTGGCCCCACATGGAGTGTCTCTCCTCTGGATGGGATTACCTTCTAAAGGCAGTTTTAGCCCCGCACCACCACCATGTGGAACCAGCTGGCCACTTAAGATTATCCGAACCAATACAACTTAGGGACAAAAAAAGAGTGGACAAATTCATAAAAGGCGGGCAATGCACTTGGCATCCTTCTGGGAATGTTTCTTTTGTTACAGGAGGCAGACGGGCGGGAGGCTCATCTGATGTTAAGAAGGATCGCAAGCGATGTGGAACAAGCTGCCCACTGAAGTATTCCCGAACCAATTCGACTTAGGGTCCTTCAAGAAAAGAGCGTACCAATTTTTAAAAGTCCGGCAACGCACTCGCGAGCCCTCTGGCATTGAGAGTGTCCATGGGCGGCGGTATGACTTAACATCAGGTGAGCCTCCTGCCCGTTTGCCCCCGTTCTATAAAAAAAAGTAAAAAAAATGTGGGTATACGAAATTAACACTTGGGGTCATTGACATCGTTATAATAGGTTATTGACCCGTCAACTGATTATTAGAGCTTGTTGACGTACCACTTAGCACTCAATAGGACATGAAACACACATTTGCGTTTGTTACATTGATGCTTCCTTAGGCAAGGCTAACAAGCTTGCCGTCTTTATCATACTAATTTAATCTCTATAATTTAATAAAATCTAAAATGTGTTTTCACCTTAGGCCACCTTTAGTTGTATTTAATAATACGATTATAGCGGTTATAAAATTGTTCGATTACATTTTTAAAGAACGATTTGTCTTTAGCCTCAAAATAGGCTTCAATTTCGGCGATTACTTCTTCATTAGCGCAAAATTCTCTTGAAGTCTGAGAATAGGAAAAGTCACTGGGGGCCAAATCTGGAGAATATTATGGTGGATGCGGAAGCAATTTCAAGCCCAGGTGCAAGTGTGAAATTCTTGATTCGTACGGCTACTTCACCAATAGTTAATGTTATTCAACTTAGGCAGAATAAGTATACAGAAAGTTGGCATATATTATACTTCATCATTCCAATTAATAATATGTAATAAATAAATATGTATGTATGTAACATACATATTTATTTATTTACACTTTTTATAGAAAAACAAATAACATTAACCCATAAAAATTGTAAGGGATGCAGGGGGCGGCCTTATCGCTATCACAATCTCTTCCAAGCAACCCCAGCAAGGAAAATTAAAAACAAATATGATGCGTAAAGTTCAAGAAGTGCATAACCAAATGCATAAAAAAGTATAGAATCACCAACCTTAATCTAAAATAATACAAAAAAAATTATACCTTTTAAGTTAAACATAAAAATGCACTGCATTATTCAAGTTATTCCGTATAACGTCATGTTAATTGATGAATGCCGTGAGTGACAAAGGGACGCACCCTTTGATATAAATTATAATTAAAAACGTGACAGTTGTGACGTCACTACTCGTTTAGTGGTAGCATTTTTTGATTTGATAACCGACTAATATATTTGCCGATTACAATAGCTTAACAAAGAGCTATAATAATCAGTTTTAAAAATAAAAACAAAGTTTTGTTAGGTGCCATACCTAATCCGCTGATTTGCTAGTATTTTTTTGCTTAATACATGTCTAGAAAAATCTAAAACTGGAAGTCTAAAATAAAATAAGAATTTTTTTATTTTATTTTATTTTTTTATCACTTATATTTGTAATATTTATCATATATTTTAGAAAAGATAGCTTGCAACATGTACTGTATATATAGCATTATATATAATGTGGTGAAATTTGATAAATAAATACAATCATTATATTTCTTATATATATTTATAATGTATGCATGTAATTAAAAAGAACACATTACAAGTAAATCAAATAAGGAAGCTTTATAACAATTTATTTTAGTTTATATTCGAAATAATAAAACTAGATTTGAGTCTGTTCATTACCTATATAGTATATACCCTTTAATATCGTAAGTAAGTGTCTATCATATGTGAATTTAAATAGAAAAATACATGACTAAGCAGGCAATGCTTATAAGCAGCAAAAACAAGTGAAAATAAATTAAAAATTATGTGTTATGGTTACACTCGGTTACATCAATTACTATAATAAGATTGTAGGTGCAATGATCCTTGTGTAAGCCCTAGATGTCCCGATATTAAAGTGTCTCCGTGTACGTGGCTAAGTCACCTGAGATAAAGATAAATTGCTCCAATACACTGTCATTTCCTAATCCTTGCTTAAGATTTTATAAGAATATATTCTCTCTCTAGCAAACCAAGTAGCATGCCAGAAAGCAATGGAAAGAAGCGTAAAAATACATAAAAATAAAAGCGAAAAAATAACACGAAAAACAAAAGTGATAGATGCCTTACTTTATGCCCTAAAACAGAAGTGGCAATGGGTGGGGCATATAGCACAGATAAAAGGTGGACTTTAAAGACTTGGTATGGAAAGGACCAAGAAGAATGCCGCTCAAAAAAAGGTGGATAGAAGAACTAGAAGCGGTAGCAGACAACGAATGGAGAAAGATAGCCATAGACAGAGTCAGTTAGAAAAAGCTGGAGGAGGTCTTTACCCGTGAAGAGGTACTGAAGGTAGCTAGGATATAGGATAACAAGCAAAAGAAAAAAAATATATAAAAATGTAAAATAATCTATGCTACATATTCTAATTTGTTTATGTCTTGATTTGAAACAAAACGGGCTTTATTATTATTTTATTCTTAATAATTTCGTCAAACACATGAAGTTTTTAAGGGTGACTCAGATTTCTATATGTCATACGTGGATTTGACAAACGAGAAATATACTGAGCGCGCTATTTAAAAAAAATAGTAAAATATTATTGGACACCTCGTAACATAGTAGTAAAGTATATTAGATAAACAGTACAAAGAATAAGTCTTAAATGAAAATCTAAAATTGTTTACTATAAAAGTACAAAATAAACTTAAACTCAGCTGTTGAGATCGGCTAAAAGCCAAAACAAACTGCAAGGAAGGCAGAATTTTTCGTACCGTTTTTATACTTAATCCAAAAGTCTTGTTCATAAAATAAATCTACTATGACAATTCTCAAATATACTTTTAGGATTTCTTAATTCTCAACAACTTGCAACATACAATTCAGTATAAGCAAGGCGCTACGAAAAACAGCCTTGATTGCGTAGCGGTAGCGTAGCGTTTCGTATCACCCACGAAACTACGTTGTCAAGAACCCAAGTTTGCTGGAAATTCTATTGAATTTTTAATTAACAGAAGTAAATATAAGGCTTAAACATTTTGACTTAGATCTCAACTGTAGCGTATAAAATAAAATAAATGCATATTTTGTACTTTTAAGTAGTACTTTAAAAATACGCAATTTATAACGGTAAAAATATCCTGACTAAATGATCGTACTTTCTAGATGTCACGGCAATATTAACCACCCGAAAAAAAAACCTAGTACAAACACTGTTAATCCTAGTTTATTTTATACCGAAACTCTATTATAAAAACTCGACTGAGACAAAGTGTAATGTATGTTGTAATAAAGATAATGGAGCTTTAAGTACATTCAGGACATAATGCTTCTTAACGAAATTGAGCTCCAAGTGTTTCTTAACAATGTGGATGCATTACTTTAAGAATAAGTACCTCAAGCGCCTATATGGTTTAGCGGACTGTATTAATTATTTTGAAGATATTATTGATATATTTTGTACCAATTATTTAAAGGCCGGCATCGCACTTGCTAGTTTTTTTGCGATGTGTCCATGGGCGTATCACTTAACATCAGATGAACCTGCTGCCCGTTTGCCTCCTGTTATATAAAAGCTTTGTACATAATCAAATGCAAAACTGAACACTGCAATTGATATACGAAATATTTGATGTAATATGAAGCCATAGACAAAAGACTCCATCGATATAACGAACAGTCAACCATCTGTAAACTAGTTATTCGGTTGAGTTGAACTGTGAGGAATCGCTCTTGTACTGCGTATTCGTTCATGATTTTTCACATATAAATCTGTCTGGAACAATTTTTATGGTTGGTTAACATTGGTTGAAAGGTACTTCAAATGCCCAATTATCGATATCTATTCTAATTAAGCAGTATTTAAAAAAACAATGTGTGCGTGTACTAGGTGTACACGCGTAAGAAGTGAAACTTATATAAAACCTTTGTTGTACGCAGAGCCATAATTGGTTTGTTTTAAGTTTAGAGGTCCGAAGCTATTTCTTTAAACACAGTAAATTTTAATACACTGCCTAGCATACAATTTACAAATCAATTGCTGCAAATTGCGATTAGCAAATTTCAAGTCGAAAATGTAATCCGTTGTCAAATTTCAAAGTCAAAAACATACTACATGTCATATTTTAACGCCGATAAAGAAGTTTGACTTCGAAAATGTAATCCGTTGTCAAACTTCAAAGTCAATAACATACTATATGTCATATTTTAACGCCGATAAAGAAGTTCACTTCAAAAAGCAACATGGCGCGTAACGGAAAAATGTGACGCGTAACGCAAAAATGTTACACTATTTTTTTTTCCAACCCCGATAAAGAAGTTTCACTTCAATAACCAATTATTTGATACCTCATTATATTGTTCATTGAGGTTTATCAGAATAATAGAACACAACGTTGTTAACATTTCTTCTGTTCATGTCTTTACATTTGGTTTTTTAACCGATTTTTGTTTGTTTTCACTAAAATAGATTCGTTATTTATCAAAACACGGAAAATGTTTTAGACATATTAAGATATTTTAAGATTATTTACTTTTAGGAAATGTTCATAAACAATAGATTCTAAAAATGACCTTCTCGTGACTTACAAATAATTTATTATAAGCTACGTTTACGTTTAAGTTACCTCAGAATGTCACTCATTAGCCCTAAAGGAATTAACTAAATATAACGGCTATACAGACTACCAAATATGACTTATATGAGGTGGCGTTAATTACAACCATAGTTTTTAAATGTAGTATTTGAAGTGAACATTAGACCATGATGATATTAATTTATCCCTAATGGGAAAGGCAAAGGACTTTAGTCCATATAGCCAGGTCTGGTGCTTGGTAATAATTGGAGAATTTTGGTAGTTTTAAGGGCCGAAGCCATCTTTGAACATTAGACCACTAAACTTTGATAATTGACAATTATCCAAATTAGTTTATTTTGTAACTTATACTTGATTATTAAAACGTATCCAAAAATATTAAATAAGGATGATCTAAGCATTTTACGAATTTTAACCTTTTATGCAATATCAGTGATACCAGTGGCATGAACACGAAATTGAATTAGGGTTTAATTAACGCAACTACTCAACTGGAAACAAATCGAAAATTTCAGGATTGAATCGCTCTAATTTGAATAAGCTAATAGTTATGTTTAGGAATAATATCAGAAGGAGGAAATTGTTTCAGATAATATAAGTTGATACGCCTACGATTTAATTTGTTGCTGGAGTTCTGTTTAAATTAAATTTTGAGAATTTTCAAGGTACACATTTTTATATATTTCATTATTTTGTGGCGTCAGTAAAATTAAATTTAAACCTGCGTTAGTTCTATTGTTAACTTATTTTATGTTAACTTATATAAGTATAAGTATGTAGGTATAATTTAAATATTTAAGTATTTTTGAAGTTATACTTCTTTAGGCGCGTTATGAAAAATTGATAAGAGTGAAATTTTACGATGCGCGCGCACCGTGACACAAAATTATCAGAATGACAATTGACCATAATGACCTTTTAAACAAATAAAGGAGTTTTAATTATTTTTTCAAAGAAATTTAGCAAGTCTTTTTCTCAAAGACCTATTGTTACTTAGTTAAAAGGTTATGAAACATACCTAGTTATTAAATTGAATGAATAATATAATAAAATAATAAATAATAGTAATTATTATTATTAATATTAATTAATAATTTAATAATATACTAAATATTATTAAATTAATAATTTAATAATTTATTATTAATTATTTAATATTTAAAAAAAATAAAGAAAGCCAAAGAAGTATAACTACTTACACGTACACGCACTCTTTTTTTAATTGAATCTCTGAAACGGAAATAAAAAATATTGTTCTGTGACCCGAACAAGAAAATGACTATTACAATTTCTATAAATAATTCTATATCGTAGCAGGAATCTATATATGTTTGTATGTCCAATTTTATTAATGTAACATTACATTTGGTCGCAAAATAAGCATAGGTACGAATATTCATTTTAATTGTAGATAACAATACCAAGTACTTCTAAACTCCGAAATGCTTCTAATAACTAACCTTTAATTGGGAACGTATAGAACCTTCACAAAACATTTTGTGCATTGTGAAAAGAGGTCAAACTCGTAGTCTGGTCTTTTGGTAGAAATTTGAGTTAGCACACGGACTGAGTTATGTTGCCATGGCAACCTTTGACACACAGTTTGATTATACAGATTATAATCAAAGCTTAATGTGAATGAATTCTTTGTGTTATATCGAAACATTTATTATAATTGAAATGTTTATGTTCTTTTGGATTTTTTATGCAATCCGCTTTCGTGCTTAGTAAAGCTTTCTGGTTTAAAACAACATACAAAGTAGAATAGATCTCAAATAATTTAATAAATAAATAAATTTAAATCGATAAACGAATCCGTGTTCTATGAAACGTTACGTTACCATAGCAACGGTTGCTATATAAAAACGCTCCAACCGAAATTATATAAACTCCTTGTCTCCTCATTGTAAAAGAGACATAAGAGAAAACTCGATAAAACTAGTTCTAAATGTTTAATAATACCATAGAGTAGCACAGCTGAATATTTTAACGTAGATATAAAATTCTTATCCCAATTAAATCAACAAAGACGTACGTACATATTATAATAATGCACTATCATAACTGAAATTAGGTCAAAACATAAGCTTAAAAACAATGCATAAGTACTATTATGCTCTGGCAAACAACGCTCCAACTAAACTGAAAGTTGTGAAATATAAAATTGAATTGAATCACATAACGCACGCTGCATAAACGAAAAATTCTTTTTAGAAAACCTTTGAGAGTCATACATCAAAAATCTACGCAAGCATAACAGCATTGCGCCAAATATAAATAAATACATAAAATCAAAGCCTTCTATCACTGACTCTTAAATGAAACAAGTCATCGGAAATGGACTTTGCGTAGAACGTATTTGAAAACCCCTTAGGCCTTATAGATATCCATCTATAAGGCCAAATTTATAACAATAAGTTTAGCATATTAAAAAAACTTATATATGAAAAGGCTCAAAACTAATTACACAAAGGGTAAAAATTAATTTAACAAACCTAAACTATCCGCAGTGAACGAAGGTCCCGGTAGTACCAGACATGTATAAACAAGTATTATCGCAGCTCTCATGTTTGCAAACATCACTTCCGGTAAATCACTCTAATTAACCCATTTGCAATCAACATAATGACGAACTCAACCTAACACTTCAAAATAAATTTAAAAGCAAAATAATGTTCTATTGTTTAAATGTTATTGTGTGCGCAGGCGGCAAGGCAAGCCGGACCGCGTGGCAATCAGTCCCCGAAAAATAGGAGCGTGTGGCTACTATGAATTCGGACGTTCAACTGACGCGTCACGCGGGCTTAGCTTTCAACTGGTCACAAGGCGAGCCCATCAATTTAGCCTGACGTTCAATGGAAGCTTCACACTTCCCCAGAGGGAAATTAAGAAGTTTCTCTTGTAATTAAAACGTATGCTCGTTGGACAGCTTAAAGACTTGTAATCATTGTTTCGTTAGAGTTTAAATGGATTATCGGGGCATTTAACATTTTAAAGTTATGGATTAAATATTCTAAATGTTCTTGTTAAATAATTTAGAATTGACTTGAAGTTACTTTTAATGGCTTAAACAAATTAGTTTTTGAAAACTAAAACTTTGTTCAGAATTCTAATACAAGTTAAAGAAATACTAAGAAGTTTTTAATATTATTATTAAGAAGTATTTTAATAACTTAAACTCTCTATAGGTAAAAGGGTTTTTATTAAATTCTTTTAATACTTTATATTAATATCATAATAATCATTAATATTAATATAATTGTGCAACTGTTTTAAATGGATTTTTTACACCAATGAACTCGCAATTGGCTTATTGAAAACATTTCCGGATACCACAGTTCGATTCCTAGCAAAAAATTCATGTTTCAGTTCAAGACTGTACTGGAAAACGTGCCCTTTGTATTTTTATAATATGTGTGACTACTACTTGTTTCAATAGTTTAAAACTTTCTTTTATCAAAATCTAACACCGTTTTTTTTAGTAATTATGATCATCGAAACTATGTAGGTTTCCTTTGTATCAACACATGTTACTTGCGCTAACATTTAGAGGCACAACACGACCACAGGGTGGAGAATTACACGATAAACTAGACCAACACTAGTATTATGGGTTTTAAAAAATGTAACACGTCAAAAAACTTTTCAGCTTTCAACAATTTCTCAAATGGAACATATGTCAGGCTTTACCTCCGAAATGCCGTAGGGGATATATTGGCAAGAAAATGTCTCAAGCCTTAGCAAAGTCATGAAGAATGAGTATAAATTTTTTTAAATTTATAATTCTATTCCGAAAAAATCATTGTAGACACACCTCCTATTTTAAAGACACTGAGTGAAGATCGTTCTACGCAACGTATCACTTTGTTATACTTATTAATTTTAATATATTTACAGTAGAATATGTTCTTACTCTTATTGTTTTGTTTTATTAGGATTCGTATGTTAATAAATGTTTTTTTTTTTTATATAAAAAAAAATCAGTTTTAGGTTTGGACCACAAATTTCTAAATTTGTTTCATGATAATTTGTCAAGTTAAGGGCAGGCTCCTCGACACACGCCGTCGACTTTTTGTGGCTAAGGCAAGCCGGTTTCCATACGGTGTTTTCCTTCAACGTTGGAGCAAATGTTAAATGCGCACATAGAAAGAAAGTCCATTGGTCTTTCCGGGGAATCGAACGTCCACTTTTATTGTTCTTAAACATAAAACAGCGCCTTTTCGCGGTTGTTTTCTATGATTATTTAATGCTGAATCAACATGCCACCTCTGCAACATCCATTACGTCTTCCAAGATAAAAAGCAAAAGTTATCTTTTGAAATGTCAGTTGGCTGGGTTGGGAATTTAGTAGTTTAAATTGCTGCATGTTTTATATTTGGGTTTGTAAATAATTTAATTTTTATTGTTAATATGTGTAATGTGCATGTATACCTACGGTGATTAAAAAAAACATATAGTAGGAATCAGCAAGTTTATTATACAGAAATTATTTAGGGGTAATTGCGGAAATGTTTTAAAGGAAACCTATCGCTTTATATACTCCATAAGCAATTATTTAAAATAAATTTTAGCTCCGGTATTGAGTAGTGGGATCCTGTGCTAAGCCAATGCGCTGGTATGTCAACCGACTTTTACTCTTGTTACTGAACTTAACTAAATGAAATGTTGTTAACAACGGTTTTGGATTCGGATTGATTCATATTAGATCTTTTATTTCGAGAACATTCTGTAAGAAATCTCGGGTTTTAGCCGGTTCTTCATAACTTCCACACACGAATAAAAGACTTATATCATATAATATTTTCTGTGATGTAAACGCGTTTAGATAAAACTCGAAACTCATAATTCAAATCAGCAATTTGAATGCAGTGCCACCTATAGAAACTGTATCACTTTTAGAAGTAACATATGATTATATAATATTATTAAACTTTTGCGTTGTAAATGCGGCAGATTTATCAGTTAGTTGACTTTAGAAAACTTTCACGTGCATGCATACGTTATAACGGGTACATAAATTGCGTTGTTTATATTTGTTAACCAGTGTTGTATGGCTACTTGGCGATTCGATGGACAGATGCTGATTTCAGCATGAAATTGTCTGGCCTTGAAATCAAGGGAAGTCTTTTGACCTGGCGATTTTATTATACATTAGTGGTCACGGATGACTAATATGAATAATGATTCACGTCGGAGGCTAGAAGCGAATTATCACCATCTGTCGTATTGACGATGTCATGCAAAGCTGTTACACAATGGAAAACCTTTATAAACACTTTTAAACTAAACCGAAAAAAAATAACCCGCTTTTTAACGACTAAATACCTGTCCTTTGGGATAGCGGTTTCGTAAGAAGAGTGGACGTGGTTTTCTGGTTCGATTCCCTGCCTTGAATAAATGCTCAATACACATTGCATATAAAGTGAAATTTTTAAGAATGCCTAATATGCCCCTGTTGGCCTTAGACTAGTGCGAACTAATCAATTTAGAGTTATTTTATTATTAAAGAACACCATATATCATTATTTTTACGGTGAAATCAACCTATTAAGCACCTAGTGGCTTCAGCGTGCGACTTTCATCCCTGAGATCGTAGGTTCGAACCCCGGCTGTGCTCTGAACTTTCTTTCTATGTGCGCAATAACATTCGCTCGAATGGTAAACATCGTGAAGAAACAGGCTTGTCTTAGACCCAAAAAGTTGGTGGCGTATGTCAAGGCTGATCACTCACTTGTCTATTAAATTGATTATCACGAAACAGATACAGAAATCTGGGGGCCAAAACTAAAAAGGTTGTAGCGCCACTGATTTATTTTCAATCAATCTACTGTTCTATATTATATGACAATTACGGAATATTACAAAATTTTTTAAATCTTCACATATATGGCATATATTAATAGCGTATAGTAAGATAGGAATAGAGGTAGTCAAACGATAGAGGAATGATCTGGAAACCACAATGGTTTGGTCTAGAATTACACGGGACAGAAACAATTGAAGAGCTAGAATACATTAGGCCAAATATTGTTTTGTGTAATTACATTTTGACGTGATAACGTCTTTAAAATCGTTTTAGTCGGCGGACATGTTCAGAAACTTGTGTCACACCAAAACCTCACGAGCGCCATCGCTTAGTCGGGTGACATGTTCAGAAACTTGTGTCACACCAAAACCTCACGAGCGCGATCGCAGGTATAACGAGAGAGAGACGGACCGATCTCCCGTCTCTCTCACTCTAGCGGCATACAAACGAATGGAGATTTGTATGAATGTATGTATGAAGAAAAATGTATATCATAGTCGAATAAGTAAACTTGTCATTTTACACCCGAAATTTATCATCAAAAGTGTGAATAAAACGATAGATGTAATTTAAAATTTGAAAAAATTGTTATCTTCATTAATTCCTTACTTCCCAAAAACTTATATCACCAATAAGACGTTATCACGTAAACATCTCGATCGTAAACCTACTTTACAAACAACCAATATTTTTTTTAATAAATACTTGTCACAGAAATAGAAGGCTTTAATAATATAGCACTTAGACTATGTATCTCTCTTGCTACGACGGACGTTCCAAATTTACGTTTTAAATTTCGAATATAGAGCTTGCACTTGACAAGATAATAATGAAGTTTTATGACATTAGTTTACATGATTGCTACTCGGTACTTGCCTTTGACCATTACGTGTTGGGGGCTCTGACAAACGAGCGTGAAGTGTCGGGTCACAACTTCACCTGAACTGCAAATTGATTGTACAGCGATACTGACAATTGTGGAACATAATACGATACACAACTCGTAGTTAGATATGTGACTGCAGCACATGTTTCAATGAGAGTATCTTGTTTATGATAAATCCAACGACAGAAGATACAATGAAGCTTTTGAGAAAATACTACGCTTTAAACAACGTACCAATTATTAAAAGGCCGGCAACGCACTTGCGAGCCAACGGCAATGTGTGTATCGGTGGGTGGTATCGCTTAAAATCAGATGAGCCACCTTCCCCTTTGCCACCCTACATATACAGAAGTAGAAAGGTACTTTCTGTGACCTAAAGGGAGGATCCTGGATCAGTCTAACCACTGACTGGTCTGAAGAGACCATTGGCTGAGTTATATATATCATTAGCGGTTGAAATGATTAAAAATATATAAAAATATTACTTCTATCAATTCATTCAAATCGAAGCTAAGTGAATATGTTAAACAAAATTACTTTTAAATTCATTTCTTATAATTACTTTTAATTCATATTTCTTTGGTTACTTTTATTTTTAAGTTTATTACATTTTATTTGCATTATATTGCACATTTTATTGTGATTATTTTAAGAACGACTACAATGTTATGTTAATCTAGAGTATTATTCTCATGTAAGTGAAATTTTTTGTCTTTTTGAGAAAATAAAGTCTTTAAACCTAATGATTTGTTAGCCCTTCAGGGTATGACGTAATCGCAGTGATTGTGGGGTCGCAAAAAATCCTGGGATCATTTTGCAGCTGAGCAGAATTATTCGACATTTTAATCAACGGTCGTGTCAGACCACAAAAAATATTACACAAAACTGTAAGGCTGGTTCAACACTATAATCCCGTTAGTTACGGTTAGTTCACCGAACACGGTCTATGAAATATTAGCTCTAGGCCACTGATGCTTCACGATAACGCTAGACCACACTGCACAACAGACTGCTACCAAATTAGAGGAGCTTCAATTGGAATATCTAAGACATTGACATTACTCCTTTTCCCCGCTCCAACAGATTACCATGTTTTTAGAAATTGGGATAACTTGTTGCAAGGTAAAAAATTCAACTCTAATGGGGCAGTCGAAACCGCCTTCAAAGATTTTATTGATTCCCGTCCAAATGTTTTTTTTTAGTAAAAGGATCAATGAACTACCTAAATAATGGCAAAACTGCATAAATAGTAATGATATATTTAATTAATACTTTGATTAATTAAATATATTATTAAAAAATCTACTTTTTGTTCCTCCCGTACAAAACGCTAATTTCATGTCCTTAATATTCTTAAATATACAATGTGTGCATACTATCCGTAACAGTCACGTTCCTGTCAAATCGAAATTATATACGAAGAATATTTCTTATAAATCTACTTCTTCGAATTTTGGGAAGTCCATTAAAGGCAAACTTTTCTTGCGCTTCGTCATACCCACACTATCACACCTTCAATTACAACACGCGCGTGCACTGTATAAGTTTCTCGCTTCTTAAACTTATATTTAATTTGGCAATTCAGTTTGCTTCACATTGTTATAGTGATATAAGTAGCTTATATGTAAATTTTATTATTAGTTAATTATATGTCTGCCATTGGGAGTCAAACACAATAATCGAAACGCTGCTTAAACAAAAGAAGATCACAGGGTTTCTGTTTCATGAGAAAAATGGCTCCAGTTTCTTTATTCTCCAAGAATTCCCGCGTTTTGTAACTGTCATTCCTTAGAGATTAAAATTTGTATTACACAGATGTCACTGCCATTATAAGTCTATAAACTGTCACTGCCATTATTTTCCGTTGAATTAAAAATTCTATGAAAAGTAACGCGTGTTAAGAATATCGTGTATTATACGCACAAAAGATATTTATATAATAAATTAAATAACACATTAATCATTTTAATTAATTAATTGAGTGATCAAACTCGTTATTGCTAAATGAAACTGAGAAATGAAAAGCCATATGGGGCTTCTATCAAAAGTTAAGCTTGACCTTTCAATCGAGGCTTTTTTATTAAAATTAATTTATTACCACGGGTATTATTAAAAATTATATACTGAATGTTTTATAAAATACAAGACAAAGAGTTAAGTATTGATTATTAAACAAACTTGTTTGATTCTTTATACGATATAATTTAGATTCATTAGTTTACATACTAACTCCATTTGAACGATGTACATTGTACATGCTTGCGTAGTTCATACCCTGCGGAAGTCTACATACATACAAATATTGCTACGACTCTATTATTATATCGTTTATCGTAAACCAATTCCTACTAATTTTACTTGAAACTGGCATAAAGTTAAAAATATTACCATAAAAAAAGACCTTGCAAATAAGTTGGTTAGAACTTAGAATCATTCAATTTTCGAGTTAGAAATTTTGAATTTACGATAGGATTGTTGTTTACATCAGGTTATCAAATTATTAGAAAATAAGCTGTATAAAATAAAATTAAATATTGCTCTGCAAATATACAAATATAAACTATGTAACTTCATGTAAAATTAATTCACAAAAATCAAAAATAAAGTATTTGAATTCATTGAATGACTTGACAATGTTATATTTTTTTTAATACGCGCTGCCCCTTACAGCGGCAAATATTACAAAGGTTTTTGACTTTATTTACATTAATCATACCGACTTAACACCATGCCCAGGTCGTAATTTATTTATCATAGCATTGGTGCATTGCAGTTCAAAGCATCAAAGTTCATTGACTCAATAATTATGACTGACCAACCTTTTTTATGCGAGTCGTCAGAGCTTTAAGCGCCGTTTTAAAGCTCGAATTAGTAAATCCTTAAGTAGAGAACGTTTAGAAACATTTCTACATCTGTCTGGCACGACTTTATATTAGAATAAACTCTATTGTTTATTTTCCAATGAGGGCTGTAGCCCTCTGGCATTGAGTGTTACTTAATACCAAGTAAGCCTCTTTAAAAAATCACTAACGTCATAGATTATTTTGTATTTTATTTACTTATTTAAAAAAAGTTAGGTGCCTTCATAAAAAAAATTCTAAGAATGTGATTGTGATTTTGTTACAAACAATTATAATTATATAAAAGAACTATTGACTAAACCTAGGGTCATGCAGAATTGAAATAAAATTACAAAAAATGTTGTTTTTTGATGCTAATTCAAATAAAGAAATCTCATCTATTTATGCATAATTGAAGTTCAAACTCTTCAGATTTTAAAATCATCAAATACATTACACAAATTGGTATTCTATGTACTAATGTTAAAGTCTAATAATCTACATGTGCCGAATTTGGGTTGCTATAATAAGTTTGATCATAAAACTAGATCAAATAAACAAGGGTCACTTTAATTTATAATATTTTATTTTACATTAAAATTGGACTATTATAGTTCAAAAACAAAAGATCTTTATAAACGTAACAAGCCTTTATATTAAGGTCAAAAGCTACTGAAGTTGATTTGAAGTCGATAAATGCTTTATTATTTAATATTACTATTAGCATAACCAATGTTATTATTTTTTATTTATTTAATAGGAAACACAAACAGTTGAAAATACAATTCACACAAGTACTAAAACAAATTCAGTCAACCAACCACATTTTTATTTACGTACATACATACGAAAAATAATTATCAGAAACAACAGACTCAAACATCAGTTACAATATAAAATTATTACTCATTAGTGGTAGTCAGAGTATTTCTAATTAAATAAATATTGATAGGTATCTAAAGTCATTTAATTTTTTTATTACTTCTATAATTTCGTTATCATAAAATTTTCACGTGTGCCCTCCAAACTTATAAAAAAAATGTACTACGCAACGTCTTTTCCCCTATTAGCCTGCACGGTTTGGATTGCAATCAATTTTCAGCCAATTTGTTCTTTCTCTACGCAATGTTGATAAGTGACGTAAAACATAGTGACATTAGTTGTTTACATAAAAGATGAAATAACAAGGTTGAACGTAAAAACTATATTTGGATTACTACAATATTAAGATAAATGGGAGCTTGTATATTCAAATCATTATCTTAAAGTGCTTACAATATCCGCTTACTTTTTTGTAATTTGTTAAGTGTTTTCGTGGCATTATTGAGAACGTAATAACGTTAAGGCGATTCGCCAGCAGTTAATCTCTATTGCGATTAGATATTTTCGAGATATAGTATCTCGTGAGAGGGAAGTTGCTAGAAAATACCCTCAGCAGAGCACCTAAAAACTGCGTAAAACTAGTAAGACTGAATCTAGTCAGACTGCTTGGAAGATGAATTTTGACTTGAATTTTTTTCATTATTTTCGAATCAGTCAATTCTTAAAACGCCAGCAAAGTACTAGTGAACCTTCTGGCAATATCATTCACATTAATTTTCGTTAATCAGTGCTTGTCGCCTAATCAGTATTCAGTACGCTCTAGTAGCACTGAACTTCAGTAAGCCTTCTGACAGAACGACCTCTATTTTATAAAAAAAAATACTGCGCCGCAAAGTTAGAATTAAAGAAACTTGCAAAATTCTAATTGCCTACCCTTACCGCATTTGTGTATCTAAAATATACATAGGTAACCAAAGTTTACTATACAGGGTGGCCAAAAAGTCGTGGATCAAACGCAAATAGGGGATAGATGAGGTCATCAGCGGCAAAAAATTGTTCTACGGTAGGTCTCTAAGGTCAACCCCTGCAGAGTTATGATTTATTTTGCGTTTTATAAGAAAATTGACTTTTTTTCACTAATTCTTACTAAAATTCGATAAAATCTACATTCTGTATCTTTTTCATAATATCCACTAGATTGGTACTGATGAGTTCTTGCTTACCACATACTATTTATAGTTGTTTATTGAGTGTGTTGAAGATAATATTAAGTTATAGGATATAATTTTTTATTCAAATCAAAACTTTTTGTTTACTTCGGACCCCACTGTGAAAAAAAATTACTCTACCGAAAAGTGTCCCTGTACTACAAGTTTTGGCGCATTTAATAGGGATTCTGAAAAGGTATTACAAATTGCCATGAGTTGCTCTAATATCTTTCTAGGAAGAATTACAAACAACGATTGTGAAAAAATAATTGTATTAAAACAATTATTTCTCAATGGTTGTTTGTAGGTAACAAAATATTTTACAATAAAATATGCTCAAAATTCCTGACTCTGACCATAATACTTAATCTGCACCGTCTAATCAAATTCCTACGTAACCCTCCAGCCATCTGTACAATTTTTTGAATCTAGTCCGATTCACACAGTACTGGTCACAGGTAGGTAAATAATCTATCATAAGTCCGAATCGTTGTTGTTTTTTCGTCCTAAAAAGATATTAGAGCAACTCATGGCCATGTGTAATACCTTTTCAGAATCCATATTAAATGCGCCAAAACTTGTAATACAGGGTCACTTTTCGGTAGAGTAATTTTTTTTCACAGTGGGGTCCGAAGTAAACAAAAAGTTTTGATTTGTGAAACAATTATATCGTATAACTTAATATTATCTTCAACACACTCAATAAACAACTATAAATAGTATGTGGTAAGCAAGAACTCATCAGTACCAATCTAGTGGATATTATGAAAAAGGTACAGGATGTAGATTTTATCGAATTTTAATAAGAATTAGTAAAAAAAAGTTAATTTTCTTATAAAACGCAAAATAAATCATAACTCTGCAGGGGTTGACCTTAGAGACCTACCGTAGAACCATTTTTTGCCGCTGATGACCTCATCTATCCGCTATTTGCGTTTGATCCACGACTTTTTGGCCACCCTGTATATATATAGTAGTAGCAATTATAATTTTGAACAAATTTGTAGGAACAGTGTATAAACTAATATGTCAATGTCAAATGACAGATATTAATTGTCAATAGTTTGACAGAGAACATAGTGAACTGTTGTAGACGTATAATTTGTTCTGCAATTAAATTTTTCACTTCACTGTCTTCTTTTATTTACCTTCTACCTTTTTTATTTATATTTTACCCACGTATATTTAGAAAATAAAGGTTGGTTTATTATTAGATTTTATTTTATTTAACCAAAAGCGTTTTTTAAGCGCTTTTGAATTACCTCATAAAGTCTAAAGACTTTATTATGGAAACATACATAGTCACAATAAAATCTCACCGCCACCTGTGTAATTTGCTCAAAAACAAAAAGTATTATAGTGTTTAGTGTATTAAATAAACAAGTGAAATTACACGCAATTAAAAATAAGTGCCCGTAAATAAGACTTGGCTTAAAGGTTTTAATCTTTAAAAAAACATTATACAGAATACACGCGGTTGGCGCGAAAAATTGCTTCTTAAGAAGCTTCAAAATGACGTCATCGTTTTTGACGCTTTTACAATGTTAATTGCATTTTTTTTATCTTTTATGGCGCCAAAACATTAACAACAAAACAAAATTTTAACTAGAAGAAAATGCTGTCTCCTTCCGATGTATGCTTTGGTTACTATGATTATGGATACAGCGCTTCATAATCTGGTGCTTTGACCAAACCATTGACAAAGATAAAATCAAGACGTGCGTCCAAGGCCACGTCTCCTTCTACCTTTGCATTGATTAGTTAAAGAAACATAGATTTTTTGTTGATACGTGACCTTTTGATACAAAGAAAATATACGCTACAATTAAATATTAAAAATCTTCTAATAGTTTAAACATTTCAGCAGAAATAAAGATTCTGATTTTTTTTTAAATTTACTTATGGACATTTTGATTTTGCATGCATCTATAGTTTGTGCGTCGATGATTTGTCGAACATTCAACCAAGACGCGCATCTGCGGCCAGGTAGGAGACCTGGAGACTTGGTTAAAGAATTGATATAAAGAAAATATAAATAAAGACAATATATAATTGTACATTTAAATTACGCAGTATTAATTACATTGGGTGCCGACGAAAGATAACGAACGCTCCATTTGTATTTATGTTTGAATATCAATAGAAGTGAATTAATTCAGCCAAACATAGATTCAACAAACTCAAAGCAAAATACAAAACATAATTTTCATATCAATTTTATGTTTATATTATTATATTATCCCTTGGGAGTTGAGGTTATTTGCCAATTTAGTATTTCGACACAAGTTTCCCAACCGTTCCCAAATGTTCGGATCAGTTTAACCAACTAGACTAACGCCAGGTTTTGACTCTTGACCCTGAGGTCAAGCATTCGATCCCTCCCTATCCTCATTCGAGTAGGAATAATATGAATATTTTCGCAAAAGTACTAGGAATATTTAAATAACACAAATCTTGTTTTCTTATACAAACAAATTCAGGTAAAATTTGTCGAAAAATTTAACACCGTAGCAAATGCATAACCCAACAGCCAAAAACGGCAATGTTGCCCATTGGCGTGCTAGTTCGGTAAGATGAAAAGCATAAAATGCAAAGTATGACGCGGTGAGGGCCGCGCGACTAGCTGTGAACTAAAGCTGTCGGCGACATGAAAGAATTTTGTGCATTGCTTAAAGTACATCAACCATTTGTTATACTAGAATCTACTTGGTGTTGTATATGTGACGATTATTATATAAGGAAAATATAAAAAAAAAAAACAAAAATCATTTAATCATATGGGTAACACATTGTACACTTATGACTTGTCAGCAAAGAAATACATAATATTAATGCTTCTAATTTTACATTTAGTGCCAGTTCTCAAATCAAGGGCGTAGAACGGAAGAGAAGAACTGGCAATAAACTCTCCGCCACTCTTTTTAATCGCCATGTTTTTTTTACACACAACGTTTATAAGGAGCTGCAACCATTAAACCATGTTCCACATGACATCTGAAGTAATTAATAATAATAACATAAATTAAAAACCAAGAATTGTCCTCTATCAGCAGGAGGCATGGTGAAATAGGAGCATAGTATTATTAAATAACAGATTTTATTTAACTTGTACATCATAATCTCGAGCTCGTACAAGAATAAAATTCAGTTATTTTATTTGCTCCGAATCTCTTTAGCTTTAGTCAAAAACGTTTACTGCTTCTAATAAGGTATTGACTCGTTTTGGGATACTACACTTAAACGGTTAACTTTTAGTGATGTCTAAGAAGACTTTATTCAGCAAACATTACACACGTTTATTTCTACAAATAGTTTTCTTCTTTTCGCACAAAACAGCAAATCGCCTATAAAAATATTCAATGGGACTTTTCCATTGTATTTATACTACCTAGAAGTTGTTGTTTGTAGTACAAACGAATCAAAATGTTTGCGACCAAACGGCTTGACTGATTTAATTTAAATTTTACGTATCGTTTAAAATCGTTGAACCCTAACAATTTATCAATGGAACAGCATTGCATATGTTTCAAATTGTGTAACACCTATTCAAGTGTATATCTGAAACTTACCTATCTAAAACACTTACCATATATTTCAATGTATGTAAAAAAGAAATATTCGTCAATCGAAAATTGACGTGTATAAGGGTAATCATTATTCAAATGTGACTATATTTATATTTTAATTATTATTACCTCAAATAAATGTTTAAATCATATTGAACACTTTCAATATTTTAATTTGTTATTGATTTAAATCGTGTTTCTATTTATTTGTACCCTCCTAATAGCTATACAATAGGTACAATGTAAAAGTATACAAGATTTTAAAAGGTATTTTTAATTATTTATTACTGACTATTGAAACTATAGCCATAGGTATTTAATTCTTTCAAGCTGAAAAAGTTCATAATTTCATGAACTTCTATAGACTTCTATAGCTTTATAATTATGTTAATTATCATTCTTAAAATACACATTTAATACAATAACAATACCAATATAAAGACGCACACAGTATATTTCGATCAAAAATAATTTCCTACGAAATTAAACTTCGAGACAGTATTAGGATTAGACAGGCGAAGACATGCTCGGTCCTCAATATACATTTTTATTAAATCAATTATTATTTATAAGTATTTGTAATTCTGCTAAAAAAAATACATAGTAAAATGTATATCCTATATACGCATTAGGATGGCGCTAGAAAAAAAAGTTCCCATAAAATCAACATATATGCTTTCAAAGTTTATTGAAATAAATAACTAAACATAAACTAAAATATATCATTAAAAGGAGTCCCTTTAGGCAAGGTTCCGAAGATACTGGCAGCGTTCCCCCTTTGAATTGCTAGACTAATTCTTTGTCCGAGGTAGCTGCCAGATCTTCGGTCTCCTGTGATGTCGACTAACCTTTTTGAAATTTCTTTAAAAAGCCTTAAAGCGCTAGGACCCCACGGACCAAGGGTCTCGACACCGAATGGGACAAAATCATATTCTGAGCCCAGACCCCTGTATTTGCATGCTTTATTTTTTTTCCAGTATTTGCATGCTTTATTTTTTTTATAAGTTATTTTACGATATAACGACTTCATTTTTTTTATTAGTATTAGTAATATTATTTAAACTATAATAACACATATTGAACTACCAATTGAATACACATTGAACACAACAAAATACTATCAAAAAAATCAAAAGTATTGATAATCAGCTACTTTCAGTTCGTATAAAAAAATTTTTTTTTACTACTTCAGCAAAATATTTTAGGACTAAGCCTACGAGCGCGGCCGCGGTAATCTGTGGCCATAACCGTGATGTTTTAAGACCAGATTATTAAAAAATCATACATAGGTAAAACCAGTTAAAACCAATTAAGTAGTATTACTTAATTGGTTTTAACTGACTGCCAATTGTCATCAGGTGTTTTGACATTTCCTTTCAAATTATGTTTACCCTGTGAAGCAGAGAAAACCGCGTTTAAAAATAGTAACCGATTTGGTTAGATTATTTGGTAATAGACAAAATTCAGAATCTCAAACAAAATGAAATAAAGTTATTCTCTCACAAATATTTTTGTATTTCACAACACTCCTTCCGCTTGAGAGGTATTACGAATTTTATACGAGACATTTATTCAATATTCTTTTGACAATTTCGACGGCTTCCTCAAACAAATGAGGGGTTTGGAGACAATAAGGCGATGATTGATAAACATTTCTACTATTGCGACTAGTTAAGCTTTATATTAAAAGTTTGTCTATTATTTATACGTCGCAGATTCAACGCGATTAATAATTGCAATATTGGTGTCACTAGCGTCGTCCGACATTTTTACTTTTAAACAAATAAAATGAGCCACCTTACTCAACGATCGATTTACATCATTTTACAACTTCTAAGATGTCTATGATATAGCATGGTGTTGGCATTCTAGTAAAACATATTTTCTGAGACATATTATATATAATGTATATATTGACGGAGCTGGACGACTCGTTTCCGATCTTTCAAGCGACATTTCCCATTGTTTATACAAGTGATGTTAAGTGATACCATGGACACTCTGTCAGAGGCCGCGCAAATACGTTGCCGGGGTTCCAAGAAATAGTACGCACTTTTCTAGGACCCTAAATCGAATTGGTTCGGAAACCTGTAGGCAGCTGGTTCCATAGTGGTGGTGTCAAAAAGTACCTTTAAACGCTCAGTTGTGGACGTCGAGGTGATCCGTGTGGAATTTCGTATTCTGACGACGTCTGTTGATGAAACTCAGCTGCAGATATTAATCCGACCAACTCTTCTGAACATTTAGTTGTGGAACTATGGACGTCAAAGGATTATCCACCAAATTACTATTTTCTTTACTATGAAACAACGGTGTGAGAGTAACATTTCAACTAAAAAATCATTTTGTACTTTCATGGTATATAATAAGCGCCCATTCCCCGGTTACTCTCACTGCTTAATGGGTTTCTCGACTCTTCACAGGAGAGCGACCTGTTTGGGAAGCTTATGGGGGTGGTATACTGTGGTTTCAGAGTGTACCTGGAGGGAATAAGAGGGTAATGCTACCCTGTACTGTAAATTATGTAAATCTTGATTGTATTTTTAGTCTAAGTATGGCCATTGAGCTGTTAATCTATATATATAAAAATGAAACCCGTTTTCCGTTGTCACGACATAACATGAAAACGGCTTGACCGATTTGTCTGAATTGTCAGGAGAAGGTTCTTATAAAAGAAAAAAATTGCGCGGAAAATTAGAAAATTTAAGTAAGTATTCTTAAATTACCACCATACAATTCGAACTTTTTGATGTAACCTTATGGCGTTTGACATAACATTGACAGAATGCGTGCTGCAAATATCGTCAAAGAGGATGTAAGAAAAATGAATATCGTTTAAAATAAATGCTTCGATCGGAGTTATTATATTGATAATATAATAATATGCGAGCCAGAAAAACAAACAAAGAATGTTGTATAACATAAAGCATTAGAATAATAAACACTTTGTTTCTGAAATATTTTCTAATTAATTATACCAATTTGAAATCAATATTCATAGTTAAGACAGGACAACGTTTGTCGGGTCCGCTAGTAATTAAATAAATAAATAATAACATTAAACTATAATAAACTATAATATTACGAATTTAAAAAGCCGCTAACGCACTCGCAAGACCTTCTGGCGAGAGAGAGTAAGAGTATCCTAGTGAGCCTACTGCCCGATTGCCACCTGTTCTATAGAAAATAATAAATAACATTTCCATACAAAAAATACATAGTATTTAATGAAATTCCATGATCTATTAGTGCAGTGCTGCTTACACGCATGAGTGAGCTGATTTAGTACAAGCCAGAGCTTCAAAGGAATCCAAGCTGATTGCACATATAAAACGACGGTGAAGTTGCTCCTATGTATAAATGTAAAACATGTATAAAAGCTCTTAAAATATATCTTAGTAAATACGAAAACTTTATGGTTTCTTTCATTGCTATTTTTAACAGTCGGAGAGGAATTGGTTATCCCAAAAATATCTTGAATTATTGAGAAATAAAACTGTTTATTATAAATCATTTTAAGGTCTCAATCACCTAAAATCGGCTAAATCTGTTACTTTTGAAAAAATAGACTGTTTATGATTATTTGAATAAAACACTGTAATTTATATTAATTCGATGATGTAATAATGTTATGGCGTAGTTATAACATAATGTAATAATTAACTATGTGATAATGTTGTCATTTAATACAGTTACAGTATCTACACTAATATTATAAATAGGAAAACTTTGTTTGTTTGATTGTAATGAATAGGCTCATAAACTACTGGACCGATTTGAAAAATTCTTTCACCATTCGAAAGCTACATTATCCACGAGTAATATAGGCTATATTTAATTTTGAACAAAAATAGGATTCCGTAAGATATTAGGGTTTTTCGGACACAAGGTGTACAAAATCAACGAAAAAAGTTACTTATTTTGCGTACCCTGCCTAAACTATTAAAGATAGAACCATAAAATGTCTAAGTAATTGTAGATCTTATAAATATCTACAAAAAAGTCCGCAACACACTATACCTATCTATGTCGAGCGAGGCACAATAACCATAAATGACATGGCAAAACGGCGTTTGCCGGATCAGCTAGTAGTTTTATAAAGTGGCTTTTCCTTTTGGATCTGGGTCTCTTGCGATTACTGCATCTGCTTTGTGATCATAAGGCAAGTAAGTGATCAGCGTTCTGTGTCTGTGTTCTGAGACTAGGGCCTCGTGAGGGTAGGTTCCTTGTGATGTTTTCCTTTACCAGCGAGTGATAAATGCGCACGAACAGAAACTCCTATGGTGAACAGCTTTAACCTGCGACATCAGGGATCAAAATGGTACGCTGAAACCACTAGGCCAATACTGCTCCTACGTGATCCTAAACTTTACCAAATTATCTAAGAGGCATTTGCACGCCTTTGTGTTCAAAATATTATAACATTTGTGTAAATAAATTATTACTACAAAAAGCCTTATAAAGAAACAGGTATTAATATCTCGTCGCCGAATCGCATTCCCTTACATTAGATACCCATTGCTCTACGCTTTGTTGGTAAATACATAAATTACAGAACAATGAAGGTACAAAATACTAAGACGTTAAAACAAAAGACTATAATTTTAATTACTACCCGTTTCCGTGACGTTATATCCGCGCTACTGTTAGGGAGGGGCTGTATCACGTAATTCGCCATTTAAATAATAATTAAGTCATAACACGCTATATTTTTAATTAGAATACTAATTCTAGTGTTGATAAATACACTGCATAAATTTTTACGTAAAATAATTGTATGAGACCTACCTTGTCCATCATTTGGGCGAATCGTTATTCTAAAGCGGAGTAATTTTTAATTGTTCCATCATTAATCTATTAACGATTAAGTTTAAAGGGAAACTGAATCAAAATATTGAAAAAAAATTGTGATATTATCTAACTGTAGCGTTTAAGACATTTTGAACTAATTAATAGTAGCTGTATTGAACTGTAAGACCTGTATGATTATCAACAAATACCTTTACCTAAACGCACGTCCACGAAGATCCAGTGGCATTACCATTTGAGATCTGGGCCTCAGATTTCTGTATCTGTTTTATGATCATTTGTAGATCTAATAGGCAAGTAGGTGGTCAGCCTCCTACTGTGTCTAACACACGCCGTCAACTTTTTGGGTCTATAGCAAGCCGGTTTCCTCAAGATGTTTTCCTTCACCGTTCGAGCGAATGTTAAAGTCCTCGACATAGTCCATTGGTGCACAGCCGGGGACCCAACCTACGACCTCAGGAGCAAGAGTCGCACGCTAAAGCCACTAGGCCAACACTGTTCTTGTCCACGATATAAGACTACTATATAATCTTTAAAAGTGCAAAAACTTATAAACCAAATTATAAAATATAACTTTGGTTCCAAGTCTAAATCGGTCCGCCAATTATAATAAATTACGGGATGGATCATATTTAATTTGGTGTAATAAATTTTCAGGATAACCATTTAAAAAAGGGGACCATTCTTACAATACTTAAAATAATTTTCTTTAAAATTGTGGTCAAAAAAATTGGTCGCATGTATCTGTAGAAAGTGTTTTATTATTCAAGAAAAATTATTAATTCCATTCCCTCAAATGTTAAAATGCAGTTTTTTGACATACTCATTACTCATACTTAGCAGTCTCGATTTTGATCTTACCCTTGTGTACCCTGAATCTCTTGTATAAATATTGTATAGAAAAGAAGCTAAATTCAGAAACTTAATGTTATAAAAATATAATGAAAACACGAACCCTTCTAGTAAAAATATATTCTTATCAATGTCGCTCAATTTGTCGTAGAAACCCTCAGAAATTCCCTTTCAAAGGATTTCACTGATTTATTTGACTCCTTTCTTTGAAGTTTCTAAAATCTTTTTGACATTTTACTTTTCATGAGACTCCAAAAAAAGCGTTTCGTTTCACACAATTGTTCCAAATGGAATTTTATTTAAACTCAATTTCCATCGTCATTCCTTATCACAAGGTTATATCGTCGCTGTAGAATGATAACCTCGTATGTCCAGAGAACCAAACAGGTAACGAAATAAATGTTTAATTTGGTCAATATACGTTATAACATTATTATGTGTTTTCGTCTTTGGTTTTAGATGATAAAAACGACTTATTTATTAATAACATATAAAGTCCTTACTTTATGATTAATTAAATGACAAAAGAATAAAAAATAAATGATTATTTGATATACGTTATCATTCTACAGTGACGATATAGGGAATAGTTATTTAAGTCATATTAACTTAATAACTAAAGCCCAAATAAGTGTAATTGCGGATTAAAATTAAATGAAATAATCCATTGCAACTTAGAGGGTTGTCTTACTGAAACGCACACCCGTACAAAGAATTCTATTTGTGAAGGCTATATATGTTTTATATACGTTCGTTTAAGTAGAGGAGCTAGGCCAGTTCATTATTTTTCCTTTTTTTTTTCTAATAACTGTGAATATTGTACAACTTATAGACAATAAATTAACTGTAAGTTGTTTTGAGTAATATATGATGTAGTATATTACTCAAAACAACCAAGACCATGATGTTATACGACGACCTTAAAAAACAAAAATTTGAAAAATTAAAATAACTCCATGAAACAAAAACAAATACTTTACAATGCAATTCTAATTTTCACCTCGACGTCCGTCGTTCCACAACTGATCGTTTTTTTTTAGCAGTTTCTGCCGCGCACCTCTACTCTCCAGCTGCCCACTGAAGTATTTCGGAACCAATTCGACTTAGGGTCCATCAAGAAAATAACAACTCTTAAAAGGCCGGCAACGCACTTGCGAGCTTTCTGTAAATGTGATTGTCCATGGGCAGCGATGTCACTTAACATCAGTTGAGCCTCCTGCCCGTTTGCCTACTACTACATTAATCTTTCTAGATACCGTTATCATTTTTGTCAAAAAATTATAATCTACAAGCCCACTGCCCCTATTGCCTAATAATTAATGCCTTTCTGTAATTGCATAGACAAGAGAAGTCTTCTCATTGAGTTATATTATGTATCCATAGAACTATATCCACCCCGTACAAATTCCCTGCATGTGATGAAAATAGCTAAACTCATTTGTACAAAGGGTGAATTTAATAAGAGGGGTATGGGACAAAGTCGGTTAAGTAGATCCTAAACAAGCGATACTCTACGTGTCCAATAAGGATTTCCAGGGTTTTAATTACATTGACGTGTCGATTCGGTCGAGCAGGTGTAAATTCTTTGAAAAGGACAAATTTCTAAATTAATATATACTGAAAGTCGATTATAAAACAAATCAAAATTATTTTATTTATAAAAACGTACCAATCCAATGCAATCTGAGTGATGATCTCTAAATATTACGTGAGCTGCCTGTTTGCCCCCAGTTAAATAAATAAAAAAAAGGGTGCGTGTACTTATGTACGCGCGAAAGAAGTTATACTTCTTTGGCATTATTAAAAATAGTTTTTGATTGCATGCAAATAATTAATTACAATTAAATAATCAAAGACTGGAAAAGGAGTCATTATAGTCAATAAAGTTCAGTTTACATTTGAAAAATTAAATAAATAAATTCTATTATTATTCGAATGTTGTTTTTAAATTATGTCCAATGCCGTAGCATCTGCCGTGGGCAACTTCATACTGATAATTTTGTGTAACGGTGCGCGCGCATCGTAAAATTTCACTCTCATCAATTTTTCATAACGCGCCTAAAGAAGTATAACTTAAAAAAGGTACACCTATAAACGTCAGTATTATAAACATGGAGGAACATTTACTACCAGTTTCCAAATCCAGGGCGTAGGCTGAAGGAACGAAGAACGAACAAATGGCGACCTCTTTGTGTCTTTGATTTTTATGATTCTTGTTGTGTATATTTGGTAGGTGGAATAGGTTTCTTATATCCCTAAGTATGATGCTTATCTTGCCGAAGCCGCGTACAAATTATTTGAAGCAGTCTTAAGTATGAGTATACATATCAGAATGAGCCTAGTAGACTAAAATTGAGACGGCTGATGGCGACGTGTATCTGCTTCGTATTATATACATATTAAGTTTGTCGTGTAAATAAAATACATTATTTTTGTAATGAGAAATAAAGTTCTTTAAACATTAAGTGACAAAGTGTCGTAGTGGGGGTTAAACATTTTTTTGGCAATATTTTATTAAGTTTTTGCGTTAAAAATACGTATAACCTTAAGTTTACAGTCTTCTACCACCATATCTAATATTAAAAAGCGATATTAGAACTGTAATTATTTCTCTCCTTTCCAGGTCCGCAAGTAATAGTTTTCACATTGTACCGATAAAAACCGGTTTGAAATAAGAATTGTCAATTGTCTCTTTTCTATTTTTGACATTTGACGGCCAACGTTGACGATAAACACATTTCAGCTTGACCTCACTCCAATTTCGTTACGGACAAAGGCTGGTGTTTTTTTTCCGCTACGACATCGATCAAATATACTCGTGAAACAAGCAGAGTGTAAATTTTCCAAAACTCCCTTGTAATGTTATTATTTGCTCTTTTTTATTTATTATGTTTACCTATAAGGGATTCTATTGATTCAGCTATATTTATGTTTTTTTTGAAGCATTTATTAAGTTTTTGTTACACTTAGTCAATTATAATAAAACCTCCCAATCTACAGATTCTGATATAATCAAACTATATATATATGGATGAACTTATAAAATACATAAAATTATACTAGCCAATTTGCATTTCGATTCTACAGCCTTGAAGAAAGAGGTTCTGACAACTAACTCAGACAAAGTGCACTCATGGACATTTAAGCTCTTACACGATTTTTATATTATGTAACTGATATACTTTTTGAATTTGCACCATGTACAACGGAAGAACGTTATCTGGTCACCCAACACAGGGGGTAAATTTTGTCGCCATTTTGTTGTTAGTATAATACCTATGATATAAAACGAGGCGAAAATAGTTTGTGTATCATTTACGAAATCATAAAACGTAAAATGAATTATTTTATTTGTGGAGTTGGAGCGCGGGCACACGATGCGATAACGGTGCGGTAAGGCGTCGCCGGTCGCACCGCAATTACTTCACGGGCGTTGCGGTATGGCATTATATTTTACCCCTCCCCGCCTCGTCTCGCAGGTCAAAACTCGCTTGCTGTGCGACGCGTCGTGTGACATGGTATAGTCATTTGTATGCAGGATGACGTTGCGGCACCGATACGCCGCCGCACCGCACCGTTACCGCATCGTGTGGCCGCGCTCTTACAAATTGGAGCAACGTTTTGTATCGACTTCAAAAAACCTGAAGTTGTTGTCATCCTTACAAACAAAATCCCGTGCTCACATTTATTTACACATAATATAAAACGCTCAATTAAAATGTGAATAAAACATTCAAATGTATATTCATATTATTTATTTATTTACCCTTTATTACCTTATACAAAAACATAGGTATAACTTATCCGTACAACTTATGTAGAACTTATCCGTACATTGTGAAACAGACCCTTAAAGACAGAACACTTCGTCGGTATTTAGATTTATAAAAATGTATGTTTAATTTCTACACGTACGTATATAGCGTGTTAATATAAACAAAATCTTTGTAATGGACCGATTACACTGCCGCTTAGATTTAAACTAGGGATGCATCGATACGCTTTTTTGCCGATACGATACCGATGCCGATACACTTATAGGAATATCGTCGATACCGATACCGATACTAACGCTTATTGAATTAAAATTAAATTAAGGTAAAATATATCAAGTTAAGTTAAAGTTTATAATTTTTATTAAAAAAATATACATACACAAAAAATAGTCACAAACTTTGAATAATTTGAAAGGTTTTGTTACTAAAATTAAGAATTAAGAGTAAAAATTAAATTAACATAAAATAAATAACTGTTAATAATTAAAATTAACAATGATAACATTGTTGTAATTCTGTATTTTATTAAATTTGGTATCGAAAAAATACTACTCGCGATAGCAGTTAAAAGCCAAATAATGCGCTAAGCGGGAAATTTGAAAATTATCGGTGAATCGGCAATGAAAATATCGCCGATGCCGATATATCGGCAAACCCAAAGTATCGCCGATATATCGGTATCGGCATCGGTATCGGATGCATCCCAAATTTAAACCTCGCTGTAAAATGGCTCCTAATAAAAATAATGTTTTCCGCCCAAGAGGCATAAAGTCGTGAAATTTTTATCGCACCCGTAAAATAAAGTGATATTAGGAGCATTCTGTTTAAATTGATACATTTACCAGTAACATACTTCGAGTTTCCTCGTCGTTGGTTTTAATATTATCATACTATGATGGTAAGCCTGTTCAATTTTGATTTTTTATTTAGATCATTACTGGCGCTACTTTTCTTCGGTGTTAGTTAATGACTATGATTATATAATACATAAACATAATATTAAAAAAGGTTTTAAAGGTAAAGTTTAGATTGTACCACTATAATATTTTTGTACCATATCCTTGCAAATAAATAAATTATTATTATTAATTAAGTACTCGTATTATTAAAAGAGAGCAGTGTTGGCCTAGTGGCTTTAGCGTGGGACTCTCATCCCTGAGGTAGTAGATTCAATCCCCTGCATTGCATTTAACATTCGCTCGACGGTAAAGGAAAACATGGTAAGGAAACCAGCTTAGACCAAAAAAGTCTTCTGTGTGTGTCAGGTACAGGAGGCTAATCACCTACTTGCTTATAAGATTGAAAAATCATCATGAAACAGATACAGAAATCTGAGGCCCAGACCTAAAAAGGTTGTAGTGCCACTGATTTACTTATTTTTATTATTGAGAGAGAACAATATAATTTTGTCTTTCAGGTTTGTCAAAGAATTTGCATTGCCTTAACACAACATTAAATTTAAACAAATCGCCTGCTGCTCAAAAAGACTGCTATATTAATAATTTTAATATATCTTATAACTTATATACGAGCGTTTGTAGCCTAATTCTACCATATTTGTAGAATTAGGCTACTAACTGCTGCCCCATCTGTATTCTCGGATTGGAACCTGCCTTGCGATTCTGTAACTCACTTTTCGAACTCACACAGCGGTTTTCGCAGCGGCGGTCGCGCTCAAATCCCAAATCCAAAGCCAAATCGTAAATTGACTGCTTTACCACTGATTTGATAGCGACCGCCGCTGTGAAAACCGCTGTGTGAGTTCGAAAATTGAGTTACAGAATCGCAAGGCTGTGCGACTTCTTTTTGTTTCCAAATTTGAAAAAGTCACTCGCCGGCCAGAAATTGGAGACGAATGACGCGGTTATCGCCGCGGCCGCCAAGAAGGCCTACTTAGCGGTATGCCCAGAAGACGCATTTTTCAGACGGGTTTGAGAAGTTGGAATATCGCTGGGTCAAGTGTATCGAACTCAAAAGAGGCGAGGAATAAATTGCCGCTTTTCCAAGAAATAAATTATTTTTTTGTAGGCTAAGTACCTACTTATCGGACCACCCTTGTAATGGAAATATTTTCATGATTGTTTTCAAAATTTTTAATTTAGGTAACACAATGTACACTTATGAACGTCAATAAAGAAATACATAAGTATTAAATGCTTTTAATTTTACATTTACTGGTTCAATGAAGATAAAATTCATTGTTTAACAACGGTCTTAACGATTTTTTATTTAAATTTGTGTGTGTAAAGAAACATCTCCGTAACATTACGAGGCCCAATTTAATAAACGTAATGATAAAGGCTGAATTCCATATTTAATTAACGAAATGGCTTCATCGCCCTTTTCAGTAAATATCAAACAATATGTATGAATATAATTTATTTTGACGATGTTACTTTTCATTCCTCGAAATTAGAAATGTCTGCAATATATTCAAAGTATAATAATAATAATTTATTTGCAAGAATGTCGTACAAAAATATTACGGTGGTACAATCTAAACTTCGCATATTCTGCCACACATAATGTCGTGCAAATTAGTTTTACACAATTAAAAAAAACAAATATGGTTTCATAACATACATTATCATTCATATCATCATAGTCGAATCTTATTTTATCTTATCACTACATTTTAAAAATATTTTATTTAATTATCAAATTAATATGTATTCAAATTTTTCACTCAAATAATCATTAATACAATAATATGTTTTTGGTAAATTATTGTAAACCTTGATTGCTATATAAGAAATATTTTTAATATAATTCCAGATAAATTTTTGGCATTTTTTATAATTCAATTAACAATTTTTTAGCTTCGTTAAGTTGAAACGGGACGACACGTAAGTTTATGCAGATTGTGAAGCTACGGAAAGTCGCATCATCATCGATACGGCTTGTTGCAGCTTCTAATGATGGTCCAAATGCAAAGCAAGGGACGGGCTCGTAGAAGGAAGAAGTCGTGGTTGCAGAACGTTGGAAATGGACCAGCAGTACATCCCCCGAGCGCAATATACCCGGCAATTCAAGTTATTAACAGCCAACCTTTAGTAAAAAACTGGCACCTGCAGAAGAAGATAAAATTGAAATGACACTGGGGCCAATATATAACTCTCAATATTTTAGGGGCATCATAGCCTAGCGGTCTCATTAAGTGGCAGCTAGGTGAGGGGTACCGGGTTCGATTCCCGGTTCGAGGGCAAGTTTTAATTTAATTTAAATTTGTTCTCGGCCTTTGGGAGGGTTGTGCGGTACCGGGCGAGTGCTTAAACCGTATATGGAGGACACGGTCGAATTTCTAAATACAAGCACGAATTATAAAAAATCCTATACTTGACGCTGGCTAATGCACAAATCGTGTAAGAGCCATAAAAAAAAACTCTCAATGGATACAGGGTTCGAAGCTCGGTCGTTCGCTAATGAACAATATCCATGAACTTTAACAAATGCAATTACCCTTTCTTCATACGGCGAAGGAATCTTAAGGTAGTAAGAATCTTTTCGAAACATAAAGCGATATGTATTTGACAGAAAGATTCATAAATAAAATGCAATTATATTTCATTTATTTGTCCGGTTAAAGTAAATTAACACGATAAAACATTCATCACTAATTCAAGCTTAGTACTTACATATAAACACAGCACTGAATATTCATTGAATCAAATTTACATACATATTTTGAATGCCAGCAAGGGTCCCAAACATACAAATCCAGACAGTTAACAACCATTAAATTACGAAATCGCTCGATTAATATCCAACCGATGAAATTCACATACGACATAGCATTAACAAGCATTGTTCGGGAAGATGGTCATATTTTATAAAGCGAATTCAGAATTCTAAGTGAATACCAATCTATAACTTCTTAAGCAAAAAGTTCGCTTTTCGCTTTAAACTTCTTTAGGATATAACCTGTAATTTAATTAATATAATGTCAATATGAGAGAACGTACGCTATCTAGTGGTGTTCTAGTGGCGTGAACATTTTTGTATCGTCCTTAGCTTCCTAAAAAATAATACAGATGAGTGTTTATGTAAAAGCTTTCAAAAGGTTTTAAGTACATGATTGTGAAGGGTTAACTAAGAACACTGAATCTCTTCCAATCCTCTTTTTACCACACGCCACCACTTTTTTCCATTGCTAAAACCGGCTCTGCCATAGAATAGTAAACAATCAAATATTCTATATATGTATTGACTTTGGACGCTTCCTACCAAATAATATTGAATACTACTTTGGAGTACCAGTTCGAGATCGTTTCTATGTTTCTGGGATATCGAATCGCAAGGGTCGAGCTCTGTTATAAATAATAGAATATTTTTCATAAAAAGTATAATAATGAAGGAAATATTACAGCAAATAAATCATACTCGCTCCACGTTGAGTGATCGGTATTAATCTTTGTCAGTTGCTTCAGAACTTCATTGAATCTTCGCAATAACAACTTTATTAGGTATACTTTTTATGATATTTCTTAAGAACCTGTAAAACTCTGTTGACTTTTGGTATTGTACACACATAAAAGTAATTGGTAGGTAGCGCTGGCGTTAATCAAAAATAATAAGTAATTCTCACTAAATATAATCCTTTAATAAAGTACTAAAAGAAATAACTATAATCAGTTATTGGCTATAATGTTTAATACAAAAAACATGTTACACATATTAAAACTATTTCTTTTGAATATTTTTTTAGAATCGCAATACAGCGAGAAAATGCTGCCAGCGTTAAAGGTACACTACCCCAGCGACCAACCTATTAAAATTTGTGTTAATTTTCTTTTTATTAATTTTTAATATTTTTATTATTGCGGCACTAATTCCTCTTAGGGTCCTTTAACAAAGAAGGTACTAATTCTTAAAAGGCCGGCAACGCACTCGCGAGCCCTCTGGCATTGATTGGTCGGTGTTATCACTTAACATCGGGTGACCCTTCTGCCTGTTTGACTCCTGCTCTATAAAAAAATATACTAGATTTTTTATTATTATTTTGGTTCTAGAGATTTCTCTTCTTCATAAACACCGAGCACATAATAATGCTTTTAATTATTAGCCATTTGTGCGTCCTTAATAGGGTCGTACAGGAAATACTATTACTTCAGCTCATTTTCATCAACGACGTCGGAGCCCGAAACACTTCACACGAGATTAATTTACCCAACAACGAATAATTCTACATCACGCGTTCAAATAGTTTATTCGATATAACACTTATAGAGTATCAAACTATTCTTTTTCTTCAGTCCCACTCTTAATTTCTGAAGATCATGTTAGTGGCACCGCACAACTTCCTCCACTCTCCTCTGTCTTCGACAAGCCTCTGCCCCAGGGTGATGGTAAAACGTGTAAGGGCCTTTAATTGATCGCTCCAGCTTTACCACTCTGCCAGTCACGATAAGTTTTTCTAAATCTAGATCTTTGCTTGTTACATGTCCAAAAAACTCAGTGCTTTGGTAAAGTGTCAAAAGAAGAATTTTTACTTGTAACTTTCTTAGTATGGACACTTTTGTCTCCTTAACTATATTTAAACTTAAATAAATCTGATCAATGATAAATGCAAATAAAATAAATGATCAACAGAACGTAAATATAACTAAGTATAGATTGTATACATCCAATAAAACAACTTTATATTTTAAATTATTTTTTATTTCTACACTTCTGTCTAGAAGAAGAGAAGAATCTAAGAGCCATTCTCTTAGATTCTTCTCTTCTTTCTTCTCTCTGGTCTAAGCACCAAGTCATTGTTCAGAAGCGCGGCATCAAAAATGAAAGGCGATGGCACTACAAGAAAAAGAATTACTGGAATACAGAGTGGGTCCCAAATGCATAATGTTATTTACAATACAATTTTCTATCTTAAACTGACATTTAAGTTATATTTGAACTAGCGGGCTAATATAGGGTATGTTCCGATATACACTGCGAGTACTGTATAGTGCTCCCACTGTACAAAAATTCGTTCCGCTATGGACTGCCAGTATACAGCCGCAGCGTCCTAGGGAAATATATGACGTCACCAATCCCCGCTATACTTCTACTGCGAGCACTGGCGTTTTCGAGGTAAGGTACTCGCAGTGCTTTGATCACGTGATCAATCAAAACCACTTGAATGCCTAACGGCTGATATAACTTACAGTTTAATAACAAACATTTAAAATTCTAACTTACTTTCTTTGTAGTATTAATTCAATTGACAGTTAATATTAATATAGATGTTTTTAATGCGATAATACTCCAATAATAGTTTTTCTTGTTGAATTGAAAAACTTTTACTCTCATTTGAAAACTGTGTCGAAAAACGAAGCTGACTAGTATACTGGACTGCGTTCCGTTTTAAATTGTAACCAGTATAGCTGGCTATAGAGAAACGGTTTCACAGTATACTAAATTGACGGTACTCTGTACAGTGGTCGCAGTGTATATCGGAACATACCCATAATTACGCTTGTATTTAAGACTTGGAAACGAGGGCAAACAAAGTGTGTGAGAGAGAGGGCCTCCAAGAGCGAGAGAGACGTATTAATTTAACATTTACATTCTATAAAGAAGGCGGGAAATTACATTTAACATGTTTGATCAAGTCACAAATGTCTGTGAATAGTACTTTTTTATTTACTTTTTCTTTCTCACATAAGATTATATGACGAAAATCGTTAATTATACCGTCTTGTAGAACCCTTATGATGGTTTTGTTTCATCAACGTCAACAAACTGTAAGCGACGGCCCGCTTCGTAAATTATAAAAGGATCCTAATTTGTACGCAAACTAATCTTAATTTTATATAAAGTAAACAGCTCTAATTGAATAATACTTGATAGCTTGTTGGCTTCAGCTAGATAAGATTTGAAGGAAATTTAACAATTACGATATTATCCAAATAGCCAATGTATGTAATGTATTCAAGCAATTTTACATGATTAACCTTTGACTTTTTAAATAGAATATCGAAATTAAAAAGAAATTAATTCTCAAAGTAAATGTCATTCTGACATTATGATACAGTTTAAGTCAATTCCACGATATTCGTATCCCCAAGAAGTTTAGTATGCAGCGAAATGTCTAAAGTCTATGGCACATTACTATTATAGTTATCTGTGGACGCGCTCGCTTTGCGCGTCTTTATGTTACGCGCCTTTTATTCATCTAGGTTATGATCATGTAATTTGATTCAAAATACACTCTTGTTTTAATAATCTTATCATGCAACAATTTTATACTATTAACGAATTATTTAAATATAACGGAATATTACTTTTTTTTGTTATTTGTTTAAAAAGATCAAATACATGATTACTTAAATATAAGTCTCTTATATTTAATATATAATGATTTATAACTTTAAAAGGAAGATACACTATACTATAAATAAGAAAATTACACTACCACAATATTATATAATAAAAGGCTATATTTATTACGAAAATTAAAAACATAGCCGTCTGAAGCCGTAATAAAAACAGCAAGGAATATCGAACCGTAAACTTTTGTTTGATAACCATACATTAGCAAGCTTCGGTTCAATAACCTGGAAAGCATACTAAGGAATGTGTGTAGGGATAGGTTAGTCTAAGATACTATTACTTATTTTATTACATATCATTAACTATTCATTACGAGTTGGCTGTCATACCAATATTTATTTAGTAACCCTACAGATAACAAAAAATATATATAAAACAAATAATTACACTAAAAATATAGTAAATGATGGAATACATAATATTTACAACACTTTCAAATGTTGTATTTATTAATACTTCGTTGCAAGTATAGAGAAATATAGTACAATAAAAATAAAAAGAAGGGCAACTGGTGGCCATATCACTTTCAAGCGATCTCTTCCAGGCAACCACTGTAATTAAAAAAATAGATAAGGTAAGCGCAAGAAGTTTAAAACTACATAAGACATACTTGAGACAAAACTAATGGAGAAAAACAAAGCAATTAATACATATGTAAACAGTGAAAAGGACACATGAATCACGACAATTTCAGATCAGTACAAAAAAGATACGATATATATAAATAAAAAAAGATTAAACCTCTTAAACTCGGTTAACACATTCACAATGACAATCCTCCCCTTTTATCCCTTATTTTAAAGTAATTTACAAGTCATCGTCTCTCAACGATTGAGTATAAAAAGGAAAAGGTGTGTTCATTTTTGCGAACCCATTAGGTAATTGAACCGCGCCAGCCACGACCTCGCTTCTAATTTCTTTCTCTTTATTTGCCCACAAATCGACTGAATAATTGCCGTATTTGCTTTAGACATTTCCTGTCTATTAAAACTATACATATGCGTAGAAAGGAATATGTTTTTTATTAGAACAGGGGGCAAACAAGCAGGAGGCTCATCTGATGATATACCGCGGCCTATAGACACCCTCAATGCCAGAGGGTTGCGAGTGTATTGCCGGCCTTTTAAGATTTGGTACGCTCTTTATTGAAGGACCCTAAGTCGAATTGTTTCGGAAATACTTCAGTAGGCAGCTGGTTCCACATAGTGGTGGTGAAAAACAAAAACTGCCTTAAAAAACTCTGTAATTCATTGTAATGATTAATTATAACAATTAAATAAATATTTTAGTAATCATGATTCGATATTAAACAATTTATTATAAAATGTGTCAAATCAAAGTGAAATGGGGACTAAACAAAGAACCTTCTTATGTATCTTCTGATAGACTGATCACTATGATTTGAAGGCACTTATGCGAAATTAAAACAAAAACATATTTTAAAAAATCAGTCTTGGACGCAAAGGCTTCCTGTCTATGTGATTCCTTAAATCTTTAATTCTAATTGTCAAGAGTCTGTACCTGATAAGGAAAAAATCGTGAGTGAGAGTGAAGACTCTTGTATTTTTCCCCGATTAAACTTAAGCTGATTTAACAGGAAAACATTATTTCGTTGCCATAACTCACACGGGATTCGCTTTATTCGCAACTGACGTCTTCCGTGTTTTGTTTTATATTGTATTTTACTAACAAAGCTACAAAAATGTCTTAAATGCATTAGTTCTTAGTCGAAACAAGTGCCAATATATAAATGTGTATAATTAGGTTTTATAACACACTAGCTGACCCGGCGACCCGCCTAACAGTTTAATAATATCGTGTTAACTTTAGTTAAACTTAATTTAGGATTTCATTAAGGTAATAACATTAATACAACTTTTTTTTGCAAATACAGAAATGTTTTTTTGCTTGCCATTGCGAAAAAAGAATGGCAGTTTTACACGATTGCGATACTGCATGTTTAAGCACTTTCTTTTATTCAACATTTTTTGTTTTGTTATCCGGCGCAAGAACAAAGTGGTAGGTTTCGTTTATATGCGTAATTTTGTCAACAGATGGCGCCACATGCTGTTTGCATTCGTAAAATTTATTTATTTATTTCTATTCGATAACTTATCCGATATTTTATTACTTATTCTGCTATTTGGAGCTGAGAAGAATCCACCAAAAAAGAGATAACTAACATCGGTCCAGTCGATCTTGAGTTACTCGTATAAGTGGTACGTAACTAACACGACTTTGTTTTATATATTTAGATTATTTATAAAATATTAAACAAAAACCCGCTAGAAAACACAATTTTAATTAATCACAAGGCGCTCCCTCGACGCCCAGCCCTCCCCAAATGAAAAGTAGGTCGAATGTGTTAAATTAAAATATCACTAATAAATTACATTAATATATTATATTACTTCTGTTCATAATTTCACTGTTGTAAAATTAATACATTTTTCAAAATTATAGTCTATTCTTCAGCTTCAGCCAAAGTTACTGGTTTATCTTTAAATTTCTGCAAAGCTTTTTCTTCCTTGGACATCCATAAGTCGAGGCCTGATGACATCCCCCAATTGTGTTGCGTACTTGTGCTTCTGAATTGGTTCCGGTCTTTACCGGTACCTGTACTAGGATTGTCCTTAAGTGCTGGAAGAGTGCTTCAATATATCCGATCCCCAAAAAAGGCGATCGCTCTGATCCGTCCAACTATCGCCCAATAGCTATAACCTCCTTGTTCTCCAATATAATGGAAATAATTATGAACAGCCAGCTCCTGAAGTATCTGAGGTCCACCAGCTGATGGGCTATGGGCTCTCCGAGAAATTATGCCACTGGATTTCGTGCTTTTTCGCTGATCGGAGCAAGTGAACCTGAAACCCGTGAACTAATTATTGTGCTTCAAATCGCGCAATATTCATTATGGAGTCTATCACATTTTTTAGCCCAAGATATTCATTTGAAATCTTTTTTGCCGGGAATCAAACACAGGTGTTGAACATCGCTAAACCACAAAGGTCGTATAATATAGGTACTTGAAACAGGTGTGATAATTCCCTCATAATTACAATTGTTATTAATGTTCAATACCTTATGAGGTTAAATTATCTAATCAAATTTGATTGTATGTCTCCAGCCGTGAAGGAAAATTAATTATGTAAGGGCATTGATTCCGATATAATTAAGAGGACGTTTTGAGTTTCTCAATACATTCCATTTGTCTCTAAAGCATAGGAAATTAAATAAGTTAAACATCTGGTTCACCGTAATTTTATTAGCTAGTTTTAAATCGAATAAAAACAAGAACTTTATTGCGAAAAATACAAAAAGGATTTATATTTCACATACAATATATTTGATCACACATGGTTGCTTTTCACTATGTTTTTATTACCACAATAACTGAGCCCAGAAGCTATGATCTTAACACCTGTAAGAATTAATTATTTATTATTATTAAAAACTTCTTTCGATTTTGCGCCATTTCACATATTTTTTCGTGCATCAAATTACAATATGGAATGGGGCGTTAATGAAAATAGGATTGCAGTGATCGCCACACGATTTCCCCACACGCCTTGAAGCAACTGGCGCAACATTGGATAGACCTAAGTCTGGGAGACCAAGAACAGGCCGTTCAGCTGAAAATATCAATGCTGTGCGCGAAGATGTGGAAGAGTGTCCAGAAACATCAACGAGGCGACGGCAACTGTCGTGAAACGGCAAACGGTGGGGAAATCGTCGACGAAATTCACGTTGTGTTTTTATCACTGATGAATTATTCCGTAAGAACATTGACACGATTATTCCGCGTTCTTGGGGAGTAAAACGGTCCATTTTTATTTTCAGTGTATTTTCATTTGTTCACTACACAATTTTCAAGAACAGAATGACAGGAAATGTCATATAAAAAAAATAAACAAATTTTCTTTAGTGCCAGTACTTTTGCGCCACCCAGTATAAGCAGCCTCTTATTTACAAAACTTGTATTGAAATGGATTAACGGGTTTAGTGCAATCCGATATTCATTATAAATGTCCATTTGCGGTCTCACATCAAACCATTTGTAACGAATTCAATAAACACATTCACAAAATTTTGGAAAAGTCATAATTCAATGTATTATACCATTGAACAAACATTACTTTAGCTTATTCATAATCCGGCAAAGCCCGCTTCGTGAAATCGCGCAAAAAGTTCCGACAGACGACATAGACAAATCGTTTTCTATATTTTGTACACGTTCGCATTGCTCCTAGTTTCTCTATGGCTTAGCGGATTTGTCGATGGTTCAATCTTTTCTTGGCTGGAGTTTGTAATGTCATTGGCTGAGATTTCCAGTTATTTTGCGGAAATTTAGGAAAGTTATATAGCATGAACGAATTGAAATTGTCGTAATAACAAAAAAAATTTTTTTTTAACAAAACTGTATTTATCAAGTGTAGTTTTTGACACTCGGAAAGTCTCACTAACAATCCTGAAACCATTAAAACTATTTTAATGGAGACAATAGCAAAACAAAAAATTTCCGGGTAACTCTCTAAACTAAAGTATTTTTTGGATATATTATCGATAACTGTGTTTGAATATTGAAGGACTAACTTTAATTATAATTTAACGTCAACAACTTATTTAGATTAACTAATTAAGTAGTTTGAACCAAAAAAATCTCCAATTAATTATTGACAAATGTCGACATTCAGTCGCGCTAAATTACCCTGTCAGTATAACTACAACGTATCAGGGGTGAAACTGAAAGAAGAATCGTCAATAGGAGACCAGCCCTGCCATTCTGTAACTCACTTTCACTCACTCAAGCAGTCATTTTATAATTTGGCATTCTGATAAACAATAAACTACAAGCTCCCACCTTTTCAGAATGCTAAATCATACAATTACTGCTTCACGACTGATTTGAGAGCGACCGCCGATGCGAAAACCGCTGTGTGAGTTCGAAAAGTGAGTAACAGAATCGCAGGGGTGGGAGTAGACACCCAACTGTATTTTCGGGATGAAATTTAATAAATCAGTTGCGCTACAACCTTTTTAGGTCAGATTTCTGTTTCATAATCATTTTTCAATCTAATATGCAAGTAGGTGATCAGCCTCCTGTGCCTGACACACGCCGACTTTTTGGGTGTAAGGCAAGCCAGTTTCCTCACGGTGTTTTCTTTCACCTTTCGAGCGAATGTTAAATAGAAAAAAAGTCCATTGGTGCACAGCCAGGGCTGAACCTATAACCCCAGGTGTGGTACAATTAGAAACGATAAGGGATTATCTACTTGAAGTCTTGCGGTGAGTGGTGAGCAACCCAAGTATTCTTCAAGACCTCGGTTGTGCCTAGAGATGTGCGAAGGCCAAAGTCGTGTGAGATACCAAGGGCTAGAACTAGTCTGTTGGACAGATCCCCGTTAACATATACTGTCTCCGACACTATTGACATCTTTATATGTTCGCAGAGTGATTTTACAGTAGCGATATTGTGTTTATTGTTTATGTCATATTGGCTTAGTACTATAAGGATAGTGTATGAATTTTTGTGAATAAATAAAATAAACAATTTTGAGTTTCAGAGACAATAGAATTCGCAAATAAAATACAGTCAAAATCTATTATAACGTCATCGAAGGGATTACTTATATTTGGTCGTATAAACCGATAGTCGTAACAGCCGATGACGTTGTTACTAAGTACCTAATATGTACATTGTACATACTTATTATTGAATGTGTGTTGCAAACTTATTATTAAATTAATATACTCATGTATAAAATAAACTATATTTAATTTATTTCACATGAAAATTATTACGTACATATAATTATAATTTTTGTACATTCACACAATCTGTTTTTCTTTATAAGGCAGTCAAATAAAATTCAGCCGGGATCTTTGATTTTGGTCAATATAACCGGTATGTGAAACGAGGTTGTCGTAAACGGTTTTGACTGTATACAATTGGTATAAATATACAAACTAAATAACACACAAATACAATAAACAAACTAAGGTTTACATTTAAGAGAAAATTGTGTACAGTTTACCGCATTTTATGTCTTATTCAAACCACATCTTAACTTGGAGCTAAAAGATACGATAGCCTACCGACCTTGCAGCGCTAATAATAAATCGGAACTTTGAGAAATTATGTTTAAACTTGCGTCTTACATTATGCAGACTGGAAAATGGTACCCGCACATTACGTCAAACGTTTAGATTTTAAGTTTCGTCAAAGGTTTTTTGTAAGGTTTTTCTGCTATTGCATACTTTAAACTGCCTCTTTAGTCAGTGATGCGCATTTTCAATTCCCGGGTGAAGACCAAAATGATATTTTAAAGAAAATATCATGCGCCTGCCAGTTCTCCTCCGCCTTTAATTTGAGAGCTGGTTGTAAATTTATGTAAAATATTTTTAATTACAATTCAATCAAAATAATTTATGATTTATTTAAAATACAGGCGTCGCTCAAATAAACTCCCATTTATTTTTGCTGTGTTTGCGATTGACAGTTCTGTAATTTATACTTTTCTTACTTGGATTTAGTAAATAAAATACAAAAAATTAGTTTAGGCAACACAAAGAAAAAAACCACTGAGAACCAGATACATTTAATGACAGTAAAATGTAGTTATACCCTTAAGCTATCTTACTTAAAGCTGAAACCTGCTTCACTGGTAACAATTTCAGAACCTTCTAATTAAGGATTCACTAGAAAACTTGAGTAGGTAAAACTTTAATTCAAACCAAGACTTAAACAAAACAATTTGAATGTAAAACACCCGAGTCCTATATCACACTATTCGTAATTGATACGGGCTCTTTTGACAGCTAACCATCTAGTAGAATCGACGACTTGTAAAATCTAGTATTTTAAATTTGGAACGTAGTTTAGGTGTTGCCACTGTCTTAAGGAAATATACGTTTGTAACACGCACAATTACTTACCTTTTATCGTTTGTAAGTCACATAGGTCTTGTTAAGTCCCACTTCGTAATAAATAAAAACGACCTTACGAGTGAGTGCTAAATGCGCACAAAAAAGTCCATTGATGCGCAGCTGGGAATCGAACCTACGTCTCTGGGATAAAAGTCACACGCTGAAGCCACTAGGCGAGCACTGCTCTGTGTTTCGTGAAGGTTTACTTAAATTAAATCCTTATGGAAGTTCAGTTCGAGGCTAATAAACTACATTCGAATATTACTGTCAATTGTCAATGTCAAGTTAAAAGATTGCTTTATATCTCTTTGTGTGGATAACGTAAACTAACTCAATGTAATCCGTAAAACGCAAAGCTATGAATTTCTGTAAATCCGGAAACAGTTTTGGTAGATTAAAACTATATACAGCTACGTTTAAAGCACTCGTGTAACGAATAATGTTACCAGTTTAGATAAAGTGCACTGTTTTGGTGAAAATTAATTTGTTTTTGAGTTGACATCAATTTTAATTATATAATACGTGAGGTGATTTAATTAGCATTATTTAATGGTCTTGTAAAGTCTTGGCTATCAAACCATGTCATCAACCATCACCAAAACGCCATCTTGGTAGAACTATTTCCGTACCAATTTTTAATTAAAAAGTTTCATTTTTATTAATGATAAAATGAAATCATATTTTAATCATAATATATAAATATTTCAATTCGCCCAATGACACTCATATTTGTCAGTTTTAAGCCTATAGTCTGGAATGTCAATCAAACGTAAATCATTTAAGTTTTAAGAGAGTTTTTTCTGCATGAAGTTTGCCACTTTTGACAGTGCTTCAGAGAAAACCTTAGTTTCTTAAAAACTAGGATATTATAAGTATAAATTTAAGTAAAATCTTAATATGATTCTTCTACATTACAAAGAAAGAAAGAAAAACATAATAAACTATTTTAATAGACAGCAGAGATATTATAAAACAACATCAAGCCCGCAGGCGGATATTACAGTAGAGTATTTGCGCGGGAATCTGCAAAGATTATGAAATAACATAGCGTTTGCGTATCCACCGCAAAACTAGAACGCTCATTTAAATATCATATTTAGACATTAAAATTATGTTTACACTCAATTTATTTGGATTAATTTTAAGCCTGCTTTTACTTATACAGACGACTCATTGGTCTAGTGGTGACTGCCCTGACTGCGAATCCATGGGCCCCGGCTGAGACGAACATCGATGTGATGAGCATTTGGTGTTGTGCTTAGGTCTTGGGTGTTTAAAAATGTATTTATATGTCTATCTATCTATAATATGTATGTCTATCCATTGCTTAGTACCCATAACACAAGCTTCATCAGAATTGTCTTAAAAAAAAATCCCTGGCTCACCGACCCCAAATGAGTTTTAGCCTTCTGAAACTAGAGAACGAGAATTTTGTCCATCGGCGACTTGGAGCTCGCTGAGGTCCTTCTCCAAGGCGTCCTTCCAAAGATATCTGGGCTGTCCGTTATCCGAAATACAATTTTTAACACCTCCAGTCCAGTCTAGAACAGACTAAGTCTTTGGACTTTGAACTCACCAATTATGTTGTCCGCCTACCAGGTCTTCTATCTCTTACAACCGCTCTCTTCGTCGTTCCTAGAATCCACCGCAAAACTTCGCTTAAATTAAATTTTATATTATTTAATTTACACAATTATGCAGACTAAGGTATATTTTTTTCGTGTTATCTACAATTATTTACAGTTATAAAAGATTTGTTTTTTTTTTTATTGAGAAAAAGCTTGCCAACGCTCGGCACACTGACACATTGGTAAAAACAAATACAAAATAAAAAATTTAACGCGACAAGCACTTAAAGGCCAACATGACATACCTACATATAGAGATCATAACCTATTATTAAACAAAACAAACATTACAAAAAAAAACAAAACAATTACTAATCAAAGAAAAAATTCAAATTACAAAAAATTAAACAAAAATCCATTTTATAGTGTGAGGGGAGCAACTATGTATATCCAGACCTAGCTCGTTTATAACAATGCTTAATCTGGACATCGGTGAGCTTTGACCAAAACGCGTTCTACGGAAAGGAGGGCCAAATGGAATAATGGGATGCCTGCCTAATATTCATGATAATCAAAAAATTTACAAAAAATTTTTTTCTATACTTTGTTATATTATGGTTGTTTTCGTTAATTTTAGAAGTTTTAGAAAAAAAATAAAAAAAAGTTGAATATTTGTTTATAACAAATTGGTAAGTTAATAAACAATAGAATTGTTGATAAAAAAAAATTTTTTTTCTGTTACTTTATAGAGGACTGTGAATTATGATTTTTAGAAAAAAAAATTTCTTAACTAATTATTTAAACAATAGAAAATTAAAAAAAAACGATTATAAACAATTAAAAATTGTTAGAAAAGAAAAAAATTTTTTTTAAAAATCATAAAATTTTTAATGTTATAAAGTTGAGTTAAATTTTTTTTTAAAAATATTGATTCAATCAATTTGTTTAAAAAAAATTTATCAACAAATGGCGGGAATTTTTTTTTGCAAATCAATAAATATCTTGTATTAATAAAAAAAATATTATATGATGATTTAGAAAAAAAAATTTTTTTTTAACAACATTACATGGATTTTTAAGTTTTTGTTTAAGTAAAAAAATTGTTATAAACAAAGTATAAATATTTTTTTAACTTTTATGGCACGATCTTGTTAAGTATGTATGTAAGAAAGGCTCTACGAAGCGAAATATTTTTACGACCATTATTTAAACATTTTTTTTCACTTACAATTAAGACGGTCGTTCGAGAAAATTTCGTTACTTAACAAATATTTAACTTGTTGAAAAATTAACTTTAAGTAAAATTTTCAACGGGAATAAATTAATTATAGTGTTGAGAACACACCATAATTTTTTCAAATTTAAAAAAAAATATTCAATACCTTAAATAAATTAATTAATGTGCCGTAGTCGCTTTTGACGCCACGCGCGAATCCTAAAAATTTCACCCGCAGACCTATTTTCAGCGTTAAATTAAAATTATAAATAATGGAGATAGAGTTCCGGGAGTTGGGAGTTTTTTATTGGAAATTTCCTCTTCTTTCAGAATCTTTATTTGAAATTTCTTAAATATTAATAGTTTATTAAATATTGGGCAAAAAGCTAAATGCCATTTTTTTTATCATCTTTAATTGTCTATAACTTTTGCAATTTTTTATGAGCTACACGCTTTTAGCACATTTTTCTAGACGTCATTCCGGATCCAATGAGCTATCGCACATAATTTTAAGAGCAGTATCTCTATTTTGTTCCATTTTCAACTTGTCGACTAGACTATTACCCGAATAACTCTGAAAAGCCACGTCAACTATTCAGTGTTCTAATTAAAATTATAATAAACAAATATGTTTTTTGTTCAAGCATCAATATTGTTCAATGTAGCCATAACAACCAATTATAAACACACAATGATCCATACAATTAAAAGTTCTAACCCTTCATTGTAAACATAAATTCCCTCAAGTTCAACCTCAATGCCTCGCTGTTGGCATTGTAGATTGATCACAAACAAGTGAACTTTGAAATTTAAACCATAAACAATTAAACTTTGCAGTTTATGGCACCCCGATCGTCCCATGTCTGTGGAGGATCAGCGCACAATAATTAATTACTAAATAAATTATAGTAAGGATATGAAATACTATTAGCCAATCATTTAAATAACAATTATTTGTTTGGGAAATTGAGTTTGGCAACCTTTTAGAAGGTAAATAAATAGATGATAATGAATTGACCACACACTGCAGAACAGACTGTTACTAAATGAGCTTCAATTGGAATATCTTAGACATCCACTGTACGGTCTACTCTCTGGATATTGTTCCAACAGATTATAATTTTTTCGAAATCTGGATAACTTCTTGCGAGGTAAAAAAAGCAACTCTGTTAGAACAGTCGAAACCGTCTTCAAAGATTTTATTGATTCCCGTCCGAATGGTTTTGTAGTAAAGGGATCAATGAAATGGTTCATATTTTGATTAATTAAATCTAAAAAAATACCTATTTAGAAATAATCTACTTTTTCTTCCTCCCATACAAAATGCCAATTTCATATGTAATATTGATTCAAACTCACGTCAGCATTATGATAAGTCTAAATGATTAACAACTAGGATGAGAGATAGACATTTTTATAGCTAGTACTAATGTTATATGTCTATAGATACTATCAATCAGTTCTATTATAGTTATAATATTTGCTCTATGCTCTTTGAAAATTGATTACACTATAAAGGTGAGTTTGTTGGGTTGAAATCGTAGGAACATCTCCTTTGAATTGTAAAAAAATTTATGTGTGGGAAGAGCACGATACATCATTTTATGTCCGAATTAACGCTGGTAACACCGCTGGGTTTGATAACAGATCGATATAATGGTACCCAAAATAAACAAACTCGTCACTCACTTCATCAAAAGCGTAGGACGGGAGTAGTGTTTTCCTATATTAGAAATATTATTAGAGAAGTGGCTACGCCAGTCCTCCCGCTTCCGTAATCTTTTGACTAGGACCTGGTTTTTTCCAGCTATCCATTCATTTAACTTAATGGGTCGCGTACCAGCATTATTGATAAGCCACTTAATAATTTAAAAAAAACCCGGCTAGTTTTGTTCATAGAACACTACTTCCAATAAGGTTACAGGATATACTGTCGTATTCCATTACGTATTCCACGACATTTCAGTCAGCTTTTTCCTTGAGTAATTAATTAATTAATTATTGAACACTCAGCATAACCTAACTGACCATCAATCACTTAACACGCCGCTGACATTCGCCACAATAATAATTAATTATTGATCACAATGTAATAATTGGTAGGTACTATACACGCAATTGGAAATTCTATAACAATTAGCATTATGACGTAATTGCTAAGCGTTCTGGTATGAGATTAGAAACACGTTTAACTTGCCTGTTTGTGTTATATAATAATCTACGAATCTAAAACTATTATTATTTCTCAAGTCCCAATTCCAACTAAACTTTTCTGAGCACACATACAACTTTTATGGTTAATTACCAATTTTAATTAATTAAACGTCAACTGTACAATGTTACCTCTTTGTGTCACAACAACGGCTCATAATGTTAATACAAAATATTCAAGTCTATATCCAACATTATTTATATATTATTGCCCTACGTATAATCATTTAATATAAAATAATACAACCTCTGATTTCTGAATTTGTTTCATGATCATTTTTAAATCTAATATTAAAGTTGGTGATCAGCATCCAGTTCCTAACACACGCCGTCGACTTTTTGGGTCTAAGACATGTCGATTTCCTCACGACTTTTTCCTTCACCATTCGAGCAAATGTTAAATGCGCACATAGAAAGAAAGTCTATTGATGCACAGCCGGGGATCGAACCTACGACCTCAGGTATGAGACTCGCACGCTGAAGCCACTAGGCCAACACTGCTCATTATAATATATACTATAATCATTTAATATAGCCAATTTAAGTAACTATTACTTGGCATTTGAAGAAAACTTATAAAAGATTATTCTTAGAAGCGTGTAATAAATGAACAAACTCCTACAATTACCCCAATTTTACCTTCTAATTATTTCGGAGCCGCAATTCCCGCAATGAAGCCTTATTAATTGCCTCGGACGTCTTGGAAAATCTAAACAGTTACCAGGAAGCAGGAGTGTTTCCTGGATCCTGGTTTGAAATCACAATGGATCTGCAATTACTCAGACACAATGCGGACGTCCTAATCGAAAAAGGTTGTTGAAAAAAGGTTGTAATGAAAAAGATCGGTGATTTGTGCGAAATTAATTTCACCACCTGCTGCGATTGCTTTTTTAATATCTGTTTTCAATGCTTACAATGGCAGGAATTATTTGTTAAATAATACTAGCTCGTGACCACCATTTTAAACGAGACAAGTAGTAATACATCGATAAAAATACTAGTATTTTTAAGAATAAAAACTGTAATGTTTAATTATTCCTTGAAATAATACTATTTATTCCTAATTTATTCTTTGAAATAATACTATTTCATTTACTTAATATATTTACTTGTTTACCACGTCATACATAGTACTAAATCTATGGTATATGTTACAAACTCCTTTATATAAAATGTTGTGCGTGTAAGTGTTCTATATTAACTAAAATAAAAAACTAGAAAAAAATGACAATCCAAGAACTGTACCTACATTTTTTTCAATTAATAACCAAATATAAATTGACATATTATGTAACTTTAGTTTAAAACTTAAGTTAAGTTTCGATCAATTATTTAAGACACAAACAGCTAACTTAATAGGTCAGGAACGGAGGTGCTATCCCCAATCATCAAGTGCATTGTTCACACATTTGCTCACATCAAACATCCTATTAATAATTTTGAATCTTAGAACAAGCTTTGAAGCCAATATAATAATAATCTTTAATGAATTTGAGGCTTACCTACCTCCAAAAAAAATATCAAGAGATACAGAAATCTGAAGGCATGAAGGTTTTAACCTGTTTTTTAAATAAAATATACGTGTTTGTAGCAATGGAAACAAAAAATTCCATCACCAAAACCGTAAAAACAATGACAAATACAAAATGCAGATAGCGTTTCTCGTCCCAAGTGTAACTGTTGACCTAAAAGCGGCGACTTTAGAATGACAACGACTTGTTAAATGCATTTCTCGCTATTCCTTGTGGACAAATGGTTGCCTTATTAAGATATTTCATTTAATCTAAATGCACTTAATCAATACGTTACACTAACCGTGTTAGTTAAAATACGTATGTAAAATACAGATACCGGCAAACATCTTGAACAAATGTCCTTGCCTGCACAGAAGCGATTTTTAGGTATAACTGGTGGCGGGAGAGTGACGTATCGATCGCGTGATTGGTAAATCAGTTGACGTTTGTGTCCCGCGCTGCGCAAACATTCCCCCACTCCCTTGTTTAATGTTCAAGATGTTTGCCGGTATCTGTTCGTAGTATGCTACCGTTGAGGGGGTTAAAACACTGGCTTTTTTAAACTAAGCTAACTTGACACTCACTTCATCACTGTTATATCTATTTCGATAAAGTGATTCACGTATAAAAACTTAAAGCTAACGCGTCTCATAAAGAAGAAAAAACATCAGACTATCCCTCTCTCTCTCTCTTTCTTTTTAGTAGCTGATGTTTGAGTGGTCAGCAAGAAAACATCTGGAGCGGACAATCTGTTTCTATCGGTTTCTGTCCAGCGCCTCTCTTATAACAGTGTATACTGTATAGTTTTGAGGACGATGAGTCTTTCACTTGATCGGTCCATCGTGTGAACGGCGATCACGTGGATCGCCTTCTGAGTTACCAACCACGATTACTTTTCCACGTTCTCATCGCATCTGCGAGTTATATGACCGATATGATATAATTCTTTATCGGCGTATAGTAGAAGGTATTTCTAGACTATAACTAACTTTTGTTTTTGTGTAACCAGGGGTTTTTATTATAAAATAGAATTCTTTGTTCTATAGCACTTATGATAGTCGCAAAGGTAAAACATGTTCCATGAGACGACTCATTGATTTAGTGGTTAGTGCCCCTGACTGCGAATCCATGGGTCCCGGGTTTGATCCCCGGCTGAGACGAACATCGATGTGATGAGCATTTGGTGTTGTGCTTAGGTCTTGGGTGTTTAAATATGTATTTATATGTATATCTATCTATAATATGTATGTATATCCGTTGCCTAGTACCCATAACACAAGCTTCACCAGCTTAGCATGGGACTAGGTCAATTGGTGTGAATTGTCTTTAAAAAATAAATAAATGACTTTATGTGGATACATTAAGTATTTGAATTTTAAATAACTAGATACCTTGTGTATCTAGTTATTTAAAATTCTAGAGAATCTCTAAAACTTAAATGATGCCATTGTAATATATATGTATGGATAAATCTGGATCCTAGACAATCTAATTTTGAACAAGCAAGGATAGCTGTAATGCAAAAAACTAGAGCGTTTTACATCTTGTCAATTTCATCTTCTTTAGGGTTGGCAAATTTTACAAAACTATTCCTAAAAACAAAAAAAAATACATTGAAAAGTGCTGTCATTTTGAATAACCTGATTTACACTGCAATTTTGAAAATATTTGTTAAATAGAATGAAGTAACTGATAATGTTTCTGGATTCTTAAAGTTTAATAAGACATTAGTTAGTTCAGTTTAACGATGTCATACGCCGGTCCCTTGCCACCGTCTACGTGCCAAGTCTACTTGAGCTGACTGGTATTGCAAGAGACCGGACGGTATGAGTTTGATTCCATGTAAAATGGGCCGGTTGCTGGTATGGGATGCAACCTGTTCACACACACTAGCCCCTTCCCATCTACATGGAACCAACAACAGAGCCGGTGCGGCTTGTGAAGCGGCTGAAAAAGCTAAAGAATGCAAATACAGGCTCACTAGTAAAACGGCGCTGTTTAGTTTAAAGGCAAGGCTGTTAATTGTATGGCTAATTAAGCTAGTTGGTTGCGATATATATATATAGTTTCTAAGTTGATTAAGTTTTGTGTTAAATAAGTATTTTTATTTAAAAAAAGCTATTGAAACCGCAGAACATTATATATAATATCACATTAATTATAGTATTGAAATATTGCAAATTCGGACGTGAAGTTGTATTCAGAGCTTAATTTAGAACTTACACAATGAAGAGGTATAATTTAGCAAAGGAGTTTTTACAACCCTGTGGGAATCGGTTACAAGCTCACACGAGTTAACGAGTAGAGGGAACATCTGCATATCGAGAGAACACCAATTGTAGTTCACACGTTCAGCGAACAAGCCCGGCTAACGATTTGCTCCCAGGCTAAATGCATGTTGCGTTTCTTACAGCTAAATCCCTAAGAACGTCATCGCTTATAAAGTTATGTATACCTTGTGGCTTTGTTATGAATGGACTGTTTAGTTATGGACGACTCCAATTTGCCTTTAGTACAGTGTTTCCCTTTTTTGTCACATGCCCCACCTTAGTCTTTCAAAAATTCTTATACGTACATAATCAAAATCTTTATACATATAATTCTTCTGTGAGTGTGTATGTCACTGAACTCCTCTTAAACGGCTGGACCGATTTGAATGATTTTTTTTGTATACGTTTGGGTGGAGCCGTGGATGGTTTAGATTCACAAAACAGCCCGGCAGATGGCACTGCAGTCTGTACTTTCATGCTTTGTTTAATATCGCTTGAAATATCATGCAGGACAACGTCTATTGGGTCCACTAGTCTATATATATAAAAAAGAAACCCGTTTTCCGTTGTCACGACATAACATGAAAACGGCTTCACCGATTTGTCTGATTCTTTTTTTATAATATTCCTTGAAGTACGAGGATGGTTCTTACGGAGAGAAAAATTTAAAAAAATTGAGTGAAAAAGTCTAAAAACAACACTTTTCTATATTCCCATACAAAATATTCGTAATAATACTAAAAAGTCAATTTGAACTTTAATACCATATCATAAAGTTCAAGTGTTAGTGGAGGGGTTCCGGGAAGGTACGGCCAGCTAGTTATGAATATTAAAAAATTGAATTGTTCACTTAAGTATATTATATTATAGGTTTGATACAAGGAAATTGTAAACGAAACACAGTATGAAATTTTCATTACATAAAAACTGAAATTCAAATTCCAACTAATTTTAATAAATTTTTAATTAGCCTTCCTTAACAATCAAATTGCTCCCCTGTGTGGCGTGGGTCCCACGTTGGGAAACACTGCTTAACAGTATTATTAGGTGGACATGTTATTGCTTCTAACCAGTACTCTAATTGTCTAAAGTGTGATTTTGTGTAGAGAATAAGTTAATCTTCAGTGACTTTTGAAAGATAGTATGTTATTCTAAATGAATAAAAGTTGACTTTGTAATATCTTATCAATCTTCCTTTTAGTTCTAATTATAATAATAACCCTGTCAAGAGCAGTATTGACCTAGTAGCTTAAGCGTGCGACCAATGGACTTTATTTCTATGTGCGCATTTAACAGTGCGACGGCGTGTGTCAGGCACAGCCCTGCGATTCTGTAACTCACTTTTCGAACTCACACAGCGGTTTTCGCATCGGCGGTCGCTCTCAAATCAGTTGTGAAGCAGTCATTTTATGATTTGGCATTCTGAAAAGGTTGTAGTTTATTGTTTATCAGGCAGGAGGCTATTCACCTACTTGCCTATTAGGTTGACAAATGATCATGATCATGTGAGTGGCGGAGAGTTTCTTGCCAGTTCTTCGCTTTCGTTATACGCCCTTGATTTGAGAACTGGCAGTAAATGTAAAATTAGGAGCATTTAATGTTTATTTCTTTTTAAGACGTTCATAAGTGTACATTATGTTACCTATGTGAATAAATGATGTTGACTTTTGATGTCCTTAACAGATACAGATATTTGAGGCTCTGATCAAAAAGGTTGTATCGCCACTGATTTATTTTCATTTTTAATTATGGCTCCCGTTTGTCAAATTAATTTTTGACTAAGCTAAGTCTCGCCTATGAATCTTATCCTAAGATTTGAAGAATCCAAACCTATGCTTTTGTTCTTATTATGATTTACCGGTTCGTTGTTTGCTCTTAATTGACTTGTGCCATATATGTAGTATAAAAAATATTACAATTGTAAACGTGCAAAAATTTATTAATATCAAAAAGATTCCCCTTAGAGAATATAATTTATGATACAATGAGTATGAAACTGTATTTACCACAACCCAATAATAATACGGTAAGGTTTATTAGTTTTATTGTGTGCTTGAAGGGTCCTTCAGGCCCCAACGCATACAAAGGGTTCACGATTTTATTTAACACTTATTCGTAGAAATATCTTAATTCGTAGAATGTTTCGGCCCAAAGCAATAAGTTTTTATGTGATTACATGTGTTTGGGAAGATCGATTGTAAGCAAAACATAATATGTTTTCCACATTATGACTCTGATAGAACAAAGTGATATCATGTAGAAAAATGTTGTGGGATTTTTCTGTAATGCAAGGATATGGGTGTAATATGTGTAATCTGGATATTATCTATATATGTATTATATATAAAAAATGAATCCCTATTTCCCCTAGTCACGTCATCACGCGTGAACGCCTGGACCGATTACGCTAATTCTTTTTTTTGTTGTGTTTGTGTTGTTATTGTCGGGAAAGAAAGAAGAAAGGTTTTTTCTTATGAAAGAAAAAATAAGGAAATTGCGCGGAAAATTAACTTAACCACCATATTGAGTAATCCTGACTTTTGTCACGATAGCAATTTTTTTTCAGTGCATAGCGCTTTTACAATTCATATATTTTTAGAAACGAATTTTACGTTTAGCAAACGAATACAAACTATTGTGACCTCATCAAACTTTACTATTAGCATATCTCAATAAGGTCCAGATTTTGTAGGTTGTAGTAGTAAAAACATTTAACTGGCACTACTTAATACAACTTACTTTTAATACTTTTTTGCAAACAGTAATGCGTTAAGGTAACCGCAAGTTATATTGACAACAATTAATATTAATATTAATTATATATTTAAAATACCAACAATGGTATTTTAAATAAAGGTAACGTTAATCTCATAAAAAGAACTTATTTTTTGTAATCATAAATAATTCAGTTTCAATCTAATTATTAATCACCATATTATAGAGGTCAATAAACTACATAAAAAAACTCTAATTTTATTAACTATATAGTTTTACATGATTGTGCAGTAGATAATAAAGAAATGAAATAGCAATATTTCGGACAAGTTCCGTTTCCTTACATGAGTTACACACAATAAATTTGAGTATTTTTTTCATGAGGACAAATCCTACCTTCCAACTTCATCTATACAATAAACACAAATGACTTTTACGGTATAAAAACGCCCAAGTTACACTGTATGTAACATTTTTATGAAACTAAATAACTCAAATAGCATCACTAGTAGATCGTAACTTTGTTTGTCGTAAATATTCCGAGACTGGGAGTAAAAATAGTCGTAAAAGTGATGTATTTTGATCGTTATTCGGATTCCGCTATTCAACGTCTACAGGCCAATGTCGATTTTATTGTTAGCTTCCGCATTTCTGTAATAATTTATTAAGTCCAAAGGATTGAAAAATATATCGACAAGATTATTAACGCCGTGGCACCTTGAGGATATATATTTCAGATTTTCAGACCATTGTGCTATACTATTGAAATTACGGTCTCACCGGGAATCGATCAGGATTATACGCCATGTGCGTTTATCAAGGACTAGTAGACTCGGCCAAGCGTTGCTGTGGCTAAAATTTTTGTTATATAACATAGTAGGAAACTATTCAAGAGAAATGGCGGGAGAACACCAATCCACCATGCTTTTTTGGTGGTTATGCCATTAAATTGTAGCTTATTTGAAACGTTGGTAATTATTTTGATAAGGATCAATACCTAAGTACGAATAAAGAGCCTTTTCTAGCGGTGGTATTTTAATAAAAGGACGCTTATTGTGACGTAACTATAAAAGATAGAGACATGCTGTCGTGACATTTTTTTTAGATAGTGATGTGTCCTGAAAAATTGTAGTACATCATTTTGTTCTATCATTAATAGTTTTCGCAACGTACGCGATTGAAGGAAGTTTTTTGTTTATTTTTTTACACCTTGGGTTAGATTATTCAAGTTTTACTAAGCATCCCAATTTTTTTTGAAAATGAAACATATGCCTAACAGCCTATGTCACTCGGGAATAGTGAGGCTTGCCAACGGTGAAAGAATTTTTGAAATCGGTCTAGTAGTTTCGGAGCCTATTAATTTCAAACAAACAAAAAATCAAACCTTTCCTCTTTATAATATTAGTATTAATAAGCCTTTCCATTGCCTGAAATATAATATATTTTAAATTTTGTCTATACAAGGACAGTGGAAAAGAGTGGAGCAGTGTTCGCCTAGTGATTTCTACATACGCACGTTGAAATCACTATGTCCGGCTGTGCACCAAAAAATGTCTGTCTATGTGCGCATTTAACACTCGCTCGTAAGTTGAAGGAAAACATCGTTAGGAAACCGGCTTACCTTAGACCCCAATAACGGTGTGTGTCAGGAGAACGTTAGAATTAGAGAATCTAACCCAAAATTGGATTTACACTATTAATTAAGTCAGGTTCTAAAACTATTAACTCATTAATAGTGAAACAATTAATCCATTGTAAATTTTAGAGTAAACAAAAGGCTTATTATTATTTATTATTCGACGGGACTTAGAACACGCGTAAGACACATTTCTGTGAGAGTTGAATTATTTATTAAGGAAATTAAACGATTATTTATTCTAAGAAGTTTTGGATTTTGATTACCGCTGACGACATTACATACCGGTTAACTCATGATATGTTCCTTCTATAAAGTGCACATAATAACTTTATTACTGCTTAGACGTAACTAAAACAAACACTGGAATATCCCACAAGGTTAGTACATTATATCGCTTATAACCTACAATGGATACAAAAACATTGTTTAAAAGCCTAAACTCGAAAAATGCGAGCTTCCGCTAAGTATTAAATATTGAAAGTTTCAAGATATTTCTCAGTGGTTATGTCTATTCGTGCAAAGTTTACACGCCACAGGCGTTCCCTGTAACTTGTAATAAGCTTTTATTGAGCCGCGCCTTGGCTCGTTTATAAAACAATTAAAATGTATTTCGTGGCGAAAGCCGGAAGGGTGAGTTTTACGACATGAACTTTCGGAGCTTGGACTTTTTTTCATCCGTATAAAAAACTGTTTTAAATTATTTAAACTTTGCCTAGCGCCCGAGGCCATTAATCATACGAGCTTAACCTCGATGTCGTGGGTTCGAGCTTCGACTCTTCAATGGAATTACCTATGTGCACTCTTAGAACCCGTAGCGTGATGGAAAACGTCGTGAGGAACTGGACATGTCTTAGACCCAACAGAAGGCTGTGGCTATAAAGAAAGTGATAAAAACAAATGCAAATAAGACGCAAAGACTGGATTATATACAATAGAGTTTTTATTTATACTACTATGCTAGCTGTATCAATATGTATATTATAGTATTCTATACGAATTTGTACTAGTTATAATACACACAGTTAAATATTAATAAAGCGAACAACATTCGCGCTGTTTTAAGTTCCAAATACCCACGATGCGCTGTTAAAATTATTTAAATAAAATGTTACAGATTAGTCAAGAGTTACTCCATTATTGACAATGTTATTCTAAATAGAATATTAAAATAATATTGTTAACTTTAGATAGCTCTCTCGCTCTCGGAGGCCCGGTCTCTTGTACTCTGTTCGCCCTGGTTGTTTACTAGTATTAAATAAAAGCTCTATTATTTATATAAGTCCGTTTTATTTCATAACATTTAGGAAATCTTAAAAACGTTCTTTTCTCTAACTTGGTCCACATTTAAAAGCGCAACGCTTTTGTTTGTACCTTCGTAATTTTCGCTATTGGACACTGAACATTGGTGTTTTAATATAATTACGCCACAATGCGACCTTTATTTTGCTAAACTTTATCCGAAGTTACAAACACCTTGACTAGGGTCGTTTGATATTCATTACATTGTTTAATTACACAATTTTACTTTTGACAATTGAAACTGAAAATTACTGAACCCTTTTCAAACACTATTTTACTATTTTATAAGATAAATATCCAATCGTGTCAAAGTCCTTATAAAAGCTATCGTTTACAATTGAGTTAATAGGATTTCAAAAATTAGTATAAATAAAATATTTTACTTAATTTTCTATATTAAAATGAAGATAGGAAGCTTCGAAGCCGGAGTGAGAAAATCGCATTGGAATTGCAATTCAACACTGACTTCTATTTAATTTGACTACATTAGGAATGACGCAGACGTCCTCTGAATTAGTTAAGAAGCAGTCAGCTTAAGTTCAAGACAGTGGAATACCATTACAATAGAGCTCTTAGATCATACATAATGTATAGAAGTCGAACACAACTTATGGCGTTCTTTGTATGAATTGTTTTGGACGGCCACAATTTTGATGATTCTGATTTATCTAGTACAGTGTTTTTTTGTGCCATGCGCCTTAAGCCTATGATCGACGGGCGAGTAAGACCGTGGTTTTAAATACCGACGAACCTGGCTCGCGGCTCGTTGGTGCTGATCGATTAGCAAGCAAAACAGTCGCAAACATGTCTTGTTCTCTTTCCGACACGCGGTTTTGTATGGCGAGCCGAGTAAAAAATATAGCATGACGACGAGCCGCGAGCCAGGCTCGGCGGTATTTAAAACCGTGGTTTTGCAATGATACACCGGCGAGCTTTACCGACGAGCCATAAAACCGCGGTCTCGCTCGTCCGTCGATCAGGCCCTTTAGCCTTTCTAACATTCTTATGTAAGATACAATTTTTTTATATTAAAAAACTGAATTGTTCACTTAAGAAACTTAATTGATAGGTTTTATGAAGAAATGACTAGGTAATTGTTAACGAAACACAGTAAGTAAATTTTCAAAACAACAAACAATTTTTTTTACATTAATTTATCTTAATGCTACTTCTGAGATTTAAAATAGGTTCCAATTTGGTAAGCTTCAACCTCAACAAATTGCGCCATGTGGGGCGTGTGCCCCACGTTGGGTAGCACTGGTCTAGTTAATGAATAGTTTTAGATTGCGTGTTTATGTAAAAAGATTGTTTGCGGTAATCAAATGTAGTTTTCATGTAAAAACATTGAGTTACGTTACAGTTTACGGGTTTGTCAAAATTTGTTGCAGACTTCTATCTGTAAAACACTAGAAAACCGTCTTTTTGATTTCTATGAGGTAGCAATAAAAATCGGTTCCTAAATTTGCCGCCCTAGGCTCCAGCCTAAATAAAATACGCCACTGGTGGCGTGCAGAGGCCCATCCCATTTCAACGACCTTAACACAATCTCGTCTCACAACATAAATTTGTAGTCGCCGAGCCGATACAATCCTACCAATATAAAACAATTTTAACTGACGACAAACTGTACTGTACACACACACTAAATATGTTTGTTTGTTTACCTTAAGTTTTTATAGTTACACGCTACTAAGCTCAATCGGTTTTTCGAAAGAAATCAAAAAAGATGTTTCCGATTTCCTATATAAAAAGTACGTAATCTCTGCCTAACCAGTCTTCATGTTAGCGGCTTCTGTATTAAGTTTCACACTTTTAACAGCGCTCAATTCGAGATTGTGAGACACGAATTAATAAAATATTTGACCTTGATCCGACCTCAAAAAATTGTTGAGTTTTCAGATCGAGGATGAGTGCAACTTCAATAAATTATTGAAGTTTAACATAGTTAAAGTTCCGGTCAAACAATTAATATATATAATTTAATTTTAATAAATCAAGAAGTAACAGTTTTATTAGCAATAAAATGGCAAACATTCAATCACTTTTCTATAACTTGTGTTCACGTTCGCGTAGCCGCGCTCTACAGTTGGTTACGTTGGCTGTATTCAGCCTTATAACGTCTGAAGTTTATAATATGCTTGTGGTCTTAGTAACATAATAAACAAAACCGCACACAATCTCCTAACAATATGAAAACAAATGAATATCCAATTAACATTCTTTTGTTTTCAGTTTCATTTCTCTTAAGCAACACAGTGTTACCTGCCTAATCGTTTAAACCTTTGCTTATACGACAAAGTATTAAATAAAACTAGTCTCAAGTCCAATCTATTTATTTAAAACTAGTAGACTCGGCCAAGCGTTGCTGTGGCTAAGATTTTTGTTTTATTACATAGTAGTAAACTATTCAAGAGAAAAGGCAGGAGAACACCAATCCACCATGCTTTCTTGGTGGTTATGCCATTAAATTGTAGCTTATGTAAAACGTTGGTAATTATTTTGATAAGGGTCAATACTTAGGTACGAATAAAGAGCCTTTTCTAGCGGTGGTATTTTAATAAAAAAAAAGGACGCTTATTGTGACTTAACTATAAAAGATAGAGACATGCTGTCGCGACATTTTTTATAGATAGTGATGTGTCCTGAAAAATTGTAACACATCATTTTGTTCTATCATTAATAGTTTTCGCAGTGCACGCGATTGAAGGAAGTTTTTTGTTTATTTTTTCACACCTTGGGTTATATTATTTAAGTTTTAGTAATCATTCCTAATTTTTTATACATATTATTTTTTAGACTTAAAGATTTTTAATATTGATATGGTCACTATAAGATGTTGTTACTTACAACTTTGTACGGTAGAAGAACGAGACTTGGCTTTTCTAAGTTATTTTAGATAGTCTAACGTTTTATCCTTTCCGGTAACTTCTACTTCTTAAATAATTCTGCATTCCATTATATTATACATATACAGGTACATTGATTCATTCACTGCATATGAATTTTTGCAGCTAGTGTATATAAAAATCTGCAACTGAAATTTCTAAATATTTTATACACTAAACACTAATTGTATTCTAAATTTGAAGATTCTATGACTACTAGCAGTGCCTTAGAATTTTGGTAATTGGTCAGTGAGTGAGTGTCCCACTGTTTTTGTAGAATTAGGTCATAAGAAAATACATATTTTAATACAGAATATTTCCCGTTTAGGAACTCCTGCACATTTGAGTGGAATGTTTTCTCATTTCTCCGTGAGCTTCCATAAAGTTAGGTCACTGTGGGCTACGCGGAAAGCATTCGACAAATTGCGAATCAAATTTTATTCGAGCTCAAAAGAAATTTCATGTGAGCATTTCTAGTGATTCCATGTAAATTGTATCACTGCACATTTTATATTTATAAATATAGTATTTTACTATTTTAAGAAATAGCAATCTTGTCCGGTATCAATACCATTCGAGGGTTTATTTTTTATTTATTCCTTGAACTCTGAAGACGGTTTTTATGAAGAGACAAATTGGAAAAATGTAAAAAAAACATTGAAATATTTTTAGTACATAGCTACTTAAAAGTTAAGGCGAAACGAAGTTCTAGTAATATAAGAATAATACAGTGGATCTCAAACTACCTTGCCTTCAACTTGCACATTATGTTTATAATTATATTCTTTTATAGACAACTAGATCAGTCTGTGTCTGTGTTCTGTGTCTGACACATGACATCGGTTTTTGAGTCAAGATATGAATCACACGATGTCTACCATCACTCGACGAGTAACCAAAATCATTATTTAAACTAGAACACACTTGCTCTCATAGAAACATAAATCGATTGGTTCACGACCGGGATTTGAACTAACGACCTTAGGGACGACGCGTTTAAAATGGAGAATCCCTCTCTCTATTTTAGGTATTAAAAATTATGTATTTTACATAGGGATTGGGGGGGGAGCATAAGAATTGAAGTAAGACTGGACAAACTAATGTTCCATATTATTAGACTAAAACGCCGTTTCACTATTTAAAATATTTTAAATAATACAACTAGATGAACATCTACCTCACCAGCTCTGGACTAAAGATCGTTAAGCAGCAGTGATAATTAAACAAGGTTCATTAACATTCTCCAAATTTCAATGTAAAATATCCGTAATAATAAAAGCAAGAACTTAATTTAAGGCTATTGTATCGGAACTAAACCCTAAGGTTAAAAGGCACTTAAATGGCGAAATATGAAGGCCCTCACAAATAAAACAAGGCCAACAAACTCCAGTGTAATTAAATTAACAAACGAACCAACTTCTCAAAGAAAATTTGAATTGCAGACAAAATTAATTAATTCATTTTGAATTCGTTAACGAGGATAATACTGAAATCAATATATCGTCACTGTAGAATGATAAACTCGTATGCCAAAAAATATTTTATTTTTAATTCTTAGGGTCTGTTTCACAATGTATGGATAAAGTACCAAATAGCTATGCAACACATAAATTATTTGGAAGATAAATTGTGCTATTTGACAATCATCGGACTCATAGCTTATGATGGACTTTATGTGACAAATAGCACTATCTGACGGTCGTGAAACGCAACAATTGTATTTATCCTACCAAAAAAAATAAATAGCTAATTTGGAACTTATGTAGAACTTATCCGTACATTGTGAAACAGACCCTTAGACTCTTATGACATTTAACTTATGAACTAATGAAGTAAGGACTTATTAATGTTATTAATAAATAAGTCCTTTAATAAATAATAAACGAATAATGAATATAATTGGCTAAAAGGGATTAAAAATAAAAATGCGTCTAGCATAGTTCGAGTGAAAAAGCAACTGCAATCTAAAAAATAATAGATCACTAGCTGATCCGGCAAACTTCGTTTTGCCATGTATATCATTTATAATAAAAAATAGGGGTTGATCGTAGAGGGGTGACAATTAGGGGTTGTATATATTTTTTAATGCTGTATCATAAAAAAAATTTATCTAAAGATTTAAAACAAAAAATTAGGGGTGGACTACCCTTAACATTTAGGGGGATGAAAAATAGATGTTGTCCGATTCTCAGACATACCCAATATGCCCACAAAATTTCATGAGAATCGGTAAAGCCGTTTCGGAGGAGTTTAACTACAAACACCGCGACACGAGAATTTTATATATTAGATAGAAATTTATGAAATAAAAACATGTATTTCTCATTACATCTAAAACAGATTTTCTTTTAAATAGGTAATGTAAAAGAAATAAATAAACAAATAAACTAATAATTATCACTCCAATCCAGTAAACTGTCAACAGTCTTCTCACAGATGAAAGAAAGACTTGTATGACACCACACGTCATTCAATGTTGCAGCCCTGAACATTCCTCCACAGTACTCGCCTGGAGCTGCTGAATCAGGTTGGCCAGGTTCAAACATGTCATACCCAGCCTCTTGTAATGATTGACCTGCAGAACAAACGAATATCGGAACCAACTGGAAATATGGAGATCCAACATAGCTTTCAAGTGAAAATATATACAGCTTTTAATAAAATTTATATATACTGTATGTGTACTTTCTTTAAACACTACCGAATCCTAAAAAAAACCTATAGATGCCCCCACGAACTTCGCTTCTCCTTATTGTGATTTTATTTAGCCTTCCTTTTTAGTACCTACATACCAACATGGAACATTTTGCTAAGCTACCCCGGAGACTGTTAGATTTTCCGGAATGAAAACTTTGTAAGTGTTTCTGAGATTTTTCTCTATATAAACCTCAGAGTTCAAGTTATAAAATCTTACTTACAAATAAAAAATAGGGGTTGATCGTAGAGGGTAGATGAAAATTAAGGGTCGTATCTATTTTTGTATGCTGTATCATAAAAAATAAAAACAAAAAAATTGTCTAAAAATATAAAATTTTAGGTTGAACACTCCTTATCATTTAAGGGTTTGAAAGATATGCATAAAAATTTCATAAGAATCGGTCGAGCCGTTTCGGAGGTATGGGAACGAACATTGTGACACGGGAATGTAATATATAGAAGTTGTCTTTGTAAAGTGTTAATACTGGTCAACAAAACCTACCATGTATCGTTGTCCAAACACCACGTTCTCCCCAATCGTGGAACCCCATCAAGACAGTGTCATACCGAATACTGCCAACTGCGTGCACCTTAAAAAGGTCCTTCATTACTTTGGCTTCTTCATCACTGTTGATGATAGCAAGATGCCCACCCTCAGCAGCACACGTCATGTATGCACGCGTCCAATTTCTCTCATCTGTGTGAAACTTGTAACAGCTCCCGGTTCTTTGATCCAGTTTGTATCCTGAAACTTATTTGCTGGTAAATGTCTAATGCAGTGTTGGTCTAGTGGCTAGGGAGTTCGATCCCCGGCTGTGCACCAATGGACATTCGGTCGTGAGTGCAGGAAAACATCGAGAGGGAACTGACTTGCCTTAGACCCAAAAAGTCGATGGTGTGTGTCAGGCACGGGAGGCTGTTGACCTACTTGCATATTAGATTGACAAATGATCATGAAACAGATTCCACAATCTGAGGATCAAACCTAACAAGGTTGGAGCGCCAATATTTTTTATTTTTCTATGCCTAGAATATTAATTAAGCCGTTCTTATACAGCCCTACAGAAAGTTTAAAGATAATTGCGACGCACAGAACTAAAATCGATTCACTGATCATGAAGAGTACGTACATAAACAATGTTATATTATTAACCATTATTACATGTATGTGTAAACTTCATAGCAACGCAATAGCTTAGTAATGCAGGGCCACTCTGCCTTGTGCTCGAAGGTCATTTATTTTTTATAAATGGGGCCGTTCAAGTATTATGCAAGCAGATTTAATGCAATTTATCCCCCCCCCCTTCCTCTTATCAGCAAAAGTAAGCAAATTTCTCAAAAATAATAGTACATGAACGTATTCATTTTCTGTATGAATCCTCGAAAAAGCATATGTGTAAAAAAATTAATAATTACTGTTGACGTAATCTCATATAATACAATCAATGACCCCCCTCCCCCCTTAAGTGCTTACGTACTACTTGAACGGCCCCACTGACTTCACTAAGCCGCAAAAAACAAAGTATGTAGGAGATAATAAACCAGAATGAAAATATGCACCTGTATCAACAGTCCCACATTCAGTTATAACCTCCTTTTTGGAACGTTTTCTGTAGCAAATATATGGAAACACCTCGTCACAGTTGATATCAGCTATGGTACCATTTCTAAGCATCACGATACAGCTCTCACTATTATTCTCATTATCTGGCTCCATTGGCATCCACTCTACTGGCATCTTGCTTAGGGGAAAACCTGCATTGAAATAAAATATTCCTATATATTTTCTATGACATTATTCTATTAAGTAATTTCTTGTTTATATGATTTGTAAATTAGCAATAGTTGTGAATTGAAAAAAATTAGCGTATGGGACACATTGTTGAAAAGTATAACATATAATTATTGTTAGGGTCTGTTTCACTATGTACTGATAAGTTCCAAATTAGCTATTTATTACTTATTGTTAGGATAAACACAATTGTTGCGTTTCACGACTACAGATAGCGCTATTCGTCACATAAAGTCCATCATAAGTTATGAGTACGATGAAGTGTCAAATAGCAAAATTTTTCTTCGAAATAATTTATGTGTTGCATAGCTATTTGGTACTTTATCCATACATTGTGAAACAAACCCTTAAAGTGTTAAACTTAGGTTCGGTTCACATATAACGGATGATTCGTCGCATATTGTCGGTCACGTAACGCCAGAACAGACAAATATATAGAAAAACCCTCGACCGTTCACACTCAACCGATGATACGTTAGTGCGTATAGCGTCTATTCCGTTTCCATAAACGCGTCGGTCGGTTGACGGTCGACGTAAGAGCAGTAACGTGTGCTACATGTATTTTAATTGATATTATTTTGGTATTTAAAGGACCCAATATCAACGTTTCCTTTTTGGTCTAGTTCTCAAGCATAAACAGCAACTATTTCGATAGGCTACAATATAAATTAAATATCAACACAACCGCTCTGTAGATGCTACACGCAGAAACTGACTAGACGCGTAATTTGGCAGGTCTATTCTGACCGAATAGACGCGACGAATGATACGCACAACGCATTTTCCGTTAGATATGAACCGACCCTGGATTACGTCTGACGGTTCAAACAAAACTTCTGGACTGCAAATGCTCTGAATTGGTCATATAAATCTACGCATATCAACTTTAATTAAACAATTTGGTGTATTTACCATCAACTGAATGAAAGTCTCCTTTAGAGAATGTTGCGTGTGTGCCTGTAAACACACCGGATACCCCGGCCCTAGTATTTTGCATGACAAACTTCATTACCTCCACTAGGTTAATCGTATTAGGTGAACACAGGATCGCTCCTAAAATAATAAATAAGTTTTTATTTAACGAACAATTGCTTTACCATTTAAAGATAAAAAAAAATCTTTTTTTTTTTCGTCACCATTTACATCTCTCATATTCACACTACAATGCATTTATAAAAACACTCGCACTAGTACAAAGAAGATGGGAACAAATTTGACTCAATATTGATTTTGTATCTCCAGTATCGAAACTTGGTTGTGTAGGTCAATGATGTCACAATTTGTTTCTTAGAGACTATTAATTACAGAAAATTATTGATACTGGTCTGAGAACATATAGTTGGATTAAATTAAGTTATTGAGCATTATTATCTTTATTGGTTTAACTAGAACTATTACAAATAATCGTTAAATTTTGATCACCTTAGTCTCAATAATTGTGTATTATGTACAAAGTCTTTAAATCTGTATAAATTTAAATTTCGAATTGTTCCAGTTTTCATATCGCTTATTATATTTAAAACAAAATAGAACAAGCGAAAACATTGTAAATCTCGGCCTGAGATTTCTGATGAATGTGACCCTTCTTTGCCTGACAAAAGACCTCAACGTTTTTGGGTCTAAGGCATGCGCATATAGAAACAGTCACAGCACAGCCGGGGTTCGAACCTACAATCTCAGGGATGAGAGTCGCACGCTGAAGCAAACAATATTTCTTAAATAACCCAGACTGAACTGACACGAATTGTTTTTCTTTAAACAAATGAATGTTTTATTTTAACCACGTGACCTTTCATATTCTGTTTATCTCTGAATATAAAGTATATTGAAATTCACACGTGTGTACCTTCTAGTTGGCATCTCAACCTGGCTTGATCCCAGGTAGCAGGAACTTGGTGTAATTTTATCCAACCGTCAATTTCCGTTACGAATTTATAATCATAGCGGTATTGACGGCATTCTGAAAATAAATAGAATAATGTTATGTATATACTACCTACCCGAAATTATCGTATATGATAGGTAGGTAGAATATTCAAATCAATCTTAATAATCTAATCCCCTGCCCCCTAATTTTATTTATAAAAATTATTCGTACAATCTAACTTAACTATGTAATTGCACTCTTTTCTTCTCTTTTTTCTCTCTTTGCTCTCTTTTCTTTAAGTACTTTATCGAAAATAATTAACATGTAGTCCCATTTATTTGTATTTTGTACAAAAGTACAGCATGCTTTGTACTTTTTGAATAAAATACTTAAAAGCTAAACTATATCTGATTAATTTAAATCATATCGCGAATTATGTTGATTTGAAGCTGGCTTTAATTGTTAAAAACATGAGCTTATAACTAAGATAACAGTAGGGGTAATGGGTTTGCGGCGCTGCATTTACTAAAAACAAACTTGACTTGAGTTCGTAAATCTAAGTGACACTTATGTTATTGGACATTATCGGAAATAAAAATTTATGAGTGTGGTATAAACTAAAGGGCTCATATTGACTTCAAGTGTGCGATAATTATTACATTTTGTTTACGCTTTTAATAATTAACTAAAATAAATATGTACAACTTTATTAATTTTAAGTCACATAACTCGCGAATTGCAAAATTTTGAAGAAACTGTGGAGCATTCGAGAATACTCGTGGGCATTCATATGAATATATTGTCTATCTATATACTGGGCTATTTATTACAAATAAAAATCTTACCATAAATATTAAAAACTAGGAAAAAGGCAACAAATAATTTAGTTCCCATTTCAATGACCACCACCTATTACGAACTACAGAGAAATAAATACAACTGAGAAATTAATTAATTCATTTTTATAATTGTGGTTGAAGTCGGATGCGGTAAGGTGACTCGTGTATTATCAACCAAATTTTCGCTTCCTTGCTTTTTTTTATCAAATTCTACTGAATTGTAAACCAAAAATAACATCAAGTGGCAAAAATAGATATTTCAAGAAGCTTGTTCGACTATACCCTATTAAACTAGGATGATTTATTTAAAAATCTCCTTTTGATCACATTTTTTCTACCTCGTGATTAGCTACTACTTTTATATATTAATTGTGAGTCAATTAACCTTAGGCTGAGCTTTTACATGTATGTTTATACATACTATTATTTATACCTTTTCTTTAGATTTTATTTTATTTCATTTTAGTTATAGTTGCATGTTATTTTTAGTATCCTTTTGTTAATAAATTATGGATCTCTTGTACTTTACCCTCTGTAGGTGTTTATTTTTTTCTATTGTTCCATTTTTGGGTTGCCTGGAAGAAATCGCTTGTTAGCGATAAGGCCGCTCGTTGCCTACTAACTTTGTAACCTACTTACTTTTTGGATTTTTTTCTATATGTATAATTACTTGTATTATGGCAATGAAGAATAAATAAATAAAATGGTTTCTGTATCGTAGAAGACAAACAAACGTATGAAATTCAGACTAACACACACATAAATGGATGGCTAGGTACCAAGACAGGTCTTGTAATTGTAAAACATACAATTATCTCTTTATACATTCTCAACTTGTCTGTTTCCACTTCCCTTAATTGGACGGAAAATTTAATGGAAACCAAAACACATGTACACTTTGATATATTCCTTAGGGAAACTTCTAAAGACTGATTCGTTTATTTTTCCACTTTGTTCGAAGTTTCAGCAAAAGCTGAATGAAACACATCTATGGCTGTGTTGGACTCGGTTATTCCATAACTAATTTTTATAATAAACTTTACTTAACTTAATTCCTTATATATTCGATATATATTAACCTACTAATAGCCAGATTATTAAGTCAGAAGATTTAAAGAGTGTGTCATACATAAATAGACTCGACTTAAAGTGGAATTTGTCTTTTCCTAAAGGTAGTTTTTCAGAAAATCCTATGATGAGATGGATATGCTCTTTCAGATTTGGGTTACGAAAATTCAAATATATAGTTTATCAAAAATCTCAAGCTCCTCTTAAACAAAAGATATTTTCGTTATTAACTGTCCAAAAGCCTTTTGAGTTATTATAGGTTGCTTTTCATACATTGACCTTCTCATAATGTATTTGCGTGTTGTTCCCACGAGAATGTGTGCGTGCTTCTATTTCACCATGCCTACTGCTGATAGAGGACAAAACTTTGTTTTTAATTTAATTTTATTTTTAATTAACTATTAATTAAGATGTCATGTGGGACATGGTGTAATGGTTGCAGCTCCTTACAAACATTGTGTAAAACAAAAAGCTTGGTGAGTAAAAAGAGTGGCGGAGAGTTTATGGCCAGTTCATCTCGTCCGTTCTACGCCCTTGACTTGAGAACTGGCAGTAAATAAAAATTTGAAGCATTTAATATGTATTTCTTTTTTACATTGTAAGTGTAAATGAATAAATGATTTTGAATTTGAATGAAATCTGTAAACAAAATTATTAAAACCTTGACTGAATATGCTTAATTAATATAAAAGCTAATTATGAAGGAAAGTAGAATTCTCGTTAATCCAATGAGCCTGACCCGAATTTAGAGATTATGTCGAAGATTTTGAATCGCGAGGCACGGAGCGCGCATCTAAATTAATCAGGTGACTTTCGCGTCTTAATTCTGAAGCTTCGTAAATGTACTGGAAATTCGCTTTACTAAAGCGCGATGGTAAATTTGAAAATATAATGCCGTTATATTAAATTTACGATATTTATATTGTAAAGCGTAAAAGATAGCTCACGTTTGTGTGGTACGGAGTTTGAACTTATTCTATAAAGTCACTTAATAAAACTATTCAGTAAATATGTTTACCATAAAACTCTTAAAACGGTCATTCAATTGCAACACATACATCCGCAAACCTATCAGTATACCAACAGTAACAGTAGGCCAACTAATTCAAATTTTTGTACCCCACCATGCCTAGGACAAATAATGCTGGATACATTAAAGGATAGTAGGGATAGTGCAGTCTATAAAAAAGGAATCGTGTAAATGTATTCTGTATAATATCATTATTACGACAATAACGAGATTAGATTAACGAGAATAAAGTATATTTTTATTAAAATAAGTACTAAACTGCTTAATTAGCTGCCTCTGCTTATATATATATATATATATTAATTATTGTGACTCTGTTAACCTTTTGATTGTATTTTAAATTTTGGTCTATACATACTTTTATTTATTAATATTGTTATTTTTCCTTTAGACTTTACTTTATTTTAGTTATAGTAACGGGTTATTTTAAGTTTTATTTTATTATAATTTTTGCAATTCTTGTACTCTACCCTCTGTAGGTGTTTCTTTTTCATTGTTCCACATTAGGGTTGCCTGGAAGAAATCGCTTGTTAGCGATAAGGCCTCCCGTTGCCTTATAACTTTTGTAACATGTTTTTTTTGTATTTTGTTATGTGTATGTCTGTGTATAAGGTAATAAAGCATAAATAAATAAACTGGTGCTCAAGGTACAGCAAAAGACAAAGTGTAAGACAACTTATAAGGTGGATAGACCAAATTAAAGAAACAGCAGGTGGTACATGGCAGAGAGTGGCACAGATCAGAGAGGAATGGCAGGCTTTGGAGGAGGCCTTTGCCAAAAAAGAGCACACAGATACCTAAAAGACCATTGATAGAAAAGTGTTTAAATGTAAAAGTATCTGAATTATAAGGCTAAATTATTATTATTACTCTCATTTAAAACATAAAAAGTAAAATATATCACGCAGCCGTCGTACCATGACAGTATCTAAGTCCGTCTACCAAAATGCGTCCAATGCGTCTATTTCCCGTACCTTATAATAATCATAATTTCAATAATTTATTGCAAGAATATGGTACAAAACTGTGCAAGGTGGTACAATCGTAAGTTCGCATATTCTGCCACACACAATGGCGCGCACATTTGTATTTAAAGGTCTTTACATTTTACATTATTAGTCTTATGAATTGGCCAGTTCTTATATTATCTGTATCGTACATATCATACGTTATTAAATTTATATCAAGTACAGTGTCTCACGCAAATAATAATTTATTGAATTTTTTTTTTCAAAAGTAATACACCGTCGTTTTTTAAAGAATCTAGTCGGAAGATCTTTTACTTCTTTTGGTAAATTATTGTAAACCTTAATGGCCATAGAAAAAGTTTTTCCTAAACAGTTTCAGATCGATTTTCCGCACAGGCAAATTCTCCCCATGTGTACTTCTTCAAATAACTAGAATCTCGTATAGCTAAAATATATCACAATTTTATATATCGTTAATTCACTTCGAACCACCGAATCCATTATATAGGACGACTAAAAGAGTCATCTGTCATAGCAACCACTTAACCTCCCTTCCCGGCCCGCCACCCCCTGAATCCCTTTATATCTCTAGTTTGGACATCACTGGGCTAATTTGGGTATTGGCCGCGTGATGAAGTGCCACGTGAGTAGGTTTATACCCACGATTGCGAATATTCGCATAATTTTATTAAAATCGTGTTGAGTGTTGTGGAAAAGGATTTTTCTATGTAAAAAATATATGAGCGACGGATTCTTGAAATACACGCTCCCAAATATATTTACAACGCTACAAAAATGGTCTTCCCTGAGAGATACGACATTCTACTATTCAAAGTTAAAGTGTACTCTCCTCAAAGGCCGGCAACGCACCCAATAAACCTGGGTGTCCATGAGCTGGGATGACTGCCCTTTTTGGGCATCCCGCAGCTCCTGGACATGGCTCATGGTTATTATATAAAAAAAGAGATCCTGGAATCCCAATCGATTTTTGAAATCTATTTGTTTCGGAGTTTAAACATGACTTCACATTTGAAATACATTACCAAATTATTAACAATATTACTTTAAATAAAAATAAATCATTGTCGCTTAAACCTTTTTAGGTCTGGATTTCTGGACCTCAGATTTCTGTATCGGTTTAGTGATCATTTCTCAGTCTAATAGGCAAGTAGGTGATCAGCCTCCTTGGACTTTTTTTGTGTCTAAGGCAAGCCAGTTTTCTTACGATGTTTTACTTCACCGTTCGAGCGAATGTTAAATGCGCACATCGACATAAAGTCCATTGGTGCACAGCCGGGGATCGAACCTGATGACAGTCGCACGCTGAAGCCAACAACAAGAATATAACTTTACAATAACTTATTTTGTACCATAACTCCAAACTTACACCAAATTTTACATAATAATAATTATAATTAAGCCTCATTTATTCCTTGAAAAATTTACAAAATAAAATTTACAAAAAGTTTCAAAATATACACACACACATAAAATACATACATATACACACATCATATATATATTATATATATTCAGTTTTTCCAAGGAACTCTTATTGAGTATAGGCCTCCTCCAATTGACTCCATCTCTCTGTTTTGAGCATTTTTCTCCCAAATTTTATATATAATAACTAAATATATACTCACACCTATTTCAAACTAAAGATAAGAGTGTAAAACGATTCAAAAGGACTTAGAAGTTAAGTACAAACCACATTTTCGCGGAGGCTTTGCAGTTTCATTGCGAATTCTGGCAAAAAACCAGCACCCGAGGCTCGTAGCCAAAGGAATGTGGCGTGTGTTCGCTTTTTATACTTTCTACGTTTCACTACTAAAAGGTTTTGAAGTTTCAAGGGGATTTAACCTCGCTTCATGAATTTATCTGGTAAACGATAATTTGATAAACGATTGTTTCTAAATAAAAAAATGTTTACTAAGGAACATAAGATACATGTATCACTTATTCCACGTCATTACATTTGAATTTGTAGGCATCCCTACTCATCGGCAAAGAAGACAGAGGGTGTAGGCCGAGAGAAAAAGCCGGCGTAAAAAACTCTCGATACTCTTTTAAAATAGCAAATCATCAAACAACACTTATTTTAAAACAAATATCGCAAATTAATTAGAAGTAGTCTATCTAGCACTAGTCCCAGGCCCTTTTATCCACTAGATAATGACTATTCAACAGTTTAGATATATTTGTAAAACAAAAGACGATTATGCGATTCTCTTTAGTCGACGATCTTTAACACATGCGACAAGACACCGTTCTTCAGTCGCACTCTTTATTTCTGAAGGTCTCGTTAGTAGCATAACTTCCTGCAATCTCCACTTTCTTCACAAGCCTCTGTGGTTATGGTAAGACCTGTAAGGACCTTTTTCGGTCCAGCAATTAGTGGGTCGGCATCAAGGTCTGGTGCCCACTCTGCATAGTGGGTACGCGGCAAACTGCCTAAAAAAATTCCAGTGTTTGCCAAATTCGTATACTTTATTTTCAGTTAAGTTACTACAGTAACTAGAGTATCCATTGTTTGCCGATATGCAACTGTAACAAGTTTTTAATCTGGGTGCGTCATCAGTAGATGCGACAAGACACCGTCAAAAAAAAGTAGTAACTTTTTTTTGCCTATAAGTTTATGTGCTACCATGTAATTCAAAAGTCATTTCGCCACCACTTTGTGGAACTAGCTTCCCACTGAAGTATTTCCGAACCAATTCGACTTAGGGTCCTGCAAGAGTGTACCAATTCTTTAAACGCCGCCAACGCACTTGCGAACCTTCTGGCAATGTGGGTATACGTGAGCAGGTATCACTTAACATCAGTTGAGCCTCTCCTTTTAACGCTTCTATGAATACGCCATTTCGTTCATATAACTTAATGACTAACATAAATGATGTGAACGTTATGTTCAATAACTTCCTATGAAACCTTATATTTTATTCTCTTAATGAAGTTTAAATTTTTGTTTAGTTTTAATGTGTGACGACTCATTGGTCTAGTGGTTACTACCCCTGACTGCGAATCCATGGGTCTCGGGTTCGATCCCCGGCTGAGACGAACATCGATGTGATGAGCATTTGGTGTTGTGCTTAGGTCTTGGGTGTTTAAATATGTATTTATATGTCTATCTATCAATAATATGTATACGTATATCCGTTGCCTAGTACCGATAACACAAGCTTCACCAGCTTAGCATGGGAGTAGGTCAATTGGTGAGTCTTTAAAAAAAAAATGTTGCGTGTTGTTACTGTTTTTCATATACTTATGTTCCTAGATTTTAGTTTTCTATTTCTACATCTCAATATTTTACTATAAAATTAATTAGTAATCATAACAATCAAATATACAGTATTTACAATTTTCTTAACCATAGTAATAATAAAAATTAATAAAAACAAAATTAAAACAAATTTAAAAAGTTTGGTCCCAGTGGCAATGTACCTTTAACGCTGGCAGCATTTCCTCGCTGTATTGCGATACTTATTCGTTGAGCGAGGAATGCACCAGCTCTGAAGTCACCGGTACTATTTACCAGGTGCCAACTTAAATCTTTAATTAGCGCCTGTGCACTTAAGTTCTACTCCAAAGGGAACAAAATCTAAGTTGGAGGAAAGAGTTATATTTCAGCCGTTTCTTATTTTCCGCCTGATCTGCGGCTCAGCTTTTTTGCTTGTCCAAGAGAGATGAGACGGGGCAAACGTTTCACGTGACATTAGTAATCTCAATATTTTAATGTTTTTAGGACGTTTTAAACTATTTTATAAATTCATTAATAAATAATAAACTAGTCCCAGTTAATTCTCTGAGTAATATAGAATGGGTCACTATATAAAAGGGGACGACTAAACGATGGCGATCTGAGGAGAAAAGAACGTATCAATTCTTAAAAGACCGGCAACACACTCGCGAGCCCTCTGGCATTGAGAGCGTCCATGGGTATCACTTACTCCTCCTGCCCGTTTGTCCCCTGTTCTACAACAAACAAAAAAAAATACAATTATTTACGTTACGTAAAAGTCCTCTTGAAAATACCTACAGCACAACATTTTTAGCTCTCAGTCGAGATAATGTATCCACCACAAGCTTCATTTTCATAATCTCTTTATGGTGTCTGAACAAAAATGTCCATTTATGAGATTTTTCATTCAAAATATTCGAAATTCAAAAGTGCAAATTTCAGGAGAAAGTATAGGAACAATAATAATATTGACATAAATTGTAAGCATATAAAAAGTGGGTTAAGATTTTCATGGAATTATACAATTATCTCGTAGCCTCCATTGTTAGGGATAAAAGGCTAGTTGTGTCATGTTAAAGAATACTTTGTATGTAATTATTTTTTCTTAATGACAAACCATTCTTTGTTGGAAACAATGAAGCTTCTTCATAGTAAAATGGCACACAAGCTAGTGCAATAATAAAAAAAACATTTTCAATTTTTATCGCATAACAAAAAAAATATTTTGTTTCCTTCACCGTTCGAGCGAATGTTAAATGCGTACAGAGAATCAAATCCATTGGTGCACAGCCGGGGCTCGAACCTACGACCTCGCACGCCACTAGGTCAACAGCACGGCTCTTAAAAAGCTAGGCTAAGTAGAAAAACGTAAAGGGGAAAGCTAAGTATTAAATAAATATGTTCTCTCATCATCTTTATTTTTAAAAGGTTAACTTCCAATTTACCAGTTTATATTTGTTCCTAAACCCACAGATTTATACACATTGTTAAGCAATACGAAGGAATTATTCAATCTGAACACATTTAATAATATTATATTCCAAAGTGTAACTGAAAGTCACTTCCTGACAGGAACTATTAATTTAAATTGAGCTGAATTTGAATCCAGTTCAAACCAGTTTCCGAACAATCACCAATGATGGCCAACATTGAGCTAAGCTGAGTATACAGAATGTACAATTGCATTGAAACCTAGATAAAACCTTCAATTAATTTCTGTCTAGACCCGAGCTAGGTTCGCTTAGATCGTTCGTAATTGGAAATCAATTTTGTAACAAAGACTCTCTCGGAGACGCCGTTGTCGAGTTAATTATAAGTTGAATTAATAATAATAATTTATCATAGAAATTAAACATATTCCGTCTTGTTTAGAATTTTGATGATTAAATTACCATTAAATACCTGCCAATATTATTCAAACCAGTTTATTATTATATTGGGTATTAACTTAATATCATATAGAAATTATTATCCCCTTTAGAAATTCGTGGAATATCGTCAAAACTTGGACTGTTCTCTGAATTGAAATATACATGCCTATATAGCCTTTGGTTTAAGAGAAGTTAGAGATAACGAAATTAAGCACAATTGCCTGAAGGTCTAAATAATTCAATTCAAAATTAAAAAATCATTTAATCATATAGGTAACACAATGTACACGTCAAAAAAAAAGAAGAAAGAAGAAATGTATATGAAATGCTTCTAACTTTACATTTAGTGCCAGTTCTCAAATCAAGGGCGTAGAACGGAAAATAAGAACTGGCAATAAACTCTCCGCCACTCTTTTTAATCGCCATGTTTTTTTTACAAAACGTTTGTAAGGAGCTGCAACCATTACACCATGATCCACATGACATCTTAACTATAATAGATCGTTTATTCAATATTGTCGAATTCCAACAATGTAACATCTATCAAAACTTATGGGTTTTCTTTTTCTTAGGAAACCTAAATAAAGCGTAGCATTATTTGTATCTCTCGCTTTTATACATCCAATCCATTTTATTATTATTATTCCTAAACTACAGTAATAATAATAATTAAAAACAGATGAATAGAAAACTAAAACAAATTTAAAAAGTTTGACCCCTGTGGCAGTGGCACATATTAATAATGATTTTTACATATTACTCAATCCTAACCACATCAATTAAAAAAGGAATATTTAGACATTCCCTGTATTTCATTGTTTAAATCGCAAATAAAACCTAATCCGGAAATGTGTAAAACTTGAAGTATAATTAAAAAATAAACTAAAAATACAAAAATAAAAAATCCCAGACAAAAGAATTATTTCATAGTAGTACATATTTAACTTCTGGTCGTAAATACTAGGTTACTATATAAGGGTAAGGCTATCTTTTCGGACGGACAGTAGACTAATTTGTAAGCTTCCTTTATTTGTCAACTTTTGACATCCAATTAAGGAAACGTCACAGTCACACCATTACGCTAAATATTAATTGTAGACAACGCTACGAGCGATTTGTCTACGCTCCGGGGACAGCTTCGTTCTGAATAGTTCTTATTATGTACTTTTTGTATATTGCTTTGAATTTAAATAGTATCTAACCCAGATACGATAAGGTTAACAGCTGCTATGTGTTTCGGTCGGATAGCGAATGCGAATGAATTAGGTTTTAGGCAACAATCAAGTTTTTGAAGTGAAACTTCTTTATCGGGGTTGGAAAAAAATTTAGTGTAACATTTTTTCGTTACGCGTCACATTTTTCGGTTACGCGCCATGTTGCTTTTGAAGTCAAACTTCTTTATCGGCGTTAGAATGAATTTTTTATCGACGTATGGGAGAAATTTTGTAGCAAATCGTCACGTTTTTCGGTTACGCGCCATCTTTTTCTTGTCCCTACCACGGTTGATCCGAAGAGATTCGAAGCCATTAATAACAAAAATATATAATAACGATAACAATGATAGTAATAATTCTATTACAATTAATGAAATTCTGTAATAATCTTAGTAGTAGTAGGTAGTAATAAGGTAAAATGAAATAATTGTATTTGTATTCATGTCTATGATAATAAAAGCCTTTTGTTAAACTTTATTTAACCAATTTCGTTAAGTTGCATATAGTAAATCATTTTTCGAAAAATAAGGTCATAAAGAAGTTTCACCTAGTACACGCACACATTTTTATTTAATATTTATTTTTTAATTAAAGTTCACCACATCAAATACAGTACGTGTTACAAGTTATCTATTCTAAAATACATGACAATATGGCCTATCCATTTCCACTTGCATCGCTTGATCTGCTTGCTCATTAGAGATATTCTAGGGTACCGCCCAGAATACGGCGAAGACAGCGGTTGTCGAGGACTTGGAGTCGGTGCGAGATGTCTTTAGTGACCTTCCACGTTTTACATCACACCACAGATTTGACGTTGGATCCCAGTAGTCATATATATAAAGGAGGGAACCGAAAATCCTTGAGAACAAATATATACGATTCCTGAATTCCTTGAAATCTCTCTCAACCCAATAATCGTCGGCAATTACTACGGTTATCTTGAATGGCAATTTTCTGAGCGACTTTAAATAGCTATCATTTTCTCCGGTGAATTCGACAAACCACCAAATGCTTTAACTAAAGGAACCAAAACGGCACAGTTTAAAAGACATTTGCGTAAGCATTACGTTTTTGCTCGCTTACTATAGTAGGTAGGCTATAGAGCTTTTTTGAAGTTCATTTAACATACCCTTAGAAAACTGACGCGCTCGATTTAAAAAAAATCTCATTTTCAACCCTTACGTACGACCACCCCGTCATCCAAACAATCAATTTAACCCACGTACATTATCGAAAATACGTAGGACATGGATGCTGTCAATATCTGACGCGCTCGAGTATGTCCATGGCACAGCTTGTTTTACATTTGTGAAAATTAAAACTACGCATCGTGGACTCGCCTATAACTAGCTACTTAGTATTTGCTTGGACCTTACAAATTCTGATAACGCCAATGGTTACTTTACATTATGCGAGGCTCCTCGTTAAAATATAAGCTTGATTTGATCTATTAAAATCCAGGTCCCTTACAATAATATTAATGATGATTTTTACTCGCAAAACTAAAACAAATTTTCATCGCAGTTTATATAAAGAACATCTAGTTAGTCAACAAAAAGTTTTAATCCGCCCAAAAACATTTATTTATCTTTTCCTTAACAATTGTTCTCATGTTTGATTTTATTTTATTTACTATATACTTTTACACAAGTCTTCATTACTTACACTACTAACTTTTACTAATATAATTTTTTTCTACTAAGTATTATTATTATTACATTCTTTTTTTCTTTTTTGCGACTGAGGCGCAAACTAGCAACTGTGGTCTCTGGCAGAATGAACAGAGCTGTGGAACAGTCTGCTCCTCAGCATAATGCTGAGCCAGGGCCAATTACAACCACAGCACGCACGCATTATTTATTTTACATTTACAATAACACAATGAAAACGTACCATGTTGTTGAAAAGAAAAAAAATGTTATGTTTCATACTTTTTTTATTTTTTTGATTATAATTATTTTGTGTGTTTCTGTGGGTGTGTTTTGTTAGTAATAAATTTTATGTAGAAAAATGTTAACTTAATCTTTCTAAATAGCCTTAATTTTCGCCTAGAAAAATATCATGAAACTAGTTCCCACATGTACATTCTATAATAAGGTAGCTAATAATCAAATAAATATCAGTAGAAATATTAGTAGCCTTAGTTATAACGCCATCTATTGGGATAACATAGAACTATTTAGTTTCAATACACCTTTCAACCCTGTGTTTCGCTTTTAAGATAGTATATTGTATACAGTATACGCAGTTTTCAGATGACATAGTTTATACGATTATTATGACTGTTAAGAACGAAGTCTCATTTGACTTGAATCGCTTTCCAAAAGAGGGTTGCGATAACATTTTCTTAATAATAAATATGACGATTTAAAGCACAAAATCTTAAACTAATAGAACAATATTATTATATATTAAACTTTATATCGGTAAATAGATAAAACATTTTATCATATTTAAAACGTATGTACTAAGACAAGACACAAATCATTTCAGTACCCTAAGTCCAACCTACAATGAATCAATTCTTTTAAATCGTCATAATAATTAGTTTACGTAGTCAAGCCCACGAACGAGGAATACATATTAAGTAGATATGGCTGTGCAAATAGTAGCATTTAATCAAGATATCGATTAGCGGTGGCCTCGATAAGGGAATTACGTCTCGTCTGTATCAGAGCTATATTTATTTATTCCAAACGAGTGCTTCGGGAAATAACTCAGAAGAGTCCCATTTCTTTTTGGTCAAAGATTATTTCGCAGAGACGTTAATATGGAGCAGGGCGTGTCCTTAAAATTTTATTGGTAACCAAAAACTTGGCGATTCTACTCATTAGCTCTACGATTCGAGAAGTTATAGAAAATGTTAATTTAGACTTCAAATTATTATTGACGGTATAGGCATATATATAAATTACGTATCAAGTTGTTTGTCCGCTATGGACTCCTAAACTACCGAACCGATATCATTTTGCACACCGTGTGTAGTTTGATCCAACTTAAAAGATAGGATAGCTGACATCTCAATTTATGACCGCAATATTATTTTATTGCAAAATATTTGTTTATTATTTGATAGTCACAATTCTAACATATGGCGCTGTGTTGAAAGTACCAACGTTTCACATACGCTACAATTAAATGGCATAACCACCAAAAAAGCATTGTGGTCCCCATGACTGCTGTTCTCCTACCGTTTCCCTTGAATAGTTTGCTACTATGTAATATAACAAACACCTTAGCCACAGCAACGCTTGGCCGGTCTGCTAGTATTATATGTCTTTTAAAAGCTACAGTATTACAGTATTTACAATTTTCTTAACCAACATAGTATTAATAAAAATTAATAAAAAGAAGATTAAAACAAATTTAAAAGTTTGGCGCTTTTAAATGTAACGCTTTTAATGAAAGCGTAAATGAAAATAGCTTTTTTAAGGTATCTTCATTTAAAAAAACAAGAGTTATTGTTTTTATACATATATTGTATGAATCCGTATGTATTTATTTATTCGTAAAATGTTTCCCTACATTATAAGTGAAAATAATACAGTCATGTAAATGAAAATAATAAGTCTTTAAAAACACCAAAAACGTTACCCCTATAATGTTTTTCAAGCTTGGCACTTTTCCATGGTTTCTTGCGATTTCATTCTCAAATCGCTTTGTTGAGACCGATTATTATTACTAATAAACTAATTTATAGTCCCATAATCTTTTTTCTTTTGTGTTATTTAATATACTGGATTTTCTAGTTTTTAAAAAAGAACAATTTCCCATCATACTTTTAGTACCTACCAAAATATCTGTCGATTAATCTGTGATAAAGCAACGTTGGCGAAGATTAGTGTTTACCAAGCCGCCGCAAGATCCCGGATTAAAGGACCGGCTGCTAGCAACATTAGCCCGGGGAAAGGTTTTTTAGACTTTCCTAGTTAATGAAAACCGCATTCTTCGTACAGTCTGTGGGAATCTTATCTCGTCTGCAAGAATGTAGAGATAAGACTGCAATTTATTCAAATCAGACAATTGTATAGAAAACATATAAACAGCTGTTGTACATATATATATGTATATCTTTTATTAATTTTTTTCTTATTAATTTAAAACTAAAACACTATGTAATATGCTCTTTATTTTGAATTAACATTCGTAATGCCTAGATGCGTTCCTGTATAAAGTAATCCTATCACATAGAAAGTACTAAAACTTGTGTATGTTGGGTTAGGTTGTTATACCGTAAAAAAACCGTACTTCAAACATGAGGGACAATGAACGGGAAATTAATAGAGCTTGCGGCAATATTAGGATCGTGTTAGTGAATAGACGATCTCTGAGACTTTGGAAGTTAGCTACGAATATCGGTTATCAAAGGTCAAGATAAAGAAAACAAATTTATTTAATTCAACAATTATTTTACAATATTACTCTAAGCAGCTCTTTGTCTAAACCTCTCTGTTCTCTCTTGTATTGTTGTCATTTCTTGTTCGCTTACATTGTCATCACCTCGAAGCATCTCTTGAATTTCTTTCAAACTCTTACGTTTCGTTTCAGGTAGGACGATGCATGTAAAAATAAATCCAAGGATTGCAATTGCAGCAAGCGTCCAATAAACACTCACGCGCCCAGATGAGTTCTCAAATTTTGTAAAACCTATATGTAATGGAAATTCAATTCCTCCGAATACATAAAGAGTCACAACAGCCATTACTCTTACATTAAGAGGGAATAACTCCACTTCTATGACGTCTTTAATAGAGGATAAACCAAGTGAATTTGATATGTGAAATATAATAACAGCAGCAAAAGTTATATAACCAATGGATTGAATCATATCAGTATAATAATCTCGGACTCCAAAGTATAGTGCAATGACGGCAAATGATAGGCTACATCCGATGAATGACCACAAGAGAAGAATGCGACGACCCACTCGGTCCACTAGTAATGCAGAGAGTATACCTGTTGAAATTTAGAAACCTTTTAATACAGTAAATACATAATCTTTAGGCTAGGCTTTTACTAAAAACTACTTTTGCATTGGTGAACTGAACTACTGCGACATATATACATATAATTGGAACATAGTATTTTAATACTCGGTCCTACTGTGAAGGAGAACTTCGTGAGGAAACCACCTTTAGGCCTTAGTGAAATAATCAGGGATTGAAATTATTACAAAAAAAAATAAAGAAATATCGGGTGTTTTTTTTAGAGGTATAGAACTTTAAATTGCAATAAAACAACGATGGATTATTGGACTGACATGATTTTTTTTTTATTTGAAAGATAATCTTGTGGCAATACATTTTAAATATGATTTCTGGCATATGACTGCCACGGCTGGCTCGGCTATAGTCCAATCTGGACGTCCAATTTTCACGTCCGTTGTTCCCGATTTTCATAAGCGAATTTTGTTTAGCGATGAAGCACACTTCTGGTTAAATGGCTACATCAACAAACAAAACTGCCGCATTTGGAGTGAAGCTAATCCTCAAGTGTATGTCGAAACACCGTTACATCCAGAAAAACTGACTGTTTGGTGCGCTTTATGGGCTGGTGGCAGCATTTGTCCATACTTCTTCAAAAACGATAATGGCCAGAATGTTAAAATCAATGGTGATAGGTATAGAGACATGATTACTAAATTTTTCATTCCTGATTTAAAAAAATTATGATGTCCAAGAGCTGTGGTTTTAACAAGACGGCGCAACATATCACAGCTCGTGCCACAATCGATTTACTGAAAGACACCGCCTAATTTCTTGTTTTTGACCTGTGAATTGGCCTCCAAGATCTTGTGATTTAACACCGCTAGATTATTTTCTGTGGGGCTATGTAAAGTCATTGGTCTATGTGGATAAGCCACAAACGCTTGACCATTTGGAAGACAACATTCGCCGTGTTATTGCCGATATACGGCCACAAATGTTAAAAAAAGTCATCGAAAATTGGACGTCTAGATTGGACTATATCCGAGCCAGCCGTGGCAGTCATATGCCAGAAATCATATTTAAAATGTATTGCCACAAGATTATTTTTCAAATAAAAAAAAAATCATGTCAGTCCAATAATCCATCGTTGTTTTATTGCAATTTAAAGTTCTATACCTCTAAAAAAAACACCCGATACATGAACAAATTAATCTGTCTTAATAAATCGCTATCAATACAAGGTTGCAATCAAAGCTATTATTCTCAATTTTGCTATAGGCTTTATAGTTTTACAGTTCTAGTAGCCGTACCGAGAGTCCAGGATTCGATTCGCAGATAAATAAATCTATACTTAATATTATAAAGAGGAAAGGTTTGATTTTTTGTTTGTTTGAAATGAATAGGCTTCGAAACTACTGAACCGATTTCAAAAATTCTTTCACTGTTGGCAAGCTACACTATTCCCGAGTGACATAAGCTATGTTTCATTTTCAAAAAAATTAGGGATGCTCACTAAAACTTGAATAATCTAACCGAAGGTGTAAAAAAATAAACAAAAAACTTCCTTCAATCGTGTGCGCAGCGAAAACTATTAATGATCTATAAAAAATGTCACGACAGCATGTCTCTATCTTTTATAGTTACGTCACAATAAGCGTCCTTTAATTATTTTTTTTTATTAAAATACCACCGCTAGAAAAGGCTCTTTATTCGTACCTAGGTATTGATCCTTATCAAAATAATTACCAACGTTTCACATAAGCTACAATTTAATGGCATAACCACCAAAAAAGCATGGTGGATTGGATTGGTGGTAATATAACTAAAATCTTAGCCACAACAACGCGTGGCCGAGTCTACTAGTAAGAAATATAACTAAAGATGGAGCGAATGGTCCTAGCTCAATTGAATATTTTATATGTTTCTTGACGAGCTAAATAATTAAACCCTAACCGAAGGTAATGACTTATAAACTAGACAACTAGTAAAAACAAAAATAATAGTAAAAAGAAGATAAAAGAAGAAAATACTTCTCACCACAACCAACTCTTATCCCCACATCTATATCAATCATTTCTGTGAGGGTCAATTCGATGTCCCCCTCTTTCAGTACTGTACGGTATAATCCTTGCATCACTGCTGTTCCCGACGAAATATAGAACAACTTCAAACCTGAAACGATATCTAATATATAAAATTCTCATGTCGCGGTGTTTGTAGTTAAACTCCTCCGAAACGGCTTGACCGATTCTCATGAAATTTTGTGTGCATATTGGGTATTCCTGAGAATCGGACAACATCTATTTTTCATCCCCCTAAATGTTAAGGGTAGTCCACCCCTAAATTATTATTTTTTTAATTTTTAGATAAATTTTTATTTTTTTATGATACAGCATTAAAAAATACATACAACCCCTAATTTTCACCCCTCTACGATCACCCCTATTTCTTATTATAAATGATACACATGGCAAAACGACGTTTGCTAGCTAATTTATAAAATTCTCGTGTCACAATGTTCATTCCCATACTCCTCCGAAACGGCTCGACCGATTCTTTTAAAAAATTTTATGCATATTCAGTTAGTCTGAGAATCGGCTACTATCTATCTTTCAACTAAGTGATAAGGTGTGTCCACCCCAAAAATTTTGTTTTATTTTTTTATGATACAGCATACAAAAATAACCCCTAATTTTCACCCCTCTACGATCAACCCCCATTTTTCGTTATTGTAGATAGTTATTTTTATTTAACTAAAAAAATGTTTCCTAGAAATAATATACATGGCAAAACAAACGTTTGCCGGGTCAGCTAGTAATTTATATAAAAAGATTATAATCCCTAAATGCGTTGCTAAACGCAAAACTCCAAGACGGCTGGACAAAATCCAGTATTTTTTAAAATATTTTCCTTGAACTCTGCGGAAGGTTTTTTATGAAGCGAAAAATTAAAAAAAAGTGAAAAATTTAGTTTTATACACTACTCAGGTTTTTATTCCAGAAAAGAAAAGAGTCACAACAGGGCATAGCACAGCAAAATGTTCCATATGTTGTATTTTACTAAAAAGGTAGGTTAATTAAAAAAATCATATTATGGCGAAACGAAGTTTGCGGTAAGGTGGGTAGTATTATATGTTTCGACGATGGTTTTAAGCAAGTATTTTGTTTAATTTCGCAATCTTGCACTTCACAATTCCTCTCCACAAAAGATATTTCTTAATAGTAATAAGGCCCATTGCACCATGTAATCTTTTAAAGATTTTTATTAAATTTAATTCTTGCAATAAACTTTTAATAAATGAGAAATGTTGACTTGAAATGTAATTTTTATTATAATTGCTAAGTCCCAAAAACTTTAGTTAAACATACATCAACTTTTTAAATAATTAGCATAACTTCAATTCTTAAACGTTTACGAAAAAGGTCAGTAAATTGTCAAGGTTTGAAGTCGACCGAAAGCGATAAGACTATCAACACCTCGAGTTTGACAAGTATTAAACGCAATCTCCGCGTACAATATTTGTGAGAAATTTTACGCAGAGGTTAGTATTTAGTACTGTGTCAAACTCATTGTGTCACATTACTCACCGAATGTTATTATCAGAGCTTTTCGATACCTTTTATTGCTAATGAATTTGAGAAACGAACTAGGATTTTGCATCTCCATCGTGACATGCATCTTCATTTTTTCAAATTGAGTATCAATGTCCTGCAATAAAATTATATTTTCAGCATACGACTTATTTCATCTAAATCTATCATTTAAAATAGGATGCAATAAGGTTAAAACATTTACAAAAGGAAAACAATTTTCAATACATTTAACAAAGTAATACCTAATTTGGCTGTGTTGTGTGATAGCGTAAAATTCTATGTATGTAGGTGAGAGTGTGTATGTGGGGTGTGCTCATGATGCAGGTAATTTAGCGCTATGGAAAGGGTATTCAATCAGCCTAGATTTTGTGAAACTCTCCTTATTTGTTTATTTTTAATCATTAGTGAACATAAGGTAATTAGAATTGTTAACGCTATTATTTATGTCATAAAGAAATGCCTTGTATAACAGGGGACCTAATACAGATCCTTGAGGAACTCCACAACTTATATGAACAAAGTCACTTCTAGCCTTTCCAAGCAACCTTCCATACATCGTAATAGCTTAAGCACATTTTTTAATAAAAAATAGGTGGTATAACATCACTACCAGCTTCTTTATCTGCAATTAATGAATTTAGTATCTTCAGTATATCAACTTATTTATGTTTGGTATCGAAGTAGGATTTCATGGTATGTAGGTGCTGCTTGTTGAAATACACTCTCTCTCAACATCAAATGAGCCTCCTACCCGTTTGCCCCCTGTACTATATAAAAAAGAGTTCGGTGCGTCGAACATCTTATTATTTGATTAAACTATATAAGTAGTATACATTCTCACATACCTCAGTTCTCGAATTTTGCTGCAACCTAGACAATTCCTTTCTAGCCTGGTCCTCCTTCCCCACTTTCAATAGATAATAAGGTGACTCTGGTATTGGGTAAATCGCCGCGAAGGACAGCAAAGGTGGAATTATTATCCAATTATTAAAAGCTCTATAAGATACCTCTTTTCCTATCAATACCATTAAAAGACTTCCGAAATGGTACATAAATCTTGTCGCCAAAGTCAGACCTCCACGGATATCGGGGTCAACTATTTCTGCCATATATATATTTCCAACCTGGGAAAAAGATGAATTACTATGCGGAAACTACTACTAAGTTTTGTAGTATGTATGCAATTAGTAACATTTCTGTCGCACTTTTTTTCTGTACTGTATATCAAAATTTTTGCAAAGAAAATTTGCCCTCGGTGAGTGTATTTGGAAGTAAACGGAAAGACAAAAATTTATTCAGACAGTATTTCTGTAAAACTAATAAAATAAAATAAAATAAAAAAATAGCCTTTATTCGAGTACACTATAACTACAGTAAGTCCATGCCTTTTAAGTTTTACACTTGTACTCGACCTCCGATGGAGTGAAGGCCTCCTCCAGATTCTTCCACTTATCCCTATCTGATGCTACAATTTTCCAGTTTTTTCCCGCTATCCCTTTTATATCATCTTCCCAAGTTTTCGGTGGGCGTCCTCTCTTTCTTCTTCCCACTGGGCCTTTCCAAGTAAGGGTCTTTTTGACCCATCTGCCATCACAAAGGCGGCCAATGTGACCGGCCCATATCCATTTTAGCCTTTTTGTATAAGTTACAACATCTTTTATTTTTGTACGACTTCGTATCATCTTGTTTTTTATTTTGTCTTTAAGCTTCAAGTTTAGAATGGAGCGCTCCATAGCCCTTTGGCATACTCCAATCTTTTTTATTAACGCCTTGTTAAAATCCAGGTTTGGCATCCGTATGACAAACATGGAAGTATGCATGTATCCATGACTGTTCTTCTTATAGTTAAGTTATGGTTGGATTTCAGTACTTCTTTTAAAGCCCAATATTTGTTCCATGCTGGGTTTACACGTCTGTTTGTTTCATCCACATGTCGGTTTTGACTAAACGATATTTGTTTTCCTAGGTAAATGTAGTTTTGTACATATTCAAGAGACGTGGCGTTGACAAAAATTGGTCGTTCTTTGCTGTTAGTCATAACTTTAGTTTTGGAGGTATTCATTTCTAGGCCAATGCTTTTACTTGCGCAGACTAATTCGTTAATCATGTCTTGTAGCTGCGTCGCACTGTTTGAGAAGATAACTATATCGTCGGCGAATCTCAAGTTGCTTAGATACTGACCATTTATTTCTAACCCTTTTTTCTCCCATTGAAGGGTTTTCATTACGCTCTGTAGAACCGTTACAAATATTCTAGGTGACAAAGGATCGCCTTGTCTTACGCCTCTGCATATTTTTATTTCTGGGCCAATTCTGTCTAACTTCACGCGGCTTACGCTTTGCTGGTATATATTTTGTATGAGTTCTATTATTTCATAAGGAACATTACATTCGCCAAGAGCTTGCCACATGCTTTTGTGAGATATGGTGTCAAAAGCTTTGGCGTAATCAATGAAACCTAGGTATAGGGGACAGTTTTGGTCGATATATTTTTCTATAATCATGTCTAAGGTATGAATATGATCTATGGTAGAGAAGCCTCTTCTAAAACCAGCTTGTTCTACTGGTTGATATTCTTCGGTATAATTTGACAAGCGTCGTTCTAGACAGGAAGCGAACAATTTGTACATACTTGGTTGCAAGCTTATCGGGCGGTAGTTGCCCACATCAGTCGGGTCCCCTTTTTTATATAGTAAAATTATGTCAGACCGTGCCCATTCTCTGGGTATTTTTCGTGAATCCATAACCATATTAAAAAGCCTTGTTATGGGGGTTGCTAACAAAAATCTTCCAACTTTTATAGCTTCATTTGTTATGCCATCTGGTCCACAGCTTTTGTCTTTCTTTAATTGTTCCATAGCTTTGATAACTTCATAAGTTGAAAATCTTTCAGTCGATAAGTTGTTGTGATGGATTTTGAAATTTTCTGTATTATTATTTATATTATTATTAGGGCCATATAACTCCTTGTAGAATTTAGAAGCTACCTCAATTACTTTGGATCTAGAGTATGTTGTCGATGATGAACTGGTTTTTATTCGAGGTATCCATTGTTTGGTTCTGTTAAGTGCTCTAAAACCTTTTTTTATACTCCTTGATTCTGTTAGAAATTTCTCTAGTACTTGTAATTTATGTTTTTTATTGTCTTGTTTAATCATTTTATGTATATTTTTATACAGATATGTTCGTTCCTTCTTTTCTACGCTGCTTAAATGTGTTTTATGTGTCAACTCGTTTCTTCTGGATATCAGATCCTTTATGTGATTTGAGATAATATAACCTTTTCGATTATATCTATTTTTAGTTTTTAATGTAACGGCTCTTATGCTTTCCGTTAGTGACGTCTTAATTTGGTCATAATATTTGTTTACGTTGCCTTCATCAATATCTTTTATGTCTTTTATTTTGGTTTCTAAGGTTTTTAAATATGACTCTTCGTCTTCTGGGGATTTAAGATAAGAGTATGCACTATTTTTATATATTACTCGACTCTTTTTTAGGTCTTTTACTATATATGTGCATCTTACAAGACTGTGATCGCTGGCAAAAGATAGATTGTGCACCACTTCAATGTTTTGTATATGTCGCATGTCATTTGTTAATATATAGTCAATTTGACTTCTTCGCTTTTTGGGGGAAAGCCAGGTCCATAGGTTTTTTATCTTCTTTGTAAATTGGGTGTTTATTATCTTTAAGTCGTTTTCATGGCAAAATTGCAGGAGCAGATCTCCTCTTTGATCCCGTTTACCAAAGCAATTTGCACCCATTACTCTTTCTTCACCAGGCAACCTTTTTCCTATTCTAGCATTAAAGTCACCTGCTAATATAAACTGCTTGTTGCAGTGCTTCATAGCATTACGTACTTGTTCATAGAATTTTTCTAACTCATTGTCGCTTGCTTCGGAAGTGGGTGCATGGACTTGGATAATGGACATATCTAAATTTATTATTCTTAAATTTAAAATGCAGATTCGTTCTGATACACCAATAAAACTCTCAATGTATTGCTTGAGTCTTTTCTTTAAGAGGAACCCTACTCCTAAGTGTCCCTTTCTTTCACCGAAGTAACAAAATATATGTTCACTATCCTCTTCAATGTTATATCCTTCTCTTCTTATTTCTGATAAGCCAATAATGTCATACCTTATTGAAGCAACACTTTCTTTAAATTCTAGGAGCTTTTCGTCTGATAATAGTGATCTCGCGTTAAATGTACAAATAAATATATGGGAATTTTCTGTTGTGGGAGAGATGTGATGTGGTGGGTGAGATCTGTTGAAATTGATTGTATTTGTTAAGAATCGTGAATTTGGAGGGTAGTAGTCGCTGAGCCCCACGGTGACCAGCCGGCTTGGGGTGGTTGGTGCATGTTTTCTTTCGTTGTCCTTTGTTGGTGTTGATCTACAGTTAGCATTGTTTTTGTTCCGGTTGTCGGGGGCAGTTAGTTGTTTTTTGATACCTCTGAAAGTGAGCTAGACCTTCCCCTTGCTATATAATTTAATAAATTAGGTTTTATTACATCCTTTGTATTCGTTGCAGTTGGCATCGTTGCTTTGTTACGGTTTAACCTCTTTTGTGTAGGTGATATCGGCGAGCCACTCTGTTCCCGCTTCCTTTTTTCACGGCCTGGATCATTTGGTTTCTTAACGATTAGCTTATCATATTTGATATATGCAAAGTTACCCTTGTTTCTTTCTTCCTCTACTTTTGGTTGCAGTTGCTTTCGGGTTTCTAATATGTGTTTCGGGTAGTCTTCTTTTACATAGATCCCAGATGGAAGGCTGGATTTATTTTTAAGTATCAAATGTTTTTTCCAATTTGTCGACAAGGAAACGACAACTGGCCGATTCTTGTTAGTTTGTGCTCCAATTCTGTAAACATTGCTTATTTCTTGGCTGTCTAGATGTAAACCTGTATCTGTTATAATTTCTTTGATATAGTCTACCAGTTCAGATTCCCTTTTTTCCTTTTCTTCAACTCCAAAAAATACCAAATTCTTTTTTCTTTTATCTATTTCCATTTGATCTAGTTTTTGTTCAAGTTTTGCAATCTGAGTTTTTAATTTTTTGTTTTCTTGAATAATTGAATCCATCTTATCATTTATCGCTTCCATAACGTTTGTGGTTACAGCTGATGTTATAGTTAGAGTTTGTTGGTTTAATTTTTCCTCTAATTTTTCCCAAAGCATTTCGATATTTTTATCCATTCTAGGGAAAAGTGGAATTAATAAATTGTAACACCTTTTAGTATTTTTTTAAATCTTGCAACACTGCCCGGCACTGTTGCGTAGGTTGGTACTAGATGAGATATCAGTTGTCAGACGCGAATTACGATTGAATTGTGTAATGGACTATGAACTTTCACTTTTTACTGGGATATCAGAAGTTGTTTCGGGATTGTTTTACGATATAGTTTTTAATCGCACTGTTTTTATAACTGTATTTCTTATCTTTGCACTTTTCTTATAACTTTATTGGTGAATTGTAGTTGTATGTTCAGTATTTTGTCACTTTTCACTATTTAATTACGGAGCTCAATTTCTAAGAATCTATCAATTATCAAATGAAAATTTGAAACTATAAAAATTTAATTGATAAGATAGAGACAGCACCATATAATAAAGTAAATAACGTTATGAAGCAGCAGATAGGTAAGTAAGGAAACGTTATTCCCACAAAAACATCACAAAACGGATTCACAAGTGAAGTGTATAGAAAAGCAAAGTTTAAAGGCGTACGAACTGACGAAGTTATTGAACATGTACACAGATACATACACTCCATACTATAGCCAATGAAAATGTCCAAAAAATCTCCATAACAAACAGCATCCAAATTGCTGAAGATAATACAGCAAAAATCTGAAAATATAAAAAAAAATTAAATAATATTCTGCATTTATTTGCAGATCTACGAGTATACTTAACAGTATGACGCTGAATCAATAACGGTGAAATTATTAATAAATCGTAGCGCATGCTTAAACATATGACCGGAACTATGTCTAAGCCTGGAAGTTCGTCCATTCAAAACCGACCCACTATGTGTCCCGTTGTATTAGAATCATCCATCGAAGCAAAAATCCTTTTGATCTTGCCCCGTCTATTGCGCCTGCCAACACTTTTAAGGATTTCGCCATTTTTGAACAATACTCTTCGAAGAGTAACGCATAATTTGAGAACCCGCACACCGTCCGCGCGTTAACTTTTATATATTTTTGAAATTTTCGCTGTATTATATTGCCTCGGAACAAATAAAGAGCTTTACGTGAATAAAAACACTTTTTTATCCACCACAACAGATAAAAGAAGATAGAGGAACACAGCTACTGATCATGTGCGATTACTTAACGCCTGATTAATGAAATATTACCATTGGATTAACTTATTTAACCCCTTATTATATTTAAGTAACTATTAATAATATGTACATAAATTGTAAGCAAGTTTAAAAAGTTCTTAAAGTGAATCTAGTTTTTAGCGATGAATATTGTTATTTTTTGTATTGATTAGGTAGTGCAAATAAATTATTTCGCTGTTTAATTAAGTGATTAAAGAAAGCCCTAATTATCTAAAACTAAATCATTCCCGCGATATACGTATTATTAGTACATATAGCATACAAAAACTCGAATGAATACTTATATATTATATAATCGAAAACTACCAAACTGAAGTATTTTTTTAATGATAATTTGATGTAAATAGACACCAAATTCTTATCAAAATCTACGCGACGCTGCGGGCGGAATCTACCAAGTTATGTAATAAATTCGTTTTTATACAAATACGTCTTATTTATAAATAGAACGAAAACAATATTAAATTATATTACCGATCCAAAAGCAGACATCACTATAGCAGTTAATAATGTAGTTCGTCGGCCAAATTGGTCACAAATGTATCCTGCAAACACAGTTCCAACCAACAACCCTATTGGTGATATCCAGAGGAACCATGTCATTTCCTTCTAGAAACGTAATAAGTGATTAATATTATAAAAGGCATTAAAATATAAACAAGAGCAGTGTTAAGGAAATCATCGTGGCTTCCGACTTCTTCCGATGTTCAGGAGGCTATTAACTTGAAAAGAAAAAGAAAATTATCGCGCTAAATATATAGGCTTAAAATCCAACCCATTAAATGCTATTAATTTAAAATAGATAACATAATCGAATTACTATATACGAGCATAAAAATATTAAATAAACACCAGAAAATGCTAATAAAAGGAACAATAACAGGCTATCAGCCTTAAGAAAGTTAAACAAATTGTCTTTTAAAAAGTAACAATGATATTAATGAGACTTGAATAAAAATAATAATTTATGTTTCACGATGATTGTACTATAGTTTTTCGAAGTTTTTTAACCCCCGACTGTGCTATGTGACTTTCTATGTGCGCATTTAACACCCGCTCTTAGGCTGCTGCCTCGAATTTTGCGGGCAGCGGGGCGGCGGCGGCCGCGGCGCGGGAGCGGCAGGATATTATGCGAACAATCAAATGGACCGGTTCTCGAAAACAGCGGCGTGGCAGCGGCGCGGGCGCGGGTAACGAGCGGCGCAATCCAGTCAAGCGGTGACCGCCCGCGTTGCGCGTATGCATTGTAGTATAGTGCTGTACATATTTTTTGTGACGTATCAAAATGACCTCGGACGTGCAAGAGCAAATTATTTCAGAAATCTTTGAAAGGAGACCCATATGGAACTATATTTTTGCATATAACATATTTTTGCCCACAATAAATCGAGCGTTAGGAATAAATTTGAATCAAAAAGATGTTGTCGCCGTTTTTTAGACATTTCGTTCGCGAATAAAAACAAATATCTCGACTACACAACCACGAACACAACACTACACCGCTATAGTGCCGCGCGATCTGCCCGCTGGTTTCGAGAACAGTCGATGGTCTAGTAGACCAGTGCCGATAATTTTTTAAACCTAAAAAAATAATAGTAGGATGAAACCTATTGGAAACTTTTTTCACTTTTTATTTATTTTAAAGGCTATCTGCACTGGTCTATAGTCACTAAACGTGTTCATCAAATAAATATGCTAAAAATTCCAAATTCAAATTATCATTTTCCTCAAACAGTATTTCAATACAATTTCATTCATCCCGCGACTCATTACTCTCAAATAATCACTTTATACTTTTACAAACGTAAAAATTAAAACAATTTTAGTTTAAAAAACAAACAAAATTTCAAATGACGTAGTAATCCGGTGTTTCTCTAACCCACTTTTCCTCTATATCTCTTTGTTAAAAATACTCACATTATTAAATTGAATATTGGTTTCATTAAACAAAATCTTCTTTATCATTGGTGTTGCCCATGTATTTGTGAAACCCGTAGTTGAAGTTAGTATAGACACTGTAATCAAATTCATTACTTGTACAAGTCGAAATACTTAATGGTCAGCGGTCTTAAGCTGCGTATAAATTAAGCGCGGCAGCCGCGCGAGCCAATGTTCGACCAGAGTTGACCTTCATCTGCCGCGCGAGCCAATATGAAGATATAAATTTAGTTGGACGTGACTGCCGCGCGCGGCAGGCGATCGATCACAAACAGACCGCGGCAGATAGTCAGACCAGTTCACTCTTGTAAACCTGCGAGTATGGACGCGCGTGGTCGGGCGGCTGCCGCTTTCATTGTGATTCACCATCTTATTTGTAAAAAAAATAAAAGAAAATTAAATATAATTATTTATTTAATTTTTCAAATGTACACTGAACTTTATTGACTATAATGACTCCTTTTTTCAGTCTTTGATTATTTAATTGTAATTAATTATTTGCATGCAATCAAAAACTATTTTTAATAATGCCAGAGAAGACGTATAACTTCTTACGCGCGTACATAAGTACACGCACCCTTTTCGCCACGCATTGCGCGTCAATGTTCGATGGTTTGCCGCGCTTAATGTATACACAGCTTTACGCTGACCATAGACGGACCGCATGTTGTAGCCGATGCTCTAAGCGGTCGCCGCACGGCGATCTGCAATTTTTAGTGTCTTCTCTCAGCTGGGGACACAAAGTATGAAATATTCAATGCTGTTCTCTTGATTGTAGTATTGGACTCACCCACATACTACGGTGTCTTCTACGCCTACGCTTGCGTAATAGTAGAACAAGTAGCAGTGTTTCTTCATTGAATTCCATCTTGTAAATGAACTCGCATCGCTATTATTTTCAACTGCTCCAAGCAGTCGTGGTCGACTTCATTATGCGGTCCGTCTATGGCTAGCTTTACCGTGTTATTTCAATATCGATTCTGTTTTGAATGGCTCGATTTTTGGCTTTCTGTCTGCCAATTAGCCGGTCATTGGAAATAAGAATTTTACAGAATTACTAAATAATTCAATGTAATATGGGTAAGATTTAATAAAATAGTATATGGATATATTCCCACTTGTGTGATATGTCTGTCTATTCCGTTATAAAACCTATACGATATGTATGAATTACTTTATAAAATGTGATTAAGTGTACTAAAAACTTAAACTATTTTTTTAAAGAACACTGAATAAGTATTATTGGATTATATAAATATTCGGCCCATGTTAACTAAAACACAAATAAATACTTTGAAATGTCCGAGACCTTTGCCAATGACCTTCATTGTATCTAAGTACAGTTGCGTATTCTATATTTCGTAGGATTGAACTCTTACGCAATAAACATCATTGTATATCATATCATTCATATCTATATATATAAAAGAAAGTCGTGTTTGTTACAACACTTATAACTCGAGATCGGCTGGACCGATGTTAGTTATGTCTTTTTTGATGGATTTTTCTCCACTCCGAATAGCAGAATAAGTAATAAAATATCGGATAAGTTATCGAATAACAATAAATAAATTAATTAATTTTACGAATGCACACGGCATGTGGTGACATTTGTTGACAAAACTACGCATCATTTTACGTCGAATTCGTGTCACATCAAGAAATTCCGAACTTGAGGTAAATGAGGAGATGCATAACCAGGCTTTGATCTTGATCGACAACATGTGTTACCTCATCAAAAAATGTTGTAAAGCAGAAAGTGCTTTAACATGCAGTATCGCAATATTGGCGATAGAGAGAAGAGGCCTAATGTGTAAAACTGCTATTCTTCTTTTGCAATGGCAAGCAACAAAACATTTCTCTATTTGCAAAAAAAGTTATCACCTTAATGGAATCCTAAAATAAGTTTAACTAAAGTAACAACGACATTATTATTAAGGCGGAACGAAGTTAGCCGGGTCAGCTAGTATATTATAGATTGTCAGGTCAGATTAATGAAACTAACCGCATGGCCACTTTGGCCAATAATTAGTGCTCAAATCATACAATTGTTGTAATGAATATGTGTATTTTGTTTTTGTATCCAGCAAACAATAAAATAAATTAGGTAGGTACAGCCTATGCCAGTATTGGTTTGTAAGCAAGTGACTATAGTAGAGAATGAACGTTAAAATATCTGGGTTTATATTTTATAAGCTTCGAAGGTCGTTTCACATTAGAATTCAAAATTGAACAATAACTATATAAAATTAAGTTTTTTATTCTTTTAAAACCACTGTTAACAGACCATATAATATGTGTCAAGATCGCACTACTATATTTTCTACGAAGTATAAAATATTGTATCCTTTATTTGAAACAAACTTACCGGCACATGTGACCACATACTGCAACTTTCTTCCATCCTCCATGATTAGGTAAATAAATAATACTTCAAATTAAAGCGATATCACCAATTAAATGTTACATTTTCCTTCACTTTTCTTAATATCTTCCTCAATTTTATATTCATTTGTTTACTACATAGTGTTAAGATTAAAAGGAAAAATCGTAAAGAAATCTCACGTATCGAAATACCTTTAGTTTGCAATACGTTACACAGATCAAATATGAATAAACTTTTAAAATACTCAACGATTTAATCACAAATTGTATTATACAGGATCTCAATATATTGATCGCGCACGCACGTAGTGTTTTCCTCAAAGCCTTTTGAGAACTAACACCAACGTAACAAATAAGTAGTCAAACCAGTTTTATACACGACCTGTAATTTTTGGAAATACAAAACAATTTTTTTCCACGACAGACACAATGCCCGTTGGACCTGGAGGACCTGACTGTTTAAAAGACATAGATTTGTTTGTAGATGGAACTACTAACATTGACTCGTAAGAAAATTAAATTGTAAATTAAACGTTTATTGCTAAAAGTGTATTTAAGTTATACAACATAATGATATTGTCCCGTATGACGACTATTTATATAAAAATATTTAGTAAATACAGTCATTTATTTTTAATAAGTAGAATGTAAAACTACTAAAGTTTTTCTGGACAATCGATAGTTTAGCTAGTTAAAAAAAACGTAGAATATTAAATAACAAATATCTTTCACAATTGACGTAGACTTAGTTTACGCTTATCAAACCCATTTTACAAGCTATTATGAGGGTAAGATTTAGAAACAAGACAATTGTAAAGAAATACACTAAATATTCGAATCTTTTATTCGTTTTTTCCTAATAAAAACTTAAAACTAAAACACTTCATATGTAAACTACGTAACATGCTATGTTTATTTTGAATTAACATTAACAATAATAGAAATCTGTGGAACCAGGCGACTTATTACTAAGTACTTAAAAAAAGGAACGTATTGTATACTAAAAGTCGGCAACGCACTGGTGATTGTAAGTATGTAAGATCATGGGCTGTTAAAACTTTGTTCTAAATGTACCCCAGTCGCATAGATATAATTTTAAATTGTATATAAATTAATCATTGTCATTAAGATATAGCTTTTCCAAAGAGGTTTTTATAGGCTACATTGCACTAAATAAAACCGTATTTCAAACATGAGGGACAATGAACGGGAAAAATAATAGAGCTTACGGCGATATTAGGATCGTGTTAGTGAATAGACGATCTCTTCATAGTAAGCTGCGAATATCGGCTATTAAAGGTCAAGATAAAGACTTTATAAGAAATTTATGTAATTCAATTATTTTACAATATATTACACTAAGCAGCTCTTTGTCTAAACCTCTCTGTTCTCTCTTGTATTGTTGTCATTTCTTGTTCGCTTACATTATCATCACCTCGAAGCATCTCTTGAATTTCTTTCAAACTCTTACGTTTCGTTTCAGGTAGGACGATGCATGTAAAAATAAATCCAAGGATTGCAATTGCAGCAAGTGTCCAAAAAACACTCACGCGCCCAGATGAGTTCTCAAATTCTATAAGCCCCAAGTTTAATGGATAGCTAAGTCGTCCGAATACATAAAGAGTCACAACAGCCATTACTCTTACATTAAGAGGGAATAATTCTACTCCTATGACTTCTTTAACAGAGGCTAAACCAAGTGAATTTGATATAAGAAATATAATAACAGCCGCAAAAGTTATATAACCAATGGATTGAATCATCTCAGTATAATAATCTCGGACTCCAAAGTATAGGGCAATAACGGCAAATGACAGGCTACATCCGATGAATGACCACAAGAGAAGAATCCGTCGACCCACTCGGTCCACTAGTAATGCAGAGAGTATACCTGTTGAAATTTATAATCCTTTTAATACAGTAAATACCTAATCTTCAGGCTAGGCTTTTACTAAAAACTACTTTTACATTGGTGAACTGAATTTCATCTACAATAAATTTCTAAGCAAATTACCATATATTATTATCAATTGACCCATACATAGCTAAGTGAAATTATTACAAAAAATAGACTATGATGAACTACAGGAATAAATTAATCTGTCTATAGTAAATTGTTATCAATGAAAGCTATAATTCTTAGTTTTGCTATAGGCTTTATAGTTTATCTTTTACAGTAAGTAGCTGTACCAAGAGTCCAGGATTCAAACCGACAGGTCCTAGCTTGATTGAATATTTTTCTTTACTAGCTAAATAATTAAACCCGTGTCGGCTACCATAAAATCGGATACTCGAGGTAATACTAGAGAAATATTATAGTAAAAATAAGATAGAAGAAGAAAATACTTCTCACCAATACCAAGTTTTATCCCCACATCTATATCAACCATTTTTCTGGGATTCAATTGGATGTCCCCCTCTATAAGTATTGTGAGGTATAATCCTTGCATCACTGTTGTTCCCGACAAAATATAGAACGCCATTAAACCTGAAACGATATAATCTATATAAATAGATTATAATCGCAAAATGTGTTGCTAAACGCAAAACTTCAAGACGGCTGGACCAATACCAGCTGTTTTTTTATCCATGAACTCTAGGTAAGATTTTTATGAAGAGAAAAATACAAAATAAAATGAAAAATTTAGTGTGATATACTCAGGTTTTATTCCGGAAAAGCAAACCGTCATTTTGGGGCATAGCATAGCAAAATGTTTAAAATGTTTTAATTTACAAAAAGAAAGGATAATTTCTCGTCTATGTAATTTTCAACGATGGCTATTATTTTGTTTAGTTTCGCACTCTTTCACTTTACATATCTTTATATTTACGTAAATTTTCTTCTATATGGTTGATCTGGAAGAGATCTCTTATTAGCAAGGCCGCCCATTGCAACATGCAATCTTTTAAAGTGTTTTATTCGTTGTAATTCTTGCAATAAAGTGTGAATAAAAAAGGATTTTTTACGCTTGAAATGTGTTTTTTTATACTTGCAAAGGCCATAAAACTTTAGTAAATAAAACATATATCAACTTTTAAAAAAATTGGCATAATTTCAATTCTAAAACGTTTACGAATAGGTCAGTAAATTGTCGAGATTTTGAAAAGACTATCAAAAACTCGAGTTTGACAATGTACTCAATGCAATCTCCGCGTAAAATATAAGTGAGAATTTTTACGCAGAGGTTAGCATTTGTCACATCACTCACCGAATGTTATTATCAGAGCTTTTCGATACCTTTTATTGCAAAAAAGTTTGAAAAACGAACTAGGATTTTGCATCTCCGTCGTGACATGCATTTTCATCTTTTCAAATTGAGTATCAATGTCCTGCAATAAATTTGTATTAACAGCATACAACTCATTTAAAATAGAATGGAATACATAACGTTTTTACAAATAAGGTTAAAACATTTACAAAAGGAAAAAAATATTCAATACATTTAACTAAGTAATACCTAATTCGGCTGTGTTGTGTGATAGTGTAAAATTCTAAGTATGATCGTGAGGGTGTGTATGTGGGGTGTGCTCATGATGCCGGTGATTCAGCGCTATGGAAACGGTATTCAAGTCGGGCTAGATTTTGTGACCGTGTTTGTTTTTAGGTAAACATATTTTTTTATAATTAGCGAACATAAGGTAATTAGAACTGTTAAAGCTACTATTTATGTTTTAAAGATATGTATTGTATAACAGGGGGGGGGGACCTTGCGGAACAGGGGGCAAATCCTTGAGGAACTCAAGCCTTGCCAAGCGACCTTCCTCTACATCGAGAGAATGCCAAATGTAATAGATTGATTTAAATTGTGGAAGGTGTCTGCTCAGACTTAAAGAATCCTCAAGTAGAAAAGACAGGATCCTCAAATAGTCTAACTACTCATCAGCCCAGAGGCCACACAATGGTTAAAGTCGAAAAGTTCTATTAGCCTTAGCGATCGGCTTGTTAGAGCGATTCAGGGTATGATATCAATGAATGTAGATTGTAGCCGTTGATTGAATGTGTCGCTACACCATAACTGTAGAGAAGTTCGGTGCGATTAACATCTTATTATTAATTGTGACTTATATTCAAGTAACATTTATTCTCACATACCTCAAACGTGGGGACGTTTTCCTGCAACCTAGATAATTCCTTTCTAGCCTGTTCCTCCTTCCCCACTTTCAACAGATAATAAGGTGACTCTGGTATTGGGTAAATCGCTGCGAAGGACAGCAAAGGTGCAATTATAATCCAATTGTTCATAGCTCTATAAGATACCTTTTCTCCTATCCAAATCATTAAAAGACTTCCAAAATGGAACATAAATCTTGTCGCCAAAGTCAGACCTCCACGGATATCGGGGTCAACTATTTCTGCCATATATATATTTCCAACCTGGGAAAATGAAGAATTACTATACAGAAACTACTACCAAGGTCGGTGCTATGTATCCAAATAGTAACATTTATGTCATTTATTTTCTGTAGGTACTGTATGACAATTTTTTTTGTATGAAAAACAATGTTAAGAAAACTTAGGCAGTCCCTGGTCAGTGTATTTGGAACTAAACGGAAAGACAAAAAATCATTCAAACAGTATTTCTGTACAACAGTATGAATTTAATGGTTAAGATAGGTGCGAGAAAGCATCATATAATAAAGTTTTGAATGAGCTGGTAAGCAAGAAAACGTTTTATTCACTAAACACCTTTATTCATAAAGAAACGCAAAGCTTACAAGTGATATTCTTATTTGCGCCAAGGCGTACGAGCTATCAAAGTTATTAAACATATACACAGATAGATACATACAGTCCATACTTTACCCAAAGAGAATGTCCAAAGACCCTGCATTACATACAGCATCCATGCTGCTGATGATAAAGCAGCAAAAATCTGAAAAGGTAGACCATTTTAGACAATATTATTTCTTATTTAGTTGCACTTGTGATGGTAGATGAGTGAATAATGTCCTTACTTGGAATGGTCCAGTCGAAAGAAAAAGAGAGGACGCCCACCAGAAACCTAGGAAGAAGAAATAAAAGAGATAGCAGAGAATGATTGGAAAATAGCAGCGAAGGTGAGAGACAAATGGAAGAATTTGGATGAAGCTTTCACTTAAATTTAATGTAATCCTTATTGTGCTTATTGTAGTTTTCATTTATTTTAATTACAGATCTACGTATACACATAATTTAATATTATTATTATCACGCAGAAATAGTAACCGTAAATTTATTAATACATTGTTGCGCTCCCTAAACACGTGACCGGACCTATGTCTAATATATAAATACGTCTTATTTATTAATAGAACCAAAACAAAATTAAATTGTATTACCGATCCAAAAGCAGCGACCACTGTAGCAGTTAATAATGTAGTTCGTCGGCCAAATTTGTCGCAAATGTATCCTGCAAACACAGTTCCAACCAACAATCCTATTGGTGTTATCTTGAAGAACCATTTTGTATCCTCCTAGAAACATAATTAATTAAAATATATTCAAGAACAGTGTTAAGGAAACCATCGGTGGTACCGATTTTTTCCGAGGTGCAGAATTAAAAAGCAAGACTTGCGGCTTCTAATGGCTTGGCAAGAAAAAAATATTTTATTAGATAAACAGGTTGAAGGGTAGGTCAACCCATAAAGCGTTAAGTGCTAATAATTTGAAATAGGATCATTTATTGAATTACTCAATAAGAACATAAATATATTAAAAAAAGGACCAACGAATATCTTAAAAAGTTAAACAATTTAACTTTAAAATGCATTAAAATGTAAAAAACTAAAAAGTAATTCAGCAGTATTAAGCAACTTCAACTAAAAGACAATAAATGTAATAAGTAGTAACTAGTTGATTTCTGCTTCATTAAGATTATGTGAAGCATGTAAATGTAGTTTTCAAGATTTATTGCCGTGGTTTTTTAAAGTCGGTTTAATATAACATTTCTTATTGTTTTCGATTTATTGTTGTTTTCGATTACATTTCTACTACAACATGAAGGCCGCTGATTGTTAATCTCTTATTGCGGTTCTTGTAATATTCTAGAGCAGTGTTGGCCTAGCGGCTCAGATCCACGACAAGTACGATCCCCGGCTGTGCATCAATGGTAAGTCCAACTCCTTGTCCTTTCTATATAAACGTATATGAAATGAGAAAAAGAGTACCAGTTTAGTAATATGAAAGAGATGTTATTTTTATAATTTACTATTTATTTATTTATTTAGTTATCAAGCCCACAACATCACACACAGTCCACCAATTATTTCACAAAATCCCACATCTAACATGTGTGACAATTAATGCAAGCATAAGTTTCTCAGTAAAAAAATCAAATAGAAATTAAAAAAAAACACAACTAAAACACACGGCAATGCAAGCACACATTAAAATAAAATCAATTTTTAACATAAATATAAAATAAAATTTTCAACAACTATGGTACTGTGCAGAAAAAAAAGAAAAATCATATATATTACCTAAGTCTGCCAAGATTTCTACACACGCTCGTATGGTAAAGGAAAACAATGTAAAGAGAGTTAGACTTAGACCTTATACCCAAAAGACGATATCGGTTGTCGAGCAAAGAAGTCTAATCATCTACTGGCCTATTAGAAAAACCAAAATATTCACGAAACATTTACAAAAATCTAAGGTTAAAATCAAGGATTGATAGCTAGTTAGTTAGTTAGTAATTAGTTAATAATATTCTAATACTTTAAGTTCAGAATCGTAATAATGCAGATAAATAATGAAAGGCCACTGTTTTAAACATTTCCTTCAAATTTTGCCTTTGCAGTCAGTAAACGTGTTTATCAAACAAAAATGCAAAAAGTTCCATATTCAAATTATCATTTTCCTCAAACGGTATTTCATCATCATTTCATAAACAGGTGCAAAATTTATAAAACCTTGCCGCGGCTATTTTACAAATATATGCTATCAAGGGATCAGTTTATTTTACCATTAAAATATTTTTAGTAGAAAAAAAAAACGTAGTCCGACTTTTTCTAAAATACTCACATCATTAAATTGAAAATCGGTTTCATTCTGCCAAAACTTCCTTATCATTGGTGTTGCCCAAGTATTAATGAAACCCATAGTCGACGTTAGTATAGATACTGTAATCAAATTGATTATTGTAAAAGTTTAACCACTAATAGCCAGCGAGCTTACCCTGTGACTTTAATAAAAAATAAAATAAAATATGTTTATTATTGAATATAAGATACATGTATCACTTATTCCACATCATTAAATTTGAATTTGTAGGCATCCCTACTCATCGGCAAAGAAGACAGAGGATGTAGGCCGAGAGTAAAAGCCGGCGTAAAAAACTATCGGTACTCTTTTAAAATAGCAAATCATCAAACAACACTTATTTTAAAACAAATATCGCAAATTAATTAGAAGAAGCCTGTCTAGCACTAGTCCCAGGCCCTTTTATCAACTAGATAATCGTTAACTTTATAGTAAGCCTTTTTACACAGCTTTTCTTTAATACATTTCTTAAATTTATTAAAAAGCAGATATAAAAGAGCCTCTGGGATTTTATTAAAGAAGAGTATCCCTTTTCCCAAAAAAGAATTACTAACTTTAGATAGTCTAGTACGGGGAAATTATAAATATCGAATATGTTTTGAATGTCTCGGTTTAAAGCTTTCTGTCTGTTCAATTAGCCGGTCATTGGACATCAGAATTTTCACAGAATAACCCGATGACCAATAGATAAATGTAGTATGGGTAAGACAAGGTAAGTTCTTTTTTGACGTTCATAAGTGTACATTGTGCTACCTATAGGAATAAATGATTTTTGACTTTATAAGGTAAATAAAGCATATTTCAAAATCTGGCCTTTTAATAAATTGGATTGATATATTTCACTTAAACTAAATAACCATCAAAAATTTTATGTTATACTTGATATTTTCAAAAAAATATTTTTATGTTACAGGATGCAGACGGGCAGGAGGCTCACCTGATGTTAAGTGATACCCATGGATACTCGCATGCCAATAGGTTCGCTAGCCCGCTGCCGGCCTTTTAATAATTGGTACGCTCTTTTCTTGAAGGACAATAAGTCGAATTGGTTCGGAAATACTTATTTATAAATACTATTGTATTTATAAAGAACGCTTAATGAGCTTGATAAATACAGCATCGTATTATTATAAGTATATATGTTAACGTAAAATTGTAAACACCGTTAGATTGTAATCTATCGCGCGAGATTATAAACTGTCGAAAGATTGTGAACCTCAGCTTACTGCTTACAATTTTACGTATTATTATTCGGTAGATTGTACTACACTAACTTAGTTATCATTCAAACTTCTTTGGTCAATTACAGATTAATTTTACTTTCCAACAATTTCATATAACTACCGAATAATAATACGTTAAATTGTAAGCAGTTCGTTGAGGTTCACAATCTTTCGACAGTTTATAATCTCGCGAGATAGATTACAATCTAACGGTGTTTAAAATTTTACGGTGACATATATAAACGATAACAATACACAATCAAATTTCATAGATCGGCTTATATCCACCAAAACACAAATAAAAACTTTATCATGACTTTGAAATGTCAGAGACCTTCGCCAATGACCTTCATGATATCTAAGTACAGTTGCGTATTCTATATTTCGTTACTGGGTCGTAGGATTGAACTCTTCATGCTTTAATCATAATGATATATCATATCATACATATGTTTCATAGAATGGCTAGGGCAGGTTAACCAAACAAACAACTAAACGCATGGCCATTTTTGCCAATCATTAGTTCTCAAATCAAATTGTTATATTATCATATATAATGTATATGCATTTTGTTTTTGTTTTCAAAAAATAATAAAACAAATTAGTTACAAGCCAGATTCTGAGTCGTTTATTTTTATACACTCAAAGATTCCAAGCGCTTAAGGAAAAGAATCAAATTGGCGTGTTTTATAGAGAAAATAGCAAAATATACATATACATTACCAAGGCCAAATATTGGTCGCCATATCAACGTTGTTAACAATACTTTTTGAGAAAACCACAATTCTAAGTTATTTTAATTTTAAATTATAATATTATTTATTTAAATGTCACGATGAAGTCTTCATAATGATTGTGTAGAACAAGTGCGTACCCCGTTGAGAGACGAAAGAAACATTTAATTAGTGAATATGAAAAAAAAGGGTCATGAAAAACTGGATATTTTTTTATAAATACAATTTTACAAGCAAGCTGGATCATTGTTTTGGTGACGCCTTGTCATATTTTAATTGGGGTACAACTAGCCATTATTTGTCGTAAAAAGTAAATGACAAAAACAATTATTGGGGGTATCCATAAGAGATAGACTTAAATCTCGTAGGGTTCAGCCTGCGTTTGCAATGTAAGCGGAAAAAATGTAATTATTTACGACATCACATTAGAAACCTCAAAAATAACAGTATTTCTCCACTTTTTCGTGGATGTTTTATATATATATTATATATAAACCTTCCTCTTCAATCACTCTATCTATTAAAACAAAACCGCATCAAAATCCGTTGCGTAGTTTTAAAGATTTAAGCATACATAGGTACAGAGAAAGCGACTTTGTTTTACACTATGTAGTGATAGGATTTAGGTATATAAATATATCTTTTTAATGTTTTTTTATCTAGGTTAATCGGAGTGGGTATAAATATTGTGTCGTTCTATCGAATTAGTAATAACTGTAATGATAGAATAATGATATGGAATAAAATAAAAAAACTGTTACAATTGAGCTACTTATACGAAAACAATAATTATGGTTAACATAACACTGACCAACTAACTATACATTATGCTACATTACGTTGCAAGAATGTAAAAAAAGAGCATCATTTTGCTTTAAAAATTATATTGCAAACCATTGATCCAATTTGTTAATTTGGTTCGTAACAATTCAGACTATACCAGCATTGGTTAGTAAACAAGTGACTATCGTGGAGATTGAACGTTAAAATATCTAGGTTTTTAAGCTTCCCATTAAGGTCATTTCACATTAGAATTCAAAATTGAACAATAGCTACATAAATTTAAGTTTTTTATTTTTTTTAAGTGTTAACAGACCTTATATGTTTCAAGTTTGCGCTACTATATTCTACGAAGCATAAAACATTGTATACTTTATTTGAAACAAACTTACCGGCACATGTGACCACATACTGCAACTTTCTTCCATCCTCCATTATTAGGGAAATAAATAATACTTCAAATTATAACAATATCACCGATATTATATCATTTTCCTTCACTTTTCTTAATATCGTCCTCAATTTTATATTCATTTGTTTACTACATAATGTTAAGATTAACAGGAAAAATCGTAAGGAAATCTCTCGTATCGGATTACCTTTAGTTAGCAATACGTTGCACAGAACAAATATGAATAAATTTTTAAAATACCAAACGATTTATTTTCAAATTGTATTATACAGGTTCTCAATAAATTGTTCGCGCACGCACGAAGTGTTTTCCTCAAAGCCTTTTGAGATCTGACATCAACGTTATAAGTAGCTAAACCAGTTTCAACCACGTCCTGACACTTTGGCAATACAAAATATCCGTTTAATACCTGTTTACTATTGTTGCCAATTACCGTAAAAACTTAATGTCGTAATTAAATGTTGTCACTGTCACACAACTGTCAAATGATACAGCCCATTGTTTATTTATGATTGCTATTACTGTTAAAATCACGGGTTTATACGGATTTTTCCAAGATTAAGTTTTCATATATAATTGTGATAATAATTTATAACAAAAAATCAATCTAGCGATCTTCCCTCAGAGATACGACCTCCAAATGTTCAAAAAACTAGTATACTCCTCCCTCAAAGGCCGGCAACGCACTCACTAAAATGGATGTCTATGGGCTGCGATGACCGCCCTTTTTGGACGTCCCGCAAGCTCGTTTACCCCCCTATTATATATAAAAATAGGTAAAATACGATATTATCTAAAGACACCAGACACCAAGGGCCTCACAACCTTTAAGGTCTGAGCCTCAGTATTTGTTTGGTGATCATTTGTTTTTTCTAAAAGATAAGGTGATCAACCTTCTGTGCCTGACACAGCCACTTGGTCTTAGGCATGCCGGTTTCTTAATTATATAGACTCTTAAATCAAAGCTTGGGAAACTTAGGTAATAGTAAATTATAATTAAGTATTAAATAACTTTTATTAAATACTAGCTGACCTGGCTAACTTCGTTCCGCCCTACAACCTTATAATATCGTTGTTACTTTAATTTAACTTATTTTAGGATTTCATTAATGTTAAGTATTACATTAATACAACTTTTTTGCAAATACAGAAATGTTTTATTGCTTGCCATTGCGAAAGAAGAATGGTAGTTTTACACATTAGGCATCTTCTCTCTAGCGTCAATGTGGCGATACTCCATGTTAAGCACTTTCTGATATCCAACATCTTTTGATCAGGATCAAAGCATGGTTATGCATCTCCTCATTCACCTCAAGATCGGAATTTCTTGAACTGACACGAATTCGACGTAAAATGATGCGTAGTTTTGTCAACAGATGGCACCATATGGTTTTTGCATTCGTAAAATTAATTAATTTATTTATTGTTATTCGATAACTTGTCCGATATTTTATTGCTTATTCCGCTATTCGGGACAGAAACAAATACAACAAATCAAAAACAATGACAATCGGTCCAGCCGTTCTCGAGTTATAAGTGTTGTAACAAACACGACTTTATTTTATATATATAGATTACTAAACTAATTCTTTATGCAATCCTTTTCTGGCACTTGTCATCTATTTGATCTGTCGTTATCCGTCATTTCATATTCATTTCCATCCCCACCTCGAAGCATCTCTTGAACTTCCTTCAAACTCAAACCTTTTGTTTCCGGGAGGAGATAGTACGTAAAAACATATCCCGCACACGCAACTGCGGCATATATCCAATAAATTACAAATATGGCAATTTTGAGATTTGCAAAACCATTGTTAATTGGATAGTCAAGTCCTTCCAAAGTGTATAGAGTTCCTACAGCCATTGGTCTTATGTTCAAAGGAAACACTTCAACTTGAATAACATCCTTAATGTGGCGCAGTGATGTGGAAATGAGATATACAATGAGAGCTGCAAATGTGATATGACCGTAGACTTTAAGAGATCCTATCTCATATTGTTCAGCAAAGAATAGTCCCATTATAGCCATGGAGATACTACATCCGATAAGTGAGGATAGAAGAAGAATGCGACGACCCACTTTGTCTATTAGCAAAGCAGCGAGTATACCTGTTGAAGAATTAGGAACTTAATCGTATAATATAAAGAATAGATTTAAATAGAATAGAATAGATTTAGATAGATATTTATATGACGAATTGATAATAGATTTGTATAGAAAACTTAAACTCTCTGTAAGCATATTAAGAATTGTTGATTACCAAATCTATGCAGCGAGAATTAAAATAAAGTATTTTCTTTCCATTTTTCTTTTTGTCTATTAATTTACATATTTTTTCTGTTTCATATGTATTGTTTATCTATGCAATCTGTTTTTTGCTTTGTATATTGTGTAAGTGTTTTGTTTTATAATATGTATGTTAACTGTAAGATTACTAATAAATAAATAAACTAAACTATCGAAAAATTTGACCCAAAAGTATTGTTTAAATTTCTTTTTCATAATTCATTATAATTTAACGCAATATCGAGAATCGAACACTGCTTGACAAGGATTACTTATCTACGTGCTTGGTCTCCAAGCCGTATTATTTGTAAATTCCTCGTTGGGCAGTTGGTTCAAGAGTCAATGGTGCGTGATAAAAAAACGTTCAATTGTGTAACGTCCAACGTCAAAGGGATACGGGTGATACCTATTATGCAATGCCCCATAAAGATTATATCAATAAAGCTATATGGGACACGCGTAACTTACCAATAACAATTTTGATAACAACATCCAGAACCAACATTTTCCAAGGACTAAAGTTTATCTTACATTCACTCAATATAGTAAGGAAGTGGTGTGGAATCGCAGTTGTTCCCGATAAAAGAAATATCAACTCTAAACCTGTAATAAAAAAATATTAAACTGGGGAAGAATTAGAAAAAAGAAAGATTATTGGGTCATCTGATGAAACAAATAAACAAATACATGTACCTATGTAAAAAGAGAAATCACACATTTTCAATATACATTGAACGCGGATCTCGTTACTCGTATCCAAGCAGTTTGATGAGAGTTAGAGACGCCTGGTAGGGTGATACCAAAATTTCACTGTTATATCAAAAACGTATTTTGGACACTTTGGATGATAATTCCACTTCCTCAATAACTTCATTGTCGATCACCTGGGTCAATAAGGTGGAATGCCTAGAATGACTAGGCTTTTTGAGAGATTTGAGCAGGCTACTGATTTTAAATTGTAACTCACCAAACGCTATTATCACAGCTTTACGATAAATATTATCGCTGAGAAAGTCAATGAAGGTGTTAGGATTTTCCAACTCCAATTTAGCATGTACCCTCATTCTTTGAAATTCAGGTTCAATTTCCTACAACAAATAATCCAAAAAATAACGATAAATTTTAAATGATGATATTCTATGTGTCTTTAGAATGCTTTCTTTAATATTTTGTACGGAATAAATTTTTACGTATTTTTCGCAATTTTTTTTACAGAAAATATATTTTATAGAACGGGGCAGGATGCACTTGATGTTCAGTGATACCGCCCAGAAGGCCCGATGTCGGCCTTTTAAGAGTTGGCACTACCAGACCCTAAGTCGAATTCGTTCGGAAATATTTCAGCCGGTTCCTTAGTTATAGTGTGGATTGCACTATTCTTTTTTTGCTTCCAGTATGTCTTTTGTCGTATATGTGTTCGATTTATGTTAAAATATTATGTCCATTAGGTCCCATGTCAATTTAGTTCATACTACTGGGCGCCTACCATGAGCTCTTATTGCGAGCCTATTCACAACCTACAACTGAGATGCATCGCTTATTCGTATAGCGTTCCCATGTGACCTTAGCGGTTACCAGATTTCGTTCGTTCAATTTGTATGAAAATTCGTACCAAGACCGCTCGGCTGATGACTGTTGCGCCTTCAAACTATGACAGAATAAGCGATTCCAAAAAAGTTACTTTTTGTTCAACTTTTTTGTATCGAGCGTGTCCAAATAATAGTTAAGAACATACACAATTCAATATTTAAATTAAAACTATGTATACGTAGTTTATAAAGTAAAATCAATAAGATATACTGTATAATAGAGTAAAAACTTTATAATTTTTATATTTCGGATATTGAAGAGTTTTATTTTGGGTGTGCTATTTTAATAATATGACATTTGCGGCAAGTATAACACTAAATTAATCCTAAAAATCAACCCGTGGTCAACCAATCTTCAACTTACTTGAGTACCAAAATTTTCCTGCAGTCTCATGAACGCTTTTCTGGCCTCGTCTTCTTTCCCCGCTTTTAACAGATAATAGGGTGACTCCGGTATTGGGTATATCGCAGCAAAAGACAATATAGTTAAAACGATAAGCCAGCTATTTAATGATTTAAGTGATGTAGGCTTTATCCAAATCGATAAAAGACTTCCGAAATTGTACATGCATCTCGTTGTTACTATGAGACCACCGCGGATGTCTGGATCAACTATTTCTGCCATATAGATGTTCACTGCCTACAAAGATATATAAATATTAATTAATTCAAAAGCGTGCTATAAGCTTTTTAGTTTAAAATTTTGTAAAACCAGTACAATTAGAACACTTTAATAATTAAGACGGCAATGGGCGGCTTTATCGCTTTCGTGCGATATCTGCAAGGAAAAAATAGTAAGCGCTAATAGTGCTAAATTACAAAAGTTATACATTAACTTTATCATAGGTAAACAAAAATAGACAATATAAATGATATATAAATTACGATGGAAGTAGTTATTCATACGGAATTGTTTAAAATCCCTATCCACTACAGTACACGTTTACAGTGGTACGTTTATACATTAGTTTTACACGACTGTCTCTCGTTTAATATATATTTATCTCTCTCTCTAATAAACAGGACGATTTTTTGCTTTCCTTGGAACAAGCAAAAAATTTGGGGCAGCCGCAGTGCAGGCAGTAAATAATAAACGGCACAAATATAAGAGTCTTTCCACAAACTTCGATTTTGTTCCCTTTGGAGTAGACTATTGGGCCGTGGGGTTCAAGTGCACAGGCTCTTATTAAAGATTTAAGTTGACGCCTAGTAGATAGTACCGGTGACCCCAGAGCTGGTATTTTCCTGGCTCAACGAATAAGTTTCGCAAAACAGCGAGGAAATGCTGCCAGCGTTAAAGGTACACTGCCACAGGTACACTGACCAATGTTTTAAAATTTGTTTTAATATTCTATATAATATTTATAAATTTTTAGTAATTTAGAATATTTTATTTTTGCTTTCAAACATCACATATTATGTTAAAATGAGGAAAATTGTTAGAAAAAAGACACGTTCTAATATGACATGAGATACGGCGTTTTTTTTCTATTCAAATTCGTTGAGCCAGGAAAGTAGCAGCTCTGAGTTCACCGGTACTATCTACCGCCAATTAAAAATTTCATTATTTCTAAATATAATATATTTAATCACAGATACTGACGCATAAAAATATCATCCAAAAGTTTTAATAATTTGTTTAGTTAGCATAAACATTATCATTTAATATTCTAAGCATTTTTAAAGTCTTAGTTACGTGATCTTGAAAATCTTTTCTCGATTCTATTACCATGCATTGGTATCACGAAGAGCGTTCACCCATAAGAAAATCTTTTGAAATCTACTTGACTTTTTAATAACTATGTTATACATACACTCGACATAATACCCCAAGAGGAAGTCCATAGTATGTGAGTCATGAACAGCATCCATGCTGTGGTCGCTACGGCAGAAAGTACCTAAAACATTGAACTTAACTCACCACTTTTTTAATCAAAGGATGAGATTTTATTTGAATGATTTTTTTGATGTTGCATTTTTCTTTCAAAAAGCAAAAAAACGTGATATCTCAAAATTGTTGAAAAACCTAAAACACAAAGGCGGTTGTTATATAATAAAAAAAAGTAGTTTTAAATAATTTAAACTAGATGTGCCCTTCAGTTATTATGACATTTTTTGCGATTAAACCTTTGCCCTTTATTAAGGTTAAATCTATACCATTTGGTAGAGATCATGTAATACGGTTTAGTGGTTTAGGAGTGCAAGCGTAATGGACAGATCTTCTTCTTGAAGTGCGTCTCCACTACTGGAGGTTGGCGGTCAGCTCGTCATACTCCTTATTTTTCGCCAAGCGCATCAGCTGTTCTACGCTGGCCACTCCCGGCCATTCTCTAATATTGCGGAACCACGACTTCCTCCTTCTGCCAGCGCGTCTTTTCCCCTCGACCTTGCCCATCATAATTACCGGACAGATAATTTTCATTATTATAAGATTTAAAAAGTCGGTGCGATTTCTTGTATACAAACATTAAAACGTTTATTTAAAATTTAATTACTATTAGCTAATGCCAACTAACTAAATACTAAAACTTAGTTTTAGTATTTAGTTAGTTCTTGGCCCGATGCCTTAAACCATTTAGGCAAAGTTCCCTACTGGTTTACGCAAAGTGAATTTATTTAGATTTTTCGTGATAAATAAATTAAGGAAACTTATAAAATACCTTCTACAGGGTTCGATTATGAAACGCTTGATATTTTCAACACAACCTGATGACATCTGAGATGGCACAGATGGCTGACCACCTTTCCTTTAAACAAATTGGTCATTGAAATGTAATACGAGTTTCCCCGTATGCTGAAACGACCGAATTCGCGCGGAAAAATACGCTAGTCTGAAACCGCTCTAATGTCATTCACATACAGACCAGAGCCGAGCGTATGTGTCACTCCATGGGCAGCATCGCTTAACGTACACGTACAAGAGAACAAATGATCGTCTAATTGCGGAAATTGAGTCTACGTGGCAAACTGGTGGTAACTGGTGATCATCCAGGAAGCAGAAACCAGACAGAACCAAACAGAAGAGTTTATTTATAGTATTCGAAGTCAATATAGACAAATATATATGATGCAGTGGCGTATCAAAGGGGGGGCGGCGGGGGCGGGCCGCACCGTTTGTCACCTTTTTTGGGGTGACACCCACCCGGTCTCTCAATTTTAAGAACAAACAAAAAAAATCGTTAGCATAAAAATTTTTTGCTTTTTACTTTCGATGGGGTAACAGCACCAACTGCCGCACCGGGTGCCACCCAAGGTAGCTACGCCACTGATATGATGCATTGGGTTTCACATAGTTAACTTAACTTTTTGAACATTAAATTTATCTTGTAAACATTCTGTATTACCGATGCACACGTTGAAGTCACCACTGCAATTAATATTGTAGTCCTTCGGCCAAAACGATCACATAGATATCCGGCCGCCACTGAACCAACCACGAGCCCGATTGGTATCATCCTATAGAACCAATTAACCTCGACCTTAAAACAATACAAGTATTTTAAACCATACTAAAGTTATTTCGATACATTACAGATACCGGCAAACATCTTGAACAAATATCCTTGCCTGCGCAGAAGCGATTTCTAGGTATCACTGGGCGGCGGGAGAGATACTTTTCGATCGCGTGATTGGTAAATCAGTTGACGTTATTGTCTCGCGCTGCGCAAACTTTCCCCCACTCCCTTGTATAATGTTCAAGATGTTTGCCGGTATCTATAATATTCGTTAATTCCACCGCCTTTTATATATATATATATATGTATATATGTGCTAAGTTCTGTGCTGTTCTGTGCTTCGCTTAATTGTCATTGGTAAAGGCGTCTCTTGCTGTCATACTAACTCGCTTTAATGTTTCACCGATGACTATTAAGAAAACAATTGAAGAACTAGAACACTCTAAAGTTCATTTAAAAGACCCCTATTTGTACTTTTGTAGTTTCATAACTATGCGTCCGATATCGGCCTGTTGGTGTTCCCTGGGTATAATTTTATCTACAAACACCTACTTTATAGACAAATTTTTATAAAACTTATGTTTACATTATCGAGCAGAGTTGGCCTAGTGGATTCAGCGTGCGACTCTCATACCTGAGGTCGTAGGTTCGATCCCCGGCTGTGCACCAACTTTAGGCTTTCTATGTGCGCATTTAACATATTTTGCTCGAACGGTGAAGAAAACATCGTGAGGAAACCGACATGTCTTAGACCCAAAAAGTCGACGGCGTGTGTCAGGCATTGGAGGCTTAGACTTACTTGCCTATTAGATTTAAAAATGATGATGAACCAGATTCAGAAATCTGAGGCCAAGACCTAAAGAGCTTGTAGCGCTATTGATTTATTTAATTTTTTTGTTTACATTATCGTGTCATATCTATATTTATTTACAGGTATTTAAGTAACTATATTTTAGCTTTAACACTTACATCTTCAATTTTGGTATTAGTTTTACTGTACCAAAAATTCATCAACATAGATAACGTCCAGGAGTTGATCATCCCCATTGTAGTAGTAAATAATGATACTGAAACGTCATTATGGTATTATACAGAATATGAGACCGTTATAAGAGTACATTTTAAAACGTTTAGTTTCACGATTTCACGTTTCATGTTAGAGATAATTAAATTATCTACGACAAATTATCAGCTATATGGTAGAAAATGCGTGTCTACACAAAATAGCGATATTTACTAAAAAAAATTATTATTATTAAATTTTTATTTCGTAATAATTACTTACCGGCAAAAGCGACCATATACTGCAACTTTCTTCCATCGTCCATCGTCACAAACAATTTAAGGGTAAATAAAACCTATATTCGTCTATATCTTGCACTTATTCTTGGATATTGATGTATCCATTAAAACATTTTTTCTATTACCGTGCGTTTCTTACATTATCATAGTTATGGAATTAGTCATAAATGCCTATACCGGATCATTATGTATTATGCGAAACACTTGTATTTATAACTCATTTTCTACAGACACTCGCCCATAAAATTACAACAGAGCATGAAACATATTAAAGTTTATTAATTGATTTCAAAAAACCCGGAGACGGTTTCTATTGCAACGTTTTATTTTATTTGAACCTGCGTATAAATTTTTACATTTTCCTCAACGCTCTTTTGTTCGCCAACGTTCGTTTGTTGTTGATAACGGGTTTATGAACTAATATAGGAAATATTATGTCAGCGCTAGTACTCTGTAAACTCGAACAAAAAAAATAAAAAACTGCTTTGGGAGCGGTTAATGATCGATGATTATAGCAACACATACATGGGAAATCGCATGATATGCCAATGGACTTTGTATCCGGCTAATAAATAAATTTAAAAAAAAAATCGCATGACATTTGACAGATTGTTTATAGAGTCCAGTTCAGACTTTCCATCCGACAAATACTTTATCATAGGGTAAACAATTGTTTAATAGTTTTCGGTATTTAACGCACTTATAACTCAGAATATCCAAGAATTAGCATGAAAAATCGAAGCAGCACATTAACTCACTTTGACAGATGATGACAGTGACAATCGGTAATGACATTTAACAGAATGTTGCCATTTAATTAAATTATTTCGGAATGATGGCGTTTATTTTATTGGTCGGGCTTTAAGTTCATCAACCCCAACTTCAGTGATAGTGCTTTTGTGAGCGTCATAATGGACAGTCACTAGTCGTGTAGAACGCTAAAATATATTTCAAAAATTACTTCCCAATTCTTCTATTTAATTCCTACTATAAGACAATTGCTTCCTTAGTATCTCGGCAGAACCATAACAATTTTAGTGGCCGTCCATTCTGACGTCTGAATGGCTGGTCACCTATCCTAGTGTACTCACTTACGTAAATTGAATTATCGATTATTTCATAGTTCATATTTTGCTTCTTCCTAGGTTTTCAAACCTCGATGCTGTACCTATCATGGAATTAAGATATCGAACAATGTTATTACAATTCTCCCCAGCGCCTGATAAAAATATACAGGCAAATATTTAGTAAAAACAAGTTTATTTATATAAATAAAGGTAGTTAGATAGTAACAGAACGCCTAACTATATGTACTTTAACGGTAAAATCTTTCACAAGAGAAAATACATAATTATTTTTTATTTAAAATGTTTTACATAAATTCGTTTTTATTGTGATTAGTGCTAGGTCGCTACTTGTAGACCAGTCATTATAGACATTCGAAATCGAAAATTTGATAATAATTCCAAAAGTTTTCAAACTTCGGTCAAGTGAATGGTACATTGGGACGACAATAAATCTCATTTTGCAACCTTGTCCGCAGTCCGGAACATTGTTAAAATTGCAATAAAATTAATTTTTGCTGTATGGTCGTGAAAAAAATTCCAAAAGTTCTGCAAACTTGGGGAAGTTTTCGTTATAATATTTCATATCACGTATAAAATTTGCAACCAACCTAAGTGTACGGAACATTTTTTGTTATTTATTTTATTTTCGATATATCTGTCAAATTTGCAGAAGTTTTGGAACTTTTCCTTCAGTTTTATAAAGAAAAACATTAATTTTTAATATCAAAAAATGTTCCGTACACTTAAATTGGTTGCAAATTTGACACGTGATGTAAAATAATATATTTAACACCACTCCAACTTTGCAGAACTTTTGGAATTTTGGTCTCAAGAACTGAGCAAATTATCATTTATTGCATTTTTAACAATGTTCCGGAACGCAGAGCAGGTTGCAAAATTTTATAGTTTGTTTTAATACCAGTCCCGAAACAAAACAAAATCAAAACATTACATCAAAATTTGAAAACTTTTTGAATTATAGTGAATTAATTGTCTTGACTGACTGGACTATTGACCGTTGTTGATGTTGTCTTGCTACATGACGGGACTTCAATCATTGACTCGTAAGAAAATTGAATTGTAAATTAAACAAGTTTCATTGCTACAAAGTTTATTTCAACTATACAACATTATGATATTGTCGCGTATAACGACTCTTTATATAAAAATAATAATTTGGAAAATATAATCTCTTTTTAATAAGTATGATATAAAAAAACAACTTGGCTTCGGTCCACGCTTTATCTCAGTGTTTTTTGGACAAACCATCAATCCGTACCGTCTTGTAAAATTATTCCACCTCCATAGTTCAAATCGCACAAAATGGATCTTGATGATCTAGAAATATTTTTGTCCTATGCAGACTAAAACTAGGTAATTTTTAGTTAAATAGATTTCTTTTTACATTTTTGCCTATACTATTTATTTATATATAAATTGTAGGCAGAGATCAAGTGGAATCGAGATCCACTTACTACAATCTTGAACATCTCTCGCTTCATCCACTTTCAGGACGTGCATGCTCGTCGGTTATGGGTACTTTTAACTCATCTCTTCTCTAGTACCTCCTGGATTTGGTCCAGGTATGTACGGCAAGCCCACCCAATCCAACTTCACCATCCAGGGTTGCCTTGTATATCCTACTTGTTAACCGCTTCTCATTCATCCGTTTTACATGAGCAAAACTTAGCATTCCCTTTCGTACCCTTGTCATATAAGTCTATTACTAATGTACTTAATCTAAAATTAAAAACTATACAAAAACATATTCTCAATAAACATAGTAAGCTTTTTTTTAAATCCATAAAATTAGATCCTATAATTATTATTGTCCAATAAACACAAGCATTTATATATTTTGACTACAAACTGTTACCTAATAATTAATAAAAGCCCCAAGACAATATAAATAAAAATAATATAAAACGTCATGTATAAACCCAGCGGAAAATGGCAACATTTCAATAGTCACTGAATAAAATAGTTATCTGTCAAATTGATGTGGCTGTCATTCGCTGACAACTGCTAGAAGGAATTAAAACGTTTTAATTATAGATTATATTAAAACCGTATAAAAATCGCGTAAATAAGTTTTATTTAAAATCTCAACAACAAAGACCAAGAACCATGTCTTATGTATCGTAATTTGTTCTAATCCTCTTTCCAAGCTCGTATTTGTATTTCTTTTGAATTGTTCGTTAATAAAAGTATAAAATGTCAGTCTTAAGAGTTGTCATAATAATAATTTCACAAATTTAAGTTATAAAGTTTAAGTTATATATTAAATATTAAAATATGTCAAATACTTGAGAATCTATTAGCTAACAATATTGTATCCATTATATAGAGTATAGTTCATGATTGTTTTAAAAAAAAATATGAATTGCTATCTGATTCCTTCTTTGCATTTGAAGGACTCGTGAAAATTTATTTCAGGGAGTTTTCTTTACGAACGTGTTACATAAATGCATAGATACATTATACGAATGTTTTAAAAACACTAAGTATAATTAAAATAGGTTTAAGATTTCCTCACATACGATGGGGTGTTCAATAAATAGTGATAATACATTCTCCTTAGAAATAAAAAAGTACTGGCAGGCGTACTTTAGATAGAATGATAAAAAAGCAATCAATTCTCTTTTGTTTTTTAAAAATATAAGTACTCTTTTGTTTTTTAAAATATAAGTACTCTTTTGCGTCTATTATATGTGTTTCTAAAAACTACTGACTACGTTAAAAATGAAATTACCTTCAATAAAAGATAATTGCGTCATAACCAATATCTCATTTTATTGAACAACCCTAGTACTTAATTTCATCATCGGACGTCGAGGCACCATACGAAATTCAACCCGTATCAGCTCGACGTCCGCCGTTCCACAACTGAGCGTTTTTCAAGACCGCCTTTGCCGCGCACCAACGCTATGTGGAACCAGCTGCCCACTGAAGTATTTCCAAACCAATTCGACTTAGGGTCCTTCAAGAAAAGAGCGTACCAATTCTTAAAAGGCCGGCAACGCACTCGCGAGCCCTCTGGCATTGTGAGTGTTCATGGGCGGCGGTATTACTTAACATCAGGTGAGCCTCCTGCCCGTTTGCCCCCTGTTCTATATAAAAAAAAATATTTAAGTGGTAAACCTTCAACATTACTCATATACCACATCACTAAACATACAGTTATCTGAATATCAATAAGTTATGACAACAATTATAAATAACTGTTCTTATTATTATGACATCATGATAATTAATATGATACTTGCATGCCTATTTTTATATGGCTGATTTTGCGGTGTTTTTTTTTTATAACTAATCAATCTAAATGTACGTACAACGTTCTTTGCAAATAAATTTATGATTAAAAATATCGTCCCCGCGATATTTAGCGAAAACTAATTAAGTCAAAAAATTGCCAAAACAAGTTATCTATGCCATCAAAACTATATTTTTTTTCTTTATTTAACTGTCTAACCATCTTTTTTTGTAGCTATCCTAGTTTCCGATTTACAAAAAGTGAAAATTAAATAAATCTATTCTTTGGTCCTAATAGAAAATAAGAGAAATAACTAAATCATGTTAACTATTTTTTATTTATCAAAAACTTACATAGCTTATAAAAATAAATGATTTAATTACTTTATTTTTAATTTTTTAATCGATAGTGTTGAAGATTTTTTTACATATAAAAGTAGTTTGATTTTATACTATTATAAAGCAAAATGCCTTTTAAAAAAAAGTTTTTTTCATTATATGTATATATTTTGGATTATTATTTCTACCAGTTAGTCGTAAATTACCCAAATCAAGATATTTATCATAAAAATAAACTCGATGTGAGTGAAAAATAACTAACTAGGGGCGAATATTAACTAATTCATAACTACATCGGATATTCTACAGATAACAAATAACTAATTGTTATTTTTTAGGGTTTCTCAGTAATAACTTAATCAGCCTTTGGGTAGCTAGCATCATTTTAACATAATTTTATTTTCTTCAAAATGAAACGAAAAACATTAAAATATGCCATGACATGCTATAGTTATGGCAATTAATAAATTTCAAAACTTTAACCCTCATTATCTCGAAACAGGTTTTTTGGACTTAATTTTCGCTCTACGGGGACGATATCTTCCTAATTGGCCAACTCTTTCCATTCATTTCTTTTAGATCCTGTGTCTCATCCAAACATGCATCCTTCTCATTCATACTCTTCATCTCTTGCTCGTCATAATCCTCTCCCTGTAGCATTACCTGAATTTCTCTCAAACTCTTACCCTTTGTCTCAGGGATATAAAAGTATGAAAATACCGAACCCATCAACGAAATCGTCGCGTACATCAAAAACACCCCCCACAATCCACTTGCGTCCTTTACTTCCTGGAATAGCTTCACTGTTGAGAAGCCCAGAACACCTCCATATATATTCAGGGATGTGAGAGCTACAGCTTTTACATTTATAGGAAAAACTTCCCCTTGAACGACTCCAGCGATAGAATTAAAACCGAGTGTGGATATGACATTTGAAGAAACGATTCCGATAAATGCCAATAAGGCAAAAGGCTTGATAGAAGCATGGTCAACTTTAATAACTTCTAGAAGGAAGAAGTAGGTGCCGACGGTAGCTAAGGCAATGCTGCAGCCAAGGAAGGAGAAGATAAAGAGGGGACGACGACCGACTCTGTCCGCAAGGAATGAAGACATGATACCTGTAAAAGATAACTTAGTTTATGGTTGAAAGAAGATATCGCTGAAATCTGCCAATTAAACAAAAAATACTAGCTGATCCGGCAAACGTCGTTTTGCCACGTATATCATTTATAATAAAAAATAGGGGTTGATCGTAGAGGGGTGAAAATTAGGGGTTGTATGTATTTTTTAATGCTGTATCATAAAAAAATAAAAACAGAAAAAAAGATCTAAAAATAAAAAGAAATAGGGCTGGACTACCCTTAACATTTAGGGGGATGAAAAATAGATGTTGTCCGATTCTCAGACATACCCAATATGCACACAAAATTTCATGAGAATCGGTCGAGCCATTTCGAAGGAGTTTAACCACAAACACCGCGACACGAGAATTTTATATGTTAGATAATTTGTAAAATTTTCTAGCTAATTTAAAGATTCGAGGTTTTACCAAAAACTTACCAACACCAAATTTGATAGCTCCAAATATGATCAGCATTATGGAGAGGGGGAGTTCAGCTCCGCTCTCCTTCATGATAACTGCTAAGTATTGCTGGACTGCCTGAGTTCCGGACATTATCTGAACCAGTTTTAGTCCTGGAAAATGAGATATGGTTAATTTCTTAAGTACCCGGACATATTAGTAACGTTTTGATCGATTTCCTTATTATGAGATCAAGCATAAAGCGTAGACTACACCAAAACTCTGACACAGGGATAGATATTTGACATAAGAAATAACAATAAACTTTGTTATCGCACAAAACACGTAGAAGAAGATGCAAGAAGATTTATGGCCGTTTTTCCACTCACCGGCCCGTCACCGGGTCCCGAGCTGGCGCTGTTGCCGGGCCTTCGTTTTTCCACTCACCGGCCCGTCACCGGGTCCCGAGCTGGCACTGTTGCCGGACCTTCGTTTTTCCACTCACCGGCCCGTCACCGGGTCCCGAGCTGGCACTGTTGCCGGGCCTTCGTTTTTCCACTCACCGGCCCGTCACCGGGTCCCGAGCTGGCACTGTTGCCGGGCCTTCGTTTTTCCACTCACCGGCCCGTCACCGGGTCCCGAGCTGGCCCTGTTGCCGGGCCTTCGTTTTTCCACTCACCGGCCCGTCACCGGGTCCCGAGCTGGCACTGTTGCCGGGCCTTCGTTTTTCCACTGAACCGGTGTTGATGCCGGTTTTACGCCCATTTTTGGGTACAGTACTCACACGGACGACAAGAACAATGTGCGTACACGTAGGGTATTAAAATGGTGCCGTTAAGCCAGACAAAACTCAAACTCAAAATATCTTTATTCATGTAGGTAAACAAGCACACTTATGAATTGTCAGGAAGAAGTTAAATTAATTGTAAATTTAATTAACATTTACTACCAGTTCGCAAGTCAAGGGCGTAGAGCGGGTAAGAACTGGCAAGAAACTTTCCGACACTCTTTAAGTATTGTCATACAAATTGATTGAACTGGAGCAAATCAATCCCAAGGATTAGGACCAGTTAAGTATTCCTCAAATTTATAAAAATCTTTATTGATTAATTTTCGTTTAACGAGGGCTTTTAGTGATAATTCTCTAATTTCGCTTGGGAGTTTGTTGTAAAACGAATACAATTTCCATATAGAGCCGGGTTGGTCGTACACTCAAATTAGTTCTATTTCGCGTATTATACTGGTGAAAGTCACCATTTGTTTTAAAATCGTTTATATTTTTTTGGACACACAACAACGCTTCAAGAATATATTGACCAGATAGTGTCATAATATTTAATTCCTTAAACTTATTCCGTACCGACTCCCTCGGAGAAACACAACAAATACCTACCCCGAACAGCCCACTTGTGCAGCACAAATATGGATTGACACAGAGATTGTCGAATTTTGGATTCATCAGAGATAGGAACAAATAGAACAAATAGGGTAATTTAAGAAGTCGAAAATGGATCCATTCAACCTTCAAATATTTTAACATGACCGAACAAATAATTCATATAAAGTACATATGCAATTTTGCCGGGTAGGCAGGTATTGGGAAGCTTGCTATACTGGCGGGAGTTAACGCCGGGCTCAATTTACACAGACAAATCTAGAATTTACCTTAGTAGACCAGTGCCGATAATTTTTAAAACCTAAAAAAATTATAGTAGGATGAAACCTATTGGTAAAGGAGGAGAATATTATAAAAATTAAAGGAAAAATAATTTACGGGCGATCTGAGGTCGATAGGACTTTTAGTTTTGCCGGAAAGCGAGATAAACCGTTTTTTACCCTTAAAACTCTCCCCTCTACCCCTTCCCGACCTCAGATCGCCCGTAAATTATTTTTCCTTTAATTTTTATAATATTATGCTCCCTTTCCAATAGGTTTCATCCTACTATAATTTTTTTCACTTTTTATTTATTTTAAAGGCTATCTGCACTGGTCTATAGATTTTGATTTAGGATTAAAGACTTATTTTGATTAAAGACCTATTTCTCAAAAAGACAAAAAATTACACTTACATGAGAATAATACTTTGGATTAACATAACATTGTAGTCGTTCTTAAAATAATCAAAGATAGCCGTACATGCAATAAACTTAAAAATAAAAGTAACCAAAGAAATATGGATTAAAGTAATTATAAGAAATGAATTAAAAAGTAATTTTGTCTAGCATATTGACTTAGCTTCGATTTGAATGAATTGATAGAAGTAATATTTTTTATATCTGAGGGTAGTTTATTATACAGCTGTGCGCCTTCGTAGGTAAACATTTCTTTGCCGTAGTTCGTACGTACTTTAGGTAATGCAAGATAACTCAACCAATACTGGTTGCACATTTATACTGTCTAAAAATAAATGAATAGGGCTACTCGTAGGAGTAGTTTCGTGTTTTCCATAAAAAAATCTAAGATGGCGCAATTAGACTGATATTTTTTACACGCTTTATATTAGCTTCACCTGTATGTATGTTTGTATGTAACCGACTCCTTCGGACTCGATTTTGACCCACTTTTAACGGACAGATTTAATTCAAACTTTGCGCACCTATCAAAGATCAATGACAATGCAATAATCCGAAAAAAAAATATCAAAAAAATTAAACTAAAAAATAAAAAATTCTGTGCCATATTTTTCGTCTATCGAGAAACCCACGCTTATTTTCACAATAATACCCGTATGTTTTGTTCATTACCATTTTCAGCCTAAATTAGGAATTGTTTTTCACTTTTTAGTTTGATGTGCTTTAAAAGCGTGTGTTCTAGTTTTTTTAAACTATTATTTATTTAAGAATAAGATATGATCCTATGTAGCTATACTTACCAACAACAATAATAACCGCTTTCCGATACTGCTTCCCCGTTATAAGTTCCACAGCTGAGGTGGGATTACGCATGTCTTTCTTCACGTGAGACGTAATACGTTCCAACTCTCCGTCAAGATCCTGAAGATTTATTGGTACCAATTAAAAATTATGATTTGAAAGCCTTCAAGCTTCTGAATAAATTGTATTATGGTAATATGCATATTTTTAAACCACTTCAAGAAAGGAGAGTATCAATTTGACGTCTATGTATGTGGTATTTGAGTTGGATCATATTTGAGTGTACTTCTATTGAGATATCTAAGAACTAAATATATCCAACTTAAATAACAATACATGTTTAATCAAAATCAGTAGTATATAGGCAGTAGTATATATTTTTTCTTTCTCTTTTTTTATGTAGTAGGATGCAAACTGGCAGGAGGCTCACCTGATGTGCCGTGATACAGCCGCACATGGTCACTCACCTTGCAGGACGCTCGCAAGTGCGTTGCCGGCTTTTCAAGAATTAGTACGCTCTTTTCTTGAAGAAGCCGGTTTAATTTTTATTCTATACTCCCCCAATAGAACCAATCAGTGGTAAGTCGATATGAATAATTATGAGATATTTGTAACCCTATTAAAGTCTATAAAATCCTGGGGTTTACTTGAACGCAAATACAGATCTCGATCAGGTAAGAACGGGAGCGTTCAAGTATTACGTAACGTACTCGTATTTTTTTCTTTTGTAAAACGTTACGATGCGGGGCGGAGATTAAATTACGCGTTATTGTTAATCTTTTTTTCGACTTACACCACATAATAGTAACTAAAGAGTCACTAGGTGGTCACAAAACGTTTTACTATACTTGGGTACTGAAAAACGTTACGACGAGTTACATGGGGGGGGGGGGGGGGTTTACGCTCCCAAAGGGAAAATTTACGACGCGTTACAGGGGGGGGGGGGGGTTTACGCTCCCAAAGTGAAAATTTCGTACCCCGCAATCTCACGAACGCTGTTTTCGCGTCTTCTTGTCTTCCCTTCATCAAATAATAGTACGGAGACTCCGGAATCCCCAAGCAAGCGCTAAAGTACATCACCGGCATGGCTAGCAGCAAGTAGTTTGTGACGTCATACGTCGCCACAGCCCCGATGCACATCATAAGTAAGCCCCCAAAGTGGAAGGCGATGCGCGTACCAACAAATAACCGTCCCCGGATATCCTTATCCGCTATTTCCGCTATATATATTGTTACTATCTAGAAACAATGGTGTTATTTATAGCTAAGTTCGTGTGTAACATATCATTATATATCAACAGAAAACCTGACTCAAATGTAACAAGTCATCGTGTATTCTCCCCCTTTTTGCAGATATTTGAGTATAACATGCACTGCGACGGAAGGACCATCGAAACTAGCACACTTGCTTTAGTGCCACCACAAGGCAGTCGTGCCTCAGGAAGATATGCGTAACGTATTTATCCACGAAAAAGGTATCAAATTCAAAAATCATTTAATCATATAGGTAACACATTGTACACTTATGACTTGTCAGTAAATAAATACATATTAATGCTTCTAATTTTACATTTAGTGCCAGTTCTCAACTCAAGAACGTAGGACGGAAGAGAAGAAATAAACTCTCCGCCACTCTTTTTAATCACCATGTTTTTTTTTACACAATGTTTGTAAGGAGCTGCAACCATTAAGCCATGTTCCACATGACATCTTAAGTTATTATTAATAATAACATAAATTAAAAACAAAGAGTTGTCTTCTATCAGCGGGACGCATGGTGAAATAGGAGCACGCACTTACATTCTCGTGGGAACAACACGCAAACACATAGTCGAAATAATTAACATCAAAAGTGTAGGTACGATGTTGAGGGCAGATATGACGGTTTAAAATATTGTTGCGGACAAAAAGCTCACTACTGTAGCAAGCTCTTTTAAATTTAAGAAATGTATTAAAGCCAAGCTGTGTAAAAAGGCTTAATATAAAGTCAACGAGTATCTAGTTGATAAAAGGGCCTGGGACTAGTGCTATTTGCGATATTTGTTTTAAATAAGTGTTGTTTGATGATTTGCTATTTTAAAAGATTACCGAGAGATTTTTCTTCTTCCCTCTGTCTTCTATGTCGATGAGTAGGGGTGTCTACCGATTCAAATTAAATGACGTGGAATAAGTGATACCTGTATCTTATGTTCCATAGTAAACATATTTTATTTTTACAAGGAGAAAGTTGAATAGAATTACGTGGTCGCAATTCAAGATACAGGGTAAACCCGCTGATTAATTAATTTATCTAACTTGATCGACATAGAAATGATTGTTACAACCTGGAGGTACTTGTTTCAGTTCCCTGTAAAACAATTGTTTCGGGGAATAGAGGCTGACCTCTATGCAATGTAACAGTCATTATATTAGTTATCATCACAGTGATTATCATTAATTATTATCATTTATTATCATCATTAACTATTATCATTAATTATTATATTAAATTGACTATACATACAGTTGATATCATACCGGTCCCGAAGCCCCATAGAATCTTCATAATGAACAACCACCATGCTTTATTTGCCGACGCTGCAATTATCTGAAATCATACAAAAAATACGCGAACACAATTTTTAATGGGTATGCGTGTGTACATGTATGTAATGTGTGTGGTGTTTGAATGGGCTACTTATAATTGGTTTTGTGTAGGAATCAAATTCAAGCTAATGTAACAAACATATCCTCCATGCCATTGTAGTTAAGGGTAAAGACTATGGTTGCCACCATTTGATTGCAATTAAAGTACACAAAAAAGTACTTAGTACCGATGTAAAGTACAATTTATTTTTCTTTATTATAATATTTATTTTAAAAGTGCGGGCGTACGAAGCAAACATGTCAGAAGTGAAACTTCTTTGGAAAACTATTTTTCAAGTCTTGTTCATATTTATACAAATCTAAAACTTTAGATTTCCAAGACTTAGAGGGAGAGAAAAAGGAACATATGTTAGGAATTTAATGAATTTAATTATCATTAATATATTAAGTGTCGAAAATTAATAGAATAAAAACACGTGACAAATTTTAATTTACAATTCGTCATTTGAGATTTCAATAAATTATTTTGCATAAAATCTTAAATACTCATATTTAATAAATTTTCTTTACGAAATATTAATTTTAAAAATAGCATTTCATTCATTTAATTCGCCCTTCTCACTCTCTCTCTCAATCAGTTTCAATCACTCTCTCCCTTTTCTCCGACAAAAACGCTGCACATCTTCGTGACGTTTCCGTAAAAAATTACCCTCATGCGTCTAAAGAAGTTTCACTCCAATATATTATTTCATTACAATAATATTTCGAGTTTGACTAAACCACTCTCGGCGGGCGTTTAGATCAAGTGAGCCACCTGCCCGTTTGCCCGTTCCATAAAAAAATAAAAAAAACTTACCGTTCCAGTAGCGATAGGCACTGCGCTGAGTAGTAGAGTGGTTCTTCTACCAAATTGATCACAAATAAACCTTGTGACCAAGCTGCCTATCATGAACCCTACTGGCGAAAGACTGAGCATCCACGATATTTGTTTCTGTAAAATATTTTTCAATATATGAGATATATACTTTTTACATAAGCATACTAGCTGGAAACATTTTTAGTTCAATAAAAATAAATATCTACTATAAAAAAATTAGAAGTTGGTCGTAGAGGGGTGAAAATTATATATATTTGTATGGTGTATCATAAAAAAAAAAATCTAAAAAAAGTAATAATTTTGTGGTGGACCAGGACTTAACATTTAGGGGTTTAAAAGATAGATAGTAGCCGATTACAAATTTCATAAGTATTGGTCGTGCCGTTTCGGAGGAGTATGAATTTACTTTTTGTATAGTGACACACTATTGTCAGAAGAAATGTGAAGCTAACACCGGTCAAAAAGGTTTATAATTCTTCATATAATATGTTGTAATCATTCATATTACATAGCAAATAAACCAATCAATACTGTACATACGTGATTATCATATTCCGAGAAGCAATAATAGCGTAGACAATAACAATGTAACATAAACAACAAACTCATTGTTCCATAAATAGCATAGAGTATAGAGTCTATACTATAGACGATCTTTAATCTAGTTTCATTAGAAGATTATAGTCAATAGAAAATATACACTGTCCGTGGCAAAGGCAAATCCAGGGGGTCATGGTCATGATATATAATTTATTATTGATTTTTTAGTCTGTAGATATTTACAAATTTATAAAAACTATCTTTTTTATAAAAAACTGAAGCATAGACGACGCACTCGGATCGTACATTGTAATTCCAACAACCTCACAAAGAGGCAGTCATGTCTGTATCTGTTTCATTCCGTATCAGCCCCTAATACGCGGCCTGGATTGTTATCTATAAAATTCGCCGGTATCCTTACATTGTCTGCCTTCACGGTACGTGCCAGTTATTCGCGAAATATTGCCCTTAGGGTTGAGATTTGAGAATCACAAGCTAAGATCGAACTAATGACGCATGATGTTCAAGTTAATTGTAAACAGAAATTGAAATAAATTGAGAGCATGATTTTTATATCTACACTAATAATATACATAAAGATCAAAGATTTCATTGCATGCATAACTGGTTCCAAAACTACAGGAATGATTTGTAAAAGTCCATTAGAATATTTTTTTTTAGTGAGGTGAAAATGCGCTTACGCAGGGTGAGTGTCGAGCTTGACGCGGGTTCTAGGGCTGGGTGTACACTCGAAGCCCTCCACACGCCCTTAAGATGAGCCCTCGGAGTTCGCCAAGGCATTCTATTTACCTAAGCGACCATTAGAACTCTACGTTATCCCTGGTGAATATTAGCTTTAGAATATTTAAAAAAAAGAAAAAAATTAATTACTTGTGAAATGGACCAATAAAAATTTCTACATCGCGTACGCTGGTAAAACTATTGACAACTAGCGGACCCGACAGACGTTGTCCTGTCTTAACTATGAATATTGATTTCAAATTGGTATAATTAATTAAAAAATATTTCAGAAACAAAGTGTTTATTATTCTAATGCTTTATGTTATACAACATTCTTTGTTTGGTTTTCTGGCTCGCATATTATTATATTATAAATATAATAACTCCGATCGAAGCATTTATTTTAAACGATATTCATTTTTCTTACATCCTCTTTGACGATATTTGCAGCACGCATTCTGTCAATGTTATGTCAAACGCCATAAGGTTACATCAAAAAGTTCGAATTGTATGGTGGTTAAGTATTCTTAAATTTTCAAATTTTCCGCGCAATTTTCTCTTTTTTTTCTTTTATAAGAACCTTCTCCTGACAATTACAAACACAACAAAATAAAAATCAGACAAATCGGTCAAGCCGTTTTCATGTTATGTCGTGACAACGGAAAACGGGTTTCATTTTTATATATATATATAGATAGAGCAAAGTTACGTACGTATACATCTTTATAGAAAGAAGTCTTCAGTCCGGTATACGATATGTCTAACAATAAATATTATTTTGCATTTAAATGTATATTAACCGAGAAAAGCTTACGCTATAAAACATCGTTTTACGAAACATGCGGGTGGAACCGCAGCTAGTATTTAATAATAGTGAATAGGTACTGTTTTTATTTGGTTTTAATATTAACTTATTTACGGCAGAGCCTGTGTGCGTAACCTATGAAGCTTGCTACAAATCTTCATGTTTCAACGTATATTATTTATTATTTGTTAATTTTGTCTTCGCTTCCGCTTGCTTATTCAAGAAGAGGAACAGACGAAGTTTCATCTTCAATTAAAGACAGACAAACAAAATAAAATTAAACCACAAACGTAAATATTATCTTGAGAGCCGTGTACAATAAGCGAAATATATGTTTTGTTATTAAAATTATGTGGAACCAGCTGCCGACGGAAATACTTCAGTGGGCAGCTGGTTCCACATATGTAGTTATGGTGCGCAGGCAAAAACCTGAGCCTTAAGAAAACGCTCAATTGTAGAACGACGGACGTCTATATGATACTGGTGATATTTCATATTTTGCCTTGACGTCCGATGGTGAAACTCGAGTATTAATCCGAACAACTACGGTATGTGACATTTGCGCTTATTCTACCTACTTACTTTTTCTTTACTTTCGATACTCTTTGTAATGGATAAAGAATATGTTGTTGTGTGAGTGTGTATTTTCTCAGCGCATGTGTCGCAGTTCGCAACAGAGGCGGCGCGGCGCATGTATATTATACATATTTTTTTCCTTCAAGCATAAATAGAGGCATAAAAGTGCGCAGAATTCATTTGGCCTCATTACTCTGTGGACACTCGGGCATGTCTTGACCACACCACTAATTTTTAGTGGGGCCATGTATATAAATGTATTATGAAAATGGGTACAATATGTAGCTGTATTAAATTATTTATCAACGAAGATTAATCACCCGCTGTCGCCCCTTTTTTTTAATTTTACATCATTCAAAGGTACATCATTCAAGTTATACATATGTATTTAAAAAATTTAGTTAATAATTAGAAGCGTAAACAAAATGAAAACAATCATCGCACACTTGAAGCCAATATGAGTTTAGTTTTTACCACACTCATAAATTGTATTTTATCATTCTCCTTTCCGATAATGTCCAATAGCTTAAGTGTAATTTAAATTTGTTGACCCTAAGATAAGCCAAATTAAGTTAATTAGATGAAATCGCGAAACGAATTATCTACTCTTAGTAAATATTAAATAAAAATAAATTAATCAAATACATACTTAACGATACTCGACGAAAGAAAATAATAATGATACCCAATTTTTTAATATTATATACAGATGTAGGTCCCTTGATTTTTCGATAATTTTAGATAAAAATACTATCAGTTGACTGATAACAACTCATACAGGGGAATTACTAAAAATATTTATTTTTATCGTAATTAAAGATTAATTTACTATACGCTTAAATATTATATTTTCGTATGTTTTTAACGAATAGGTACACCAAATTGGACCGATTTTAATTTTGAAAATATTTCTTCGTACCGTAATCTTGTTTATTAAGATTTTAGAGTTGCAAGTTTTTATTTAGCTTTAGTTTAAAGTTTAACATTACATTTTATTTTTGCTGCTTTTATGTGTTTTCGAGTACCTACATTAATTATCTTTTTTATTATTATCTATCTTCCGACATAATTGATGTGTGTATTTGTAATGTCATATTTTCTTGTATTTATATTTTGTTGTTTTAGAACTAATACTAAAATAATAATATTCCTCCAACTTCGATTTTGTTCTCTATGGAGTAGACTCTTGGGCCGTGGGGTTCAAGTGCATAGGCGCTAATTAAAGATTTAATTTGGCGCCTGGTAGATAGTACAGGTGACCCAAGTGCTTTCCTCGCTCAACAAATAAGTATCGCAATACAGCGAGGAAATGCTGCCATTAAACTGCCAAACTTTTTAAATTTGTTTAATTTTTTGTGTTTCTTTTAATTATTTTGTTAATAAAATTGTAAATACTGTACAGTTGATTGTTATGTTAAGTGAATTAATGATAATATATATATATACTAACTAGTAACAGACTATATCTAATTCCAATATTACTTGACTATACATATATTGAAAATATTTACAAAATAAATGCCCAGTTTGAATCATGACGCTTGTTATTACCGTTAATGTGTATTAGTAATTACATTCAACATCACTAAAAATAAAACAAAACATTGGTTGAACTTGTAAACAAAACCAACACAGTGAACATTTATCAAGCCTTTATAACTTAATACTAGACAAATAAAGTAGTCTACTTTCACCTTATCGAACGCTTAAACGCGAATATATAAAATTCTCGTGTCACAATGTTCGTTCCAATACTCCTCAGAAACGCGTCTACCGATTCTTATGAATTTTTTTATGCATATTCAGTAAGTCTGAGAAATTATCAAACCCCTAACTGATAAGGGGTGTCCACTCCAAAAAAAATATTTTTATTTTTTGGACATTTTTCTTTATTTATGTGGTTTTAAAAATACATACAACCCTTAAAAAAAATAAGGGTGACAAACCCCTCTACGATTAACCCCTATTTTTTATTATAGTAGATATTTATTTTTATTGAACTAAAAATGTTTCTTAGAAATAATATACATGGCAAAACAATGTTTGCCGGGTCAGCTAGTTATTTATAAAACAAACGCATAATCGGTGAGCGTATTCAACGTAAACGACTCCGTCACATTGCTATAATGTATTTTTTTTTATGAATTCTTGTCATATTTTACTAGTTATTGAAACTGTATGGCATGAATAATAATTATACTTACATTAGTTATTACAATACTGGTTTCATTGTTTGTCAGTTTAGGCATCGCTGGTGTTGTCCATAAGGAGCACATACCTAGCGTAGCTGTGGCCAAGGACACTGCAAAAAAATTAATATATTCATAATTTTTAATCCATCATTTAGGGCGGCAATCTAGTTCTGAAATTAAAAACAATTGATATTTAAACACATATGTAAGGAATACCTTACTTCCTCCTAATCCCTTCTACGAAACTCTATAACCATATAAATTATATTAACTTTACATATAATTAAATTTTACTGATTTTTTTAAACCAACATCATATCTGTCACCAAATTTATTTCTAATTTCGCAAAATTATTTTCAACAATTATCGCTTCTGTTTGATCTAAAGTATTGTTGGAAGAATACAATTTTGTTTGTTTTCTTAATACCTCATCGATTTAGACTAGGAGATTGTTTTCCAAATACTAACCGTTTATATCTTAACAGACAATTCAGAAAAACATTAGTCTTAGTCAACTTAATCATGGTCAGTGGCTAGTAAATATTTCATATATTATGAGTATTAAAAAAACATTTATTTAAGTAAGAGACATTTTATTTTTAAAATTTATTGCAAACCTAACCCCATTTTTAAATTTCGCGCTCATTTATTCCATTATAATTAAAAAGTTCAACAAACCTGCACTGGCCACCAAATACTGAAGCTGTCGGTTCCTCTCCATTTTCTGAAATAAAATTAACCTTTTTTGTGATACATAATTTCAACATTGTTATTGATAATGCACCGTATTAAAAGTAACAAACGCACCAGTGCAGTGCCACTATTACTATAAATTGACATGCACAATCTTTGATGGCTGTAACAAGCACTGAATACCGAATGAAGTGCTTCCAGATACCAAAAGTAAAATTACAGTGTTGTCAGGTTAAAAAATATAGTAGTTTCTTAAAACATTACAGCAGATTTCAAAATCGATCACAGTAAAAGTTTGTTTAAATATTAAATGAAAAAAAAGCTACTGTATTAATTAATTTGTAAATACTTATTACTGTAAGTTATTCTAAAATAATTTCCTCATGATTTTGATAAATTTTTGCTGTAAACCTCAAAATTATTTCATTAGTGGGATTAATAAATTTGACGCAGTTTTCAGAATTTCGACGAATGTCTTGCTGAGCTAACAAATTTCCTTCAATAGTATTTGTGATCAGAGAGTTCCTCTGCTTGGTTTTTAAATTATTAATTTCACTGAACTTCCGTTCGCACTCAGCGTTCGAGTGAGGCAAAGAAGGAAGGCATGGAAGACCAGCATAAAACGAGGCAGCAAATGGAATTTAATGTCTCCATTGCTATCTTTCATTTGAGACAACTGAAATAAAAAAATTATGTAAATAGAGTTCTTATATGATAAAATTTTACCTGGTGCCAAAATAAGTCTGCTGGTTCACTTGTCAACATCAAGTTTCTCCATTCGTCATCTAACCTCTGTTGATCATTTAAAGTTGGGGGGTTTCAGCCTTGTTAACACTGGGTACAGTGAAGACTGTACCCAGTGTTCAGTTGAAGTGTTGAAGCTCTATTATCTGATAAGAAAGAATCAAGATTCAACTTTGCGATTGAGCTGGGTTATTTAAACTGTATCTTTTCCACGACAATGCCCACGCATGTTTTTACGATAAAGTTGAGGCATTTCTGATTCATCACTGCAACTTCTTCGGTATGCGCATGTAGCTCTGGGTCAGCAATATGTTTACCAACACCCAATCCCAGGTATAGGGGAAGATCGTTACCCTTCGTACGCGGGGCACATTCATACAGTCAAAATAAAACTTGAACGAAATAAAGTACAGTCTTGTTTTTGTATGTGTGCATGAGTCGAGGTACCAACTATACATCAACGAAGTTTCGCGAAATTCGCACCGATGAGAGTGAAGTTACAGGCATGGACGTATTTTCGCGCTCGGTAAGTAATTTTTTGATCAATGTTTTTGTCTCTTGTTACCGTAGATAAAATAAGTTTTCGTGTAGAGTATTCTATTAGTTACTAGCAAAATATACTTAAGATACGTGTCCAATACTTAATTTATGACGTTTTCCTATTAATATTAAAATAAGTTATATTTTGTTTTTATTTAGTTAGTGGGGTACCTTCGGACAGCACTAGATGGGGCACATTTGAACGAATTGTACAACTAAATTTGTGTGAAAATATTCGATAAAGTTTTCGACTTGCTACATACACTACTGTTAAGGCATTTTGACTAAACCCTCTGGTAGGTAGGAATGATTGTGTTAGTGTGCTAATTGCTAATATTTGCATTAACTTTGTCCTGTGTTGCTATCATTGCTATCCTCGATGTAAATATATATTAATACCTATTTATATTATCTTTATTAAGGTTGATTTTGATGCTTGTGAACCAGATGCTTTGAATAATTTACCAATCCATCAAATAGTAGTACCTTCGAAGTCAGTTTTGACACCAGAGGCATTTCGACCCTATCCGCATGTTGTAACAAAGTAATAAAACAAACAAAATGACGGCGACGGCCAGGAAAACCACGAATTTATACTGCCACACCCGAAAATAAGAAGTGCTAATCCGCACCAAAGATCAAGAAATGTGATTCTAAATTTAAGATACATAACTAATTAAATTTTGTTTTACATAAGAAAAGCTAGGTATGTAATTTTTGTTCACTATAAGAAAAGTATTTTATTTTTGTTCAATAGAAATTAAATCTGTATTTTTCTGTTTAATTTCATTGCTAATAAATGAATTTTGATTTATGTGTGTCGTTTTAATCACACGTACGGAACTTCCCCACAGCGCACGAAGGTACCCCCAGTTGATGGGGCAGATTCGTACGTTTTCCAGATTTAGTTTAAATCATAATTATGGTTGAACCATCAGATGAAATCATTTGTCATTTTTTAATATGAATCTCAGATAGTTACACTATAAATTTAAGCTATCAGATGATTGATTCATGGAAAGAGAAAAAAATAAAAAAATAAAATGTGAAAACCGTACGAAGGGTCCCGACCTTCCCCTATATCTTTCAGATTGATGTAATGTTGACTATTAGTAGGGTCGAGTGGGGTGTTTTAGTGATAATTTGTAGTAATGAATAACAATATCAGTTCTCTGTATAGCCCAGTCATTTTGTTGTGGGCTTCGATAATAACGGGATCATCACTTTGAAACTATACATATATTGACGCGGGTAAATTTTGGCAGCATCCAAAATGCAACATGATTATTCAAAAGATTGTGAATGACTTGGCAATCCTAATCTTATAGCCATTTATCGTCATAATATAATCGCAAGGCAGCCCATTGCTGCATAATTCTGTTCACAACACTGGACAGCGACCACCAACGCGTTTGGGCTGGTCATGGGATTTTGTGTATGTTAGTGTCCGTAAATGCTTGAAATTTTCTAAGCTCTACTTGACGTTTGAAATAATTGTATATCAATCGAGTCAGTTTTTCTGCATCATGAGGCAATTCTTTTCAAGCGTCTGAGGCACATAACAGCGAATTTTAGAGACATTTTAGCACGATAATACCTGGGCACAGTTGTCTAAACCGTGAGGACACTGAATTACGACAGCCCATCATAGTATTACAGTCATCTGATCCAAATTGAATTATACTTTCTAATGGTATATTTCTGTCTTGAAATGATTTTATTATTGAATTAAATAATTTTTCAGTCGTAGCAGAGTAATCAGCAATCAGTCCAGCATTTGTATGATAAAAAAATTGAATAAGATCCCAGAATCGACTTACTATACGCCCTGAACTAAGATCATAATATTTGACTACAGTACACATTGTTTTCACTCTGGCAACATCGGTACTTTCATCTACCATAAACCATTATAGAAAACATTTCGCGTTTCAAATCTGCTACTAAATATTCTCTTTCAGAAGCTCCGATGACGTTGTGTACTACTTGTTGTAACTTAGTATGCTTAAGATTAATGTTACTTGCAATTTTAAATCTGGATTTTTTTTTTGGAAGTAAATAAAAAAGATGATCCATCACTGTGTGCGATATTTTATATTCTGCCATACAGGCCGATAATTTTATTTCCGCAATTTTCCGTCGCTCATCAACACTACACGTTAACAGTGTACAGTGTACAGTAAGAGTCAGCAACTTGTACAGTGTACTCTCTCTACTCTTAAAAATATTATCAATGATACGCACATACGGATGGCCAGAAAAACGAAGTTTATGTTAAGCACCTTCTCCGTGTCTTTTAATAGCACCTATATCGGCAGATAATGAAGAATCGTAGAAAGTGCAAATACATTAATTATAAGCAGATTTTTTGTCAGGTTTTAGCCACTTACGAAAGTCTTGTATTTGGAGCCATTCCTCTCGAAATTGTTGCTGATATTTATTTTTTACACTTGACGGACCAGAAGCGCGACGAACATCACTTTCCTCACTACTTGAGCCCATTTTTACAATTATATAGTTTTTAGTTTAATTTACGTTATTCACAATAATTCAAAAATCTTAATCTTAAATAAAATGAAAATGCTCACTACAGCAGCAAATAAATAAAACAATACCATCAAAACGTAATGAATGAGATAGAAAATTCAATGTTGCTTTGTCAGACAGAGACGGTTAGTTTTTGCTCAGCGTAGGTTCTGATTCATCGGGGAATTCCCTGCACGTAAACTATAATATGTATGTAACAATCCTACTCTACATTGTCTATAGATAAAGGTTCTGGGTTCAAGATTAGATTGCGTTATGATTTACGTATTAGATTTGATAAATTTATATGATCGGAAATTAAATACAGTATTTTCATACAATTTTATTTTATTTTATTTATACCAGCATGATAAGTTTTTTATTTATATTTGTGATATGAACCCAAGGCATTATAATATTCGAAGGCACATAGAGTAGCTAACGCAGTTATCCGAAACACGTCCATCTGGGCGTAGATGTAAGCGAGCAACTAAATAAAGCGAGACTCGAGAGTGTGGAAGGCTTCTACCAATATTCGTGGCGAGGGCCTTGACGAGGCGCCTATTTAGAGTCTGGAACCGGCTCTAGGTACCACCGCCTCTGATATTTTGGGACACATAGAATGATGTGCGAAATGGTCAAATTGGCTTAAACAACAGAACACGGTTACTACCACAATGTTACTACACAAAAAACATCATGTGAAGTACCCTTTCGCAATTTATCTGAAATTATCGTTATTATTATAAATTATTACTATATTATAGGAATGTATTATTTTAAACATTCGATTTTCGCCGAATATCATTTTGCAGCCGATCTTCTAAAAATCAAAAAACGCGCTGCAGTGCGCCTTGTTTATAGTCTGTACTCTATACTACTATACTCTATATTGAATAGTCTATAGTAATCTGTGACTGGTTAAAGTCATAGGTGTCGTGTGGCATCAATTTTATTTTTGTCGAATGTGTATTAAATTTTAAGACAAAAACACATTTTTTTACATTATTTCGCGATGTCAGAACATGTGCTGCCGGCTGAAGAGCCGATAAGATTCATCGCGCCGATAATTCAAGATAACCCTACAGGATGGGGTCCTTGCGAAATGCCGGATCAATTTCGAGACATGCCTTATCAGCCCTTTAGCAAAGGAGACAGGCTAGGAACGATAAGTGACTGGACAGTAGTACAGGACAAGAAATACCAGAGTAAGTTTTATAAGTCCCAAATAATATTTGTAGGTTATACAATGACCACTATTCTCGTTTATTATGTTCTTCCTAATTATTGTTGGAGTCTATATTTACCCGAACGTGTTTTTTTAGATAAGTTTGCATCTCAGTTTGGTGCTGGTTCATCGTACGCCTACTTCCACGATCAAGATGAGAGTAGTTTCCATCTGGTGGATACTACTCGGGTTCAGAAACCCCCTTACCAACGTGGCCGTGCTCGGGGACAGAGAGGCCGTGGTGCCAGAGGCGCTCGAACTCCTGGTGGCATGACAACTTTGAATAAAGTAAGAATCATGCCAATTAGTGAATTGACTATTAGCTAGCATTACCTCAAACTGTAATAAGCATTTAATCTTAACTATTACAAGCAATGTATAAACTCTAATTCATAAATCATACATTTTGTATAATGGTACCTGGGTAACACTGAAAATGTTTAGAAAATGAAAAACTGCTTACTGTAGAGAGTTGCCAATACTTTTATTGTTTTTCAAAGTAATATCCGTTCCTCTCTACTCATTGTTGCATTCAATGGAATCACTGAGAAAAGCAGTGGGCCCATTCTTCCTTAGGGGTCTCTTCTATGGCATTTACATACGCTTTTTCTACATGTTCAGGCCTAAAGCGAATACCTCGACAAATTCAGTAGTATTTATGAGATTCATGATCTATAAATTTATTACTATGACATGCATTTCCATGTGAATTATGTATAATTATTTAATAATTAACTTGAATTTGCAGCAACAAAGGGATCGCAAGCTTGGTAAAAGGTGGGGCCAAAGGGGTGCTCCTATGAAGATTCGTGATGCCTCAGTTACTGTAAGGCCTACTTGGGTAACTATTGAAGATATGGACTTTCCCCGTCTGGCTAAATTGTCTCTACCGGGAATAAAAGAAGGTGAAAATATAACATTATTTGTATAGTAAAATTATTACTAGTCATTCTCATTTGAGAAAGTGTTCACAAGGGTGCCTCTTAACTTATCATGTGTAAGTAATTTAGTTCATCAATCACAGCATTAAAAAGAAAACTTTTATATTTTTTTTAAAGTCTCTTATATGGGGAACAGTGATTGCAGGTTACTTGCCACATCCAGTTACTTAAACATATGGCTTTTGCAATTACTCTGTAAAATATACACACTGCCTTTTAATATATTACTATAGGACAAATAATGAAAGTGTAACATTGGGAGTTTATAGTAATTTTTTTATTTCTATTTTAAGTCTAAATCAAAATTCTGTAATACTAGTGCCATTTCTGATTACCTTATACAAAAATTGTGGAAAATTATATTGAAATTATTATATTTCCAGGCGAGGATATTGCCTGCTGTGGTACCTTGGAATACTATGAAAAGTCTTATGATCGAGTTAATGTGAAACATGAGAAGTCATTACAACGCATTGACAGAATCTTCCATACCGTAAGATTTTAATTTTGGTTTTTTTACCATATAATTAAATTTTAGCTGTATAATTTGATAATTTATTGAATTTAAAGTAGATACATTTGCTTTTTTTTCATTGGTAATTTTTTTAAAGCTATGTTATCTATTAGCTACTTTAATATAGACATAATATAAACCAAAACAATTATTTTTAATCCAAATCATCACAAATTAACATTAACCACTTAGCAGTAATACAAATATAATATACACAATGTTTTTTACATCTAGGTCACTACAACTGATGACCCAGTGATCCGTCGTCTCAGTAAGACTGTCGGTACTGTGTATGCCACAGACACTATCCTTGCAACCATCATGTGCTGCACTCGCTCCAACTACTCATGGGACATTGTTATGGAAAAGATTGGTAAATAACTATATTAAAACTTTTAAAATGTTTTTCAGTCAAGAATGATAATCTTTTTTTGCCAAGAAATTCAAAAGAATTGAAACAAGCTTATATTTACATATTAATTTGATCATAAGCAAGACACGTTATATTTCTGCTCTTGTGATATATATATCAAAGAGTTTTGGCTAGAGAAAAATCCACTTAGAAAGGATATTTATGTTATTATGTTCAATTAAAGTTGATTTCATGCTTTATCATGCTTGGGAGCAAAACAAAAAACTGACCTTATCATACTTATTAAGTAATGAGACACTACAGTATATATTTATATGTGATAAACATGTAATTTACAGGTGATAAGTTGTTCTTGGACAAGCGTGACAACACTGAGTTTGATTTGCTAACTGTCAACGAGACATCTGTGGAACCTCCTGCTGATGATGGAACTTCAATAAACTCACCCCGTAACTTGGCTTTGGAGGCTACCTTCATCAACCATAATTTCAGCCAGCAAGTAAGAATTAATTCATTGGATATATAATTATGGAAAAAACTACTTAAAAAACATAAATTGACAACTTATACCTGTTAAATTAAAAAGAGCAAATATTAAGAATATGATTAATTTATTCATGTAGAAACGCTTCGATGTTTTAAAAACTATTGAACCGATTTTATTCGAGAAATTTGCATATAATTATAGTGGTGGTTCTATTAAAAAACTAATGGTCCTTGACATTATGTTAAGATACTTCACCGCAATGGTTTCTATTTTTAAATTAAATAATAAATAGGGCAACAATATGTTTATATAATAATGTAAGTCCTAGTACACAAGTGCAGTTTTAATATAACATTATGGACAAACATTTAAAGTTTAAATCATTTTTAAGGTCAACTAATTAGGCACAACAACAAAAAAGTATTAAAAACAATTTATTTTTTAAGTATTAGTAATTAATACATATTGTTATTTACGAAATAGCTACTATCCACAGCCTACCAATAGTTATAATTAAAATAAGGGATATTTCAATAATAGCACTGCAACATGGCATTGATTCAATCAATTTCATACATTTTTCTAGGGGGATTGAATTCCATGCTTCAACAAATGCTTCATATTGTAGTTCGTTTTGACTGGTGTTACATTTGTTTAAGACTTTCTTTTTAACAATATACCAGAGATTTTCTATCTGGTTAAATCCGGACTATTTGTTAGCCAGTCTAAAACCGAAACATGCTACATTTGTACATTGAAGTTATACTTTCATTATTCATAAGTGTTTCTAATTATATGACTACCACTGTAAATATATGTATATATATACATATACATAAACATACAATTAAATTAGCGTACATGTTTGAAATCCTAAAAAGATTATTTTACTTTAATATCATAATCCAACAATATCACAAAATCTGATGACCTCCTTTTCTAAAGTCAGTTAAAAAAACTTCAATAATTATATATTATATTTAAAATAAGAAATTTAATAACTACAGGTGCTGAAATCCGGTCCTACTGAGCCGAAATACAAATTCCCTGAATCTAATCCATTTGTGTCTGAAGAAGAGGAAGGCGAAGTGGCATCTGTGGGTTACCGCTATCGGAAGTGGAATTTGAACAATGGAGTTGTAAGTGTTATTTTAAAATGCAATATTTATTCTTGTAAATAATACAATCGAATAAATCTTTATTCATTTACATGTTAAAAATAGTAAGAAATAGTTGTATGTGAAATATCCTAGAACAGTTTCACAGGTAATAAATTTCATAACACATACAGGACATGAGCCGTGTTGGCCTAGTGGCTTCAGCGTGTGACTCTCATACCTGAGATCGTAGGTTCGATCCCCAGCTGTGCACCAATGGACTTTTTTTATATGTTCGCATTTAACATTCGCTCGAACGGTGAAGGAAAACATCGTGAGGAAACCGGCTTGCCTTAGACCGAAAAATCGACGGCGTGTGTCAGACACTATTAGATTGAAAAATGATCATGAAACAGATTCATAAATCTGAGGCCCAGACCTAAAGAGATTGTGCAGTGGCGCACAACCTCTTTATATAAAAATACAGTGCAGGGATAATTTAAGTTTTTAATTTCTATATAATTTTAATTGTGAATTTTTCAGGTATTAGTAGCTCGTTGCGAACACGATGCTGTACTTCAAGGTCCTCAAGGCGAAACCCAATTCTTGACCATCAAGGCATTGAACGAATGGGACTCTAAGTTGGCCAACGGTGTGGAGTGGAGGCAGAAATTGGACACACAGCGGGGTGCTGTCCTGGCCAACGAGTTGAGGAATAACTCGTGCAAGCTTGCCAAGTGGACCGTTCAGGTAAAAAATACATATCGACTTCTAAACGTTTTTCTTCGATTTGAAATTGGGTTTATGTAATCTTTATTTGGTTATATATAAAATTCTTGTGTCGCGGTGTTTGTGGTTAAACTCCTCCGAAACGGCTCTACCGATTCTCATGAAATTTTGTGTGCATATTGGGTATGTCTGAGAATCGGACAACATCTATTTTTCATCCCCCTAAATGTTAAGGGTAGTCCCTAAATTTTAATTTTTATTTTATATAAAAAAATTATTCTTTTATTTTTTATGATACAGCATTAAAAAATACATACAACCCCCGATTTTTACCCCTCTACGATCAACCCCTATTTTTTATTATAAATGATAAACATGGCAAAACGACGTTTGCCGGATCAGCTAGTAATATATAATTTCTTTTTTGTTATTAACTTTTCATTTAAGTTACTATTATAGTTGTTGAAATTTTATTTAAATTGTTATTAGGCAAAGGTACCATTAACAGTTTCATGAAAAACTTAAAATTTAAAAGTTTTTGAATAATCTCATTTTAAATCTATATATAAAATTGCTGTTAGTTCGTCTTGCTAAAACTCGAAAATGACCGAACCGATTTGGCTAATAATGATCTCGAAATATTTATGGAAGTTCAGGGAAGGTTTAGTTGGTGGGAAATTGATATAATGATTAAAGAAAAAATACTTACGTTAGTGAAATTTTCCAATGATATGAATGATATGAAGCTCACTAGATCATATGTAATAAAAATGTATTAAAAATTACAGGCCCTCTTAGCTGGTTCGGACCAGATTAAATTCGGATACGTGTCACGTGTGCAAGTGCGTGACAACTCGCGTCACGTGATACTCGGCACGCAGCAATTCAAGCCGCACGAGTTTGCCGCGCAAATTAACTTGTCTATGGACAACGCGTGGGGAATACTTCGATGCATCATCGATATTTGTATGAAGCAGAAGGATGGTGAGTCTTTACGACATTTTTATTTTGTATTTTTGATAAACCGTATTTAGTGAACGTCGATGTAGATTTCAATATTAGGCTTTCGTCTACGTAAGGGAGCGTTCAAGTATTACGTCACGCAATTTTTGGAGGACACACACGCGTCCCAGTGTAGCGCGTAACGTTTTTCTGTACCCAAATACAGTACTATAACTAAGTATAGTAAAACGTTTCTGAATCTTTATACCTAAAAGTTACCATTATGTGTTGTAAAGTACTGGAAAGTCAAAAATAACATTAACAATAACGCGTTATTCAATCCCCGCCCCACATCGTAACGTTTTCGTAATACTTTAACGCTCGCTAATACAAAAAACATACATGTATATATAGTAAACTTGTTATAACAATTTTAAAGTACATAAAATAAAATGCTTTTCAGAAAGTAGCATTAGTATTTTTTTTGTTCATAAATTTTAGAGATACATATTACATAAAATTTTAGTTATTTTTAAGAAAATATTTGGTCAATAACGTATGTAGTCTAAAAAAAGCTAAAAAGTTTATTTATTTCTCTTTTATGTGAAGAGCTGTTCAAATAGTAATTTGTATTTTTTCAGGTAAATACCTTATTATGAAGGACCCTAACAAGCCACTCATTCGTTTATACGACATTCCGGACAATACGTTTGAGTCTGATGCCTCAGAGGAAAGTGGGGACGAACCGGCAGACACACCCTTCGCTCCTTTGTACTCGTATGGAAACTCCAAGAGGATTTAATGAAATTGTGGGAATAATTAGTTTTTGTGTATCGTTAGATACACGGGAATTTTGTTAGTCCTGCTATTATATTATTTAATAGTTCTGTATTACAGATTTGTATTGGCCAATAAATAATTTCGTCACAAATGTTTTTTTATTTGATTTCATATGGACATAGATATTGAGGCTATGTTCACATGTAACGCGCGTTAACGCGCGTCAACGCGCGATCAAATTTGAAGAGCGTTCAGATGATGAGCGCTAACGCGCGTTGCGAGAGTACTCGTCAGTCTAGGTCGGTAGAACGTAGAAAATGGACGTGGAAAGGGCTATTATTTTGTGCTTATATTATAAAGAAAAATATAGAAAAAGAAAACGTACACATTGGGTTCATCCAATTTTGAAAAAAAATACAAATTATATTATATTTTTTATACAAAATTTGCTATATTCCAACTTGCTGACCTTTTTTCTACTTCATCGATTAGTAAGTCGATGTCAATATCTTCAATTTCACTCATTTTAAATGCGAGACCAAAATATAATTACGAAAATTAACAAAATTACATGCGATCGCGATGAAAGCGCGCGCTCATCTGAACAGCAAACGGACATTACATTAATATCAAAGCGCGCGTCAACGCGCGATCACCTGCGTCTAGAGACTTTTTCTCTGAGCGCCGCGTTAACTGCTCATGTGAACAGTTGTATGAAAATACCATAATCTCTAGTCGCGCGATTTGAAAACGCGCGTCAAGTTTTTGCCATCTGAACATAGCCTTAAGAAATTTCTGTGCTAAGACGATACAAGAATTTTTGACATGTAATATGCGAGAAAAAAATTAGTGGCGCGACAACCTCTAGGTCTTGGCCTCAGATTTCTGAATCTGTTTCATGATAATTTTTCAATCTAATAGGCAAGTAGGTGATCAGCCTCCAGTGCCTGGACACGCCATCGACTTTTTTGGGTCTAAGACATGTCGGTTTCCTCACGATGTTTCCCTTCACCATTCGAGCAAGTGCTAAATGCGCACATAGAAAGAAAGTTCATTGGTGTACAGCCGGGGATCGAACCTACGACCTCAGGAATGAGAGTTGCACGCTGAAGCCACTAGGCCAACTCTGCTCTGTAACATGCGAGAGACCCAGAAAATTTAGTAAAGCATTTTGTGACTGGGTGGAGGGCCGATACCCTACTCGGATCGATCATTAAAGGCCGATACAGGTTTTACCATCACCCCAGGCCCAGAGGCTTTCCGAAGACAGGAGAGAGGAAATTGTGTGGCGCCATCAATATAAAGCGCCCTTTAACCCATAAAGATTTGTGGTGCGACGTGGCTACTTTATTTCTTGTATATTATATAAATATCGTTTATACTTACATTTTGACCTTGAGACGCTGAATTCATTATATTCGCCATTTAAGACAAGGCCTTACCAACATTAGATATTGTAAAGTCTACGTCCATGACAAACTCTACGTTTAATTAGTATGCTAATACTTATAAGGAGATAAAAAAACACATTTTCGTAATAAAATTTTAATGAAACAATAATTTCATACAAAAGAATATGTACAAAAATATACTTAAAATTAACGTGTTGAAGGCGTTAGGTGCCCTAGGTTTGTATCTTTTGAGTAAGTATAAGAGTATCAAAGTAGAAGAGTATCAAAATCCGACAGTGTTTTCTCTCGCACTCACACACTAATTCTCTCTCACCAATTACCGATTAATATTATTTAAACGATAATTGTTTAGAAAACACCAACACACTTGTAGTCCAGTCAGTCAAGACAATTAATTCATTATAATTCCAAAAGTTTTCAAATTTTGATGTAAGGTCGGGAGTGGTATTAAAACAAACTATAAAATTTTGCAACCTGCTCTGCGGTCCGGAACATTGTTAAAAATGCAATAAATGATAATTTGCTTAGTTCTTGAGACCAAAATTCCAAAAGTTCTGCAAAGTTGGAGTGGTGTTAAATATATTATTTTACATCACGTGTCAAATTTGCAACCAATTTAAGTGTACGGAACATTATTTAATTAATGTTGTTCTTTATTAAACTGAAGGAAAACGTTCCAAAAGTTCTGCAAATTTGACAGATATATCGAAAATAAAATAAATAACAAAAAATGTTCCGTACACTTAGGTTGGTTGCAAATTTTATACGTGATATGAAATATTATATCGAAAACTTCCCCAAGTTTGCAGAACTTTTGGAATTTTTTTCACGACCATACAGACATAAAATTAATTTAATTGCAATTTTAACAATGTTCCGGACTGCGGACAAGGTTGCAAAATGAGATTTATTGTCGTCCCAATGTACCATTCACTTGACCGAAGTTTGAAAACTTTTGGAATTATTATCAAATTTTCGATTTCGAATGTCTATAATGACTGGTGTATTGATTGTAGGCGTATTTTGTATATTAAAAAAAGACAATCATTTCTACAACTGGAAAAACGCTCGCTACTTCCAACGCGTGCGTAAAAGCGAATTTAGCTATACTGAAGAAAACATTATTCCTTCTGTTTCTCTTTATTTAACTGCTCCATTTCAACAGCCTCAACATTCAAATTATCTTGAACCTCTTCCAACGTCTTTCCCTTCGTTTCCGGTACAAAGAAATATATAAAAAATATACCAAAATACGCGATACTCGCGAACGACCAGAACACTGTATAATGTCCAAATATGTCTTTTATACCCTGGTACGACTTCGTCACGAAGAAGTTTAATATGGCGGCCATCATGGTCGCCAAGCTGGACGCTACAGTTTTAACATTAATGGGAAATAACTCCGCTTGCATTATATAAGGTAGATTTCCTAAACCAATACTATATAGAATATTAAATCCCAAAACGCCTAGGAGAGGGAGTGCAGATATTGATGAAAGCGTTTGAGCGCTCAACTGATAGTAATCTTGAAGGAAAAAATATATGCCAACCGCTGTTAGTGATATGGCAACACCGATCGAGGATGTCAACATTAATACACGTCGTCCTACACAGGCTGTGAGAAATGTTGCGGTGATACCTGTAATATTTTTTTTTCATTAACACCTTCACTTATTAAAGACCAGTCGTAATTGCAACGAGTCGTAATATTAAGAATGTATAGGCTACACTTAAATCCCGTCTATTTATTTAATTTTTTTCGTCACAAAGTCGTTTAAAACGACTCGTAGTAATTACGACTGTTATTCTAAATAAAAAATGTGTGCGTGTACTAGGTGTACACACGTAAGAAGTGAAACTTCTTTATGACCTTATTTTTCGAAAAATGATCTACTATATGCAACTTTACAGAAATTGGTTAAATAAAGTTAAATTAGATAAAGTTTAACAAAAGGCTTTTATTATCATAGACATGAATACAAATACAATTATTTCATTTTAACTTATTACTGTACTACTATGTAGTACTAAGATTATTACAGAATTTCATTAATTGTAATAGAATTATTAGTATTACTATCATTGTTATCGTTTTTATATATTTTTGTTACTAATGGCTTCGAATCTCTTCAGATCAACCGTGGTAGGGACAAGAAAAAGACGCGTAACCGAAAAATGTGACAAATGTGTGTAAATTTTTTTCCAACGCCGATAAAGAAGTTTGACTTCAAAAAGCAACATGGCGCGCAACCTGCTACAAAATTTCTCCCATACGTCGATAAAGAAGTTTCACTTCAAAAGATGGCGCGTAACGGAAAAATGTGACGCGTAACGAAAAAATGCACTTCAATAATTAAACGGCATTCTTTCTTTAATGTTGTAATTACAGCTATAGACGCCGTATGAATCAATATTTACCGAAGTATTATTTAGATAAGACAACTAGGAAACAATAAAGTTTATTGTTTGCGATATTAAGAGGAAATATGTCTTGTTTGACATTGAATTATTTAGAATTATTAATATGCGTACATTTCAATTCATTTTATAAAATATTCAATTGGGTACTCATTTAATATTTAACATTTGCATTATTTGATGCAATAACTTAAAAAGATTGGTATTGAATTCTGGAATGTCAAATTAAATACAGTTTTTTTCTGTTCGAGATGTCTCTTTATATACAGTGGTCTCCCGATAATTTGAAACTCAAGGGACCAGAGAGTAAGTTCAAAATTTTGCGTTTAAATAAAAGAGTTTGATCAACATTCGTCATTTATTATTTCTATATTATTATTATGTATTAGAAATTAAATACAATTATTCACAAGTTTTTATTTCGAAAAGAAGTCCTAATCTTTTTTGAATGAGCGACTTTAGTCTATCCTTGTCATGATGTCATCAAACAATAACATGACTTATTAACATCTCTAATTAGACTGGAATGTGAACGAACCCAATACCCATAATATCACATTGATGTAAACAAAGGACAGGTCTGTGCATGATAAATACCTCAAATTATAAAGAGTAGGCCGGACTTGAAATTATGACATGATGGCTAGCAAGATACTATTCCTTCAAATTAACGAGAAAACCAATTAACATTGATTTTATTCAATTCTTCGAGTATTTTTCAAGGGACCGAAAAAAAAGGGTGCGTGTACTTATGTACGCGCGTAAGAAATTATACTTCTTTGGCATTATTAAAAATAGTTTTTGCATGCAAATAATTAATTACAATTAAATAATCAAAGACTGGTAAAGGAGTCATTATAGTCAATAAAGTTCAGTTTACATTTGAAAAATTAAACAAATAAATATTTATTATTATTCTCTTACATTAAGTGTAACATAAATTCTATTATTATTCGAATGTTGTTTTTAAATTATGTCCAATGCCGTAGCATCTTCCGTGGGCAACTTCATTCTGTTAATTTTGTGCCACGGTGCGCGCGCATCGTAAAATTTCTCATCAATTTTTCATAACGCGCCTAAAGAAGTATAACTTCAAAAATCACAATTTGGTAAACAAGTGGATAATTTGACTATCGAAAGTCCACTGTAGTGTGATAGTAAGATCAAATTGTGAAGATACGAATTGTAATACATATTTTAGATTAGACAAAAGTGAATGTTATGTTAAATACACGAAACATGACTAGTTATTTATTAAATTATATTATTCTCGAAACTTCTAAGCCAAACAATCCATTTACATTTTAACGATTAAATTATCTGCCGTATTAGTTAAAGCGTGACTTCCTTTCGCCGGTATATATGAATAAAAACTAATATTTTAAAAGACAATGTCTTAATTTATTTATATTTACAAATCTAAATATTTACGACGACAATACGCTTTCGAGTTACGACCTTTACTTACAGAATACGAGCGCGAGCTCTCTCCTGCGTACTTTGACCAAATATGAAAATTATATATTTGCGTATACAAAAAGATATTTAAATATTTGACCTCGTGAGGCAATCAATTAATAGCAACCTTTAAAAACTATATTTATACGTATATGCATTTTTAATTAGTAAGTCTAAAATATATGACAATCAATAATAATAGTCTAAATCCAAAAGCTAAGTAAACACTATTCAGATATTAATCAGAGAAAAATAACCTATCCAAAAAGGCACACATGACACAATATATGGAAATAATTAATTAACTTTCGAGAATAACACACATTTTTAATTATTATTACATAATAAATTATGTAATTAGTAAGGTTTTGTAACTTACCAGCGGCAAGTTGAACGAACCCATAGACAATGCTCACGTAGGGACCGGAAACGGAACTACTCTGGCGAAAAATTGGCTCTAAATATGCCTGTATGGCACATGTACCCGTCATATATTGAAGGACCTTTAAACCTGAAAAAAATAAGGGAAACAACATTATTAACACAAATTTCAAACTCAAATAAAAATAAAATAAATCATTTAGACAATACGATATAAAAAAATCGAGACGCATATTTATTTAAAATTTTGGTTGCAAATCATTCGTAATTATTTATTTATTAAAGTACACCACATCATAGATAATGCATTTTCTAAAGTATAACTTACTATCTATTCTAAAAGACACGACAACTACGATGTACATGAATTTTACAAAAAATTACAAATATTACACTTCCAACTATAAATTTTAGTTTTTACTTACTAAAGTTATGTTGTTGGCAACATAATGTAAATATTTACCTAACGTTACTTAACATTTGTACATGCATTACATATGTATTACTTAGTTAAAATAAAAAGCGTAAACTAAATGTTTACAATCATTTTTAACATGTAGCCATTTGAAGTTATACTTCTTAAGGCGCGTTATGAAAAAATTTATGAGAGTGAAATTTTACGATGCGCGCGCACCGTGACACAAAATTAACAGAATGACGTTGCCCACGGAAGATGACAACATTCGAATAATAATAGAATTTATGTTACACTTAATGTAAGAGAATAATAATAAATATTTATTTATTTAATTTTTCAAATTTAAACTGAACTTTATTGACTATAATGACTCCTTTTCCAGTCTTTGATTATTTAATTTTTATTTTTTATAATTTGTAATTAATTAATTGCATGCAATCAAAAACTATTTTTAATAATACCAAAGAAGTATAACTTCTTTCGCGCGTACATAAATACACGCACCCTTTTTTTATACATAACATACATTTCGAGAATGTCCAATAGTTCGACATCACTTATTTTTTTATATGTAACAGATTTGTCACATACTTTTAAGAACCGATTAAAGTCAGTTGACACAGCCTCGAACAAAGTGTTTCATTTATTTGAACATCCCTTCAACAACCACCACAAAACATAGATCAGTCCTGCGATTCTGTAACTCACTTTTCGAACTCACACAGCGGTTCTCACATCGGCGGTCGCTCTGAAATCAGTTGTGAAGCAGTTATTTTATGATTTGGCATTCTGATAAACAATAAACTTAAGCTCCCACCATTTCAGAGTGCAAAATTTCAGAGCGACCGCCGATGCGAATACCGCTGTGTGAGTTCGAAAAGTGAGTTACAGAATCGCAGGGCTGCTACTTGAAAAATACTCATTCGCCTAATACTTATCCACTTAACAATGCGGACTGGGTATCGGGCACCTAACAAGGTCTAAATTGATCAGCCCACTACTGAATATATCAAGCTTTTAATCTTTGACGTAATCGTCGTAACATGTTGCATTCAAATTTAATCATTTTTATTACGGTTATTGGAGCCGTGAAGATAAGTCCGGATGAACGAGCCTCCACATTAAATAGCGAATAGAAGGTGGAGGTGACATTTTGACCATTAGGAAGAAATAACGCACATTTGGCAAGGAGAACAGAAAAGTGGAGCAATAAAGTACTAAACAGGCACCAAGGTACAATAAACGAAAAAGGGAAGACAATTTAGAAGACGGATAGACCAAATTAACAGCAGATGGTAGATGGCAGAGAGTGGCACAGCGCAGACAGATTTAGCGGGGCTTGGAGAAGTCCTTTACCAAAGAAGGCCACATGAAGCCATTCAAGTACTATTACGTAAGCACTATGGGGGGCAGGGGGGGGGGTTTGCTTTGATTTTCTTATTTGGTGAGTCAACAGTAATTATTAACTTTTTTACACATATTACCCACAGATTGTCTCTGCTTGAAAACGAAATGTATTTTCGAGGATTCCTACAAAAAATTAATGTTTATGTACTATTATTTTTGAGAGCTTTGCTTACTTTTGCTGACAAGGGGGGGGGGATAAATTGCAGTAAATCTGCTTACGCAATATTTAAACGGCCCCATAGCTAAAAGACGGAGATAGAAATGTATTTAAATGTTTAATTATTATTATTATTATAGAAAACAGCAGAAGCAAGTGAAAAGTGCCAATTAAAAATGTCAATAAAGTGAATAAATATGTGTATATCTAGAAACAAATAAATACCTGCCACAACATAGAGCGCTTTCCGATATCTCATGTTAGTAAAAAGCTCTTTAGTTGTAGTTTTATTGGCCATACTCTCAACTACATGACTTCTCATTATCGCCAGCTGTTCGCTTGCCCACTAAAAAAGTATAAAAAAAAATATTTTACACATTAAAGATATATTCATTACTTCATATTATCGTGTAACATATATTTAAAAAAAGTTTCATGAAACAGATTCAGATATCTAAGGCTCTGACCTAAAGAGGTTGTAGCGCCACAGATTTTTTTTTAAATAGATTTTTTTAAACGAATCTCAAGGCACTAGATAGTAGATAGCCCACTCACTACAGTACAATGATATGTATTTTTGTCAACCGTACAAAACTCTTTTTGCTCCGTTGTACCTAAAGCTGTTTCTTTTCATCAAAGCGATAACACAATTTGACAGAAAGAGACGAAAGAGGATTAGTTAAAACAGAGCAAATAAAACAGTTTTAATTTAAAACGATGCATTTATTGTTTTCAAAAGTTTAAACCGATGCATTAATTATTTACTCTACTACAATTCCTAAATGGTAACGCACTTGCGAGCCTTCTAACAATATGAGAATTCATCCACTTATCATTAGATGAGCCCGTTCATTTAAAAAAAACTCTAAACATTGACTTACGAATGATTATTTTAAAAACATACCTTATCATCCTTCGTGCCTTTAATGAACATAAACTCCTTTTTTGCAAGCGCCAACCTTCCGTCTTTCAAATGGTAGTACGGGGATTCGGGAACCCATAAACACGCAAATCCATAGAGTATAACAATAGATAATACTATACAGTTAAGTGTCGTATAGGACACAAAAGGTCCAATACCATAGACTAATAAGCCGCCTATGTTCATCATTACTTGAACCAACATTCCCAGAGCACCGCGAATTTCTTTGTCAGCTATTTCCGTTATATATACCATTGTTACCTAAAACCATATAATACTTTTGACAACACTGCAAATGGTAAAACATATTTTTTTTTTATTTACGCCAAACTAAATTTGTATTAAAATTGTCACGTGACAAAGCGTAAACAAATGTCATTCCCACAAATTTGCTTAGCGTATTGTCACGACTGTGTAAAGTGACTTTGTCTCAATCATGGGGCCGACACATTCAGCCTCTGATTGTCATTTTCGTCACTGACTCAAAATTTAAGGAACCTAATTCGTATGTTCTCAATTGTATGTAAATTCATGGTTTTTATATTGCTTTATAATATGCATGAGTTGAGCTTGTTCTTATATAATTTTCTTCATATCTTACATTAGATAATATTTCTATTTCTAACATTACGTTTAACCATTTAGAAACACACGCTGCCTAGTTATGTAAGATCAAAGCCGATTTCAAAGATTGGCACAAGATAACGTCCACCAAACTCAGTTAATATGTAGTTCTTTCAGACATGTCGCAAACTTGGAATTACGTGGTACACACACTATTAAAATCGAAATAGCTATTTTACGCGGTAAGCCAGACGATCTGATATAGAGTAGTATTGCTCTGCTTAGAGCGTGCGTCTCTCATCCCTGAGGTCGTAGGTTCGGTCCCCGGCTGTGCACCAATGGACTTTCTTTCTATGTACTCTTTTAACATTCGCTCAAACGGCGAAGGAAATCATCGTGAGGAAACCAGCTTGCCTTAGACCAAAAAGTCGACGGCATGTCAGGCACAGGAGGCTCACCTATCTGCCTATTAGAATGACAAATGATCGTGAAACAGATACAGAAATCTGAGGCCCAGACCTAAAAAGGTTGCACTGATCTATTTATTTTAAGCCAGCAGTAAGGAAAATGATAAATATAATCTATTGTTATACTTACCACAGCCGTAATACCATTTCCTACGCCAATGATACTTCTCGCGACGCACATAAGCCATGGCGTCTTTGTAAATAAGATTAAGAGCTAAAAAAGTAAAAAATCGCTTAGCTAAACTAAAAACTAGCTGACCCGGCAAACGATGTTTCTGGGAAATATTTTTTAGTTCAATAAAATAACTATCTATTATACTAAAGGATGTTGATCGTAGAGGGGTGAAAATTAAGGGTTGTATGTATTTTTGTATGCTTTATCACTAAAAAAATAAAAAATTACATTTCGGGGTTTGAAAGATAGATAGTAGCCGATTCTCAGGCTTACTGAATATGCATAAAAAAATTCATAAGTATCGATCGAGCCGTTTCGGATGAGTATGGTAACAGGACATTGTGACACGAGAATTTTATATAATAGATAAAGATAACTGTTTGGATTAGATATTTTTTAAATAACAGCATTTAGAATAGAGAAAATAGACCTTTAACATCATCATTCATTAATGTTTTTGTATCTACTTACATAAAATATTGGCGGACTAATGTATATGCGATAATTTAAACATAAACTTTATCTAGGCGTAATACCTATGAAGCTGATAATATCTTTGCCAGACACGTTAGATAAGGAATAACATACCGCACCTATTAATCCCGGCAGTACTGAAGCGAGAATTGTACGGCGTCGACCAACTTTCTCATTCAAAACTTGCCCAAAATAGCAGCCGAGTAACGCACCAAGAGGGCATAGAGCAACGACCCAAGAGCTTTGTTCCTTTTAAATTTACACAAAACATGTTTTAAATCAAGTAAACAACAAACATTTTTTATTTAAAATATATTCTTATTAATTTTAAATATTAAGAATTCTTTATTCTAATTAAAACCTAAGAGATATTTATAATTCGTCATGATTTGTTGAGTTAATTATGAAAGTCATTTTAATATTCGAATAATTTGTTAGCTCTAGGCATAGATTTGTGTTAATTATAAATAAAACCAACAATGTATTTTTAATAATTAATTGTCATTAACACTCACGTCAGTTATTTGTACATTTGCTTCACCGTTTTTGAACTTTGGAATCGCTGGCGAAGGCCATGATAATACTGCACCAGTGAATGTAAACGCAAAGGAAACTGTAACGGGGAAATTCGCATAATAAAATATTCCTTGTAAACAGAAAAAAAATATTTTTCACTAACCGCTTAGTCCCGCCAAATATTGAACTCGTCTACTCGATGACTCGGATACTGAACACATATTGAGATTGATATATATTAACCCGTAACCAATTAAAACGTAATGGTTGGCAGTATATTTTTTAATACAAAAACGACGCTACATCTTCAATGGTTACAATATTAATAGCTGTTTGTGATATTCAGTGGCAGTAAACGGCTTAGTTGACTCACACGTCACACGCATTATCTATTCAAACTTTGTGATCAGAACTATCAAGTAGACTCATAACGTCGCATTACCGTTGAGCTCTTTTAATTTGCAACTTCCGTAATTTGTATTAGGTATTTTAGGAAGGTGTTAGGTATTTTTGGAAGCTACTATGTTATTCCAAATAATCTCAAGAGAATTAACAAATAAAATTGAATATTGTTACAATATTTCAGGCCATGAGAACCATAGTGGCCTAATTCAATGGACAAGTATTTTGAGTATCATAGAAAATAAAAACAGTATTTTTTTAATCAACTAGCACTCTTCAGGATACATACTTTTTATTAATTTTATGTTTTATTTGACCTATTAATGTTCCAAATTATGATTTTAATAGTGAGAAAATAGCTTTATTGCTATTTTTCTATATTCTAGACACAGATAGGCCACTTTGGCAGCAGGTTTTTATAAAAAGGTGAGAAAAAAATGTTTGTTAGGCCAATTGTTTATTATAAAACACTTCAAAAAGAAGTGACATCAACAGAAAATATAACAATTTTCTTAGTCATTATCAATATCATCCTCAACATCTATGACATTTCTTACAGCCGCATTATCTTTGATACTGGTATAAAAGCTGTGATACACTGGAGGTATAAAAGGCAACAGAATAAATCCTTTTTTTTCTCACAACTGATGGACTTTCCATCAGGGTATAAAGCATCCAGCTTAATACCAGTCAAATCTGTAGAGCCCCTTTTCTTTAAATCTACATTTTCAAATAAAACATCTTCATTATTAGAATATTTAAAAAATAATGTAAATGGATGCATTTTATTAAACAAAAGCCACTGCATGCTGAGCCACTGTACCTTTGATTTTTCGGTAGTTATCTTCCTGTTGGTAATGTTATTCTCCAGCTTTTTTGTTGAAATAAAGTCATCCCTTGTCATTTTTATGACATCAAATGGGTTCCTGTCCCTAGCTGCCTTAATAACAGTAGTCCAGTGATCAGGTAAGTAAATATTTTTGAAAAACTTTTTCTTCTTTTCCACTAATCCAAAATCTTGGTCACATGCTAAGTACGAGTGCCCACTGACATAGAACTTATGGTCTATGTTATCTACTGTGTAATCTGTATGGGCAACAATATACTGGCAAAGAGTAGCCATTTTAATATTTCTATTTTGACCACCGCACTGGTCTGAGTACATAAATAACTTTTTAGTCTTGACTTTCTCTTTGATGAAACGCAACAAGCAGGAACCAATCTCCTGAGGACCACTAGAAGCTATTGTTTCATCCCATACATACATTGTTACTTCATCATTATGAATTCCCAGGCAGTAAGTCCAAAGCTGCCTTTTATAATACCAAATTCCTGTGGAAATAACAGGTGTAGGTAAAGTTTTCATGAGATCAAATACTATAACTGTTAAATCAGAATCATTTGCAGCTCTATTCTTATCTATCTTAAAATTATTTCTAGCAGATTCAGCTTTTAAGAGATGTAGTTTCCTTTGAGAATCCAGTTCATCCTTTTTGACAGACGTTTCTTCAGCTTCTATTTTTATTTTAAAATTATCACATTTTTTACAGGAATCAGTAATTGATGCATGAAATGATAGGTTGAATTGCTGATTAAAAACTTTTCTAAACATAAAATTTGACACTTGTTCAGAAGGTGGCGTTTCTTCTTTATACAGTAGAACCTCGATAACTTAAACCTCGGTAACATAAAAACCTCTGTTACTTCAAAAAATACTATGTTCCCTTCCCATCAGAGCCCAAAACCTCTATAACTTAAAATACGCAACCTCTATAACTTAAATAAATAATTTATTTATTTATTTAATAACAGCACAATGGCCAAACTTAGACTAAAAACAATAAACAATACAATAAATACAATTAAGATTTACAACACAGGGTAGCATTACCCTCTTATCCCCTCCAGGTACACTCTGAAAGCACAGTATACCACCCCCATAAGCTTCCCAAACAGGTCGCTCTCCGGTGAAGAGTCGAGAAACCCATTAAGCAGTGAGAGTAGCCGGGGAATGGGCGCTTGTTGTCGCTGGACAGTGCGAGCCGAACGCACAGCGAAAAGGTTATGTTTCCGGCAGCGGCAATATTTGTCCGGGACGTATAGCCTCATGATCTCTCCCAGCAAGTATGCGCTTTCCGTTTCATTCTTAATTACACTCAAACCAAACCTGACCACCGAAAAATCCCTACGAAGCTCTAATGAATTATACCCTAACACCCCCATCAAGAACTTTGTAGGGTAGAGGTAAGGAAAGAAATTGTATCTTCTTTTATACAGATTTCTCAGGAACTTCTTTTGAACTCGTTCAATCATATCCCCATAATACCTTTCATAAGGGGACCATATGACGCAGCTGGTTTCGAGAATTGGCCTTACTAATGATGAATATATCACCCTAGTGGCAGTGTCCGTCAGACCAACCGAATTTCGCAGGACAAACCCTAATCTTCTAAAAGCAGCATCCGTAATCGTCCGAATATGCTCCGCAAATGAAAGATCGGGCACGAAAAGGACACCCAAGTCGCGGACTCTGTCTACGCGCCTAATAACTTTCGATCCTATGCCATAGTCGCAGAGTATTTTATTCGGAGAGGCACTAAAGGTCATCACTTCACATTTGTCATAGTTGAATTGGAGTTTATTTAATTCACTCCAATGCAGCAGATCATCCAAATCAAGTTGCATACACAGACGATCATTGTCAGTCTCAATTATTTTAAAGACTTTAACGTCGTCAGCAAATAATAGTATTTTGGAATATTTGATAACGCTTGGAAGGTCGTTAATCATTATTAAAAATAGCAACGGTCCCAGGTTTGAACCCTGGCTAATACCAGAAATTGTTGGATAAGGCTGCGAGATATATTGTCCATATTTAACATATTGGTTACGACTTGCTAGGTAACTAGAAAAAAACTTAAGCAGAACAGGTCCACACCCAATTGCGGCCAACTTTTGGAGAAGAATGTCGTTGTCTACTCGATCAAACGCTTTGTGAAAATCCAAATATACTACATCCACCTGACACCGCCTATCAATTTCACGCGATACCATGTCAGCCAAAGTCAATAGATTAGTATTAACTGATCTGCGTGGAAGAAAGGCGTGCTGGCAAGGAGTGATGTGGGGAATGCATTTAGGCAACATTAATGAGTGTAAGGACATTTCAAACACCTTCGCCAGCGTACACAGAATCGCGATAGGCCTGTAGTTTTCAGCTCTGCTTCTACAATCAGCTTTAGGAACTGGGGTCACGCGGGATGTCTTCCATAACGTTGGGTAGACCCCTGAATATAAAATAATATTGAAAATATGCGATATAGGCAATATTAAATATTCTGCCAGTCCTTTAATTATATAAGCCGGAATCATATCTGGACCCGGAGGTGTATTAGATTTTAGTTTATTTACACTACGCATAATAACTTCTGTTTCGAAATTTTTGATATCAAAATGATTAGAGTATGCTTTTGGATTATGATTGGCAGTTTCTGGAATTAGTTTCGGGTGATCTGCCAGAAATACCGATTTAAAGTGACTAGCAAATGCCTCTGCCGCGTCACAACCATAATATTCAACATCATTATAAGAAATTGCAGACTCTTTAGCTTTTGGGTTTCTAAGAGAACGAATACATTGCCAAAATTGCGTAGGTTTATTAACCAAATTTAATGAGATGGTATGTAAATAGTTAATGTTAGCTTTGCGAATGTCGTTCTTAATGATTGACCTAAGACGTTTAAATTCTAAACACGCGTTATTATCATTAAGAAATTTCCACTGCCAATGGAGCTGCGCTTTAGTTCTTAATTTAGCGATGATTTCATTATTAAAGTATACAGGGTAGACCCTTTGTTTAGTTAACTTTCGAATTTTTCTAGGAAAACATTGATCAAAAGAGCTATATAGAATGCTATTAAAATGTTCCACCGCTTCATCGACATCATCAATAGCAAGTAATTCTCTCCAGTCTACGTCCTGTAGAATATAAAATAATGACAGAAAATTTCCTTTATTAAAGTTCCATTCATTTACGTTAGTAATATTCGATGGTTCACGGGTTTGCGCAGGCTGGTAAAAATTGTAATTAAGAGTTACTTTTAAGGGTGGATGATGAGCGTCAATTCGGGATAACTCATCACCTGAATCTACCGCTACCACATTCACACTGCTGTAACTCGACTCTTCACCGGTAAGGACTGCATCTAATACCCTGCCGTTCTTATTCAATATTTTATTGAACTGAGTTAAGCCCATTTCAGCAAGGAAACAGTTAAAATTCATTATACAACTTTCACTACAGCTATAAAAATTGAAATCTCCTAATATTAAAATCTTATTGCTATTACTAACTACCTTTACAATATTACTTACATGATCAAACCAGTTTATATACAATTTTTCAGAAGTTGAAGGTGGTAAATAGACAACACAAACGTATACGTACTGGCCCATAAAATTAAACCTAGCCCAAATATCTTCAACATCGCTGCTTTCAAATTCAGGTAAACGCGTCAAATGTAAGGGTGATTTTGACAAAAGCATAACACCTCCTCCACGACGCCCACGGTCTCTGCGAATAACAGACCAGTCGCCATCCATGACTTCGGCGTCACATACAGTTCCATCCAGATTTGTTTCTGTTATAGCGACCAATTGAACACCGATAAGCGTTATTAGGTTCGTTCTGAATGTTAGTAATTTTGTTTTAAGGCCTCTCACGTTCTGATAATAGGCAACCAGAGTTGATTTTTCATTCTTATTATATAGTGTGTTTATTAAGTGAGTCCTATTTTTCTTTTGGTTTGCCACGAAAATTAGTTTTCCAAGGCTTGACGCATATTTTATCCGCCCAGCTCTCTTCCGCCATGACTAGGTTGCCACACTTGGCAGGAACTCCAATTTTAAATGATGCGTAATTTCCGCGGGCGTTAAGAGCTTCTACAGAGATATCTTTGGTCGTACAGATGTTTTCAAGGTGCTCACGAACCTGTTCAATAATGTCTGTATGGGCCCTCAGTAACTAAAAGAAATGTTTCCACAACCTCTATAACATAAAATTGTTTGTGAATGAGTCATTTTGAAAGAGTGTCAAAACAAATGGTTTCGGTATTTATTGCTTACACATGTTAACTAATGTATTGTTAACGTAAACAATACATTACCTATTATTTGCTTTATCTAAATTCTTCAAAGCTAGCGGTGCTTAGCTTGCGGTGGTTAGCTTTGTGACAACGACTTACTTGCATCATAAGTTTTTGATCGTTGTCCTGGAAACATCGCTTTACTTACTGTGTGATAAAACTGTCTATAAAAGAGTACAAAAAGAAAACCAACAACCCTCACCTACGCTGATAAATTAGAAGCTAAAGAAGCAGTGAAAAATGGATTGAAAAGGAAAGAAGTTGCGGCTCAGTTCGGAATACATGAGAGTACATTGTCTATCATCATTAAAAAAGAAGCTGAAATCTTGAAGAAACAAGAATCAGGAGAAAGTCTTCAATGTAAAAGACAAAAAATTGCCGAATTCCCTAATTTAGATTTAATTTTCAGTATTTTATTGAACCCATCCTTCTGATGCATTCAAGTAAAAATGGGAGCAAGGGTACATAGAAACATGTACATACCTCTATATTACCTTTACCTAACATAGAATCTTGATAACTTAAAACCTCTATAACATAAAATATTTTCTGTTTCCCTTGGACTTTATCTTATCGAGGTTCTACTGTGTAAACAAAACAGTTTAGACAAGCTCAAGTCAAAAAATGGCCTAACTAATGTCATCATGATAGTGGAGTTAAAGAGGGTTAAAGCCATAGTGGCCTATCTGCCTTAGGCCAATATGGCACCTCAAATTTAGATCACAAACTAAAAACCGTAACAGTGTTTATACTGCTATCTAGTGAACATTCGTTGCATCACTTTTAGGCCACTCTGGTTCTATCAACATGGTCAATTTGAAGTGGAAAAAATCATAAACTCAATATTGAAAAAAAACTAGTTAGGCCACTATGGTTCTAAAGGCCTCATTTGTACCCATAAAAACAGAAGAAAGGTGGATAGAAGAAATAGAATCAGTAGCAGGAAGCGAATGGGGAAAGAAAGCTATAGACAGGGTCAGTTCTAAAAAGCTGTTCCGGCTTCCAATGGACGGTACTGAAGGTAGCTAGGATATAGGATAACGAGATAAAAATAATGTATAAGATATAAAAAAAATCTAAGCTGTATATATAATTTTTTTAATCTTCATTGCAAATTAAACGGGCTTTATTAGTATTATAGTTGTACACAAATTCCAATATTACATTTTGCCATTGATGCAATTATTTTTGTTTTTGAAGAATTATGCATATTTTCTGTAATTGTTTTACTATTAAATTTTCCAGAAAACAATTGTGTTATATGTACAGAATATACTATGCTTCACTCGAGGTCATCAGGTTGCTATACTTTTGCAATAATAATAGAAATAAACACATTAATTTAAATATCTTGTAGTTCATGTTATGGCATGTTTAAAATCATTTTTCTAACTTCTGTAGCAACAATTGGATTTAAAGCGCAGATATCATTTTCACTGTATGGTGGTAGAACTGAAATGTTACCAACAACAATATTCTCTCCTTCTTCTATTACTGGCAATAAATTTTTCTTAAACCATGATATCATTTTCTGTTTCTTTTCTAAGACATCCTCCGAAGTTAATATGACTTCATTATTTTTTGGTTTCATACAATCAATATCATCTAAAACAGTTATGTTTAATACAGCATGTCCAGGTATCAATATTTTTTTACATTCATCTCCCTGTGACACATTTAATATAACACTAAAACCAAAAAAAAATTACATTAATAAATTAATTTATTGTGATATTTGTATACATAGAATTAATAGTATGAGCGGCTACTGCTAAAACTTTAAAAAATTTAATACCCAGGGTACTAATTAGAAAGCAGAATAATTAATTACATTTTAACAAGAGGACTTTCATATTGTGTTAAAAACAAAATAAATTTTAATAAGTTAATAATTGCTGAATATTTTTTTCTATATTTATCCTCACCTGTATTGAAGTGGATCGATAGATTCTAAGTACCCAGAGTACACAATATCTCTTAGGACCTGGATTTTAACGTATTTAAAGATTAAAGAGTTAAGAAATAACGGGTCCTCCTTAGAAGCATTATATTCATATGTTTGAGCAGAAGTGTCATCCATATTACCGTGGTTAATGGGTTTTAAAAATTTATTTCTTCCTGATTATAAAGACTGAACCAAATTAAATTTACTTGTTATACCTATTTATTTACTTTTAAAACGTAAACTATCACAGATTTCAATTTTTTTTCGCCCATGGCGCAGGCTTAGGCTATAGTTTTTCGACCATACCGCCTAGTCTCACAGATTTCAATAGCAAAGCAATAGCATTAGTGAACAGAATAATTACAGAATACAGATAAGTAATCCTTGAAATAAACAGGTAATAGTGTTGAAGGCACGACTTTCCTACATCGATAGATAGGAGTTAGGACATTCAGTTTTCTAAGCTAAGCTCTAAAATTTGTACACATTTCACTTCGGCTAATATCATTTTTTACGCGCCTTCACCATCCTCACTTTGCGGGCTGTCGCGCCTTGTGGCAATACAAGTCAGAGGATTGGGATGCGGAATGCGATCTTTTTTGTATTCTACTCTTGTAAATGGATCCCACATTTGCTTTTCGTCAGGTACTCCAGATACCATTTCTGGCTCAGTCACTGAGGTAATCTTACTGGATATGGAACTTTTTATTGAAGTCATACTTCTTTAGGCGCGTTATGAAAAATTGATGAGGTGACTCTGAGGTGCCCATCGGTGACAAGTCCCAACCTTGGTTTAAACGCTCTTGTAAGGCCGTCTTGCGTCGATAATTTAGATCGGTTAGGTTAGGTTAGTATATGAATATTTGGACCAAATGTCCTCGAATATTTGGACTAACCTAACCTAACCGATCTAAATAATATTTGTTTAATTGGACAGCTCCGGCGCCACGGCAAATGCAGCCCCTCCACCCTTGCGTACCAAAGCCCTCTTCCTCCGCGCCTCCGATTATTTATATACACTCTAGGGGTAAGGCAGACAAGACCACGTGGATAGTGGGGTGCTCTGATTCGGTTTTGGGTACTTTTTGAATAATTTCGGAACCATACACTTATTGAAACATGAAGTTAATGTAATGTATGTACATTTGACAAGTAATGATTAAATTAGGTTCAACTATAAAATTAACAAATGAGAAAATAATCGATCCGATTAATTTACCGATGTCACATCACTTATAACTAACAGAAAACGAGAATGACACATCTCTTATAACCAATAGAAAAGTAGATAATGGTGGATTGTTTACAAATTTCAATACATTTCACAAAACTTTAATTTTTTTTTTAAATACTTTGACGCATTTCCGGCAGCTAAAATTACTTGAAGGTGTTCCAATCAAGGTCCCCGAGACTCCTGCAAAATCAGTATCATCAGATTCGAACGCATTATTTTCACACCCAACCCTGGGGTACATTGATACATGGAGCACATAGATAGAGTCAATATTCATCGAAAACATAACGCGTTAGACGAGCCGTCCGCCACAGATAAGAAGGTATATATACACTGTATACGCACACTAACGCGGAGCAACGTTCACTAGCAATGGGCCGAGTTGACTTTTTTGGTAACTCGAGTTGAAACGGATACTAACTCGAGTTTAACTCGGTTTGCCTTAGGCTGCGGCCTCGAATTTCGCGGGCAGCGGGGCGGCAGCGGCTGCGGCGCGGGAGCGAGGCGGCCAACGCATACCTGTTCTCGAAACCAGCGGGCAGATCGCGCGGCACTATAGCGGTGTAGTGTTGTGTTCGTGGTTGTGTAGTCGAGATATTTGTTTTTATTCGCGAACGAAATGTCTAAAAAACGGCGACAACATCTTTTTGATTCAAATTTATTCCTAACGCTCGATTTATTGTGGGCAAAAATATGTTATATGCAAAAATATAGTTCCATATGGGTCTCCTTTCAAAGATTTCTGAAATAATTTGCTCTTGCACGTCCGAGGTCATTTTGATACGTCACAAAAAATATGTACAGCACTATACTACAATGCATACGCGCAACGCGGGCGGTCACCGCTTGACTGGATTGCGCCGCTCGTTACCCGCGCCCGCGCCTATGCCACGCCGCTGTTTTCGAGAACCGGTCCATTTGATTGTACGCATAATATCCTGCCGCTCCCGCGCCGCGGCCGCCGCCGCCCCGCTGCCCGCAAAATTCGAGGCAGCAGCCTTATGGTCCGTCGCGTCGCCATGTCGTCCGTCCGAGTCAATATATGCTGACTCGGCATATCGTTCCGTGGGTTGCTAGTTTGCTATGTTCACGGTTCGCCGGGTCAGGTCCAGCGGGCTGCATCGAGTCTTCGAGTCAATGGTAGTCAAATATAATTGAGCCCATTAAAAAATCAGACGTTTATTATTAGAGTCAAAACCGTTTATAACGACATCCTTTACAACGACCTATCGGTTATTACAACCAGATTGTACGGTCCCGTCCGAATCCCTAGTAAACTATTCAGTAAACAAACCGCTTATAACAACATCGGCTACAGCGACATATCGCTTACAACGACGAAATTTTATCGATATTCATCGGCTATAACGACCAACCGCTTCTTGTCTCAGCAAAACAAAACAATACAAACGATTTTAAATATTATTTAGAGGCGTTGAATGAATATTTAGGCATATTATTACCTACGCACTTTCTCCCAACGAACAGTTTCAGCCAACAACGATTTCCGAGGCTCTTAACGCTGTAACGATTTTGCAAAAATTTGTTGCCTTTAACGAACAGCTCGATACTCGTGATACTCATACCTTGAGACTGATTACTTTTGTACCTAATTATTTCGTAATAAATATTTTTGTTTCTTTTTTGACTCGTTTACATATTATAATATTAACATACCATATTATAACCCATACCTACCTATTCTAGATAGATAACTATGATAATATAACTTCAATGTATTGTACATACATATGAACTATACTTGTGTATATATAATATATGACATTGCTTATAACGACTATCGGATATAACGTCGGCAACTATACGGTCCCTTCAATGTCGTTATAACCGGTTTTGACTGTATTAAAAGTGTTTACAAACGTCACATCACAAAACGAACTTACTTATGTAGCGCAAAATAAAATTATGGTAACATTTTTACCTTGTAAATAATAAGAAACTAAAATAAAGCTAATGGCACTTTATTCCTTAAATTAAACACAACACAGTTTGGAATTTGGTCATCTATCTATCAACTAATACTTATTTAAAAAAAACTAATCAACATCTAAGTAATGGCACTTATTTATTTAATAAAGTCAACAAATCAAATAACAGAAACTGATAAAACTGCAACAAAACAATAACAAAAAATTTAACTAAACAAATAAGGGGCCATCCATAAAGTACGTCACACGTTAATGGGGAGGCAGGGTATCACCGAAGTGTGACATCGAGTGACAAGGGGCATGGGGGGGGTCAATACTTTTGTGACGTCACATGTTAAAATTTTAAATACTAAAACGCAAAATTTGGATGTGAATTAAAAATTTACGAACTTGATCTATATTTATTAATAATTTAGCATTCTTGCTATGCAATAATCTCTCATGCAACGTCATTTAACTTCTTGAGCGGCGTTATAATGCAAGTGAGACACTCAAATTCACGAGAATTTTGAACTTTTCTATCGTTCCGCACGTCGGTTGTTTGCGAGACCTTCGACAAGTGCTACCTCACGCGCCAGCGCAGTAAAAAATGTGCGACGACTTAGGAGTTAGGGGCCATGCATAAAGTACGTCACATGAATATTAGGACTTTTGAACCCCTCCCCCCGTCCATGTCACAGGTTGTCACATTTTTATAAACCCCCCCCCCCTCCTAATGTGACGTCACACATTTTTTTAAATTTATCTGTAAATCCTTACCATTCAAAATTCTCGTGAATTTGAGTGTCTCACTTGCATTACAACGCCGCTCTAGAAGTTAAATGACGTTGCATGGGAGATTATCGCATAGCGAGAATGCTTAATTATTAATAAATATAGATCAAGTTCGTAAATTTTTAAAATTTTTAATTCACATCCAAACTTTGCGTTTTAGTATTTTAAATTTTAACATGTGACGTCACAAAAGTATTGACCCCCCATGCCCCTTGTCACACGATGTCACACTTCGGTGATACCCTCCCTCCCCATTAACGTGTGACGTACTTTACGGATGGCCCCTAAGCGAGCTGGCTTTTTATGTCAAAACTCTCTCATATGAAGTAAGAACGTCAGATTTGAAACCGACAACGGTTCAACCGACGACGAACAAACTTCGGTCGTCGGGCTGTTTTGGGTCGTTCGGGCCTCGCGAGTCGCGAGCTAGCCGAGGGGCGCCACCACACCACCCGCGACCCGCGTGCCCCGCAGCCCGCGACTGCACAGCTGACTGCTGAACATACGCCGCGCGCACTCTCCGAGTCAACTCGGTTTGCAGATATTTTAGCTCGGGCTGACTCGCCTACGCCCTGACCCGAGTTACTCGAGTTAGATAACTCGAGTTGAGTTGTTTCTGATGTTCGCAACAAAATTTTCGTAGATTTCTTTCGGATACGATTCTTTTAATTTATTTAGTGTTACCTGTGTTATATTAAGACATTTGGTAAGTATATATCTGTCATTACATTACATAGACTTAATGTTTATTATTGAAGTTATACTTCTTTAGGCGCGTTATGAAAAATTGATGAGAGTGAAATTTTACGATGCGAGACACATAGTTGTCAGTGTGATTATAGGGTGCGCGAGCGAGAAGGGAATAAGACAATCTAGAAGTAAAAATAAATAGAATATGCGTTAATTTAGCAGCTATGCCAAGAGTTTTGAATGACCATAATGACATTTACCTTTTAAACAAATAAAGGAGTTTTAATTATTTTTTCAAAGAAATTTAGCAATGCTTTTTCACAAAGACCTATTGTTACTTAGTTAAAAGGTTATGAAACATACCAAGTTATTAAATTGAATGAATAATATAATAAAATAATAATAAAAATTGTTATTAATATTAATTAATAATTGAATAATATACTAAATATTAAATATTATTAAATTGTTTTCGTTAAATATTAATTAATTATATTTTAAAAAAATAAAGAAAGCCAAAGAAGTATAACTTCTTACGCGTGTACATAAGTACACGCACCCTTTTTTTATCAAGCAATACATATTTATAAAATATTTATTTCAATAATTGTAGTAGGCAGGGGCACATTTATACAAGTGCTTTTGATACGTGTGCAATTGATACGTATCAATGTGCCTCGATATTTTGTTTAATGTATGTGTATGTAAGAATTAATATATTTTTATTTTCTTTATAGAAAAATGGTTCGAACATTTAAACGCAAAACGAAGAGAATTTCCATCGATGAAATTTCTGTGGCATCTGCGATATCCGACGTGTTGGAAGGAAAATTATCAATAAGAAAAGCAGCCGATAAATATAATTTAAAACCTGCAACTCTACAGCATAGAATAGAAAAAAAGAAGAATAAAGACGGCGAAGGCATGAGTTTTTCTTCTAAGTATACCTCGCAGCAAGTATTTACAACCGAACAAGAAGACCAACTAAATGCTTATATAATAAAATGCAGTCAAATGCATCATGGGCTTACATTAACTAAAGTGCGGCAGCTTGCTTACGAATACGCAAAAAAATTGAATTGCAGCTATCCACCATCTTGGGATGTCAATAAGAGCACTGGCTTAGATTGGACCTATGGTTTTCGTAAGAGAAATAAAAATATTAGTTTAAGAAAACCCGAAAACTCAAGTGTTGCCCGATCATTTTCATTTAATAAGCCTGCCGTTGAAACCTTTTTAAATAATTTAGAAGATGTTCTCGCAAGATTTAATTTTACAGCCGACCGTATTATTAATTTCGATGAAACTGGCATTACAACGGTTATGTATACTCCAAAGATACTGTCAGAAAAAACTCAACGTCAAATCGTTTCAGCGGAGAGAGGCGAGTTGGTGACATTCGGAGGAATAATTACTGGAACTGGCAATAGAATTCCACCTGTATATGTGTTTCCCAGGGTTCATTACAAAAGCCATTTTTTAAATGGTGCTCCTGAAGGGTCTTTGGGCTTATCGTCTAGATCTGGTTGGATAAATAGTGAATTATTTATAGAGGTCCTTAAACATATCCAAAAACACACAAATAGCACAAAGGAAAGACCGATTCTTCTTATTTGTGACAGTCATGAGTCACATATTTCAGTCAGAGCAGTTAATTATTCACGAGAAAATGGAATTGTTTACTTATCGTTTCCTCCACACACATCCCACAAGCTCCAACCTCTTGATGTCGGTGTTTTCGGTCCGTTTAAAACAAAACTCAAAGTAGCCTTCAATGAGTGGCACATTAATAACCCTGGGAAAGCGTTAACTATTTATGATATACCAAGTCTTTCTAAGTTGGCTTTCTTTGACTCTTTCAACGAGAAAAATATAACGAGCGCATTTGCTAAGCCTGGAATCGTGCCATTTAATAGATTGGCTATTTCTCCTTGTGACGTTTATAGAAACCAAGAATCACAAAATAATCTTACAAATGATCCTATTGACCCCGAATTAACGATAGAACGCGAGCAATGTGTAACGCCACCCCCTACTAGAGAGCTACAAAATATCGTGAATCATTTTGAGTTACATAATATGCCTTCCACGTCAAGAGCTTCTGATGTAATCAATAAAACAATTATAACCAAATTATCCATAACTCCTGAAATTGTAAGGCCTTACCCAAAAATCTACCGAAACAATCCAACCAGAAAAGGAAAGGGTAAATCGCGAATTTACACAGACACGCCCGAAAAACAAAGAATTGAAGAACTGCAAAGAGCTAAGTATGAAGCAAATCTAAAAAAAGATAAACGAAAACGCGCAAGAAATTTTAAACTGCAAAAATTTGCTAGGTATAACTGCTAACCCCACCAAGAAACCAAAAAAAAGACGAATTCTATATTAATAGAATCTTACTCTTCACACTCTTCTGCTAATATGGCATTACAGGAATCATTTGATTCTGAAGGATCAACAATGACATCATATTCTGATGATGACATTATTACTGCACCACCTGTAGCAAATGATATTCATGATGGTGACTATGTTGTAACAAAGGTAATTAACGCAGGCAAGAACCAACCTTTTAACCATTTTGTCGGAAAAATAGTGTCAAGATACCCAGATAGCCTAAGCGACTTTCCAGTCTCTTTTTTAAAGCTTAAACCGACTGGAACGTTTGTGTTCCCTGATATAAAAGACGAAGCTTCAGTTAATATTTCTGTTATTGTGCTGAAGTGACCAGATCCTATACTAAAAAAGGAACTAGTAGAACAGCTTCTCTATTCAATTTTAAGATTAATTTGTCACCTTTTAACATTTCAATGTAAGCTAATTAATGCAAGAAAACTATTGATGACTGATTAAGCCAAATAAAGAGTGATTATATTATCTTATTGTTTAAATATTTTTCATGGCATAGTTTATTGTTTGGATTTTCTTGTTCTATTTTGATTCAATATTTATTTTAATAAGTACTTAAGGCTATGTACAGATGGCAAAATCTTGACGCGCGTTTTCAAATCGCGCGACTAGACATTGTGGTATTTTCATACAACTGTTCACATGAGCGCGCGTTAACGCGGCGCTCAGAGAAAAAGTCTCTAGACGCAAGTGATCGCGCGTTGACGCGCGCTTTGATATTAATGTAATGTCGGTTTGCTGTTCAGATGAGCGCGCGCTTTCATCGCGATCGCATGTAATTTTGTTAATTTTCGTAATTATATTTTGTTCTCGCATTTAAAATGAGTGAAATTGAAGAAATTGACATCGATTTACTAATCGATGAAGTAGAAAAAAGGTCAGCAAGTTGGAATATAGCAAATTTGTATAAAAAATATAATATAATTTGTATTTTTTTTTCAAAATGGGATGAACCCAGTGTGTACGTTTTCTTTTTCTATATTTTTCTTTATAATATAATCACAAAATAATAGCCTCTTCCACGTCCATTTTCTACGTTCTATAACCCGCGGCACGTAAGTCTAGCGCTGGCCGATACGTGGAGAGGATTGCTGCGCATGTGTACTGTCGCGCGGGGGACAAAATGCGACTGGAGAGCCAATCGACGCTCTTCATTCCGCTAGCCCCCCTCAGGTACCTTATTTTTTACTTCTGCGCAATAACGGTCAGCGGTAGACTTACGTGCCGCGGGTTATACCGAACTAGACTGACGAGTACTCTCGCAACACGCGTTAGCGCTCATCATCTGAACGCTCTTCAAATTTGATCCCGCGTTACATGTGAATTTCTATTTATCAAAGTGCCCCAGTATATGTATCAATGTACCCCGAATGTGGGGGGCATTGATACAAATTTATTTTTTTAGTATATAGGCTCCAATACTTTTTGTGATTAAATATTACAGTTAATTTGAATTTAACAAGTTAGTTGAATACATATTGAAGATTATTAAATTGGATGTTACTGTCAATAGATCGTCTTTTATTGGGTCTAAAGTAAAAATCGTATCAAGGTGCCCAAGGGGGAGTCCCTACAATAAGATCGTAACGTGAGCTTTCTAGTACTTAAATGTAAAAACCTTGATTCAATTTGTTACCATTTTTTCTTTTATATAGTTGATCCAGTAGAGTAGAGCAGTGTTGGCCTAGTGCCTTCAGCGTGCGACTCTCATACCTGAGGTCGTAGGTTCGATCCCCGGCTGTGCACCAATGGACTTTCTGTCTATGTGCACATTTAACATTTGCGCGACCGGTGAAGGAAAACATTATGAGGAAACCGACATGTCTTACACCCAAAAAGTCGACGGCGTGTGTCAGGCACTGGAGGCTGATGACCAAGGGCGGATCCAGCTCTGGTGCCAGGAGGGGGTCACATAATCGTGGTCAAGTCAAGAACTTATAATTTAATTTTGATAACAATAGATAGAAGTAAAAAGTAGATATTTTGTTAATGTAAGTAAGTATTGCACTTAAAAATATTTATTCTTTATTGTACACTTGAAAAACTTAACACATAATATTGTGTACACTGTACATACAGGTTGGTCCAACTAGTGACGTCAATAATTTTTTTTAGATTCCTCACACCTAGGGGCATACGAAAATACCCCATGTATGTTCCGCGATTTTTTGTAGTTTTCGAGTTAGTATATTGTTTTTTGTGTTTTTTTAATGTTTTCTGCCAGCGAGGATTCAAAAATTCCTATCTTTTTTTGTTGTAGGTATTTTGCAATTTTTTTCCTCTGGAATGATTTTCTTAAATGCTGTTTAAATAAAAATATATATCAGCTTTCTAAAATTAGTTAAAGCTACACAAAAAAGGTTTTAAAGTTAGAAGTTTAGTTTTTAGCTGGATTTGTCCAAACATTCGACTTCAATTTAAAAATACAAAAAGAAGTTTCCATAGCTCCTGGCTAAATTTAGAAACTCCGCAGGGTTCTAAGCTACCAAAACCATAGAAAAAAATGGTACTTAATTGGTATTTTTTTGTTGTAATCTTCAATGAGTGGCACATTAATAACCCTGGGAAAGCGTTAACTATTTATGATATACCAAGTCTTTCTAAGTTGGCTTTCTTTGACTCTTTCAACGAGAAAAATATAACGAGCGCATTTGCTAAGCCTGGAATCGTGCCATTTAATAGATTGGCTATTTCTCCTTGTGACGTTTATAGAAACCAAGAATCACAAAATAATCTTACAAATGATCCTATTGACCCCGAATTAACGATAGAACGCGAGCAATGTGTAACGCCACCCCCTACTAGAGAGCTACAAAATATCGTGAATCATTTTGAGTTACATAATATGCCTTCCACGTCAAGAGCTTCTGATGTAATCAATAAAACAATTATAACCAAATTATCCATAACTCCTGAAATTGTAAGGCCTTACCCAAAAATCTACCGAAACAATCCAACCAGAAAAGGAAAGGGTAAATCGCGAATTTACACAGACACGCCCGAAAAACAAAGAATTGAAGAACTGCAAAGAGCTAAGTATGAAGCAAATCTAAAAAAAGATAAACGAAAACGCGCAAGAAATTTTAAACTGCTAAAAATTTGCTAGGTATAACTGCTAACCCCACCAAGAAACCAAAAAAAAGACGAATTCTATATTAATAGAATCTTACTCTTCACACTCTTCTGCTAATATGGCATTACAGGAATCATTTGATTCTGAAGGATCAACAATGACATCATATTCTGATGATGACATTATTACTGCACCACCTGTAGCAAATGATATTCATGATGGTGACTATGTTGTAACAAAGGTAATTAACGCAGGCAAGAACCAACCTTTTAACCATTTTGTCGGAAAAATAGTGTCAAGATACCCAGATAGCCTAAGCGACTTTCCAGTCTCTTTTTTAAAGCTTAAACCGACTGGAACGTTTGTGTTCCCTGATATAAAAGACGAAGCTTCAGTTAATATTTCTGTTATTGTGCTGAAGTGACCAGATCCTATACTAAAAAAGGAACTAGTAGAACAGCTTCTCTATTCAATTTTAAGATTAATTTGTCACCTTTTAACATTTCAATGTAAGCTAATTAATGCAAGAAAACTATTGATGACTGATTAAGCCAAATAAAGAGTGATTATATTATCTTATTGTTTAAATATTTTTCATGGCATAGTTTATTGTTTGGATTTTCTTGTTCTATTTTGATTCAATATTTATTTTAATAAGTACTTAAGGCTATGTACAGATGGCAAAATCTTGACGCGCGTTTTCAAATCGCGCGACTAGACATTGTGGTATTTTCATACAACTGTTCACATGAGCGCGCGTTAACGCGGCGCTCAGAGAAAAAGTCTCTAGACGCAAGTGATCGCGCGTTGACGCGCGCTTTGATATTAATGTAATGTCGGTTTGCTGTTCAGATGAGCGCGCGCTTTCATCGCGATCGCATGTAATTTTGTTAATTTTCGTAATTATATTTTGTTCTCGCTTTTAAAATGAGTAAAATTGAAGATAATGACATCGACTTACTAATCGATGAAGTAGAAAAAAGGTCAGCAAGTTGGAATATAGCAAATTTGTATAAAAAATATAATATAATTTGTATTTTTTTTTCAAAATGGGATGAACCCAGTGTGTACGTTTTCTTTTTCTATATTTTTCTTTATAATATAATCACAAAATAATAGCCTCTTCCACGTCCATTTTCTACGTTCTATAACCCGCGGCACGTAAGTCTAGCGCTGGCCGATACGTGGAGAGGATTGCTGCGCATGTGTACTGTCGCGCGGGGGACAAAATGCGACTGGAGAGCCAATCGACGCTCTTCATTCCGCTAGCCCCCCTCAGGTACCTTATTTTTTACTTCTGCGCAATAACGGTCAGCGGTAGACTTACGTGCCGCGGGTTATACCGAACTAGACTGACGAGTACTCTCGCAACACGCGTTAGCGCTCATCATCTGAACGCTCTTCAAATTTGATCCCGCGTTACATGTGAATTTCTATTTATCAAAGTGCCCCAGTATATGTATCAATGTACCCCGAATGTGGGGGGCATTGATACAAATTTATTTTTTTAGTATATAGGCTCCAATACTTTTTGTGATTAAATATTACAGTTAATTTGAATTTAACAAGTTAGTTGAATACATATTGAAGATTATTAAATTGGATGTTACTGTCAATAGATCGTCTTTTATTGGGTCTAAAGTAAAAATCGTATCAAGGTGCCCAAGGGGGAGTCCCTACAATAAGATCGTAACGTGAGCTTTCTAGTACTTAAATGTAAAAACCTTGATTCAATTTGTTACCATTTTTTCTTTTATATAGTTGATCCAGTAGAGTAGAGCAGTGTTGGCCTAGTGCCTTCAGCGTGCGACTCTCATACCTGAGGTCGTAGGTTCGATCCCCGGCTGTGCACCAATGGACTTTCTGTCTATGTGCACATTTAACATTTGCGCGACCGGTGAAGGAAAACATTATGAGGAAACCGACATGTCTTACACCCAAAAAGTCGACGGCGTGTGTCAGGCACTGGAGGCTGATGAGTCTGATCACATACTTGCCAATTAGATTTTAAAAAATATCATGAAACAAATTCAGAAATCTTAGGCCAAGACCTAAAGAGGCTGTAGCGCCACTGATTTTTTTATAGTTGATCCAGTAATATTTTTTAAACAAATAAATTATAGCGGCACATTCACCATTGTCATTAAATACCTATAATCTGTATATTAGAATTTTAGCATTGAATTGGACATAGTCATATATTTATCTCATTAGGATAATAGATTAAAACTAGGATAAAAAACTATTTAATTCAAAGAACATACACGTCCATAGCACGTCGTTTATTAATTGTCATCATTTATTAATTCTAAAAATACAAAGTTACTATAGATAACGCATGAAAAATTAAATGTGTGCCGATTACTACTTTCACGTTAAGTAATTGTTATTACAAATATTATGTAAAGAGTGAAGTTAAACTTATAAATACGTACATTAAACGTTTACAAAAGATATCTCGAATACCTGATTATATATTCAAATAATTATATGTATATACATCACAAATTATTTCTTATTAAAGTGTGCTTGCTGTTTTTTAAAAGGTCCAGGTTTTGGTCCCACAAATTGGGTGTTGTTAGTACCAGAACCTTTTGCCCTTGAAACATGGGGCCCAGGACTCTTATGTCTATTGGGAGGGGGTGGTCCTTTTTTCTGGCCACTTGTTGAATCCTTAGACTGATCATTATTTTTGGAGGCAGGTTTCCCTTCAAATGCACGCTTAATTAAACAACGAAAATTGATCTTTGAGTTATCTATGAAGTGACCCATCATAATTAAAGGCATTACAGCACACTGTGCTTGGCGGAATACTTCATTGGCCTCCATAGAATCACTAAAACAGTAATCTATATATGTGACTTGTCGCTTTTGGTGTTTTTTACTGTTCATTTGAATCTCATAAACATTTTGTCGAGCAGCCTTTTTAGTGCCCACATATTGGACTAACCAATATCCAAGCTTTTGGACAGTATCTATCTTGAAAGAAAGATAGAAGATTTGCTTGTTAAACTGCAGGAGATAAAAGTGACGACAATCATTAGTCACAGAGATATTATCAATTGTGACATCTGAGGTGATATTGGCACAGTTACCAGGATGGCGATCCTTAAAATGATTTAGCATTTCCTTAAGCTTTCCTGAAAATGCAACACATTTAAATTTCTAAAATTCACAACTGTCTCAAATATATATACACATGTCTAAACAAATACTTTGATATCATAAAAGAACTTTTAGAAGATAGCTATGGCATCAATGAATATTTCACCTTTAAATAGATAAAGAATGTCATTCACAGGGCTCCGAGTAAAAAACCCATGTAATTGAAGGCTAAAATATACTACATATTGAGATGTCAATAGTTCAATCAAATCTAAATCCTTGTCCCAATGAAAGAAAAAAAAAGCTTTATTAAAAAATCATGACTTAGCTATTAGCTAGGAATTTATAAACTTACCTGACCAAGAACATGTACCAAATACTTTGCCCATAGGACAGTCCATTTCCCTAAATATGCATTCCTTAACATGATCTTCCATTTCTTTAGACACATATTTATAAATACATCCCTTATTTTTATTAGGACATGCAACAATAGCCTGGAATATAACAAAAATACCATAACAATATATAAAGAAAACAAAAAAAGTTCTATAGTAAAAAGCTAAATTAAAAATAACTTAAGACATCTTTCATCAGCTACTTTGGATATGCTTAATGTATTCAACTTTACTTATATGAATTGATCAGTTTACTTACCTTGCCCACCAAATCTTCAAGCTGCCAGTTCCTCATTTGAGTCATTGTCTGCCGACATATGGGGCAAATGGGTGGACTCAATTTAACAGTGCAAGAATTGCATAAACTGTGCCCTGATTGGCACTGAAATATTGGTACTGTCATGGGTTGAATGCAAACTGGACATTCTGGTGCCTCCATATTAAGTCTTCAAAATAACCAAGTAATTAATAGCTATAAAAAAAAGACACTTAAAGAAACGTATTCATAAAGACAACTAAAAAAGTATCTTCCCGTCAACCAAGTGCACCACAAGACAAAAACTAAATAATAAAAAGAACAAGCAGACTAATTAATTTATAGTAAACCAATAATTTAGGTAGATTAGGTAATTATAAAGTATTTACCTCATGATTCTAGTAATTTATACAAATTAATCATTAGTGTAATGTTTTGTTGTATTACAGCTGCAGACAACATTAATTCGTACTTACCGACTACCGTACCAAATCGAGATACCTCCACGTCACCCTTCAGGCTTCAATGTTTAATAATATTTTATATATTGATTATTGCAAATACCTAATTCAAATTGAACAGAGAAATCTCGACTCTATAACAAAGTTTTATGATAGAAAACAACTCTGGACTTTAGTCGAAACTCACTGATAAGTCATACATATTTATACAAATACGAACTGTTCTTATCTAACACTTAATAAAATAAAAAATTATGTGATGCCAACTCCTACCGAATATTCCCCCTAGGAGCAACTTTATAAATATGTATCAATTAAAAAGACCTAAATCTTGGAACACTCGATCGGTAATTTAAATTAAGCATTAAAAATACATTCAAGAAGTATAAAATAGCTATTATTTTGATCTTGGAGTACCTATAGCTTTTATTATTTAGTTAAAGCTTTGTTTGGAGTTTATATTTGATTTAGTTTGTCAAAAAAAATAAACTACAGTAATGATAGTAGATTGGTGCCGCGTTATAGGAAACGAGTTGTAAGAGTATTTTCGAATATCGCGCTTGTATGATATAACGTGTTATGTACAAATAATCACGTTTAACTTTTTTCGTCAAAGGGGATTATATCGAATACTTACTATAAAAAACTATGTTATGAACGAAATCATTATAATGACACAATACATAAGTATAACGTGTACAATGCCCGTGTTTTATAATCCCCCCTGGACACCTTGACTCTCCCTAAAATTTGGGGGGAAAATCCTCAAGTTTGCATCTCTAGCGAGCCGCAAGCGTAACAAGATATTACATTATAGTCGGTACTTCCCCGATTCTATAGCTAGATGCTATTTACTACTATCATATTTTAAAGAACTCTCTAGTCTGTGACTCTGTGATTTAAGCTTGGGCCTTCGGGCTTCACCTTCGAATAAAAAAAAGGTTTTCATTGGTACTAGGTTGATGTCGGAACGCTGTTAATTTTTTCAGTAAAACTACTTTATATCACGGTACTCTTATAATTCATTTTTATCTTAAGCGATTTCAAACCCTCGTATAACACGAGTATTCCCCCATAAAATGTATAATATTTTGCACGCACAATATATTATTTCGTTTATAGTCCTCTTGGAATCTTGGATATCGTGGCGAAGCTTCGGCAACGCCATCGGTCGGTTAACGGCGGCAACTTTATTTTAACACAATTAAAAAAGTATTCAATCAATATTATAAGCCAAACTATTATTATGTGTGGATTTCAGAATATATAAGCAGGCTTTTTCCGCGGCAAATCTGAGTCGAAAGGTAAGTAAATACCCGAACCATGAAATATTCTATTAAATTCATTGAATGTAATTTTTACTGCGTATTTTTTTATTTGTTAGATCATCGTATTACTAATAACAGGATGTTCAATTAATCTAATAGGGCACAAACTATTCTAAAGCCATCATGTTCTAGAGGTCTTCGAAATCCATAATGGTGGAGAACGAATCATCCTTGGAAATCGAAAGAGTAGGTTATCGAATGTACGACGTGAAAGTAAATCAGTATAAATAAAAATCTAAACAAATATATTTTCAGCAACTTGTATATATTTCTTTAAATAGAAAGATCAAAGAAAAATATGTAGTGAAGGAAGGAATAAGTATTGTTCTGAAATATTGAACCGATAATAAATTTTTATTCATTTAGTCATTTTCTATTTCATCGTTTTTCATCTATCATTTCCAGTTCTTGTGGAACAGAAGTTAGACACGAGCGACTTCTTTTTCAGAAGTCGCTCGTGTCTAACCAAGGCCAAATTGTCCACGATGCCGAGATTGGGTACCTTTAAGTACCTTTTAAGCAAATAAAGGAGTTTTAATTATTTTTTGAAAGAAATTTAGCAATGCTTTTTCACAAAGACCTATTGTTACTTAGTTAAAGGGTTATGAAACATACCTAGTTATTAAATTGAATGAATAATATAACAATTATTATTAATTAATTATTGAATAAAAATAAAGAAAGCCAAAGAAGTATAACTTCTTACGCGCGTATATAAGTACACGCTCCCTTTTTTTTAGGTTAGCTTAGATTGTATTTATGAATTAACAGGAATGCCGGTTTTGCTAAAGGCCTCCTCCAAAGATGCCCATTTTTGTTAGTCTTGTGCTATGAAGTACCAGTTTATAATCATGATTGTATATGTTTCTTATGTTATAGAATATAGATAGATTAAGAAAAATACAATATATTTCGAGATCAAAATAACGTGTTATCTATATATTGGTACTTTTAAAATAAAGTTTTATGTTATATGATGAATTATAAATACAGCTTGGGTTGTTGTGCCAGCAGACTAAACAAGCATTGTTATTCATATGCAAAAAAAACAAAACAATTTTTATATTTTATTTTCTTAAAATCTAATTCATTTTTTTGACTTGGCTTCTCTTTTAGCTTTTCTTTCAGCAGCACGTGCTACTTGTTTGGCAGGCTTCAAGTTTCCCTTTTTGCAGAACCTTTGATTTCTTAAGAATTTAGGATCCATCTAAAAAAATAAAATTTAGTAATTACTTTTCAAATAAACAAAGTCAGTAGTGTAAAACCAAAAACTTGGAGATTAAAAAGAGTGGCGGAGAGTTTTTGCCAGTTCTTCTCTTCCATTCTACGCTCTTAATTTGAGAACTGGCAGTAAATGTAAAATTAGAAGCATTTCATATATATATATATATATATTTTCATTTTTGACATTCATAAATGTACATTGTGTTACCTATATGAATAAATTACTTTGACATAACAATAACCCTTTTTTTGATTATTGCAGTGAAGTATTAAAAACCTCTTATCTTACAACTGGTTGACTGAAAAAAATATGTTATTAGCTGTTTATTAATTCTTTTAAAAATGAAGAAAATTTTACAAAATATTCTAAGGTTTTGGTCCCATAGTATATTCAGAAATTTTAATAAGCATTGCCTGCAATTAGCCTAGGAATTAACTATTTCATTTCACTATGATATAATTTATTTTTTTAGTATGTTACTACAATATTATAAAATAAAGTTGTTTTTTCAAGCTGGTTTAGATTCAGGGAAAATATCTAGCTGTTTAAAGTCTGCAGAGTATTTTGACAAAATGTTACTTTTAACAATCCTACCTGGAGATTTACTAAGCGAGGGTGACTTTACAGCAATAGTACAAACACAATCCACTATCATTTAGAGGATATATATATACATAATATATCTCCCACGGGTAAGATATTAGTAATGTAAAAATGATGTAAACAACTTACACCGAGAGTAGATTCGTGCCTGAACTTAGTAGGTTTCGTAATACCATTTCTGTGGGCCTTGCGGTCTGAAAATTAGCAATTTAAGAATGAGATATCGTAGTATTACAAATTATATTTTATTACTTTGCTTTGCGATTAATGTTTACTTACTTTGGTTATGGTTTGTGTGGTTCTTAGACTTTGCCATTTCGATGAAATATCAACACTGAAACGAAAATATATCAATCAATTTTCAATTCAACGCTTTACACAACACTATCTTTTTAATGTAATAATAAAAACATTTGATTTCATAGATATTTTAAGATAAACGAAGTAAACTTAACCAACCTACTTCACGTAAATATTTCAAAAGAGTGGTGACAATGGTGATTGGTGACATTGACATCACAGACTATTCGCAAAAGTGGGAGTCAACTGTCTTAACTTGTACGTCAATTGTCTACATACCCTTGAATATAGTCAAGTAAAATTTTTTTTTTTTTTTGGAGTTTATGATCACATAAAAATAACATAATAAAAAAAAGTAGAATGTTAACATAATTTGACGAAAAAATATCGTTTTCCAATTACAGCACTAGAGCGCATTATGCGGCATAATGCTCAACGTTGAGTGTTCCAACTACAGCAACGCTTCGCACAATTGAGCACTCTAAAAACTAATGCTCTCGCGTGCTTCTCGCAAACAATTCCAACACAGTGACAGAAAATTGACCAGTATCTTTAAGTTGGCATTTATCGAAATTTTCGTTAGTAAATATTATTTATTGTTGAAAAATTTGTAAGGCTTTCGTTTCGTCGTAGATTTTGAAAATAATTAAAGTTATTTCAAACTGCTAAAAAAAATATTAGTATGGATGAAGGTATAAATAGTTACTTTTTTTATATTCCACATTTAAAATATGAATACAATTTTATTTTAAAATTCAGATCTGTAAACAAATTTATTTTACGTGATTATACTTTAGAAAAAATTGCAATGGTTTTGTAAAAGTATATACTTTTTTTTGGAAATCATTAAAAAACATTACTCAAAACGTAAATGATGTAAACTTCTTACATGAAACTAAATAACTTATATTCTTTAAAGGTTTTCTCTTATTTTAGTAAAAAAATGGTGAGTGTACTTATGTACGCGCGTAAGAAGTTATACTTCTTTGGCTTTCTTTATTTTTTTTGAAATATTAAATAATTAATAATCAATATTAATATTGCTAAATTATTGACGCTTAAGCGTAACAAGCGTAATAATTTAACAATATTTAATATTTAGTATATTATTCAATTATTAATTAATAATTATTATTATATTCTATTATTAATTCAATTTAATAACTAGGTATGTTTCATAACCTTTTAACTAAGTATAAATAGGTCTTTATGAAAAAGCATTGCTAAATTTCTTTGAAAAAATGATTAAAACTGCTTTATTTGTTTAAAAGATACTACAAGTAAATTGTCTTATTCCCATCTCGCTCGCGAACTCTCGGCGCCCATACTGAATTTTGTGTCACGGTGCGCGCGCATCGTAAAATTTCACTCTCATAAATTTTTCATAACGCGCCTAAAGAAGTATAACTTCAAAAATGTTAGTGAAATAATTTGAGTATTAAAATAAGCGTAAAAAGTTATCAACCAATTATTATTGTTAACCACATTAATGAGGTTGCTAACTCCATTTAGAACATATTTTTTTTCAACACTGACTTAGCGCACTCTGCTGATGCATTTGAAAACTAATTCACGTTCCAATTAAGCTTCAGCATTATGCGGCACTGAGTCGCATTATGCTCTGTAATTGAAAAACGCACTATAAAAATTTTCTTTGTATAAAAAAATATGACTCATCAACATTTAATTATACATAACACATTGTATACGTAGATAGTTGTACTTATAATTAGATTTTATAGCTCTCTTGCCAAACACGGGATATTTTTCAGGTTGTTTAATGTTTTTTCTTCCACCACACGTCAGTCGTCACAATACAACATTAAGGTCTTTTGATTAATAGTTTTCTCACACAATCACGTACTTTTAAGCAAATTTTCACATAATTAAATGGCAAAGCATTTTAGAGGACAACCACGAGTCACATATTAGTTATATAAACAATTAATTCACATACTCGTATATCAAAAGATGTTTGTCCCTTTCGCTAAAATACAATACAACGGTACTGAAAACAACGCCTCCAATCTCTAGAATAATAAAATATATGAATTATTTGGGAATTTTCCGGTAAATAAATAATCAGTTATGTTTTCTGTGGTATAAAATTAAAATGTCACCTTCAATGTCATGATTGAGTTTGATATCGACGTGTAGACTTTTTGTAGGTATATAGGATTTCGCTCCCATGATACTATAAATTTTTCAAGTTCCTGAGAAGATGAAAAGCGTTCAAATACCGTTTAATTAACTTTTTCTTATTACGAAGTGCTGGGTTTATACGATTTCCAAGATGGTAGTTTTGGAAGGTGATGGAGATGCAGCAACTATGACACCCGAAGATATTGAAAAGTCAGAACCGAAGATAACCAATCCACTTTCGTTAGAAAGTATCCTTTTATTATTCACAATTAAACTACCATTTCTAAAAAAGATACCATTATTTCGCTCTTGCATTTGTTAACATTCTATAAATAAAATTTTATATGGTTTATATACCCTTTATTCAGCGTTGCTGAAACAGCTGTATAATCTTAATTTGATTCAAAACATTTGTTATATTATTCTTATATAAATTTAAGGTAACACTTGTTCAGACTACTTGTTAACAGGAACATTGAATTAGAAATGAGTTTAATATAAATTCAGTCATTTATACAAATTTTTTATATTAGTTGAACAAAATCCTTAAAGATAATTTACAGTATTCCGCATCATCAAAGATGCCCAACAGCAACATGGTCTCCGTCATGGAGATTTTCAGAGATACAGAGGGTTTTGCTCTAGAAGACTAAGACGTTTAAGGAAAGTTCTCAAAATACCCCAGGTAATTGTTACTTCTACATTGTATACTTTAATATGTTAGAGCTAATCTTCTGAATCTTAAAACTGTTCTGAATTAAGAAAATATTTTTATGTTTGAAGATGGCTTTAGTCTATATAACATCCTGTCATTAACTAAATAAATGCAGTTGAAACCACAGAGCAAAACAATTTATTTCATAAACCTTTATTTAGAAGCTATTCTGCAAATCACCCCTTAAAATTATACTAGTCTCTTCAAACTATATCAATCAAGTATAATGAAACAATTTAATAATAACTATTTGTTTACCATTACAGGGAGATAGACGTCATTACCGTAGACGTGATGTCACATCCACTCATTTGACATCATCTAATTCTGAAAATCGCCTCTTATGTGTGCCCTTATTACAAGCTGAAAGGGCATGGGCTCATGCTATGCAACTCAGACAGGAAGCCAATACAGAACCAAGGAAGAAATTTCATCTTATATCTCGCTTGAAGAAGGCATGCTCTCATGCTCATCTGCTTTTGCAGCTCTGTGAGGTTAGTTCTTATTTTTGAAGTTATGCTTCTTAGGCGTGTTTTGAAACATTTATGAGAGTGAAATTTTACGATGCGCGCGCACCGTGACACAAAATTAACAGAATGAAGTTGCCCACGGAAGATGCTACGGCATTGCACATGATTTAAAAACAACATTGGAATAATAATAGAATTTATGTTACACTTAATGTAGGTAAGAGAATAATAATAAATATTTAATTATTTAATTTTTCAAATGTAAACTGAACTTTATTGACTATAATGACTCCTTTTCCAGTCTTTGATTATTTAATTGTAATTAATTATTTGCATGCAATCAAAAACTATTTTTAATAATGCGAAAGTATAACTTCTTACGCGCGTTCATAAGTACACGCACCCTTTTTTTTGGAATTAATAAGACATTCCTTAGGTAGGAATCTGACCATTTCACATAATTACTATGCTAGTTTATATTTAAATAGAATCGTTTGATAGTACTAGCACTCAATCATGTTATTGATACATCTGCTGAAAAACCTTGGCAGATTCCAAGCAAGTATCAACTACTTGTCTGTTTTAGGAAAGTGGTGTATGTGATGCTCGTACGCAATTGGAGGCTGGTGCCTATGCAGCATGGTTAAGTGGAGCATTGCTTGTAGAGCTGCAACAGTGGAGACCAGCTGCCGAGAGCCTTAAAAGAGCTCAAATAGTTCTTGAGAACCTTTCTGCTGCTCTGCCAGAGGATGAAAGAATTATTTATAAGCAAAAGGTATAATTATTTAGGTATTGTAAGAGTATATTATGTTTATTTATCGAATTGGAAAAGGGGCCGTTCAAGTATTATGTAAGCACTATTTGTCTTTGATTTTCTTGTTTGGTGATTACATCAACAGCAAATACAACAACAATACACATATTACCCACCCATTCTATGCTTGAAAACAAAATACATTTTTCGAGGATTCCTACAAAAAATTAATGTTAATATGTATGTACTATTATTTTTGGGAGCTTTACTTACTTTTGCCAGAAGGTTGGATGGTTGGATGTGTGAATTGCAGTGAATCTGCTTACGTAATAGTTGAACGGCCGGCCACAAACACAAAATTTTCGTAATATGACAAATGTAAAGTATTAACTACTTTGAAATGTTTTTTAATATTAAATTTGAGGAGCGTACAACCAAACCACAAAAAATGGATAATTTGCTCTTAAAAATAGTTTCAAATTTAAAATAATATAACTAAATTAAAATCATAGGTAGAAGAATTAAACCCAAGTCTCCGTTATTGCGCATATAACATTGGAGACGAATCGGCAGCCGGGGATTTGGTAGCGATGCGTGGACAAGGACTTATTGAGAACTTGGACTCGCTCATGGCTCAAGCCAAGTATGTATATTTTTGTACTATGTTCATTGTTTACAGCTAAATTTAATAGAACTCTTACAGTTCTTTACTTACTAATATTGGTTGTGTAATAAAAATAAGGTTTAGCAACTTAACAGCTAAAGAATAAAATAAAGTAATTAAAGTTAATTCGATATATTGTTTGTGCTATTGAAATATTTGTTATTTTTGTATTAGGCCACTTCAGTAAGTAAATATTTAGATTAACCGTTTTGTAGGTGAAACATAAAAAATACGTAGCATTTTTTTATTGCCCTCAAATAAGTCAAATTTGTCCTGTTTCGGTGGAGAACTTTTTTATTAGCAACACTTATGAGATTTCAGAATTCTACGGAATTAAAAATCAGAGTATAAGTTAACAATCAATTTTTGACGACTCATTGGTCTAGTGGTTAGTACCAGGGGTACAACAACACGTAACTGCGAATCCATGAGTCCCGGGTTCAATCCCCGGCTGAGACGAACATCGATGTGATGAGCATTTGGTGTTGTGCTTAGGTCTTTGGCATTTAAATATGTATTTATATGTCTATCTATAATATGTATGTATATCCGTTGCCTAGTACCCATAACACAAGCTTCACCAGCTTAGCATGGGACTAGGTCAATTGGTGTGAATTGTCTTTAAAAAAAAAAAAAATTGGTATAAATTGCTAATACAGAGATACTCCTATTTCACTGTCTCAAATTTGTCACTTCAGTACAATACCCATCTTCTTAGTAGTGTATCTCATGGTAATTTGAGCTAATCTCCACTCTTCTAAAACAGCTTGATCAAGCCTACTAATAGATAAATCATCACTCAGTTTGGTCTCATTAACTACCTGTCTCCATTTCAGAGAGTCACGCTCTGGTGTAATGCATGAAGTAGAATGGCGCGGACGACGAGTCACTGTTCGTCCCGAGAAAGTTCGTCTCTTTCTGATAGCTCTTCAAGACATGGACAAATCCATCGCCAACGCCACCACGGCTCAAGCCAAGATCGACATCCTTGAGAACATCCTAATGGATTGCAAGGACGCCATTTCGGCCATCAAAGACGAAATCAAGAACGATCCCAAACTAAAAACCGCTTCCGAAACCCAAATGTCCAGCATCAACTATCTTCTCTCCTACTTGATGTATCTCCGTCTCGCTCGCACTATCGAGAGGAACAACCTCATGATCCAACAAGCTGAAGAAGCCAGAAAGAATAACGCTCCAATTGATGGAAAGAAAGTCCGTCCTCAGGATTTGACAAGGCTCTACGAAATCATCCTCCAGAACTACACTGAACTCCAGCAATTACCAGGCTTCGAAAACGATAGCGCATACCAACATGAGATCGAGACTCAAGTCAAAGCCTATAAGGCCTTCCGCTGTTATTACATAGCTCAAGTTTTGACTGGACTCAGGCGTTTCAGGGAAGCTCTCGCTATGTTGGAGAGATGCAGCAGCTACACCGCAGACTCGATCAAGAACAAGCATCAAGAGAAGCAAATATTGGAAAAGCTACGCGTTCTGGAGAAGGATATTGAGAGCTGCAAGTTCGAAGTCCATGCGGATTCAGTTCTAGAAGACGAAGAAGATGAGGACAAGTACGTAGGAAAAGCATACAAGGACAAGAAGCCGTTGGTCGATCGTTTGGATGATTATCGCGAGGACACGCAAGTTCTCACTAAAAATCCAAACATATACAAACTGCCTCCTCCAATGGAAGCTGTTCCATGTAAACCGCTCTTCTTTGACCTCGCGTGTAACTTCATAGAGTTCCCCAATTTGGATGATAAAACCGGAGTCGCCAATAAAAAACAAGGGGCTGGTATCACTGGCTTGGTCAAAGGTTTTCTGGGATGGGGTAAGGGCGGTCAGTGATTGTCACAATATATTAAAACAAATGCATATGCTTGCTCGTTTTATTTAACCTGTCAATCATTTTCATGATACCAATACAACTAACACGAAATTAAGTTCCAAAGTTATAAAAATAGTTAATTTAAACAATATTCTACATTCGTAGCGATCACATTCATCTTATAACTGCGATCTTTATATACATTTCTACTTAAAGAGTTATAAGCGACAAATATGGTACAATAACAAAAATAAAAAACTCAAAACTATCTTAATGTTAGAAATGGAAAGATTTTAAGCGTAAGCACCTAAATCTTCCAATAAATATCTGAGTTTGAACACAAGTCACTGACCCTACGAGCACTTACTAATAACTTTTACTATTTCTTTAAATTCATAATTGAAAATTTTCAAAGCCTCTGACCATTATTACACGTCACTAGAATGATAACCTCGTATGCCTAAAAACCATTTATTTTTTATGCTTATGACTTATGTCCTTTAACTGGTATAATTATGTAGTAAGGACTTATTTATGTTATTAATAAATAAGTCCTTTTTATCGAAAACTTATGGACAAAAACACATAATAATATTTTAACGAACATTGACGAAATTAAACATTTTTTCTTTTCCTGTACCTAATGTTTGGTTCTATGGACATACGAGGTTATCATTCTACAGCGACGACAATTTGAATGTATTAAAGTCTTGAATATTTAAGTGTATTTTATAATACAGGAACTAAATAATATTGTATCAGTCTTGCTTTGACAGGTGCTCTTTATATTGAATCATATGAGAAAATAGATTTTACATATCAAAGAAATTTACTTTTATTGAGCAGGTACTGAGAATATTCATACATTCCAGTACCAATAAAATTCCGAATATTGATGCAACGAATATTAATTTATACCTGAACGCAACCCATATTACTGTTTGGCTGAGCACTGTTCACTTGAACGCACCGACAGACCGATAAGACAGCTAGAGGAACCTGTACCATCGACATGGAGGAATTTGGCAAGCATGCCAAGAAATGATTAAAGAGGCGGAATATGAAGAACCAATTTCAATATTTTCCGGTTCGTTTTTTTTATTTATTTAATTGAACTGTTATGAAGTATACTGAGATTTATTTTCAAAGAAATTCAAATGAAGTAGACACGTATCTTAAACATCCCAACCTTCTGCTAATAGTAGGATCCGTTGCATCACTAATTCTTAAACTAATAAACGAATTATTTTCTAAAACATAGATTGTGGTAATTTGGGTGTTGTGTCGACAAATAATAAAAGTAAAGTTAATCTGTGGCGCTACAATCTTTTTAGTTCTGGGCCTCGGATTTCTATTCTATATTTCAAACAATTGCTGAATTGGATCAGTGACTATTATTAAATTAACGAGGGGCTAATGGCGGCCAATGCGCTGTATCGTGAGCAATATAATCAGCCCGTGCGATAACTTGACCACAAGTCGAGCAAACGTCAAGAGACGGAATACTTTTTCCCACGATTATTTCTTGCTGCTTACCAATATCTGGCAACAGGGCAACTAATTCTGGGAGCAGATCATCCAATTTGTTCCCCAAAGCTATTTTACAATGCTCATAGAACTCTTCGGCAGTTGTAATGTTATCGCGGAACGCTCTCGATGCAACCTAAAAAAGAAAACATGAGTAGTAATTTCACCTACGAATTAATATTATAAATAAAGCGTTACAAATTGTAACACTGTAGAGGATTTTTATAGATAAAAACAACAATATTAATTTAGATTAATTGGAATTTCGGCGGAATCAGATTTACTATTTTTGCAATTGAATGAATGAATCCATTACGAAAGATATTCACTATTGTTCCATGTGCTTCGTACGAACACTATTTATCTGCGTAATTCGCCAATATTTTGGATTTTAGCTAACAACAATACAAATTATGAAGATGAAGACATATTCCATCTCACCAAAGAAAAGGCAATATATTTTTGTTTATTAGAAGCTGAAAGACTGACTTTATTAAGCAGTAGTAATAATTTAGTTTTTTTTAAAACAATAAGTTGTCGTTTGTTTTATGTTTAATTTCTGTTTTCTTTATCTATAAATTTTTGAATTTGAATTTGGATTTATATATTGTCTAAGTTTTTTCTTTTATAATATAGATAACTGTAACTGTAAGATTACTTATAAATAAATAAATAAAAATATGTCATACTCGTGAACGGGTGCTACTTGTGGTGACTGGTCGGACTTGAATTCCTGTATTCGGTGATGTTAGTTATTTCGACTATGTATAAGTATTAATTACTTAAGATGTCATGTGGAACATGGTGTAATGGTTGCAGCTCCTTACAGACATTGTGTAAAAAAAAAAACTTGGCGATTAAAAAGAGGGGCGGAGAGTTTATTGCCAGTTCGTCTCTTCCGTTCTACGCCCTTGATTTGAGAACTGACAGTAAATATAAAATTAATAGCATTTCATATATATTTCTTTTTTGACGTTCATAAGTGTACATTGTGTTAGGGAGCGTTCAAGTATTACGTAACGAATTTTTTGCCTTTTGTAAAGCGTTACGATGCGGGGCGATGATTGAATTACGCGTTATTTTTAATATTATTTTAGACTTTCTAGTACTTTACACCACATAATGGTAACTTTTAGGTATAAAGAGTCACTAGGTGGTAACGAAACGTTTTACTATACTTGGGTACAGCAAAACGTTACGGAGCGTTACCTGGGAGGGGGGTGTCAATAAACTCCAAAAATTGCGTGACGTACTTGAACGCTCCCTTACCTATATGAATAAATGATTTTGATTACCTTAAAATCCTCCACCGCCGCAGCTGTACCCAGTGCAGCGGCGAAATTCTTAACCAAAGCCCTGTTTCGGTTCTCAAAATCCAAAGGCGGTATGTACTTGTGCACCGGCGCCGGAAACGTTTGACCAGACGAATTCGTAAACGTCATATCACACGCCGGACGCTTCTTGAATCCTGGAGGCACTCCATTCACTTTACTAACCACTTGACTAACCACTTTACTGATCGGCACATTCACTTTAACACTTTTATTCACACTTGGTTCTCTTGGATTTAACGAGGGAAACTCTTGCGCCTTTAGTGCAAAGTCCCCGCTCCGCGATTCTGTCGCTTTTTCTTTTTTATCAACTATCACTTTTCTATCCGGTTCAACTGTTGTCTTAATTTTTTTATCACCTTCACCGCTATTGTTATTATTATTAACACTGGCAATTATAAATTCGTCCGGTACACCGTTGACTGGTTCCATATCTTTCTTTTTCTTCTTCTTTTTGTCATTTTGTGTCGGAACGGGTTGAGTGGGAGTCTTCTTTTTAGACTTCGCGTTGAGGGTAGGAAAATCAGCTACTGGATTGAAAGTTTTTAATGGTTCTGGAACACGTTTAGGTTTTTCTTTCGGTTTGGATACGGTAATCCATTGCGGTGGAGAAGTGGGTGCCGAAGAAGATGGTAGCGCTGGAAACGCTTCGGTATTTAAAGACTGTTTCTTCGGTTGCCTACTTGGTTTCGTGGCCTTCATGGACTGCATTTCTTCACTATTTATAAGGGTAACCTAAAAGATCGAAAATATTATTTATATACATAGCGTTTTAGAGATACCGATAACCGAAATAGAATAATACGTAGAATCAGTTATCAGTGGCGTAACTATACCATCTGGGGCCCGTGGCAAATCTTCTTTCGTGGCAATTCTTTTGACGGGGCCCTATTTATTTTATAGTTTAATATGAATAAACTGAGATTTTCAGAGTACTCAATTACACGTTATATCCCACTAATGGCCATAGGCCTCCTCTCTTAGGCAAGAGGAAATGGTCTGAAGTCCCCACGCTAGCCCAATGCTTATTGGAAACTTCACATTCATCCATAAAACATAATATCTCTTGGGCAGGGGCCCTCTTGGGTCGGGGGCCCGTGGCATTTTGCCAGCCCTGCTATTGTTACGCCACTGCGTAGAATAGATTACTTATAGTGACAATAAAAACTTGTACGGATGTAAATGAACATAGAGTTTGTATAGAACTTGTATAGTAAAGCAAATTTATAATCTCCTAGAAACTAAAAGTATCGTATTACGAATACTTCTATCGTAACGTTTGTTCTCAGGCCTCAAAAATAGTCTGGTAATAATCTTTAATTTCAAAGTGAATTTTCCACTATAATATACAGTGTAAACTCTTTATAACGTAAAAATGAGTTAAATTTATTTATTTATACTTTATTACCTTATTCAAAAACATACACATAACAAAAATAAAAAAGCAGGTTACAAATATTATAAGGCAACGGGCTGCCTTACCGCTAACAAGTGATTTCTTCCAGGCAATGAAAAAGAAACACCTACAGAGGGTAGAGTACAAGAAATGCAAAAATTATTAACAAAAAAAAAGAAGCTCAAAATAACATGTTGCTATAACTAAAATAAAGTAAAGTCTAAAGAAGAAAAAAACAATAATAACAAATAAAAATATCTATAAGCAAAAATTTAAAATACAATCAAAAGGTTAACAGAGTCACAATAATTAATACATATAAGCAGAGCTAATTACGAAGCAGAAAGAAAATTATCAAAAAGAAGCTAAATTTATTTGGTTTAACCCAATACCCATATATTGATTCTTGCCTCCTTATAACGAAACCTGTCTATGAATTATAAAAAATGCTCGGTCCCTTGAAATTCGTTTTAATGAGTTTACACTGTATTACTATTCCAATAAATGTATTACATAAAATATACCTTAGCGGGTTGGACGGTTCCAGCACCAATACTTGGATGATCATCCTTAGGAACGGAGAGTGAAGGAAAGTCTTCATCAAAGAGCGGCTTCTTTGGTATAGTAAACGATTCCCTGATGTCAGTCAACCTGAAACTTGCCGGTTGACTATGCACTTGTATGGACACTGACGGTTCTTTTGGTTCATCTATAGAAAATCTATACTAACTGCGACGCATTCCTCAAAATATGAGTGGGTAACCAAGTCTTTTAAATTGTCAAGTTAAATTAATCGTAAATTTACAACCTGAAGTTGCTGGCACTTGCCGGTTGACTATGCACTTGTATGGACACTGACGGTTGCTTTGCTGTATAAAGTTCATCTATATGAAAATCTATACTAGGTGTGGACTGCGACTGCATGGAAACGGGAAACTCAAACTCAAAATATGTTTATCCAAGTGGGTAACCAAGTACACTTTTAAATTGTCAAGTTAAATTAATCGTAAATTTACATTTACTACCAGTTCGCAAGTCAAGGGCGTAGAGCGGGTAAGAAGAACTGGCAAGAAACTTTCCGCCACTCTTTTTAATCGCCAAGTATTGTCATACAAATTGTTTGAAATGGAGCAAATCAATCCCAAGGATTAGGATCATTTAAGTATTCCTCAACTTTATAAAAAGCTTTATTGATTAATTTCCGTTTAACGAGAGCTTTAAATTTATTTAGTGATAATTTTCTAATTTCGCTTGGGAGTTTGTTGTAAAAACGAATTCAATTTGTATATAAGAGTGGTTTGGCATATAAGCCTGGTTGGTCGTACACTCAAGTACTCAGTATAAGAATTGGTTCAGTAGTTTTAGAGATTACTTTAATATACAATTTAATTACTCTATTACAATTAAAATTTGTGATAACTATCAAAAATTTAGTTACTAGGGATTCAAGGACTAGAACTCTTAGCTATTTAGAGATGATTTAAAGAAGATTTTGGTTTTTAAATAGTCCATATATATTCCAATATATATTACAAAAAAAATCGTATTGAAGCTGTCAAAAACCTATATTATCGATAACATTTTTGTATAGTTCTATAAACAATTACATACGAAATTATCTATATACATAAGTATATGTTAACTTTGAATCAACCAAACCTAGCTATTTAAAAAAAAAATATCTTACAATTTCTGAGTACAGCAGAGGCTACCGGCCCGTTGCTTTTAGATACGGGCGCACGTGATGTTCCAGATCCGTCCAATGCTGGGAAATTTCGCTCCGTCCGAGCCAGCCCATCAGCACCTAATAAAAATTTACTCTCAGTGCTAAGTATAACTCCCGTAAGTCAGAAACTTAGCGCTAAACTCAAATCAACCTTAAACTGAACACATACTTAAGTCCCTTGTCAATCTTTTATGCTTAAAACGTTTAACTGTATTTTATCAATTTTGTATCGACATCGAAAATTGTAAGTATAGGTCGGTTATCGAAAGCTGGCGCGTTCACAGTACTCACACTAATGCAATTTCACTATACAGTATGTTTAAAAATATGTACGACTTTTTTGCCAAGCTATATATTTTGGTAAGGTTGGGTTGTAAATAAATAAAAATGTGTCAAATACATAAAAATATTATGTGCATACGAGGGTGGATTTAAAAGTTCTAAGCCCGACCAAGAACGTAAAAGAGTAGTTTGTGTAAATAATTTCTCATTTTTCGACATAAGCTCCATCTAGCTCAACACACTTCACTTTTACTTCACAAACAATTCTTTCAATACTCCTCTTAGGAACCCCAGTCGCATTTGATGTCAAATTAAAAATAACATTTTTTCATTAAGATGCTTAAAATAATTAAAAACATTGTGCACCATTTCACGAGATTGTCCCGTTAATGTTTAGACGGAATATATTTCATAAGACATTTTTTTCAAAGTATTCTAACCTCAAACCAAATAAGTAAACAATCACTGGCAAAATAATAATGAGAAAAAAGATCAACATATGCAGTAAAGATCAACATAAACAGTAGCAAAAGCAAAACAATAACTGTCTCTTTTATACTCATAAGCTTGACCGAGCGCGAGAGAGACGGACAGTCTTTTCATGATGTATTTGTGATTGTATTTCAGTTTGACATCACGCCTCGCGCTTATCCACAGACACTACACAAGCACATAGTGTAAATGTGTTGAAGCCGCCAGCTTTAGATAACATATCAATATTCTAATCAAACCAATGCTAAAAATCATTTCCGATGATTATTCTTTTACGCTTTAACAGCCTTAGTCTCCTTACTTCACCTTTACTGCCTTCTATCCCTTATAATAATTATTAATAAATATTCAATCGGCTAAACCACATATAAAATGCAGTTTTTTATTTATATAATTTTATTTGAAAAATATTGTCTATTATTACCATCTATCCATTTGAATGCATGAAAATTATTTTGTAATTAAAATCATTGCAAGCGATTGTGAATATAAAACCGGTATTCTCTATTCCTCAAAGTCTCTTTATTGCCTTTTTGAGAATTTATTGTCCAATTTCACTATCACAACTTGACATAAAAGCAATTGGGGCAAAAATAGTTTTTTTTTTTATTTCTTGACAGCCAGTAACATACAATCATAGTTAACAAACTCTTTGGTGATTTAAATATTTACTAACAATATCCGCATTCCAAATTCAAATAATTTTTAAACCCTAGCTTTTTGAATAGATAAAAACTCACTATTACTATTCATAGATTATACCTTTATAGAGCCTCGAAGGAGCACCTAAGAGGTTAGGCGGGGCTGGCGCAGCAGCAGACAATCGTGGAAACTGTTCATCGCTGGCTGGGTCAATTCGAGGTGCTGGAGCCGCTGGAGGTGGGGACGGTGAGCGTTCTACACGCTCTCTGTAATATTCATTATCATATTTTGTAAAGGCAGAATGGAAAAATAGGCCAAAAATAATCAAATCTACAAATTTTTTTTTATAGAACGGGGGCAATCGGGCAGGAGGCTCACCTATGTTAAGTGATACCGCCGCCCATGGACACTCTCAATGCCAGAGGGCTCGCGAGTGCGTTGCCGGCCTTTTTAGAATTGGTACGCTCTTTTCTTGAAGGACCCTAAGTGGAATTGGTTCGGAAATACTACAGTGGGCAGAAACTGCCTTGAAAAACGCTCAGTTGTGGAACGGCGGACGTCGAGGTGATACGGGTGGAATTTCGTATTCTGTCTCGACGTCCGATGATGAAACTCAGCTGCTGGTATTAATCCGAACTACTCCTCTGAACACTCTCCATGGTAAATGCGGTAGAAGATGCAGAGTGACCCCACATCTCTACGCAACGCCAAAGGATCAAGCCGCTCGGAGAGGGATTGGTCGTCGACGATTCGAACCGCTCTGCGTTGTATACGGCCAAGTGGAAGGAGCTGGTACTGGGGAGGCCTCGCACAGAGGTGAGAACAGTACTCCATGTGGGGCCTAATTTGCGCTTTATATAGTTGCATGCGGTGGCCCGGAGTGAAGTACCGCCTCGCCTTGCTGAGCACACCAAGCTTTTTGGAGGCTAATTTAGCCTTTCCCTCCATGTGACCGCGAAACTGAACGTCGTTCGATATGTCAACGCCAAGTGCAAGTGCAATTCCAATGCTGGCTGTGGCTTTAAGATGAGTGTTTTCGAAAAGAGGAGTAGCGGGGGAGTAGCGTATTTTATCATAGTGTGTCCCATTTTGATATCAAACATCTGTAATTTTTAAGAATGTTTTTTATCGGGAAACGCTCCAAGGTTCTCAAAGCTATGCTTGCTTGATGATCTCAAAGATCATCTTTGATTAACACATTTTAAACACAAACCTGAATTATTTAGTCAAAAAACAAACCCCAGCTGCAAGGTTAACTATGTTTATCTTTTCTTTAGTAACCGACAAGAATTGAACATAGAGTAGGTTACAATAATTAAAAAAAAAAATGGTGCGTGTACTTATGTACGCGCGTAAGAAGTTATACTTCTTTGGCTTTCTTTATTTTTTTTAAATATTAAATAATTAATAATAGATATTTAGCCGTAATAATTTAACAATATTTAATATTTTTTATTTAGTATATTATTCAATTATTAATTAATATTAATAACAATTATTATTTATTATTTTATTAATTTAATTTAATAACTAGGTGTTTCATAACCTTTTAACTAAGTAACAATAGGTCTTTGTGAAAAAGCATTGCTAAATTTCTTTGAAAAAATAATTAAAACTGCATTATTTGTTTAAAAGGTACTACAAATGTCATTATGGTCATACGTCACGCATATTCTATTTCTTTTTACTTGTCTTATTCCCATCTCGGCGCCCATACTGAATTTTGTGTCACGGTGCGCGCGCATCGTAAAATTTCACTCTCATAAATTTTTCATAACGCGCCTAAAGAAGTATAACTTCAATAACAAAGAAATACGGTTTACAAAAATAACAAGAATTTATATGAACAAGGATTTGTTGACTGACTCACTTATTCACAGAGATCTCTTAATTATTATCCAATAAACGTGATAAAAAGTATTACCTAGTGACTCGTTGTACTACTGCGGTAGGATGGGGCGTGATATTGAATTGCAGCTCAAGAGTACGAGCCTGTCGAGCCGCACCACGATTCATTCCGCGACCATGAACTGTTGCCTTGTGAGCTACGAAAAAAACTCTAACTCTTAAAGGAAAAAGACAAATTAGTTAAGTCCTATTTAAACGGTCTTATATAACTAGTAAAAAATAAAAAATCAGTGGCGCTACAACCTCATGAGGTCTTGGCCTCAGATTTCTGAATCTGCTTCATGATCATTTTTAAATCTAATAGGCAAGTAGGTGATCAGCCTCCGGTGAGACACGCCGTCGACTTTTTGAGTCTAAGACATGTCGGTTTTATCACGATGTTTTCCTTCACCGTTCGAACAAATGTGCACAGCCGAGGATCGAACCTACGACCTCAGGTATGAGAGTCGCACGCTGAAGCCACTAGGCCAACACTTCTCAATACTTTTTTATTAGTTGGCGATAAATCGTCACTTGTAAAACATGTAGATATTTTCTATGGCTTTCACTCACCCTTGAGATCAATTTCACTCCTAAACACAGCGGTAAGATGTTGTCCAGCACAATCACCCTCCTCACATAGAAAATGTTCGGTCCTAAAGTGATGTGCCAGAGCTGCATGTGACGCATAGTATAGATTACGTCCATCGACATCACAGAGATGACAATAAAGATGCTCTTTACGCAAATGACGATATAATTCATCCGCATCCATAAACCGCTCCTCACAGAATTCACAAAGTGGGTGGCCTCTATAATATAATTATATTAATATTAGAACATTGATGGCCGCCATGCCTCTGTAGATTCAGTTCTTGGTAAAATCATTTATACCAGATGTGAAACTCTAATTCAACACAATTTCTAAGCAAGTACTTGGAAAGTTTTTATAACAGTCATTGTTAGGATTATAAGATAGGACACCAGCCTTAAAGTAAACTATATACATTAAAGTACATGTCAACTATAAAAGAATATATTTTTACCTATGAGAGGTGTCATCGACATCTCCTTTCCGTCTGTGGTGGGCTAACTCCTGACGAGTGTAGCACTTTCTTTCGCTTGTAAAAATCTGTAAATTGTAACTATTGATGATTCAGTAATATCAAATTTAAATAATAGAAATAAAATAATAGTATCACACAAGTCAAATTACCTAAATTAGAACATGCCAACTTACCCTCAAATGTTTTACACAGAGGTCACAGAAATATCTTTCATGCACCTTTCGCATATGATCACTCAGCATATTGAAAGTGCGGAAGTGCACATTGTCACAGAGCTTACAATTATTCTCCAGTAATTCTTCATAAGCCTTCTTTATCTGTTCACTACAAAAGCCTATTTTAAACTGTCTTTCAAAGAGTTTATCTATAAACACCTTGTTGCAGACTTCTTTAAAGAGCTTGATGGTGTCAGTAAAAATGACCTGAAAATATAAACAATATATTGAATTATTTCCTCAAATTATGGCTAATTCAATATTTTACATTTATACAAAAAAATTAAGCTAAAAAAGGAATAGACATTTAAACACTAATTTCAAAGAAGTAAAAATATTTGAAGCAAAAAACTATTGTTTTAATAAAGTTAAGAAGGAAATAAGTTTGGTACAGATCGGTGTTGAGAAAAACTGGATGCTGGAAATTTTAACCAGTGTGGTTTCTTTCTTATAATATTAAGATATATTTTATAGGAATGATAAGAAAGCAAGCTTTAACTTAGGCTATATTTTCTAATGGATTTAACAAATTGGACTAACCTTCGCAAGATCTTGACGACAGATTGGGCATTCATTTTGCAAACACAGCACTCTCATACGGGTTGAACACTCGAAGCATACGGGATGATCACATTCTCCAATAGAGAAATATTCAACAGTTTTAAAACATACTACACACGTAGTATTATCATTTGCATTTGAATCGGCCATGGTTCTGACGAAAATATCTAAAATTGAGAAGTATGTAAGATTTTCATGTAAAATAGTTTAGAGGTTGATTTCGATTGAGTTACCTACCACAGATGACAGAAGAAGTTAAATTTCAAAGTGAAATTTACACGGCAATAAAAGCCCTGAAATTCTGCAAATGTTAATGAAAATAATTTTTTCGACGAAAATTTCAGAATTCGGATCTCGCTTATACTGACGATTGACGAAAAATCAAGACTAAAGTGACAATTGTCAAGTTACAGAAAAAATTGTGACTACGTTTCGATCATATGTCAGTGATATCGTAGAACTGAATTTCTTGTGCAAAACATTTTTAATATTAATCGAAAATTCTAATGTTTCGTTAAATTTCGTTTCAAAATGTGAAATTACCAAACACACACACACACACATTCACACAAATAATTATAGTAAGTATAGGTTCATGTTTACCCTACTATGTTTATTATTTAAATACTCTACAAATGTTATCTAATTTATTCATATTACTATTATATTATATTTTTATACGAGTATATATATAAAGGAATTTTACGGTTATTCTTTAAAAGTTGCACAGCATTTTTTAGAAAAAAAAAATGTTTCTTATCTGTCAAAATATGTTCGTTGTCGTCTGGCGATTTATCTTACACTTAATATTATTCTGTGGCCCATCAGGCCAGTCGTACTTCGTAGTTCGTATTTCGGTTACAATTTGAAATTACGAAATTCGTTAACAGTAACGAATTGGGAGTACAGGAGACTCAATTTTTAAGTTTTAACTTAGTCCAAACCATTTTTATTAGAAATAATTTTATAACATAGTATTTAGTGAATAGGAGTGTTTATAAATGTTGCATTCCTAACTATAAAATGTTTTTTCAGGTGTGTAAACCTGCTTATGAAAATGGAACTAAATCTTCCATCTTTAAATATTATATCTAGTATCTACCATTTGTTGATTATAGATTGAAAATACTCCCGAACGTATAAGAAAAGCTCGAAAACCTAAAGTTGAACCTCAAGCGTCGCCCAAGGAAGAATGCCCGCGACTCACTTTGGCTCCGTTTACCAGACCACCTACACTTCTTTTCGAAAATGTGGTGGTCGGGACGTCATGCGAAAGATATTTAGAATTGTTTAATCCTTCAAAAGAACACCAAGTGGTATGTACTTCTATTTATTTCATATATGATATCAAGTTTGTGATGTTTTTGAACTTTTAAGTAACAATGAAAACAAAATTCTTCATATAGCTAACGAATGTTAGCTGTGTTGTTAGCTAATCAATGTTCCCTATTCACTTTTTCATGACAATATGTTAATGATTCTTGATTATAAATGTATTTGTTTAATAACTAACTTCATTCTCTTGTCTTCACCCAGGCCCAATTAGTACATGTTTATATATAATTTATATTACATTCATTTGCTAAATATTGCTAGCTTTATTATATTTTCCTTTGCCATATGCCATGAGCAAGTGACCAGTTCAGTTCAGTTTCATGGTCTATGAAGTATAGTCATTAAGTTGACTGAACCCAAGACAAAATGTCCAATTTAATCATTTAGAAAGCTTCTTATTACTTTAAGACCTATATGTATTGTTTACAGATAACATTAAATAAATCTCTGCCTGGTTTACATGTTGATATGCCAGAGGGACGTGTATTATTAGACTCAGAATCATGCTACTGTCTTACTCTTGTCTGGACACCATTAGAAGTAATTTCGTGTAGAGAAACCTTAAGGTTTACTAATGAAAAGAGGGGACGATTTGATATAGTTGTAGTCCTTAAATCTATTTTGGTAAGTTTTTTAAAACAAATCAGTAATTTATTTATTTATTATCCATGAAAGCTATATTTACACACTATAATGTCTTGAAATAACAAATTATGGTAAATTTTTAAAACTTTTTACTTATACTGGCCTATCTTATCAGTTTAATAAATGTTTATGTTATTCATAAAAGTTTATAATAGAAAATGAAAAATTTGAATTAAGTAGGAACTGTATAATACAAAAATCAACAAACTTCTTACTACTTTTAAGGTAACATATATAATTTTGAAATTGTAAATATATATTTGTAGAATGTATCAATAAGCATATCAATTTAATTTCAGCCTATGAAAACTAAATCTAAACCATCGCCTGGCAAGATAAAAAAGAAAATTTTAAAGAGGTCTCCTGGTAACATAAGCAAGAAAAAAGTGCAACTTATAAAAAAAGAAACAAGTGAAATTATTAAAACTGTCAACATTACTCAAACTAAATATAAAGTGCTGGTCACAAAAAATGATGCAGAGTTCAGAGACTCACCTCCTATGCAAAATCCATTTGAAACTGACTATACAGAGTCTTTTAACACTTCGGAAATTTTTCCAAACAAATATAAACAGCCAGCAGAGTTGTATACTACATATGATAAACCAAGCAAGAATGAAGTAACCAATAGTTTGAAAGCTTCTAATAAACAGAACCTGGACAATTCCATCTCTGATTTGTTTGATAATATAACATTTACACCTTTAAAGAGTCTTCCATCCAAAGTAGAGAAGTTGCATCAAGGTCCAAAAATAGTGTGTAGTATCAATTCTGTCAGTGACTATGACGACAGCTTGGATCCTTCAGAATCCAATAAAGAGAATGAAGCTCACTCCATTGTATGTATAGCAACATCAAACGCAGGCGAAAATAGATGGTCGTATACCCAACCTAAGTTTATTCCAGAATTTGCAACACCTAAATTTATTGAAAAAAAAGTTCCTAAAACTTCATCACCAAAAGATGTGAACAGTCCCAATTTCTCTATTAATACTGACTACTCGCGCATCAGTGATACGTCGTTCTTTCCTCAACGATTTTCGACTGAAAGGAAATCTTGCTTAAAATTTCATAGCGAAAGTCATGATTTGGATGAACAGAAATTGAATACAGACACATTTACAAAGGAATCGCCGCTCGAGCAAAACATTAACCAAATTGACACACGCCATTTGACAGCCATAGAACCACGGATGTGTAGACAAGCCCTGTTTCGCGATCAGGAGAACAGATTGGTCAATGAAAGAAATATATGGCAGAGTGATTTCAGGTCGGAGATAAGATCTCCTCGCAGATCTATTTCGCCACCATTACAGTCAATTCCCGAGGAAAGTATGCAATTGTCTGAAACATTTGAAAGAAACGATCCTTACATGGAATCATTTGCCATCAATCGAACATATAACAAGCCAGAAAAGTCAATGAATAAGTCATCGGTATGGTCAAAGAAAGCTATAGTTAAGTCAAAACACGGTCTCCTATCCAGGGAATCGATTTCTAAAATTAATCACACTTTTATTTCAAATACAGTGAATCAGAGCACTGTTCAGAATTTATCACTTAGCTACCTCCCAAATGCGTACTCACAGTCCCTTGTGACAAATCCCTTTTCTTCTTTAACTCCCTTCTGCGATGAGGCTTTGATTAGAAAGTTCGAGAAAGACTTTAAAGATTGGCTTAACTATATTCTAACACCACCAGATTTAGAAACTAACATTGAACAGAAAATTGATATTGCCAAGGTGTGGGTTGAAAACAAAACTGATGTTCCGACAGCTCCGACTAAAGAAAAAGTGTGCAGTTCCTATCACAACAGTCATCGCTTAGACGGTCTAAGAAAGTCTGCGAGAACATTACTTAATTCGCCAGAGATAACGGCAGTTGTAAAAAAGTTGGATCTTCAAATCGATCGTGAACTGATTAACATAAGGGAAGATAGAAGCATACACCTCAACGTTGGCCTGCAGAAGACCATCATGGAAATCATCTTGTCCTATAACCCACTCTGGCTGCGTATAGGCTTAGAAGTTATATATAACTGCATATTGCCATTGAAATCCAACAGTGATATTGTGGGATTAACAACATTCGTAGTTCAAAGGATGTTTAGGAATCCACTCATTAAAAACAAAAAATCTAAGTCAGCGCCAAACATGCAAAATCCTGCGTATGTGGACGCTGTTAAAAAGTCCCTCTTGAAGAAGTTTTTCCTCCTCGTGTACTTCTTGGATAAGGCTAAGGAAAAGAAATTGATATCGCACGATCCTTGCTTGTTCCGACGCAATGCGTTGTGCAAAGAAAGTAGAGAAATATTGATAAGATTCACAAGGGAATTGATAGCAGCAATCGGCGATATAAATAAGCACTTACGTCCAACGGGTTACGTTGTAACTCATAAGCAGACATACCTAGATGAATACAAATATGGCGTCAATAACATTGCCGTAGATCTGAGAGATGGCGTTAGGCTAACTAAAGTCTCGGAAATTATTTTATTAAAAGATAATTTAATGAAACAATTACGGACCCCAGCTATATCTCGGTTCCAGAAAATACATAACGTCGAAGTGGCTTTGAAAGCTTTGAGAGCGGAGAACTTCAGTATTGAAGGTGAAATTACAGCTACCGATGTAGCCGATGGGCACCGGGAGAAGACCCTATCACTTTTGTGGCAATTGATTCATGTCTTCCGCGCTCCACTGTTTGAAAAAGCTGCCAATGTTATACAGTTATGGTGGCGGAAGAAATACGAAGTTATTAAGGAAAAAAGAAGAATCGAGAAAGAAGAGATGAACAAGAACTACAATGCAGCAAGTATTATTCAGGTTTGGTGGCGCCAAATACAGAATAAGCGTAGATATGAACAAAGACTGTACGAAGTTACTCGCGCCACGATAATTTTGCAGAAATACTGTCGAATGTGGCTATGCCGAACATATTTGGTGCATATAAAACGCAGCGTATTAAAAATCGAGACCTGGTATCAAAGCATGAAACTTATTCGAGAAGCAAAAGCGGTATTGTGTCAGAGAAGAGAGGAGCGTAGACAGAAATCGGCGATTCTTATCCAGTCGCATATCAGACGTTGGATTTGCATGAAGAAATATCAAAATATAATTAATTGTACGGTCAAAATACAGACACTGATACGAAGATATTTAGCAAGAAAACAATATCTGGAGCTGAGAGCTCAAACAGTTTTTATACAAAAACGGTATAGAAACATCTTACTAACCCGAAAATTATATCGTGAATACACAACACTTGCAAAGGCAACGGTAGCTTTGCAAAGGCGTTACCGCGCTCAACTTTTAATGAAACAGTATAGAACGGAATACAATGATCTGAGGAAAGCCGTTATTATGATTCAGCAACGCTATAAAGCGCAAAAACGCATGCAAGCTGAAAAATCTCGATTTGATATATTAAAACGTTCCTGTGTTATCATTCAAAGACGTTTCCGAGCGAATTGCTTAGGCAAAGAAGCATGGAAAGCATATATAAAACAGCGCAATGCTGCAATAAAAATCCAAGCAAAATACAAGGCCTGGACAACTAGGCGGGAATTTATACGTTTGAAGCAAGCAGTTCTTACTGTTCAGTGCAGATACAGAGCTCAAAATAAGATGCATCTAGATAGATCTAATTATATTTTACAGAGAGATGCTTGTATTTCAATTCAAAATTTCTATAGATCATATAAACTAGGAATACAAACGCGGGCCACATATCTTAAACAAAGAATTGCAGCTATAAGAATCCAAGACTGGTATAGAAGTTGCAAGTTGAGCAAAAAATCTAGAGAGGAATACTTACTTTTATATCAAGCTGTAATTACATTACAACGACGTTATAAAGCTCACAAAGCGATGTGTATTGAGAAATCTAAATTCGATCATATGAAACGCTCCTCTTTGGTGATACAAAGATATTTCCGAGCCTATCGGTTAGGTAAAGAAACCCGTAAGAAATATTTAATACATAGAAATGCTGCATTGAACATTCAAAACTGGTATAGAAGTTGCAAGTTGAGCAAAAAATCTAGAGAGGAATACTTACTTTTATATCAAGCTGTAATTACATTACAACGACGTTATAGAGCTCACAAAGCGATGTGTATTGAGAAATCTAAATTCGATCATATGAAACGCTCCTCTTTGGTGATACAAAGATACTTTCGAGCCTATCGGTTAGGTAAAGAAACCCGTAAGAAATATTTAATACATAGAAATGCTGCATTGAACATTCAAAACTGGTATAGAAGTTGTAGAAAAACTCGGCAAATAAGAAACGAGTACATACGTCTCATTCAAGCGGCTATAACGCTACAGAGACAGTACAGAGCTCAGAAGAAAATGCAAATTGAAAGACTAAAATACAACAGATTTAAAAATGCAGCTATTACCCTTCAGAGACATTACCGAGCCTACAGATTAGGTAAACAAGCCCAAACAGCGTATTTGCAACAGAAAAACGCCGCTAAAATAATTCAAAATTGGTACAGGAACTGCAAAACTTGTAATAAAATAAAAGTGGAGTATCAACAGAAGAAAAAAGCCTGTGTTACGATTCAAACAACATACCGGAGTTATATTATTACGAAGAAGCAAAGAGAGCAATATATTCAAATCCGTGAAGCTACAATTTACATTCAAAGGTTCTATCGCTCTTATAAAGAAACCAAATTAACCAGGCAGTACTATTTGCGATTAATATCATCGGTTGTATGTGTCCAGAGAACGTATAGGAGCTTATTGGCTATGAGAAAAGCCAGAAGTCAATATCTAATACAAAAGAAATCGGCCATCATAATACAGGAAAGATTCAGAAATGTTCTTGCTATGCGAAAGCAAAGAGCACATTTCCTGAAGCTCAAAACAAATGCTATCATATTACAAGCTTGCGTACGTGGGTTTATTGAGAGAAGGAAGTATCAAAAATTCAAAACTGCCGTCATAACAATACAATGTATGTATCGTCTAAGAATGACTAGGAAATTAATTCAACAAAATAAAGAAGAAAAAGCGGCGATTTGTGTACAGAAAAATTGGCGAAGATATGTTGCGATAAACAAATATAAAAAAAATGTACAAAGAGTAGTTTTGATTCAAAGATTATGGAGAGGAATGATTATAATGAGACCGATTCGTGGGGACTTTTTATTCAAGCGAGAGTTGATTACTAAAATACAGGCACAAATGAGAGGGTACTTGGTGAGAAAACACTTTGAGAACAAGAAAGAGTATTTGAAGAAAGAAAGGGAAGAACAGAGACAGCATTGGGCCGCATCTAAAATCCAAGTAAGATATTTACATACATAATATTGTAACTCTTATCAGAGCATTACAATTCCTTTTGATAGATATATTTTTAAATCGTGATAATTAAGTGATTTTATCCGCTAAATTTATGGAAGTTATACTTCTTTAGGCGCGTTATGAAAAATTTATGAGAGTGAAATTTTACGATGCGCGCGCACCGTGACACAAAATTATCAGTATAGGCGCCGAACGTGCGCGAGCGAGATGGGAATAAGACAATCTACAAGTAAAAAGAAATAGAATATGCGTTACGTAAGCAGCTATGCCAAGAATTTTGAATGACCATAATGACATTTGTAGTAGTAAAGGAGTTTTAATAATTTTTTCAAAGAAAGTTAGCAATGCTTTTTCACAAAGACCTAGGTATTGATACTTAGTTAAAAGGTTATGAAACATACGTAGTTATTAAATTGAATGAATAATAAAATAAAATAATAAATAATACTTATTATTAATATTAATTAATAATTGAATAATATACTAAATATTAAATATTGTTAAATGATTAACGCTAAATATTTATGATTAATTATTAAATATTTGAAAAAAATAAAGAAAGCCAAAGAAGTATAACTTATTACGCGCGTACAGGCAGCATTTTTTTTGCTTTGTGTGATACATGAACAATTATTTGTTAAAGTTTGTCTATCTACGACAAATTAGCAATAATACCTGTTAAGGGAATTGTAGGTTTACTTACGCTGTCGTTTGGGAGCGTTAAGTATTACGTACGCAATTGTTTGACCTCCCCCTCCCCCTCCTCCCATGTAACGTAGTAGTAAAAAAACGTTATAAAAATGTGTGAAAGAATCTCGCAACGCGACTGTTATGAAGGGTTTAAAAAATACGCGTAGATCATAATCGTTACGTAATACTTGAACGCTCCTTTGTATAAAAGTTACTGATTTTAGTGAATTTAATATTTCCTGGTGAGATTTTGGCATAAACTGTTAAAATAAAAATAAAAAATGTTTATTATGGAACATAAGATACATGTATCATTTATTCCACGTCATTAAATTTGAATTTGTAGGCATCCCTACTCATCGGCAAAGAAGACAGAGGGTGTAGGCCGAGAGAAAAAGCCGGCGTAAAAAACTCTCGATACTCTTTTAAAACAGCAAATCATCAAACAACACTTATTTAAAACAAATATCGCAAATTAATTAGAGGTAGCCTGTCTAGCACTAGTCCCAGGCCCTTTTATCTTCTAGATAATAATCGTTGACTTTATAGTAAGCCTTTTTACACAGCTTTTCTTTAATACATTTCTTAAATTTATTGAAAGGCAGAGATAAAAGAGCCTCTGGGATTTTATTAAAGAAGAGTATCCCTTTCCCCAAAAAATAATTACTAACTTTACGTAGTCTAGTACGGTGATGTTGAAAAATATACTAATATATTTTTAATTAATCAAACATTGTTATAGGCTTTATACAAAGGGCACAAAGTCCGCAGTACCAGCGATAAGTGTTTGGCGGAAATTCGTCAAAGATGGCGCGAAGGAAAACTTTATTCTACGCAAAGGACCCTCGCGGAGAGAATCGAAGAGGCCTTCCATATATTTAAGACAGATCTTTTCGACATAAGAGCTGTGTTAGAAGCATTTAGGACTTTAGGTAATATCTCGTCTCGGTCTCTGAAATAAAATAATCTAAAAGCTATATGCATTGCGGTCTAAAAACTGATCCATAAAATATATATAGATAGAGAGATAGTGCTGAACCAGGAGACATATTAAAAAAAACGAGTGGTGCTACCTTTGAGGCTTTTAGGGTAGAATTTGTGTATCTGTTTTGTGAACATTTGTTTTTTATAGGCAATATAAAAATAAAAACACCTAAAAGCACAAAATAGGTGATCGACCTTCTGTGCCTGACACATGCTGTTGGATCTTTTTGGGTCTAAGGCATGCCGGTTTCGTCGCGGAGTTTTCCTTCACCTTACGAGCGAGTGTTAAGTGTCCATTAGTTCACAGCCTGGTTGGAACCTGTGAGTTGTGACCTGTATATGAAATAGTACTACTGAGTGAACGAAAAGAAAATTAAAAAAGTTTCATAAATTACAACAATGTGTAAAAAATGCTAGGAAAAAACTACTTATGAATGAATCACTTGAGAGCTACCCTTGATTGTGACTGAACTGTTATTGTTACATAAATCATTAATAAAGGCAACAGAAATGACCATAATGGCTGCCAGTTTTAAATTGTCGAGTTCTTTGAGTGAGCAGTGTTGGCCTAGTGGCTTCAGCTTGCGACTCATCCCTGAGGTCGATGGTCGGTGGGTTCGATCCCCGGCTGTGCATCAATGGACTTTCATCTGCGCATTTAACATTCGCTCAAACGGTGAAGGAAAACATCGCGAGGAAACCGGCATGTTTTAGACCCAAAAAGTCAACGGCGTGCGTCAGGCACAGAAGGCTGATCACCTACTTGCCTTTTTGATACCCAAATGATCATGAAACAGATACAAAAATCTGAGGCCTAGAGCTAAAAAGGTTCTTTTCAGTAACAGATGAACTTTTCCAACCAAATGGATGAAACCAAAGTCAATAATATTTTGATTTGTTTTCAGAGCTTACCATAGTGTTATGGCCGGAATCGTTCGCCATGAAAGCCTCTTTGCTCATACAAAGTGTGTTCTACTTCATGGCTTGTACCAATCGATCCATTTCCAGTGTCGAAATGCTAATGTCTGGAGCTACCTTTCTTGTCAATCTGGCGAGGTACCACGTCACAGGACCGAAGTCCTATCAGGTAATTTATTTACTATAATTTTCAATAGTTCCGAAAATCATTCTCAAACTTCGCAGTGTACCCAGTAGGCTATTAATATGCGATCAATAGCCAAGAAGCATTTATTGCCTTTAAAAAATCGGTTGTCTGTAAAGTCGGTTTACTGACGATAGTTGAACGTGACGTCACGAATCGCTCACTCAAGTAGGAGAGAGACAGATGTCGAATGCTGAAGAGCGCGGAGTCCGATTGTGTCTCTTTGTCGCTTTGTGCCCAGGGCCCCCATTTTTGACAATTGCTACATAATATATCATACTGTATTTGATCACCTATAATAAATGGTTATACTTAGTAAATTTATTTTAAAATAATTAGCTTTTTTTACTTTCCAAAAGGGCGCTAAATTCTTGTGTGCCCAATGGCCCCAGCCTAGTTTAAGACGGCCCTGCTTATTCACACAATAACAAATTTCCGTCAATCCTGCTTGATGCGCTCTTACTTCGATAGAGCACCAAGCACCTTCCTCCAAACACTTAATACTCACAGTAATAAATGACTTCTCATTATCTGCAGTTTTGTCTTCTGATGTTACTGTATCGTATTTAAGAACTAATATACGTATTCATGTTTGTTATAGCGAGATCGAATTTCTGCGGTGTTGAAGTATATGCTGCGATTCAGCAATATCGAGCCTAATTTAATTTGCCGTTTTGCGACTTACATTTGGCTCTATTCGAAATACGAGATTACAAAGAAGGTAAGTTAATTATTAAAAGTTGTCTATGGCAGTTTTTCCCAACCAACACGCCCCATAGAGAGGCAATTTCATTGTTAAGGGGGATATTCGAAAATTTATAAAAATTATATGTAATTAAAATTTCAGTTTTTATTGTTTTGAAAATTTACTTACTGTGTTTCGTAACAATTTCCTAGAGATTTCTTCCTAAAACCTATCATTACGTTTCTTAAGTGCACAATTTATTTTTTTATTTAAATAATTTATATTTAAAATGATGTATGTATATTGTATACATTTCATAATAATTTTCGAAAGGCTAACGTGGGGCACGACAAAAAATGGGAATCACTGGTCTGGTATATCTTCATGTCTCTAGGTCAGATTAGTAATTTCAGTCATCAGAGAAAGCCTGTTACAATAGTAATCCAAAATAATAGTATAGAAATAAAAATGTTCCCAAGTTGTTAAATCCACTTCCTATAGAATAGATTATTTTGGCGCTGAACTGTTCAACTGTCCTTGAGTAAGATTTGTAGTCGAGTTTTTTTTTAAAACAGGGGGCAAACGGGCAGGAGGCTCACCTGATGTTAAGTGATACCGCCGCCCATGGACACTCTCAATGCCAGAGGGCTCGCGAGTGCGTTGCCGGCCTTTCAGGAATCGGTACGCTCTTTTCTTGAAAGGACCCTAAGTCGAAATGGTTCGGAAATACTCAAGTGGGCAGCTGGTTCCACAAAGTGGTGGTGCGCGGCAAAAACTGCCTTGAAAAACGCTCAGTTGTGGAACGGCGGACGTCGAGGTGATACGGGTGGAATTTCGTACTCTGCCTCGACGTCCGATGACGAAACTCAGCTGCAGGTATTAATCCGAACAACTCCTCTGAACACTCTCCATGGTAAATGCGGTAGAAGATGCAGAGAGGCCCCACATCTCTACGCAACGCCAAAGGATCAAGCCGCTCGGAAAGGGATTGGTCGTCGACGATTCGAACCGCTCTGCGTTGAATACGGTCAAGTGGAAGGAGCTGGTACTGGAGAGCCCCCGCCCAGAGGTGAGAGCAGTACTCCATGTGGGGCCGAATTTGCGCTTTATATAGTTGCATGCGGTGGCCCGGAGTGAAGTACCGTCTCGCCTTGCTGAGCACACCAAGCTTTTTGGAGGCTAATTTAGCCTTTCCCTCCAAGTGACCGCGAAACTGAACGTCGTTCGATATGTCAACGCCAAGTATTCCAATGCTGGCTGTGGCTTTAAGAAGAGTGTTTTCTAAAAGAGGAGTAGCGACAAAGGGTGTTTTTTTAGCGGAAAACGCGCAAACTTGTGTCTTCTTGGGGTTAAATTGGACTAGGTTTAGTCTGCCCCAGTCTAAGTTGTAAGTGAGTTGCGCTAAGTATCACTGCCTTATGTCAAAAACTAATGACAGGAAAATTATCAATGTCATGACGCAAAAATGTCTCAAACTCTGTATGTTAGTCATTTATGTTTGAACCAATTTTAAAAAAAATCACCAATAAAATGCTAGCTAGGCAAATCAAAAAAAATTGTGCGTCATAAAGATAAAGAAGGTCATAAAGAAGTTTCACTTCAAAAATGATATCTTAATAAGTAAAATGTTACATTAAAACTTATATTCACAGGATTTGACAATGTTCCTCCGAATACCAGAGAACTATAAAACTCTAATCGCAATCAAAAACAGCACCAGCCGAATGAAGAAAATGGCGGCAAATTCAACAAAACCAAAACTGACACAAACGCTAAACAGATCTTTTACTTCTTACGAAAAACCGAATTTTAATATGAGCCTAAGAAATGTTTCTCGTAAAAATACTACACTTTTACCAAACCTTAATCCTGACTATGGAATCGAAAGGTTTGACAAACCAAGATTTTTCTTGGACCCGGAACAGGCAATTGAATGCATATTTATGACATATAACTTATAAAATAATTGTATTATAATTTAATTAAATATTTAAAAACGGACTGATATGTTAGTGGCTTGATTCTTGTAAGCAATATATTAATTTTTTTGCAAGAAAATGGTAATAAAAATATTATGGTGGTAATCGAAACATGCATATTCTGCATATAATGCCGTGAAAATTTGTCTTACATAATTAATAGGTAGCAAACTTCTAATCTTGCAAAATTATATTGTGTAACGTTGGAAAAATAGGAAGTATGATCCTTATTAGCCGATTTTAAAAAAGTAAGTATCACTTTTATCTTTTATATACTTGGAATTTGACATTTTAGTATGATTAAGACTACGTCCGGAAACTTGTGATTGAGATTATGCTTTTTGGTTTAAAGCAAGTCCAACTTAGGAACGTCACGTTTAGTATTTTTTAATTTGGGTATAAACACATTTCTGAAGAACAAGACAAAGCTGAATAACGGTGGCAGGTATTTTATTTCTATTTATTTGTGTTTTATTTTAATTACGAGAATGTATGATGGCTTTAATGTGGAGTGTTGAATTTTTAGTAAGACCGATTTTAATAGATTAAGAACGTTTTATTTTCTGTAGGTGTGACAAAAGACAGGTCTTCATGTTAAATACATAACGTGCATAATCTCATTATGTTAAATATTTTATTTTGTTTCAAAATGTATACTGTTTGAATTGTATTGTTCACTTCACTTCACCATCGGTTTCAACTATTTAGTTGCGATAGACGAAAATCTAGATTTAATGTTATTGATTTCTCTTTGTTCATAGTAAATATAAGTCGAATAATGACTAATATGTTAAACATCTGTTTTCGTATTTAAATTATAACAAATTTGGTCATGGGATATAAATATTTGTAGCGAAATATTATTAATGTTGAATATTATAATTGAAAAATAAAATAGTGTTTTATTTTATACGTTATAATAATATGAATATCCTTAAAACAAAACCGAGTTATTACTATATGTATATCTTTTTTATCTATTGTAAATAGAGGAAAATGCAAAGTTTTCTAATCCGAAAAAATATTTTTATGTTTTCGGCATCAACTGATGCGGACCACTTTATTGATCTAATCTTTATGTATTACTAGTTTACAGAAGCTTTATTTGCTTCTATCTATCTCTCACTGTCATAGCTACTTAATATACAGCGTTGTGTCCTACGGTATTCTGCTGTGCGGTGCTGCTGCAGAGGTTCAATCCATAGTTGTACTGCAGAAGCGGACTGTTCGGGGGATTTGATGTTTCCCCAAGGTAATCGGTACGGAATAAGTTTAAGGAATTAAATATTCTGATACTATCTGGTCAATATATACTTAAAGCCTTGTTGTTTTCACCAGTATAAAACTCTCAATAGAACAAATCTAAGCGTACGACCAAACAGGCTACAGAAGGTATAAGGAGTACATATATGGAAATTGTATTCGTTTATACAACAAAGTTCAAAGCGAAATTAGATAATTAAAACTCTCGTTAAACGAAAATAATCAATAAGGCTTTTTATAAATTTGACGATTATTTAAATGATCCTAATCCTTGGGATTGATTTGCTCGAGTTCAAATATTTATGGCTGCTCTGCCTTACAATTAATTTGTATGACTCGTAAACTTGGCGATTAAAAAGAATGGCGGAGAGTTTCTTGCCAGTTCTTCTTGCCCGCTCTTTGCCCTTGACTTGCGAACTGTAAGTAATTGTAAGTTTAAAATAAATTAAACATCTTTTCTGTTGACGTTCATAAGTGTATTTGGTTACCTGTATGAATAAAGTTAGTTTGAGTTTGTAATTTCCAAAACTATGTACTCAATCGAAGCATACTTTTATTAAAATGAATTTTAAGGGCAGTAAGCATTATAATATTTATAACTCTATGGTATACTTTTTACATAGGAGTGGACCTAAGTAAATAAGCAGCCTATAATTTTGACAGTCATGACATTTTAATTATTAAATGACACTGACAAAAGACAATATAGAAGAGTCGTCACTCGTCAGTCGTGTAATGGCTATCGATAACATTGAAAAGTTAAATATAAATAATAAAACGCTTCAGCAGTGTAATTATAAACAACAATAGAAATTTGCCATTTTGTAATTATAATCCATTCCCTTCTTAACCCTCAAAATTCCTATAAATAGTAAGCAAGAGATACCTATTATGGACTAAGACTACGGATTACAGCATCGATGTTCTAAGTTAATACTTTAATGCCATGGATGAATTCGTAAATTATATTCTTCTTATATTAGTTATACTTCCTGTTATACTGTTTATCAATTTATGGGCTGGTATTGGTTGGGAGCTCTTTGTGAACAACTAAGGATGTTGGCCAGGAAAGGCTATCCAGAATGAATTAGGCAATACATTATAATATCCCTTTTAATAATTCGATTTTTCAAATACATTTATTTATTCTAAAAATGTGATTTATTTACAATATCTGTTTTAAGCAATATTGCTATATTTTTCTTAATATTAATAAAGATCAAATTAATAAAATAATATGGTATATTGTTACATTTTTCTGCCCAAAATTATGTAAGCACAAATAATATAATAAAAGATTCTATCACAAAAGTTGTAGCATTTTAAGATAAGTAGTGTCTTTGGTTTCAGTTATATTGTTAATTAGTAAAAAAATAATTTACTTCTGATGTTATATCAGCCATTGCTACATACTTTTAGTATCACAGTTGGATGAGGCATCTAGTGAATATGATTTGTAAGTGATTTTTTATGTAAAATGATAACATAAACATTATTTGGCTAATCTTGAAATTTACTTGCCGAACCAAGCATGAACTTTAAAACACAAAACCAATTTCATATGGCAAGGTCATTATTACAGGAATGTATATAAATCTTTAACTCTTGTTACATCTTTTCATAGTGTATATAATAAGATATACATAACATATTAAACCATATTCCATTGAGTTAACATCTTGAGCAATTCAAATAAAATACAAGTATAACTATTAATGCTAAGATAATATGAAGTAACTATGTCTTTTAGTAATGTGAGTATCAATAATTAACAAAACATTAACAATTCATACTAAATTGGGAAATATTATGATGACTCGAGTTTAAATCCTAAATTTAATTAGATATATATATTATTGTCTATTATTAAATATGTTGGGGATGAATATTATATTTCACTCGACAATACTAATTCCTCCATTCCCATGTGTCCTCTATGTCTCCACACTCTGTACCTTGCTATATCTTTACGGGTGACCATTCCTACTACCTGTTACAAAAAAGTTAGTTATAAATTCATCTGACCTTACTTGACCTATGTAGTTAGTACATAAATTTATTTAAGTTGAGTAGTTTAGTTTAGTCCTTGAATTAGAAAAAAAATCAGAAACATAATAACCAAGAACATAAATTATTTTAATTAAGTAAATGGTTCTTCATTAGCAGGTAAAACAGACTGTTATATGAACAAAATTAGTAGCCCTATGAAAATTCAAGTAAAAAAGTTGTGGGTTTTAAAAAAATCAACCTAAACACCAGTGAAATTGTACATATGACTAAAAAAAATTGTTTTATATTTTTTTTTATAGAATGGGGCAAACGGGCAGGAGGCTCATCTGACGTTAACTGATACCGCCGCCCATGGACACTCTCAATGCCAGAGGCCTCGCGAGTGCGTTGCCGGCCTTTTAAGAATTGGTACACTCTTTTCTTGTCCCTAAGTCGAATTGGTTCAGAAATACTTCAGTGGGCAGCTGGTTCCACAAAGTGGTGGTGCGCGGCAAAAACTGCCTTGAAACGCTCAGTTGTGGAACGGCGGACGTCGAGGTGATACAGGTATTAATCCGAACTACTCCTCTGAACACTCTCCATTGTAAATGCGGTAGAAGATGCATAGTGACCCCACATCTCTACGCAACGCCAAAGGATCAAGCCGCTCGGAAAGGGATTGGTCATCGACGAATTAAACTGCTCTTCGTTGAATACGGTGAAATGGAAGGAGCTGCTACTGGGGAGCCCCCGCCTAGAGGTGAGAACAGCTACATGTGGGGCCGAATTTGCGCTTTATATAGTTGCGGTGGCCCGGAGTGAAGTACCGTCTCGCCTTGCTGAGCACATCAAGCTTTTTGGAGGCTAACTTAGCCTCCCTCCAAGTGAATGCGAAACTGAACGTCGTTCGATATGTCAACGCCAAGTATTCCAATGCTGGCTGTGGCTTTATGTGTATGAAGCCACTCCGAAACTTAGAGAAGGTTAAGACTAAAAAGTTTTCTGTGTATATAATGTCTGTTCATCGATCAACCAATTTAGGTTTTTGTGATGGCTTACGATAACATTTAGAAACATGACTTGCTCAAATGTGACGACCATATATCAAAGACATATGGTCACACGGGAGTCGGTTTGCTCTGAATAACTTTTTTTTTTAAATATAATTGGGGGGCAAACGAACTTGCGAGACGACCAAAAAGGGCAGTCTTCGCAGCCCATAGACACCCATTTTTAGTGAGTGCGTTGCCGGCCTTTGACGGAAGACCCCCACCGGGAGTCGATTCCACAGTTTGCTAGTTCGCAAAAGAAAATGCCTTGTGAAACGAACTGTGGAAGACCTCCAACCATCAAGATGATGTTGGTGAAATTTAAAGCTCGTACGGCTCGTACGGATTTGAAAAGCGGCAGGAGGGATCAACCCAAACAATTCTTCCGAACACTCACCGTAGTATACTTAAACCCTTTGTGTACATTTCAAAAATTTAATTCATAAACATACCTCATTGACGTCGTTGACAATAGGCAAATGTCTAAGGCCTAACGCCCTAAAAAGTCTAAACAGGCGAGGCAGGGAGGCTCGATGTGGTAAAGTGTATGGAGACGGATTCATGAACGGACGAAGATCTATTGTACATGTCAATTCCCAATCGGATATATCTAGCTGCAATTAAAATCTATATTAGTAATTATTACAAATAATCAATTTATTCGAAAAATACTATTTATTTAATTGACGATTTTTCAGTTCCGTTTGATATTCGAAATTCGAATAATACAAAATCGATTGGAAAATTGGCGTACGTCAAAGTGACAGTGACAGATATTAGTACTTATAAAGAAATTTTAAGATATAAAAATCTACGTTAAGGGACCTCATACCCTAGCGGTCTTATGCTTTGGTCTGGTGATCACGACGCACAACGCTGCGGTATGCGTTGCCGGACACTCAATCGTATGAAAAACGTCGAGAATGTTCTCTTGTTCCGTCGCAGCTTGCGTCCGCGGCGAGGGACAAGCGCGGTGAAGTGGGGAGGTGTACTGCCGCACAGCGCGGCGTCATTCTAGGTTCAACGCTGCGGTGTGCGGTGTGCGTCACAGAGTCAATATGGAATTTTTGTTCATGTTCACGTCTACCTTGGTAGCTGCGGCAAAATCAAGTGACCACTTCTCCGCAGGGACGCTAAATGCTGCGTCGTGACGCTGCGTTGCAGCGCATACCGCAGCTTTGTGCGTCGTGATCACCAGACCAAAGCTTTATAAGGCGGCAGCTATGTGAGGGGTACCGGGTTCGATTCCCGGTTCGAGGGCAAGTTTTAGTTTATTTTAAAAGTTGTGCGGTACCGGGCGTATTTCTAAAGACAAGCACGAATTATTAAAAATCCTATACTTGACGCTGGCTAATGGACAAATCGTGCCAGAGCCATAAAAAAAAAATCTACGTTTAAATGTCAAAATATTATTCTTTAATGGTTTGAAGTATATATACCTCTTCAATAGATGGATATCTCGGATACTCCTTCCTGAACATATTCATGTCGACCTTGAGGTTCGACCACGTAGTGTTGGCATTTTCATTATATATTTTGTTCTGTATGAGAACTATTAACTGAGAACGAAGAATCGAACCACGCAATCGCTTGTATGTTGTAACTTCATTCTAAAAATACAATATTAATTAGAACAAATCTGTAGTTTGAATTTATGAATAAAAAATTCGGTTTAGTATAGAGAATAAATCCTTACAAATAAGAAAGGTAAATAACTTCTTCAACTTTAACGAACTAAGAGGTACATTGTACCGCAATACCTTTTCTTCGGAGGGTCTGAGCTCGATTCCTGGTGAAATATTTTTTTCGACTTTGTTACTTACACATGCACTATACCTCATTTGGTTACGAGATATTAAACCATTTTTAAAGGGACAACAAATACTGAATTAATTAATAAATTTTATTTTTCTTATATTGAAATAAGCATTCTTTACAAACCTCATCAGCCAGGGGCGGATCGACAACCGGGAAGCCACTGTACGTAACAATTTTAAGCATTTCCACAATATGTCCGACATTCTCCACCGTCCGAAGGGTGAAAACCGGATGTGACATTACTTCGGATGCATAAATATTGTGTGCTAGTGGAGGGGGTTCCCAGGGGAGAAGTGGGACCCCCGCTAACTGAATCAAGGTGTCGTAGATACCCTAAAAAAATTCTTAATATATTTCCGGGACCAAAACCGTCTTAATAAAATCATGGACTAAACATTGATATCTAATGTTAATAACCGTGTTAGTTGCCATGGTTACCACTTTGTTTACATCCAAGCCTTGTAACCTAAGGGTATGTTCAGATGGCAAAAACTTGACGCACGTTTTCGAATCGCGCGACTAGATATTGTGGTATTTTCATACAACTGTTCACATGAGCGCGCGTTAACGCGCGTCAACGTGGCGCTCAGAGAAAAAATCTCTAGACGCAGATGATCGCGCGTTGACGCGCGCTTTGATATTAATGTAATGTCCGTTTGCTGTTCACATGAGCGCGCGCTTTCATCGCGATCGCATGTAATTTTGTTAATTTTCGTAATTATATTTTGTTCTCGCATTTAAAATGAGTGAAATTGAAGATATTGACATCGACTTACTAATCGATGAAGTAGAAAAAAGGTCAGCAAGTTGGAATATAGCAAATTTGTATAAAAAATATAATATAATTTGTATTTTTTTTCAAAATTGGATGAACCCAATGTGTACGTTTTCTTTTTCTATATTTTTCTTTATAATATAACCACAAAATAATAGCCTCTTCCACGTCCATTTTCTACGTTCTACCGAACTAGACTGACGAGTACTCTCGCAACGCGCGTTAGCGCTCATCATCTGAACGCTCTTCAAATTTGATCGCGCGTTGACGTGCGTTAACGCGCGTTACATGTGAACATAGCCTTGCACTTTAGTTCACGTTTAATAATAAGAGCGAAATATTTTATGACAAGCGCAGAGATATTAATAGAAAATAGTATAAAATAACATTAAGTTGGTCACGTGACAGACAAATTCAATTCAGTGGTTGAAGAGATATTTCAATAACATATAGCGATAGCTTTATAAATTTAGGGTCTGTTTCACAATGTACGGATAAGTTCTACATAAGTTCCAAATTAGCTATTTATTACTTATTGGTAGGATAAACAGTATTGTTGCGTTTCACGACTGTCAGATAGCCCTAATCGTCACATAAAGTCCATCATAAGTTATGAGTCCGATGAATGTCAAAAACCACAATTTATCTTCCAAATAATTTATGTGTTGCATAGCTATTTGGTACTTTATCCATACATTGTGAAACAGGCCCTTAAAATATAAATTCTATACAGTTATTATTATTTTAATGAAATATATAAACATATTCTTAAGATGTGAACATAAGCATGTGCCATAGTTATTTGACTCATTTTGTTGTTTACACGTCAAACATCCGCCCGAAATCAAGCTGCTACACACGCACGGGAATTTCGTCTATCTTTGAAGTGATAGTTTCTGTAAAATCAGTGAACTTACGATGTGAATTATAGTGAAACAAGTTAAAGGAGTATTTAATTTCCTACTTTGTATATTTAATAAAAATAAAAATTAAGACTTTCTAAAACTCTTTCGTTTTATGAAAAATGTTTATTTATTAAATGTGTTAAATGTTAAAAGCAATTCAACTGAGAATTATTAAAAAAAAATATAAAAAAATAATCAGATTTTTTTACCCGTTTGAAGGCAAACTTGAAAAATTTATAACATTTGAACTAAATAATTTAATTTGCAAATTTCATCAGAATTAGTTCAGTTTTTGAGGTATACCCATATCAAAAAACTGATGGTTGGTAAATATTGTTACCTCATTAAAGAAGTCCCCGATCCACTTAGCGACTACCAGAGTGACGATAATGGGCAGAGCGTTCGATATCTGTCCCGTTGTCTCAATAATAATGACTGTCAGGGAGATTGTCATCCGTACAACACCGCCCAGTTGAGCTGCTGCACCGATTAAAGCATATTTTGCTGGGTTTATACTCTAAAAATAGAATTAAAAAGTAAAAAAGTGAATAAAAAAAGTAAAAAATAGAATAAAAAAGGTACGTTTATTTGACGAGAGAGTGTGAGTGAAAATTTTTTTTTTACCTAAAATTAATTTTGAAAATGTAAACTATTTAAATATATAGGTTGTGGAGTTAAATCTGCTTAGACACGTAAAATTGAGAATTGAGATTTTTAAGATCACATAAAACCGCACCCACCTGAGTACTTTGTCTTTGTTAGTACATTTTTTAAAAATAATTGTTGTAATTTTCTTTGTATACAACCGTTTTGGCTACATTTTACATGAAATAATTGTAAATATTATCTTTTAAAAAAAATCTGTGGATTATCAATAAACTGTTAGATAAATAATTCGAAAAGTATAGTAACTATTAAAATTCCTTTTGGGCCTTATATTTCTGTATCTGTTTCGTAATCCGTTTTTTTTTCTAATAGGCAAGTAGGTGATCAGCCTTCTATACCCGACACACGCCGTCGACTTTATGGGTCTACGTCGGTTTTCTTACAATGTTTTCCATCGTACGAGCGAGTGTTAAATGCGCACATAGACAATAGATGCGCTGCCGGGGTCCGATTCTACGACCTCATATGTAATGTAAATACAATTGCAACACTGATCCCAGTATTTTACATTTTTAAATATCACATTCTAAAAAAAATTATGTTAAAAAACAGCATCCATCACTGTATGCCATGCTTATTCGCAATAAATATATAAGTACTTTATTTTTTGATATTCATTAATTAGTATCAAAATTACTGTCGAACTATAATGACGTAACAGTGTTGTCAACAAATACCACGAATCTTTCCACACAGACTATACTAGTCTAGGGCTTAGAATCAGCCCTTTTCTACATCCTCCAATATAATGTTCATGTGTGTGTATTTGCGCGTGTGTGTATAAAAATATACCCACCATAGACGGTATCGCAAATTGAATCCAAATAGCCATCAACCTGCCCCAAGCAGCACCAGTCAGTAAATTCGGTATGAAAAGACCACTGGGGACTGCTAATCCAAAAGTCCAGGTGGAAAGTAGGAAGTACGAGACCACGAAGATCACTAGGGATCCTGGTTTGTAGGAACCCATGGGATCGTGAAGGAAGGACCTAACGGACGCCTCTGGGGTTTGGAACCATACCGCAGCCATTGCGTTGTATTCACCGTCCGCACAGAATAACTGAAACAACCATACATTAAGCTAAAAAATTAACGACCGAGACATAATAATAACAGAGTACCGATTTAGTGTCGTATAAGGGAGCGTTCAAGTATTACGTCACACAATTTTTGGAGATTATTGACCCCCCCTCCCCCCGTTTAACGCGCTGTAACGTTTTTCTGTACCCAAGTACAGTACTGTAACCAAGTATAGTAAAACGTTTCGTGACCACCTAGTGACTCTTTATACCTAAGAGTTACCATTTTGTGGTGTAAAGCACTGGAGAGTCGAAAATAATATTAACAACGCATAATTCAATCCCCGCCCCGCATCGTAACGTTTTACAAAAAGACCCCCCCCTCCAAAATTCGTTACGTAATACTTGAACTTGATTACTGACCTGCAGAGGCACCTTAGTGGGATCCTCTCCCAAAGGCCGACAGTCATTTAGAAGGAACATCATGAGGAAGCCGCAGGTGGCACTGATAGCTGCCACCAGACAAGCTTCGACTACGCGTAACCATGGCTCACCTACATACCTTCAAAGTTATTGCTTAATATCACAAAACAATTCTAAAACAGCTTTAATATTTGAAGTGAAACTTCTTTAGGCGCATGAGGGTAAAATTTTTACGGATACGTCACGAAGATGTGCAGCGTTTTTGTCGAAGAAAAGGGAGAGAGCTATTGAGACCGATTGATAGAGTAAGTAGGGCGAATTACCTTATAGAAATTATATTTTTAAAATTAAAATTTCGTAAAGAGTTTTTTTACTATTTTTTATTATTTCTATTAATTTTCGACACTTAATATTTTATTGACAGTTAAATTTATTAAATTCGTCTCGGAAATTTTCAGATTTGTATAAATATGAAAAAGACTTAAAAATTTGTTTGCCAAAGAAGTTTCACTTCTGACATGTGTACTTTGTTCGCACGCACTTTTTTTACAGGACTGGATAACGAGAGGTATAATATCGTATCAATTTGAATAGTGATACGCCTATACCGGCAACGCCGGTGGCTAATGTTGCCGACCTTTTAGAGAATGTTACGCTCTTTTATTGCATGAATTTAAACAACATTGATTGGTTAGTCAACAAATTACAATAACCGATATTATTTCTTTAACTAAACAAATTTCCTTGTGTGTGTTAAGTTATCTACGCAAAAAGAGGGGCCCCCACAATAGAGATTTCGGAAAAAAATGTTTTAAATTCCGACTAATAAACAATTTTTCTTTTGATATTTTTTTTATATGTTTGTTAAATACTAAAATAATCTAATTGTTAATTTTTTTGGAAATTAATTTAGGCCAGGGCTACACTCCTTTGTTGGCCCTAGGCATCCGGACCTCTAAATCCGGCCGTGCATCCGCGTGAATATTCTGGGCCACCATTAAGGTCTTTAGAAATGTATGTGAATATTTAATTATCCTTTGATTACAAGAAATATCGAAACAACAAAGCAACAAGCTCCCAAATTGGGTGATTCATGAGGAAGGTTTAGCTGAATAATTTTCAAGGTTACCGTTGCGAGTATATAATCTTATATATAAAATTCTCGTGTCACAATGTTAGTCTGCATACTCCTCCGAAACGGCTTGACCGATTCCTCTGAAATTTGGTAAGCATATTGGGTAAGTCTGAGAATCGGCTAACATCTATTTTTCACACCCCTAAATAATAAGGGTGGTCCACCCCTCAATTTATTTTTTTATTTTTTAGACAAAATTTTTAATTTCTATTTTTTTATGATACAGCATTAAAAAATACATACAACCCCTAACTTTCACCCCTCTACAATCAACCCCTATTTTTTTATTATAAATGATATACATGGCGAAACGACGTTTGCCGGATCAGCTAGTATATATATAATATAATACCTTAATCGAAAAACAGCCAATTTGAAGTTAATATAATTCCAGAGGGCGCCCAAAAATCCTCCGATTACACCAAATATTATAAACACTGGCAATTCGTAGATTTGAAATGGAAAAGGCTCCATTTTTCCGAGATTCAGGAGACCTAAAAATTATTTATATTATATTATTTAAATAAGACATGAGTACCTGCGGTACATATCAAACCTTTTTATGTGGTAATTTTTATTACAAAAAAAATGTTTTTCTATCACCCTATAATTGAACACTTTATTTGAGGGCGTTTCCCAAACCTAAAAAATTATATTTAAAATAACTTCAAATAAAAAAAAAACTAAATCTAAGTTACAGAAAACTTACGCATGACAAAGTTACAAAACAAAATCCTAAATTTATAAAAAACCAAAATAAGCCCTGATATTCTTAAATATTAATTAATATGAACTGAAATTATTAAAATAATAAATACCTGGATAACTTAAGTCTCCGGGATGACCATGATAGGCAGATAGCGCAAAATTGAGAGTAAACGTAGACACTACTGTGCCAAAAAATGTCCGCCATGTTAGGGCCTGGTTCCAAAAACTGGTGCCTTCTTCGAGGGAAAATAGTACGCCACCTAGTGATAGTGAAAACGGTGATTGGTTTATATTTGTGTATTCAAAAAAAAATGCTATAGTTTCTGAATTATATTTTATATCTTAGTAGCAGACCGGTCAAGCGTTGCTGTGGCTAAGGTTTTAGTTATATTACATAGTAATAACCTATTCAAGGGAAACGGTAGGAGAACACCAGTCATGGGGACCACCATGCTTTTTTGGTGGTAATGCCAGTAAATTGTAGCTTATGTGAAACGTTGGTACTTTCAACACAGCGCCATCTATTAGAGTTGTGACTATCAAATAATAAACGAATATTTTGCAATAAAACAATATTGCGGGTATAAATTGAGATGAAAGCTATCATATCTTTTAAGTTAGATCAAACTGCACACGGTGTGCTAAATTGATTGAAATCGCTTCGGTAGTTTAGGAGTCCATTGCGGACAAACATCGTGACACGTAATTTATATATATTAAGATTTATAAAATTTTATTCAACTGCCAAGTAACAATATTATTCTTGTGAATTTTTTTTGAAGGCTTTAGGCCTAGCATAGGCTAAAAAAATTGTGAGCAGTCGGTTGTCATTTTGACAATTTATCTTTGTAAATAATTATAGAATGACTAGCAAACTCTGCGAACTCCGTTTCGCCACCAGATGGCTTCGTTTTATGTAACATTTTGTGTGGTGATCCCGCTTTTCTGTTGAAATTTTTCCTGAATTTTCTTTGCTATAAACCTCACGGAGCCCGAGACCTTTCCAACGAATGCAAAACCGTGGAAATCGGTTCGTGCGTTCTGGAGTTATAGCGTCAGGAAGGAAAACCCGACTTATTTTTATATAGTAGATTGACTATATATACTGAAATAAATCTAAATAAAATGAAACTGTATGATAGTAATAAAATAATATTTTTTTTACCTTTCTACCACCAAAACTTTTATAAAAGTGATATTAATTCTGAAGTTATCTATGGCAGAACAATGTTTGCCGGGGCAGCTAAATCTATATATTACCAATAGGTGCTCCAAACGCAGCGGAGACCCCAGCCGCAGCGCCTCCAGACACAAAATCTCGTTTTTCGTGATCCTCACGAAAATACTGAAATACCTTGAAGTCCTTATTGAATGTTGTACTCTTGCCCTGAGAGATACCTGCTGCCACGACTGCTCCACAGTGAATCATAGGACCTTCCTGAAAAAAAAAAAACTTTTTGAAGTTAAACTTCTTTATCAACGATTGGGAGAAATTTATGTAAAAAATCGTCACATTTTTCGGTTACGCGCCATGTTGCTTTTTTTTAATACCAACTACAAATTGCTTGATCGATCGAAAGTTTTGAAATGGAATATTTTGTCCATTAGCCGACAAAATATCGGCGGCAAATCTTGCGAGAAAACCTTGAAATTAGTCGGATTACTTCAAGTAAATGCAATTAATGAAAATCTGTAATAATCTTAGTAGTAATAAGGTAAAATGTAATAATTGCATTATTTGAATTCATGTCTATGATAATAAAAGACTTTTGTTAAACTTTATCTAATTTATCTTTATTTAACCAATTTCTGTAAAGTTGCATAAAAATAAGGTCAGAAAGAAGTTTCACTTCTTACGTTTTTACGCACAATTTTTTTATTTCTATGCTCTTACATCTTTAGTTAGTATGCTAGCTAGTATAACTAGCAGTTTTTTGTAGTATAATGTTCATACATATATACATTATCGCGTAGCTGGTTTGTAGAATTGATGAAATGGTTGACCATATCGTGAAGTGGCTAAACCAAGATTGAAATATCGATAAAACGTTACAAAATTCAAGCATTTCATGAAATGATCGGTTCTACGACATATTACAGCGTTTTGTGAATAAGATATCTAATTGAAAGGGAAAAATGTTGTTGTCAAAAAACAGGAAAAAATCTCTATGTGCCATAACTGATAACATATTATTTAATTAATTCACTTTGCGACATAAGGATACAACACAAACAGGAAACTTTATTTACAACTTACAAGCTTCAGCCTTTTTTAAAGATAATATGGCAAAGTATATGAAGTTTAATGTTGCCAATATAATATTTCAAATCATAGATAATAATAACTATAATAATTGAACAATAACTAAAAAATGTGTGCGTGTACTAGGTGTTCACACGTAAGAAGTGAAACTTCTTTATGACCTTATTTTTCGAAAAATGATCTACTATATGCAACTTTACAGAAATTGGTTAAATAACATAAAGTTTAACAAAGGGCTTTTATAGACATGAATACAAATACAATTATTTCATTTCAACTTATTACTGTACTACTATGTAGTACTAAGATTATTACAGAATTTCATTAATTGTAATAGAATTATTAGTATTACTATCATTGTTATCGTTATTATATATTTTTGTTACTAATGGCTTCGAATCTCTTCGGATCAACCGTGGTAGGGACAAGAAAAAGATGGCGCGTAACCGAAAAATGTGACAAATGTGTGTAAATTTTTTTCCAACGCCGATAAAGAAGTTTGACTTCAAAAAGCAACATGGCGCGTAACCTGCTACAAAATTTCTCCCATACGTCGATAAAGAAGTTTCACTTCAAAAGATGGCGCGTAACGGAAAAATGTGACGCGTAACGAAAAAATGTTACACTAAATTTTTTTCCAACCCCGATAAAGAAGTTTCATATCAAAAACTGCATGAAATACAAAAGAGAATTACAAACAAAGGCATTTATGGAAGTGTCATCAAGATTTTGGAAAACATTCTACTTAATTCTAAAATTGTAATAAAATTTCTTTCACCTTTCCTCCAGCTAGTCCACCCACAACAGCACATATAACCCCAACAGCTTTAACAAATAGAGTTTTGATTCTTACAACCCTTGGGATTTTAACTCCATTGAGATAACACTTCACTTGAGGTATACCACTGCCTCCTGCGACAGGCTGAAATATGAAATGATTAAGATTCTAGAAGCCAGATGATCAGAAATAGTGGCAGAGGGAACACTGCTATAGATAAACCTAGGGTAAACCGTATGCACATACGGTATCTTGTAATTCAAACATCTTCTAACTTAGGGAGCGTTCAAGTATTACGTCACGAAATTTTGGAATATAACTGGACCCCCCCCTCACCCTCGTGTAACGCGCCGTAACGTTTTTCTATACCCAAGTACAGTACTGTACCAAGTATAGTAAAACGTTTCGTGACCACCTAGTGACTCTTTATACCTTAAAGTTACCATTATGAGGTGTAAAGTACTGGAAAGTTGAAAATAATATTAACAATACCGCGTAATTCAATCCCCGCCTCGCATCTTGACGTTTTACAAAAGGACCCCCCCCCAAATTCGTTACGTAATACTTGAACACTCCCTTATACAAACTAAGTTTTTTTGTAGGCCACTTACCTGACCTATCTTGGCTATATTTGTATCAAATGTAGGGGTTATATTTTTATAGAACTAAATAAAAGTACTTACCTCAATATAAGCAACAAGCATAGATCCAACAAACACAATAGAGATATTGGATAAAACCCACAACAAATATGGAATATACAGTTCATCTAGCAGTACATATTTATCTACAGCTGTGTGTTACTAAGGAAAATTATGTAGTTTATTATTAAAACTATATATCATTTAAAAAATGTCAATGTAAAAACCCGCAATGAGTCACTAATAATAAATAAGCAAACAGTATTTTTATCATAGACAAAATAAAAACCAACTTAATATTAATTATTAAATAATTTTATGAATATTGAGAAATGTAATGGAAAAAAAAGTAACTTTTAAATCTTCTTGTCTATCAAATGTATAAGTGAAATTGACACAGAAAAATACAGAATTAACATGGTACACCTGAGACTTCATACATATTAGTACTACTTTAATATATAAAGATATCAAAAGGATACACTTCTTAAGTTGTTCATATTTAATATTTGAGAATTCTTCAATGCAAATGTCAATTATGAATGCAATAAGGGCTGTTATTACTCCTATTAGTAACACTATAAACCATCTTGCTATGTCCTTCCATACAACAAATGCATATCCTCGTTTTCTCTCTTCATCAAGAAGCAAATGATTTTCACAGGTATCATAATCTAAACTCTGAAACAGAAGATATGTTTGAAAGAATATTAAAAAAAATATTAACCTATTATTTATCAGTAAAATATGTAATACCATAATTTACCATTCAGTATATAAGTTACAATACAAAGCTAGGTAGGTACAAACCTCATATTTTGCAGATAAAATATTCATTGACCCAGGTTCAATTTTTTGTACAGGCTGTCTGCGTCTAACTCCGTGACTGCCTTGTAAGTCATCTTCCTCAGATTCCTGTTGCATAAAACAAATTATATAATAATATATACGAAAGTAGAAGAAATGCTTACTATAAGGTCATAGAACCATAAGTAATTAAATCATAAAAAAATAAATTATAACTTGCCTGGATATCTGTTGTCTGGTTCAACTGTGCACAATTTGAAGTACTAGCCTCATCATTACTGATTAGTTGGGCAGTATCAGATGTACACTCGCTTGTAATCTCAGTGCTCGAATTACTCATTTTGGCATCAATAAATTTATACAATTATGCTTTTTATAGATAGTAAATTACATTTTCAACAAATGTGTACACATGTTTAAACTAAAAAATACTCCAGTTACTTATTAAACATGATGTAAAAGTTCAACATAAAATATGAAAACGACCTAAATAAAACAATTATTATTTATGGTTTAAAGTAGATATGTGGTGATATGATATGATTTAATCAACACACAACATTAAAATATTTAATAGCATTTCAAAATGTATTCAACCCACTAAAAAAATGCACAAGCACAATTTATAGTATTAGGTATTTAGAATCGTCGCAAAATTTATAAACAATTTTTAATGAACTCATAGAATTGAAGAGAAAGAATAAATAAACTGGAGAATATCTCGATTTTTTGACTCAAAACTTGACAGCAGACGTTTACTTGGTTTGTCACTTGACTTCCGTTCTGTGATGACGGATTACGGTAGAGTATTAAGATCGTTAACAGATTTTAACTAAAAACTTATGTTAGAAGCTAAAATAAATGCCATTGTCAGTTCTTGGCCACCACAAATTAACAATTTTCATTTTAACAATTACTCACTACAATAAATTTAATGCATACATTTTCAAAATATATTATTATAATCTTATTATTTTTAATATGTCTCGGATATTGTTTTTTTATCATAATTAAAATTGAATACAGATTATTATCTAGTATTGCGAAGAAAGGACGAGCTGCAGAAAAGCTCCTAATACGCATGCGCAGATTAAAAACGTTGTATTTATCTTAATAATTATATCAATTATAAAATTTCAGAAATGAGATGTGCATAAAAGTTGTTTAGTAATATAACTTATCAGATTTTAATAATATTTTAAATATAAGGAAAGTGTGCTTCCATTATCAGTTTTTTAGAACAGAAAATAGAAATGTCAATTTTACGATACTAGCGACACTACGGCGCGGAGCGCAATAGTCAGCGTACCGTAAACAATGGTGTATTTCTGTGCATGTGTGTGTGTGTATGTGTGTAGCTTGCTCGTTTGGTTGACAATCGCGATGTGATGTATATCCTACATCATCGCACGCTGAGATATATTTTCAAGAAGTATTTTTAATTTATAAATTTATTAGGCGATTTGTTTCTAAATGTTTTCTTATGTTGTGAAAACTTTTCTCTGTTTTGATTTCTAAATATGTGTAACTTGCCGCCGAAGTTCCATTCAGTGTGTCGCCTTTGTTTATCATTCTGTGGCGATAATTGCAGTGATGTTAAACTTCCAATATTCGACCGTGATAAGGATAAATCACGACTTTCCGAGATGATAATGGCTTATCTATCGATAATGGTAAATATTTATACCTTAATTAGGTGTTCGGAATGCGAAAAGCAAAGTTTTTCTCATGTGAAAGTTTAGCATTAGCGTACAAGATTGTGGATACTGATAAGCGCCATTAACTTTCTCGCGGGTGTTGGGTATTTTCGCATTGTGATATCATGTTACGGCCCACGCGTCGAGTACTCGGGTGTATGACTAATGTCGTTCTTGGAAGTGATAGGCAAGGCGTGTGGCTGTGCGCTATATCAGTGACCGCGCGGTGATAACAAAGGAGCGCACGGAGATCATTGTATGAGATCGCTAGAGCGCTCCCCCTCGCACCCTTCACACCTACGTTTCTAATCACAGCTACAAGGATGCACTCTCACTAACTGCCTTCTATTTTCAGAGCTTATAATAACTAAATATAGAAACAAGTCCTATGGGGGACTGTTATTTATATATTGACATTTTTAGTTATTTCACAATTTTATTATTACCAGATTTTTTTATCTATAATAAAATTCATTGCTTAATTCAACTCATAACAGATTATTTGGATTCTGTAAGAGGTGAATAATAATAATATTATAATTTTAGGTTTCTCCAGAAGACATGTTGCCACAGGTTGTATGTGGAAGTTGTGCAAGCAAACTTGATGAGTTTCATACATTCAGGGAACTATCACATAAATCTGAAAGATTATTGGAACAATTTCTCCACTATGCTAACTCACTATCAGGTCCTATAGAGGTATGTAAACACAATATTGATAAAAAAAAGGTTTAATTCTAAAATATTTTTAATGCTAGTATAATATTGCACATAGTCTATACATTTTTTAATTTACAACTAATATTTTTACATAGCTTCAATTTTACACTCTAAAACTTTAACTTTTATTTGGTCTTAGATTAAATAGTACGTAAAATATAAATGATTGTTAATGTATAAGTAAACATCAGACTTAATAATCAAGCGAAGCTTGATTCTGAATTATTAATGTTTACATAGCGAATAGGCTGACTTAATTTCTTCTTGTAGAATGCTTTAGCAGCGTTTACAATTATCCCACAAATCATTCCTATTCCAACTACTGCTGCGACTCCTAAAATACTCCACAGAACATGTTTTGGTCTTAAATCAGTAATGGAGAATTGTTTCTTTGGTGCAAAGGTTGTGTCAAATGTAGGGCAAAATGATATAGTAATATTTGTTATATAGGCCCCATTCAGTCTCATAGGTGCTGCACAGCTGAAAAAGTAAAAGAATATGTAAAAAATGGTCTAGTTATAACTAGTAATTAAAAGAACTTTCTTATGTGTATTCTTAATCCGTTTTTTGTAAAGTATAATTGTTTTTATTAAAAATATATTTTAAGTCATTACACAATACATATTGATTTGGTACAACTTTTATATATACTCAGAAAAATACTTGCATTGCTTTTAATTTAACTGTTAAATAGATGAGCATTTTTTGAAAATGAATTGCTTTGCTTTCATTATTCAAATTCTAGATGATAACAATTTACTACGTAAATGTATACATATATTTTAGTATAGGATTTAACATTATAAATTACACCTTGAATCATCAGTTAGTACTTAGTACCAAGAGATGGTCATTAGAAGCAATAGGTTATTTATACAATATAAATTTATTATGAGCCATCATAGATTGTAATTTATTTTATTATTCATTCATTCATCAGCAATTCATGTGTTAAACACATTTCACACATAAATTATGGTCAAATATAGGCTCAGTTTTTAACCAACTTCAATTAATATGTTCATATAACATTGATAAATTCTGTGAATTCAATGCATAGAACTCATTCTAGTTTCTAATTATAAATTTTTGCTTGAATCATAATGCATAATGTCTTATTAAATTATAGAATATGATTTATAAGCTAAAATAAATTTATTAGCTGTTATTATTTATTCTTATAGTGATCATTGAATTGAGTACTTACAATGGAACTTTTCCTGGCTTGAACTTAGTACTTGCCTCCTGTTTCGTCACAATATTGGCCAAGTCACAGTTGCAAAGCCAGTTATTGCCAGTCATACCTAACACCTCCAACTCGTTCCATGGCATTAGATCAGTTGATAGTTCGCTCAAGTTGTTGTCATCGAGGTATACCTGGAAAATTTATTAAGTACTACAGACAATTTGTGACTGTTGAGTGTGTTTGTATCGGGTGTTTTTTTTAGAGGTATAGAACTTTAAATTGCAATAAAACAACGATGGATTATTGGACTGACATGATTTTTTTTTTATTTGAAAGATAATCTTGTGGCACTACATTTTAAATATGATTTCTGGCATATGACTGCCACGGCTGGCTCGGATATAGTCCAATCTGGACGTCCAATTTTCGATGACTTTTTTCAACATTTGTGGCCGTATATCGGCAATAACACGGCGAATGTTGTCTTCCAAATGGTCAAGCGTTTGTGGCTTATCCACATAGACCAATGACTTTACATAGCCCCACAGAAAATAATCTAGCGGTGTTAAATCACAAGATCTTGGAGGCCAATTCACAGGTCAAAAACAAGAAATTAGGCGGTGTCTTTCAGTAAATCGATTGTGGCACGAGCTGTGATATGTTGCGCCGTCTTGTTAAAACCACAGCTCTTGGACATCATAATTTTTTAAATTCAGGAATGAAAAATTTAGTAATCATGTCTCTATACCTATCACCATTGACTTTAACATTCTGGCCATTATCGTTTTTGAAGAAGTATGGACAAATGCTGCCACCAGCCCATAAAGCGCACCAAACAGTTAGTTTTTCTGGATGTAACGATGTTTCGACATACACTTGAGGATTAGCTTCACTCCAAATGCGGCAGTTTTGTTTGTTGATGTAGCCATTTAACCAGAAGTGTGCTTCATCGCTAAACAAAATTCGCTTATGAAAATCGGGAACAACGGACGTGAAAATTGGATGTCCAGATTGGACTATAGCCGAGCCAGCCGTGGCAGTCATATGCCAGAAATCATATTTAAAATGTATTGCCACAAGATTATCTTTCAAATAAAATAAAAAAATCATGTCAGTCCAATAATCCATCGTTGTTTTATTGCAATTTAAAGTTCTATACCTCTAAAAAAAACACCCGATACTTATATAATACAGATAGAAGTTTTGTAATAGACACTATAATTTATTCTTTTTTTTTCTATGTATTAAGTTATGTGAAGGGTATTTTTAAAGACTCCTCGGAGTTTAGATTATGGATTTTTTTTTTTCGATTTTTCACTTTCCCTTGTATTTGTATAGGTTAACATATTAATATTTCGATGCGTCATATTATAGGTTACGTATATATACGAAAGTGGAATTTAATTTTGAAAGATTTTCTAAAAGCAGTTGTCTTAGTGGTTAAACGAGCGATTCTAAACCGAAGTTGCGTTTTCGATCGGTGAAGAAAAATGTTGCAGGTTAACCATAAACCGGCGATATTTATCGGGCCCGGTCTATAATTAAAACTTCAAAAGAACAGATTCCGTCCATTCCATAGTTATATAGTTCACGGAACTTCATACAAAATATTTTGATTACTTTTTCATTGTTGCTACAATATTAAGTCAATGTACTTAGACGTTATGAAAGATATTTTGGCAATATTATAATTCCGAGACTTAGCAATCAACTGTTATCAAAACAAATATAAATGATTTATCAGCTAACCTAGTTTATTTGATGTTAAAGATTCACGAACTGGGCCAAACCGCGTTATTTGCATGCACAATATTTTATCTAAAAATATTTTAAACAAAACTGGTATTTTCAAATACAAATTAGGATTATGCTTATAAAAGCGACATTTTTAAAATACGAATGATTAAATTTGGAATTGCATTATCTTAACGTTTCACAACTAAAGTCATTTTGAATATTGTGTAGATTAGCTATCGCCCGCGAGACTTTTGCGTGGAAATAAAATAAAAGACGATCAATCGTTACACAGAACATATCTTTACTCTGGTGAATCTTTTTTCACTTAGGATCTGTTTCACAATGTATGATAAAGTACCAAAGAGCTATGCAAAACACATACATTATTTGGAAGATAAATTGTGCTAATTGACACTTCATCGGACTCATAACTTATGATGGACTTTATGTGACGAATAGCGCTATCTGACAGTCGTGAAACGCAACAATAGTGTTTATCTTACCAATAAGTAGTAAATAGCTAATTTGGAACTTATGTAGAACTTATCCGTACATAAAAACAGAACCTTAATAATTTTTGAGATTCCTTTTTTAATTTTTCTTTAATGTCGGGATATTTATGTATTATTATTTACTAGTAAAAAGTATCTATAAAAGTGATGACTAATCAAATTTAAATTGTTATAATAAGCGAGTATTCGTGTGGATAATCTAGAAAGTATAAGGTCGGAATAACGTGATTGGATATTATAATACGTCCGTCTTGTTAGATTGCTTGATTACGCTACACCGGCGCTTAAAGATGAAAGTGTTATGGGATTTACCGAAGCTTAGTCGAATATGTTAAAATCTAACGTAACTTTCAAATCAAATGCTATTATTCCCTAAGGTAATGAAATAATTTAAATGATTGTAAAAAAATCCGTAAATATTCTTAAATTAGAAAAGAAAACGGTTCCTTTTTTGAAAATTTACAATCTTATAAAATTCTCGTGTCACAATGTTCGTTCCCATACTCCGTAACGGCTCGACCGATTCTTATGAAATTTTTTATGCATATTCAGTAAGTCTGAGAATCGGCTACTATCTATCTTTCAAACCACTAAATGTTAAGGTGGTCCGGTCCACCCCTAAATTTTTATTTTTATTTTTTAGATAAAATGTTTCGTTTTTATTTTTTTATGATACAACATATAAAAATACATACAACCCTTAATTTTCTCCTGTCTACGATCAACCCTTATTTCCTAATTAAATACTTATGAATTAACTCTTTGTTTATAAAGGGTAAAATTCACAGGAAAACCTAAAAGTTTTCATTCCGGAAAACCGAACAGTCTATGAGTCTGTGGGGTAGCAAAGTGTTCCATGTTGGTATGTACTAAAACGGTAGGCTAAGTAAAATCACATTAAGGAGAAACTAAGTTCGCGCGGGCAGCTAGTTAAATAAAATAATTAGTAATAGTGTTTTTTACTCTACTATATTCTTGACTTGAGCTTCTTTAAAAAAAGAAAATGCAAGAGCTTATCAATCAGTTCTTTAGTCTATACGCTTAATACCAAAATGTTTATTGTCTATAGCTTACCTCTTTCAATGCCCATCTATCTTTAAGTCCCCTGAAAGCATTGTGACTAATGTATCGTAAATTCTTGTTATGACAAAGATGTAGAACTCTGAGATTTTTTAATGGCGAGAATGTACTGCGTTTGACTTCCTCCAAGTATTGGTTTTCGCCTACTTCCAGTTCTAGCAAACTTGTCAATCCTGAAACATGCATTAACAAATGTTTATTGTAAAAAAGGGCTTTGGTCACATTTGAATTGAAAAGAAACTCGTTTGAACGGATCTCGAATTAAGAATATTATGATAACGGAGGCTCGGAAATCGTGATGTCTTGCTAGCGTGTAAAATTAAGATGTGTTAACAAATTTCCATATTAGCCACGTATACGTAATTGTATCATATATAATTTAATTTTTGTACAAATAAGATTATTTGTACGTCGGAGTGGTAATATTCCGCCCCCTTGCCCCTCACTACTTGAGAGTCGATCTACTTCAGATTTCTTGCTTTAGTCTGGTGAATTATTTATTTATTTATTTATTTAATAACAGCACAATGGCCAAACTTAGACTAAAAACAATAATTATGCTCACTAAAACCACCTCGGGTAAAACTCATCGCATATTAAAAGCCCTCAGCTCTTTATCATTTGCAATAGTAGTTATTACAACAACAAATTGGGCTTAGAAGAAGAATCAATAGAAAAAAAACGAATATGGCTTATGAACGGAGTTTGTATTATATAAAAAACAATAGACAATCGATTTCCATAGCAAAATGAAAATATATTCCTTATTATCTACGAGAAATGAATACTTAAAATGATTTTCATAGATTTAATCTAATTCCACGCATCGAACCGACAAACGATGACTAGTCGGAGAAGCATTCCGGATATATTGTGAACTTGACGAAATCTTGGCGATTCTATCGCTACTCACGTATCTATTGATAATAATAGTTATATTATTAAGTACATATTATGTTTGTATAAACCGGTGTTCGCGACGGTTTTTAAAAGGATGTTTCTTTGCAAGGTTTATACAGTATTAAGTAGTACCAATATCAAATAAGATTATTTTGATTTCCAATAAAGACTATCAGAAAAGTGATATATCGAATTATTATATATTTAATAGTTGGAGATACGGAGTGACGTCATAATCGTACTCTCAAATACAAAAATCTTGTCTCGATTATTTATAAAGACGATTGGCAGTAGGGTAAACTATTCAAGAGCTATTTGCCGTCTTAACTAACTGTTTTAAAAGATTAAATTATTATATAGTATATAATGGATGGAAATATTTTTTTAAATGGGAATCAAGCTGAGGTCTGTTACATAGACTTTCTTATATGTGTACTCTCTTAAATGTTTTAAGATTACTAGAATCTAACTGTGTTAATGTCTGATATTATACTTTCGTTTCGTAAGTGCTGACTTGTAGATAACTAATAGAAAGTTTGGCGATCTTCATTCAATTAGAATTTGCTTACGTAAAAGATGATTCGATTACAGATTATGCAAAATCAATACTATTTCTGGGCTTTGGAGCGAAAGTTATTTATGGTATGATGAATGAAGAATTCAAATCAAATATATCTATAATTAATTTGGAAGTTTCCATCATTAAGGAAAATGGCATGTGATAAGATACTAAAACTTTTTCTTATCACATGCAATTTTCCTTATATATATTTTATAAACGTTAGACAACTTATATTAATATTTGCTTTATTATTATGTTTATTATCATCGACAGGATGACAAAGGAAAAGGCCAACTCAGCCTTTTTCCTAATATGGTGGAATAAAATCTATATATATAAATAGGAAACCCGTTTTCCGTTGTCACGACATAACATGAAAACGGCTTGACCGATTTGTCTGATTCTTTTTTTATAATATTCCTTGAAGTACGAGGATGGTTCTTACGGAGAGAAATATATAAAAAAAATAGAATGAAAAAGTCTAAAAACAACACTTTTCTATATTCCCATACAAAATATTCGTAATAATATTTAAAGGCAATTTGAACTTTAATACCATATCATAAAGTTCAAGTGTTAGTGGAGGGGTTCCGGGAAGGTAATTTTTTATTTTTTCACATAATGTATTTGTTGTATTATCAACTTTCTTTTTTTTATCTTACTAGCTAGACCGGTGTCCCGAATAGCAGAATAAGTATTTAAAAAAACTAAAGAATCGACTGTTAGGCGGTACGATGTTCGCCAGGCCAGCTAGTAGGTTATAAATTATCTAAATGCTTAATAAAGAACCTTATATATAATCCTATAATATAGTTACAAGCAAACATTTATAAGTCTTATGGTTTTTTTAATATTTTCATTTCGGCATCTTCTTATAAAAATACCAAACGCAGTTTTATTGATAGCAAAAGCCTTTTGTCGAACTTTTAGAACCAGAATTTTGAAGGTATTTCACACAACAACACACAAAATCTATGAGTACATACCAATAAAACTGTCGTCGTTCAACTCAACAAGTGGGTTGTTGTTGAATGTGAGATATTGCAAGGTGTTGCCAAGTAAACTTAGACTCTCTGGAACGTTTAGGAAAAGGTTTCCAGACAGGTCGATTTGTCTCAGATTAACCAGACCTTTAAAGGCGTCCAATGGTATACTGTCAATGTCCGTCTTTGATAAGTCTAGGACCTGGAAGGAAATATAGGAATTTTTATCACAATTATTTTTAATACAAAAAAAATGTTTATTATGGAACATTAGATACAGGTATCACTTATTCCATGTCATTAAATTTGAATCGGTAGACATCCCTACTCATCGGCAAATAAGACAGGGTGTAGAAAACTCTCGGTAGGTAGGTACTCTACAAAGCTGGTACAAAATGACTATGGCAAACAACACTTATTTTAAAACAAATATCGCAAATTAATTTAATATGTTTCCGCTTAACAGCATGGTCATCATTACAATCTATAGCTAGAGCCCCTTCCTAGCTTCTTCGAGTATATTGAGTCATAACAATATATCTCGTGCTTCGTGGGTCCAACTTCTAACACCTATTGTTTCGATGTCCTTGACAACTCCATCCCACCAATGCAGCCTCGGTTGACCGGGTTTTCTCTTGCCACCAGGTTATGAGTTCACTAAGACTTTGGGGTTCTATCGTCCGCCATTCGGTGCACATGTCCCAACATGTATTTGTAATATAACGAAGTTTTAATAAATTAACTCGTAAATAACTATTAGGTAGGTGATAGAAAAAAATAATGACGTTAACGTTTTTAGAATCAAAACATCAAGGTGCGGTGCATATGATAAGTAATCGTCGGAGAATGTGCGGCTTTTAACTCAATCAAAATAAAATGCACTGATAAAGAAGCACTGGCTTATTGCCAATGTTTATAAAATAGTGGCCGAGTTTTGTGATAAAATTTTGTAACGCTTGCGATGTGAAATTTCAAAGGTACATTATTATATCAAACTCAAAATAAATTTATTCATATGGGTAACCAATTACACTTATGAATGTCAACAGAAAAAATGTTAAATTGATTCTAAATTTACATTTACTACCAGTTCGCAAGTCAAGGGCGTAGAGGGGCATGAACAACTGACAAGAAACTCTCCGCCATTCTTTTTAGCCAAGTTTTCAGTTATACAAATTGTTTGAACTGGAGCAAAGCAATCCTAAGCATTAGAATCATTTAAATAATCGTCAAATTTATCTGTCATTATACATTTCGTCAACCGGGGATCTTATAGAAAACATCATATGAAACGCTCCAACTGCTTAACAGATATAAATGTTGGCACGTAAGTTGAACTTTGCAGGCTTTTGCGTAGTTTGTTTTAGTTGGGAAAAGCTTTCCATCTTCTGCGCATCTATTTATAATTTTTTTGACATGATTTATAGAATTCTATTCAAATAAATTAAATTACCTCGAGTTTAATGGCACTTGACAACGCTGACACGGTCACGTGATCGAGAATCTCAATTGGATTGTTGTTAAGATATAGTCGTGTTAGATTCGGCGTGTGCTGAAACAGGTATTTGTCCAATGAGTGGATCTCGTTGAAGCCCAGGTTTAGGGTCTCAAGGGCTATGTCGCTGTAGATTCCCTTATTATAAGGGCCCTGGAAGATCTCGCTTCGTAACACTTCGCCTGGAAATATTTTTAAGTCTTTAAAAATACTGAAAAGTAACTGAAATCGAAATGCGTTCGCGCATCAATATATATGATGATCGCTTAAGGTTTAATTTATAGAACGTCCAGTGACGGTACATTGTAACTTCAAATAGCGGCTGACATTTTCGTATGCGATTTCAACCTCAATAACCTTCATATATTCGTGGATCGTACCGGAGCTGATCTGACTAGGTACAGCTAAGAAACTCAGTTATAGTTTTTTTCGGTAGCTTAGGAATAAATTTCCTAAAACCTTGTGGTCTAAGATCCCGATATAGAACGACCTTCACCGAGATGCTTATTTAATGAAACGTATTTTATATTTAATTTAATATGTCAATAAATATAATCCATATGGGTTGCCTAGCAAATTTCAGTCCAGAGTATTTAAAAAAAAAATTTAAACATTTGACCGGTATGATAATTAGATAAATTCTATACCAATCGAAAGTATGAAGCCCATAGAATATGCAAACGTTAGGTTGTTTTTAATCAATTAATTATTTATGTGTATATTTTTTATGTGACACTAAAGTACATTATACATCTTTAGTAAAAAAGAAAGTTATAGTGATACATATAAAATAAGCATCTCGGTGAAGGTCGTTGTATATCGGGATCTTATACTATTGTCATAGTTTCAAAGTATCACATCATCTGGATCACACAACACAGCCGAATTAGGTATTACTTAGTAAAATGTATTTAATAATTTTTACTGATTTTTACCTTTTGTAAATGTTTGTAATGATTGTAATGTTATGTAAAATCAAACAATTACACTCAAATTATAGCCAAAGTATATAATATATTCCATCATAATATTACTAATTATCTAATTTGGCTGTGTTGTGTGATGGTGTAAAAGTAAGGGTATCAATGTGAATGTCTGTATGTAGGGTATGCTCATGATGCAGGTGATTTTGCGCTATGGATATATATTTTTAATATTCCTTTTAACCATATTCCGCGATAGCTTCAAGTAAAGACTTAAATATTGGTCGTTGTATGTCCGGGCTGCGCGATACAAAACTAGAATATTATGTATTTCATCTTTGGCATATATTTTTTATAAGATACATTTCTTTAATTTGGTTTAGGATCGTGAGTGAATAAATAAAGATATCAATATACTTTACCTGAAATGTGGTTGTTGCTAAGATCTAAATAGACCATACGGTAGATATTTCTAAATGCGTCGTCCTCTATTTCAACAATTTTGTTTCCCTTGAAGCTGATCGCTATTCTATTACCCGGCACCGGGTCTAGGTGGGTCACATTTGTTATACTATTGTTGAAGAACGTTATTAATACATGGCTCTCTGAAATGGATAGGTATTAGTTATTTTTGGTTACATAGTAATTGAGGAGTGCGAGCTGTTTTTATTTAAGCCCCAGTTACAAGCAATGTTGGACTAGTGGGTTCAGCGTGCGATTCTCAACCCTGAAGTCGTAGGTTCGATCCCCGTTTGTGCATTTGACTTTCTTTCCATGTGTGCTTTTGATATTCGCTCGAACGGTGAATGAAAACATCGTGAGGAAATCGGCTTTGCCTTAGTCACAAAAAGTTGACGGCGTGTGTCAGCACAGGAGGCTGATCATCTACTTGTGTATTAGATTGACAGATGACCATGAAACAGATACAGAAATCTGAGGCCCAGACCTTAAAAGATTGTAGCGCCACTGATGTATTTATTTATTTAAACATACTACGTCTTAAAGATATGCAAAAAAGTCATAACAGCATGATTATAATAAAAACATATCAATTTTTTTATCATAATCAATGCAGTTTAGATAATGGGCCATAACGTCCATATCTTTCGCCAACGCAATCTGTCTCGTCCTTGCGCCCTATTTTAATTCTGTTGTTTCGAGGTCCAGTACTCTTATCTCACCAACGAAGCTTTATTGACAAGGATGTCTACAGTTCTTTATAGAAGGGAATAAACATCGTAAACAGGGCCAAAAGTTCTAAGAATCTGCGGTAATTAGTCGTACAATCGTCCAAATTACACAAGCCATTAAGATAAAATATAAATGAAATGAAGAAAAAAAATGGTTAATCTGCTATTATATAGAATCTTATACAGTGTTAAGAGAAAAAACATAACTATCAATTACTAACACCTACATATTATAGTTTGTGAAGATGCTTTAAAATTATTAAGTAATAAGAAAAGTAGGAGGAGAAATTCTTAGGAAATACTTCAGTGGGCATCTTGTAATGTTTCATAGTAAAAAAAATAGTTAAAGAAAACACTTTTTTACCGGATTGAAGGTATGTATATTTTTATTTTTCCGACGTTTCGCGTGCTTTACAGCGTGCGTGGTCACGGTGACTGAAGACAAAAGGTGTTGAATGTCAAAAAATATTAAATTATGTAAAATTATTGTAAATTTATAATAATACATAACTTCAATCCGGCTAAAAAGAGTTTTCTTTAAAGGTGTAAAAGTTATGTCAATAAAAGACAAAAAAAATAGTTTTTTTTTTAAATTGTGTATTGCGTTTGTAGCTTTTATGTATTTTGTAATTATGTATGTGAAATTATGGTTTTGTTAAATCACGCCTCCAAATTTTTATCTACATATCTTCATCACTCGGCAATGGTGTACTATACAATAATGTGGTGGCGCATGTTCTTTAACCCCATAGAAATTAATTACAACATCATGATTTGTGAAATGAATGAAAGAAGGTACAAATGTTTGCCTTTAACCTTACCTAACCTAATTCATTGAACCAAACTCATTTTAAGAGAGTGTGAAGGGGATGATGTGTTTTTAGTGGGTGGGGTCTCGCTACCCCTCTGAATAGCAGAGGGATTTGAGTGTAGACCCAGCTCACAGGCCCCGCGTCAAGCTCGACATCCTTGGCGCAGGCATGCGTAAGCGCATTTTCACCTCTTTGAGAATGAGACAATATCATTTACACCATCCTACATGGATGGACATTATCAATTTTTTATTTTTTTTAAGGGGTCCAAAGCCATGCGCCTTCTTATTAGTACTATGGGGTACATTCAAGTCGCAAAGAACGATAGAAAAAATATATTATTATAAGTTTACCTTGTGTATTTAAAAAATTAAATAAATAAATAACGCGAGCATAATACAACTCGTGGATACTAAAGCTAGCGGTTATAACAATGTGCAATATTTTACATTGTAAAAAGTAAACGTAATACGGAAATAACTCCTTCAAATGCGTAATTAGTTTTATCTTATTATTTTGTATAGAATTTGCCCTAATATGTAACAGCTGACACTGCTGAAAGTGTTTATAAGGAAGACCGAAATGTTTTAGTAGACATAATTTATGATATGATCATTCACGTGATATAGAAAAAAACCGAGAAAAATAGCATCAGATAACTTCTACTCGACTATTAAATATATTAAAATTAGTTTAGCTATTTACACGTGCATTTATAAAATCAATACCTAATGTTAGAAATTAGTAATCACTATAATTAGACAATTGCAATCGCAGTATTAAGTTCTTTATCAATTAATGCATAGATTATTTTACTGTGTCGTGTAATCAAACCCGATTTTCAATAGAAATACGTCAGTGCTATGCCGTAAAATCTAGGAAAAGAAATGATTTAATATTTTGCCTTATATGATAAAATGAACAGAGGAATACTTTAGTATATTTCACTTCAAATGTATGTGCTTATTAATGTGAAGATTGTATGGGCGGATCTTTATTAGTTTTTCGCGTGTATGTTTACGCATAACAACAAACAAAAGATTATGATATAGACTATAGAGGAATTGTGGAGTTATTTCTAATTATTTTGTATCAATTTTAGAGAAGAATTTATCTATAATACGCCCTTTTGTCGTAAAAGCTAGAATAGGTAAGTTTTTTAGGGGCTTAGAGATAAATATAGTACAGTACCTTTGTCACCAAGGCTCTGGAGGTTCTCAGGCCATTTGGGTACGCTGTCGATATCCCTCCGTGAGCAGTTTAACGTTAGATTGTTGCCATCTTGAAGAAAAACATCACAAGGACTCTTTCGGTCATTTGAGTCACTCTGCGCGTGAGCTGCGTAAACTAGGACACTTAATATCACTGACACCTATAACAAATTAATGCGTTAAATACAAATCATGAACAATTATCTCCTTAACAACGAATTGATATTTACTCACTCTAAATATATTACGTAGAAAGTACATTTTCATTGAATTTAGGAAAGACACTGTTCGCGCCCCATACAAAGATTTTATCTTATCACCTAGAGCCGAGTGATATCATGAGATATCAAAAAGCCGCTACCCCATTGGTTAAACGTTTATTTGTGTTATCGTGTTTACATAAAGCATTATACAAACATTGTTCTTTATTTTAGGAGGTCCTGAGTATAACGGCCGACAAACTGGAAGAGATAATCAAACCGTTGAACGATAATGAGTATGATCTGTCAAAAAGTAAATACGCAGAAATCGGCTCGCCCGACTCAACCGAAGAGATGAAAAACCTCGAGAGCCGACAGGCGGCGGTTACACTGCTACAAATAAAAAACTACGACCCAACGAAATACGTTGTCAAACCCGAGACGGAAGAGAACTCGAATATAATGTTCAAAACAGTGAGCCTACCGCCCTCCGATAGAGCGAGAGAGGTAATGCACTGTACAACAGTGATAGATATAATTAGCAAGGCTGTCGCGGTAGCTCAGCGTGAAAACGAGGAATCTCAGTATCCGACAAATTATGCGGGCGTTACTGACAATACGCACACGGCGTCCGAATATACTCAAGAATATGTGGACGAACAGTATGCCCAGAATACGCCGCAGAGCGTCACGAATCTACCCAATAACGAGGAGCACAGAGAGATGGATCTCTCATTATACTCCTGTAAGACAGAGTACGAGAGCGAACAGGGCAGAGAGACTAATGCCTACACACATAGAACCAGTGATATGTCGCATAAGGACAAAATGCAGCATTTCTATGCCAGAGCGTGCGTGAGGACAAAGCCGGCGAAAGAGAGTTCGGTGTATGAGGATTGTAGTCAAAGCAGTAGCGGCTCAGATCCGGACAGACTTCAAATGGACATATCGGAGGTGTCGCAGGTAAATACAGTTCATTAACTTTTAATACTTAAAATATTACTTTGATTTGTAGTACATACAAAAATATCAACGGTGCCTACAACATGTAGACACAAGCGCAAAAATACTAATAATAAAAACAATTTATAACACACACATACACTAGATTGAGCTTTGGTCGAAGCCTGAGGCTCACTTATAAGCTGCACTTGTCCTTATTTAAGCTTTTAAAATATGGAGACAATGAAAATCACGTGAATACTATTTGTGGTCGGTTTACTGAATACTCGAGGAAATAATTATTAACATTTTGTACGTAGATGGTAATGACCTTAGTAAATATTACCACGTGATTCCTACATAAGTTATCTTTTTCTTATTTAAGTATTATGTTAGGTAACATTTTATTATTTGCTATTGCGAGTTACTTTATGTGTGTGTGAGGTAATTTGTGGATTATATTTAATGTCGAGTTTGCCTTGTCTTCCAACGCAAAACAATTATTTCGTTGGGACTTATATACAAGAAGAGGACCTGGGCCAATATGGTTTATTTGATGCTGAAGAAAGAATGTCTGCTTTTATTAGTCGATTGATCAAATCAAATCATTTATTCATTTACGACTGTAAATGTATATTTTACTAGCGGACCCCACAGACTTTGTCTTGCATTATACCTATTTCAAGGGATTAGGATATTTAACAAAGTATGAATTACCGACTACAGCGCCATCTGCCGGGCTGATTTATGAATCTAAACCATTCCCAGATCCCCTTGAACACACACAAAAAATTTCATCAAAATCGGTCCAGTCGTTTGAGAGAAGTGTAGTGACATACACACTCACAGAAGAATTATATAAAGATATATAGAGTAGACCCCTGTCGGCCTAGTGGCTTCAGCGTGCGATTCCGCTGTACACCAATTGAATTTATTTCTATATGCGCATTTAACATTCGCTCGAACCGTGAAAAAAAATTTTTTTCTGAAACCGTCTTTAGACCCAAAAAGTGGTGTAGTGTGTCAGGCACAGAAGGTGGATCTTGCTTATTAGATTGACAAATAATCATGAAACACATATAGAGGCCCAGACCTAAAAAGGTTGTAAATTATTATTATTATACAGTAGATCATTCCTAATGATATGATTGATTGGTTTAGCAATTTTGGCATTTAATTGAAGTGATTCTCGGAAACAATTTAATAAATTATTGTGTAATTATTAGTTAATGAAGCAAATAATAAAGCTCGTTTATTTTCAATTTCAAATGTTGAATATAGTTTAGATTTGTTATATACATTTCTGTCTTGTTATCCTAACTTCCTTCACAACTATTGATTCCCTTCACGGGTATAGGCCTCCTCCAGATTTTTCCAAATACATATCTATCCATTTTCTTTCTCCATTCGCGTCTTCCTAATGCTTATATATATCTTCTATTCACTTTTTTATAGGTAAATGTGACGTGATTTGTGTAATTGATGGTAATTGTCCAAATAACGATAAAACTAGTCACGAAATTGACTACTAATTACATTAATAAGTATAATGATATACTAATTATCTGAATACAAGCAATTATGTTTAATAATAAAGATATATAATATATATCTTATATTTATTTAAGATTATATAATAAAGGATATTTTTATAATCTTGTATAAAGCGTCTTGAATATATAAAGTCATGTGACCGTAGTCTAAATTCGGATTAAGAAACAGTTATTATTTATTTTTTATTTATAAGGCCACGAATCACCGAAATTGCTAAATCAATATGAATCGTTCATTATCTTTAATATAGATTCCGTAAATTAGATAATGAAAATTAGTTAAGTTTTTTTTGTGTTTACAAGAGATGGCCAGGTTATGTCAGGGATATTTTAAAGCCTACAATATTTAATAGTGTGGGATACACGGAAAGCTCTCCGATCGCGACAGTTATTTTCAATTGTTTACAAGCAAGACGTAGCTCCGTTTTCTGCGGCTCTCACTTAACCCTCCTTCCTACTTAACAATTGTTTCGTAGAAAACTACCAGGTGTTTCTCCAGAGTTGTGCTTGTATTAATTTGTTGCTACTACTTTTAAATATACGATAAAAACTATTTGTGTTTTATATTAAATTTCAGTGTTTTATATAAAAATCTGTCATAGATATATTCTCCCTACTTTGAGATTTACACATTTATGATCATCAAAGCTACGCCTGAAATAGCTAACATTATTAGATTTGAATTTATAGCGATATACGTCTCTTAAATATTCATCTAAAGGCAGTATTTGCAAGGACTCGTTTTGTTTTCCCAGGACGATCCAGAAGAAACACAGTCTGTGCCGTCTGCGCAGTCATCGCCAAAACCACCACACGAAACGGATGAAAAGGACTCATTATGGCATGCTCTACATAAACAAAACGGTAACAAAATTATAGAGAACAGTGAGAATGTTAAATTGAAGACGAAAACGTGCGTTTGATGGACGTAATTTTATGACGTATAGTGAGACTAGAGACTGTTGACCAATCATAATCAAACGAACGCGTTTGTTTTCGTTTTACATCCCCACTCCGATTACTGGATATAACTATATATATTTAACTGAATTGCTCTCCTTTCGTCTCGCTAAAACTGGAGAATGGCTAGATCGATTTGGCTGATCATGACCTTGAAATATTTGTGGAAATTCAGGCAAGGTTTAACTTTGTCACTTGGTTGCTTATATTTATGCCTTCGGAAATTTGTATTTCATAGCTGTATGAAGTCCGATCTCTCTGGTCTGTTGTTAATATTTTTTATTAAGTTTTGACACAAATATATTTAGGTGATAGGAAATTCACCGGGTCATCTAGTAATTATGGCAGTTCTTCCTATAGTATTTTTGTTCATCTCTATGGTACGATGAATGTATGCTTGCATACGACCACCAAAATAATAATAAAAAATGGTACACTGATCAGCTAATACTGGTAGTCTCAAGGTAGGATCAATATGAAACATATTTAATAAAAATGAATAAAAACTTTATTCATGACAGAAATATGATTGTGATAAAACTCATTATCTATGACTAGGGACTTAGGGAGTGCCTGTGGATAAATAGATTCCAATTAAGTGCATTTTGTTTAAAATTTCTGTAGCTAACAATCTGTAAATAATTATACACAATATAAAAACTACTTATGAATCAATAATGTTCACAGAGTTTGTCTAACTTAATAAAAGTGTTATTCTTAAATCTGTGACTTGAGGTCATTGACCTTGCAAAGGTCACGAACTCAATCAGCTGTTCATTAGTAACAATTAACGTATCGGCGTTACAACCGTGGATCTTTGTTACTATATACAAATGCAATAGTATTTTTGTTTTATCTTAAAAATATTACTGTAGGTCGTGGTGGTGAAACAACACAGCTTCTAAGGCGACTGATAAACAGTAAACATACGGGGATGACGGTGTCACCTTTGAGGGGACTCGCTGTACCACTTACTCAAACATCCAACGGTACCGTTTCACCGGTGAGTATTTAATTTTATATTAAAAACAATATTGATTGCGCTTCGCCACAAATCTTTGATCTAGTTGAAATATACTAGAACTTTTCATAGCACCGATAGCTTCCCAAACGCTCCTCAACTCTGGAGGCCATGCGTACCAATTTTTCCTTCTATGTGCGCATTTAAAACTACCGCGTCCCATATGTCAAAATCTAATGCGTTTTTGACGAATGTTCGTTCCCGATGTTACTCCTCCGAAACGGCTCGACCGATTCTTATGAAATTTTATATTCATATTCAGTAAGTCTGAGAATCGGCTACTATATTATTTCAAACCCCTAAATGATAAGGGGTGTCCATCCCAAAAATTTATTGTTTATTTTTAGACAATTTTTTTATTTCGAGTTTTTTATGATACAACCTACAAAAATACATACAACCCTTAATTTTCATCTACCCTCTATTAGTGAACTTATAACTTGAACTCTGAGGTTTAAATATAGAGAAAAATCACAGAAAACCCTAAAAAGTTTTCATTCCGGGAAACCGAACAGTCTCTGGGGTAGCATAGCAAAATGTTCCATATTGGTATGTACTAAAAAGGTAGACTAGGCATTAAGGAGAAACGAAGTTCGCGGGGGCAGCTAGTTGTTAATAAAAACAAAATCTATTAAATATTATCTTTCGTCTCTTTCTGATCTACTACTCTAATACTTTGCTGAAGTGAGATAGAATTCGTTTTATAATGTTTGGAAAACTTACGTAATAATTCATGTTCGATCACAAAACTAGAAATACACTCGAATTATCACAAAAACTGCCTTTTCACACAACCGTTGTAAACAAAATCTCAAGACATAGTAAGGATGCATACTACGTGCTGTTGGAAAACAGATTTTCCTTGAGATGAAATATCTTATTTGTTTAAAGGTTTATTGTTTAAGCATTGATTGTTTAGACAAGGCCGCTTGCATATTTCACTATATCTGTTGCGATGATTTTATTCAATTTTTACTATAGTAAAATGGGCATAAATTATGGGACTGTAAAAGGAACAGAAATTTGTGATACGCAGTTAGCTGTGTATGTAGTTTTATATTGTAAGTGGAGATTTGTTAAACTATTTTCTTTCTTTTTGTATGAGTTTTAAAAAAATCAGTGGCGCTACAACCTCTTTAGATCTTGGCCTCAGATTTCTGAATCTGTTTCATGATCATTTTTAAATCTAGGCAAGTAGGTGATCAGCCTCTAGCGCCTGACACACGCCGTCGACTTTTTTGGGTCTAAGACATGTCGGTTTCCTCACGATGTTTTCCTTCACCGTTCGAGCAAATGTTAAATGCGCACATAGAAAGAAAGTTCATTGGTGCACAGCCGGGGATCGAACCACGAAGCCACTAGGCCAACACTGCTCTTATGAGTGTGAGTATTGTATGAGTTTAACAATTATAAACAATTGTTGTAAAAGTGCTGTGTTGGCCTAGAAGCGTCCGCGAACAGCTCTCATCGTTGAGGTAATTTCGATCCCCGACTGTGCACCATTGTACTTCCTGTATATGCGCATTTAATACTCTCTCATGGTGAAGGAAAACATCGTGAGGAAACTGGCCTTATACCTAAAAAGTAGGGCAATGATTCCCTACTTGTCTATTAGAAAAAACAACTGATTACGAAACAGATACAGACATTTGAGACTATAAAATTTGTTCTAACCTTGAAAGATTATGACGGTGAATTCTCTTTTTTATATTCTATGTATTATCCTTATTGTAACATTGAGAATAAATATTCTTATGTGTTCTTAAAGTTATAACTAGTCGATATTCGTTTGGTATTTTTGCAATTTCTATTTACTTTTTGATAGAGTAAGCCCTGGAAGCATTGATATAAGGAAACTATGGTGGTAGTCAACCATATTAAACTTACGTAACCTAAAATTTTGACTTTATGGATATACTGGATAGATATATATAACATATCAGTTATATTGACCAAAATCGAAGGTTCCGGCTGAATTCTATTGTTTTAGGTTCTTAATAACAACGTCATCGGCTGTTACGACGATCGGTTTTTACGACCAAATATTAGTAGTCCCTTCGATGTCGTTATAAGAGATTTTGACTGTATTCGCATTTTACAAGCAAATTAGTGTAGGTTACAAATTTGTATTAATAAATCGTTTGCCATAAATGTTTATATTCAATTGAAATTCAGGACGCAGTGTCAACTTCCGAGTAATCGTAAGATTGCAAAAGATAAGGAAATGTATTTTATCGAGTCAGTGTGAATATGAAGTTTGGTAATAAATCTAAAGGCTGAGTCAAACGGACTTTATCACTTACTAGCGATCTTTTACACACAAACACACTTAGGAGTTAAGGATTACGGACATATATTTTTTTATGTAATAGGAGGCAAACGGGCAGGAGGGTCACCTGATAGAAGAAAAAAAAATGTTTATTATGGAACATAAGATACATGTATCACTTATTCCACGTAATTAAATTTGAATTTGTAGGCATCCCTACTCATCGGCAAAGAAGACAGAGGGTGTAGGCCGAGAGAAAAAGCCGGCGTAAAAAACTCTCGGTACTCTTTTAAAATGATGTTAAGTGATACCGCCTCCCATGGACACTCACATTGCCAGAAGGCTCGAAAGTGCGGGTCTTTCAAGAATTGGTACGACCTGGTTTCTTGAAGGATCCTAAGTCGAATTGGTTCGGAAATACTTCAGTGGGCAGCTGGTTCCACATAGCGCCTTCACTATTTACGTGGTTTTTTAATTTGGTTACTTAATTACTCAAAATATAAGATGCGTAAATGTTTAATACATAATGGTCTAAGATCCCGCTATACAACGACCTTCACCGAGATGCTTATTTAATGAAACTTATTTTATATATAATTTAATATGTCAATAAATATAATCCATATGGGTTGCCTAGCAAATTTCAGTCCAGAGTATGTTTAATTAATTTAAAAAAAAAATATTTTTAAACATTTCACCTGTATGATTATTAGATAAATTCTATACCAATCGAAAGTATGAAGCCCATAGAATATGCAAACGTTAGGTTGTTTTTAATCAATTAATTATTTATGTGTATATTTTTTATGTGACACTAAAGTATATATACATCTTTAGTATAAAAGAAGGTTATAGTGATACATATATAATACTACCCTGATTAAAAATATTGATTGAAAAAAGTTCAAAAAATTTACTACATGCAAATTATAAAAAAAATTTTTTTTTTAAATATTAATTAAACATACTCTGGACTGAAATTTGCTAGGCAACCCATATGGATTATATTTATTGACATATTAAATTAAATATAAAATAAGTTTCATTAAATAAGCATCTCGGTGAAGGTCGTTGTATAGCGGGATCTTATACTATAAGAAAAAAATTTGTTTAAGTACTTAGGTTTTTTATCAGGAAAAGCGAAATCTCTATGAGGCATAACAAAATGTTACATATGTTGTAATGTACTAAAAAGGTAGGCGAAGTAAAAAATCGTTGTAGCGAAAATAAGTTCGCAGGGAAGCTAGTCGTTCGATAAAATTTTAAAATCGTTTAAAGATAAATAAATTATTCCTAACTATATACTGGGTGTCAATTGGAGATACTCGATCAATTAAAGGGTCGAAGTCGCCTAGTCAAAGGTTATAAGCATTAAGAAAATGTATTTTCATATATAAGTCTTCTTGTATATAAAGTTTCCTCTAAGTTTATCTGTTTCATATAAAACAATATTTTTCAGGAAATTTAACTGTTTATTATATCGTATTACAGTAAAAACCGTACACGAAGATATCGTTTAGAACAACATACCGGTAATATTGACCAAAATCAAAGGTCCCGGCTGATTTCTGTTGTATTAGATATTTAATAACAACGTCATCGGCTGTTACGACGATCGGTTTTTACGACCAAATATTAGTAGTCCCTTCGATCTCGTTATAACTGATTTTGACTGTATAACATAATGCATGTATGTAGTAACGGTAAAGACAATACGTTGCTTCACAAATATATTATTAAATAATATTTAAATCTTTTTAATAATGACAAAACTGTACAGCTCCCTGTTGAAGTATTACGTAACGCAATTTGGGGGGAGGGGGGAGTCTTTAAACAACGCGTTACGCAACATTTATTATTTTAATAAAAAAACTGGGGGATTAATGGCAACCCTTTTCGTTTATGTTGTACGGAAAAACGTTATGGTGCGTTACATGGGGGAGAGAGCTTCTAAAATCTTTAAAAATTGCGTTACGTAATACTTGAACGCTCCCACAGACTTGGGACATCCCTGTGTCGTGGGTGTCCAGATACTGTTCTGACTGAAACTGTTCCGTGGTTCAATATACGAGGAACAATACAAAACAGTTAATGACTATTGTAAAAAATAATTAATAATATTTATACAGAAAAGACTTTAAAACTAAACAAAATCTAATTAAACCCTTACTAATACATAAATAAGTACCTAAAAATATAATACTGTATGGGTGTGTGTGATTTTGTGTATTGTTGTTTGGCCATGCGTCATACTCGTGAACGGGTGCTACTTGTGGTGACTGGTCGTATTTGAATTCGTGTATGCGGTGATGTTAGTTATTTCGAATATGTATTGTGGACATATTTGCAATATGTCCACTTGTGTTGCTTAATCTGGTGCTAATAGCAACATATAATTAATTTCTTTTAATATTTCAGAACGGTGAATGGTCGAGTACTGGTCGTGGTAACATGGGCGCAGGTGGAACAGCGAGAAGGAAACAGAGTTGTCCAGCTCGAGCTCAGCCCTTGCAGGATCAACATCCCACTTGGCCCACTAACACTGATAATGTAAGAACTTCTACGAACATTTATGAATTGCTAAATTGTAAATAAAATATTATGAATATAAGTGCCTATAAACACTAGTAGTGTTGGCATAGGGGATTCAGGGTGCGTCTCTCATCCCTAAGGTCGTAGGTTCGATCCCCGGCTGTGCACCAATGGACTTTCTTTCTATGTGCGCATTTAACAATCGCTCGAACGGTGAAGGAAAATATCGTGAAGAAACCGGCTTGCCTTAGACCCAAAAAGTCGAAGCGTGCCAGGTACAGGAGCCTAATCATCTGTTTGCCTATTAATTTGACAAATGATCATGAAACAGATACAGAAATCTGAGGCCACTGTAATGACAATGACTTTAATTTGACCATATTTACACGGTGGCTCTGCGCCCGGACTTAACTTTCGATAGCGATGTGGATGCCGACATTTTTGTTTGTAATTTTCATGTATGTCTCAATGTAAAAAAAACTATATTCAAGTGGGGTTACAGAGTTTCAGTGCTATTGGCAAATCTAATATTTTAATCTGAACTAGTGTTTGTAACCCTTTTTTGTGAAATTTTTTTCTCTTCTAAAATTCTTATGAAAATGTAACAGTACTAGTTTATAATATTAAAAAAAATATTAGTTCACTTAAATGGTTTTAGGAATAAATCAATAGGGAATTGTTAACAAAATACAGTCAGTAAATTGAATAATTCTTTCCTTTTTTTGTGTGGCCTTATTAGTTTTGAACTAAGTCTAAATTAGCCTTTAGAAACGCGCACACAAAACCTTTGAATATGGTATCTAATACTCGAAACCTTACAGGAAGCAACAGACACGTCAAACTCAAATCGCAACCCATCACAGCGCTTTGAGCTCTCCTGCACCAATTGTGGTACACACACGACCACCATCTGGCGTCGCGATGCCAGAGGCGAAATGGTGTGTAACGCGTGCGGGTTGTATTACAAACTCCATGGAGTGCCACGACCTACCGCAATGCGACGGGACACCATACATACTAGACGCCGTCGTCCCAGACATGAAGCAAAGTCTTCTCGATCTAGTGAGTATATTGTTTACAAAAAGTATTTAAAAATAGAACGCTAGTCTGACAGCATTCCTTTTTTAAATTAAACAATAATAATGTTTAATTTAAAAAAGGAATCTACGTCGTAAGTCTACTTTGAGTGATTTGGCTGAAAGCCAGGCCATAACGGAGCGTTCAAGTATTACGTAACGCAATTTTTGGTAATTATTGACCCCCCCCCATGTATCTCGCCGTAACGTTTTTCAGTACCCTAGTACAGTACTGTACTGAAGTATAGTAAAACGTTTCATGACCATAAAGAAGACCTTGTGTCTCTTTAGTTACTATTATGGGTGTAAGTCGAAAATAATATTGACAATAACGCGTAATTCAATCCCCGCCCCGCATCCTAACGTTTTACAAAAGGACCCCCTCTCCCAAAACGCGTTACGTAATACTTGAACGCTCCCTAAAATAAAAATAAAATTTAGTGATGTTTTGATTTAAAATAAGAATGTAATAGAGATATTTAAAAAACAAAAATGGAACGCAAAAATTTCCTGTCGACTTAGTTTTTCTGAATGAATTCAGTCACACGACGCATCAGATTGTCTAGTCAAGTGCAATGTAGTGTATCTAGTGGATTGAGAAATAAAATTTAATTTACAAATTTCAGGGCGACGAGGAGTCACCGGCGCCAGTACCGAGGTCCCTGAGAGTAGTGAACCAGCCGGTGCCGCACCAGGGGCTCCACCATCAGAAGGGGCAGAAGAGGCCGTATTGGCAGCGCTTCGTAGGCAATTGCAGCCGCACCTCTTAGCCGCCTTACATGCGCGCACTCGACCAGCACAGGTAATTAATATTTTACAAAAAAAATATTGACTTAATCAAATAAAGTCCAATTGCACTATATTGACTAAAGTACGTATGAGTCTTTTTCATGACACACCCAATTTGACAGAAAGAGACGAAAGAGAGAGAAAATATTTTTGAGTATAATCAATTATAATAACAAAGTTAGTTTCAATGAATATTATATGATTAAAATGATTATGTGATAAATTTCAAACATGCATTTACTTTTTAAACTTTCGTGTTGTAAACTTATAAAAATATATCATAAAAATGATAACTTTTTGATAACACACCGAAACTAATGTATTTTTAAAAAAAATGTGCGTGTACTAGTGTACACACGTTAGAAGTGAAACTTTTTTATGACCTTATTTTTTGAAAAATTATCTATATGCAACTTTACAGAAATTGGTTAAATTAAGTTAAATTAGATAAAGTTTAACAAAAGGCTTTTAATATCACAGACTTGAATACAAATAATACAATTACAGTAGAACCTCGATAAGATAAAGTCCAAGGGAAACACAAAATATTTTATGTTATAGAGGTTTTAAGTTATCAAGGTCCTATGTCAGGTAAAGGCTAATATAGAGGTATGTACATGTTTCTATGTACCCTTCCTCCCATTTTTACTTGAATGCATCAGAAGGATGGAAAATTAAATATGTAATCATATTTATTCACATTACTTACATTACATAAAAATAAAACAACAACTAAAGGTTTAGTCTACTTAAAAAAATCTGTGATTTTCTTTTGTTTTAAAAATTCACTGTTTCTAAATCGATTTGATTTTCAATGACAAATAGAGAGGAGAATACATTAACACATTAACTTATGATGCAAGTAAGTCGTTGTCACAAAGCTAACCGCCGCAAAGCTTTGAAGAATTTAGATAAAGCAAACAATAGGTAATGTATTGTTTACGTTAACAATACATTAGTAAACACGTGCAAGCAATAAATACCGAAACCATTTGTTTTGACACTCTTATAAAATGACTCATTCACAAACAATTTTATGTTATAGAGGTTGTGGAAACATTTCTTTTAGTTACTGAGGGCCTATACAGAGATTATTTATTTACGTTATAGAGGTTGCGTATTTTAAGTTATAGAGGTTTTGGGCTTTGATGGGAAGGGAACATAGTATTTTTTGAAGTAACAGAGGTTTTTATGTTACCGAGGTTTACGTTATCGAGGTTCTACTGTATTTCTTTTACCTTATTACCACTAAGATTATTACAGAATTTCATAAATTGTAATAGAATTTTTAGTATCATTGTTATCGTTATTATACATTTTTGTTATTAATGGTTTAGAATCTCTTTGAATCAACCGTGGTAGGGACAAAAAAAGACGCGCGTAACGGTCAAATGTGACACTGACGCGTAACCGAAACATGTGACGCATAACCGAAAACTGTGACGCGTAACGAAAAAATGTTACACTAAATTTTTTTCCAACCCCGATAAAGAAGTTTCACTTTAAAAAATGTGTTTTTAAACTGATAGTGTTATTTTCAGATGGGACGCGGTATGCCAGAGTATGACGAGGCGCCATTAAACCTCGTGGCGAATCACGTGGCCGAAGAAACGCATTGACCGCTCACGTAATCTTTCCGCACCCGTGTACAAACGGCCAGTTACTCATACCATAGACTGTTTCTATTTGGAACCTTTTTAAAGGGCCGTACTTTTTTTTCTTTACGGCCAGGGATTAAAAAAAATGTATATGACATTTCGTTTTTAAAAGCTGTTATCTGTGGTCCATCCCGCCTTTTCATAGCCAATAGTGTTTTTATGTATAAGCATAGAATATATACTGTGGCCGAGAATATTCTAAATTCGAACGTCCTTTAAAAATAGTCCAAGTATAAACAAGATTATTTTAGTAGATCTGATATAAAATCTTTTTTGTTTTATAACCTTTTTAATGAGGTATATATTTTTATGAATGTTCCCATTCGTTTTATACCAGTAGTGAGTTAAGGCCAGTGTAAGACTATGAAGATCTAGAAGTACTTAAATTTGAAATTATTCCTACATCAAAGTAATAGTATTCTGGTTAAATATATACTAAATATTTTTGTACATAAGGAGTATTATCAATAGTTATTTTTTACCAAAATTCAAATTTAAGTACTAATTGATGATGACTATCTGAAAATTATGACAATGAAGTATTAATGAAACAGGGCATTAAAGGCAAATTAAATTGCCTTTTATATGGGCAGTTAAAAGTATTGTGTAACTACGACACTATTCGAACCTGGATAAGAGGGTACACAGTCAAATCCTTTATAAGCTTTATAGCCGACGTTTATTCGATACGGTCACAAATAAACGTTGTGGAGTTATCTATAAAGACAAATAAATGAAATGGCTTGGTTGTACTCGCTTGTTCAGGTTGATTCGTAAAAAGGTGAATGACCTTTTGCATATTGAGAATTTATTGCATTTGCAAATGAAAATTATTTTTCCGAATTCCTCATGTGATGAGTGAGAATGAATTTTGAGATTATTTGATTGGTGAAATCGGTTCGGGCCGAAGTCCGCGCCTTGCCTTTGCTCTCTTTTCCTTTGAAATTATTACGGTTACCTATTGCAGGAAGCAAGTATTCATATAGATCTAAGTTGTATTGTATATTGTTTCTTACTTAGAGTAGTGTTTTTTTTATATATAATTTATTTTTGCCCCGATTTTGGTCAGTATTCGAATCTCGATTGAGAATGTGGTTTTTAAAGCAATAACTTTTCGAATATAAATATTTAGATATAGAATCTCTTTGGAGCAATATTACCATAATATCTGTAGAATAGGGTTTAATATTCCGTGTTAAAATTGAATTTAGAAATAATCTGGTTGAAACCAAATCGTGGCATTATAACCTCATGGTCAGTTTTGAGCATTTAAAGAGATTTCCGTTGTGGGCTGTTTTTGTATTCGCCGTCCTATACTTAACGCCTCTACTTAATTTAGTTAATAATTTATTTTACGATCACCCCACGGGCCAGTAGAACAGTCTTTGAGACATTGTGATATAGCTTTGTGCTTTTCTATACGTAATTTCTTTGCAGAATCGTCTATCGTATTTAAAAAGCTTTAAAAATTTTGAGATTATCTACCCTCGGATTGGGATATTCGTAGTACTTAGAATTGTTTTATACTTTGACAATAAATATGCTCTCTTTGACGCTCTCTTGATTCCGAGTTATATTGAAATTATTATAAGTAGTGTTTAGGGAACGAAAGCAACATTTTCACTAACATTACTGCTCGCAGTAGTGCTACAGTATTATTTTATTCATTATTCTGTACATTTTTTATTATAAGTCCTATCTAGAACTCACTAGATCAAATTCCGTTCGTGCAGCTATTTTCGATCTTCCAATTGGTTATTTATTATTATTTAGGTTAATTTATTACGGATTATTGGTATAACGTGTTAAGTTACTAACGTACCGGTTGTGTAGTGTGCGCTTTCGAACTAACAAACGTGTGTTTGAGAGAATTGAGCTTCGTCTTATAATTTATGCTGAAATATTGTGATGCAGTGCCGTGGCAATCATAGTGGGTTTGTCTATGTTGAAGGATGATTCTTGCCCTCTACAAAAATTCAAAAGAAACTATGTTTGATCTGTGTTTAGAAGTTTTTTTTTGTTATTACTGTAACCGTTTTCTGTTTGTCAATGTTACGTCACTGCATATGATGAATTTCAATGTTAAATTCCATTTAACGTTTACAGCAATTAAGACTGAAAGCAAAAGTCTCTGATTTTTTTCCATTCAATGTGAATCGTAAAAGTATTGTAACCGAAATGTGATATGTGTTGTAGAATGTATTTCCCGAAAAGCAATAAATTTGTGATAATATGTAGAGATGGGCATTTTTGTACGCCTCCTTTGAGAGTACACTGCATAATATTAGATGTCAATTAATGTTTTACTGCGCGGTCGGTTACAACTGAGGTATATGAAAACTTGTCGACCCTAAGTTTATATTAATTACAATCCATTTATTGTTTTTGAATGATTTTTTGTGTTATGAAATACTATTAAGATTTCTATAATATTGGACATTTAAAGTATATAGGAGCTCAGTTGTGCGTCGGTTGTGCGCAGTAAGAATCAATTCCAAGTCAATTTAAATTATAAGATTTTTTTGTTGTAGATTTCTCACCTTTACTGTTACTAACATTAACGTCTCAAATTACGTATTAAGAGGTATTATTATTGTATAAATACTCTTTAATTAAGCTTATGGACCATTTGTTGTTTGAATATAAAGTTTCAGCATAAATTATCGGTATAATATTATACCAGAAACATTTTCGTCGGAATACTCATGAGACATTATTATTGTTGTATAGATGATAAATAATGTGACTTACGCAGGGATGGATACTTAAATTATTAAAAATTTAACTGATATATTGGCTATGTAGTGAGTAGAATATTTTTTTACAAATAAATTATAGCAGCTATGTGTGGTGTTTTTTATTTCTTAAAACCTTGATAGTTCCTTATACTGGCAAAATTGTATTATTTCGGTTCAAAGATACTTTATTTCTCAAAAAGGTAGGGTAAGTTTGTTATGTACATCGTGTTATGAAATTATTTGAAAATAAAATATTAGTTTCTAACAATATGTACAATATTTTTTACAAAAGTGCAGGTTGTTCGCATTGATTTTACGACAGGCATTATGTGACTAATGAATAGTAATAATTTATTAGACGCTCGTTCAGACATAAACAAATGCTTAAAGGGTTTTTTTGATACGTGCAATGGCACGTGTGAACATAGGATAAAAGACTTTGAATATTTCTTTTTACATGATTTCCTTTTCCTCTTTCGGGTCTGATTTATTTAATGATCCATGTAATTCTTAATTCATTGATTATTAAAGTATATACAATCTAATGATCAACATGAACCCAATAGCAAATAAGCATGAAAACATATTAATGAAACAATTTAAGCAGTTGTTTATTTCATAAGATGTTTGTGTCTGACACACAGCGTAAAAAATCGGGAACCAAAATTAATTGCTACACATTGGTCCAAATAATATCAAGATTATGAAAACGATATTCTTACACTGGAAAATTATTTAAATATCAAAGATTGGTTAAAACAATGTCTACTACGAATCAAAAACACATGTAGTTTTTATAATTTTAATTAATTTGATTGTAAATCACGTGACCGTAACAATAGGCCGTTTAAGCGCTCGTTTCCTGCGCGTGCGTTTCTCATTGGCTCGTCGTTCATTCGTTGCTTCGCGGAACAATTGTTCATTCTCGTTGGCTTCGACGTCTCGTTGTAACCATTGTATAGCGTGTAGATTGTAACCAACCATGTCCTGAAAATTGTATAAATTCAGATAATAAAGACGCGGGCAATTTGACATATATAGAATATAGATATTAAACATAATTAAAACCCTAATGACGAGGTTATTATGAGTTAATAATGTAAAATGAAACAAATGAGTAAATTATATAAAGAACTTATTAGAAGAAGAAATCATAACTTCTTTGTTTTTTTTTTAAATTGGTTTTCTATTACCATATAGAACAGTGTTTCACCCCAATGGGCAATTTGAGCCCCACGTTAAGCCCCATTGTTAAGGGGGGCAATTCAAAAATGGACTCAACGTTTTCCATTTGGTTTTGAAAATTTACTTACAGTGTTTGGTTAACAATTTCCTAGTGATTTTTAGTGAGCCCTCCAATTTGTTACAAAAATATCAAAAATTTGATAAAATTAGATTTACTATGTGGTATTTCTAACGAAGTATTACATACCCTAAGCTCCGTGAGCCTCATATTAGCCTTCGCCTGGATCTGTATGAGATATTTCAGCAAATGCCGATTGGCCACGAGCGGAGCGTGATGCACTCGAACGAGGAAGAACGCTAAGCGACATAACAGTTCCGTACTGTCTCCGCGTTCTAAAAGAGTTGGAAGAAGCTTCACAATCTCACACGCAGAATTAAACGGGAGTAGGAGGAGCGATTCTTCAAGGTCACTGAAAGGATACATTATTTTCCCACATTAATTTACTCTAAAGACAATCAAATTAGAACATTTTTATTCAACAAAATGTTTCAGGTTAAGCCGCATTTTGAGTCTCACACAGCCAGACCATTGAGTGTGTATTTATTTATAAAGAGGGCCGATTACCATTACGGGTCACCACAAAACGGCAACTATTTACACACATATAACGTACACAAAAATACACACCTACACACCACATCAATCGAGTTTTTCGAAAAGCTTACCAATTAAAAAAAAAAATTGTATTCCTGAAATTGCTTAAAGTATATTTTAGGTATAATAAAAGTAACATAGTGGGCATTTTAACAAGATCACATGGTAAGATGCCATAGTGAAATGCCCATAAAGCAAACCTTTTGTCAGTTCACTCAGCAGAAAATTATATATGTATTATGTATGAAATTTGTTAAGTACATTTATTATTAATTAATTAATTATTCATTGCATTGTTCTATCTCTTTTCATAACAGAATAAACTTAAAGAAAGAGACGGCCGAGTGCAAGTGAAAAAACATTCAACGGCAACTTCGAATTAGTACGTTAATAAGAACGTACAAATGTTTACGTAGGGTAGAGCGGGGCTAGTTGGGCATAGGGGCAAGTTGGGCAATCGAAATATCTCGGAAACTATTCACCTTACGCGGGAGTATCATATAGCGAAAATAAGGAGTCGTAGGAGAGGTAATCGTCGCACGATAGCTAGTGGCAGCTCGACGAGTGAGTGAAGTGTCACGGCGTTTTGTTTATTTTGTGACCAAAAAGTAAAAACATTGTTTATCGCAAGTTTTCGTCTGTCTTTGTCAAATGTTCTCTGTTTTCAATCAGGAGAGTGTTAATCTTTCAGAAGATTATTGTATTTTTGATTTGTAAATAGGTTTTGGGTCTAATTCTAGGCATTTATTTACAATCCTACTTTTCTTTTTAAATTCCGGGTTGGGGTAAGTTGAGCAACTATAGCTTAACTAACTTTACGACTTAAACAACTGATGAGTAATGAATCTTTAATTTTTTGACTTACAAGAGGAAGACTACAAGATGTTCCTACACAGCTGAATACTTAAATAATGCTGCAAATGCTGTCCACGATGAGGGAAAAAGTGTGAATACCGCCGCTAAAGAATTCGGTATTGGTTGACTTTTAAATAAATTAAATGAAGGTGATGATTCATTTATGGGCTATACAACACCGAGGGAAGTATATCCTCTCTCACAAGAGAACTGTTGAAAAAATTCTTGCTACAAATGGCATTTTTCTCCAAAAGACGTCCGTCGCCTTGCCTAAGAGTGTGCTGAAATTCCACCAAGCTGAATTGCAAAAAAGATTTCCGGAAAAGAATGGTCGATGATGTTTTAAAAACAAAAAAATCGTAACTATCCATACAGAAACCAGAAACCACCAGCCTTGGTAATCTTTTTTAGAAATTATGGGAAGAAATGGATAGATATGCTCATGTTTTGTTGATTCTAGTTTCGGTTAATTATACAAAGAAAATTTCTTTAAATTTTGTTGTTTTGTCAATAAAAGACTATAAATTAAAAGGTGGCTGTCTAACACATATTTTATTTCATCTCAAGTTAACAAAGAACCCATGGTTTGGCCTAGACATTCTTAGTGCTCAACTTGCCCCATACCCTTGCTCAACGTACCCCACCTATGGGGTACATTGAGCATACTTGACTTTCTGCATTTAAACATCTGTAGCTATTATATTGGACTTGTTACAAAAAAATACTATGGACACTTTTGTTAAGGGATAAATTACTAATCCATCAGGACACATAACAACTCATTGAGACTTATCATTGAGGAGCTATATCCAAGCAAGTGAAAAATTGCTCAACTAGCCCCGCCCTACCCTACACGTTCTGAAAAAATAAGAAATATTATAGCGCTATAGTGTAGATACTCAATTTTTTTAAATAAGTTACAGAACTTGAACGAATTAGATTTATATAAATAATTGAATTATTTGTTTTAAATCAATTCTTAGATAGAATGTGGTTCCGACTTGTAGTATTTTACATACAAAAATGGTGCCTCACCTGGAGCGTATTTTCCGAACAGTCGCAAGTAAGAAGTCCTCGGCAGTAGAGCAATTGTAAGCAGCCATCAATACGGGAGGCTGTACGGGCGCGCCCTTCGCCTCTGCCACTTGAGATGCGTACTCCGCTCCCACTGACAGGCACTCGAGTAATGAGTCCGCCTGAAAATTATTAACATGGATAAAATTTAAGGGTTTGGTCAAGTTTCATAAGAAATGCCTTTATTTAAAAAAAAATATGACATCTGTCAAGCATGGTTGGTTGATGGAATAAGGCCTCGAATTATTAATGTATTATAACGTAGACTAACATTGCTTTCCTTATACAGAGGATACCATTTATTTCGACCTTGCTTGTAGCGACCATTTAGCTTTAACGACGTTAAATTTGAAATAACTCTCTCCATAGTAGCTTATCATAAAAAAAAAATCAATTACACCACTACACGAAATACTCGTCGAGCGAGTTTGCTTTTTTGCCGAAGCCGCGCACAAATTATTTAAAGAAGTCTATTGAGTATGAGAGTGTGCAATTATTGAAGCAATTACCCTCAAAAATCCGTAATATAGGGTGTTTAATCTATTCAAAAGGGCATTAAAGATACATATTAGAATGAGCTTAATAGACGAAAATTGGGATAGCTGATAGCGACGCGTATCTCCTTCGTATATTTATAATAAATTAAGTTTCTCATTTAAATAAAAATATTTTTTTTTGTAATGAGAAATAAAGTTCTTTTAACAAACATTAAAGGCGGAAACATACTACTAAAACGCGACGCGACGTGTCGTGTCGACACCCAATGTCCATCGTGCACATTACCAACACGCGACAACACGACACGCTTGCAAATTCAGAAGTCATTTAGCTGACAATAGTGAAGGTAAAATTAGCTTACTGCCCTATGGATTTTATGAATAACGAGTCAGATGAATATTTTGATGAAGATTTGATGCACATTTGCTTGCTTTCAAACTTTATTTTTCATTGATGTGTGACGTGGCCATGGATCTGTTTGAAGACGAGTTGGATGATGATATTGAAGAAGATTTATTGCAGATTTTGGGGATATATTTTGTACAAAAACAGTTAAATAAAAAAAGACGTAGACGACGAAGACGATACTGGGTTCATGAAATAAATCAAGACAGAGCTATGCATGGTGAATATCATACCCTTTACAAAAAATTGCTGAAAGATAGTGATAGATATCATTTATATTTTCGGATGAATGAAACTCAATTTGAAGTTTTACATGACCTTATTAAAAATGACATCTACAAGAAAGGGACAAGTTACCGTGAAGCTATTAGCACAAAAGAAAGACTGGCAGTGGCTCTCAGGTATGTACCTACAAAACATTTAATTATTATTATAATTAATATAATATTCTCTCAGACTTGTTTCGTCACTTTAGTTTTCCACTTCTTCATAACGTGTTACATTTACTTTCATAAATTTGGGTATCATATTATTCTTATAATTGTATTTTTTCTTATGTTACAGATTTTTAGCCACAGGGAATTCATTTAGATCATTGGCATTTAATTTTAGAATGGGATTCAGCACCGTGCGAGAAATTGTACGCGATGTCTGCGAAGCAATTTGGAACAAATTGCGGCCAATATACATGCCAGAACCTACAACCTTGATGTGGGAAAAATCTGAAGAGGGATTTAGAAGTTACTGGAATTTTCCTAATTGCTGTGGTGCATTGGACGGCAAACATGTAAATATCACTTGTCTAATAAACGGTGGTTCAAATTTTTGGAATTATAAAGGTGAAAATTCAATAGTGCTGCTGGCATTAGTGGATCCTAAATACAAGTTCTTGGTTATAGATGTAGGCTCATATGGAAAAAACAGTGACGGTGGAATATTTAATAAATCTGCACTTGGAGAGTCGTTAGAACAAGGCAAATTAAAAATGCCTGCTGATAAACCCTTAGCTTCCGAATTGGAACCATTACCACATGTAGTAGTGGCAGATGAAGCTTTTCCTTTATGGTCATATTTAATGCGGCCGTATAGTAAAAATGATGTTCGCAACAATGAGCCTAATAAAATCTACAACTACCGGCTAAGCCGTTCTAGGTGTATCGTTGAAAATTCTTTCGCCATTTTAAGAGCAAGATGGCGCGTTTTCGCCAAACCTTTGGAAGTACAACCTAATATGGTTGACAAAATTATTTTAGCAACATGTTGCTTACACAATTATTTAGGTACTGATAATTTGCCATCAGACTGTCTAATACAAGATAATGTGACGCCGCTGGGGCCTACAGCTTTGGAGGACTTGGACACTCTGCGCAGAAATTCTACACAGTATGCTTTTTCTGTTCGAAATAAATTTAAGGAATACTTTAATTCCAACGAAGGTGCAGTGCCGTGGCAAATAGATTTGTAAGGAGAGGAAGACAAAATATTTAATGTAAATCTGTGTTGTATTTTTACGTGTATTTGTTGTGTGTATATTTCTAATAAACTAAATTGATTAGCAGATTATTTATATTAAACAACAACACACTGTTTTGTTTTCCCTGTTTTTTTTTTTATTAAAAAGGACATATACAAGAAAGACACTACATTTCGCGAATCCATTAGCACTAAAGAAAGACTTGCTATTTGTCTGAGGTAAGTACTGAAAATAAAAATAACTTAAAAATATGCGACTGTTCAGCTTCTACTTCTACTTCAAGATGATGAAAGATTTCATTTGTACTTTCGGGTTACTAAAACACAATTTGAGGAAATACACGTTTTTATTAAAAAGGACATATACAAGAAAGACACGCGCAATTTGCGAATCGATTAGCACTAAAGAAAGACTTGCTATTTGTCTGAGGTAAGTACTGAAAATAAAAATAACTTAAAAATATGCGACTGTTCAGCTTCTACTTCTACTTCAAGATGATGAAAGATTTCATTTGTACTTTCGGGTTACTAAAACACAATTTGAGGAAATACACGTTTTTATTAAAAAGGACATATACAAGAAAGACACGCGCAATTTGCGAATCGATTAGCACTAAAGAAAGACTTGCTATTTGTCTGAGGTAAGTACTGAAAATAAAAATAACTTAAAAATATGCGACTGTTCAGCTTCTACTTCTACTTCAAGATGATGAAAGATTTCATTTGTACTTTCGGGTTACTAAAACACAATTTGAGGAAATACACGTTTTTATTAAAAAGGACATATACAAGAAAGACACGCGCAATTTGCGAATCCATTAGCACTAAAGAATGACGATAGAATAAGACTAAAGAAATAACTTGTCATAAAATTATAATAATGTATTAAAAGAAATGGTTATTGTAATGAAAACAAGACAGGAAATGAGGCAGAAGAGAGCAGTATCAGATAAGGACGAGAATGACTTATTCATTTTATCAATGAGTAAGCAACTAAAAAAGTTACCTAAAACGGACCACGGACGGTTATTTAACATTTTCATTTCCGATTCGTGTATAAGCTTGTGTAATTGAAATTTAATATCAGCTTGGTCCGTTTTAGGTAACTTTTTTAGTTTTTAGTTGCTTAATCATTGATAAAAAGAATAAGTCATTCTCGTCCATATCTGATACTGCTCTCTTCTGCCTCATTTCCTGTGTTTTTTTCAGTACATTAACCATTTCTTTTAATACATTATTATCATTATCATTTTTGTCTATACGTCTCGTTGTAAAACTTGCACTAGAATTTTGAGTATTTGCAATAGATGGCCTTAAAGAGGAGGTCCCTGGAGTGGGAGAACGTATGGTAGGTGGAGGTGAAACTGCAGATTCTTCAGAAAATTGATATTCGAAATCTTGTGTCGAATCGCCATTTGTAACTGAAGATCTCCCTTCAACATATGGGAGCAGAAACTCCATTTGCTTTTCAAATTTCCAAGGAACTGCTTTAGCTGCTGCTTGTCCACTTTTCTTGTGGCGTCTTTTTAAGGCATTGGTGAAGCAGTTTCTTAATTTGCTCCACTTATTTTTTACTTCTTCAACTGGAAAAAAAGATGATTTAATTGTTACAGGTTTTTAGCTACAGTTTATTTAGAACATTGGGATTCATCTTTAGCATGGGATTCAGTACTGTACGACGAATAGTACAAGACGGTCAAGATGGCGTGTTTTTGCTGGTCCTATGTCAGTTCTACCTGACATGGTCGACAAAATAATTCTAGCTACATGTTGCTTACATAACTATTTAGGCACGGATAATTATTGTGATTCACAACAGATGAATCTGACAGAATCTACAGCCTTTCACGATTTAAATCCAATTCGTATAAATTCCACATAGTATGCATTTTCAGTCAGAAACAAATTTTAGGAATATTTTAGTGGTGAAGGCGCCGTTCCGTGGCAGCTTGATATGGTAAGGAAAGGTAGACAAAATTAAAAACTTGCAACTCATACAAAAGTCTTGTAATAAATAATATTTTAATAAAACTTACCGTTTGTATTCATTTGTTCGGCGATTTCTTCCCATGCATTATTTCTCACAGTATGGTCCTTGTATTGAGGTAATCTCATGTCATACAAAACAGAATGTTTTTTCACCAACTCAATTAATTGTTCGTCGTTCATTTCGCCAAATAAATCCAAAAATATCTAAGTATATAAATTGATATTCGTGTCAAAAAATCGAAAGCATTGACGCATGACGTCATCATCACAACATCCACAACACGCCGATCCAAATCGATTGGATGTTACCGCGTGTGATCACATGGCATGTTGTCAATGTGCATCTGACCATATTAAATATATGGGATTGATAAGTACTGACATGCGTCGGATGGCGTGGTGTGGCGTCGCGTTTTGGTAGTATGTTTGCGCCTTAAATCTAAGTCCCTTGAATTTAAAGCATAGTTCGGTTGAAAGATACTCAAAGAATTACATTCACATAGTGAGAAAATTTAGAGTAAGTTAGTTATGTACATTGTGTTCTGAAATTATTTGAAAATAAACTATATAAAATAAAAATATTAGTTTCTAACAATATGTACCATATTTGTTACAAAAGTGCAGGTAGGTCGCATCGATGTTACAACAGGCATTATGTGACTAATGTTTGTTTAGTACAAAATTCAAGTATCGGGTGTAGCGACTGTTTTTAATGAATCATTTGTAACAAAATCCTAGAAATCCCATGCAGATATTGCGACCGGAGGGAGCCGCCAAAGACACAAAGATTCATTTCTTTAACAAACATTTTTTATCTTTTAACTTTTACTTTTTGTTTGTTATCAGTTAAGTAGGTAAGGGTTTACGATCCGGAGTTTATTTTATGGGTCAGTTTCAAAGTGAGATTTTGAGCTATTTTAAATTGACCAGTGGATAACTGGCAAATGTTCTCAATAATAAAATAATGTAAACTATACGTGTGCTTATCCCAACCATTGTAACGACTTCCGGACGATGAAATTAAATTCATCGTCGTTATACTCGATCTACTTTACTAATTTCTTTCAAGTGGCGGAGTGCGTATATATTTCTTTCGTCCCAAAGACACTGACTAATAAAAGAGTTTAATAATTTATGACCAAAACATAATTCCAAAAGAAAAAAACAATTGACTAATACTTACAGCTTTCTCAGCACCAATTGTTTTCTTTGTGGGCATTGTTAAACCTGGTAATCCAGGTACAGGTGCCTGTAAAATAATAACATTTTAGAACTAAAGTAAGAAGAGATTTTTAATAACAAATATTATTACAATGTTTCGGATGAACACGCTTAATTAAAACTCTTATAAACGTCAAAAAAAATATTTAAACTTTGTCCTTAATTATTAACTAGGAAAAATCAATATAAAAAAAGAGTCAAATAAAATATTGTATAATTCTAAAACAGTTTCACAGATAACGTAAATCCGTTATTATTATAAGAGAAGTTATATTTGATTCACAAATCACACTTCAAATTACTAATAAATAAATAAATGCATACATGTTGATCTCCCGTGGCCAGTCCTTCTTCCTCCTCGTCCTGGTCTCCAAGTACCAGGGGCTCATCAGTGCGAGAGTATAGTCTTAATGCGCGATCAGAACCACATGAAGCTACATGTAGACCTCCTGCGCCTACTGACAACCCATAACACTCCCCTGCGTGACCCTATGAACATTATTTATTATTGTAAGCGGGAAGAACCATATCCATGGTAAAGTAGTTTATATTCCGAACCGAAGGACCATTTTATATTTTTTTAAGTTTTGTAAATGCGAATTGTCTCCTTCAATTGATAGATTTTAGAAATGTTTCAGTGGTAACATGTGATGTAATGGTTGCCGGTTACAGACATACTGTTACAAAAAACCTTGGCGATTTAAAAGAGAGCTGGAAAGTTTATTGTCAGTTCTTTTCGTCCGTTCTACGTAAGATTAGACAACTGGCAGTAAATAAAAGATATCAATTAATGACATTTTGATTTCAGCAATGATAATCATGCAATAATAAGTATAAAATGTATTAAATGGATCGTGCAGACATATACTATAGTTGTATTCCTGGATTTTATTTGTTGATGGTCATTTGTCTGAAGCGGCCTTTTGTATGAAAATAAAACCATACTTCAACATTGGTCTTTGGTTTCAACTTAAATCGTCAAGCTATGTCATTGTCAAACTTTTATGTCAATGCCAATGTTTTATTATTATTCGTATCAAGTAGTAAAAAAAAAGAAAAAAAGAAATACTTACGTTAAGGATGATAATATTATCATATGAATCTCCATCCCATTGCTTGACTTTCCCATCTTTAGAGGCCGTGAAGAAATAATGTGTACTGGGAACGAATTGGAGAGCGGTCACCGAATCGTTATGAGCGAAAATTGACTTGTGACAATCACCAAAGTCCATGCCCCATATTTTGACGTTTCGATCTGCTGAACCGGTCGCTATGAGGTTTGAGTCGTAGCTTATGTCCAAGGATAGAACGGGCAGCTTGTGACCGTATAGAGACAGGTAGAACTGTAAAACAATACTTTTTTTGTTTAAAATAAAACTAAATATTTAAAAATTATTTCCGCCCGAAAGAGTAATAACAATTTTAACGATTAACGAAATTTTGAACACCCAATCTATAGATTTTGGATATGTGATTTGTACGTTTGTTTGTTTATCTTAAATAAAGTGCAAAATTCTACGTTATCCCTGACATAGACTATATTTATTTCCAAAATATTTATATGTATAAGCCGGGGCGGGCTTGGCCGACTTTTGGCAGTTTTGACAAAATAACAATATGGTAAACAATTTCACGAAATAATTATTTCTTCTGTTAGGCTACGACATACGCTAGACAAGCATGTGTCGCAAGCACAAAAAGTGCTGCATAGTAATATTTTTCATGTTCGAAAAAAGTCAAATATTTTGACAAAAATTCGGCATAGGACCTTTCTAGGTCTAAATGTTTAATACATAAAATATAGGAATTCAATGTAACAATAATTAAATATTAACTTTTTTACTAAAATAATAGTAAGTAATAAGAATTACTTTCTAAATAAATAAGTGTTCATATGATTTATCGTAACTCACTTTAAAAGTATCCAAAAAGAATATCTTGACAGTAGAGTCCAATAATGCGACTGCAATGAATTTACTGTTCGGACTGATTTTGACAGCTGTAACCGTCTCCTCTAGCTCCAATGTCCTCGTGTGTAGGAGCGATAGCACCTGAATAAAAGAAAACACAAAAATACAGACCCTAATCATTATTAAAATGGATTTTGATTTAATTGACACATTTAAAACTAAATACCGTTAGAGTTTTATACAAATAACATTACAATTTTAATGCTATATTTGTTAAGAATTATCTATACCTTAAATATAGACTTTTTCCCGACTTCAAAAATGTCATATTGTTTCATAATAAGCATGGTGCAAATTTTGTTCAGTATGAATGCTTTTCCACAAAACTCGGAAACTAAAAGGCAAATCGAGATCTATTTAATATAGGTATCATCTTAGGAGACAGTCCAATATCTCAAATCGATTAGTAGTTTTTTATAATAATTGTATAGCCTAATTGAAGTTGATTATTAAAAAAATACTTTAATTCATACAAATATTGGCGTAGATAAAATTGGATCAAGATTATAATAATAAATACTGTAACAATTATTTGTATTGTATATAGACGAGTATAATTAAAAAATACCTTTGCTTTAGATTCGCCGGTGGGATCGTCAATGAGTTCGAATTGCCACAGCTTAACAGTTTTATCGCCTCCACCAGAATAACATCCCCGCTGAAAAAGAAATACTCATAATATTAAAACAAGGACATTATATTATATCAAGTATTTGGTATTGAAACCTTCTTGGGTTAAGTTTTTTGAAGTGAAACTTCTTTAGGCGCATGAAGGTAAAATTTTTACGGAAACGTCACGTAGATGTGCAGCGTTTAAAAGGGAGAGAACGATTGAGAGAGAGTGAGAAGGGTGAATAAGATTATAGAAATTCTATTTTTAAAATTTAAATTTATTGAAATTTTAAATGAAGAATTGTAAATTAAATTCCACGTGTTTTTATTATCGAAGAAATAATTGATATTAATTTTCAACACTTTTAATATTTTAATGACAATTAAATTAATTAAATTCTTAACATATCTTCCTTTTTTCTCTCCCTCTAAATATCGGAAATCTAAAGTTTTAGATTTGTATAAATATGAACAAGAGTTAAAAATTTGTTTGCTAAAGATGTTTCACTTCTGAGATGTGTACTTTGTACGCACGCACTTTTTTTCTAAATAGCAATATTAATAACCAACTCTCATGACTTACCAAATCTGGTGTTAGTCCGACAACAGCGCAATTAGTGGTATGAGCTGGTACGGATTCCAAAATGGTACCAGCGGCTACGTCAATTAGCAGTAGCTGTCCGTCCACACATCCCACCAGTGCGTGTCTGTCCCCTGGTGCAAAGCACGCACTGACTGGCCTACCGCAGGGTACCGGAATCGTACGGAGGCATGATTGGCTATTTCTGTAAATAATAATTAATAGAAAATTATCTAAATTTTTCAACTAACTAATCATTTATTTCTTATAAAAGTTATAATTCATATATCCATTGAAATTGGTACAGTTTTTTATACTAACTGTAGAAGTTTTAGACTATTATAAATATTGAAACAAATTATTAGCTTTTTTTAGAAATATTTGCATAAATCATAAAAACTTCTATGATTTTTTTTTAGTAAAAACTTCTTGGTTGGTTTTTTCTTTTTAATAGACATTATTTTGACAGTTGGGAAAGAGAACGCACGAGTGTGTAATAAATAGCCCACATCCCGAACGTGATACGTCCCTTTTTGAGCAACTGTATTAAAAAAGTCTATTCAATTGCGCTGTATCAACTAAATGGTTCCTTTTTTTTTCTGTTAAAGCGTGTTAACGTTGTGATAGAAAGAGACAAATATGTTTATCGAAATGGGTACAATTGTAAATTATGGATTCTTTATATTTTCAGTGAAGTTTTTAGATGTATTTTTATGGCCCGTCTTGGAAACTAATTATTTCAATAAAAAATACTTATAATACCTGTTCCATATCTTGATTGAGTCCACAGACGCCGAAAGTATGGCGAGATTGTCAGAACTGAATGTCACACATCTTGGCTCTTTCTGATGTCCTGGTATAGTTATCTGCTTCAGACATTTCACTGCAAGAGATGCACAAATTAGAACCACCTTATGTTTTTTATTATATTATTAAACCATTAAAAAAAAAGTTCCTATCAAATGATTAATTAAATACTAAATACTCACGATGAGTACTTAAAATTGTTAACAATTATTCTTTGAAATGAACGCTTCGGTCTTTGAACGCAAGTTTACGAAATCTAATTAAATTTATATAAAAAAGGGTTAGTAGTTAATAAAGTACTCTTTTTACAGGAAAAGTAAATTGGACGGTGACGTTCTTCTGCATGATATTTCAAGCGATTAGGATATTAAACAAAGTATGAAAGTACCAACTGCTGCATCATCTGCCGGGCTGATTGGTAAAACTAAACCATCCAGGGCGCTACCCAAACACATACAAAAAAATTCATTTAAATCGGTTCAGCCGATTAAGAGGAGTTCATTGACATACTCAATATACAAAGATATATAATTCTAATGTACGTGACATCCTACCAACTTCGCTTCGTAATGATTTAACAAAAAAGAATATTAAATATAAATTAAAATCACTAATAATAAATTATTATTTTATATTTACCTTCACTCGACTCAGAAATATTCAAACTATGCATCTCAACTGTATTACTAGCAAGGGACACACCAACTCTCAATTCCCCAGACATTCCCAATAGGAGAGTTGTAGATTTCATTTTCCCGCTTAGTTTCATTGACGTCAATCTTCGCACTTCGTCGGATAGCGTTAGGATTTCGGATACGTCTAGATTTTCATTTGCATTATCGGACTCTTCTGCCATTTTCCTGTAAAATTATATATTTAATAGTATGTTAATATATAGTTTATTTTTGTTTGCTAATATGTATTAATAAACTAGCTACGTCTGGATATCCGTAGATGCCCCACTCACACTTTGAAATCGATTTATTTTTTTATCTCTTCGTGTATGTTGTTTGCCTATATGTGTTTGTCACATTAAATATTATATTTTATTTTTCTTTTACGACTGTATCATTGTGCCGAGCCTTGGGAACCTTTTATAAACTGTAATATACTTTGTAGATAAAATTACGTTGCGAGTAATATAGAGAATAAATAAAGCAAGCTCTATTTAATTTTAATAAAGGTCGAGTTGTTTACGACCTCAAAAACTAAAGTTTTAAACTGAGTTTTGTTAATTAAAGCTAAGTGTACTTAAGTAAAGGGTACCTACCATATTAAATTATTTGTTATTGAAAATTTCTAATAGAACTTGAAATTGGCATCGGAAATTCGAACGCCTTTCTTATGGTTTAAGTAGATTCATTATGATATTTTTTTATCTATAGACCATTATTCAATTTCATTTAAAACATTTTACTTACGCAAGCCTCTTACGTTGCTTCTTGATCCTTTTGTTCATCCTAAGTTTTGCATCTTCATCGGAACAGAAGGCGAATAGTTCTAATAATGAGTCAGTGCCATAACAAGCCAATACTTTTTGCCCTGGGTCTGTGGCCATTCCCACTACACGGCCTTTGCCACCCCGTACGAGTGTACCAACTTGGTGACACTGTAATACCTGAAAAATTTATGAACATCTAAAATTTGTTCTAGGTTTTGTTTTTTTTTTATATAAAAAAGGGGGCAATGTAGGCTATGGAAGGGCCATAAAAGGCATGCTGCAGCCCATAATTATCCATTTTATTGTAGAGTGAATGGAGAGTACTTAAAAAAATGTAAATAAAATTAAGTTTTAAGTTTTCCAATACCAATGTGTTTTTAAAGGTAACAAATATATATTTAATTTGAAGGGATATATTATTTACTTATTTTGATGTCCATTATAATCTTAATAAAACTTACAGAACTTTCTTCAGAATCTCCATCTTCTAGTTTAACAATTTCTAGTTGTTGTGTAATTTTGTCTTCATCTTTTATCTTATCAGTCCATACCAGCTTCCATACTCTTAATTCTTGATCTGTACTACCTGTTACTAAATATCTTTCCTCTTTCAATAAAATGGATGACCACACCTGATAAGAAACAATTGTTGTAAATAAATATCAATATTATTATATTTTAGTATGTAATTTCTTCCATAGGTGGGTCCCACAAAATAGAGCAATATAATATATTGCCTAGTTTAGGTACTTTAAACATATTTAATAAAATGTAATTAATTTATAAGAATTATAAGCCCAAAGATAGTAGAGTCAACAAGTTAAAGAAACATGAAATAAATACAAACAATAATATATATTAGTAATAGTAATTCTAGAACAGTATTTTCAACACTTATCATTATTATGCAGCCCCCAAGAAAAAATAATATATTATCCTCAGCCCCTTAAATTTTTTTCAATTATTGTCCCTATCATTGAAAACTAATGTTCTAAAATGATGCAACTTTGTTTATTTACTGATTAATATACCTCTGTTTGATGTCCACCCAGTGTTTTAAAGCAGTGTTTCGTTTCAATGTCCCAAAACTTCACAAATGTGTCTTTAGATGAGCTAATCACACAATTTTTGCCATTTATGAAAAGTACACTGGTGATAATTCCTTTATGTCCACTAAACCTGGCAATACCAGTTTCTGAGACAACATCCCATAATATTACTTCAGTATCCTGAAAGTTGTTTTAAAATATTACGAAGTAATCATTTGTCTCAACCAGTCACTCCATCACAAATTCTTGTATCTTATATTATATAAATATATTTTGTGATTTAATAAATAATTATTTATTATCTTAAATCACAAATGATGTTATTTATAAAACATGGGCATTCTTTTTAATGTTTAAATTTAACATAATGGATTCTTTTCATTATGAATAAATTAGCTTTTTGTAGACTTCTACTATTTCATGTTTAGGATATCTAGCTTATCTTAAGTTTAGAATACAGGAATGCACAAGAGCTAACGAGTTTAATAGTATATCAATAAGTTGTCAAATGTTTTTTGGTGCTATGTAAGAAACTATGTATTTGGCTATCAACAATTGAACCAATAAAGATAGCGTCTAATATGGCCCATGCTTAATTAGTCTTTCAAATTTTACACAGAAATAAAAATTCAAAATATTCTAAAATTAAACAATGATGGCCAGCATTTCCAGATATAACATACCTTTGATCCTGATACGATTCTGTGCCCCTGTTCATCATACTGTAAGCAAGTAATAGCTGACTTGTGTCCAGCAAAAACACATATAACTTCATTACTATGTAGGTCATATACATTGATATTACCATCAACATAGCCTACAGCCATATGATTCCCTGTGGGGCTACATGCTATTTGGGAAACCGCCACTTTCTCTCCAGTAATGACTTGTGCCTTTAGAAATAAAATTATATATAGCATTGTATATTTAAACATAAAAAAGCAGACAAAGCAAATAGCAAGGTATGTTTTTAATTTTTATTTTTAGTCTTAACATGTCTTTATAGTCTTTTTGTTCTGTGGTACTCACAGTAACATATAAAATTTAAGTTAATTTAGTATCAAAGAGTTCTGTTTATCAGAAATACCTTATCTATTTGCTGCTGTGAGTTCAGAATTGATTTATTGACAATTACAAGAACACTCAACAGAAAAGGAGGAACTTATATATAAATCTAGGCACACGAAATACGGGGTTCAGCTACTCAACTTGACTTATATCTTTTCGGTTTATTTTGCAAGTGCGAAAACAAAATAAAATGTCGTTGAGGTATGTACATCGTAAAAATGTGGTCTTCACAACATTTTGTTATATTTTGTAAATTGTAAGTGTAGCGCAATGCTTTACAATTTTATTAATATCAAACCATTACCTTTTCTCCCAATCGCATGTCCCAAATAATAACATGCTCACATGCTCCTACTGCTATGTATCTTCCAGATATGCCATTAAGTGTTACATGGCTGATGTTACACTTACACTTACATCACAGCGCTTTGAGCTCTCCTGCACCAATTGTGGTACACACACGACCACCATCTGGCGTCGCGATGCCAGAGGCGAAATGGTGTGTAACGCGTGCGGGTTGTATTACAAACTCCATGGAGTGCCACGACCTACCGCAATGCGACGGGACACCATACATACTAGACGCCGTCGTCCCAGACATGAAGCAAAGTCTTCTCGATCTAGTGAGTATAATGTTTACAAAAAATATTTAAAAATAGAAGGCTAATTGTATACTGATAATTGGTTAATTTAAATATAGAACGCTAGTCTGACAGCATTCCTTTTTTAAATTAAACAATAATAATGTTTAATTTAAAAAAGGAATCTACATCGTAAGTCTACTTTGAGTGATTTGGCTGAAAGGTCTCTTTACCAGGCCATAAGGGAGCCTATTGACCCCCCCCCCATGTATCTCGCCGTAACGTTTTTCAGTACCCTAGTACAGTACTGTACTCAAGTATAGTAAAACGTTTCATGACCACCTTGTGTCTCTTTAGTTACTATTATGTGGTGTAAGTCGAAAATAATATTGACAATAACGCGTAATTCAATCCCCGCCCCGCATCGTAACGTTTTACAAAAGGACCCCCTCTCCCAAAACACGTTACGTAATACTTGAACGCTCCCTAAAATAAAAAAAAAATTTAGTGATGTTTTGATTTAAAATAAGAATGTAATAGAGATATTTAAAAAACAAAAATGGAACGCAAAAATTTCCTGTCGACTTAGTTTTTCTGAATGAATTCAGTCACACGACGCATCAGATTGTCTAGTCAAGTGCAATGTAGTGTATCTAGTGGGTTGAGAAATAAAATTTAATTTACAAATTTCAGGGCGACGAGGAGTCACCGGCGCCAGTACCGAGGTCCCTGAGAGTAGTGAACCAGCCGGTGCGGCACCAGGGGCTCCACCATCAGAAGGGGCAGAAGAGGCCGTATTGGCAGCGCTTCGTAGGCAATTGCAGCCGCACCTATTAGCCGCCTTACATGCGCGCACTCGACCAGCACAGGTAATTAATATTTTACAAAAAAAATATTGACTTAATCAAATAAAGCACTATATTGACTAAAGTACGTATGAGTCTTTTTCATGACACACCCAATTTGACAGAAAGAGACGAAAGAGAGAGAAAATATTTTTGAGTATAATCAATTATAATAACAAAGTTAGTTTAAATGAATATTATATGATTAAAATGATTATGTGATAAATTTCAAACATGCATTTACTTTTTCAACTTTCGTGTTTACAACTTATAAAAATATATCATAAAAATGATAACTTTTTGATAACACACCGAAACTTATGTATTTTAAAAAAAAATGTGCGTGTACTAGTGTACACACGTTAGAAGTGAAACTTTTTTATGACCTTATTTTTCGAAAAATTATCTATATGCAACTTTACAGAAATTGGTTAAATTAAGTTAAATAAGATAAAGTTTAACAAAAGGCTTTTAATATCACAGACTTGAATACAAATATGTAATACAATTATTTCATTTTACCTTATTACCTTAAGATTATTACAGAATTTCATAAATTGTAATAGAATTTTTAGTAACGGTCAAATGTGACGCGTAACCGAAACATGTGACGCGTAATCGAAAACTGTGACGCGTAACGAAAAAATGTTACACTAAATTTTTTTCCAACCCCGATAAAGAAGTTTCACTTCAAAAAATGTGTTTTTAAACTGATAGTGTTATTTTCAGATGGGACGCGGTATGCCAGAGTATGACGAGGCGCCATTAAACCTCGTGGCGAATCACGTGGCCGAAGAAACGCATTGACCGCTCACGTAATCTTTCCGCACCCGTGTACAAACGGCCAGTTACTCATACCATAGACTGTTTATATTTGGAACCTTTTTAAAGGGCCGTACTTTTTTTTCTTTACGGCCAGGGATTAAAAAAAATGTATATGACATTTCGTTTTTAAAAGCTGTTATCTGTGGTCCATCCCGCCTTTTCATAGCCAATAGTGTTTTTATGTATAAGCATAGAATATATACTGTGGCCGAGAATATTCTAAATTCGAACGTCCTTTAAAAATAGTCCAAGTATAAACAAGATTATTTTAGTAGATCTGATATAAAATCTTTTTTGTTTTATAACCTTTTTAATGAGGTATATATTTTTATGAATGTTCCCATTCGTTTTATACCAGTAGTGAGTTAAGGCCAGTGTAAGACTATGAAGATCTAGAAGTACTTAAATTTGAAATTATTCCTACATCAAAGTAATAGTATTCTGGTTAAATATATACTAAATATTTTTGTACATAAGGAGTATTATCAATAGTTATTTTTTACCAAAATTCAAATTTAAGTACTAATTGATGATGACTATCTGAAAATTATGACAATGAAGTATTAATGAAACAGGGCATTAAAGGCAAATTAAATTGCCTTTTATATGGGCAGTTAAAAGTATTGTGTAACTACGACACTATTCGAACCTGGATAAGAGGGTACACAGTCAAATCCTTTATAAGCTTTATAGCCGACGTTTATTCGATACGGTCACAAATAAACGTTGTGGAGTTATCTATAAAGACAAATAAATGAAATGGCTTGGTTGTACTCGCTTGTTCAGGTTGATTCGTAAAAAGGTGAATGACCTTTTGCATATTGAGAATTTATTGCATTTGCAAATGAAAATTATTTTTCCGAATTCCTCATGTGATGAGTGAGAATGAATTTTGAGATTATTTGATTGGTGAAATCGGTTCGGGCCGAAGTCCGCGCCTTGCCTTTGCTCTCTTTTCCTTTGAAATTATTACGGTTACCTATTGCAGGAAGCAAGTATTCATATAGATCTAAGTTGTATTGTATATTGTTTCTTACTTAGAGTAGTGTTTTTTTTATATATAATTTATTTTTGCCCCGATTTTGGTCAGTATTCGAATCTCGATTGAGAATGTGGTTTTTAAAGCAATAACTTTTCGAATATAAATATTTAGATATAGAATCTCTTTGGAGCAATATTACCATAATTTGTGTAGAATAGGGTTTAATATTCCGTGTTAAAATTGAATTTAGAAATAATCTGGTTGAAACCAAATCGTGGCATTATAACCTCATGGTCAGTTTTGAGCATTTAAAGAGATTTCCGTTGTGGGCTGTTTTTGTATTCGCCGTCCTATACTTAACGCCTCTACTTAATTTAGTTAATAATTTATTTTACGATCACCCCACGGGCCAGTAGAACAGTCTTTGAGACATTGTGATATAGCTTTGTGCTTTTCTATACGTAATTTCTTTGCAGAATCGTCTATCGTATTTAAAAAGCTTTAAAAATTTTGAGATTATCTACCCTCGGATTGGGATATTCGTAGTACTTAGAATTGTTTTATACTTTGACAATAAATATGCTCTCTTTGACGCTCTCTTGATTCCGAGTTATATTGAAATTATTATAAGTAGTGTTTAGGGAACGAAAGCAACATTTTCACTAACATTACTGCTCGCAGTAGTGCTACAGTATTATTTTATTCATTATTCTGTACATTTTTTATTATAAGTCCTATCTAGAACTCACTAGATCAAATTCCGTTCGTGCAGCTATTTTCGATCTTCCAATTGGTTATTTATTATTATTTAGGTTAATTTATTACGGATTATTGGTATAACGTGTTAAGTTACTAACGTACCGGTTGTGTAGTGTGCGCTTTCGAACTAACAAACGTGTGTTTGAGAGAATTGAGCTTCGTCTTATAATTTATGCTGAAATATTGTGATGCAGTGCCGTGGCAATCATAGTGGGTTTGTCTATGTTGAAGGATGATTCTTGCCCTCTACAAAAATTCAAAAGAAGTTATGTTTGATCTGTGTTTAGAAGTTTTTTTTGTTATTACTGTAACCCTTTTCTGTTTGCCAATGTTACGTCACTGCATATGATGAATTTCAATGTTAAATTCCATATAACGTTTACAGCAATTAAGACTGAAAGCAAAAGTCTCTGATTTTTTTCCATTCAATGTGAATCGTAAAAGTATTGTAACCGAAATGTGATATGTGTTGTAGAATGTATTTCCCGAAAAGCAATAAATTTGTGATAATATGTAGAGATGGGCATTTTTGTACGCCTCCTTTGAGAGTACACTGCATAATATTAGATGTCAATTAATGTTTTACTGCGCGGTCGGTTACAACTGAGGTATATGAAAACTTGTCGACCCTAAGTTTATATTAATTACAATCCATTTATTGTTTTTGAATGATTTTTTGTGTTATAAAGTACTATTAAGATTTCTATAATATTGGACATTTAAAGTATATAGGAGCTCAGTTGTGCGTCGGTTGTGCGCAGTAAGAATCAATTCCAAGTCAATTTAAATTATAAGAATTTTTTGTTGTAGATTTCTCACCTTTACTGTTACTAACATTAACGTCTCAAATTACGTATTAAGAGGTATTATTATTGTATAAATACTCTTTAATTAAGCTTATGGACCATTTGTTGTTTGAATATAAAGTTTCAGCATAAATTATCGGTATAATATTATACCAGAAACATTTTCGTCGGAATACTCATGAGACATTATTATTGTTGTATAGATGATAAATAATGTGACTTACGCAGGGATGGATACTTAAATTATTAAAAATTTAACTGATATATTGGCTATGTAGTGAGTAGAATATTTTTTTACAAATAAATTATAGCAGCTATGTGTGGTGTTTTTTATTTCTTAAAACCTTGAAACTGTGTTCTTTACAAGTACAAACTAAGTGTCAATGTTTTCTAATTGACATTTTGACATACTTTGCCTACGTTATAGTGTGTGTGACAGCGTGAAGGATGTGTAGCATCTTTATTAATGATGTCACGCTTATTGCTGCTTTTGAAAGGTATGCAAAAATACTGGCGAAATTGTATTAGTTCGGTTCAAAGATACCTACTTTATTTCTCAAAGAATTATATTCACTTAGCGAGAAAATTTAGGGTAAGTTATGTACATCGTGTTATGAAATAATTTGAAAATAAACTATATAAAATATTAGTTTCTAATAATATGTACAATTACAAAACACAAAACTGCGGTTCGAGTAGATGGCAAGATGTTACAATAGGCATTATGTGACTGCTAGAAGGGCCTTTTTGATGTTTTGAAAATTATGATCTTATTTAATGATCCATTTAATTCTTAATTAGTATATAGAATCTAATGATAACCATGAACCCAATAGCAAATAAACATATTAATGAAAAAATTTTAGCAAAGTTGTGTATTTCATAAGATGTTTGTGTCTGACACACGTCGGCGATGTGCAAGTGTAAAAAATCGGGAACCAAAATTCATTGCTACACAACTAGGGTCCAAATTCATGGTATCAAGATTAAGAAAACGATATTCTTACACTGGGATATTATTTAAATATCAAAGATTGGTTAAAACAATGTCTACTACGAATAAAAACACATGTAGTTTTTATAATTTTATTGTAAATCACGTGACCGTAACAATAGGCCGTTTAAGCGCTCGTTTCCTGCGCGTGCGTTTCTCATTGGCTCGTCGTTCGTTCGTTGCTTCGCGGAACAATTGTTCATTCTCGTTGGCTTCGACGTCTCGTTGTAACCATTGTATAGCGTGTAGATTGTAACCAACCATGTCCTGAAAATTGTATAAATTGAGATAATAAAGACGCGGGCAATTTGACATATATAGAATATAGATATTAAACATAATTAAAACCCTGATGACGAGGTTATTATGAGTTAATAATGAAAAATGAAACAAATGAGTAAATTATATAAAGAACTTCGTAGAAGAAGAAGAAATCATTACAGTAACTTAAATGGATTTCTGGATTATCCTTCCATCTTTTTGTGGTAATTTTCACTCCATAGATTGGTTTTCTATTACCATATTGAACAGTGTTTCCCCCCCAGGTGGGCAATTTGAGCCCCACGTTAAGCCCCATTGTTAAGGGGGGCAATTCGAAAATGGACTCGACGTTTTCCATTTTGTTTTGAAAATTTATAATAAAATATGAAAGATTTGATAAAATTTCACAAGCAAACAATATATAATCAAGGAAAAAAAAGAGTTTTAATAAATTATTTTCAAACATGCAAATGTGTTTTTTAATATTTACTATGTGGTATTTCTAACGAAGTAATACATACCCTAAGCTCCGTGAGCCTCATATTAGCCTTCGCTTGGATCTGTATGAGATATTTCAGCAAATGCCGGTTTGCCACGAGCGGAGCGTGATGCACTCGAACGAGGAAGAACGCTAAGCGACATAACAGTTCCGTACTGTCTCCGCGTTCTAAAAGAGTTGGAAGAAGCTTCACAATCTCACACGCAGAATTAAACGGGAGTAGGAGGAGCGATTCTTCAAGGTCACTGGAAGGAAACATTATTTTCTCACATTAATTTACTCTAAAGACAATCAAATTAGAACATTTTTATTCAACAAAATGTTTCAGGTTAAGCCGCATTTTGAGTCTCACACAGCCAGACCATTGAGTGATTATTTATTTATAAAGGGGGCCGATTACCATTACGGGTCACCACAAAATGGCAACTATTTACACACATATAACGTACAAAAAAATACACACCTACACACCACATCAATCGAGTTTTTGAAAAGCTTACCAATTAAAAAAAAAAATTGTATTCCTGAAATTGCTTAAAGTATATTTTAGGTATAATAAAAGTAACATAGTGGGCATTTTAACAAGATCACATGGTAAGATGCCATAGTGAAATGCCCATAAAGCAAACCTTTTGTCAGTTCACTCAGCAGAAAATTATATATGTATTATGTATGAAATTTGTTAAGTACATTTATTATTTATTAATTAAATATTCATTGCATTGTTCTATCTCTTTTCATAACAGAATAAACTTAAAGAAAGAGACGACCGAGTGCAAGTGAAAAAACATTCAACGGCAACTTCGAATTAGTACGTTAATAAGAACGTACAAATGTTTACGTACACGTTCTGAAAAAATAAGAAATATTATAGCGCTATAGTGTAGATACTCAATTTTTTTTAAATAAGCTCACAGAACTTGAACGAATTAGATTTATATAAATAATTGAATTATTTGTTTTAAATCAATTCTTAGATAGAATGTGGTTCCGACTTGTAGTATTTTACATACAAAAATGGTGCCTCACCTGGAGCGTATTTTCCGAACAGTCGCAAGTAAGAAGTCCTCGGCAGTAGAGCAATTGTAAGCAGCCATCAATACGGGAGGCTGTACGGGCGCGCCCTTCGCCTCTGCCACTTGAGATGCGTACTCCGCTCCCACTGACAGGCACTCGAGTAATGAGTCCGCCTGAAAATTATTAACATGGATAAAATTTAAGGGTTTGGTCAAGTTTCATAAGAAATGCCTTTATTTAAAAAAAAATATGACATCTGTCAAGCATGGTTGGTTGATGGAATAAGACCTCGAATTATTAATGTATTATAAGGTAGACTAGACATTGCTTTCCTTATACAGAGGATACCATTTATTTCGACCTTGCTTGTAGCGACCATTTAGCTTTAACGACGTTAAATTTGATAGTAGCTTATCATAAAAAAAAAATCAATTACACCACTACACGAAATACTCGTCGAGCGAGTTTGCTTTTTTGCCGAAGCCGCGTACAAATTATTTAAAGAAGTCTATTGAGTATGAGAGTGTGCAATTATTGAAGCAATTACCCTCAAAAATCCGTAATATAGGGTGTTTAATCTATTCAAAAGGGCATTAAAGATACATATTAGAATGAGCTTAATAGACGAAAATTGGGATAGCTGATAGCGACGCGTATCTCCTTCGTATATTTATATTAAATTAAGTTTCTCATTTAAAAAAAAAAAAATTTTTTTGTAATGAGAAATAAAGTTCTTTTAACAAACATTAAAGGCGGAAACATACTACTAAAACGCGACGCGACGTGTCGTGTCGACACCCAATGTCCATCGTGCACATTACCAACACGCGACAACACGACACGCTTGCAAATTCAGAAGTCATTTAGCTGACAATAGTGAAGGTAAAATTAGCTTACTGCCCTATGGATTTTATGAATAACGAGTCAGATGAATATTTTGATCAAGATTTGATGCACATTTGCTTGCTTTCAAACTTTATTTTTCATTGATGTGTGACGTGGCCATGGATCTGTTTGAAGACGAGTTGGATGATGATATTGAAGAAGATTTATTGCAGATTTTGGGGATATATTTTGTACAAAAACAGTTAAATAAAAAAAGGCGTAGACGACGAAGACGATACTGGGTTCATGAAATAAATCAAGACAGAGCTATGCATGGTGAATATCATACCCTTTACAAAAAATTGCTGAAAGATAGTGATAGATATCATTTATATTTTCGGATGAATGAAACTCAATTTGAAGTTTTACATGACCTTATTAAAAATGACATCTACAAGAAAGGGACAAGTTACCGTGAAGCTATAAGCACAAAAGAAAGACTGGCAGTGGCTCTCAGGTATGTACCTACAAAACATTTAATTATTATTATAATTAATATAATATTCTCTCAGACTTGTTTCGTCACTTTAGTTTTCCACTTCTTCATAACGTGTTACATTTACTTTCATAAATTTGGGTATCATATTATTCTTATAATTGTATTTTTTCTTATGTTACAGATTTTTAGCCACAGGGAATTCATTTAGATCATTGGCATTTAATTTTAGAATGGGATTCAGCACCGTGCGAGAAATTGTACGCGATGTCTGCGAAGCAATTTGGAACAAATTGCGGCCAATATACATGCCAGAACCTACAACCTTGATGTGGGAAAAATCTGAAGAGGGATTTAGAAGTTACTGGAATTTTCCTAATTGCTGTGGTGCATTGGACGGCAAACATGTAAATATCACTTGTCCAATAAACGGTGGTTCAAATTTTTGGAATTATAAAGGTGAAAATTCAATAGTGCTGCTGGCATTAGTGGATCCTAAATACAAGTTCTTGGTTATAGATGTAGGCTCATATGGAAAAAACAGTGACGGTGGAATATTTAATAAATCTGCACTTGGAGAGTCGTTAGAACAAGGCAAATTAAAAATGCCTGCTGATAAACCCTTAGCTTCCGAATTGGAACCATTACCACATGTAGTAGTGGCAGATGAAGCTTTTCCTTTACGGTTATATTTAATGCGGCCGTATAGTAAAAATGATGTTCGCAACAATGAGCCTAATAAAATCTACAACTACCGGCTAAGCCGTTCTAGGCGTATCGTTGAAAATTCTTTCGCCATTTTAAGAGCAAGATGGCGCGTTTTCGCCAAACCTTTGGAAGTACAACCTAATATGGTTGACAAAATTATTTTAGCAACATGTTGCTTACACAATTATTTAGGTACTGATAATTTGCCATCAGACTGTCTAATACAAGATAATGTGACGCCGCTGGGGCCTACAGCTTTGGAGGACTTGGACACTCTGCGCAGAAATTCTACACAGTATGCTTTTTCTGTTCGAAATAAATTTAAGGAATACTTTAATTCCAACGAAGGTGCAGTGCCGTGGCAAATAGATTTGTAAGGAGAGGAAGACAAAATATTTAATGTAAATCTGTGTTGTATTTTTACGTGTATTTGTTGTGTGTATATTTCTAATAAACTAAATTGATTAGCAGATTATTTATATTAAACTAACAATACACTGTTTTGTTTTCCCTGTTTTTTTTTTATTAAAAAGGACATATACAAGAAAGACACTACATTTCGCGAATCCATTAGCACTAAAGAAAGACTTGCTATTTGTCTGAGGTAAGTACTGAAAATAAAAATAACTTAAAAATATGCGACTGTTCAGCTTCTACTTCTACTTCAAGATGATGAAAGATTTCATTTGTACTTTCGGGTTACTAAAACACAATTTGAGGAAATACACGTTTTTATTAAAAAGGACATATACAAGAAAGACACGCGCAATTTGCGAATCCATTAGCACTAAAGAATGACGATAGAATAAGACTAAAGAAATAACTTGTCATAAAATTATAATAATGTATTAAAAGAAATGGTTATTGTAATGAAAACAAGACAGGAAATGAGGCAGAAGAGAGCAGTATCAGATATGGACGAGAATGACTTATTCTTTTTATCAATGAGTAAGCAACTAAAAAAGTTACCTAAAACGGACCACGGACGGTTATTTAACATTTTCATTTCCGATTCGTGTATAAGCTTGTGTAATAGAAATTTAATATCAGCTTGGTCCGTTTTAGGTAACTTTTTTAGTTGCTTACTCATTGATAAAAAGAATAAGTCATTCTCGTCCATATCTGATACTGCTCTCTTCTGCCTCATTTCCTGTGTTTTTTTCAGTACATTAACCATTTCTTTTAATACATTATTGTCATTATCATTTTTATCTATACGTCTCGTGGTAAAACTTGCACTAGAATTTTGAGTATTTGCAATAGATGGCCTTAAAGAGGAGGTCCCTGGAGTGGGAGAACGTATGGTAGGTGGAGGTGAAACTGCAGATTCTTCAGAAAATTGATATTCGAAATCTTGTGTCGAATCGCCATTTGTAACTGAAGATCTCCCTTCAACATATGGGAGCAGAAACTCCATTTGCTTTTCAAATTTCCAAGGAACTGCTTTAGCTGCTGCTTGTCCACTTTTCTTGTGGCGTCTTTTTAAGGCATTGGTGAAGCAGTTTCTTAATTTGCTCCACTTATTTTTTACTTCTTCAACTGGAAAAAAAGATGATTTAATTGTTACAGGTTATTAGCTACAGTTTATTTAGAACATTGGGATTCATCTTTAGCATGGGATTCAGTACTGTACGACGAATAGTACAAGACGGTCAAGATGGCGTGTTTTTGCTGGTCCTATGTCAGTTCTACCTGACATGGTCGACAAAATAATTCTAACTACATGTTGCTTACATAACTATTTAGGCACGGATAATTATTGTGATTCACAACAGATGAATCTGACAGAATCTACAGCCTTTCACGATTTAAATCCAATTCGTATAAATTCCACATAGTATGCATTTTCAGTCAGAAACAAATTTTAGGAATATTTTAGTGGTGAAGGCGCCGTTCCGTGGCAGCTTGGCGTAAGGAAAGGTAGACAAAATTAAAAACTTGCAACTCATACAAAAGTCTTGTAATAAATAATATTTTAATAAAACTTACCGTTTGTATTCATTTGTTCGGCGATTTCTTCCCATGCATTATTTCTCACAGTATGGTCCTTGTATTGAGGTAATCTCATGTCATACAAAACAGAATATTTTTTCACCAACTCAATTAATTGTTCGTCGTTCATTTCGCCAAATAAATCCAAAAATATCTAAGTATATAAATTGATATTCGTGTCAAAAAATCGAAAGCATTGACGCATGACGTCATCATCACAACATCCACAACACGCCGATCCAAATCGATTGGATGTTACCGCGTGTGATCACATGGCGTGTTGTCTATGTGCATCTGACCATATTAAATATATGGGATTGATAAGTACTGACATGCGTCGGATGGCGTGGTGTGGCGTCGCGTTTTGGTAGTATGTTTGCGCCTTAAATCTAAGTCCCTTGAATTTAAAGCATAGTTCGGTTGAAAGATACTCAAAGAATTACATTCACATAGTGAGAAAATTTAGAGTAAGTTAGTTATGTACATTGTGTTCTGAAATTATTTGAAAATAAACCATATAAAATAAAAATATTAGTTTCTAACAATATGTACCATATTTGTTACAAAAGTGCAGGTAGGTCGCATCGATGTTACAACAGGCATTATGTGACTAATGTTTGTTTAGTACAAAATTCAAGTATCGGGTGTAGCGACTGTTTTTAATGAATCATTTGTAACAAAATCCTAGAAATCCCATGCAGATATTGCGACCGGAGAGAGCCGCCAAAGACACAAAGATTTATTTCTTTAACAAACATTTTTATCTTTTAACTTTTACTTTTTGTTTGTTATCAGTTAAGTAGGTAAGGGTTTACGATCCGGAGTTTATTTTATGGGTCAGTTTCAAAGTGAGATTTTGAGCTATTTTAAATTGACCAGTGGATAACTGGCAAATGTTCTCAATAATAAAATAATGTAAACTATACGTGTTCTTATCCCAACCATTGTAACGACTTCCGGACGATGAAATTAAATTAATACTCGATCTACTTTATTAATTTCTTTCAAGTGGCGGAGTGCGTATATATTTCTTTCGTCCCAAAGACACTGACTAATAAAAGAGTTTAATAATTTATGACCAAAACATAATTCCAAAAGAAAAAAACAATTGACTAATACTTACAGCTTTCTCAGCACCAATTGTTTTCTTTGTGGGCATTGTTAAACCTGGTAATCCAGGTACAGGTGCCTGTAAAATAATAACATTTTAGAACTAAAGTAAGAAGAGATTTTTAATAACAAATATTATTACAATGTTTCGGATGAACACGCTTAATTAAAACTCTTATAAACGTCAAAAAAAATATTTAAAGTTTGTCCTTAATTATTAACTAGGAAAAATCAATATAAAAAAAGAGTCAAATAAAATATTGTATAATTCTAAAACAATTTCACAGATAACGTAAGTCCGTTATTATTATAAGAGAAGTTATATTTGATTCACAAATCACACTTCAAATTACTAATAAATAAATAAATGCATACATGTTGATCTCCCGTGGCCAGTCCTTCTTCCTCCTCGTCCTGGTCTCCAAGTACCAGGGGCTCATCAGTGCGAGAGTATAGTCTTAAAGCGCGATCAGAACCACATGAAGCTACATGTAGACCTCCTGCGCCTACTGACAACCCATAACACTCCCCTGCGTGACCCTATGAACATTATTTATTATTGTAAGCGGGAAGAACCATATCCATGGTAAAGTAGTTTATATTCCGAACCGAAGGACCATTTTATATTTTTTTAAGTTTTGTAAATGCGAATTGTCTCCTTCAATTGATAGATTTCAGAAATGTTTCAGTGGTAACATGTGATGTAATGGTTGCCGGTTACAGACATACTGTTACAAAAAACCTTGGCGATTTAAAAGAGAGCTGGAAAGTTTATTGTCAGTTCTTTTCGTCCGTTCTACGTAAGATTAGACAACTGGCAGTAAATAAAAGATATCAATTAATGACATTTTGATTTCAGCAATGATAATCATGCAATAATAAGTATAAAATGTATTAAATGGATCGTGCAGACATATACTACAGTTGTATTCCTGGATTTTATTTGTTGCTGGTCATTTGTCTGAAGCGGCCTTTTGTATGAAAATAAAACCATACTTCAACATTGGTCTTTGGTTTCAACTTAAATCGTCAAGCTATGTCATTGTCAAACTTTTATGTCAATGCCAATGTTTTATTATTATTCGTATCAAGTAGTAAAAAAAAAGAAAAAAAGAAATACTTACATTAAGGATGATAATATTATCATATGAATCTCCATCCCATTGCTTGACTTTTCCATCTTTAGAGGCCGTGAAGAAATAATGTGTACTGGGAACGAATTGGAGAGCGGTCACCGAATCGTTATGAGCGAAAATTGACTTGTGACAATCACCAAAGTCCATGCCCCATATTTTGACGTTTCGATCTGCTGAACCGGTCGCTATGAGGTTTGAGTCGTAGCTTATGTCCAAGGATAAAACAGGCAGCTTGTGACCGTATAGAGACAGGTAGAACTGTAAAACAATACTTTTTTTGTTTAAAATAAAACTAAATATTTAAAAATTATTTCCGCCCGAAAGAGTAATAACAATTTTAACGATTAACGAAATTTTGAACACCCAATCTATACATTTTGGATATGTGATTTGTACGTTTGTTTGTTTATCTTCAATAAAGTGCAAAATTCTACGTTCTCCCTGATATAGACTATATTTATTTCCAAAATATGTATAAGCCGGGGCGGGCTTGGCCGACTTTTGGCAGTTTTGACAAAATAACCATATGGTAAACAATTTCACGAAATAATTATTTCTTCTGTTAGGCTACGACATACGCTAGACAAGCATGTGTCGCAAGCACAAAAAGTGCTGCATAGTAATATTTTTCATGTTCGAAAAAAGTCAAATATTTTGACAAAAATTCGGCATAGGACCTTTCTAGGTCTAAATGTTTAATACATAAAATATAGGAATTCAATGTGACAATAATTAAATATTAACTTTTTTACTAAAATAATAGTAACTAATAAGAATTACTTTCTAAATAAATAAGTGTTCATATGATTTATCGTAACTCACTTTAAAAGTATCCAAAAAGAATATCTTGACAGTAGAGTCCAATAATGCGATTGCAATGAATTTACTGTTCGGACTGATTTTGACAGCTGTCACCGTTTCCTCTAGCTCCAATGTTCTCGTGTGTAGGAGCGATAGCACCTGAATAAAAAAAAATACAAAAATACAGACCCTAATCATTATTAAAATGGATTTTGATTTAATTGACACATTTAAAACTAAATACCGTTAAAGTTTTATACAAATAACATTACAATTTTAATGCTATATTTGTTAAGAATTATCTATACCTTAAATATAGACTTTTTCCCGACTTCAAAAATGTCATATTGTTTCATAATAAGCATGGTGCAAATTTTGTTCAGTATGAATGCTTTTCCACAAAACTCGGAAACTAAAAGGCAAATCGAGATCTATTTAATATAGGTATCATCTTAGGAGACAGTCCAATATCTCAAATCGATTAGTAGTTTTTTATATGCGCGTAAGTAATAAATAATTGTATAGCCTAATTGAAGTTGATTATTAAAAAAATACTTTAATTCATACAAATATTGGCGTAGATAAAATTGGATAAAGATTATAATAATAAATACTGTAACAATTATTTGTATTGTATATAGACGAGTAGAATTAAAAAATACCTTTGCTTTAGATTCGCCGGTGGGATCGTCAATGAGTTCGAATTGCCACAGCTTAACAGTTTTATCGCCTCCACCAGAATAACATCCCCGCTGAAAAAGAAATACTCATAATATTAAAACAAGGACATTATATTATATCAAGTATTTGGTATTGAAACCTTCTTGGGTTAAGTTTTTTGAAGTAAAACTTCTTTAGGCGCATGAGGGTAATTTTTTTACGGAAACGTCACGAAGATGTGCAGCGTTTAAAAGGGAGAGAACGATTGAGAGAGAGTCAGAAGGGTGAATAAGATTATAGAAATTTTATTTTTAAAATTTAAATTTATTGAAATTTTAAATGAAGAATTGTAAATTAAAATTCCACGTTTTTTTATTATCGAAGAAATAAATTAAATTCATAATTTATATTAATTTTCGACACTTTTAATATTTTAATGACAATTAAATTCATAACATATCTTCCTTTTTCCTCCCTCTAAATATCGGAAATCTAAAGTTTTAGATTTGTATAAATATGAACAAGAGTTAAAAATTTGTTCGCACGCACTTTTTTTCTAAATAGCTATATTAATGACTCTCATAACTTACCAAATCTGGTGTTAGTCCGACAACAGCGCAATTAGTGGTATGAGCTGGTACGGATTCCAAAATGGTACCAGCGGCTACGTCAATTAGCAGTAGCTGTCCGTCCACACATCCCACCAGTGCGTGTCTGTCCCCTGGTGCAAAGCACGCACTGACAGGCCTACCGCAGGGTACCGGAATCGTACGGAGGCATGATTGGCTATTTCTGTAAATAATAGTTAATATAAAATTATCTAAATTTTTCAACTAACTAATAATTTATTTCTTATAAAAGTTATAATTCATATATCCATTGAAATTGGTACAGTTTTTTATACTAACTGTAGAAGTTTTAGACTATTATAAATATTGAAACAAATTAGTAGCTTTTTTTAGAAATATTTGCATAAATCATAAAAACTTCTATGATTTTTTTTTGTAAAAACTTCGTGGTTGGTTTTTTCTTTTTAATAGACATTATTTTGACAGTTGGGAAAGAGAACGCACGAGTGTGTAATAAATAGCCCACATCTCGAACGTGATACGTCCCTTTTTGAGCAACTGTATTAAAATAGTATATTTCATTACGAGTGCGGAAAGCCTGTCATTGCAAAGAGTTCCGACAAATGTCTACCCGAGCCGAGGCGCAGCCGAAGGTGAGGGTTGACAGTCGGAACAAGTTGCAATGATGGTTCCGCACGTGTACTGAACGACTATTTTTAATACAGTTCCGAAAAAATTTAACAATTTAATAAAATATTAAAAACACAATAAACTCAACTAACTAATCATTTATTTCTTAAAAAAGTTATAATTCACATATACATTTAAATTGGTACAGTTTTTTTACGAACTGGGAAAGTTTTAGGTTGCATATTTACTGTTTGAGACAAACTATTATTAATTTCGTATGATTGTTCATGTATATTTAATATATAATATAACAAACAACTAAACTCGCAAAGAACATTTTTGGAAAATGGCGCCAACTGTAAAATAATATAAGCAGAGATTTTTTTTTTCTTCACCCGTTCTGGGTAGGCAAAGGGAAAAGGGGCTGCCCATACAGCCAAGTCTTCAGTAGAATTTTTTTATTGATATGAAATTTAATAAGATGAAATGAAATGAAACCTAACCTAACTCATTGAATCAAATCATTAAATCTGATATTGAAACAAATTATTAGCTTCTTTTTTGAAATATTTGCATGAGTCATAAAAACTTCTATGATTTTTTTAGTAAAAACTTCGTGGTTTGTTTTTTCTTTTTAATAGACATTAATTTGACAGTTGGGAAAGAAAACGCACTAGTTCGGAAAAGGTAAAGAAAAAGCACGAGTGTGTAATAGCCCACATCCCGAACGCTATACGTCCCTGCAATACGCCACTTTTTGAGCAACTGTATTAAAAAAGTCAAATTAATGTCTATTAAAAAGAAAAAACAAACCACGAAGTTTTTACTAAAAAAAATCATAGAAGTTTTTATGACTCATGCAAATATTTCAAAAAAGAAGCTAATAATTTGTTTCAATATCAGATTTAATGATTTGATTCAATGAGTTAGGTTAGGTTTCATTTCATTTCATCTTATTAAATTTCATATCAATAAAAAAATTCTACTGAAGACTTGGCTGTATGGGCAGCCCCTTTTCCCTTTGCCTACCCAGAACGGGTGAAGAAAAAAAAATCTCTGCTTATATTATTTTACAGTTGGCGCCATTTTCCAAAAATGTTCTTTGCGAGTTTAGTTGTTTGTTATATTATATATTAAATATACATGAACAATCATACGAAATTAATAATAGTTTGTCTCAAACAGTAAATATGCAACCTAAAACTTCCCCAGTTCGTAAAAAAACTGTACCAATTTAAATGTATATGTGAATTATAACTTTTTTAAGAAATAAATGATTAGTTAGTTGAGTTTATTGTGTTTTTAATATTTTATTAAATTGTTAAATTTTTTCGGAACTGTATTAAAAATAGTCGTTCAGTACACGTGCGGAACCATCATTGCAACTTGTTCCGACTGTCAACCCTCACCTTCGGCTGCGCCTCGGCTCGGGTAGACATTTGTCGGAACTCTTTGCAATGACAGGCTTTCCGCACTCGTAATGAAATATACTAATTCAATTGCGCTGTATCAACTAAATGGTTCGTTCTGTTTCTGTTAAAGCGTGTTAACGTTGTGATAGAAAGAGACAAATATGTTTATCGAAATGGGTACAATTGTAAATTATGGATTCTTTATATTTTCAGTGAAGTTTTTAGATGTATTTTTATGGCCCGTCTTGGAAACTAATTATTTCAATAAAAAATACTTATAATACCTGTTCCATATCTTGATTGAGTCCACAGACGCCGAAAGTATGGCGAGATTGTCAGAACTGAATGTCACACATCTTGGCTCTTTCTGATGCCCTGGTATAGTTATCTGCTTCAGACATTTCACTGCAAGAGATGCACAAATTAGAACCACCTTATGTTTTTTATTATATTATTAAACCATTAAAAAAAAAGTTCCTATCAAATGATTAATTAAATACTAAATACTCACGATGAGTACTTAAAATTGTTAACAATTATTCTTTGAAATGAACGCTTCGGTCTTTGAACGCAAGTTTACGAAATCTAATTAAATTTATATAAAAAGGGTTAGTAGTTAATAAAGTATTTTTTTTACAGGAAAAGTAAAATGGACGGTGACGTTCTTCATGATGTTTCAAGCGATTAGGATATTAAACAAAGTATGAAAGTACCAACTGCTGCATCATCTGCCGGGCTGATTGGTAAAACTAAACCATCCAGGGCGCTACCCAAACACATACAATAAAATTCATTTAAATCGATTCAGCCGATTAAGAGGAGTTCATTGACATACTCAATATACAAAGATATATAATTCTAATGTACGTGACATCCAACCAACTTCGCTTCGTAATGATTTAACAAAAAATAATATTAAATATAAATTAAAATCACTAATAATAAATAAAATAATAAATTATTATTTTATATTTACCTTCACTCGACTCGGAAATATTCAAACTATGCATCTCAACTGTATTACTAGCAAGGGACACACCAACTCTCAATTCCCCAGACATTCCCAATAGGAGAGTTGTAGATTTCATTTTCCCGCTTAGTTTCATTGACGTCAATCTTCGCACTTCGTCGGATAACGTTAGGATTTCGGATACGTCCAGATTTTCATTTGCATTATCGGACTCTTCTGTCATTTTCCTGTAAAATTATATATTTAATAGTATGTTAATATATAGTTTATTTTGGTTTGCTAATATGTATTAATAAACTAGCTAGGTCTGGATATCCGTAGATGCCCCACTCACACTTTGAAATCGATTTATTTTTTTATCTCTTCGTGTATGTTGTTTGCCTATATGTGTTTGTCACATTAAATATTATATTTTATTTTTCTTTTACGACTGTATCATTGTGCCGAGCGTTGGGAACCTTTTATAAACTGTAATATACTTTGTAGATAAAATTACGTTGCGAGTAATATAGAGAATAAATAAAGCAAGCTCTATTTAATTTTAATAAAGGTCGAGTTGTTTACGACCTCAAAAACTAAAGTTTTAAACTGAGTTTTGTTAATTAAAGCTAAGTGTACTTAAGTAAAGGGTACCTACCATATTAAATTATTTGTTATTGAAAATTTCTAATAGAACTTGAAATTGGCATCGGAAATTCGAACGCCTTTCTTATGGTTTAAGTAGATTCATTATGATATTTTTTTATCTATAGACCATTATTCAATTTCATTTAAAACATTTTACTTACGCAAGCCTCTTTCGTTGCTTCTTGATCCTTTTGTTCATCCTAAGTTTTGCATCTTCATCGGAACAGAAGGCGAATAGTTCTAATAATGAGTCAGTGCCATAACAAGCCAATATTTTTTGCCCTGGATCTGTGGCCATTCCCACTACACGGCCTTTGCCACCCCGTACGAGTGTACCAACTTGGTGACACTGTAATACCTGAAAAATTTATGAACATCTAAAATTTGTTCTAGGTTTTGTTTTTTTTTAATATAAAAAAGGGGGCAATGTAGGCTATGGAAGGGCCATAAAAGGCATGCTGCAGCCCATAATTATCCATTTTATTGTAGAGTGAATGGAGAGTACTTAAAAAAATGTAAATAAAATTAAGTTTTAAGTTTTCCAATACAAATGTGTTTTTAAAGGTAACAAATATATAAAGGGTTTTTCAACAAGAACTTTGTTTTCTAAAACAAAATAAAACAAAGAATTTAGATGAAAATGAATAAAATTTTTATTGTATTACAAAGAGAAAAGTTTGGCAATTATGAATGAAAAATGATATCTGGCAAATGTCCACCACGACCACGCTGACAGATGTTGATTCTTTCATCAAAATTTTTAATCACTTTTTGGCAAAATGGAGGGTCTATTTCGTTAATGACATCACGGATTTTGAGTTTTAAGGCTGCAATCGATTCGATTGGCTCCGTATAGACTCTGTCTTTAACATAGCCCCACAAAAAATAATCCAGTGGTGTTAAATCACACGATCTGGCTGGCCACTTAACAGCTGAATTTCGCGAAATTATGCGCTCGGGAAATTTGGTTTGCAATAAATTGATCGTTTCATTGGCTGTGTGACATGTGGCACCGTCCTGTTGAAACCACATTTCAGTGATATCCATGTCATCAATAATAGGCCAAAATTTAGTGGTTAACATCTCGCGATACCGTGATCCATTGACTGTTACCGCATTTCCAGCCTCATCTTCGAAAAAAAACGGCCCAATCACGCCTCCAGACCACATAGTGCACCACACAGTAACACGTTGAGTATGCAAAGCCTTCTCAATAATTGCTTTAGGATTTTCAGAAGCCCAAATGCGACAATTTTGCTTGTTGACGTACCCTGACAAATGAAAATGGGCTTCGTCTGAAAAAATGATTTTTTCAGAAAAACCAGCAGGTTGTTCCTGAATGAACTGAGCGAATCTGCGGCGATTTGAATGGTCGATCAGCTTTAATTCCTGCACCAGTTGAATCTTGTAAGGCTTCAAAGCCAAATCCTTTCGCAAAATTCGCCATGTTGTGCTTTTGGATAACCCCAATTGTTGAGAACGTCGTGAAATTGACAAATTTTGATCTTCTTCAACACTGTGGCTCACGGCGGCGATGTTTTCTGTTGAACGACCCGGTCGAACACGTGTTGGTGTTGGCACATTTTGTACCGAGCCTGTCGACTCAAATTTCGCGACCAAATTCTTAACAGCGGTCTCAGAAGGACGATTATGCTGGCCGAAAATATCACGAATTTTACGAAATGTAACTTTAACAGAACCACCATTTTTATAGTGGATTTGAATTATTTTAATGCGATTTTCGAGCGAAATTGAATTCATTGTAATAATTGCCAAAGCACCTGCTACGAATACCGCCAAAAACTAAATGTCAAAACTATCACGTTCTCGGTGTTGCCACAATTGAAAAACAAACTTCTTGTTGAAATACCCTTTATTTAATTTGAAGGGATATATTATTAACTTATTTTGATGTCCATTATAATCTTAATAAAACTTACAGAACTTTCTTCAGAATCTCCATCTTCTAGTTTAACAATTTCTAGTTGTTGTGTAATTTTGTCTTCATCTTTTATCTTATCAGTCCATACCAGCTTCCATACTCTTAATTCTTGATCTGTACTACCTGTTACTAAATATCTTTCCTCTTTCAATAAAATGGATGACCACACCTGATAAGAAACAATTGTTGTAAATAAATATCAATATTATTATATTTTAGTATGTAATTTCTTCCATAGGTGGGTCCCACAAAATAGAGCAATATAATATATTGCCTAGTTTAGGTACTTTAAACATATTTAATAAAATGTAATTAATTTATAAGAATTATAAGCCCAAAGATAGTAGAGTCAACAAGTTAAAGAAACATGAAATAAATACAAACAATAATATATATTAGTAATAGTAATTCTAGAACAGTATTTTCAACACTTATCATTATTATGCAGCCCCCAAGAAAAAATAATATATTATCCTCAGCCCCTTAAATTTTTTTCAATTATTGTCCCTATCATTGAAAACTAATGTTCTAAAATGATGCAACTTTGTTTATTTACTGATTAATATACCTCTGTTTGATGTCCACCCAGTGTTTTAAAGCAGTGTTTCGTTTCAATGTCCCAAAACTTCACAAATGTGTCTTTAGATGAGCTAATCACACAATTTTTGCCATTTATGAAAAGTACACTGGTGATTATTCCTTTATGTCCACTAAACCTGGCAATACCAGTTTCTGAGACAACATCCCATAATATTACCTCAGTATCCTGAAAGTTGTTTTAAAATATTATGAAGCAATTATTTATCTCAAGGGAAAGAAAGAGTTAGAATATATACACAACTTTGGTATTGTGAGGCACCCATCCCTTCATCCTCCCATATTAATCACACATTTTTGTATCTCATATTATATAAATATTTGTGATTTAATAAATAATTATTTATTAGATATTTATTATCTTAAATGACAAATTATGTTATTTATAAAACATGGGCATTATTTTTAATGTTTAAATTTAACATAATAGATTCTTTTCATTATTAATAAATTAGCTTTTTTGTAGGTTTCTACAATTTCATGTTTAGGATATCTAGCTCATCTTAAGTTTAGAATACAGGAATGCACAAGAGCTAGCGAGTTTAATAGTATATCAATAAGTTGTCAAATGTTTTTTGGTGCTATGTAAGAAACTATGTATTTGGCTATCAACAATTGAACCAATAAAGATAGCGTCTAATATGGCCCATGCTTAATTAGTCTTTCAAATTTTACACAGAAATAAAAAATCAAAATATTCTAAAATTAAACAATGATAGCCAGAATTTCCAGAAATAACATACCTTTGATCCTGATACAATTCTGTGCCCCTGTTCGTCATACTGTAAGCAAGTAATAGCTGACTTGTGCCCAGCAAAAACACATATAACTTCATTACTATGTAGGTCATATACATTGATATTACCATCAACATAGCCTACAGCCATATGATTCCCTGTGGGGCTACATGCTATTTGGGAAACCGCCACTTTCTCTCCAGTAATGACTTGTGCCTTTAGAAATAAAATTATATATAGCATTGTATATTTAAACATAAAAAAGCAAAGCAAATAGCAAGGTATGTTTTTAATTTTTATTTTTTGTCTTAACATGTCTTTATAGTCTTTTTGTTCTGTGGTACTCACAGTAACATATAAAATTTAAGTTAATTTAGTATCAAAGAGTTCTGTTTATCAGAAATACCTTATCTATTTGCTGCTGTGAGTTCAGAATTGGTTTATTGAAATCTAGAAAATTGTTGGAACATAGGACAAGAACACTCAACAGAAAAGGAGGAACTTATATATAAATCTAGGCACACGAAATACGGGGTTCAGCTACTCAACTTGACTTATATCTTTTCGGTTTATTTTGCAAGTGCGAAAACAAAATAAAATGTCGTTGAGGTATGTACATCGTAAAAATGTGGTCTTCACAACATTTTGTTATATTTTGTAAAATATAAGTGTAGCGCAATGCTTTACAATTTTATTAATATCAAACCATTACCTTTTCTCCCAATCGCATGTCCCAAATAATAACATGCTCACATGCTCCTACCGCTATGTATCTTCCAGATATGCCATTAAGTGTTACATGGCTGATGTTACAATCTGAGCTAGCAACGACGTTAAAAATTCCACTTGGCGCATATCGAAGATATTGCTTAGTTAGACCCATGACTAATAATAATTATTTTATAACCAAATTTAACATAAAATCCACATTGTTTTGTTATGACTTTTAAACCACAGACTAGGAATTTAATTAGGAACAACACTATTTCACTTTGAAGAAAATGTCAGTTGACAGTTCAATAGAGAGTTGCACGTTCCATATAAATTGTCATACATTTCACTGTGATATATCCACAGAACTGGAAATATACTTATTACAGCGAGATATTATTTTTAAGGGATATTTATATAAGCACGCTTGAAGTGACCTATGTCCAACTCAGCAAACAGTTAAAACTCATTATATAACTTTCACTACATTCATATTCATATCAATTTTATAATTACTTTAAATATTGTTTACTATCAACTATTTCACCAATATGACATACAATATGGTCAAACTAGTTTATAAAAAAAATTCAGAATTGGAATTACCAGCTGTAAATAGCCGCACAAATCTATAATACATTACACAATACACATAATAACCTAGGCCAAAGATTCCAAAATGTTCAACGTCACTTCTTCCCCCTTCGAAGATGCCCACGGTCTCTGCGTCTGCGAATAACAGAGTAGGTACAGACGAGTCACCATCAATGAGTTCAACGTCAATTGGATATCGATAAGTATATTATTTCGTTCGTTCGTATTAAGTATAAGTATGTTCGTTCCGATAATAGGTAATGAACCGATAATAGAAAATGAAGGTTTATCAATTTTTATTCTAATGGTATTTGCCCTATTTTTCTTTTGGTTTCTCACGAAAGTTACTTCTCCAAGGGTTTACGCATAATTTATCTGGATAGCTCACTCCGCCATGACTAGGTTGCCAAACTTGCCAGAAACTTCAATTTTAAATGATGCATAGGGGTAAAGGCTATGTTCAGATCGGCAAAAATTTGACGCGCGATTTCACCAGATTTGACCCGACATTGTGGTATTTTCATACAACTGTTCACATGAGCAGTTAACGCGGCGCTCAGAGAAAAAGTCTCTAGACGCAGGTGATCGCGCGCTTTGATATTAATGTAATGACTAATGTCCGTTTGCTGTTCAGTTGAGCGCGCGCTTTCATCGCGATGCATGTAACTTTGTTATTATGCATTTGCATTACAATAAACTGTAATTCGTAAATCTTCGGTAAGATTGCAAAAGGTCAATCAATAAATATAGGTATCTTATATTTCGGACAGGCTAGTATTACTGGTTATCCTATTTTTTCCTGAATTAAATCTCGCAATCTGTAGGCACAAATAATGATGAACACGCGACACATACCGCCACTTTTATAATGTTTCAGCGTGTTTATGACGTATACAGAAAAGTAACAATGAAACAGATAGATTTTCGATTGCTGATCAAATTAAAAAAAATATTTAAAACCTACCACCAGTGGCGCTATAACCTTTCAAGAGCTGGGCCTCACATTTCGATATCTGTTTTGTGATAAAAAAATCTTGTTGAACTAACATAAAAATCCCCCGCCTTTCCATAATTGTTCACTCTTAGTATTACGTATATACTTTTTAAATATATGCTCTATGATTCTGTGGTATAACGAGTGTTATAGTTATTTCAATTCCTTTATTTAATAATAAAGTCATCAAATCTAATAAGGAAGTGAATGATTAGTTTTCTGTGCCTGACACCACCAACTTTGAGTCTTAAAGCATGCCGGTATCCTCACGTTTTTCTTCAACGTACGAGCGAGTGTAAAATACGCACACATAAAGTCCATTGGTGTACAGCCAAGGTTTCACCTACGACCTCAGGAACCGCCTTTTTTAAGTTGGTCTTAACTTAAGTATTTAAATAAGCTATAATTTATACTTAACGGCTGTCAATCACTACGTTAGAAATGTACGAAGATATCGATCAGTTGGATGTTAAATAAGGAAAACACTTTTTTGTCCAACTGTGTAACAGTGGATAATAAATAACAGCGTCTTTATTTCTTATGTTTTATTTTCGTGTAAGAATTGGATACAAAGAGCATGTTTCGTATCAAATTTAAAAATACTACAATAGCACAAGGATAATTGTACAATAATAAAACTGAAGCATTCTGGACGAACAATGCCAATTTAAGAGGCATTTAGGCACATACAACTTATAGTTAAAATAAAATATAAAACTAAAAACAATAATCATTCCCTTAAAACATTGTGATGTAAAATGCAAAATCAAGTGTTGCCATAATTAAATATTTCAATAATCATGTAATTATTTACATCAAATTCAAAACTTTGTCGATAAAGCTGCCAATTTTAAATCGATTAACTAAAATTATGAATTAAAAATTGGTAAAAATAAATTGATTATTAATAAAATGCGGTCTTAAATTAATTTCTATTTTGAAAATAGAACTTACTTGTCACTTAAATAATAACTTTAATACTCAAACAAGCTGGTACATAAAAAAATATTGCAACTAAACTAATTGTATGAAAAATTTCTACTTGAATAGTACAAGTGCTATGGCCATTAAACTTTTGTACTAACATTATGGTAAAATATAAGTAATACAAAAAGTCGTACAATTTAAGTACTGCAATTACAACATTGTCAAACTTAATATAATTGCCAAACATTCCTATTAAAATTGTAAAGGCAAAATATAAATCTTACGTAAATATAAAATGCAATAATTACTTATAAAATACGCTTACAAGAAAGAATAAAATTTACAAAATATAATAAATTAATCCTATACGATATATTAGTACAAATTGAAATCGGGGCTAGTAATTTAAAAAAATTGTCACATACAACATAATTGTACAATGACAGCGCAAAACAATGCTTTCAAATGTCCTTGACAGTTGACATTGGTCAAATGTTATTGACAGCTGACATTGGACATTCAAAGTCACATGCCCCAAAACATATCGGATATAAGTAAAAAACAATTAATCCAATTGTTAAGGTATGTATTAATCGGTCGACAAAAATATAATTCGATTTGAACATCAGTTTTCGCGTGAATGTCCAATATTACATTGAAAGGTGGTTCGTGAATGTTTAGTTTTAGGATTCGGTGGGCGTAGCGGCGGGCGGAACGGGCACGGCGAGTGGGGACCTTTGCCGGTCAAACATTTCGAGGATCAGCTTCGGGTCTGTTCCGGCTGGGACCGTCACGGTTCCCGTCTGTCAGACAACCATCATTCAGAATACCACGTCACGCTCTTCTCGACAACGCGTGGCGCTCGCAAGTGTCTGAGCTCTGAACAAATTTCGACTCTTTATAGGGAATATGCATGTTTATATCAAATCGTTACAATATTATTTCATGATTACTTTAATATCTATTTACTAAATAACCAATATTTAATTTAAAATACTAGAATAGCTCTACAATCGTAAATAAAAGAAACGCTTTATATGTTTCGAAAAAAATATTTGTAATAACAACACTGCACTTCGTTCTCATAGAAACGTAATAACTTATTTTTTAATCATAAATAATCTAAAATGACCACACGCATATTCCATATTTTAAGAACTTTTGGATTTTTATCCTCTATGTATGAACTAAATGAAAATGATTCGACATTGGACACTAGCGGACGCCACATGAAGGTTAGTTAATGTTTTAAAAATGGTTAGTATTTGTTAATTACAAGAATTATGACGTGCAAGTCTAGACATACTTCATTCCAATAGAATTTTTGTATACGTCACTGAATTGTGTTTCAAAAGTATTTTTTTATATAAACCACTGATTCGTTTTACGTAACTACTTGAGTATGTTAATAATTTTTTGACGAACGTCTTTGATATATTTAATAATTTAATGGCTAGGCTAATTGGTTATTCTTCGGACTAGCTTCCGAAGAATAACGAATTTATTTATTCTTGAAAAATCTTACCATGATTATATTAAAACTAAAGTTCGATTCAGTAATTTTTGTGTCAAACTCGTTTGTAGCCGATATCACAACTATATTATATGTTTTTTGTAAAGATATATAAAGTATTAAAAATTTATGTAGTAATGTAAATTTGGCTAAAAATAATGCTTTTATCTCTATATTAAATTCTATTGTTATATATCATATATATATATATATGTATATACTCTATATATGACAATGCAAGAGCTAGTATATAAATATAGTTAAAAGAAATTTATAAAATCATCACATGCAATAATATAGTCTATTAGAAATAAAAAGTAATTGTCAACAATTGCAATATTTTAAAAGGGTTTTATGAGCTTTGGATGTCATAAAGACCTGTACACATCAAACTAAGCTCATAGAACACTTGTACGACAAAAAATTATTCGTCTAATATTAATTAATAATTTAATGAAATTAGTTTGATGATACAGTTTAGTTATTAATTTGTTTGTCAAATCCACCTTAGCACCAATTTAAAACGCGTCTAAAAACACAAAAGTTTCTCACTTCATTATGTTTAAATTGTTTTAAATTTTCTAAGGACTCAGTAAATCGTCGTAAGTACAAAGCTATTGAGCTGCAAGGACCCCTGCATCATTCAACCGCAAAATAATTAATATTAAAAATGTGTGTCCAATTAATCTGTCATAAAAGGGTGTGGTTGGTTAGTTTATAAAGCGTGTAAAAGTGGTTTTGTCAAACAATGGGAATATTAAAGCAAAGTGTGGGATACCTCAATGCGCGTGATGACTCCTTCTTCGCGACTGTGCTCTAGGACTACAAACAAAACATAAAGCGCCAGTCAACAACAAACAAACGTATAATGGTATATGAAGCGACAAATTAATACTATCTATACTCTGATTTTTAATTCCGAAGAATTCTGACATTTCATAAGCGTTGCTACTAAAAAAGTTCTCCACCGAAAAAGGGACAAATTTGCCTTATTTGAGGGCAATAAAAAATAAAATGAGACGTATTTTTCACGTTCTATCTACAAAAAAGCAAATCTAAATATTTACTTAGTCAAGTGACCTAATACAGAAATAACAAATATGTCGAACAATGTATCGAATTAACTTTAATCACTTTATTATATTCTTTAGCTGGTATTGTCTACTAATTCCATGTTACATAAACCTTGTTATAAAATAAAATGTTATCATTACTTTTGCGTTTTTTAGTGTTAGTGATGAAAAGGGACGTAATCAAAACTCGCCGTAAACACACTTATTAAAATGGATGAATAGAGTAGATGTTCAGACTCATATTGAAATTGAAAAATGTGCCTGGCCAAAAGGTTTGTCATCTCTGACATGTCAAAAAATGATAGCTGTCAGAATTCTACGGAATTAAAAATCAGAGTATAAACGATTTTAATATACAAAATATTATTAATTTATTCATAAATCTTTCTGCGGTCTCTTTAAACAAATATTGCCGTCTCTGTTCATAGATCGTGTAATGAAGGAGACAGGTATATTTTGTACATACAATCATTTAAGTGAGCAAATTCTATTTGATTTGGGATCGTAAACGGGTAAAAGCGATACTATGTACTTTAAAGCTAATTATCACAAAGTAAATGTCAAAAACTACATTAAGAAATAAATATTATTATATTTTTTTTTTGCCTCCAAACCGAATCTTCTACAAAGATACATTCATGCACATTTCTTAAGGAATAATATAATTGAATTTGCTGCATACGTAAATTATGTTATTAAACGTATCATACATTTTTTTATTTAATTAAAATCAATTAGTGAATGTAACACTAGTAAGACTAGATAACGATTTTTGTAACGTATAATATCAGAAACTTCTGTACCAATTTTAACAATTAATTGCTTCATTATCCCTCAGGCTTTATATAATTCTAATATATGTATGGCTAGCAAGCAAAATCGGGAAAAATACTACTCGCTCAGCATTATTATATAAAGTATTGCTAATATGAGTATGTAAAATACTATAAAATAATAAAAGCTCTTTAGCTGGGCTAATACTAAAATGTCTTAGAGTAACATTCAATCAAAACTCAGCGCTAAGTATCATTTGTCAAATTGAATACATTCGAGACACACGGAATAGTTCAGTCAGTCAAGACAATTAATTCATTATAATTCCAAAAGTTTTCAAATTTTGATGTAAGGTCGGGAGTGGTATTAAAACAAACTATAAAATTTTGCAACCTGCTCTGCGGTCCGGAACATTGTTAAAAATGCAATAAATGATAATTTGCTCAGTTTTTGAGACCAAAATTCCAAAAGTTCTGCAAAGTTGGAGTGGTGTTAAATATATTATTTTACATCACGTGTCAAATTTGCAACCAATTTAAGTGTTCGGAACATTTTTTGATATTAAAAATTAATGTTTTTCTTTATTAAACTGAAGGAAAAGTTTATTTATTTATTTATTTATTTATTTTGTAAACCTACAGCTAACATAAATTATATACAATAACAAACAGTTACATTAAAAATATAGCCAAATATGGCATACATAATAATACATTTAACTACAAAATGGTTCAAGAATTTATAAAAGGAAACTTCTGCAAATTTGACAGATATACCGAAAATAAAATAAATAACAAAAAATGTTCCGTATGCTTAGGTTGGTTGCAAATTTTATACGTGATATGAAATATTATATCGAAAACTTCCCCAAGTTTGCAGAACTTTTGGAATTTTTTTCACGACCATACAGACATAAAATTAATTTAATTGCAATTTTAACAATGTTCCGGACTGCGGACAAGGTTGCAAAATGAGATTTATTGTCGTCCCAATGTACCATTCACTTGACCGAAGTTTAAAAACTTTTGGAATTATTATCAAATTTTCGATTTCGAATGTCTATAATGACTGGTCTAGAAGTCATACTTAGTCGCTGTGTCTGGACTATCTTACGCTTAGGTAAGACTGTAAAAGAAATTTATCAAATTTACGTCACATTTTAAAATTTTGTGAATTTTTATTAAGATTATTTATTATTAATAAATTATTTAAGATGATTTATCAGAACAGTCGTTACTCGAAAATACATTTAATTTAACAATAAATTACTATGGAAAAATTGAGCAGCGCTCTGTGGGAATATTTAGAACTAAACAGTATACTCACTGTTTTCTGAAGTGGTGTTAGTGGTGGTGGTGGCGCCATCAACGTTGTTTTCGTTGACAGTCGTCCGAGTTGTCGTCTTAACCACCATGGAACTTGTGTTCACTTGCGAATTCTACAAATGTAATATGAACGTTAAATATACGTAATATATATGGGACAAAGATATAAAAATATTCCATAACAATATTACATTTTTAATTATTTTTTTCGAAATATTTTTATTAGACAATTCAAAAAGAAGTAGCTTACGAATTTCACCGATATGTATGTGATATTCTTGTATTTAACTTACATTTAAATATGATTAATTATTATATTCCAACTTAGGGATCAAAATCAGCTTAGCAGTTTTTGAGATATATCCACGCATTTCTGGTTATACGTATAATCTTCACAGATATTTCAAGTCTAAATAACTTCTGGGAAATTTGAAATACCTGCAAATTAATATTCAGTTCCGGTGGTACGTCGGAGGTGGGTTGGGTGTGGTCCCTCACTGAGTCAACAGTGATGTCGGCTGACGCTGCCGTCACGTCGTGAGCCGTTACTGCTGTTTCTTCCTGCATACATACATAGTTAACTAGTTGTACAGGTTTATACTAAAGTGCACAAAATTCCTAGGCCAGGGCAGGAAAAAAATATATTTATTATTATACATTTCTTAGTAGCTTTAGTAGTAGATATATATGAAATACATGGAGCAGAAGATTTCCAAGGTTACCAATATTTGTGATGAAGTCATCTCTGGTGAAATTATCCCAGAGGGCTTCAAGCTTTGTGTATTTTCTATGTAAGACACTAGGCACTGACATGTCTATTAGAAACAAATGCAAAATCCGAAGCCCGAAATCCGGTCTTTTATTAGATAGTGTTGATCTGTGTTTATATTCAGTACCGAACTATAATGAACAGACTTAACATAACAAATGAATTACAATAATGAGTTTTTGTAATACGAAATATATCAAAATTAGGTTTATAATAGCTATCGCTTGGAAATAAAAAAGTAAATGCGCTGGAACCACAGGGTCCCACGATAAGATTCTTAAGCAATACATATATAAATATATACCTATTGTCAAAAAAAAATATTTTCACTCATATTTATTATCATATTATATATTCATAATATTTATTAACATTCATAACTCAATCATACAGACAAGTAGATGATCAGTACAACCTAATAAACCGTTTTGCTAGAAATCAAAATTAGGAATTCCGGGCACCCCATGAGTATTTAAAACCAGTGGCGCTATAAACTTTAAGGTTTGGGCCTCGGATTTCTGTTTCGTAATGATCTTTCTAATAGGCAAGTACAGATACCGGCAAACATCTTAAGCAAATGTCCTTGCCTTAGAAGCGATTTTTAGGTATAGGTAGGTACATTGTTCTGCCATTGGATATTAATGAATTTTAAACCATACCTTGTGTTCTCCATTAGTGAGTGGGGTCTCTTCGGCCGCACTTTTTAACGCTAAGGCCCAAGGTGAAAGGGCCACGTGGCATTTTGCTATCGTGACCTAAAATAATACAAATTTCTAATTACAAATATTTTTTTTTAAATAAATTCTACATAACTCTTAGGCTTTATGGTATTCTATTTATTTCGTAATCTACAATTTTTTGATAAATATATAACAATAAACAATTATATGACAGATAAAGTTAAAGATACATAATATATACAAAAAAGTTCAAACATTTAAAATACCTTAGTAGCTGACAATGTTATTCTCTGAAGTTCAGACGATGAATGCAAGTAGAGAGCTTCGCCACGTTTCGAGAAACATAAGGTTGAAATACCACTGAAACAATTAATATATAACACTTTATTTAATAAAAAGACAATAGATCAGTTTCCCAAGAATTTTTGTGCTTTGTCCCTCCTTTGTAACACAATTTTTAATATTAAAAATCTAATTGTTTACTTAAAAAATATTATAGGTGTGAGTGCTTTACGCATACATAAAAGAACACAATTCAATCAAAATCATAATGTCGTATGGCAGATCTGTCAATCTCATGTGACAGCTGACATAGAAAAGCACAAAATGAATTTTGTAAATAATTTAAGAACCTTTATCCCTTAATATTTTTATTGTAAAATAATAAGAAGGATTTGAGGAGGCTTTTGCAAAAAAAGGGCACACAGATATCTAGTAAGAACGAGATGATAGAAATATAAATGGCTTTTATTTTTTATTAATAATAAATCTTTTGAATGGATTATAAAAAAAATACGCAATCAGCCAAGTCAAATTATAATATCAAAATGTAAATTAAAACAGATAATAAGTTAACTCATTATATACGTCCCACGTATGTGTTGCTCTTTGGTTTGGTGTATTTCCTTTAAGATAAATTGTCTCTCGTACTCATACTGATTTATAGTTTTTTTATATTCAGGGAATTCTCTGTTCCAGCCCATTAACCGTTAGTTTTTACTGTTGCTATGGTTATTCATTGAGATAACTTCTATTACTTTTAGGAATCATAATTTACGTTGATTTTTTTAGTTATAATTTAACTGTTCCATAGTTTGGAATCATTAACGAATAAAAGTACGAATATTGTTACGACCAATCAGAGCCGAGGAAAAGCCTCGAGTGGGGGCGAGGCGCCATCTTGACTTTGAACAGTGCGTTCACGGAACGCAGGTCAGTATTTATTGAGTATTGCGGTGAGGAGAGGTGGTCTAGTAGATTGTGATTAAAAGTGAGATCGGTGCCTCGCTGCCTGATAATTTAAGCTAAAGTGTTATTTGTAATATCATTTATAATATTAAAGGAATCAATCTAAATTAAATAATGTACGATAATTATTCGTGCCTTTTGTGCACGCACTTTACCCACACGACGCCCACTAAAAAGCAATGTAAAGCATACTGTACTTTCTGTTAATTTTTTTACCCAATAAATATCTGTCATCGTATAAAAACTCTAACATGCTGTATACAAATTGATTTGCTTGTTTTATGATGGTTGCTTTTTTTATAAAATGTTTTTGAAGTTCTTTTGGCGCGTTAGGGAAAAATTATGAGAGTAAATTTTTACGCGCACTCTGAAGATAGCTGTACGATAATTATTCGTGCCTTTTGTGTTCGCACATTACCCACATGGGGCCCACTAAACCGGCAAAAAGCTAAAAAAGAAGATGTCAATATATTTCTTATGAACTCACTTGATATCCTCCTTCCTGACAGCGGCAGCGTTAACTTGTCTCCTCAGATCGGTGGCGAGGAGCAGACAATCTCCCAAATTGGTGAGGCACATCAGGCACCACTCGCGGTGTCTTTCGGAACCGCTTGCGCATTCAAACCAAGCGAATGATGTACGTCGGACCTATTGAAATAGAATAGAAACTTGTAACCAAAAAAAGTAGAGCTAAGAGCCTACGGGACGCCCAAAAAGAGCAGTCATCTCAGTCCAGGAAGATGGTCGGTGCGTTGCCGGCCTTTGAGGGAGGAGAAATTAATTGAAAGTCGTATCTCCCAGGGAAGACCCCCACCGGGAATACATTCCACAGTTCGCAAAAGAACGTGTCTTGTGAAGTACACCGTGGAATATTTCCAGCCATTAAGGTGGTGCGAATTCTACTCCCTTATAAATAATAAATCAGTCTACTTGGAAGGTTTTTAACTAAAGTCTCTTTTCATCACTGAGGAAATACAATTTGACAGAAAGAGACACAAAGTATCGTTATCGTCGAGTTATTTAATTTTTATAATTGAAAAATCTACCAATACGTATAAGATTTTGACGAAAAACTATTCACAAAAATATTACCCCATAAAGAATTATCATACAACGTCGACTAAAGTAAGAACTTTATTCGTTACCATGATAACCATTCTTTTGTATGAAAAAAACTAGCAAACACGGTTTCATCATGTTATATTGTAATGTTATAATAATAAATGATATTTTGTTTTAAAAATATAACTCACCCGTGCACCTTCATGCGCTGTGAGCTTGTATTTGTTGTGTGGCTTGAGGGAGAGGATCAGCACTCGGTGGGTTCCGCTTTCGGGCAGTGGGGCCACACCTCTTTCGACCTGCATTGTAAACATACTGGTAAGTAAACATTATTACTTATAGACCTGTTTAAAAAAGGAATGGCAGTTTAATAGTTTTTATTTTAAAAACGATGAAACATGAGAATTTTTTAAAAAGCTTTGTAGATTGTATCATATATGCATATGCATGGTCAAGGATTGACTATATTCAAAGGTCGGTGAACTCACGATCATGCAGGCTATAATGGTGTGGTGTGTGTCAATAATCTCCTAAGAATTATGACCTTTAACCATAAATTTTATAATATATTTTTTTAAATGCCACATGTTTTGTCCGAAAAGTTAAATTTGAAACAATTCTTGTTCGACTCCATTTCTCCCTTTTAAAATATACTCACTTCTAACGGGTCCGGTAAAGGTACACTCGCGCCATCAAGTACTGTGATACTTATCACGGGCGCTCTATGTTTTAATTGTATTTCTTTAGCTAGTTGACATGTTACCTGAAAAAATAACACGTAATTTAAAAAAAAAAGGTAAATTTCCTGCTGTCATCGATAATACGATAGTATTTCGAATGTCAATTTCATTCAAGTATAGAAAAAAAACATGAGAATAGACAGCAAATGTTATTTTTTTATTAAATAATTAATGTGTAATTTAATTTAACACATTTTACATTTAAACATATTTAGTATACTTTTGCACTTTTGAGGATCTTATAGAACTTACAGGATCTTCTTTCCGTTTATTCGCTCCGGGTACGTTAATAGTGAACGCGTATACGGTCCCGTTGTTTGTGCCCGCCCATAGTGTTGGTACCGAATGTTGTGCTGGAATTAAATAACGGTTTTTTAGGTGGTTTAGTCGTGTTGTCGTTAGAAAATCATCACAATTTTCTTTGATAATGAAGCTGTATAGACAACAATGCCGTCGCTGAGAGTGGGCTTTACAGTTGTAGACAAATTCATTTCTTACTGTCTGAGCGGGTTAGACGACAAAAAGTTTTTTTTATAGAACAGGAGTATAGGCAGAGAGCTGACCTAATGTTAAGTGATACCGCCACCCAAAGGCACTCAAATTGCCAGACGGCTCACAAATGCGTTGCCGGCCTTTTAAGAATTGGTACGCGTTTTTCAATTATCATCTCCTAATGCCCAATGACACTATAGTCGAATTTTTAATTAGACGATATCAACTGACGTTTACGGTGTTGTCAGTTTTTAATGAAATAAAAATAGTGTTGTGACAAAGTAAAAACCCCTGAATTAATGATCGGTGATGGCACTAGTCGCCGCGCCGCGCTTTGTAATAAGACGTCAAAAAACTGATTGTAGTTACATATTACTAGTACCTAACTTATATCAGAGCACTTTTATACAATTTTGAAATAGAAATAATATTCTTTTATTGTTTGAAATGATTGACTATTCACACTCATTGTTCATTCATCTAATTGCACAAGAACTGAATGCATCACTATTACTTTAAATGTGGCAACATTATTTTACAAAGTGACATTAGCTACTGTCAGTTGGCTTCGTCTAATTAAAAATACGACTATAGATGGATACTAGACTGCTACTACTTCAGAATTAAAAAATGAATGAAAATAATTACATTTTATTTTAATAGACATAATTTAAATGTAATATATATAAGATAATATATATAAATTTAATTTATATTTTTCAAAGCACCATATTTGACTCGGAAAAGTTATCACTTTTCTTAAATGAATTGCATTTGAATAGTATAATAATGTAGATTAACCCTTAGATTCCGCCTTAATAATTAATCAACCTATTATTTGCATGAGAAAATTTAATATACGTTTCAATACTTTAGTACTCACTGTTAATAAGGAAAGTGCGTGCGAAGTAGAGACATCGGACCATAGAGCCAAAAGCGTCATCATTAGACCTGGCTTCAACGGCACGCTCAATGGGCTTCACTGCCTCGTCGTTCTCTGCTATTTTTTCAACGACCTTCTTGGCAGGCTATAAATATATATAATTATTAACATAATCATTAATTAAAATTAACCATATTTTATACTTAAAAAAAAATGTGTGCGTGTACTAGGTGTACACACGTAAGAAGTGAAACTTCTTTATGACCTTATTTTTCGAAAACTGATCTACTAAAGGGTATTTCAACAAGAAGTTTGTTTTTCAATTGTGGCAACACCGAGAACGTGATAGTTTTGACATTTAGTTTTTGGCGGTATTCGTAGCAGGTGCTTTGGCAATTATTACAATGAATTCAATTTCGCTCGAAAATCGCATTAAAATAATTCAAATCCACTATAAAAATGGTGGTTCTGATAAAGTTACAATTCGTAAAATTCGTGATATTTTCGGCCAGCATAATCGTCCTTCTGAGACCGCTGTTAAGAATTTGGTCGCGAAATTTGAGTCGACAGGCTCGGTACAAAATGTGCCAACACCAACACGTGTTCGACCGGGTCGTTCAACAGAAAACATCGCCGCCGCGAGCCACAGTGTTGAAGAAGATCAAAATTTGTCAATTTCACGACGTTCTCAACAATTGGGGTTATCCAAAAGCACAACATGGCGAATTTTGCGAAAGGATTTGGCTTTGAAGCCTTACAAGATTCAACTGGTGCAGGAATTAAAGCTGATCGACCATTCAAGTCGCCGCAGATTCGCTCAGTTCATTCAGGAACAACCTGCTGGTTTTTCTGAAAAAATCATTTTTTCAGACGAAGCCCATTTTCATTTGTCAGGGTACGTCAACAAACAAAATTGTCGCATTTGGGCTTCTGAAAATCCTAAAGCAATTATTGAGAAGGCTTTGCATACTCAACGTGTTACTGTGTGGTGCACTATGTGGTCTGGAGGCGTGATTGGGCCGTTTTTTTCGAAGATGAGGCTGGAAATGCGGTAACAGTCAATGGATCACGGTATCGCGAGATGTTAACCACTAAATTTTGGCCTATTATTGATGACATGGATATCACTGAAATGTGGTTTCAACAGGACGGTGCCACATGTCACACAGTCAATGAAACGATCAATTTATTGCAAACCAAATTTCCCGAGCGCATAATTTCGCGAAATTCAGCTGTTAAGTGGCCAGCCAGATCGTGTGATTTAACACCACTGGATTATTTTTTGTGGGCTATGTTAAAGACAGAGTCTATACGGAGCCAATCGAATCGATTGCAGCCTTAAAACTCAAAATCCGTGATGTCATTAACGAAATAGACCCTCCATTTTGCCAAAAAGTGATTAAAAATTTTGATGAAAGAATCAACATCTGTCAGCGTGGTCGTGGTGGACATTTGCCAGATATCATTTTTCATTCATAATTGCCAAACTTTTTTCTTTGTAATACAATAAAAATTTTATTCATTTTCCTCTAAATTCTTTGTGTTATTTTGTTTTAGAAAACAAAGTTCTTGTTGAAAAACCCTTTATATGCAACTTAACGAAATTGGTTAAATAAAGTTTAACAAAAGGCTTTTATTATAATAGACATGAATACAAATACATTATTTCATTTTACCTTATTACTACTAAGATTATTACAGAATTTCATTAATTGTATACGGCTTCGAATCTCTTCGGATCAACCGTGGTAGGGACAAGAAAAAGATGGCGCGTAACCGAAAAACATGACGATTTGCTACAAAATTTCTCCCATACGTCGATAAAAAATTCATTCTAACGCCGATAAAGAAGTTTGACTTCAAAAAGCAACATGGCGCGTCACCGAAAAACGTGACGATTTGCTACAAAATTTCTCCCATACGTCGATAAAAAATTCATTCTAACGCCGATAAAGAAATTTGACTTCAAAAAGCAACATGGCGCATAACCGAAAAACGTGACGATTTGCTACAAAATTTCTCCCATACGTCGATAAAGAACTTTCATTCCAACGCCGATAAAGAAGTTTGACTTCAAAAAGCAACATGGCGCGTAACCGAAAAACGTGACGATTTGCTACAAAATTTCTCCCATACGTCGATAAAGAACTTTCATTCCAACGCCGATAAAGAAGTTTGACTTCAAAAAGCAACATGGCGCGTAACCGAAAAATGTGACGCGTAACGAAAAAATGTTACACTACATTTTTTTCCAACCCCGATAAAGAAGTTTCACTTCAAAAATCGGTTGTCTGTAAAGTCGGTTTACTGACGATAGTTGAACGTGACAACGTCACGAATCGCTCACTCAAGTAGGAGATAGAAAGATGTCGAACGCTGAAGAGCGCAGAGTCCGATTGTGCCTCTCTGTCGCTTCGCACTCTCGCTTGCACTTCAAGCCTTAAATGGAACGCCTCAGAGCGAGGTAACGCCGCATGAGTCATGTTTCCTCGTGCGTGCAGCCGGCTCCATCGAATTATAAGACGTTGTCACGTCAAAAAATTCATTGTTTAATAGAATTGTGATAGGTAAAATATACTGTATGTTGAACTCGAACGTTGAAGGAAAATATCGTGAGGTAACCGGCTTGCCTTAGACCCATTTAGTCGACGGCGTGTGTCAGGCACAGGAGGCTGATCACCGACTTGCCTATTAGATCCACATGATCATAAAACAGATACAGAAATCTGGGACCCAGAACTAAAAAGGTTGTAGCGCCACTGATTTTTTTATTTAAAATGTACTATGCCTACATTTTTAAATATATACTTAAAAAAGATTCTAAAGAGGTGATTCTACTGCGAAAAAATCTATACATGTACCTGGGCCGGCGATGTGGGACTAGCTGCAGTCGTCTGCCGTCTTTGTGAACGTCCTTTCCGAAGTCTTCTAAAGGATTCCCTCAACGATTTCTTGAAGGATTTTCTTCTAGATATAGGCGTATCACCCGCTCCAGAGTGGTCTGAAGATTATTTCACATTTATCGTAAAAATATTAAAACTATTCATTAAAACTAAATCAATCAACTTCACTGCAAGACAGCTATATTTATATTAGTTCACAAAAAATTCTTTTGATGGGGCCCTATCAGTAAAAATCGTCACGTCAGTTTAATTTTAAAATCTTACCATGTGGATTTAGCGTGCACTTGTGTATTAGAGGCGTAGACGTAAACGCATCGATAAGGGCGAGACCATGGGCGGTGCCCGCACAAACCACGCCCCACTCCCAATGCGCAGCCAACGATGTGATGGCCGCTGGGGGAGATATTTGGGCCACAGCACTTGCCTTAAAAATATTAAATAACATCAATATATCGAAAGCAATAAAAATCAAGAAACAGTTCAGTTTTAGATTCTTTTTTGTTTTTTGGGCTTCTAGAATAAAAAGTACTAAAAATAGTTAATTGTTATTAAGTAGAATTTGTGCGGAAAGAAATAATCGTTACAGCGTAGAGCCAATTTAATTAAAATCTTCATCTATAAAATCTAATACTTTTTTAAAGGTCAAAGTGACTATAAATCAACGGCCCAAGTATTCAAAACATGAATAGAGGCTCAAAACGTTACCGAATACAAAGCAAAGAATTAAATTGATTTAATTAAACATTTAATAGGCGATAGGGTACGATCTTTACCTGATATCCTTGAGGGAAAGAAAGCGCACCCGAACGTAATGTGAGTTGATCGTGTCCCTTCCATACAAAGCCATCCCGATCTGACACTATGTTCACAGATAATGACTGAAAATAAAAAAAAAAACTATATTTTTCTATCAATGCTGAGCAAGTAATAAATTTAATCTATATAAAAAACCAGTGACTCTACATTTTAGGTCTGGCCTAAAAAAGATTTAAAATATAATTTCATACCTTAACTTCAGCGGTGGAAGGATTATTTTTCAAACTAGCCATAACTATATGTCCCGCTGCGCCACCGATTGTCAGCATACCGGATAATGGGCAAAGTATTACCTGTAATTTATTAAGACAATTCGTTAATAAAAATGTTTTCACTAGTGGCTTTCCTAGTTATTTATGATATTATTTCCTATACATTGATATTTTTAATAAAGAAAATTCTTCTCTACCCAGAACTGCGAACTTATACGAGCTAAGAAGCGCGTTAACGCTCGTACGAGTTGCGCATGTGCCCGTTGCGCCTTTACGTACCTACATGCGCATCCAAAGACGTGCTTATACGCGTGTAAAAAATGATAGTCTGAAACGGTTAGTTTTATGCTTAGTTCACACGCGCACATTCAACTCTACATTCAACGTGCACATTCACATTCACGAGCGTGTAAACGGTACGCCCGAGCCCGTGAACGCGCCTGTGAACGTGAATGCCGCGAATCGGGCAAGTGTCGGTTTTTTGGCAAAGTTCAAAGGATGAATGTGCGGGCGCCCGGTGACTGTTCACACGCGCACAGGCAGTCAGTCTCTCCCGCGCTTTCGCGACGAGTGGATCTTCATTCAACGTTGCTAAGAAAGTCGCTACGATCGGAGATTACAACATGGCGGAATATAATAATTTTGTTTCTTTTTCCAATAAAAATAAGTTAAGCCAAAGGATATGCCAGCAACAACACCGAGATCCTCGCTGCTCGCCATTCTGGCACTGACTGGCACGACGGCGAGCGTGTGAACAGCTTGAATGTCCGCCGGCCCGGGACGGGCTGCACGGCGCGCGTGTGACCGTAGCATTAGATGAAATCATAAAATTTTTGAAGAAACCTTCGCCAATTCAAGAGAATATCAATTCTATACTCAGACTACGACATGTTAATTCGACGCAGAACTCACCCGTTTGACTGCGAGTCGCGGGTCATCGCTGTATGGGTCGAATGTGCCGACGCGTCTGAAGGGAGGCCATTCTTCTTCTTCATTTTGACTGTCATTGTTCTCGCCGATTTCTTCACCACTGTAATATTTATATATTTACTATAACCTCTTAAACAAAATAACTGTCTATAAAGTCGGTTTACGGACGATAGTTTAACGTAACAACGTCATAACAAAACAATGATGTAATTATTGAATACTTTTTTAAATAAAATTGAATCCTTTTTATTGAATTACTACTTTGGATGGATACAAAGGAGTGATATATCTATCTACAATTTAATTGTAAATTTTAACCTTTATTGCCGTAATAAATTGTTCTAATAAAAAAAGAGAACCACATTAACTTTTCATTTCACTTTAGAAACAGTCGACGTAAAAGTTGAAGTGAAGATGTAAGTAGTGTGCTGCCGCCTTCTTTCTTCTCCTGGGACCCATAGGCCAATCAAGTGGAAGATAGATAGACGCGGCGCAAGGTAACGCACTCATGATTTTTCGTGCGTAGTTCGTTTAAATAAAGTTTTCAAATCGACACGGTATATCCACAATATTCACATAATGGCGTGTTTTAGATTTTAGAAAAAGGATTGACTATTTATTGTTTGTGAAAAATTCATGCGTTCAGACGCTTATTATCTTTTGTGTAAATTTCTTAATAAAGTAATGAATAGTTGTTTTAATTAAGTTCAGCTAACACGGTATGAATTTCGTCGGGTCAGCAACCCATAAAATACGTAAACTATAACTACTAAAAAGATTTTACAGAAAAAAGATTTAGCGCTTCAGTAGTAAAATCTATGATTTTAGATGCAAAACAGGGAAAAAGCAAAGTGAAATCTACATTAGCCCGAAATATTAAGCTAAATTACCTTGCGCTCGATCTTTTCAGTCCACTTGAAGCAAGCATCAAAAAGCATAGTAATTTTAGCTACATTTTAAGCAATTTCATGGATATGAATGCAAATAATCATATCTAGCAATCAAATACGTAAATATGTATTTAAATTTCGTTATATTAACTACAATTTAACATGTATCATAGATTAGTCAAAAGGTGCCGTTCAAGTATTACGTAAGCAGATTTACTGCGATTTATCCTCCCCCCCCCCATCCTCTTGTCAGCAAAAGTAAGCAAAGCTCTCAAAACTATAAACATATTAATTTTTGAAGTTATACTTCTTTAGGCGCGTTATGAAAAAACGATGAGAGTGAAATTTTACGATGCGCGCGCACCGTGACACAAAATTAACAGAATAAAGTTGCCCATCGGAAGATGCTACGGCATTGGACATAATTTAAAAACAACATTCGAATAATAATAGAATTTATGTTACACTTACTGTAAGAGAATAATAATAAATATTTATTTATTTAATTTTTCAAATGTAAACTGAATTTTATTGACTATAATGACTTCTTTTCCAGTCTTTGATTATTTAATTGTAATTAATTATTTGCATGCAATCAAAAACTATTTTTAATAATGTCAAAGAAGTATAACTTACGCGCGTACATTAGTACACGCACCTTTTTTTTTGTAGGAATCCTCGAAAATGCATTTCGTTTTCAGGCATAGACAATGTGAGGGTAATATGTGTTAAAAAGTAAATTGACGGGATCACCAAATAAGAAAATCAAAGACCTCCCCCTCGCCCATAGTGCTTACGTAATACTTGAACGGCCTCAAAGATATGAAAAATACTTAAAAACATAGATTAATTTAATACTGTGATCTTACATGCCGTTTCTTTAATTTAATTAATTTTGTTTATGTTACAAACAATTATAATTCCAAATATACAAATTCCTAAATTTATTATTAAAATCGCAAAATTCCAAAAAAAAAGTCCCAAACCCCTTATAATATAAACTGGAACTGACCTAAAGAGATGCGAAGTGGTATATTTGTACAAGGGCGTCATAACCACGCCGCTGACATCCCAGAAGCGGATGGAGCCATCTTCGTGGCCAGTTAGGAGGATTTGCCGATCGGCCGATTCGCTTGGCTCCACGTCGCCACCGGATATGGGCCAAGCACTGTCCGAGTATACATCCTCGATTTGCTTCTCACCTGGTACATTGAAATAAGATCTTAAATTTTATGTAATACTATTTTCACGGCCTGTAAACTAAAGCTACTAAGTCACGGTTATAAGAAATCGTATCTGCAATTATAAAAATTAGTACAAATGGTTACGGACTTATGGCAGTCTGTAAATGAATATTAATTATGTAAATAAATTCATTGATTGAAAATAAAACTTATAAATACCAAGATCTGTAAATATTAATTATTACAGATCGCGCGTTATTACACATATAGTAATGTCTCAACATTTACGAGGTATTCTTTTTTCTTGAAATCAAATTTAAAGGCACTTTTTAATCGACATTTCGAATATTAAGAATCCGGACGTAAAATAATCTTGTGCTTGTATTACAAGTAAATTAATTTAAGTTAGGGAGTGTTCAAGTATTACGTCACGCAATTTTTGGAGATTCTAGACCCCCCCCCCCCATGTAACGTGCAGTAACGTTTTTCTGTACCTAATAGTAAAACGTTTCGTGACCACCCAGTGACACTTTATACCTAAAAGTTACCATTATATGCTGTAAAGTACCGGAAAGTCGAAAATAATATTAACAATAACGCGTAATTCAATCCCCGCCCTGAATCGTAACGTTTTACGAAAGAACAAATTCGTTACGTAATACTTGAACGCTCCTTTATTGAAAAGTAGATTTGTTTTGTCCTGTTTATTTACCAGCAAAATTACATACGAGTGATAAGGACAAAGCTATGTGAGGTTAAATATACTCACCGGCAGCCACAATATTATCGTAAACTGTATCAGCCACATTGTCCACAAGGTACGCCGTAGTGATAGCACTGGCGTGTATCGACACGAGGTAGGGCAGGCGCAAAGGCCGCCATTTTGCATCGCATAGATCTATCACCACTAATTCTTCTTCCACTAGGACCACCTGTGGATAAATATTTTATTAAATAATATTTTATTTATGTCTATTTTATTGATATTTCTTTATACTCTTCGTTTATTTATTTTATTTAAACTTCGTTACATTAAAAAAAAACATAAATTATTAGGAATGCAACGGGCGGCCTTATACAAGCGATATCTTCTAGACAACCCTTGTAAGAAAAACGATAAAAAAGAAATATTAAGTGTAAAGTGCAAGAAGTGCATATCGTCCTTGTAGAATGATAACCTCAAGAAAAAACTGTTTCATTTCGTCAATGTTCATTAAAATAATATTATGTGTTTTTGTCCATAGTTTTACTTATTTATTAATAACATAAATAATTCCTTACTTCATGATTATACCAGTTGAATGATATAAGAATTTAAAAATAAAAATAAATAGTTTTTATACATAGGAGGTTATCATTCTACAGTAACAACGAAATCAATAAAAATAAAATTACAAGTAACACTGAAAAATTATAGAAGAATTAGGGGTGGTTTAGGTATGGGCAAAAAAGTGCTTGCCCCACCCATACCATATCTCTGGTATAGTATTACAAAAGTCCCCTATATACATATATCTTTTGTGTATTTTCAAACTCACCAAGGCAGCGGCAACTTGATTTACAGATTGCACTTGAATCTGCGTGGGAGTCTGTGGGCGATCTTCTTGCAAGGGTGTTCCATCTGGTGGTACCGAGGTGGTTGTGAAGAAGTCAATGACCTGAAAGTATTTTTTACTAGTTACCTACTTTAAAAATATTTTTATGATAAAAGGCTAGATGGTATTATCTCTGCGTGTCTTAACCGAAGAACAAAAATTTATTAAAACTGTTTTTACATATTTTTTGCTATAGAACAGGTGTGTTGTGACGGACAATCTTAATGCCAGAGGGCTCGCGAGTGCGTTGCCGGCCTTTTATATATATCAAAAGAGATTAATATTCAACGGTTAATTTCAGTTGTTGATAAGCATGAACTTTATAAATATATTAATTATTGAAATCAATCTATTGCGAAAATTGAGCTTGTAACAAAGATAGATTATTTTTGAGAATAATAATAACTTACCCGGCTTGTAAAGTCAAATGCGACATGTTTTTCGCCTTGTTGTACTGTCACGGTGTATTTATCTGAATACGATGCTCGGGGCATACCACCTGAAAGTTTAAAAATTTAATTAATTTAATTAAAATACAAATCCCACATTATTAAGTATAAATGTGATACAATCTGATTTCAAATGTAAATTATAATTAAATAAAACTGTTCGTTTTGACTACATTAATTTGAATTGTTAAGTCTTAAAAAATTTCAGAACTAATATTGCTATACAGTGAGTTCTACAGCTGAAAAAACATTTATATTAAAAAAACGACGGGTTGCAACGTTATGCTTTTTTGACATTTTGGAATGGGAATGATTTTGCACGAATTGCTTTAATTATTATCAGTATAAAAGTACTGTCATTTATGTGGTAGAATACAATATTTATTTATTGCGCTGTCGTACACAAACATGACAATTGATATTACATTAAATACGCAGCGCCAGCTGTCTACTCTCCATCCGTCTTACGAATTTTCGATCAGGTCACGTGTTCTGACGCGAGTTTAACATTTTTTACCCATTCCAAAAAAAGTGTAGGTACAACGCAGCTAAAGAAGTTTTCACTTCAAAAAAATCTTAAACATGAAATATTGCCATTGTATTATACAAATTTTACCTGCATATATAATGATCTCGTCCCCATGAGCACTATTCCTGTTGAGAATCTTCGTAATCGCCTTGCAAGGGTAAGGCCCGTACGGAGTCACGGGCTCTTTGAGCGGCCGATCGCTGGACGCGCCCGCGACCTCCCACGTCACGTACGAACCATCGTTATGGGACGATGTGAAGTGCTCGCCTGGAATTTAGAAAAAAGGAAAAAATAATAATAACAGTAAATTTAAAAAAAACATGCCTTCTAATAAACAATATTAGTTAGCTCAGTTATATCTTAATACCTATTGAATAGATTTTGACGAAACCTTGACTTTTCCCTAATTTGGAATATCTCTTTAGTTTTCTAAAAAATTATGGACAACAGAACTTTTTGAAAAATTTAAGCACATGTCTTTTCCTTCATATATGTTAGTATAATATACGGCAAAATATAATATATTACTATAGTCGAATTTTTAATTAGACGATATCAACTGACGTTTACGGTGTTGTCAGTTTTTCATGAAATAAAAATAGTGTTGTGACAAAGTAAAAACCCCTGAATTAATGATCGGTGATGGCACTAGTCGCCGCCCCGCTCTTTGTAATAAGACGTCAAAAAACTGATTGTAGTTACATAGTACTAGTACCTAACTTATATCAGAGCACTTTTATACAATTTTGAAATAGAATTAATATTATTTTATTGTTTGAAATGATTAACTATTCACACTCATTATTCATTCACCTGATTGCACAAGAACTGAACGCATCACTATTACTTTAAATATGGCAACATTATTTTACAAAGTGACATTAGCTACTGTCAGTTGGCTTCGTCTAATTAAAAATACGACTATAGCGGCTACGACTGACGTTGTCCAGCACACACGTCTTACTTACAAAAAAAATCATCAAAATCTGTCTAGCTGTTTTGTAAACTACACATACACAGAAGATTTATATAAATACAACATCTGCTGCATAGACACTGACAGCAGCGGCATCTGCCATCTGATTTGTGAATCTAAACAATCCAGGGCGCCACCCAAACGCATACCAAAAGATACATTCAAATCGGTCCAGCCGTTTAAGAGGAGTTCAGTGATATACACAAGTAGTAGAAATATATATATAAAGATATACCTTCGTCATTCCAGCACAAGCTCTCCAACTGCTGATTGGATACAAAGGTGTGTGTAGGTGTGGATGTCTGTCTATCCCATAGAACGACTAAACCCCTGTTGTATCCAATCAAGATTTTGGTTGGAATTTTTGGATGTTCACAAACTGATTCCACGGCACCAGGATTTACTTTGAAGTCTTCTGGACAGCTGGAAGATAAACAATCACTATAAGATTAAGCTATATTATTTCAATGTCCGAGTTTAATATCTAACGTACCAATTGAAATTATTACGAACCGTAAATTGTTCTACACACAAGGCATTCGATTTCGTTTCTCTATAGGAACTTGCACTAGAACTTGTAGTAATTATTTATGGTATTTAATTATAGAAGTTGTATGTAAGAGTGTTGTAATAAAATATGTAACATCATTAAATGCTACTGCATATATATAGTATAGATTGGTAGGTATTGGTATAGTGGTAGGAGAGATATTTGTTTGAGGCGGATAATACACACCTTTTAATCAAATTAGCTTAATTATTTTTCACAAAGTAGGCCTAATATTAAGCCTACTAGATTTATTCGACAGTCAGGGTAGGTAGGGCTGATGAGTTTAAAAAAAAACATTGTTAAACGCTCAGGCTTGCTACGTACCAGACCTAATCCACATAGTTAAGCAATTAAAAAAAATACTAGTATAAACTAAACTTGGAAGTGTAATCTCTATAACTTTAACTCGAATGTCAAAGAAAATGCAAAAAAAATCGAGTTAACGAGATTTCGACCTAACAAGAACTTCGTCATGTTTACGATTTAACTGCTGAAATTTTGACTTACAGAGGCGCGATTTCTAAATGTATTTTTCGATTTGTAGAGTTGAATTTGAATAACAATTCAACTGAGGTTTTGTAGTATATATTTTTTACATATTAATGAAGTATATAACATATACTCACTTCTGCATAACAACATCTTGATAAATGACGTCTTCGCTCATACTGAAACTGCCTGCATCAAGGGTATATATGTTTCCTCCCTCAGTACCAAGTAACAAATTCTTGCCCGACGACTCCATACACATCGCTGATATTTTCTTGTTCTTGCCTTCGAAGGCATGACTCTTTAATTCCACTAGTGACTTCTCATTTATTTCCCATAGGTGTAGACTGTTGTCGTCGCATAGTGATATTAAACGGCCGGTGCCTGGAAATATTAATTGTTATGTGTAAAGATAACTTCATAAAGATTTTTTTAATATAAATAAAATAAATCTGTGGCGCTACATTAGGTCTGGGCCTCAGATATCTGTATCTGTTTCACAATCATTTGTCAATCTAATAGGCAAGTAGGTGATCAGCCTCCTGTGCCTGACACACGCCGTCGACTTTTTGGGTCTAAGGCAAGTCGCTTTCCTCACGTTGTTTTCCTTCACCATTCGAGCGAATGTTAAAAGTAAAACATAGAAAGAAAATGTGCCAGCCGGGATCGAACCTACAACCCTAGGGATGACAGCCGCACGTTGAAGCCACTAGGCCAACACTGCTCTATTTTTACCAATCCTATTAATGAATTATTTGAAATGTTTCGTTATGTTTGATGACAAGTTGTCAAATAACACAATAGTTATTTCTCGTCTGATTCGCAAGTTATGTATGTATTCATTCAAATTTATCTTGTAGGTATTTTTCTTGATTTGAAAGAAACAAAATGTTTTCAGTAATCTTTCATCTACGTTTACGTTTAAATACTAAACCTTTTTAATACAATAACAATATTATGTTGACAGAAAAAAAGCCGAAACAAGGCACTAAAAATCTTTTGCGGGATTATATGCTAAGTGATTTGAAGTATGAGTCAATGGCGACTGCTTCCAGTACAACTATCTATCTTTTTGAAGCTGAACGCTATGGAGCATACAAATAATACAAATCTTACCGGGTATAAAATGTATTTGCGTGACCGCCGCGTCTGGGTTTGTGTGTTGTCCATACAGTTCGACCCCAGGTCGGCCATAGACCTTCAGGGCGCCGGTGGCTGTGCCGATAGCCGAAAGCCTGAGGAGCGGGTCCCATGCTAGTGCTGATGCTCTATGTGGAAAGCCGTGTTGTACTGTCTGAAAAATACAAAAGCTATATTAGAATTTTTGTTATAAGAATTTTCATTAATCTTAATTATGAGTTATGCACGCAACATTTCTACACCAAGCTTTTTACTATAATAATTATATGTCAACAACATTTGAAGTAACAAAAACATATACTAGATTTATATTTTTATTACCTTAATAAGGTATGCATTTGAATGACTAACGTCCGAACGTCCGTTTTATTTATTTTATTTGGTTTACATTGATTATTATCAAATATGAGTGAAAACTCGGTAAAATGGAACGACAACGATTGTCTTCGTAGGGTTTGGTTACTGGGATGCAGATAGGAGATCGATCGAACGTCACGGCCTGATATCAGATTGTATTTAATCTGAGATTGTGGATTAATTATTGGGTTCGGGCGTAAGTCAGGAACTCGTCTTGTAAAATAAGTTTGATTGATGTTTCAGAATACAGAATCAAATACTACAGATTACAGATAGGAGGAATTATAATATCATGATTTCGTATCAAGTATAAAATATAGCTCGTCTATAGTAAAACTAAGGTATTTTATACAATAATACAGGGGTTTTAGCGATGCGCCGGCAGAAGGCGAGAGCGACACCGGAGCCTCAATAACGCGACCTTGTAGGAACTACCTGAGGTGGTTTTAATGGGTATTTCTCACCCAATCTCTGAATGGCAGGGTTTTTGGTGTGGGTTCTTTCGGGGTCAAATGCGAAAATGCATTTCCACCGCGATGTCAAACTAATACCTCCTGATTAATAATTCTAAATAAAATGATAATATACTTTCACCGAACTGTAATGTGTCACCGTAGCCTATCTTTGGTATCATGATTTAAGCAGAATATGAGCTTGACGCATTACGATATTCATTATACCAACAAAAAACTTGATCTTTCGAGTGAGATTTTGGTAGCGTATATATGTATTTTACTATTTATGTTTTTAATATTAATTTTTTTCTCATGTAATTTTTAATGATAATAAACTTGATAAATAGAAGAATAAGACATCAATAAAAAATTACGAATACTAATAAAGGTTTTTTTTCTTCTTCTACAACCACATTTTTTTATTTACATATAGATAACAATATGTATTATTAGAAACCAGAAATCCTTTTATAGAAGTCACCTATGGTGTAACGTCTAGAGCAGTGTTTCCCTCAGTGTAATTTGATTGTTAAGGAGATTATTCAAAAATTTATTAAAATTATTTGGAATTTGAATTTGAGCTTTACATTATGTTTTGAAAATTTACTTACTTAGGAAAACGGTTGACGCTAAAGGCCATCTCTGCAACTTTTGAGTTCTCCGAGCTCAAAGAGTTACCTTCTTACGCATTTATGTAAGAAACCCACATTTAAAAATCTCACGTGAGATTGGGGGATGGGGGAGGAGATTGAATAAAATCTCACGACATCTCACCAGGGGGGGAGGGAGGTACCGAAAATTAAAAAAAATACCTCACGTAATTTATGGACGCCCCCTTATTAATTATGTATGGGATTTTTTAGAAGACTGATATTTGGTCTAAAAAACGTTGGTAAAGTGTGAATATTTTTTTTTTAAAACATTTTTACCTAAAGTCAAGCTTAATAAACAAAAGCTCTCAAAAGCTAAAAATCAGCAAAATTAGCAGCTAATATAAGTATAATTGAATGACAAATGAAGTCTACATGTTAATTTGACTCGCGGAGCATGGTTTCGTATGAGTCATAGTGGTATGTTACCCGATGAGAATATTAATCTTTATATCTGCGATACACCTGTAAAACTGGTCGATGTTGGTTCATACGCAATATACGACATATAACCATAGTTATAAACCTCTCGGTAGAGATAATAGAACTTGAACGATGACCGATATTTTGAATCTATTAAAAAAGGCCCATATAAGAGCAGTGTTGGCCTAAACGCTTTAGCGTGCGACTATCATCCCTGAGTTGGTAGGTTCTATCCCTGATTTTACACCAATAGACTTTCTATGTGCGTGTTAACGAACGATGAAGGAAAACATCGGACGGAAATAGGCTTCGACCCAAAAGTTTACGGCGTGTGGTAGGCACAGGAGACTGATAACCAACTTGCCTATTAGATTGACAAATGATCATGAAACAGATTCAAAAATCTGAGCTACAAAGGTTTTAGCGCCACTGTTTTGTTTATTATATTCTATAGAACCAAGTGATATATTTAAAAAGCTTGGTTGATCCCAATATTAATAAGGCAATAAACATTCGTAAGTAATAACGCTTTAAAAAAATAATTGTTAATTTAATTTAAATTAATCTAACGATTATACACGTAAGCCAATAGTTTTAATAGATTACTTTGTATCGTTAAATGTTATCGTTATCAAATTATTTCATTAATGCAAGACGGATGCCTCCGTGTAAATATTTATTCTGTAATGTACCTACTGGTATTTTTATTGACTACAACATTGTTAGTCCTATCCCAAGAAATCTAGTTTTAAATCCGCCAAAAAAATTTATGTACTCCTTAAACAATTATTCTTATTTTTTTTATCTATCTATTTTTATATTCTATCTCTCAGACAGAATTGCGATAACGGCGCGGCGGGTAAATGGCAAAATAATTAAAAATAGAAAATTGTGGAATGGCTTAGAGCATTGTCGTGTCACAATGTTCGTTCCCATACTCCTCCAAAACGGCTCGACCAATTCTTATGAATTTTTTATACACATTCAGTAAGTCTGAGAATCGGCTACTATCTATCTTTAAAACCCCTTAGTGATAAGGGGTGTCCACCGCAGAAAAAAATATTTTACTTTTTAGACATACAAAAATACATACAACCCTTAAATTTTTAGTATAGCAGATAGTTATTTTTATTGAACTAAACAAATGTTTCCTAGAAATAATATACATGGCAAAACAACGTTTGCGGGGTCAGCTAGTAGGTACCTATATAAATATATAATAAGTAAAACATTTTTATTTTTATTCTTACCGTTAATGTCGTATCTGTGATTGTATTTTTATGGTATAAAATAAAGCCATTATTATTAACTAAACTAGACTACTCGATATCTCTCTAATCCAGGGGCCGTACAAAGCTAAAACTGTGATCACAGAAACGTCATACAAAATGCAGTAAATAAATTACTTTGAACTGCTTTCAAGTGCGAACGATTTATTAAACGAAAAAGCACATTTATAGATTGGATTGTCGCCAGAGTATTTTATTTAAAAACATTTTCGACTAGAGAGCATTCAGGGTGCTTTTAAATTTCTTGAATACACTAAATCTTATAACCAGGTCTCATAGTCACTTAAATCTCAGCCCTGCGATTCTGTAACTCACTTTTCGAACTCACACAGCGGTTTTCGCATCGGCGGTCGCTCTCAAATCAGTCGTGAAGCAGTCATTTTATGATTTGGCATTCTGATAAATGCCAAATTCATAAAATGACTGCTTCACGACTGATTTGAGAGCGACCGCCGATGAGAAAACCGCTGTGTGAGTTCGACAAGTGAGTTACAGAATCGCAGGGCTGAACTGAGGCTGAAATTCAGAAACGAGACTTGTCAAAATGCAATATATTTTTGACGATCGGAAGATAAGTTTGTTTCTTAAATCTAACCTTAACAACCGTACAATGTGTGGTTTACGAAGATTTGGTGAAATAATTGATAAATCAAGTCTTCAGTTAAAAAATCTTTTTACGTTTAATGAAAACGGTCGTTAGTTAATCGGCCAATTATTGGCTGAGTTGCTCTGTCTCTTCGTCTATTACAGACAGTAATAACTCTGAGTTTGACTGTAATATTTAAGTCCCTATCTGCAACATAGACTCACTGTACCTAGACCTGTTTATTATTGTATTAATGAACCCATGACTTCCAAGCTATAAGCCATTACTAAGCCAGATAGACTGTTTATAGACCTCAGATGAACATATGCAATTGAAGGCATCCAAGAGCCGTCCTTCGCAATATAGGCAAAAAACATTGAATAAAACAATGAAAGTGTTATGTCATTGTATAGTTATAAGTAGAACAAACATAACACCGTGGGAATTGTACTTTTGCACTCTTTTGTATGTTACGTGACGCAGAATGAAGGATTCCGGGAATGAGCGGCTTGTGTTGAATGGTTACAAAGGTGAAGTTACGAAAGCTAAGTAATTAGCTTAGTTTAGCGGAGTTAGTTTTTCTTATCTATTAACTATATTTATTGAACCTTAATAAAAATAATCTTATTAAACTTACGGATATAAACGCGTACTTATTGTATAATTTAAATATTAATTATTTTAATGATTTACAACTATAGTGGACAATGTGTTACCTAATACATATTGTTATTTTAAGCTCAGCGTAAACTCGTGGCGTATAAAAATAGACTAATATTTTTAATGACATGTGTATATATTTACGTATTTTATTTTTCCAGCGTATTGGGCGTACCTATGTCACTCCTATCATATTTGTTTTCATATAACACACGCACCGGTTTGATAGGCTTTAAGTCGCCATACATATAACTATATAATCATAAAGGCTTATAATTATATATAAAAACGCAATCAGAACCGCTTTGGTTCTAGCATTTCTCATTCATGTGGAACCGCACCATAATTTTAATACATATTAAAATATTAATATATGTACAATGTACATATTCTTGTGACTTCGTTTTAACTAAAAAACTGCAATCGTTTTTCTTCATTATTAATTTTATTTAATAAGCACTTATCATTGCTTTATTATTGTAAAAGCGCTGAAATATTTTTAGGAGAAATGTATTTATGTTCAAAGTAGAATTTTCGTGGTAAAACAATAAAGTGTGTAAGCCTAAATGAATGTTAATGAGTTTTGGTTATCTATTATAACTATCGCCTTATCGAGTGACCACATTACTTCAGGTTTACGTACTATCATTAAAGTTTTTGACTATTATTATTACTTCTAGATAAAAAATATAATTTTCTTGTATTTGTCTATGTCATGTTTCGCATATCAACACTATCTAAGCAAAAAACTTAGTTTTGTATCTTGACTTGTTTAAGCTATCGCTTGAATATGGTTAAAAGGAATATAGCGCAAAATCATCTGCATCATGAGCATACCACACATACACACTTTCACGTACATACCCTCACTTTTACACCATCACCCGGCAGAGCCTAATTAGGTACCACTTAGTTAATGTATTGAATAATTTGTATTGTTTGTTTTCTTATGTAAATTTTAGAACCTTTTTGTAGTTAAATATTACGTATTCTATCTCTGGCTATATTTTCAGTGTAATTGTATGTTATTATATATAATTTTTGTTGGCTGTAGGATTACAAAATAAATTAAAAAACAAATCTAGATTATTTGTATCTATGATAAAATTGAAAATATAAATGAGATGATATTACAATATCTGAGTACCTTCATTACATTACATTAAGGTAGAATATGATAAATGCAATTTCATTACTTTACAGGACAAGCAATTAAATTATAAAGAAATCTTGAAGGCTCTATTAAAATATGAAACACTCGATATATAAATGAATGTACTTATCATTGTCTGATCTATGACCATAGAAATATTTATATATCTTATAACGACTAGCTCCATCACACGGACATATAATATTACACTTTAAGTAAAAACACCTGAAACAGCACAGGACTTTTTAAGTTCGCAGAGACATTGGAGTAGAGTACTTTTCGATTTACTAATCTATACTTGCAATAGTGGCATAAGGGTAATATTACTGCTCGCAATCATTGCCCCACCGTGGAAAACTTTAATTTGATTTAGATGTTTGCAATACTTATAGGTATATAGGAACAGACTCTACATACTAATATCTAAGGTATTTCAAAACACTTCCTGTTTTCAATAATATCGATCAGTTTTATCGCTCCTTTGGATTATTTACAAGTGCGCACTACTATTATTCCATCCTAAATGTTTAATATTGCAAATACTCTATATTTGTATGGTGCTAACTGATAACATAATATGTATACAAATAAAAATTAATCGCAATCTGTTGCTTAGTGCAAAGCTCGAAGACGGCTGGACCAATTCAAGTATGTTTTTAAATTTATTCCTTGAACTCCGAGGAAAGTTTTTAGGTAAGGAAACATAAAAAAATATATTTAGCCCCTAGGTTCTTATTCCGGAAAAGCGAGCGTCAACGAAGCAGTCTCTATGGAGTAACATAACAAAATATTCCATATATTGGTAGATACTAAAAACACAGGATAAGTTAAAAAACCGAAAGGAAGGTCGCGGCTAGCATTAAATTAATGAATAAGTTATATATAATATAAAATATTTAATAATAATAATAATTAAATACATTATTTGAACTTTAATTTCTTATTAAAATAATTTTTTTTATACATTTACATTTACATTAGATACATTTTTTTATTTTGTTATACATAAATACAATTAAACCTCTTCCCATTCTTCATATAAAAATTATAATACGAAAATCGATTGTGACATCTGTTAATTGTTGATGATATATTTATGTTGTATTGTCCCAATTGGGAATGGGGCAAACGCCCTTAATTATCATAAGATAAATAAGCTCAACCATATTATCAACCATTTAATCAGTCATATTATCTGATTGTTTGGTCTGAGACGTAGAAAACAACGAGTATAAATACACATAAATACCTAATACAAATACACCAGTACACAGAAAATTTGACCAGCCGAGCTTCAAACGCACGACCTTAGGGTTGAGAATATTTATTTATACAATACTTTGAAAACAACATTTTGATTACAATGCAGCTAAACACGTGTAGTACTTGTTCTATCGTGAAAGCTGGTCTGGTATGCGTTGAATGGATTACAAAAGAATAATTTACCTAATAACGGAACACAGTTTAGTACGTGACCAGTTTTATGCATGTCATATATTACAGTCAGCCCTGTTGGACAGGGAAGTGAGCAGGGGAATGGACAGGTAAATATAAATGCCTGTCGTGCTGCCACTACTCATGCCGCTACTTGCCATGGTTGTTCGTTACAAGAATGAAAAGCTATTAAGAAAATAATCAAGCATTGAAACATGCGCATGAGTTTTTTATACGTTGATTTGTTTAAAATGAATATGTACACCATGGTATTACCTAAAATATAAATAAGATATCAGCCTAATTACACATTAGAGTGATAAGGATGAACAAATAATAGCTATTTGAACAACATTACTTGAAGAAAAATATGCCTTTATTAATATCCGCGAGACTCAGGAAAATCGCTTTCATATTCTACCGGCGTCTCAACATATATTTATTATGTACTAGCTGCACCGGCAAAGTTCGTTTCGCCTTAATATTACTTAGCCTACCTAAGTTTATATACAGTGGAATTTTTAATTTTCCATATTTTTCTGTCCAAAATAACCCTCCTTAGAGTTTAAGGAATAAATAAAATCAAAATTACTCAAATAGGTCTTTTGCGCTAAGTAACATATTTTGCGATACATTTTTTATTGCACACATAATTTATCTTTTGACACTTCCAAACATGCATGTTTTGTTAGATTTGAATTTTTTATGCCATTTAAACAGCTTCAAAAAGGCAATTTAATTCGTAACATGCAACATCAGGCTTGATGGCTGACAGCTTTTTTATTCCATATAAAAATTGATACAAAGATCTTAAATTCAAAACTGAGTACGCGCAGATCGATCGAGCTAATGGACCGGTCCAAACCGTTAGATCAGCTATTATTTTGTCAAAAACTATTTCGAATTTAACCGCTAATATGATCGCAATAAGAGTCATATTCGCGTGTTCGAAAACGTATAAAGAGGACAATGCCATTAAAAGCTACTTTTGTACTTTGAAAGGTGTTACGAAAATCTTGGTTTGAACCGACAATTAAAAAATCCGTTTTCTTTAAAACAGTTGTTTACGGTTAGTTAAAATGCTTAAATAATATAGGCCGTTAAAAAGTCGATAACTTCGGGCTTAGATTCAATATACAAGGTACTATGTAATCTGGTATTCACTATTGATTTTGCATTGTTTAAAAATCAATATGTTTCGTCCGTTACAAAATAATAATGTGTTTGTTTTCATATCTGTGTATTCTATTATTAGGGTTGCTTGGAAGATATCGCTTTATTGCGATAAGGTCGCCCGTTGCAGTATATGTTTTAATTTTTTATTATTTTATATTTTATTAAGCAATTAAGTGTGTATGAATAAATTACTTATTTATTTTACTTTTAAATTTAAATATCTTTTAAAGCCTGGAATAGGCTGATAAGCGATAACATAAATAGATAAATGCCCGTTGCACTCAGAATTTAGATTTAACACCGTGTTTTGTTTTTTGTATAACATTTATTAACCTTTTAAAATTAAATTCTTAATAAGCCTTATGCCAAATACCTTCCTTCTCTGTTTAATCCTCTATATTAGTGTTTTATCAACAGTTTTAGTGACATGCCCAACCTAGCAATAGCTTAGCCTTTCTAAAATATCTAGATATGTTAATACATAATTCTTATTATTAAAAATTTTAGATTTTAGGAAGAAATGAATAGGAAATTGCAAACGAAACGCAGTAAGTAAATTTTCAAAAACAAATTTCCAAAATTGCCGAATATTAGCCCCCCTTAACAATCAAATTGGGAAACACTGCTCTATATTATATGCCACACAAAGTAGCTATAGTTGGATATAAATCAAACTTAAAAAAAATTCTCACCATTGATGCGCCGAAGTAGACACTTAGCGGAATTCACTTGTTTAGAATAAGACTATCTACTGGCTTACTGGCCGAGTAACATATTAATTTAGACCAACACAACAACATCAATAGATTATGTAATTATAGAAAGTTGCGTATTTTATAAAAGCTGATAATATTTTACATAGCATGCAGCATTGTTCATATATAATTAAGTAGTTATATAACAATTAACAGGCATAAATACTCAAACTCAAAATATCTTTATTCATATAGGTAAAGAAGTACACTTATGAATGTCAAAAGAGAAGTTAAATTCATTGTAAATTTACATTTACTACCAGTTCGTGTAGAGCGGCAAGAAGAACTGGCAAGAAACTTTCCGCCACTCTTTTTAATCGCTAAGTTTTGAAATAAAGACATGTACCTACAAAAAATATAATATAAAAAAGCAAATGATAGTTTTTGTAATAATCTACACTAATATTATAAAGAGGAAAACTTTGTTTGTTTGTTTGATTGTAATGAATAGGCTCATAAACTACTGGACCGATTTTAAAAATTCTTTCACCATTCGAAAGCTACATTATCCACGAGTAATATAGGCTATATTTAATTTTGAACAAAAATAAGGTTCCGTAAGATATTAGGGTTTTTCGGACACAAGGTGTAAAAAATCAACCAAAAAAGTTACTTATTTTGCGTACCCTGCCTAAACTATTAAAGATAGAACCATAAAATGTTCTAAGTAATTGTAGATCTTATAAATATCTACAAAAAAGTCCGCAACACACTATACCTATCTATGTCGAGTGAGGCACAATAACCATAAATGATACCATGGCAAAATGACGTTTGCCGGATCAGCTAGTATTTTATATAGAGAGCAGTTTCTTCCAGACAAAGAAATAAAATATAGAGTTACATATATTAATACAGAAACATTCAAAGTCGCGGCGCGGCATATAGTAAATTACAATAACACGTGTTAAAGTTATAATTAGATAAACGCCACCAGCAAATGATCACGTCCATTCATATTCATGAGCTCATGCGGAATTTAATCAATTGCCTACAGTTAATTATGACACGTCATGTCAATTAGGTAATAATTCAATTGTTTTGTCATGAGGGGTTTAATATAAGTTTAGATTTTAACTACCTTTTACGTAATAAAAACGAATTATATAATTAGGTATCAGATAGGCACTTAACAATTCAAAAAATTCCGAAGAACGCGTTTTGGTCAAAGCTCACCGATGTCCAGATTGAGCATTCTGATAAACGAGCTTGGTCTGGATATCCATAGTTGCTCCTCTCACACTTTAATATCGATTTTCGTTTAGTTTTTGTAATAATAATTGTTTTGTTTAATATTTGTATTCTCTTCGTGTAGATACGTCATGTTTGCCTATAAGTGCTTGTCATATTAAGATTTGTATATTCTTTTTACCAATGTATCAGTGTGCCGAGCGTTGGCAAGGTCTCATCAATTAAAAAATATTTTTTTTAAGATTGATCAGCCCACTACCGAATATATAAAGCCCACTAACTATAATCATTTAAATATGGTAAACCCGCAAGACAAAAACAATATTGGTACACGCACGAAGGACCAATAATTGTCCGTTATGTATAAAGTTTTCCACTAAACAAAATTCAGTTCGTGACTTGACCAAGCAAATCGAATTCAAGACCCAAATATAATAGAGCAAAAACCGGTTCACCTATAGATCCATCTTATGTCACCTACAAGCCACTATAAAATTCTTGTAAACTGCATTCGCCCACAGCGTATGATATGATGTCACTACGCCACAATAAGGCAAACTATACTTTCCTTAGCAAATGACATCACTGTGTTGATTGTAGAATTCAATTGTTTTAACAGTCGTCAACGAGTCTAGATTTCGACTGGCTATATCCTTGAACTGTAATCATTTTTATTTTCATAAATTGCTGCTAGCATGTTATGATTAGTATTAGCCTAGTGGCTTCAGCGTGCGTCTCTGATCAATGAAGTTCGATTACCGTCTTTGCACCAATAGAGTTTTTTTTCCATGTGCGCATTTAACATTCACTAGAACGGTGAAGGAAATAATCGTAAGGAAACCGGCTTGCCTTTGATACAAGTCGATGGCGTGTGTCAGGCACAGGAGGCTGATCATATACTTGCCAATTAGATTGATAAATGATGATGTTACAGATAAAGAAATCTGAGGCTCAGACCGAAAAAGGTTGTAGCGCCACTGATTTATTTTGTTTAAATTTCTTCTAGAGGTTACAAGGAACTTTATACCACACACCTTACTTTGAGAAACCCATTTCGGTTAAGATATTTCCATATTACAATGGAATTATGGTAGTATTTCAGGTGTAGTAAGCACTTCCTTAAACACATTGATAAACTTTCATAGACGTCATTTGGAGTTTCTTCGTCACGTTTGCGACAGATAGCAAATCTGTCGCAAAAGCAAATGTTTGGGTCTCTTTTGCAAGCCGTACCCAGTGCGTATTACATAAAATACATTATTTTTGCGGTGTGTTTGTTATTCAGATAAATTTTAATACCATTCGTTACTTATAAAGTAATGATAAGTAACGACGTAACAATAAGCAAAACAAAAAAGTCTCCGAAGCCGCATAAATTCCCCTCAGCTTTTATACTTCCTCTAAAGAAAGAATGAAGTAAATTGGCAGTAAGATTTTTTAAGTAGATATTTTCATTCTACATTTTAATCGCGGCATTAATATTTGATGCAACATTCTTAGCATAATTTTTCAACCAAGTTTGTTGTTTCATCCAACGTTGTGGCCTTCAAAATCTAGTCAATATTTTAATTTTGGAACTGTGTATTTATTAGGAAATATTTTTACTATTGTATAAGAGCATGTGTCATCGACCACTACTGGCAATAACGCACGCGCGAGGTGTCACAGAACAGTGGTTTCCTGCGCAACATCCGGTACTATGCCATTGTGATGTGAGCACTGACCAAAGCTTCGGACGTGATAAGCCTTCAATGGTAATTTCAATGAAGATTGCGAGATTAGTGATGTATATATGAGGTTGTCCGGTGATCAAAACTAGAGTAACTCATATAAAGGAACTTCCCCTTAACTGCACTTTAGAAGCGAACAAGCGTCTAAGAAATTATTACTATTAATTAGTTATACAATGCCTGTTATAACATCGTTGCCATCTACCTGCACTTTTGTAAAAAATATTGTACTTATTGTTAGCAACTAATATTTTACTTTATATAACTTATTGTCAATTAATTTGATAACATGATGTAATTAAATTAATTAACACAACTTAATGTGAATGTAATTCTTGGAGAAAATAAAGTATGTTTGAACCGAAGTCTTCTAAAAGTAGTATGGGCTTTTACAAATCTACTCTTCGTTGCCTTTAGTTTAATAAGTATGATGATTTAAGGATTTTTATATGATACTAGCTGATCCGGCAAACGTCGTTTTGCCATATATATCATTTATAATAAAAAAATAGGGGTTGTATGTATTTTTGTATGTTGTATCATAAAAAAATACTTAAAATTTGACACTGCGATGGTAGCGCCGTCTGTCGGATCCAATGTAAAACATTCCAAAATCAACAACTACTAATAAATTAAAAATTAATTAAAAAAACATTGTCCAGCGGACAAAATTGTGAATCTAAACCATTCCCAGATCTCCTTGAACACACACAAAAAATTTCATCGAAATCGGTCCAGTCGTTTGAGAGAAGTTCAGTGACATACACACTCACAGAAGAATTATTTATATAAAGATAACACCGTTGTCTCCGTAAAGGTGTAGTAAAAAAAATAAAAATAGTTTCATTAACTAATACGTCTAATCATAATAATAAAAAAAACGGACCCAAAAGTTCGTATATCATTCGCCATTAAATTATAATATTTATAGCCATTTCAGAAGTTCAATCCATCATCCATCAATTCAATTCATCCCATCGCTAACATTAAGTCTAAAAAATTACATAATAAAATCGTGATTAAAACAATAAATTACACAGGCGCCATCTCCTTATGTCAATATAACCAGTTGCAAGACTGTATATGGAAACTAAACTTATTTCCTCTGCTCAGTAAACGATCGACTTGTCGGCGATTAAGTTCATTACTTTATTATGGACAAATGACCTATTGTATAAAAACTGCAATGAACTTCAGAAAACACTAAATATGTTTGCAATGTTCCGTGATTAGAATGTGTATTGAGGTGATAACTTCGTATTGTCTGTCACTTCTTATTGTTCGTTCTCGTATGAATGCACATTGTTTTTTATTTAATAATATTTTACCAGTCCGACCACGGTGGATACTGTTTTACATATGAGAGTAAAATTTTAAACGCATACAATTTTAGTATGCGCTATAATTTGCATAAAGGATAACATTTTGTTTGACAAATTTTAGATAGCACGAGTCTGCTTATCAAAAGCATTGTTATTATGGTTTGGTGTCCTACCTACATCTAGAAGTAGCTCTACCATGCCATAATAATCATAATAACATCAATGTACTATAATTTGTCGACCTTACCACAGCCGTCAACAAACGTTTGGTCACCGAACAAGTACTTCACACACTGATTTAAGAAAGAACGCCAAAAATAAAAATTCGTACGAACTAATGATAACAAAACATCTTCATAACGCGAGTGATCTGGTTAGTCATGTTAGATAATCAGCTCCATTTAAGTAAAGTTGTGTAAAGTGACTTAATGTTCTTTTTACAAAAACTCACAAACCGGTACTATCTCCGTGAGAAACGTATTACTTCATAGTAAACATACTCCACAGACTATAAACTACACATGCAATATATAGTCTGTAAAATCTACAAATATTAAAATGGGTAATAATAAAGAGTAGATACCTTGGGAGATCATTTTATATCTATACAAAAATGAATTACTGTTCGTTTTTCTCGCTAAAACTCGAGAATGGCTGAACCGATTTGGATGATTATGGTGTGTAAATATTCGCGGAAGTTCAGGGAAGGTTTAAACGGTGGGAAACAAAAATAATAAGTAAATAAAAATATGCATGACGCCTTTGTCCTGGCGTCGTAAATAAAAATTCTTTAACAAATGACTATATACACCAATTAACATAATTTTTTTTAGCAAATGTAGTTAATGAAAGACTTTGTAAATAAGTGAGCGCCATGTATCTACATAATAAGTAAGCTATCTGTTTCATTATTTTTTAAAACACCATGCGCCTACTTTATTTTAGTATATTTCTTTTATTCTGGGTACATGGTCTTGACATATCATTATCAAATCAATATATACAAAATATTGTAAAAACTAGTTTAAAACAGTAAGTATAGAGTTTCTTGCCCATTCCTCTCCATATGAAACTACCGTTTGCAAGGGGCAACTAGTGACTTTTTTTTTAAATATTTTCAACTTGTAATTTTGACTTTCAAAAGTGCCTTTTGGTCTATGATCCCGCTATACAACGACCTTCACCGAAATGCTTATTTAATGAAACTTATTTTATATATAATTTAATATGTCAATAAATATAATCCATATGGGTTGCCTAGCAAATTTCAGTCCAGAGTATGTTTAATTAATTTAAAAAAAAATATTTTTTTAAACATTTCACCGGTATGATTATTAGATAAATTCTATACCAATCGAAAGTATGAAGCCCATAGAATAAGCAAACGTTAGGTTGTTTTTAATCAATTAATTATTTATGTGTATATTTTTTATGTGACACTAAAGTATATATACATCTTTAGTATAAAAGAAGGTTATAGTGATACATATATAATACTACCCTGATTAAAAATATTGATTGAAAAAAGTTAAAAAAAATTTTTTTTTTAAATTATTAATTAAACATACTCTGGACTGAAATTTGCTAGGCAACCCATATGGATTATATTTATTGACATATTAAATTAAATATAAAATAAGTTTAATTAAATAAGCATCTCGGTGAAGGTCGTTGTATATCGGGATCTTATACTATTTTTAATAGGTGTAATCGAAATAAATTATTTGACCTGACTTTGCTTTATATACATATTTTGAATAGAAAATATAATAGTCAAATACTAGCTCTAGTTGTATACGAATTAGTTCTAGTACAGTATATGAGCAAATGAAAGCATGAATCATCGACCAGTAAAAACTATCAAAATGACGTTTTGCAAATCCTTGAATCCTTTTCCTTGTCGAATTATTTTTAATTACATACATAATATAAAGTTTATTCATGCTTATAATATCCATGATGACTCTCAAAATATTTCTATATTTTACTACCAACACTTTATGTTATTGTTATAACTTTGGTTTCGATGTATTAAAAAATATTTAAAATTTCCTACGAGCATGCATGCATGGTCAATGGTCATGATATTGAATGAAGCGAGAGAGGTACGTCAGGACTGTGGACATTCATCTTCATTCCAGGAGATCCGTGGTCTCCTCGGGTAGGCTTACCCGGGAAAAAGGCGTGAGTATAAAATAAAAAATGTTGAAAAATCTACGACTTTTTAAAAATTATATTTATAAAAACGGACTACGAACCTTCTGGTAATGTAGGTAATGTTCAAATTGATAAAAAGACTTATTTACTTAAATTTTTAAAATAAAAATTGTTGGTATTTATATTTCGTATGGATACACGTATCTGACATGAACCGGGCTCTGTGAAGGCATGCGCATGAGTCACACCGCTTGCTAAATACCCATTCTATAATTTATGTAGTAAACTTGACATTGAATTGGCAGAAACGGCGTTAAGTTAGTTAATAAAGTAAGAAATAACTCACAAACCATCTCCAAGTAGTTACCGCAAAATAAAAAATAGCTGTTTCTAAATTTGTAAAAAGCCATAATTACGATGAAACAGAAAATTTGTAATCCATATCCATTTGAGGTAGACTTTAAATTAAATTATTTCACACCCTTACACATATTCACACACCCACAAACACTATGGTCTTTAGTTTTGTTTTGTTTGTTACTTTTAATCACAGTATGTCGCCAACTCTTTGTATATTATCTACCTACCCGCGATGTAATGCAAGTGACCTGTTACCACAGCACTTCTAATAAAGTCCTATTATAGGGACATACCTCTCACAAAGATAGACGTGCAGCATGTAAACCTGTCAAATGCGATATTGTTAAGACATACATTTAATTATTATTAATAAAGGTTTAGCTATGTTTCCCGGCAACAGCTTTGTCTCGGGCACCTGGAGACAAAGCTGAGTAATTCCTGTACCTCTTTGTGTCAAATTATATTTCTAAGAGATGAGTTCCTGTAACTGAATTGTTAACGAATGACGATAGTAAAAAGTTTTAATTTTAAGGTCACAATTTGATTAGACGTTCAAGAATGCTGATAAAAGGTACCGTTGCAACCTCATATCCCTCAACCTTTGCACTAACCGCATTTCGAATGACGTTCAACGCAAAAATACCACAACAAACTGCTTACATACAAATTGAACGCGAGGATATTCGTAAAGTCTACTCAATGGCATTCTAATATTCTTAAATCGAATGATGTTCTAATGTATATCTAATAAGCTTATTGCGTGTTGTTCCCACGAGAATGTAAGTGCGTGCTCCTATTTCACCATGCCTACAGCTGATGGAGGAAAAATCTTTGTTTTTTTTTAATTATTATAGTTAATTACTTAAAGATGCCATGTGAAACATGGTGTAATTGTTGCAGCTCCTTACAAACATTGTGTAAAACCAAAAAACTTGGCGATTAAAAAGAGTGGCGGAGAGTTTATTGCCAGTAATTCTCTTCCATTCAACGCCCTTGACTTGAGAACTGGCAGTAAATGTAAAATTAGAAGCATTTAATATATATTTCTTTTTTGACGCTCATAAGTGTACTATATGAATAAATGATATTGATTTTTTTTATACAGCCAAATAAATAAATATTAAATCAAAGGGTAGATCAAAAGCACCAATGACAATCCTGTATGGATGTTGTGGGGGAAACGAGAGAAAAGAACAGTTCAGAAGTCTCTGTCTGATGTCTGATTCATTAATTATTAACATATTTTGTAAAAAAGGAGTTTATAGTAGTGTAGTGGCAACATAGATAGATTTTCGTCTACCACGACATCGAACACATTCACTTGCTCTTCTCTTATTAAAATTTTAAATGGAGAATCATAATATCTATGTAACAATCTGTAAAAACATGCAATCATATTACATAAGCAGGAAATAGAGCATGGCGTTCTAGATAATATCAAGCGGAACGCGTCATTGAGATTCTCTAGTCAGATGCTTCCATTACTAGAATTATTTAAGGCTGTACTACTTTGATACACGATGCCCGATATTCACATTTGTTCATTACACAGATGCTACAATATTAAGGTAATACGGGGGACGCCAAAAAGGCGTCAGGCGTTCTAGATATAATACTTTTTATTAGTACACTAACATTGTTGGAGTAGCATTTATTATTCGAGAATTTTATATTTCCATTTTAATGCAGTAACAAGATAGCGTTCGACGTCTATTTATAAAGGTCATATACATTCCAATTCCATTGGGCACTTAGTAACAGCTTTAGGGTAGATGCTTGGATCGGGATACCTGCGTGTCCGTTGTGACCGCTACCTTAGGAACGAGAAGACGCCAAAAGCACTTCTTTCCATTCCTTAATAAGTGGAATCAGATTATTACATAAACCGTTTCAGTAGGGGCAAACAAATTATAACCCAAGTTAAAAAAGAGCTTGATATGTCAAATCAAAATCATTTGTTCATTTAGGAAACACAATGTACACTTATGAACGTTAAAAAGAAATACATACGAAATGCTTCGAATTTTATATTTACTGCCAGTTCTCAAATCAAACCCGTAGAACGGAAGAGTAGATTTTTGTTTTACACAATGTTTGTAAGGAGCTGCAACCATTACACCATGTTACACATAACATCTTAGTAATATCATATACGTAATACATATGCGGCAGTTTTTGCCGCGCACCACCATTATGTGGAACCTTGTGCCAGGTGCCCATTGAAGTATTTCCGAACCAATTCGACTTAGGGTCTTTCAAGAAAAGAGCGTACCAAGTCTTAAAAGGCCGCCTACGCACTTGCCAGCCTTTGGGCAATGTGAGTGTCCATGGGCGGCGGTATCACTTAACATCAGATGAGCCTCTTGCCCGTTTGCCTCCTATTACATGATTAAAACGTAATTTAAATATGATTTTGCCTTTATCTTGTTTATTTTACAAAACAGTCTTTTACTAAGCCTAATAATGCTATGTATCATCTGGCCATGAGGGGTGTTCCATTTTTGAAACACCTAGCCCTTATGATCGATAGTTTGTCAAAATTAACGTGACTTTCCAAGGGCAAAGAGGGCTGATAAGTGATAACGATAACATTATCAAAGCTTGTTATCAACAGGTACATTACAAACTCTACATAATTATTATACTATAACCAGAAGATGAGTAATAATATTGATTTAAACTAGCTTTACCTGGCACTAAACTAAACGCTGTTGAACTTAGTGCTAGTGTGTTTAGTTTAGTGCCAAACATTGCCCGTATTTTTCTTATATAGGTACCAAAGGCAGGTAACTACATACATAATTATTAGGAACGGGTGCTGTACTAGCAACACGCACAGACGCAACAAACTTCGACTTCAATTGTTTACAGAGACAAACATTTTATAGTCTATCGAGCTGTGAATACGAGAAGCTGTAATACATGTTTGAATATGGTAAAAAAGATACTTGCGTAGTTTTGTACGTGAACGAGTAACAAACATCCATCCATACTTACAAACTTTATTTATAATATTAGTAGGATATTAGATAAAATAGAAAGATGAGATTTGAGATACCTACGTATTGTAAATTTCTGTCTATAATAATTCGTCATGATCGTAGAACAATGTCGGATTTGAAAAAAAAACAAAATCCACTTTTTATCATATTTGGCTTAATATATTGACTAATTATTACGGCTACATTAAAAAAAAATCCATGTGTTTTAAATTTTTTAAAGATTTTTCTAGAAAACTGTGTAATTTAATGTTATTATTTTTATTTTGTTTCAAAACAAACCCTTTTATTTGCATGCATGTAAATTTTCATAATAACAGAATATGAATTAAAAAAGTTATGACAAATACTAGCATGATTATATTATTAAATGGCTGCCCTGTAAAGTTTACTATTTGTCAGATCCGTCACTATTCTACGACTATTACAATTTGTCTCTTAAATAAGTCTCACTTCTTAATCTTATATCCTTTGATTTGATCCCCAGTTTACGCCTTGACCAGTCAGCTGTCAAGAATAAAAATTCGTAGCGTGCAATTTATCAGATTTATGGAAGCGCAAACGAGCGACCTCATGGGACCATGCCATCCACATCAATTCTAATGGCTTAGTGTAAATCAATATTGACCTAGTGATTGATATACCCTAGTGTATTGGACGTGTCCAGATTTAATAGGAATCTATGTTCCAACAAATACAGCAGCACTGAGTAAGAAAACATTATGAAGGATGCGGTAGTAGTAGTAATAATAATAGGTTTTATTATGGGACAGGACACAGATGAGCAGGCACTTTGAATAAAGTGATAATCGAGGCCCATGGACACCTGCAACGCGGGGGCTAGCGGATGTGTTGCCGACCTTACAGGGAATTAATTGTGCGTTCTTTATTAGGTTATACAATTACAGTATTAAAAATTATTTATTCACTATAAATAACAAAAACGTGCCACGGATTTGATGAAGTGAAAACTGTATATTAGGAACTATTTTCAGTTTATTAGGAGTATTTTCCTTCTTTCACTATTTATCTCGAAATACTTATAACTGAACCAAGCGCCAGCTGGCGCACCTGCGGTGGGTGTGGAATTGGGAGGTTGCGAAAGAAGTAAAAAAAAAAAAATTAAGTAATAGTACGCTTCCTGAAACTTTTTCCGTAAATAGTTGATGTCATGCTGAGCAAAAAAAAATCGTCAGCTGCTCGCATGAACTTGTAATAAAATCACGTGAAATAAAGTAAAACTACAGTAACATATATAAGCGATATAAATATTTAATTACGAAAAATTAAGGAATTTAACAATTCTTTATGATGAGTTAATAACTTTACAAAATTTAATCTGATGATTTATTGCAAGACATTGTTATAGATACATACTTTGCTATATATAATACTGTATATTAAATATACATTGGTTTTAATCCATTTTTGAGCCATTAAAGTAATAAAAAACGGTGGAGGACTGTAATTTGAACTTGCGTAGTGCAGCTATAAGCATAGAGCCAAGTATATTGCATAACATAAGTGAAAATGTAGACATACGTTTTAAATATTTTAAACGCTACTTAAAAGACAAAATAAATGAGCGTTTAATTAATGACATTTTGATTTCTTACACATAAATTGCATTCTTCATCTTTTTCTTTTCTTGCGACTGAGGCGCAAACTAGCTGCTGTGGTCTCTAGCAGAATGACCAGCGCTGTGGAACTGTCTGCTGCTCAGCATAATGCTGAGCCAGGGTAATTTACAACCACAGCACACACGCATTACACACTTGAAACATACCTTCTTCTTTAAAAAAAAAATATCTCTCATTCTTTTTTATTTATTTTTTAAATTATTGTATTTTGTGTGTTTTGTTAGTAAAAAATGTTATGTCTATACTAAGTGGCCTTTTGACTTTAACATCGCATTCTCTCATTTTTGAACGTACAAAAGATCTAGTCTAGCGACCTTCAGAGGTTAGCGCCCGGGCACAAAGGACCAGCAATCTATTGATAACATACTATTAATCACACTTGGCAATAAAAAATAAGTCAATTACTAATAAATTGGTAACGACAAAAAATTATAATTTCCACGTAGCAACAAAAAGTGCTTATGAAAAATTTGTCAAAAAACACATGATAAAGCAGTACTAAATAAATAAAACCTGTAACCTTAATTCCCTAATTAATTTAATGAGTAATATGGTATTCAACAAATCCAAGGCCAAACCATTAATCAGGCATTATGACTCGGGCTTTCATTTGAATAAAATACGTCGGACGACATATCCAAACAAATAATTACGTGCCAATGCATTCATCGTACGCATTTAGGTGATAAATGTAACTTAACAGCAGGTAAAATCTATTTTAAACATGATAATACCAAAGTATTTTTCATCCTAATAATACGGTATTTCGTTCTTAAGAATACAGCAATGACATAGGTAATATACCGTGTTTGCTATTTATAACACACTAGCGACCCGTCTCGGCTTTTTTTAGTAGATATTGATATGTTCTTTAGATTATTGTAGTTTTGTAAGGATCGTTATTATTACAATTTATATAGCATATATTCATCAGTGACAATGTATGCTACAAATTATACATTTCAAATGATGAAAGAATTTATAATATCGGTCCAGTACTTTTTGAGCCAATTCGTTTCAAACATACATACATACAAATCTTTTCTCTTTATAATCTACTATATAAAAATAAGTCGGGTTTTCCTTCCTGACGCTATAACTCCAGAACGCACGAACCGATTTCCTCGGTTTTGCATTCCTAGAAAAGGTCTCGGGCTCCGTGAGGTTTATGGCAAAGAAAATTCAGGAAAATTTCAACAGAAAAGCGGGATCACCAAACGAAAGGTTACATAAAACGAAGCCATCTGGTGGCGAAACGGAGTTCGCCGAGTTTGCTAGTATATGTATAAAAATAAAACCAAAATCAGGATTTTCAAAGCCAGGTACTAATATATAATAAGCTACTTCAAATTATAATATTTCAACATTTGTTAAAATAAGACAATAATTCTGTTCTCACTTGCGCAATATATTCACGCGATCTTTTCTACCAACGCCCGTTTTTGATTCGAATGATAACCGTTAAAAATGGCGACTATGTAGCATTGTGCCCTAAGCAAATATTAGCTAAGATAGCAAGGTACGCTGCCTGGCAGGTCAGACCGAGTGAATGAACCTTAAACCGGTGCTTATCGCTCTGTCTAGAGCATCGCGGAAATTATATAAATACAGATTAAAGTGAAACTTTTGCACCATCTTACAACTGAAAAGCAAAAACTCAAAATTAACGCCAAATAGCTCTAGTTATATAGTAACAACAACCCGTAATGTGTGTAAAATAATAGATATTTCAACTATCTTCAAACTTATATTTTTTTTCCTACAATAAAGTTCACAAAAGAAAGTGAGACTTTACATGAATTACAATCTAGCCTATACAATAATTATAGCTAATAAGTAATATTATGTTGACTTAATTTTCAACTACTAGTGAATAGCTTAAACTAAGGTACTGTTCATTAACAGTATTAGTGTTTTATAATGTTTTGACACTATGTTCGTGTGTCCGAGATTGCTTGAACATTGTGGCACGAGATTTTATATATTAGATTGTCAAAGTAGCGGAGTCTGACTTCGAGCTGCTACCACGGTCATTAGTGATAGGTTAATATTGACGGCTGCTAGAAGAATGTAAATATATAGAGAACATATAAATTAACTTTATGTTATAATTAACAGCAACAGATGCTTTGTAGGTAGGATTTGCAAAAAAGCTAATTCATATCCAATCCTTTTCAAAAAACAGGACACTTATATTAAAATAAAACCTACGTCAATGAAATTAAATATTTAACTCTTATAAGCTATTCGTATTCAACGTGGGCGCCTAAATGATGAAACAAAACCACGCAATAGCTCAAGCAGGCACTGATACTGGCCAGGCGTGTTTGATTACAGAGGCATCCGAATTGGTGGTAATAAAATTTGAACACGTGGTAAGCCGGCCTCCACTCGATTAACGAGCTTTTAATAGAACTTATACTATTGCGATTACGCAATACATTAATTTTTAGAACATTTTTCTGGATTCTTTACAAATAATTGAGTGAAGAACGAAATGCTGAAAATAACGAAGACAAGTAACTGCAGCAGGAAGTAGCGCAGACGGATTGTTTGGTGCAAATAAAACTTCAAGACAAATAATTAGAAAATGCATCATCATTTAATTATCAAACAAAGCGTGTTTTTCATCGTCTATTTTCTAACCTTTAGGTATACGTTTCAGTCAGGGCCATCTCTATTCGATTGATTCTGCGATATCAACGAAAAATCAACGAAAGAAATCTTTGCCTTTACTACAAAATTCCATTACTGTACCAAAACAGTCTTAACAAATCATCCCATTAACTTACGAGAAAGTAATACAAAATGCATTTAATCGAAGTGAATTGAACGAATTCGTTCCCGTTAGCACCTAATCACGAAGCAATTTGGGCATCATTATGTAAGCGTGACCAATCACGCGGTAATATCTCGATCAACACAAATATTACAACTCATTCAATCTATTTGAGTTGCGTCAAACATATCGCGGGGCCTCATTACTAGAGGGCAAAAATCTTAACCTCCATTAGACACTATTGCCTCTACGATCTCCCACGGTTTCCTACTTCGCACAATTTATTATGTTCATTTCTACAAGGATTATTTCCTGTCCCAATTTCGCCTAAAAGCTCGCCCACGCGTTGTCATGTCTTCATTTGAGCCTACATAGAGCATCGCGGATATATAAATTGTCAAGAACACAGGTAACAACTGATATTTGAACGAGATGATTGCCAGCAAATTCGCTGTAAAGTAGGAATAATATGTAAGTGTCATTATAATTTCTTCTATATACAGGGCGTCTCAAAGTTATGGGACATGAAAATTGTAAGAAAATCAACAGACAGACTCAATCAAAAATTTGCGATTTGCGTAAGACAAGAGGGATCACATTTTGAGCATTTATTTAATTAATTTACAAAAAAATACCCACTTAATTGACTACGGCAGTTTCATGTATGTTTTTAATTTGATTAAAATGATTAATTTCACGCTGTTCCTTTCTTTTAAAAAACTATGTTACTTAAGAAGAGTTATTAGTTTTTGGCCATTCTTTCGATTGGCATCATAAAAGTAGGGGTGTTATTTCACATTTAAGTCGGTTCGATTCCCAGACAAGTAATTTTTAGAAAATCTTGGAATGCAGAATTACTAACTTTTAAAAATAACAAAGTCTTCTTTCAGTAAAATACCCTATCTACGGTATTTAAGGTACTTTCCCTTCATGTCCCATGAGTTTGGGACGCCTGTATACTGATATAATTATAATATGCATATGTTAAGTATTGATTTACACACACATTTCTGACCAGCCCTCTTTACATTCCCGAAAGTCTTACTAAGAACTGGACATTGTCCTTATACAAAGCGTGTTATATTTAGACGGATACAGCTTAGCAAGATGGATGACTGTGTAATAAGGCTTAATAGATTGGTCAGACATAAAAAGAGTAAAAACTGTATTGAGGAATGTGGTTGTAACAGGCGCTCACAATAGGTTAGATTAAAATTATTTCGTTGGCGTATCTGATTTCTCTTTCTTATGAAACTAAATCAGTTATCACAGCATGTTAATTATGTTCTGTGTCTTTTCAGCGTAAATTATTAATTAAATAACTACTATTAAAACCACTAAACGAGGTATGACGGTGACAGCAGCTCCAGAATTTGGCCCGCGTGGTGTTGCATTTCGCACAATACTTTTGAAGCAAAAAACTTTGAACTACTTATGCATTAAATGAAACCCAACAAATTTGGCTTTAAGTCAATATATTTATGAGTTTAAGGACTTTAGTGCTCAACTTTCAATTTCGAGAAAATACTTTCACTAAATTAAATATAACAAAAACAAGTCGATCTGAACTTGTTGTAATGGCTGGTTATGATACTAATAATAATAATAATCAATTGCAACCTCTTTAGGGCTTGGCCTCAGATGTCTGAATCTGTTTCATGATATTTTTTTAAATCTAATAGGCAAGTAGGTAAGCTCCAGTGCCTGAACACGCCGTCGACTTTTTGGATCTAAGATATGTCGCTTTCCTCACGATGTTTTCATTCACCGTTCAAGAAAATGTTAAATGCGCACATAGAAAGAAAGTCCATTGGTGCAGAGGATCGAACCTAGGACCTCAGGTATGAGAGTCGCACGCTGAAGCCACTAGGCCATCACTGCTGGTTATGATACTTTTATTATTAATTTGAGGTAACCACAAAACAATATTTCTGTTTAAAAAAAAAATATTTGGGCGCGGTTGCCAAGCCGTACTACAAAGTTTATATCTGTTACATATAGTAACAGGCCAGTAATGTATTAAATTACGTCATCACCACAGTAAAAGACTGCACCCATTTTAAAAGGGTGTTAAGGTAATTTAAAAGCATTGTATTTTATTACTATGAAAGAATATTTGGGAATCTTCACAATTCATATCTATATAAATAAAATGAATCGCAAATATGTAACTAAGCTCAAAACTCAAAAACGGCTGGACTGGTTCGAGTATTTTGATTTATTCCTTAAACTCTGAGGAAGGTTTTATGGAATGAAATTTGGAAAAAAAAATACTACTAAAGTTTTTATTCCGGAAAAGCGAATAATCTCTATGGGGTAGCCTAGCAATGGTCTTATGTTGGTATGTAGCAAGTAACAAGGTAAGATAAGTAAAACAATCAAATTGAGACAAAACCTATCGCCTCAGTAAAGTTTTTATTTATGAAAGAAACAATGTTTTCTACTATATGTGAGCCACGGTGGAAATTTAAATGAACAGTTTTTCTTTCAGATATCTAGAACTAAGTTTATGGTATTTGAAACCATCACCACACCACTATCGTATAACTAAGATACCTACGCCACAAATAAACCACAAAGGGAAAGTAGAAAGTCTTACAAGATCATGAATATTTACTTACGAGGACGTAATTATTATTATATTTGCTTGAAATATATAATTATTAAAGGAAAATTCGTAAACATCAGCTTGAGGTAACTTGGGACGTGATCAAATAATACAACCTCTAAGGCGATTGAAATTTTGTTGTATGTATTTTTATATGGGCCGTTTATTTTTATTAAAACATTTAAAAATATACCTACAGTATAAGCTGTGGAAACGTCGTGCTATTATATTATTATATAATAGCGTATTCTCGATCTAAAACTATTCTTAAAGGGCTTTCTCGAATACCATGTTTTTGTTAAAGATTTCTTAATACAATTGTTAAAAACAGTCAAGAAATGACATATAATTTAATCTTTCAAAACTCTATCATAGTTTATCTAATAGGGTAACTTTTAACTAATTAATAATTAACGTAATTTTTAATAATACTCTTGTAAAATTCTTGCAATAGTTACCTTTATATTAAATGCACATGCCAAGTAATCATTAATCATTTATAACAGAACCTCGGCCTATGAGATCGATATACATATTCGATCAAGTGACAAGTATTATTAAAACTGGTTTATAACCAATGATAAGTTTATGTTCACAATTAATAACATTGTTGTACTACCAGTTTTAATTACGGTTCGTTAAATAAAAAAACTCATTTTAAACCCTGATTTAAAGGCATAAATCATATGTTGATTGCTTTAAGATCGCCCATGCGACTCACCGAGACAAATCTTTAAACATAGCTATTTACTAATTAAAAAGATTCAAATTGTATTGTCCTTTACACATGTCTTTATGCGTTACGTGTAAGTTCGATTAACCTAAATTTCATAATACAAGAATCCATACAATCATTCAAGACTAATTAACAAAGATTAAAAGATTACAAAGGTCTTATTAATCGTAAACAACAACTGAGTCGTCACAGAGCACCCTAATGCTCGCAATGCATATTTGGATTAGCTTTTAACACAGCCTAAAACGTAACCGATTCACTCTTCACCGTATCAAAAAATCTACCTATATGCAAAACTGCATGTAACGTTCCTTGATTTAACGACAAATCCCCTAAAGCACTCAATTGTTTTTTATGTAATTTGCTATCTGAAACAAACTTTTTCTTTTTGTAATACAAATTTTTTCTCTTTCTATTTAACGACGACTCTTTGTAACGTCGAAATATGCACAGTCCCTTGAGTGTTGTTATATACAGTTTACACTGTATATTTATTGATACTCTTCTTCGTAGTCATTACTAAAGGTCGTTGTCTTGAAAATCTCTAACCGATACGTCCACCTGCTGCCTCAACACCACTCTATGACCAGCTTATCTCAGTGCATTAGGGAAGTTGAGATCCATAATTCTCTTTATTTGGTCAGACCAACTTTCCTTGCCATCACTCCTTCCTACCTCTACCAGCTTGTCGAGACTATTCGGTTCTCTCCTGGCAATAGGGCGAAAGTTGCTAAGCAACCGTTTGTAAATGATAGCCGAGTCTTGTGGTGATCTTTAGTTGATTGAGAAGGGAGTTATTGAATCGGTTCCAATTTATCGATAAAGCAATACATCATATTTTGTATGCTTGCTGCCAAAACGAATGTTGGTAGCCAAGCACTTCTTGAACGTATTTTGTTAACATTTAACTTGATGCACAGACCTTGATTTTTTCGGGTGTATAGCAGCGCCATAGACATAATCTATTAAAATGTTTTGTCTAAACGGCCCTCATATACAGCCGTCCTCTATTGTCTATTCTTGCTATAGCTCTTTTTGGGTTTTCTATAGTCAAAAGATTTATAAATAAGTCGGATAACCTAAATAGGTAAAATGATGATTCACACCTATTTCCACGTAAACATTATTGTCGTGACAATGATAAGATACTCTTTCCGAGAAACCTTTCAAACGAAGCCGGATTAGTAGAATTTCTTAGTTCTTTTACGTAAAAATAGTCTATATTCTATAAAGATAATCCATAACGGTCATAGAGACATTCCAATTAGGACTAATCATTTTTTGGAGTTCAGTATTTGATTCTACGCGTATGAATTTCCATACGTAAATTAACCAATACATGACCAAGTGACGAATTGATTTCATGCTCTATGTATATTCAATACATTTTAATAAAGGCCAACAGAGCTAAAAAAAATAAAACTGATTTGCTTTTTTAAAATTGTGTCACTTGGCAAAATTATTGTATATGTTTCTTCATATAGACCAGTGCAGATAGCCTTTAAAGAGAAGTAAGGAAGGGGATGACAGGTCTGGGCGTTACTGCATACGATTTTTTGCGTTTTCTGAGAAGATTTACTATGGTAGGTAATATATATATATTTTTTTACCATAGAAAAGTAGAGATTTCAACGAACTGAAAGCACACCAACCTTTTGAAAAAAGCTGAAATTTTGACGTCAGAATTTTCGATTGAAAATTAGGGTGTTTTTTCGATATTAATTCAAAATAAGGTGAACAAATAAATATTTTTAATCAAATAAATTACAGCGTATTTGGGACATAGAAAGATAAGTTTTCACCAAATTTCGTTAAAAAAAAAATATTTTTGTAAAAGATAAAAATTAAAAACCAACAACTTGGTTTTTTGAATTTTTCACATAAATTTTGAGGTTATGTGAAAAATGTGTGGATACAAAAGTTTTAGATCTTTTTATTACCTACAACTTTGCCATTTAACTTTCTTCGATAGGACTTTTAGTTTTGCCGGACATCGTGATAAACCGTTTTTTACCCCTAAAACATCAAACATCGAGTTGACATGATGTATGCTCTTAAACTGTCCCGTTGTAGAACAACATTTATTTGCCGAGTTTTATTTTCGTTCACCATTCTCTTGCTATTCGCGTATTGTTATTCCTAGCACAATTATACTATCGATTACGTGGACAAACGACTATGGATTTACTCGAGATTAAAATCATGGAATAGATTATTCTTGGTATAGTTACTCGTGTATAAATTGAAGTTTGGTCGAATCGACCCTAAGTCATTCAAGCTTGAATGATAATATAAACCTACTTGTCAAAGAGACAAGGGAAAGTTTCCTTGTCAGATTTGACTTTCCCAGTCACAACTTCGTTGAACGTTCGTTTTTATTATTATAGAATATTCGATACAACTACTTACTAGGAAATTGAAAAACAAATTGTTTTTTTAAGCGGTTTCGGTCTCATTCTAGATCATCTTTACTTTTATTAATAGAAAATAAGTGTTCAGCACTGCTGTCTAAATAAAATGTGAGGTGTGTTAATTAAAACAAGGACCAAGGAGAAGAAAGAGAAGGGGGCGCCCTGGAATAAGTTGGGTATAAAAGCGATTGGAAAAAGAAATCCATAAAAGTTTGAATAAATCTGTAGGACCAGCCTTTACCCGTAAATTGTAAAATTTTTTTTTATTAATTACAACATTAACCGCATTTAAATTAATTTGTTACACACACGTGATCAGTGATACTCAGTGATACACTGTGATAACATATGTAAACGCGATCTAGAAACAAAAGTATTGCGGCTTTCGAAATCGAGGGAGGTTGACTAATTCATATTACTGGCGTCCAATTAATATTACTGGTGCCTAATTAATATTATTGATGGCTATCTAATTTAAATACAGTTTAGAAAATTTGTTATGCCCACAAAACTGTTATATAAAGTTACTCCACAGTACCTACCGGTACTATAACACGGATATTCAATGCCGTCAAGTACATTTTTATATATTATAGTATCAGTTTATCGATATTAATTACGGTATGGGCGAGGTTAGGTGCGGTTTATTGCTCTACAAGTTATATAGATAAACGATAAGACCAGAGATTGCCTGGAAGTATGATTAATAATGTGGTAGTATTTGATTAATGTAAAAAGTTTTTGAAAACTAATTACGGGACTGACAGTTTGCGCCTACGGGACACTCATAAAATGCGGTCATCATGGACACGCATTTTTAGTGGGCGCGTTGCCGGCCTTTGAGGGAGGAGTACACTCTAACTTTAGAAGAAGAAAGTGCCTTGTGAAGCGGAATGTGGAAGACTTCCAATCATCAAGGTGATGTGATGAAATTTTGCATTGATACGGCTCGAACGGTGTTGAAATTGTATTGCCGTGAGTTATTTAGTACAATGTTTTGTGTTTCTTAAGCAGGGAAAAGAAATATAATATGAGTATGAGTTCTTAAGAAAAACTTTACTATTTTACTGATTACCATAACTAAAAAGGCTGTACCAATACTGATTTGATATATGAAGACATCTTGGGCTCTACGTAGACGTAAGAACGCATTATTATTATATACGCGTTATTACTCTGAGTACTTCATTAAAAGAAAAGGTAATCTATGCACCAAGTGAGTCGTTAGTAGATAATTTTCGCATAGGGTTTGCACGGTTTATAACATATATTATAAGTCTACTAATAATAGGTAGAATTTATTAGACGTGAGTGTATAGTATTACCACATTATTTATATAATACTTACATCAATAATATATATATTATCTAACAGAACAAATATATATATTCTTTGTTAAATGTACCAGGCATTCATAGAAGATGTAGAGTTCACTGATAACACAAAAAGTTATCGATTTTGTATCGTTATCTCGGTTTATCGGTTACGTACGATAAGGCCCGTCCTCAATGTTTGCACTCGGCTCTACTAAATATTTGCACTTTTTAACACCGGTAAACAATATGCATGAGAATTTGTTATTGTACAGAGCATGAACCTAGAAGTAGACTTACTGGCTAGTACTTGTTTTGCAACATGGCAATGGAAAATAAATAATAATAGGATAATAAAATAATAAATAACATTAAACTAAAAATGCCAAGAATAATTGTGTTATATTTAAAGAATGACTCAATAAATTATTCCTGTTATACTGAACTGTATTGTCAATATTCAATTACAACCTTGAATCTAATTTAATGAATTCTACTTATATGAATCAATGTGTTTCAGTAGATGGCCGTGACTTTTAATTTTAGTATTAGTACTAAGGTAGTCTAGCAGCCTATTAAAGCATGTGTCTGACTTGCATTAATACGCTGAAGGAGAGATGCTTCTCCCAGTTTTTTGTCTGTTTTTTTTTGCCCTGAGTTTAGAACCTCACACCTATTTTACAACATACAATAGTGAATGGTTATACAATTCTTTTATAATTTTTGTCACCCAAACCTAAATAAATGAGCCTATATCATTCAGTAAACTTTTCATAGCATTAGTACTATTTTTAAAATCAACAACATTAATAGTAAAAAATACCAAACACTGAATTCAAAGATCATAAGGCAAAAGTATGTGTTATTTATTATAAAGACCCTCATGGGACTTTAAATAATATATAAGGCATGGTAAAAACATCTTTCAGCTAGAACACAAATTAAAATTTATGAAGATATAAAAATAATTTAAAAAATTGACATTATGTGCCAGCAATATAGAATGTAAAAATAGATTACATTTGTTATTCTTCGGTAAACTATATTATCAGCCATAAAAACTATCAAATTTTAAACAAGATAATAAAATATTTCACAAGTCCTAAATGTGGCCCTGGCCTATTTTATTAGCACCATAAAAACATATTATCTCTGTGCAAACACCATGGGTGATAACAATAATAATTGCTTGGTGATTTAAGTTAAATAAAAAATAATATATTTGTAAATCAATTAGTAGTTTTTATTATTCAGTTAATATTTATTCTAATGTTAATTAGTAAGCTATATCCTGGTATTAAAAAATGTTGTATTTAATAATGAATCCAATTTTTACGGCTTTGTTAAAGGCTTAACTTTCACTTATATATAAATAATTAAAATATGCTTTTCTCAGAAGAAACTGGAAGAGTGTATGTCGCAAATAAAGGAGTGAATGTTGCAAATAAAGGAGTGAATGTTGCAAATAAAGGAGTGAATGTTAGAGCTTTTGTAATAATAAGGACACATAAGGATTAAAACTAGGAAAAGAAGAGATATTAAGTACTTCCCATATCATCACTGTCAAAAAATGAAAACAGGATTGTTAATATTATAAACATATTATTTTATAGTACTTAGAAATATGCATGTTATTCAAGATAAATAACAACATGGTGTTCTGCAACTTTAAGATTGTAACAATCAAATTTCAGAAGTAATAACTTATACAGGCCAAGCAGATGACACATGAATAGAACACTTGAATAATGCAGCAACATTAGTTACTAGGTACTCACCTTACGGAAAGCGAACAACTCATTCTGAAGCTTCTGCCGTTCAGCAGAGGGTTGTTGCCCCTTGCCTCGTATGAATTTTAACATCCTGCCCGCCTGTAACAAGATAATCACTTAACACTATGCACAAACACTACCAAAACAAACATACAATCACAACCCTACCATTTTTCATACTAGGTTAACCGTGACACAAGCAAACCAACCGGCAGCGAAAAGCCGACTGAGTTTAGATTTAGATTGGTACGCTAGTCTCGACAATCAGCCTGTCATAATCGTGCTCACGCCGAGCACCGTTTAGCCCGCACCCAGATAATACATTTGGGCTGAATCATACGATTACAGTAAGATAACATTTATGAATACATGCTATTTTATAATCATGAAAAAGACAATTTCTTGTAAAAATAACTTTGTATCTGAATTCAATTCTAGCCAACGCCTGTCAAACAGGTTACATGTTGTTTGCCGGGATGACTACCTTATTGAAAGCTGAATCATATTTAAAAACATGTAAGTAATGCACTGCACGTACCTAATTAGGACAGCTTGAAGATTTTTATTGATAAAATCAATTTTTTAAAACTTTAGACAACTTACAACGTTACAAATAAGTACATTTACAAACACAAAGCTGAAAACACAAAAGTCAAATTTTCGGTACAGTACCTTTACGCGTCAAACACTGAGACTGACGCGAAGCGTTACAATTTACAAAAGCACGCTCATTTGACATTTGAAGTTGAAACGTACAAAGAATAGTCTGCATTCTCCAATTTGTCAGTGACAGCCGTCATCTGTATCACTGTCAAATATAATTATGACACATGACAAACAAGGTAGACAGGCAACACAGCTTAACAAACTCAACTCTGATAAAGTTTGGGCATACAGTAATAAAATTAATCGAATAAATAAAAAGTTGTGGTTCGCGTATCTATGCGTACACATATTATACATATAACTACTTTTCGCTACGGATTTTGTCGCATTTGCTAATGGCCACATAGATTATCTATCTATACATAATTTATATTGTCATAACTCATAATCATTTATGTAGTAAATATTTATTTTATGAATCAAATATTGAAAGTTCTATAGAAAGCTCTTTCTCACTAGGTTTGTTGTCATCACCATCTTGGCTAATAATCCGGAGGTCCGGAGCCTTAAGAATACTATCTGATAGGCGATACACACTTTAGCAAACAATGCTCACTTTACAAAGCGTGAGCCAATGTTAAATTATAAATTACTATAGTGGGTCACGATAGCCAAGATTACTATAGTGAGCGAGGGATTAAATCCCAACGAAACACTGACAATATTTTTATGGAGGAAAAAAGGCTGATCATAACTTTTGTCTTATAAAAGATCGACATTAGGAAATAATATGTATAATAGTATATTGGGGAAAAGGACATGACCTAAAACAGGGGATAGGTAATTGCTGTACATAGCTGTAAGTAGGCAACATTGTTAGCGGTATGTGTCGAGCGAAGCATAACCGCGAAACTATTTATTATCTTGTTAGGAATCGAGAGAAGACGCTGCTACTTAGCTACGTTTGTGGATATATTGTTCTGTGCATATTTTCAGACCATACGATACGACTACGATATGAATAAGTTTTTTTATATAACATAATTTTGTTTTAATAAACATGCATATGTAAAAGAATACTTTAACATTTTTATGACTACTTATAGTAAGTATTTGGGTTTGTTACAAGATAACTAAGTGCAAGCTATGCAGTGGAAATATAACATAAATTAATAGGTTTCTCCAAACTTAAACATGAATACTCCAAAATGTTTAAATGATAGTCAAGAACCTAAAGAACAAATGCGTCTTTTAAAACTTTATACTCATACATTTCTAGTTTAAAAATTCGAGGCTGTTATTAAGAGGAATAATATTCAATAAAGTTGAAGCATTACTGCCAATCATCCGCACTCTTAAGGATAATTTCATTTGTATACATTTATTTAGTTCTGAATGTTCTGAAGTTTTGAAAAAATTAAACATCTCAAGGATAAACTATTGAACAACTAATAAAGATGTATTCGGATATGTTGAATTTTTCTAAAACGGCGTTGTTCAAAAGTTTTGAATTAAATTAATTATTTGTTTATGAATCGTATAGTTACCGTATCGTATCATATAATGATGTTTCCCCGTCGGCGACGTTACCATGGCTACATCGATTGCTGAGCGCATCGCCGCTTGCATCTGCACAACAACCTAATAAGCGGTGAGAAGTTGTTTCTCTCAGACAGCTTTATGAAATTGTCTGACAAATTGCTTGCTACGTGGCTTTAACAATTACGGTCGACTCTTTAATTAAAACAGACTGAATTACGTGGAAAATGTTAAATAATTTATTAAGTCTTGTTCACCTTACGTTATTATAAGTAACGAGAGCCGCACTTTTACGGCATAACAGTAAATAATTTTTTGCACAGTCGAAGATAATAACTATATTCAACTTATAGTCTGTGACTACAGACTTTCATTTATCAATGACTTTGTCAAAGGTTGAGAATTTTTACATTTATTTCTATAATTGTTGAAACAAGCATACGAAATACAAATTCGTGTATGGAATTCGGTATAAATATTTCATCCACATTCCACATTTCATTCCCGAAATTTTCAAACAAGAATTAATTTGACAATCCGCAATATCATACCAGCATCGATAATGAAATAAGTGCAATTGGTATATTTTTGTATTAAATTCGGTCGTACAAACCTTTTACGATGATTGATCGACGCGTCATTTCTACATAAGTCTACGTCACATTATTCAAAGAGAATACAGTTTTAAATGGAGTCGGAATTCTCTAAAAAATAAAACTGGAATACTATAGGGAAAACTGTATTGGTGTAATAATCCGAATTTGGTGTAAGGTGTAATAAGCTTCAAAAATCGAATTTTACAAAAATTTACTTTTTAAAAAAATCGAGAAATTTAGAAAAAGAATACCGCATCGATTAGTTTTGGTCTAATGGTCATACGACGGAAAAAATAGATTTTTTTACAGAGGTCTATGGCAGGTAAAGTTGAATGCTTCGAAATTAGAGTGTAGAAGATTTGAGTGTCACCAAGCCGATGGAAAAATTCAACAGAATTACCCATTTTATTTTCCTTGCTGAATATATTCTTTCAAATGTTGTAATCTGTGTATATTGAGACACTAAAAAAAATAATGGTGTAGTAAACTTTTTAGATCTAGGCTTCAGATTTCTGTATCCGTCATTTGTTTTTTCTAAGTAATCAGCCTGAACCTGACGCCGTCGAAGTTTTTGGGTAAATAATGCCGGTTTCCTCACGATGTTTTCCTTCGCCGTACGAGCGAATTACAAATGCGCACATAAACAAAGTCTTTTGGTGCACGGTCTATTGTGGTGCTTCGATCTCTGAGATAAGAGTCACACGCTGAAGCAACCCTTCTCAAATTAGACTAACACTAAACGCATTAATACTATATGACCCGACAAACGTTGTTTTGCCATATAAATTATTCCTTGTGAATATTTTGGTAGTTATAAAAAAATCTTATTGTGTGTCGGGAAAATGGGTAAAAATTAAGTCGTTTATGTATTTTTAATGGCAAATAGGCCACTCTCATCACTTAGGGATATAAAAGATTTTTAGATCAAGCCGTCTAGGACGTTCGGTTACAATCACAAAAGAATGTTAAATTTATATATACATATATAGATTAATTTATATTCTATGAAGTTATAGGTCTGAAGTGTTTTTATAAAAATAGATAGGTATTATATTATTGTATAATATATTAAAAGATTAGTGCGTTGTGTTGGCTGAGGCGCCCTGAGGTCGGAGGTTCGATCCCCTGCTGTGCACCAATGGACTTTCTTTCTATGTGCGCATTTAACATTCGCTTGAACGGTGAAGGAAAACATCCAAAAAGTCGATGGCGTGTGTCAGACATAGAAGGCTGGCAGATAGGTATAGAAATCTGAGGCTCTATTCTGAGGAATTATATTTTATTTTAATATAAATTAAAAAGACAAATTTTCATTCAGTTTGCGTAACCATGGATACTTTGAATCCATATAGTGTGACTTATTACTTTCGTGTTTGGTACATTATGCGATATTATTTTCATTTAATGTTGTTTATATCAGGACTTTAATTAAGTTATGAAATCTCAACGCTTCGGTAATAAATTACATTATTCTCTACTAGCAGTTGAAGTTTATTATTCTCCTCAGTAAGTACTAGATTAGTTTTTAATTAGATTCCCTTATATAATGAAAATTTGCATTTTAAAACAATGAGGATACTATCCCTACTTGAATTTATCAACCATACGAAATTTAAATGAATTATCGCGTAGAAACCTTAGCTTTGATGTGAAGTTTTACACCCAAATATGGACATGTGCGATCACAAGCTAAAAGGCTGTCCACCTTCTTCCCTACTAAGAACAATTATTAATAAAACTGACAGACATCTGAGAGACCTTTATTTTTTTTTAAATATTTTAATCAGTTTATTGTTGTATTATTTTCTTTTTTGTGTGTGTATTGTGATATGTGATGTAAATGTGAATAGTTACCGCTGTGAACTAATCAGTAATATAAGCATAATAGTGAAATAGTAATCTGTAGTAGTAGTATTTTGTTGAATAAATAAGTAAAGTTTTAATGTGAACATATAAATAATAATCAGCAAAGTTGTTAATTACCTAATGATTCAGACCAAACGATGTTCAAAAGGTTCTATCATCTATGGAATTTATACTTCAATAGTGAACTTACGAATTCGTTAAAATAATTTTATTTGCGAGCAAGGAGGTTTTATTCAAAACGTCACAGTTCAGTCACCAACAAAATTAAATTCCACCAGTATCGGAGAAGCCAGATGTAAATATATAATTAAATCAGATTCTACCCTCACATCAGTTCGTTTAATTTTCTTGGGCGTTTTATATCTCTAATCATTTGCTTTGACGTGAATTATGTTTAAAGGTTAGAATGATTCCCGTAAAAATAAAATCATATTTTAGTTGAACTCAATAATTTAATTGAAAAGGGGCACAGGAAATTTGGGTTTTAAGGTAGAATGTAGTTAATTAAATGAAATTTAAGTTTCTGACGTAGTCCGTAGGTTTATTTATAATAAAAAAATCAGTGGCGCTACAACCTCTTTAGGTCTCGGCCTCAGATTTCTGAATCTGTTTCATGATCATTTTTAAATCTAATAGGCAAGTAGGTGATCAGCCTCCAGTAAACACGCCGTCGACTTTTTGGGTCTAAGACATGTCGGTTTTCTCACGATGTTTTCTTTCACCGTTCGAGCAAATGGTAAATGCATCTGAACTCTGGGTTCTGGTTTCAGCTGTCCGTTTTTTTCTCTATGAATTTTAAGATAATCTTAATCTGTACTTTGTGTGTGTTTAGTGCTTCTCCGACATCCGTCACACTGCACACATCTGTCACTCCTAACTGCCAGCACCACTATCACCTTTTCACAATAAGAACAGTGTCAATAGCTTTAGTTAATTGTCTAATAAAAGTATGTAGATTTCTTTAAGTTATTTATGTTAATCTCTCCATTGCTCTCCGACAGTAGCTTATTTCCATGCAAAATGATTACTAGAAGTTTTAATATAAAAATTCTGTACAAAATACTTACAGTTACCGCCCTGCACTCCTTAATGAAGATGACTTGGCTTTTAGGCGGTGCATTAAGATTAAGCTAGACATTTTTATAAATTTAAGTTGCCGTAATAAAATTCCATATGTTCAGTAGCTTTTAAAAATACAAAATTACACCGAGAGACGTTAGATTTTAAACCAAGTGTTTAGAAATGAGCTTTCAAATCTAGTCATCCCTTGTCATAAATATTTCGTCAAGTACAAGGCTGTGCAAATAGTTTATTCGTGACACCATTCGAGGTATCGATTGCTGGAGAGCAAGACATACGAAAACCTTAGTAGTCAACGACAAAAGAATAGTAACGACATTTTTTTTTTTTTTTTTTTTTTTTAGGGGGCAAACGAGCTGCGGGACGACCAAAAAGGGCAGTCTACGCAGCCCATAGACACCCATTATTAGTGGGTGCGTTGCCGGCCTTTGAGGGAGGAGTAGGCTCTCTTCTTAAACATTTGGAGGTCGTATCTCTGAGGGAAGACCCCCCCCGGGAGCCGATTCCACAGTTCGCTAGTTCGCAAAAGAAAATGCCTTGTGAAGCGGACCGTGGAAGACCTCCAACCATCAAGATGATGCTGGTGAAATTTGGAGGTCATTCGGCTCGTACGGTGTTGGAAAGAGGCAGGAGGGATCAACCCAAACAATTCTTCCGAACACTCTCCGTAATAAATTTTGTAAAAAACGCAAAGAGACGCAATGTCTCTGCGTAGCGATAGAGAATCAAGCCGATCAGTAAGACATTGGAGATTGACAATTCGACAAGCCCTTCGCTGAATTTGGTCAAAAGGAAGAAGCTGGTATTTGGGAGCACCGGCCCAGAGATGCGAGCAGTATTCCATATGAGGTCGTACTTGAGCTTTGTAGAGCTGCATACGTTGCACCTCAGTGAAATACTGCTTAGCCCTTCCCAAAACACCCAGCTTTTTGGAAGCCAGTTTGGCTTTTTCTTCCAGATGACTGCGAAATTGGACTTCTTTCGAGATGCCAACCCCAAGGATACTGAGGCTGTGTGACGAACTAAGGAGAGCGCCTTCAAATTGAGGAGACACGACAAAAGGATCTTTCTTGGCAGAAAAAGAACAAACCTGAGTCTTTGTAGGATTAAACCTAACAAGGTTGTTACTACCCCACACAGAAACCTTCTCCAGAATCGACTCAATTTCGAGAACAAGTAAGTTACGGCTCTCATCAACCTCAGATCGAGACATGTTCGGATGGCCGGAATATAATGTGTCGATGGTGCTGTCGTCTGCATAGCAATGAATGTTGTCGATATTCAACAGGTCATTGATATGCAGAACGAACAGGGTCGGCGAAAGGACACAACCTTGCGGAACGCCTGCATTGATGGGTCTAGGATTGGAGCACGCTCCGTCAACTAGGACTTTAATGCTACGTCCTACAAGAAAATTTGCCAGCCATCGGCATAAGTCATCGGGAAAACCGTATGACGGTAGTTTCGAAAGAAGCGCCCTATGCCAAACCCTATCAAAGGCCTTAGCTATATCCAAGCTGGCGGCCAAAGCCTCACCCTTACTTTCCACAACTTCGGCCCATCTATGAGTTAGATAGGCAAGAAGATCACCAGCCGAGCGGCCACGGCGAAAGCCATACTGACGATCACTAATTAGCTGGTGCTCCTCCAGATATCGCAAGAGCTGCCTATTGATGATAGACTCCATTACCTTTGAAAATAAAGAAGTGATTGCGATAGGTCGGTAGCTGGATGGTTCAGAGCGGTCACCTTTTTTGGGAATGGGATGAACATGCGCAGTCTTCCATGAGCTTGGAACTACGCCCGAGGAGTACGAGAGTCGAAAGAGCCGTGTAAGCACCGGAGTCAGCTCAGAAGCACAAGTCTTAAGAACGATCGAGGGAATGCCGTCAGGACCACTTGACTTGTGGGTGTCAAGGGAGATTAAGGCCTTCCGCACACCAATCTGTTCGAATCGAACTTCAGGCATAGAAAACCCGCAATGCGGAATAGTAGGCGGTAAGGTCCCTGAGTCATTGAGCGTGGAGTTAGATGCAAAGAGAGAGCAAAGGAGCTCTGCTTTCTCTTTCGCCGAGTGAGCCATCGAGTCATCCACCTTTCGCAAGGATGGTAAAGAGGGCTGACAAAAGTTTCCCTGAGTTGCCTTCGCCAATGACCAAAAGGCTCGAGTTCCAGAGGGCAATTTCGCGAGCTTTTCACCAATTCTGCCAATATGTTCCGATTTTGCTTTAAAAATTTCTCGTTTAAGGGTGCGGGTAGCTGCATTAAATTTCTTTTTATGGAGAGCTACATCGGGATCCTTTATGGCCATTGCGTGAGCCCAGATTTTATAGTACTCTAGCTTAAGACGGGAAGCCTCTTTGCAAGAGTGGCCAAACCATGGCCGAGATTTACCACGAATGGGGACCATAGAGTAAGGGATATAGAGTTCCATTGCTTGTAGCACCACATCGGCGACAGATTCAGCGCTGGCGTCAGGATCACTACCCTTGAAGCAGACTTGCAACCATGGGTATGCTGCAAAGAAATGACGCATGTCATCCCAATTGGCCGATTTGTAATGCCAGACACGACGGCATTCCGAAAACTGCGGGCGGGTTCGACGCCTAATTGGCACAACGGTCCGCACCAAGCAGTGGTCGGAGGACCCAAGTGGGGCATCCACAGCAACCTCATAGAAGTCTGGGTGAGAAGTCAGCATAAGATCTAATAACGAAGGCTGATGGTCAGCTCGGTCTGGTATTCGCGTAGGCGTTGTGACCAGTTGAGTTAAAGCATATGCAAGAGCGAAATCATGGAAGCCTCTTCCCGAATAGTCGGTCGTACGAGAATTTAACCACTCAGAATGATGGGCATTGAAATCACCCAATATAACGACTTCAGCAGGCGATAGAGACAGAAGGGAATCGAGTGCAGTTTGGACATGTTCTATGAGTCGATCGACCTCGGTGTTGCCGCTGTGTGACCTGTAAAGGCAGCAGTATATGCGGGGATGGTCAGCACATTCTACGCGTACCCACAAGGTAGAAAGATCGGATTCTTCCAAATGTAAGAGGCGACGGAAATTTATATCCTCACGAATGTAAACGCATACACCGGCTTGTGGCCTAAAATTATGCTCAAGACAATAGCCTGGATAGTGCAAATGTTCAACAGACGAGGGAACTATCTTGGTCTCCGTTAGAAACAATAAGGCCGGCTTAGCCGTCTCGAGGTGAAAGTGGACGGGATTTAAATTAGATTGAAGCCCCCTAATGTTAGTAAAGTCTGTGTTAAATCGTGTTACCGTGAGTTTATTTCTAGATTTGCCTCTGCAGTTGAGCGGTATTTTGTCCCCCCCAGAATACGCGGGACAGCCTGAGTGAGTACACCCAGGGACGGATTCTCCTGTACTAGAAGTGCAGGTACCCTCCTGGGGTAAAAAAGTTCTATTAAATAACGCTGCCATGATGATTCGGAGAGGAAGGGGATGAGCTTCCGGGAATCCCACAATATAAAACGAAACGCGACACACGTCCTGCGTGGGCCACTTCACGCTTTTTTCCAATGGGAGAGTGGTATTACCCCGATCGTGTCGGCTCAATCGGCTGCTTACGCAGCATGACACTCCCACTACTTGGACTAACTGACTGCGCTGGTGGAAATAGTTATTGTTCAAATATCCCACCAGCGGGCGATGGGGTCGTCACTGCCCTACGCCTTAAAAACCCTTAGTCGCCTTTTACGACACCCACGGGTAGAGATGGGGAGGTGCTATTCTATAAGCCGGCACAACACAACATTTTATAATTTACGTTTAAATATTACTCGTATCGTAGTGTAAAAATGTGAAAAAATTATCGTTGATTTCACTCTATGGCTATAGTTCTAATATTTTGTATAATGTAAGTCAAATAGCCGTAAAAAAGTTAAATGAATTAAATCAAGAAACGACGTTCCAGAAATCCAAATAATTTTCTACAAAACAATTACAATCTAAACACTATGACACAGTAATTTGTACAAAGAAATTGTGCTTTCGTGACCTTAAACCTTTGCGACTCATTAATTGTATAAACTAGTATTATGTTAGGTCTAGGAATTTACCATGACCCCTGACTAATATGACTTTGGAACTTGGAAGCACAAAGTCACAAAGGATATATTTCTGACAACGCGAATAAAAGATCTTCAATACCATGTTTCTTATTGTCTGTTTCACCGTCATTCACTTTATTCGAAAACCTCGCATAAAGAAAATACAATTGAAATTTTAAATTTTATATTGAATTCAACATTATAAAACTGTCCAGACTTTATGTGACGCGAAACGCAATGACAGTTATTACTTTAACTTCTACATAAATGTAAGTAATTTTGGGATCTAAAATCGTAAAAGCATTTTTACGTATATTTACACATTGTATCAATTTCTTATTGTTATAAATTAGTAGTTTTTGAGTAGCGTAATATATGAGCAGCGGTTTTCACTAGATTAAAGTTTGACAATTGTATGACATTGACAGCTGCTATCGACTTCTCAATTCGAACTAGGCGTATCAAGGCTCTATCAATTGATTATAATTTTATTGAGAGTATATACGAGTAATCTATGTTCGACTGTTTTATATTAGAACATTATTTTTTTTAATTGTCGTAGAAATTGTAAGACAAATATTATGTTATATAACCGTGTGTGATATAAAAAAATATGAAGGAAACTGTATACTTTTCTCTTTTCTGACAAAAGGTTATTTCGCCATCTCACCCTTGCACATAAAAGTAATGTCGAGCTTCGGCCAATCGCTTCGATTTGCTTTATAACGTTCATGAATATTAAACAGCTGAGTCATAGCGGTAATTGAAATGTACTTACCTTTATTGCGTATTGCCATTTTCATTCTTATACTTTTAGACCCTTTTTCGTAACGATTGGATTTGACGTTGTGTAATAGGTACTGTATAATGCATAATGCATATAATGGAATGTCACATATATAGTATATTAAAAATCTTTCTACCAAGTTCTACCTGAAACGAGCTTTCTGTAAAAGTGATTTTGAACTGTATTTGTGAACTAGGGATAAATAAATCAGTGGCGCTACAACCTCTTTAGGTCTGGGCCTCAGATTTCTGAATTTGTTTCATGATCATTTTTAAATCTAATAGGCAAGTAGTTGATCAGCCTCCAATGCCTGAGACACGCCGTCGACTTTTTTGGGTCTAAGATATGTCGGTTTCCTCACGATGTTTTCCTTCACCGTTCGAGCGAATGTTAAATGCGCACATAGAAAGAAAGTCCATTGGTGCACAGCCGGGATCAACCCTACGACCTCAGGTATGAGAGTCGTACGCTGAAGCCACTAAGCCAACACTGCTCTGTGAACTAGGGATAATACTTTATAAATGCCAAAAGGGCTTTACGATTATTCTATTATTGTGGCTTTTCACAAGTGACTTTTCTGACCGTTTGTTTTCAGGCCTATAAAAACAGTATACATAGTACACACTCATTAGTTAACAACTTTTTAACAACGTTTATTATTAGATTTCTGTAGCACATACTTACCAGTTTTTATTATTATTAAAATAAAGGTGTCAAATATATAAATACTTATTTATAAATGATATATATTCGCACATTATGTCGTCTTCAATAGTTAATAATGTTAAAAAATTTGAAATGTTGAAGAGAATTTGTATTTTTTTTCTAAGTAAACTTATCTTCATTGCTATAAATAGTATATTTTTATAGTAAATCATTAGAAAAAGCTTCTTATTGATTTAATATATTTATGTTTTTCACTCACGTCAACTATGAGTTTTGGATATAATAGTGCTAACGGAGCTTTCCAAAAGCTCAACTTCGACAAAATCATATGCATCATAATACGTTTTCGACAAAGCGAAGGTGTTAACTCATGAATTTTTTAACAAGAACACACAAAAGCTTCGTCCCTTAGTTTTGTAACTAAAATGACCGGCGGCGTTCCCGCCCGCCCAAAGTACGTACTCAGGGCGGGCGTGAGATCACTGTTATGTTGTTATGACGATATTTTCAATGGGATACGTATTGATTTTCGGTTCCATTTCACTTGAACATCTCCGTGATACAACATGGGTTTTATTCAAAAACACCTTCCTTATTCTCATAAAGCGTATCGTTGTAAGTTTTGTGCCAAATAAATATTAATAATAATAATTCAGTGTCACTACAACTTTAATTGGGCCTGAGACTTCATTTGTTTCTCGATATGTAGATGAGCCTTCTGTGCATTCAATGTCATCGATTTTTGAGGCATACCGGTTTCCTCATCATGTTGCCTACGTCGTAGGAGCTAGTACTAATTGCGCATGTAGATAGAAAATTCCACACATCTCACAATTCCACAGTCGTGATTCGAACGCACGATCTCAGGGTTGAGGATCAGTCGTACCCCACTACGCTAACACTGCTCGCAAAATATTATTATTGTTGTGTATATTTTGCAATAAAATAAAAAATAATTATAGTAATAAGTTAATTAAACACTGGAGCTATTTATTAATAACGTTTATCAGATACATTGATAGAACCGGGCTTACACTTTATTAAAAACGAAATAATGTAGATGTAATCTATACATTTCTTCAACGAAATATAGTATAGTATAGGAATAAATACTCATACTCCGGCCTCAGAAACATCTTAATTTGAAAAACGTTTTGTCATTTGTTGCGTTATTCCTCCATATACATTCATATAGACCACAAGCCCATGAACAAAAAATACCTGTGAAATGACCCAACCTGAATTACGCTTAGAAGGCTGTTACTATATCTGAAAATAGCTCTGAGCACTATGCCGTCATTTCTGAGCGGTACATGTGAGTACGTGAGTGAATGGACTTTCTCAGGTACAATGGGGGAATTTCGACTAATTATTAATGTACGGCTTTGTTATAAGTGTATAGATGATTAAAAATAAATGTCGAAAAACCTAGTGCCGTACAAAAGTGATGGTGCCGGAAGTCGGTGCAAATTTTTAATTCGACGACAGTTGCAGAAGCAATATAGGTCATATATTTTTTATCATAATATTTTTATTTGTTACCATTTATAATGAACGGCTATAATGTACAACGGTAATATTTAGTAACATTATGTAAAAAAACAAGTTGCCGTACATTATTCTCTGATCTTACAGCAGTAAGAACTTGGTAAATCCTGAAATTTCGATAAATATTTAATTACACAAATATTAACTATAATATTTGGACGGCATAATTATAAAACATTATTGTCCGTGTTAAATAATATTTTGAACATGTTGCCGTACATTTTACAATGACCTTAGGGTATATGGGTGTAGGGGTAGGGTTCCGACCCTTGAATTTCGACCGCTCCGCTGGGAATATGTACCTACGGCGTTTACGGGTAAAGTATCTGTATATGTGTCCAAAAGGAATCACACAAATGCCGTACAGTAATAAATGACCTATATTGCTTCTGCAACTGTCGTCGAATTAAAAATTTGCACCGACTTCCGGCACCATCACTTTTGTACGGCACTACGTTTTTCGACATTTATTTTTAATCATCTATACACTTATAACAAAGCCGTACATTAATAATTAGTCGAAATTCCCCCATTGTACCTGAGAAAGTCCATTCACTCACGTACTCACATGTACCGCTCAGAAATGACGGCATAGTGCTCAGAGCTATTTTCAGATATAGTAACAGCCTTCTAAGCGTAATTCACGTTGGGTCATTTCACAGGTATTTTTTGTTCATTGGCTTGTGGTCTAATAGCTTTTCCTTATAAAATGAAGCTTTAATTGTCAAGAGAATTCTTTGAATGAAATATTTCCATCATTTTAATAAACGCTGAATATATTGTGCAATAAGTGTTCACCTATTTGCTCTGTCAGTGCCCACAACTGGTGCCCGGGGGAGGCTCGCTGCACGTCAAAGAGCTATTCCCGGTAAAATGTTTTTTAAAGGCAATCAGAATTGTGTCACTACTACGAATTCTCACTATAAACAATTGAATATTGAAAATTAAGTGCAACATACAACTCTATTAAAAACGACGTAACAAGCATTATTGTCTTCTTATTTCTTTTCAGTCTTTTTGTGCGCCACAATGACCGACGCATATCCGCGTTTGTTTGATTGAAATTTTTATGGGTCACCGCCATACCCTAGAAACGTACCAATCCAATTTTATGTGCCTTCGAGGGTACTAATATAATAGACATTGAACTTACAGTTCATATGAAACAACACAAAGCCTATACAGCAGTCTTATGACTTATAATATGCATTACCATTAGTATTTAATAGTTATATCGAATACATGCATTATAAGATTATTGACGTGACACGAACTTTTTTAAAATTTAAAGTTGCAATCGTTTATTAAAACCTAAACATAACAATCAAATATACAGAGTATATTAATAAAACTTAAAAATAACCATCCAGCAGGACATTATATTATCATACACGATACTGCTGCGATTGAGAGTAATAGACACGACCGATTCATAATACAAGAAAGAGCGGTGTAAATGTTCCACTTTGTTTTTCATTTCACAAATTTGAATTTTTACCACACAACCCCTCATCGATTCACGGTCGATTTCTCTCACTGTAAAAACACTGTAATGCCCAATTTTATAATCAAAACATCTTATAATATTTAGATAACAGCCCTGCGATTCAGTAACTCACTTTTCGAACTCACACAGCGGTTTTCGCATCGGCGGTCGCTCTCAAATCAGTCGTGAAGCAGTCATTTTATGATTTGGCATTCTGAAAAGGTGGGAGCTTGTAGTTTATTGTTTATCAGAATGCCAAATCATAAAATGACTGCTTCACGACTGATTTGAGAGCGACCGCCGATGCGAAAACCGCTGTGTGAGTTCGAAAAGTGAGTTACAGAATCGCAAGGCAGACCCAGACAAGCGAATCATTCAAATCTACGATTACAGGGTCTTCTCAACCAAGAATAAATATTAAACGTATATTCATTTGCTCATACTCCTTCTATAACATACCCAAATCTCCCGTGATAGAAACACACAATGACACAAAAGCTAATTCATAATTATAATAGGTAATGTCGAATTAAGTGTGGCGGTGAGACGTTGTATGATCTTAGACCATATTCAGTTATAAAATACCAGTTTAAATATAATCTGGTATCTATAAAGTGAATTTGTTCGAGTTCAAATAGTAATCAAACAAAATGCAATAGCGCAGTATGCATCCAATTTCGCTGGCTGTGAAAGGATCTTGGAAAACCAGACAAAAAGTAATCGCAGTGCATGAAGCAAGGAAACTCGATAGCCCCGGCATATGATTAACAGCAAATCGTTTGTTCCTTTACTAAATCGATTTTGTTCTAAAACTTTAATTCCTACTTACATTTTGTATAGCTTTGACAGTTATAGCCACTAGAGGAACAGACAAGCGTAGGTAAAATCGAAAGAAGGCGGAAATTGACTTTGTATTACACTTTCGAGTATAAATCTTTCTCTAAAATCATTCAGTATAAATAAAAATAATACGCAAGAGCATTGATAATAAAAAGCAGTAACAATATAATCTTTTTTTTTACCTTCAGATTTTTGTATCTGATTCGTGATTTGTTTTGTTCTTAGGCAAGTAGGTGATCAGTCTTCTCTGCCTGACACAGGCCGTCAAGTTTTTGGGTCTAAGACAGACAGAAAAGCCATTGGTACACAACCTGTGATCGAATATTTATCCTGTGACATAAGAGTCACAGTGAAACACTAGGCCAACACTTCTCACTTTGATAAAGTGCTAAGTATATCCAAATATCAGAATATGATATCTTAATAATGAATAGCAAAATATGTTACAAAACTCGAAGACGGCTGGACCAATTGGAGCAGTATTTTATCCTATTATTCTTTGAACGCTGAGGAAGATTTCTACGAAGAGCAAAATATATAAAAAAAAAACGGTTTTATATAGGTATTTTTATTCCGCAAAATTTCTATGGGTACAATGGGTATCCTAGCGATATATTCCATAGGTTGGTATGTAGGGTATATATACTTTCTGCGTGTAGTCGAAATAATTTCACAAAACTCAATTATCTGAGTATGTAACCACTAAGCACTCAATCTCAGCCAGTCGTTTTACATGTATATAATATTCTGTTAAGAGAATTCTACAAACAATTGGGAAGGTGTTTGAACATTCAACACAAAGTAAGGCGTTGTAAATTTTTAACGAGGCAAGTGTGAGAGCTCACTCAAGAGAGCACCTGTGCAGCCTGATCGATACGTGAAGCCTTCGTGCCCTTATTAATTTTACGAACTATTGTTCCAGATCTGAAGGTGCAATTTAAGTTTTTATGGTGCAAATAAATAACATTTGTTTGGCCCGTGAATGCGTTGTTGTATTGTTTGTTTTCGATTTTGTATAAAAAGATTTTAATCACATAATTGTTGGTTCCTTCCTGATGATATCGACAACTGTCGAAAAAGCATTCGGACGTCAGGTTTAATAAATAATAAAAAGCCATTCAATTCGTTACGATGACTTTTTTCATTAAACATACTGATATTTCCAACGATACCGTTGGAAGTCAATCTTTGTTGTAAATAATAATATATGATGACGCCCTTAGATTAGGTTTAGATTCACAAATCAGCCCAGCTGATGGCGCTGCAAATCAAATCAAATCAAAAATCATTTATTCACGTAGGTAACACAATGTACACTTGTGATGCGTCATTAAAGAAATACATATTAATGCTTCTAATTTTACATTTACTGCCAGTTCTCAAATCAAGGGCGTAGAACGGAAGAGAAGAACTGGCAATAAACTCTCCGCCACTCTTTTTGATCGCCATGTTTTTTTTTTTACACAATGGAGCTGCATCCATTACACCATGTTCCACATGACATCTTAAGTAGTTAATACTAATAACATAAATTAAAAACAAAGACTTGTCCCATATCAGCAGGAGGCATGGTGAAATAGGAGCACGCACTTACATTCTAGTGGGAACAACACGCAAACACATAGTCGAAATAATTAACATCACCGCATACACGAATTCAAGTACGACCAGTCACCACAAGTAGCACCAGTACTATCATGCTTTGTTTAATATATGTACTTGAAATATCATGTAGGACAACGTCTGTCGCTAGTTATTTAAAAAAAAGTCAATCTTTAAAATTTCAACTTTATATAATAATAAAATAAAAATAATACATATTACCATTGAAATAAAAATAGAGTTTATTCAAGCACTATAATATTGAGTTACATTAAGTTTCATTTCTTGATATATTAAATAGTGAAAAAACACCACTAGGTTATCTTCGCTATTCGCTACAGAATCCTGCAGCATTCAGGCCAGCGAAGTCTAACTTCTCGCCTCATCTTACTTTCATATAAAATTTGTAATTTGCGTATAATTATTTAGTCAACTTACATAATTTTAACTTAAGTAATCAGGGAATCAGTTCTTTTTGTCATAGTGTATCCACATTGTGAGACGAAACAGTTTTTTAGGTATAAAAAAGTACAATTATTTTAATTGTTTTTTGAACTTTTTTTCCTTAAAGTAAACAAAACAAATTACTTGTTTTACCATTGATAATGTTCGGTTCGGTATTTAATTAGCAAGTGACACTAGTAGAGAGTGATATATAGAAAGATAACAACAAAACATTCAAAATTATGTAACCTACACAAATATTTAAAAAGTTTTGTCCAGATAGTGTTCCTTTAATGCTTGCATTTCCTAGCTGTTTTGCGATACTTATTAAGTTTTTATCTATAAGTGTTTAAAGATAGGAAATGAATGCAACTTTCCATAGGCGATTATACTAATACCTCTTCACTATTTCTCATGGATTACACGAGATAACCTTGTCAAAGAACTATCAAATATTACAAGACAATAAATTACACGCGACAGCAATTTTTCAGCGAACCCCGTAAGACACCGTTATTGATTGACGGAGCTAATGCGTTCTGATTGGTCCAGAAGTTATTGCCCCGCTTATGTTTAGGGAAACAGGGAAATGGGCGCTATGAATCCGGACAAAATCGCCGAAATATTTCCATAACGAAAGGGCTTTTAGGATAAAAGGTTTTTACGTTTTTATTTAGGCACGATCATTATGTTGTTTGTGTTTTGATTAATTCAATTGGTGATTTGTTTATTTGGTAGAAAATATTATGGAATAATTCCTTTCATTATTTTGAAATAATTTTTAGCTTTATTGTATAATTTATAGCCATCCGGCGTCCCGTGATACTAGTTATAAATAAAATCGCGAAACATTAATACTGTTATACATATTTTGTTTATTCACAAATTTATTAGCCTCCGTGATACTAAACGGAGTATGGGACATTCTTATGTTTCTACATATGAAATAATGTCAATAACCGATTTATAGCTGTATGATTTAAAGCAAATTAGCTGCTGCAGAAGCGGGCTATTCAGAGGATTTGTTGTGTTTCCCAAAGAGAGTCGGTACGGAATAAGTTTGAGGAATTAAATAGTATGACACTATCTGCTCATTATATACTTGAAGCCTTGTTGTTTGTATAAAAAAATTAACCATTTCAAAACAAATGGTGACTTTCACCAGTATAATACTCGAAACAACAAATCTAAGCGTATATGGAAATCGCATTAGTTTTTACAACAAACTCCCAAGCGAAATTTAAAAACAATCACTGAATAAATTGAAAGTTCTCTTTAAGCGTAAATAAATCAATAAAGCTTTTTTATAAATTTGACAATTATTTAAATGATCCAAATTCTTGGGATTTGTTTCCTTAAGATCAAACAATTTGCATGACTCAAGCTTGGCGATTAAAAAGAGTGGCGGAAAGTTTCTTGCCAGTTCTTCTTGCCCGCTCGTAGTAAATGTAAATTTAAAATCAATTTAACATCTTTTCTGTTGACGTTCATAAGTGAACTTGGTCACCTATATGAATAAATTTATTTTAAGTTTGAGCAAAAATGTTATCCTATAGCGGTTGAAGTAAATTCCTGGTAAATTAAAGTAAAAATGCAACACATGGACCCGATATTCCAGAGTATTACTCAGCTCGCCGGTGAGTTAGATTAATGTACGTATTCGTGAAATATTGCGTTAGCCTTCCCACAATAACTCTTGTTGTTATCAAAATGCATATATATATGTTAGATATATAGTAAACGTTTCAAATAAATTAGTTGTTTATCCATTAATGTTAGATATATATTGAAATCGTCCCTTGTACTTTGATGTCTATTGAAATGCCCAATTAGTGCTAAGAACCAATGTCGCCACTATTACACTTACAATTTAATTTCCGTATCGAAATGGACTTAAAAATTATATTATATTTACATTAATCCATTTTTAATTATTATTTGTTACGGACAAGAATTGTTTTTAAGAAAATAAAACCAATCAGTGGCGCTACAACCATTTTAGGTCTGGGCCTCAGATTTTTGTATCTGTTTCATGATCAATTGTTAACCTTATAGGTGATCAGCCTTCTCTGCCCGACACAAGCCGTCGACTTTTTAAGTCTAATCTAAGCCGATTTCCTTACGATGTTTTCCTTCACCATTCGAGCGAAAGTTATAGACATATACAGAAAGTTCGTTGGTGCACAGCCGGGGATTGAACCTACGACCTTAGGGATGAGAGTCGCACGCTGAAGCCACTAGGCAACTATTGCAAAGAAAGTTGTATATACCATTTAATTCTACACATGAAAAATTCTATGAAGAATTATTTTTCATCCTGATAGATCTAGATAGTCCTAATGGATCCATGTTTACTTATATATTCTGTGGAAAGACCTTAATTAATTAATTTTCCTTCCTTAAACATTATCTAATTTCCAACCATTTGTTGGAGAATCGGGTTTTAAAACCATTCAAAACAGTTTTTATTGTCTGTTTAATATGCTGTAAATAAATTTAAACACAGTTAATTTGTTGGCCAGATGTCTTATGAAATTAATAACATATTTCATTTTGTTTTATTTATAGAATTGATATTGATTTTTTCAACACCAAGTGGAGGTTATATTAATCAGGGTAAGTTTTATTTGTATTTAAAATTTTAGATTATTTTTAAAAATAAAATCCGTTTGTCATCTTTATTTAAATATGAAAATACGCTTGCTGAGAATCGAATGGAAAGTCTTGCTTTGCTATTTAGATTCACTGAAGTACGATATACTAGGAGGTACAGCCATTTTTTGTAATGACTTAATAGAGTTAAACTGAAATGTATTCGAATAGCCGTGTAAGCAAATATTATAAACATATATGAAATATTAAACCAAGCAAATAGACAGATTTTAACATCATTAAGAAGTCATTTAATGAGTTTCACGGACTGTGATGGGATCGGACTAATCACAAAATGATCTGAATCCTCTCTAGGCAAAACAAAGGTCTGCAAAGGGCGAGCGGTTTCCGGATGGAGCGCGCAGTATCGAATCCCACCCACCCCTCGACCATAGAGTGTGCGAAAACAGATGTGTTTTGTCTAGTATCTGTTAAATAAATCAAACTAGCTGGTGTGGTCTGGCAGAATGACCAGGGGGCCTACCATGAACTTTCTTAAAACAATCCAGTTGAGATGCAGTTGAGTTTAGGTACCTACAGTCAATAGCATTTTTTGTACCATGACCGCCTATAAGCTGAAACGTATTTGCATCGCAAGACCGAATGAAAGAACGATAATTTTGTTTGAGGTTTCTATGTAAGTTTTGAAATTTAAATGTCAAACTTTCTTTGACAGATGTTTCTATAAAAATAAATAAAATATAAAATTATTTTCAATTATTCATCAATCACAATAATCGATTGTCTTAATATATATATATATATATATATATATATAAATATTTGTTTAATATAAAACTATTATTTTGATATATTTTAAACAAAGTTTTCTGGTGCTATGATAGTTGACACTTATTATTTTTAAACGTTTCCGTCAAATTTTGATAGCAGCTTTCAATATTTTGGTGTTTACAAAATTTCAGCTTTATAAATATAGTTTTACAAATTGTTCAACTTATAAAATAATATGATGGGGTAAGTATTGATCACAAATTTGTATATTAAAAATAAATGCCTATATCGAAATTAATTCCTGATATAAAACTCTTTGCAAAAGATATTACAAATCAACTTATTACTCGAAAATCATACTAAAAATGATTTCCTTCAAATTATACAAATTTAGTTTATACGTTAACTAATTCATATAATATAAATAATTATATTTTCTTTACAGCTTAAACCTGACAAACATGCTGAATTGAGAGAATGAAATATATGGTTATATGTTTATATCCAATTTGACATTGCCTGAAGACACCTTTTTCTATCTTGATGGAGACATCCTAACTAAATAAATACTGTTATTATAATATTTACAAATGGTTTAATATTTACACATTATAAATTTAAAAAATTCCTATATTTTTTAAACAACAAAAAACAGAGGATAATCATACAATTCATGAACATAATAAGGAAAAATTTAATTATAATAAATATCTACTACTGATATGGCATTCTTATGTATTATAAAATATGATATATTGGGGAATTATGTTTTTGTTTGACATGCCTAATTAATCTATTGAACATAGTTTGTGCAATTATTTGTAGGTACACTGAAATCTGCAACGAATCAAAGTCGTTTATCTATAGCAAATTATAAACTCGATATGTACGAAGTCTGTAGAAGGCCATTGCCGTCTTGTTTATCATCTCCGTCGACATTTTAATAATTTATTTATAATCACACTTTCTAAACTCTAGAGACCCCAAAATATCCGAAGCATAGACATAGTAGATACATGTTGAATTTTATAGGTTGTTAACTATTATTTGGACAATTCGATACAAAAAAGTTGAACAAAAAGTAACTTTTGACGTGACAACGTCTTATAATTCGATGGAGCCGGCTACACGCACGAAAAAACATGACTCATGCGGCGTCACCTCGCTCTGAGGCGTTACCTCGCTCTGAGGCGTTACCTCGCTCTGATGCGTTACCTCGCTCTGAGGCGTTCCATTTAAAATTGACATAATTGTATTTATGCGTACAAATAAATGTACTTGATCAACTCAATTGCGATTTCCATTTACCTCCTTCTCTATATCCATACAAAATACCTATCAAACAAATAAAATTTAATTTTTTTTTGAAAAATGCAACCATCCCATCAAAATTTTTTATGACGTTGTCACGTTCAACTATCGTCAGTAAACCGACTTTACAGACAACCGATTTTTTTTAGAATCGCTTATTCTGTCATAGTTGGAAGGCGCAACTGTCAAATTTCGGTTCAGCCGAGCGGTCATGGTACGAATTTTCATACAAATTGAACGAACGAAATCTGATAGCCGCTAAGGTCACGTGGGAACATAAACTGTCTCGTTTTTTCGATGTCATGGTACGAATTAGCGATGCATCTCAGTTGTAGGTTGTCAATAGGCTCGCAATAAGAGTTCATGGCAGGCCCCCAGTGCTGTGGAACAGTCTGCTCCTCAGCATAATGCTGAGGCAGGGCCAATTATAACCACAGCACACACGCATTTCACACCAAAAACGTACCTTCTTCTTTAAAAAAAAAATGGTTTTCTCTTTCTTTTTTTCCTTTTTCTTTTTTTTTCTTTGGTTATTATTATTATTTTGTGTGTTTATCTGTGTGTGTTTTCTTAGTAATAAATGTTATGTCTATGTCTATAAACGAGTAGGTCAGTTGAAAGATGACTACTGCATGGACATCCACTGCAGCCGATAAAAGATTGCTGACTTTTTCATAGAAGACGTTTTTTTTGAAAGATCTGTAATGTTGAGACCATCGAACAAACTGTAAAAAAAATAATTTATCCCACGGTCTACGTATCATTTATTAATCAATTTTTTAGGTATGAAAGATACGACGTTATAAGACTGGAATATAATTACCGAATTACACAATTACATGTTGAGAGGTATTGGAAAGCAAGACAACATCGCTTTACACTTATAGTGTTTTGATCTCTGAAAAGTACAACTGATTTCAGGCTTTTACTCTTTGCCAGAACGACGCAGGGAGCCTTCAGTGGTCAGTGTTCTACGCGTCGCGGAGGCACACACACGTCTACATAAACATAACATAATACATACTATGCTAGTTTAATGTGTTTTGTGTTAACTAGTATGTACGTGGAAGGTTAGGTGACACTACATATTCCCAGGTAAGTAATAACGCTTTATTTTTGAACTCAGTTTGTTTACCCATACAACTCCACAGTAATTAGTTATTTAAATTTCATCAGCGTTGTGTTTAACGGGGAATATATAAATGTGTATTTACTATAATTCTTAAAGAACAATTGTTGGCTTAGGTACTCAATGCACTGTGTGTGATTATTATAATTTTAATTAAACCACGAATACCGTAATCAACAAATGTATCATAAATCAGATTTAATTTAACTTTATTAAATTAATTTAAAAAAAAAAATTTTTTATTATTCAAAGTTAATTTATTGACTTTATACTACCTTTTTGAATAATAAACTTAACGACTTTGTTTTATATATTTAGATAATATGTATTTATTAACGTATTACAAATCGAAATGTTTTCCAAGAGTAAAATTAGGTTTTAACTTATATGTATTTAGATACGCAACAAGTAGGTATATACACTTGTTACAATAACGATGTAACTCAAGCAAGGCTCTATTTATAAACGGATCGATTGGGTTTGTTATCCCAAGTAGGGTTGAACTTTGTCCTTTACAGATAAACTCTACGTAATAACTAATATTATTGATACTCTTTTACGTTTGTACTGTAAAACTAATAGCACAAAACAATTGAGTTGCATTATCGAAATATCATCCAATTTTTTTCTTAGTTAATTTGAGTTGGAAATAAATGAATACAATGTAAAATTATTGGCGCTACAACCTTTTTAGAAGATTACTCCTCAGATTTCTGTATCTGTCTCATGATCATTTGTCAATCTAATTGGCAAGGTGATCCTGTGCCTGACACACGCCGTCGACTTTTTGGTTCTAGGGAAAGCCGGTTTTCACACAATATTTCTCTCGTCGTTCCATTAAATAATAAGTCATATTACGTTCGGCTTTATAATAAAGGTATAATTATCACCGATATCTATAAAGGTATATACGAAATTCAGAAGGAAGGCGTATTTTTATTAAAGAGTTATTTATATAAATTAAAATGAATCGCAAAATATGTTGTGAAGCGCAAAACTCGAAGATCGTACTACAAGTATTTTTTTTAATTGATTGTTATGAAGAGAAAATTAGAAAATAAAAAAAAGATCTTCTTAGGATTCTATTTTGGAAAGCTAACAGTCTATGATAGTATAGCAAAATGTACTATATTGGTTTTTCAATAATATGATTTTACTACTATATTATTGAAAAACGAAACTCGCGGGTGCAGTTAGTTTTTAATAAAAAGGCTTGCTACAATCGAGCTTTAAACTTCATTAAAAGTAAAATACAGTGTTAGTTTTAATAACAATAATAAATAATAACAGAAGGTATAATCACTTTATACATTATGATTTATCTATTTAAAAATTTAATTCAATCTTGTAACTTCTACACAGATTAAAGAATCCCCTTACACAATTTCCTTTAAGAGAAGTGATTTACAAAGACGCTTCATTAAGCACAATGCGATTATGCGCCAATCCAGTTTTTGCTCATTATTCAATTAACCGTGAATTGCGTATAAATCATTTGTTCAAAATAAAACTATTCTTTAATATCGTCGCTGTTGAATGATAACCTCGTATGTCCAGAGAACCAAATATTACAGGAAATGAAAAAAAAAATCATTTCGTCAATGTTCGTTAAAATATTATTATGTGTTTTTGGATGGTAAAAGGGATTTATTTATTAATAACATAAATAAGTCCTTCTTCATGATTATAAAAAAAATACATAAGAGTCTAAGAATAAAAAATAAATGTTTTTTGACATACGAGGTTATTCTTCAGTGACGATATGATTCTCATCATGACTTTTTATGATTAACTAATCGATATTTAAATATTTTTTAGACCCTCCCGTAATGGGGCAAACGCATCTTTGTGTGTTACATTTATCAGTTATTTTTATAAGTAACGTAATGATCAGTCTTCCCTGCTGAGCCGTCGTCGACTTTCTGTTTAAGCAAGTGTTAATTTCGTACTTAAAAAGTACACAGGAACACAGAAAACCCACTCACGATAGCGCGCTTAACCACTAGGAAATACCTATTATCTTTTAATCGCATTATGTTTTAATCCGTCAGTTAACTAGGGTTTTAGGTCCATGACCCCATGCGGTTACTTAAATTCTGGTCTTTCTCAGCATATTCATATAAACATGTTCTATGGAAGCGTGAACAAATATAATTGTAATCTGTAATAGCAAACAATACAAATAATAAAGTAATCAGATTCTATTATTTTTTAAAAGCACATAAGTTAGCTTCAAATACATCGAAACATGTAAAACGGTAAATTTCAACTACAATTATTTATAATCTTAATAAATTATGTCGCAAGGTCGCAAATTTATCACATTAAGATTCTCTTTCAAATATATTTTTTTCATTTGTTTTTTAAAGAGAGTTTTTTAAACTATTTAGATAATTTAAAGATATTCGTTTCGTTTTAATTACTTAAACGACAACTTAGAACGACGGAACATTCGTTTTTTTAGAAATATATAGAATAATAATTAAGAATTTAGTAATTTTATGATTATTTATTTTATTTTTTAGAATCTTTCCCATACCCCAAGTGATTACTTTTCATGCCAAAAAAACCAGTTTAGTTTATGACCAAATAAATAAAATATAGCATATCATTCAATGTAGCATAATTTGTATACATATTTATTAACGATGTCAATTGTCAAACAAGTTTCTTGTCTGTTTTTTGCAGTACGCGTTAATTGACGTCCGTAGGTGTTCCTTTATTTCATTAAATTCGAGCTGAATATTATATATATATTTCTACGGCAATGATATATCAATAATCATTTTAAATAAAGCAATGAACACGTAAATTACTCAATATTATGAAAGCAGTTATTACGAGTTAGACACTTAGCTCCGACTATACAATTACCGTTTAATAATGCGCAGCTATGACTGGTGTGTTAATGGTTCGCTATGTATTGGTTGAATAGTTCAATTGATACAGATCATTAAATGAAATTATAGAATATTATAGGGCTGAAGTGTTTGTTTCAAAGCCTTTTTTTCAATATTTATAAATAAAAGTTTACATTCTATAGCTCATCTATTCAGACATACTATGCAACAAACGGATTAAAATAATTCCATCATTCGGAGTCTGACACCGTGTATTTTTTTTTAATTATCGAAAATGTTAAATATCTCGAAATACCCACATATTTTTCTGAACCGCCCCGACGTTATATGCCCGCAGGTACCTATAGGCAGGAAATTATCCATTGTTTACGCCACACCCAGTATGTCGGTCATTCATAATTAAATTCTTTTACTGCTTCTACAATCAATAAGGAGCGTTATTCTACGGCGTAGACACTTCTCTACGACGTAGCTATCTGCTTGGCTTATGCAATGTAGCAAGACTAGTGCAAAAAGCACTCTTCAGAACTACACTACGTTAAAATGTTAGGAAATATAAATTGAATGTTTAAAGATATTTATTTCTCATTAAGAACATAATATTATACTAATACAATAATACGTTTCGCTCATTAATTAATTGTATATTACAATAGTAAAAAAGTACAACATCAGGCAAGAAACAGAAGAATTATTAGATAAAAATATAGCAATTTTTTTAACAGTGACAAAAAACAACAACAATAAATTAAACTTAATGATAACTTCTTGTGTTTTTGCTTTGTGTAATTGTGTGAATTACGACTTCATTTGTGATATAACTCTAGTATATACTATACTGTGAATTCATTTTATTACTATGCGCTTGAATATATTCAAGCACACTATACAGGGTGGCCAAAAAGTCGTGGATCAAACGCAAATAGGGGATAGATGAGGTCATCAGCGGCAAAAAATTGTTCTACGGGAGGTCTCTAAGGTCAACCCCTGCAGAGTTATGATTTATTTTGGTTTTTATATGAAAATTGACTTTTTTTTACTAATTCTTCTTAAAATTCGAAAATATCTACATCCTGTATCTTTCTCATAATATCCACTAGATTCGTACTGGTAAGTTCTTGCGTTAGACATACTATTTATAGTTGTTTATTGAGTGTATTGAAGATAATATTAAGTTATACGATGTAACATTTTTTTCAAATAATAACTTTTTGTTTATTTAGGACACCACTGTGAAAAAATATTACTCTACCGAATAGTGACCATGTATTACAAATTTTGGCGCATTTAATAGGGATTCTGAAAAGGTATTACACATGGCCATAAGTAGCTCTAATATCTTTCTAGGACGAAAAAACAACAACGATTCGGACTTATGATAAATTATTTACCTACCTGTGACCAGTACTGTGTGAATCAGACTAGATTAAAAAAATTGGCCAGATGGCTGAAGGGTTACGTAGGAATTTGATTAGACGGTGCAGATTAAGTATTATGGTCAGAGTAAGGAATTTTGAGCATATTTTATTGTAAAATATTTTGTTTCCTACAAACAACCATTGAGAAATAATTGTTTTAATACAATTATTATTTCACAATCGTTGTTTGTAATTCTTCCTAGAAAGATATAAGAGCGACTCATGGCCACGTGTAATACCTTTTCAGAATCCCTATTAAATGCGCCAAAATTTGTAGTATAGGGTCACTTTTCGGTGGAGTAATTTTTTTTCACAGTGGGGTCCAAAGTAAAGAAAAATTTATGATTTGAATAAATGTTATATCGTATCACTTAATATTATCTTGAATACACTCAATAAACAACTATAAATAGTATGTCTAACGCAAGAACTCATCAGTAAGAATCTAGTGGATATTATGAGAAAGATACAGGATGTAGATATTTTCGAATTTTAAGAAGAATTAGTAAAAAAAAGTCAATTTTCATATAAAAACCAAAATAAATCATAACTCTGCAGGGGTTGACCTTAGAGACCTTCCGTTGAACAATTTTTTGCCGCTGATGACCTCATCTATCCCCTATTTGCGTTTGATCCACGACTTTTTGGCCACCCTGTATATAGTTTGTCAATTATGTAGAAGCCGAGTCATTTTGCATATTCATCAAAAATATAAAGCGAAATGGAAATATTTTGTATTTACGTATATCGGAGTTTATATAAAAGACCAATCAATGCATAAAGATATTTTTCAATGCGACCAATATTTGAAAAATTTACAAAAAACATATTCGGCGCGCTACGATTTAATTTGCATAAAAATTGATGAGTTTTCATAAAAACAGTCCAGTTTCGAAAAACGTTTCGCTTTATCGATGCAATAATTAAAAATATTTTAAATTGCTAAATGATAAATGTACCCACAAAGTTACGTCATTCCTTTTCAGTTCAAAAATAGATATAGGTACCTACTCTAATCTAATTTACAAGAACCTACATTTGAGTGGAAAATTAATGGAAAAGATGCCATAGTACAATCAATACTTAAAGTCCAATAGATATCGTATTAGACTTCTGTAATTTTCTAATAATAGAATCCTAAGAAAAGCACCGTAGACTATGTTTACTACGTTTTAAGAATTACAGACTGCGTGAAGCATTGATCGAATAGAAGAGTTTTGTCTTATACGAGTAATAATAAAAATTATGATATGTACGCTGTCAAAAACTGAAATCATACTGACGTACAAATAAATTACCTTAATAGTAAAGTTTACGCCTTCGATACTTTATAACACTAGTGTCCAACTCCATCGTCCATAGTAATACTTCTAGTTAACAATATATTTGTAATCAATAGAAATAGGTGATCAGCCTCCTGTGCTTGACACACGCCGTCGACTGTTTTCATTTTCCATCCTTCATCGTTCGAGCGAATGTTCAATACATTGAAAGAAAGTCCATTGGTGCACAGCGGGAGATAGAACCTACGACCTCAGGAATGAGAGTCGCACGCCGTAGCGACTAGTTCAACACTACTGTAGAAATGTACCTACAAATAAATGTTGTACTGATTATTAAGTGCAAAATCTCTGGTGTTCATTTTATCAATTGAAAAAATAAATCATTTAGATATAAACGTGTCTTGGATGTTTATTGAAATGTACTGAAATTACAGCCTCGATGGAGCTGCTCCCTCTACGACTAATTTACTTACGTGAATGGGTTTGATGTGCTCGTTACTAAGTGTAGGGTAAATGTTTCTGTGGAATATGCCGGGTGTATATCGACTGTTATTACTAGGTGAAGAGGATGTGGTACAAGTGGAAGAATTTTGAGGTGGCCTTCAGTCCGTCGAAGGTCGTGTACTAATGTTAAACATAATTGACTTAATGTAATCCTGATTATGTAGTACTCGAATACAGGAATGTATATATTATATAGATTATTCCGAGAACCAAAATCACTACAAGCTTGATTAAAAGTTGTTTACCTATAAATTTAAAAAACTATTAATTTATTATAAATTAAGAAAATTATGTTAAAAAAACAAAAGAACCCAATCGTCGTAGGCCAAAAGTAATAGTAGTAAAAACATTTGTTTTAAATCTCTATTCCTATTTCTTTACTTTATATATTTGTATTACTTTCTGTACGTTAATGTACATGTAAAAATTTATAATAATTATTATTATTATATGTACCTTTTACTAACCGATACCTACAGCTCGTGTCTCGCTGTTTCAGCGTCCGAAAACTTTCTTTAAGGACCGTTATGTAGTCGTTAACCACTCTCACGTACTGCCCGCGCAACTGTTTTCACGTCAACCGTACAGCTACTCGCGCGGCTTAGACCCGCGCGCACCGCGCCCGCTACATCGCAACAAAAACCATTATATCTGTTGAAATATAATAACTACAACTATGAAAAAAATACTACAGAATAGGTTGAAGTATATAAATTAAAACACATTTTTTAATAATTGGATAATGTTAATAAATTAGTACTTAAAACGGGATAAAACATTTGAGTCTGAGCAAAAATGCTTAAATTTTTTATAGATATAGGCCTTACGCAAAAAATATAAACGATTTCGAAATAAGAATAATTTTACAAAAAACTAGACTAATTATCCTTTCAAAAGATGCCAAGATGTTTATATTTAATCAACATTGAGTAAGCTAATAAATTAAAACAAAACAACCACTTCTCGTAATTTTACCATAGCCTCTTGAGTCGCGCGCTATGACTTTTTTGTGCCAAGATGGCCGCCTATCTAAGGTCTCCTACACACCATATAGTTTTTTAACTAACTAAAAAATAGGGTATGTTCGATTTGTTTCAATCGTATCTTTTTAAATGAAAAACAGAATAACAGTGTCGTAAATTTTAATGAGACATTTTTGATAAGATTTCGAGTTGTAAATGATAATCCACCGTTTCTCCACTGTTTCCACGTCCCCCACGGTCTCCACGACTGCCACGGCCACTACTGCAGCACCTAAACCAACATCCACCAGTATAGGATTGATTAGAATTAGCATAAGTTATTAGCAAATGAATGTTCGTATGTCAATTAAATTAATGCAAAATAGCATTATAATGCACTTCACTAAGGAAATTGAAGTGCATCAAAAGTGCAATTATTTTCCAATATCATAATCATAGACATAAATAAACACATTACACCATGCGTAACAAAAAATTGCAAACATATTTTTTCGTTTGTACAAACCCTTATTTATGACATTTGCTCTAACGTCCGTGGATACCGCACTGTCCATAACGATAAACCTGTGGAACACCTCAATATTATTTGGGAATCTTAAATCATCTTAATGTATTTCTATTTGGAAAAGGCATGAATATGCTTATGAAGGACTGTACATTCATTTTTAACTATTAATTCACTAAACAGACGTAAACAAATCATCAAAATCAGCCAACAACTTCTAAGAAGCCATTTTGCCCTTGACAAAAATATTTTAAAGTTGAAATTAAACTCAATTTAGCATTTAAAACTATATAACATTATCATAACCGTAAAGTACAAATATTCAAGTTTATTTTGATGTATGATAATTAAAGAAATATAATATAAAACTAAAGTACTTACGACGTAATTGCTGAAACTCCGAAACACTTGTTCACAAAATTCACAAGAACGAGTCACTTGAGTTTGGAATTTTTTTTTACAGAGAACTAATCATATTTCATTGCCATCTGTAGTTTATTGGGTGAACAGTTTCCTAAGCTATCATTCTACGTCGATAAAAACGTTTATCTCTAACCTCAGTTTTAACTAGATGTCATTTTCTTAAACTTGTCGTTTTGGATACTGTAGTATCCATGTACGGATGCCGCCATTATTGTTTTGGATACTGTAGTATCCACGTACGTGAGAGTGGTTAAGGTACATTTGTACATTATTATTAAACAGCTTAATATTCTAATATCGTTATTCATATTATAATGTCTTTGTTATCATCAATTAATTCTTCGCTATTCTGGGTAACGATCTTGTATTGCCTTTAAAAGTGATAATCTCTGGACATCTAAGCGTAACGAACGCGCGTTAGCTTAAAAGTTTCCTGTTTGCTGTTTCCATACATTCATAGTTGATGTTAAAACAACTTCTTTGAAACTGAATTCAATTAAGCTCAATTTAATAGAAGTGAGGTATAAAGAAACAACTCTAGTAGTTCATGGAAACCGTCTGTTTGGAGCCGCAAAAGCAGTGTATTTTTTTTTCAACTTATTTATGCTTCACATTAATATCTTTGACGACCACATAAATACCACGTGAATACTACAAGACAGAGCACTGAGATTTAAATATAAACTAAATGTTATATAATATTATTTAGTGTTACAGTTATTAGAAAAAGAATAATAATCAAAAGAAACATGACTAGTATTGTTGTAAGATAAAGTGAATAATTTGTATCAAAATTAATACAAACTTAACGGAACAAAGAAATACCACATATATACTAGTGGTTTATATATAACTAAGTCATCAAGCAGTGTGGTTGAGGAACTTACCGCTCATTACGCGCGAATAACCGCCATTTTGTTCTAGGGTTGCAATCATGGTTTGACCTACTACACTATTAATCGCTTTGTTTTACGAGAACCATTATATTAAAAGAAATTCTTTAACCGCAAAGTACTTGCTTAGAATGTGACTTAAAGTAATTAGGGTATACGGCAGTGACATTACTACGTCTACTGTATTAGAAAATTTTGGTAGTTAAAGGATCATATGGATATATTGTATATCTAACACCAAGTAACTTTTTGGTGTCGTAATATAGCACTTAGTAAGATTATAATATGTCAAACCAAGTATTTTGTTGATAGCGTACCATTCGGATTCCTTCCCCAGCAAGTATATACACGCACAACTAAAAGCCGTTGGTGGACAGCCGGAGTTTGAAAGTATCGTGTGCTTCTCAGGGTTGAGAATAACACATTTAATCACCACGTTAACACTGCCCTTTTCCCTCTCTAATATTTTAAAAACAAAAACATTGAATGTACTAAAATTAAATATAAGTTCGAAAAAACTTACTAAAATAAAACTCAACCTCTTTTAGGACTTTAAATGAAAGCATTAAAACAGGACTCGTTACATGCCAAAAGATGTTTTAATGAACATCTTTAAAAAGATTCATAACGAAGTTTAAAAATAGTTTTTAAAAATTTACTATTTGCTATAAAAAGTCGGTGATTGTCGTAAAACCTTATTGTATTTAGTACCTGACGAATTAAAATTATAACAAATAAAAAAACATGCGTGTGTTATGTACACGCGTTAGAAGTTATACTTCTTTGGCGTATCAAGATTAAAATCTTTTTAAACTTTTCATCTTTCGCCTTATTCTACGTTTGTAGAAAAAACTACACTAACTATAGAAAAAAGGTATTTAATACATTGAAAGTTTTATTATAACCCATTATCTTGTTAAATTAAGTGTATTTAAATAGCACAAAAAATTCTACATAATTAAAGAAATGGATTTTTTTTATTTGAAAATGTTTACTATGCTAACTTCAGGGTGTCGGTTTTTCGTGACGATGTGCACGCGCATCGTAAAAAAATACTCTTATCATTTTTCTCTAACACGCCAAAAGAAGTATAACTTCAAAAATAGTCAACATTTTGGCTCCTTCTTCAATCAATAAATCAATTTTATTGAGTATTCAAAATAATGATTAAAACCCTAGAGGCTTCTAAATGTGTTTGTAATGCTGTAAGCCAAAGGCTTCTAAAAAAGAAACACAATTTTAAACAATTGTCTTTATTTAAATTCATAATTAATTCCTAGTGGAAAAGTGATTACACAAAGCACAAATAATTGCTTATTACTAGAAGACAGAAAGGTTGAACAATTGCCGCTGTACGAAATATTTGGAAATAATCTTTTTAAACGTTTTGAATTCGATGTTTCCTTTTCTGATAACAGTCATATACGAAATCAACGAGCCATCGTTTCAGCCCTACGGTTGATGTTCGCGATGAGAGCCCTTTAGTGAAGGGGTCCTGCCATTCTCGCCATTCTCCGCCAGTTTGCAACCACTCGACCTCACCACGAATTAAAAACTAGAACCTCTTTTTGTCGTAATTAAGCTCTATTCTTTATGGGCATTTTTACTCTGAATATTCTGCGCATTCTAATTTGGAATGCCTAGAAAAATAGAACGTTTTACGTGCTTGCGTCATACTCGTGTTACAAATTATTTCAACAATGGGACTTATTGCCTCCATGTTTGGAGAGCTCGGCGTTTTTAGGTTCGATTCCTGGTAAAACTATATTTTTTTAAACTCCTGCTTCTCTTGGGGTTAAACCAAATTATTACTACTAAATTAAAAAAAAACAGTTGGTTAGTAAAATATTTACGTAATTTATCTTTAATGCTACACTTTAAGTAATGATTCATTTATATCCATTAACAAAAGCGACATTAATACCTACGCTGTATTTTCTGCTTATACGCAGATGTGAGTTCATCAACTAATAAAACTTGATATTTCCTTAAAGAAATTCTATTTCAGAAGAGATTTTCCATTTTCCCACAATATCTCCGAGTTTGTTTGACGTCTGAAAGCCAGTGACTGGCTTTTATGCGAAACTAATTTAATTGAAATGTGATTTATGAACAACTTTGTAACTTTAATTTCATTAAAAAGGATAATATAAATTTATTTGTTGTTACTAAGACTATATAGAAATAAACTATTGTCTCTGGTATTCGAATAGAGTACACCTATTCGATACCAGTATCTAGGTATATATATTGTTTTTAAATGTATTTTTTGAAGAATTACCAGTGTAGGTATTGTGTAGTTCTATCGTATTAGTAATGTTAAGATAGAATATTAATAAATAAACAAGGCGCGGAAGCGCATTTCTTTTTAAAGATTTTGTCAATTTGCGACTTCAAAAATCCAAACGGACATTACATGTGCATATTTATTAAAATACAAATTGACAGTGCGAGTGATATCGAGTTCATGTCTATGACTTTAAAAACAGATGCTACACACGCAATATATTCAGAGTTTTGCAGATAAAAAATATGACAGCTTTTAAATTACAATTCTCTCATCAATAGCAGACGGTATCAAAGGAAGTCGATTTAGTTTTGAAAGTAAACTTTTTGTACTAAATGAGGCAGGCTTATTAAAAACTTTGCTCGCAATTTGTAAGCCATGAATTAAACGAAAATACTTTACAAAAGTTTGAACGAAGAAATATTTTTATTACGTCTGGGTTTTCTATTGTTCTTATTTTTCGATATCTTGTTTCGATAATAGTTAAATTAGATATTCTTATGTAATCTATATCTCGTTTTTGAAATACTGAAATTTATAACTGACTTATTTTAAATTAAAGTAATTATACCTAAATGCGTCAAATCAAATCAAAATATAATTTATAAGTAACAACATGTACTTTACTTTCGCACATAGAAAGAAAGTCCATTAGTGCAGAGCCGGGCATGGAACCTATAACCTAAGGGATGAGAGTCTGAACTGAGACTCCAGGTTATATAGGACGTCAAATATTTGTTAAATTAAAATCATTACTTGTTCTGTATGATTAATTACAATAAAAAAACTTGTATTGTATCAATTTAAAATCAAGAACTTTTGTCAATGCAACAAGCTACAATAAAATAGCCACTTCTTAATTTTCTCTTTTTTCTCTGTAACATTATTGTATAGCTTATAAGATCATTCAAAACATAAACGCCATTTAGAATGTAAATAAGCAAAAAAGCGGCATTAGAGTCGCACGCCACTAGGCCAACACTGTATAGATAGATACATAATTTAGAGAGTTGAAATGATTTAAACGTATATTACTAAGTCAATATAACAAGGCAAGTAATCATCATTCCAAACAAAATATTCATTAAATTAAAAATACAATTTCTTCCTCCAAGAGCATTTTATTGCCAACCGTAAAAATGTCGTAATAAAACCGCTTCAGTGATATTTTAAAGAAAATTCTGAATTTGCTTTTTATACTGTATGCTAGTTATAAAAGTGCCCATTAAAATTATGCGCTGGAATATTTTTATGTAATAAGTTACTTAAATATATGAGAATAACATTTAATTAAGATTAATCACTCACACCTTTAAATTAAACTAAAATTTTAATTGTATATTAAGAATAACATATGTTTACTTAGGCAAACAAATGCACTTTTAAAAAGCAAGAAGCCCTAGAGATAGATAGAAGAATAGTGAATAGCTGAAAACAATATTAGACTCACAAAGAACTTGTTCAGTTATAAAAAAAAACAGAAATCTCAGTTACCGCTACCTACCAAAAATATTGTATACGCAGAAATTTTGCCATAACCTACGGTTGCAGGACGTTTGATTTAAAAACAAAACACAATCCAGACGACACAAAGAAGAATGGTGAGAAGTTACCTTGGCATCGAAGCCTCTCAAAATAAGAAATATCGGATATCGACGAAAAAGAACAAAAACCCCTGATGCACTTTCTCTTTTCAAAGAAAATGGATATAGGCTGGACACGTGGTACAACAACGAAAGGACACAAATCGAGAGATGATTATGATGGACATACGCTTTGATGACGGCGACCGTAATCTGGCTGGAGATTTAAACTGTGGGTTGCCTTGTAGGCTTTTACCTGTGGGTGGTCCATATAAATATATTACTATTTATTTATTTACTTATTAAGTTATCAAGCTTACGACATCACACACAGTCCTAAATTTACTAATTATTTAACATATCTTACATCTAAAATGTGTGACAATTAATGCAAGCATAAGTTACACAAAAAAAATCAATTAGAAATTAAAAAACAATACAACTGAAGCACACACGACAATACAAGCACACATTAAAATAAAATAATTTTTTTGTAACATAAACATAAAATAAAATTTTCTAAAAAAAGTGGGCACTAAGCAGAAAAGAAAAATCATCAGAAAAACAGCGAAATTAGGTTCGAGAAAGGCACCCCACAATGCTTTCTCTAAAACCGATCATCCCACTACCGAATATATTCAGCTCCTGATAAGCTGTGTTCAATTTGTTAAAATCGCGAAGAATTATATATGTATTACAACTTTCTTATATCCGTATATATCTTTGTATTTTTATGGGAAAAAATAAAGTTTTATTTTTATACCTATTATAAGGTATGTCAAATCCATAAAGATACATAGTCGTTTAGTCTGGTGTCGGAATCTTACCCTAAATCCTTACCTAAGAGATATATTATCATATTCTCTTCTACTTCGCTTCCCAGTTTCTACCTGAACAAAGTAGTACGGGCAATAGCTATTAAATTATAATTATGTAGGAGGAGAAATTTCAGCTCATATTTAAACAAGCTTCTAGAATAACTTTAGGAACAATGCGCAGTTTATGTATTCCGTGTAGAGAATAACAAAGGCGCTCTCATTGTAGCGGTCAACAAGCCCACTTCATGTTTAACTCTGAACATTTCGAGGAATATTATTATGGCGAAGCTATTATAAACCTTATATGTAAACTCTAATAATTGTGGTTACAATATTATACGGCAGCTGGTAAAATACACATACAAGAACAGAGCATTATACGACAATTTGAAGCCCGCGTTTCGCTCAGAAACAAATGAAGGTCGTGTGTTGATTTTAGTAATAGAAATTAAAGATAATCTTATCTATCTATCGTCATTGAAGATTTTTTAATGTTTGTTACCTATACTATAGGTAAAAGTGGCCTTAGTATATCCTCAAAAGAAATTCTAATTAAAAAATCTAATAATTATTTTAAATAATTATTTTAAAAAATCATCATGAAAACGCACAAATTTGTCCCCCGTGCCCTATTACTACACACATTGTGAATTAATCATAATTAAGTAAACTTTAGGTTTGTACAAAATTTACCTATTAAACCAAACTTGGGATAGAACCTCCGTTGGCGTTGCATGCATTATAAATTGAAAGTTAAGGTGTAAATTGTCGGAAATTGCGCCCAGGAAATGTTAAACAATATCAATTCTGAAACGGTCGGTTAGTGCTTTGGGATCACGAATTTAAAACTACTCACTATAGGCATACGTCAACGAATTTATATCATAGAACATTTAATAATGTAATTCTAGTTTAGTAAAATAAATGGCTACAACGCGTTTTAATATTAAGTACACCTTCCCTAACCGAATCTACAAGTTTTTTCAGTATATGTATTCCTATTAAATATAACAGTAATTACATAAAAGTAGTGTTATCGTTTGAATTAAAATGTGTTCATTTATTTGTTTACATTTATAGGGCATGTAGCTTTTGAATTTTGGTACTTTGAGCTACGTTAGTCTTTATATGCGTTAAAGAAATGTATTTAAACCCATTTAAATAAAACTTTGTTAAGTAATATAAACGAAAACTTATTAAATAACTATAAAATAAAAATAAATTGAATGATCGGTTTGATTTTATCTCTTCATTTTAAAGGTCTTATATATGATGTCAATACCTCGTCACTAATAAATATAGTTAATGCTAAAAATAAACTATTAAAAGCAATAATTAGGCAATATCAGTGAATTATACATATCTGGAAAGAAAGTTACTTTGTGGATAACGGAAAATATACAAATAAATCGACTTTTCAAAAGTAATATTGTTTTGGTGAAAGAGTAAAAGAGTGGCGGAGAGTTTATTGCCAGTTCTTCTCTTCCGTTCTACTCCCTTGATTTGAGAACTGGCAGTAAATGTAAAATTAGAAGCATTTAATGTATAATTCTTTTTTGACCTAACTATAACCGTTCTTGCGAGTTGTTAAACATAATATCGCATAAAGTCAAGGTAAATTATATCTCGTATTTAAACAATACAATGTAGAAGTTCGGAAGAACACTACAACTCATGATAAGAAACTTACCAAGTTGTGACGGTCGTTCAATTATGGCCTGCTTTCATGCAATGTTTATAAACCAATGCCTTTACTGATAACAAGATTCTTGGCGTATCTACTTAGTTTCATTGTAGGAACGTGAATTGATTCAATACCTTGAAGAACGAAAGTTATACTGTTGAAAGACATTCTACCGAAACGAACAATTTCGATTCTATCTTACCATACACAGGTTTTCATGTGTATTTTAAATATATTCTTGCGGTGTTTATTAATTATTTGGATAATAAATGTAAATAAGTTATCCTTTTATGTAAATTTTGAGAGTCCTTATCTAATAAATAAAAATAAGGTTATAATTATTTTTATTATTACTTTTTAGGTTGAGAAAATTCTACATACTGTATACTTGATGGTAAATATGAAACATGTATATTAAAATATTGCATAAATAAAAAAATAATGAAATTTTTAGAACAATTAATTCATTTAAAGATACCACAAAAGTTATATTTATTTATGTAACAAAACATAACAATCAAATAAACAGTAAATATACAATTTTTTAACCTGTATAGTAATAATAAAAATAATTAAAAATGAATAAAAAGACAATTAAAACAAATATAAAAGTGTACCTTTAACGCTTTAAATACATATAATTGTAAAATTATGACAAACCAGCACGTTTTAACACAGTTACCTTCTTAAAAAATCCAATAGCTACTCGAATAAAAAAGGAATTGAGTTGACCTAATAAAATATCTATAAAACACAATGTATATGGTACAATTATCTGAACCTCCATTGTATGCGAGTGCATTGAATTCTCATTTCCGGGCTTATGGAAGTGCATTGCATGGATTATTGAAATCCAGATACTACAAATGAGCTTGGAATTACGCCAGTGTATGAAAGAACCGATTGTTATGTGCTCTATACACTAGATACATTGTATTGATGAGCTCTGTGTATCAAAACGGAAAAAGTATTGTAAATTTTTAAAAGACAAACAGTTGTCGGAACTTTTGTAAACTACGATATTGCTTGGTTCTATATTTATCAAATATTCGTCTTCCTTTCTCCGGGTCAATTTTTTTTTCCGGTTTTTGAAAATGTTTTTTTTTATAGAACAGGCACCAACAGGAACAGGCAGGAGGCTCATCTGATGTAAAGTGATACCGCCCATGGACACTCTCTATGCTAGAAGGCCGAGAGTTCGTTGCCGGCCTTTTAATAATTCACATGCTCTTTTCTTGTGTCCCACAATGTCCTAAGTCAAAGTGGTTTGGTAGCGATAAAGGGTGCTTTTTTACTTTCAACTTGTGTCTTCTTAGGATTAGATTGGAATACCTTGATGCTCCGATCTGCTAGAACGCTGGAGATCCATTCGCATAATATCTCAAGAAACCTGGAAGGCTGGAACCTTCTACAGAAGCGCCTTATACCACACTCGATCGAAGGCTTTCGCTATTTCCAAACTAACCACTAGCGCCTCCCCCATGTACTCAATTGACTCTGCCCATCTACGTGTAAGGTATACAAGAAGGTCACTAGCTGAACCACCACGAAGAAAGCCGAACTGATAATCTCTAATCAACTGGTGGGCGTCTTGAATCTTGATACCGCAGGAGCTGGCCGTTAATAATGGTTGCCATTATTTTGGAGCACAACAACAAGGAGGTAGGCTATTGAAGGGAACAGAAGGATCGCCTTTTTTAGGCGGTGTTCCAGCACTTTTCTTTTGGCGTCGGGATGTGACGACCCCATCGCCCACTGGTGAAATAACCTGTGACAGAGGTTATTTCATCAGCGCAATCAGTCAACCCCTTCCTAGTGGGAGTGCCATGCTGTTGCCTTCGGGCTTCAGCCAAATGGGCAGGCACGACCGGGGCAGTACCACTGTCTCTCAGAAAACCGGCGTGAAGTGATGCAATAAGTTCACCTTATTGTACTCGCGTTTCGTGCGGTGAGAGAGACTCCCGGAGCCCATTCCCCCCATGAAATATGAAGATGCAGAAAAAAGAGAATCTACCCCAGGGGGGTACCACACGCGCTCGCGGTGGAGAATCCCCCTCTGGGCGTCCAACACCGGGACACTCTGCGCCCGGTGGTGGACGCACAGGCTGCCCTTCGTATTCTGGGGGGGCAATTCTGCGCTCGGTAAAAACATTCATCGTTCTCGGGGCAAACGGAGCAACTTAACAAAGGCACCCCCGTCCACACTCGCCGTGGACTTCACAAATGTTAGGGGGCTCAATTCCAACATCAACGCTGTCCACTACCACTTAGAGACTGCGAAGCCGGCCTTGCTCTTTCTTACCGAGACTCAGATATCCCCCCCGGCTGATACTTCCTACCTCTCCTACCCGGGGTACAAATTGGAACATTCATTTGTGCCGCGGGCGGGAGTTTGCGTGTACGTCAGAGAGGATATCTGTTCTCGTCGCCTCGGGACGCTTGAAGGAAGGGACCTATCTAACCTCTGGCTGCGCGTAGACTGCGATGACCATCCGCGATTCTACGCATGCCTGTATAGGTCCCATAGCGGAAATACCGAAACTGACCGACTCATTGAGCACATCTAAATGGCTACAGATTCCCTGCTCGAAAGGGTTCCTACCGCTGAAATCGTGATACTTGGCGATTTTAACGCCCACCATGCCGATTGGCTCGGCTCAGAAACCACCGATCATGCGGGAAGATCCTTTCACGACTTTGCTTTGGCTTACGACTTGACGCAAATGGTCCCTGCGATTACGCGAATACCAGATGTGGATGGTCATAATCCCTCTTTGTTGGACCTTCTGCTGACTTCACATCCGGAGAACTACCAAGTCTCTGTTGAACCGCCATTGGGTTCATCAGATCATTGTGTGGTCCGGAGCATTGTGCCGTTCACGCGCCCTGTTCGGCCTAGCTTCACTGGCTGTCGCCGCGTGTGGCACTATAAGTCAGCAGATTGGGATGGGATGCGGTCTTTTTTTGCGTCCTACCCTTGGGGGCCAATTTGCTTTTCGTCGAGTACACCAGATGCCGTCGCTGACTCTGTCGCCGAGGTGGTCCTGCAGAGTATGGAACTCTTTATTCCATTCTCTGCGGTGCCGGTCGGTGGCAAGTCCCAGCCTTGGTTTAGGCGTTCTTGCAAAGCGGCTTTGCGCCGTAAGCGTGAATGCTTTAAAGCCTGGGCAGAAGCGGTGACATCCTGTGATGTGACTATCGGCGAACGTAAAAAAGCATACAATTCAGCCTCCAGGTCCTTCAAGCGAGAGATCGCTAAAGCAAAGTCAGAGCACATTGCCAGATTTGGTGAGAAATTGGCCCACCTCCCTTCGGGAACTCGAGCCTTCTGGTCTCTTGCCAAAGCTGTCCAAGGGAATTTCTGTCTGCCCTCAATTCCACCACTGCATAGGGAGGATGACTCACTGGCCCATACCGCGAAAGAGAAGGCCGATCTTCTAGGCTGTCTCTTTGCGTCGAACTCCACTTTGGATGATCAAGGGAAGGTACCACCGACATTATTGCGGTGTGATACTACGATGCCCGAAGTTATATTCCGGCAACGTGCTATCCGTAAAGCTTTGTCTTCCTTGGACATCCATAAGTCGAGCGGACCCGATGGCATCACTCCAATTGTGCTGCGTACTTGTGCTCCTGAGTTGGCTCCGGTCCTAACGCGCCTTTTCCGGTACCTTTACACGCTCGGCACTGTTCCGAAGTGCTGGAAGATCGCTTCGATACATCCGATCCCTAAAAAAGGCGATCGCTCTGATCCGTCCAACTATCGCCCAATAGCTATAACCTCCTTGTTCTCCAAAATAATGGAAACCATTATTAACAGCCAGCTCCTGAGGTATCTAGAGGGCCACCAGCTGATTAGCGATTCTCAGTACGGCTTTCGTCGTGGTCGCTCAGCTGGTGACCTCCTTGTTTACCTTACACATAGGTGGGCAGAGGCAATTGAGTCCAAGGGGGAGGCGCTGGCGGTAAGTTTGGACATAGCGAAAGCCTTCGATCGGGTGTGGCACAGAGCGCTGCTCTCGAAGCTTCCAGCCTACGGGCTCCCTGAGAAATTATGCAACTGGATTTCCAGCTTTCTCGCTGATCGGAGCATCAAAGTCGTCATCGACGGAGCATGCTCCGACCTGAAACCTGTGAATGCTGGTGTCCCACAAGGCTGTGTCCTATCCCCGACCCTGTTTATTCTGCATATCAATGATATGTTGCAGCTTAGCAACATTCATTGCTATGCGGACGACAGCACTGGGGATACTTTTACACTGGCCGGGCAGGTATTTCTCGGGCTGTTGTCGATGAGTACCGGAACAAACTTGTGTCTGAAGTCGAAACTCTTCTACGTGGAGTCTCGGACTGGGGTAGACTAAATCTAGTCCAATTTAACCCCAAGAAGACACAAGTATGCGCGTTTTCCGCTAAAAAACTCCCTTTGTCGCTACTCCCCTCTTTGAAGACACTCTCCTTAAAGCCTCGGCTAGCATCGGAATACTGGGCGTTGACATATCGAATAACGTTCAGTTTCGCGGTCATCTGGAAGGAAAGGCTAAATTAGCCTCCAAAAAGCTTGGTGTGCTCAGCAAGGCGAGACGGTACTTCACTCCGGGCCACCGCTTGCAACTATATAAAGCGCAAATTCGGCCCCATATGGAGTACTGCTCTCACCTCTGGGCGGGAGCTCCCCAGTACCAGCTCCTTCCACTTGACCGTATTCAACGAAGAGCGGTTCGAATCGTCGACGACCAGTCACTTTCAGTGCGGCTTGATCCCTTGGCGTTGCGTAGAGATGTGGGATCTCTCTGCATCTTCTACCGCATTTACCATGGAGAGTGTTCAGAGGAGTTGTTCGGTCTAATACCTGCAGCTGAGTTTCATCATCGGACGTCAAGGCAAAATACAAAATACCATCCGTATCACCTCGACGTCCGTCGTTCCACAACAGAGCGTTTTCTAAGGCAGTTTTTGCCGCGCACCACCACTATGTGGAACCAGCTGCCCACAGAAGTATTTCCGAACCAATTCGACTTAGGGTCCTTCAAGAAAAGAGCGTACCAATTCCTGAAAGGCCGGCAACGCACTTGCGAGCCTTCTGGCATTATGAGTGTCCATGGGCGGCGGTATCACTTAACATCAGGTGAGCCTCCTGCCCGTTTGCCTCCTATTACATAAAAAAAAAAAAAAAAACTTCGGGACAGTGCCGAACGAGTTCCGGAAAAGGCGCGTTAGGACCGGAGCCAACTCAGGCCTCGACTTATGAATGTCCAAGGAAGGAAGGAAGGTAGGGCGTTGCGGACAGCGCGTTGCCAGAATATGATTGCAAAAGTCGATTTGGACGCAAAGAGACATCGAAAATGGCTGTTTGTTAAAAGGCTTCTGTTACCACGGGTTTTATAATTTTACCCATTAAATGTTCATTATACAAAGTAATGAACGTTTACAAACGTTCGTTATCTTCTTATAGTGCCATCTCCTTGGGAATACGTCGATAAACCCAGATCTCAGCTCCCAGTTTTTTGGACATAGTCTCTGTCAGCGTCCAAGATTCTACGCCGTAGAGAAGCACAGAGAAGACGTAACATCGCACAATGCGAGTTCTGAGCTGTAAATTTAAGCGCTTGTCAATGCAATTAATTTTTAATAATAAACCCAATAGGGTGAAGTATATTCAAAGTAAGCCAAGTAAATGCGGGAATCTAATCCATTTCCCTATGTAATGAAATACGTCTAGATCATCAACCTGTCGTATCGATTTCAGGCGACAGTCGGGTAAACATATGAATATGTATATGAGGGTCAGTGACATTGTGTCGTGCCAAATATAGTTTATGGGAAATGGCGGTGATACATTAATTTTTACGATTCATTTTAGTGAAATATTTATAGTTGAAAATTGTAGTATTTTTTCTGTACATATTTTACAACAGTTATGTGCCATAGTGTCTGTTAATCAGTGTAATAATATCTAATCAATATTTATCTATTATTATATGTATAGCTCGTATACATAAGAGTAGTGTTGCCAATCTATGTGCGCATTTTATATTCGCACGAACGGTAAAGGAAAACATCTTGAATTATATTCAGAAATCTGAGGCCAAGACGTAAAAATGATGCCACTGTCATCAATAAAGTTTTATTTATTATGAATATAATGTAAAGCGATGTTCTTTCTTAGCTTTGTTATATAGTTCTTTATTGCTTTATTTCATTGTGCTTTGGTCGAGGTAGAGTTTGAACCCCGACTGTGCACCATGTGCGTAATTGACTCTTGCATTTAATGTAAAGGAAAGCGTTGTGAGCAAACTGGTCATGGTCAAATCGGTGTGTAGCTTTATACTATATATAGACTTATAACTATATAGACTTAGTATTGTCTTTGATTGGCATAACCTTTACACATATAAATTTAAAATTATGTTAAATAATTGTAAATTTATAATAATACATAACTTTAAGCCGGTATAAAGTTTTTTCTTTAAATATATAGACTTGATCAGCGACTGCAATAAAATATTATCATAATAGTGATTTTAATCGTCAATCTATCAGAAGTAATTATTTAAATAATATAATTAAATCATCAATACCTAATATTAGGTATTGATGATTGAAAAATTAATAGATCCAATGCGATACCATGTTCAATTAGAAAATGAAGTGCAGCTTTGACGAAAAAAGCTCAAAGGCATCAATAGGTTCAAAAGCTCGTCAAGCCCTCAATAGAGCGGATGTTGTTTCCCCAACAGCTGAAGAGAAATCGAGCATCGTTGAACTCACTGACTCCATACATCAAGCTATCGATGAGATGATTACGTGATTTAATGAAAGGAAGCTTTATGCGTTTTTCATTTGCCATCATAACTCCGACTAATTAAATTTTAGTAGTCCTGGACAGAATGCAGAAGAACAAAGAAGTGCTTATGACGGTTAAGAAAAGGAAACTTGAGTATTTCGAACACGTTTTACGTAACTCCAAAAAATATGAGCTCCTCCAATTAATCATACAAAGCAAAGTGGCAGGTAGAAGGAGACCTGGCCGCAGACGCACGTCCTGGTTGAAAAACTTAAGACAATGGTCTGGTCAAAGCACCAAGTCATTGTTTAGAAGGGCGGCATCCAAAATTAAACTAACCATGATGATCGCTAACCTTCGCAAGGAGATGGCACTATAAGAAGAAGAACGCGATCGAACATATTAGCATTTTTTTATCATATTTCTGACACTTGTCAATTTTAGAGTCTTGAATAATTCAGTTTTTGCACCACGTATTCCTTCACCGTACAATCCAGCATTACGTGTGCTCAGAGAAATAATCTTCCTCAATATACAACCGGAATAGACTCACGAACTCAGTGTGCACGCTCAGACATTAGATCAACACTTAAACCTGATGTATATCAAGATAAAGTAACCTACACATTTCGCCCATTATGAGGATATTTCCAGAAAAAACGTTGCCTGGGCCCCGGCGGGTGACGCCAAGCCCACCAGTCTTAGTTTAGGTAAATAAAGTCTCTTTTGTAGGAAAGTTCAGAGACACTTCCATAGTTTTTCGGACACCGATCTGCCTAATCGCCTGGTTGATACGTATAAAACTTAATAGGCCTCTAAATAAGCGTAACACAAGTGTATATATAGAGCAAAATTGTTAAGAAAAGAAAATAATTGTCGGAAATCAATACGTGAAAGAGGCGCTTCTCCGAGGAAAATTGTTCGCGAACTCGGCATAGCAATAAAGCGCTGTCCACCTGGAGGCTGAAAAAAATATAGGCGTAACTGTGATGTGTTTCGTTTGATTGTGATTGATCAAAGAGATAGTGTCAATATTTGATCTGTGCCGCTGACCAATGAGAATCAATGCACGCTGGTCTTTTATTTTTCCCATCCCTGCTGGGTTGTTACTTATGAAATTGCTACTAGGACCCATAACATAAATTATTTCTAAAATTCTGCAATTTAACCTGGACCTAAATATCCATTCTGGGGGCCTACCATGAACTCTTATTGCGAGCCTATTGACAACCTACAACTGAGATGCATCGCTAATTCGTACCATGACATCGAAAAAACGAGACAGTTTATGTTCCCACGTGACCTTAGCGATTATCAGATTTCGTTCGTTCAATTTGTATGAAAATCCGTACCATGACCGCTCGGCTGAACCGAAATTTGACAGTTGCGCCTTCCAACTATGACAGAATAAGCGATTCTAAAAAAGTTACTTTTTGTTCACCTTTTTTGTATCGAAATGTCCAAATAATAGTGTAGAACCTATAAAATTCAATATTTGTATTAAAACTTGTTAATAAAGTTAAAATAATAAGATTTATCTACTATGGCTAATATAGGAAAAAAATAAATATAATTTTTATATTTACGATATTTTGGGGTATTTTGAGTTTAGAGTGTGATTATAAATAAATTATTAAAATATATACGGAGATGAGAAACAAGACGGCAATGCCCTTCCGACTTCGTAGATATTGAGTTTATAATTTACTATAGATTATTGACTTTGATTCATTGAAGATTTCAGTGTACCTACAAATAATTGCACATTATTCAATTAATTATTTATGCATATCTAACAAAAACATAAACCCCCAATAAAATATCATATTTTACAATAAATAAGAATGCCATATTACTAGTAGATATTTATTATAATAAAATTTTTCCTATGTTCATGAATAGTATTATTCTCCTCTGCTTTTTGTTGTTTAAAAAAACATAGGTATTTTTAATGTGTAAATAATAAGCCATTTAAAAATATTATAATAATAGTATTTTTAAGTTAGGATGACTCCATCAAGATAGAAAAAGATGTCTTCAGGCAATGTTCAATTGGTTATAAACATTTATTCATATAGTCTCAATTTAGCAATTTTGTCAGGTTAAGCTGTAAAGAAAATTATTATTATTATTATAGCCTCTTTATTTCCATAATGATTAACATATTAAACAAGTATATCATATGAGTAATAATTACATTATATGTGCATGCATTATAAAATACAATATTATTATTTATAATCTTTAAATTATATTCCAATCATAATTAATAATTTCAATGTATATAAGTTTGAAATGATAAATAAATTCATAAGAATCAAAAACAAAATTCATTATAAAGTATCATTAAATCGTTATGGACCCCTCTACAGGTAAAGGCTTCCTCCATTTTGCTCCACATCTGTCTGTCTTTTGCATTGGTGGTCCAGTTTTCACCAGCTTTTCTTTATATTTCATCAATCCAGTTTTACTTTGGTCTACCTCTTAATCTTTTTGTTGGTTCTCACTAGGTTACCCTTCGTGTCCATTTTTCCTTGTCCATGCGAGCAGTAAGACCCAATCAATTACATTTTTGTCTAAAGCGTCTATTATTTTTGTTATTTTCCTTATTTCTGTATTTCTCTTCCGATGTTGTCTTTGTATGTTTAGTAGACTCCTTTCCATCATTCTCTGGCACACTTGTATTTTGTTTTTGGTGTAGTTATTGTAAATCCATGTCTGGAAGCCATATGTAAGACAAGGTATTAAATATGAGTCCATTATTTTTTCTTAAATTTTAAAATTCTGATTTAAGGGTTTCTTTATTGCTCCAGGATTTATTCCAGGTTATGTTAACTCGTCTTTTAACCTAATCGTTGTGTCTTGTCTTAGAGAAAGATACTTGTTGACCCAGGTAAACATAGTTTTAAACATTGTAATGTACTGTTATTAACCTTTATTGGAATAGTTTGGTGGTTCGTCATAATAATAATCTTTCATTTGATAGAAAAGATTTTGCATTGTGCATACATCGAAGTTTTGTAGTGGAGATGGAAGGTTGTAGTCACTACCACTACTTACTTTCCTGTAAAGAAAGTATAATTATTTATATTATATGAATTAGTTAACGTATAAATTGAGTTTGTAGAATTTGAAGGAATTAATTTTTATTATAGTTACTTATGATTTTAGAGTAATAAGTTGATTTGAAATATCTTTTGCAAAGCGTTTTATATCAGTAATTTAATTCACTTCGTTATAGGGATTTATTTTTAATAAACAAATTTGTGAACAATACTTACCCCATACCATTATTTTATAAGTTAAACAATTTGTAAATATATTTCTAAAACCGAAATTTTGTAAACACCAAATAACATTGTTTAACATTTAAAAGCTCAAGAAACGTTTAAAAATAATAAGTGTCAACTGTCATAGCACCAGAGAACTTTCCGTTTAAAATATGTCAAAAGAATAGTTTTATATAAAATAAATATATATATTAAGACATAATAGCTTATTGTGATTGATGAATTATTTAAAATAATTTTATATTTTATTTATTTTCATAGAAACATCTGTCGAAGTAAGTTTGAAAGTTAAATTTCTAAACGTACTCAGAAACCACAAACAAAATTATCGTTCTTTCATTCGGTCTTGCGATGCTAATACGTTTCAGCTTATAGGCGGTCATGGTACGAAAAAATGCTATTGACTTTAGGTACCTAAACTCCGCTGCATCTCAACAGAATTGTTTTAAGAAAGTTCATGGTAGGCCCCCAGACTTACACGAGGTATATATAGAAGTTAACAATTCCATATGTAGGTTTATTACATACAAATCAATATTATTAAACTCTTTCTAGTATTAATAACTGGAAATAAACAGTGTATATACTAATAAACTAATAATAAATTTGCATGTTTATGCAAATTCTCTCAAAACTCTACTCTATGTTTATAGAGTAGAGTTGGCCTAGTGGTTTCAACATGCGTCTCTCATCTCTGGAGTCGTAGGTTCGATACCCGGCTGTGCACCAATGGACTTTCTGTCTATGTGTGCATTTAACACTCGCTCGTACTCGTTGAAAAGTGGAAGGTACCAGGCACAGAAGGTTGCCTATACCTATTAGAAATGATTACCGAATCAATACAGAAATCCGCAGATTTCTAATTGCGCTGCGTTCTTTTAAGTCAGGGATGAGGCCCAGGTATTTGTAATTTGTGTTTAAAGTTTAAATTGGCGATGACCCATTATATTGCTACTTTTCTTCTACTGCTATACTTAATGGTTGCTAATATAACAGAAGACCTGAAATCAATTCCCGGCAATACAGTTGCTTCCACTTTTGTGGCTGTTTTGTATATGTACATCTGACGTAAAAAATTCCACGCTGCATTGGTGGCTCAAACTTTAATTACAAATTCAGTTCAATTAACTATCGTAATAAATTGTACATACAATTTTAACCACACAGCTTCCATATATTGTGTAAATGTTAATAGTTGCATTGAACATCGTAAAATTTTACGCTTTCAGCCGCTTACAGCGTATTGGTTGATACTACATTTATTTATTGTTATGGTGAAATAAAACTTTTTCAACGGATATACATGTGAATTTAGTACATTACTCACGATTTTACGATTACGATTCGTCAAATTATGTAAATTAATAGTTATGGGGTAAACCGATACCTACTACTACTATACTACCTATAGGTATACAAAAAAAAAATATCTTTGCACAAACCTGTTCGTTAGGAACATCTCTGAAATTTATAATAGCTTTTTTATATATATGATAGCTTAGGGAGTAAGTGCAGCCTTCTATGCGTGCACTCACTCCCAACATATGGTTTCGTACGCTTTGACGAAGAATGTATAAATAAGCTTGAATATATAGCACATTAGCAATCAAGACCGAACATAAAAACCTAAACTGTGTTCTTTTAAAAATATCCACTTTTGCTCTGTATCAAACGTTCTTTGACATACGTCTTACAAAATGTTTATTTGGAAGTGTCTGTTTCGTTACCTTGTATTAAAAAAGGCGGGCAACGCAACGCTTAGTAGTGTTAAAGTCCACGGGTGACGGTATCTCTTAAAATAAGCTTCCCGTTTGCCCCTTTTAAAATAAATATTTACAAACAATTCAGCTTTTTGGTGTGCGATATCAACTGAACCACGAAAGCGGTATTTAATTTTAGTATGGAACCAATGGGGTTTTGGATTTACTGAAGCGTAATAAACATAAGGGCCCACATAATGTAATTTTTTTAATTCATTAAATGATTCCCGGGCTAGGCAGTCAATCATGGATAAATCTACAGCATCTGTTATAAAAGCGAGGCACTTACTGAACTTGCTCCGATTTTATTTCTATATCATTTCAATAGAATTAAAATTAAGTAACAAAACACTATTTTCTATAGTCAATAATTTCTCAAATTATTCTCAATTTAAGATATTTTTTGACAACGATATAAACATACTTATAGTTATATATTTTATACAACTTATTTAAAATGTATAACATTTTTATTGGTTCTGTTGTTATTCAGCACTGATTGCAGTTCAATTTATATACAAAGTATTATTAATACGGATTATACAAAAAGCTCGCCGCAAACGTGACGATTTAACAAAAACAGGGTTTCCATTAATATCCAGCAAGCTCCGTGAATTTAATTAAAAGCAAACATTGTCACTGGTATGTCTACTCTGCTTTAATTTTTCGACTGTTTTTCATTTGACTTTTCCAGTCTGTTGACACGTTGAAGACAAAACAATGCTGGCATTGTACTCAAAGAGATTTAATTTTATACATTTTTGTTTATTTTATATCAAGCGTTGCGTAGAAATAGAGATTTCAAATGAGATTTTGTTGAAAATAAATATTTATCAATAGCTATATATATCTAGCCTGGCCTTTTGTTGTATTACAAATCAAAGATTCAGACACCGTACCATAGAAAAGTATTACTTTTGAATAGTAGCACTGAAGTTTATCATCCACACTTTTCGCAACACACAAATTAAGTTAAACTTAAATTACTTTTTGAAGTTATACTTCTTTTGGCGCGTTAGGGAAAAATAGTTAGAGTATTTTATACGATGCGCGCGCAAACCGTCACAAAAAACCGACACCCTATAGTTAGCAACATTTTTGTTTTTTCTATTGTTAGGTAGTTTTTTCTACAAACGTAGAACAAAATTTTTGAAAAGATTTTTATGTTGTTACGCCAAAGAAGTATAACTTCTAACGCGTGTACACACACGTTTTTTCAATTCGCATATTATACAACCATCAATCTTTAATTATTTTAATTGCGCAGACAAATACAGTATTGTTTCTTTAACTTACAGAAGAAATATATAAGTATGTAAGCGCATGGGGCGGTTCATTTTACTATAGCAAAACACGGTATAGCACCAAAACTATGTTGATACTATGAAACAGCAGTCAACAACTAAACTCTTTTGTAAAAAAAAAACAGGTACCCAAGGAAGGTTTATTTTTGCAAATGAGATTATTATAATGCCGCGGTGTGCTGACGTACGTTGTCACAAGATGGCCGTCTCGCTCCCATCGGGGCGAAGCTTCACATAGTCACAGACTAAATTAGTTATATCGTGGTTGGCAAATCAATATTATGCATCGTTGTTTATCAACTAGACCAATTCTGTCAAATTTAAATGTGTTTGCTATACGTCTACTATCTATGTGAATAATAATAATACAAATCAGATTTTGGCCTAAAGGTACCAGGCCATAAACTCCAAAAAAAAAATACAAATCAGATAATGTTAATGTTTAATTTAGTGGCGCCACCGTCGTTTATGGACGTTGGCTTCGGTTTTCTACATTTCTTTCAATATATTTTCTTTATTAACTTTAAATGAGGAGGATTTATGTATTATATATGTATTTTTAATGTAGTTTATGAGACTTCTATGCCAAAAATCTAAGATTTTTGTTAAAATTTTCTGGTCGCTTATTTAACGCGTGAACACGACCTCACACATTGAAGAAATAAAGAAACAAGAAACATTAACGAAGGTGTGACCTACGTAATAGACACGGGCCGGCATGCAAATTTGTTCACGTTGATTTGCTCTACCGTACGTGCGCAGATAACACTCGCACCTACTCGTAGAATGAAAAGTGCACGGCCGGTTGTAGATCCCACGACCATGATTGAGAAATTAATTAATCGCTTTTGCTACAAATATTCAGTTATTAGTGTAGTATTAACTAGCAGTAATGTGGGCTCAGTTTCCGCACTTAGAGGCACATTTGGTCCGTTGTACGTTGTTAGTTAAATGGTTCTGCTGTCTTCCGCGCTGCACCCGTGGGTGGCGCTGGGAGCCCCGTTCCAGTTAAAGGCTCGAAGGGTGTATTTATAAATTTGTCATGACTGGTAATTGGGGGATAACTAGGTACAACAAAAAGTAACGTGTAAATTGCAATTAGAGTTTTTTAAAACAGTACCAAAAATTGTAGACGATAAATCAATATGTCTAAAAATACGTAGAATACATGCTTATTGTTGTTGTTGCACTAATTATACGATAATATTTGTGGTATAATGATTACCTACGTATCGTTAAGTTTAAATGGCTCACTGTCAAAAGTAACATCGGTGCCATATCGATTGTAAAGACTTTTTATAGTTTGAATTAAAATTTAAAATATCGCTTAAAAATTTATGTATTTGCACCAAATGCAAGCTAACTTACATTGGAATTATTTGTAACTTTATAAGGTTGGTTATAACCTACACAGCGTACAGACGGTGTATCGTCAGTGCGTCTGCCCTCAAGGAAAAACGCACTCACGTCCCTACATAAATATTTGTAATTGTAGTCTATGTATTGGTCATGTCCTTATTGTAAGTATATTTATATTAATTGTGGTATTTATGAGACGTTCGAATATATTTGAAACGAATATTTCGTTAATACGGATGATATCCATTGAAAAACAAACATTGACATTTTAATAACGACATCAAAGAGGTTTTAATGTCACAACCGTTTTGCCTTTATTTTGCTCTCGAATAGTGAATAGCTATCACGTAGCTGAATGCCGCTCGAATTCTCTACTCTGACAGTATTGCAACTCTAAATTTTCCAATATCCCAGATATTCGAAGCTAGTGAATTTATGTTCGACCTGAACTACAAAATGAAAGGCGCTTCATCGCCAGTTTATTGATTTTGCTCTCTTATAAATATGCGTAATTGGACATTTTACTGTTAACCATTGTCATCTCTATATCGAGATACATATCCTGTGGAACTACACGAGGATTTTTCACAGATTTCGACACATTTGCTAATGTGATTATTTTTACATTATTAGACACAGCAAGAAAATTCAAATCATGCACTTCCAGATTTGAAAGTTCAAACCTTTTACTTATTCTGAAACAAAGACCTCAAACTTTTAAAAATAACAATATTTTAGTTTATTGATTACATCCGACACACTGGTTACAATAGCTATTTATTATGACACACATTCAATTTTAAATACGGTAAGTTATAATAAATAGTCCAATGAAATGTTACAATTTGAGGGCTAAACTGAACATTACAGTACATACATACATACAAACTTGGGTTTAACCCTACATGTTCCATGAATAAAATTGCGTCCTTTAACTTACTTTAGACTAATAGTTCTTGAATGTCTCTGTTATTCTCGAATTAAGTCGAATATACACATGACATGAGTTTTTTCACATATAATAAAACAACTACTGTTTCGTCCTTAACCTAATCAAAATAAAAAATTACTTAAAAAATTGTATGTACTGTTAAAAGACTATACTAAATTGCAATTTGCACTCCGTTGTATAATCGCACGATTACCAAAGCCATCACAAATTTATAAAAGCGCCATTCGAACATGATAAAAATGCTTAGATAACGTTTACAAGACTATTAAGAAGTTACTATATTCCGTTACGAAGGTAACGCATTATCATGGTCATTAATAATATTAACGTAGGCCGCACTGTAATTTAACCGAGGCCATTATCGAAGGGAACTAATAGTGTGGTTAATTCTGATAACTTTAACCGTGGATATATCGTATCTACAACAAGCTATTTGGATCGATAGTACATACAAATTTTGTAATATTTTTCATCGACTTCTGTAAAAACAGTATTGCTATATAACTTTTCAATATGAAAATAGGTAACACACGCCTACAATACGAGTATAAAGGACGTTATCAGATTTTTTTCCATTCGATTGAACAAAGATTAAATTTAAAAATTTCTAGTTGCATTTTCGTGCTTATATCGTGTTTCCAGCCACAATTTATATATAGATGGGACTCAAAAAATAACTTTATTTGTATAAATAAACCACTAAAACATTAGAAAATTAAACTATACTATATTACTATCATAGAAAAATGAATGCCATCAAAAACTAAACTTATAAAAAAACAAATTTCGCAACGCGATTCTTCTACCGTAAAAACCAGAGAGTGAGATCCATGTAATACCAAGTCGGTAATTTTACACTACAAAATTAGAGCAGTGGTGGCCGAGTGTCTTCAATATACGATTTTCATCCCTGAAGTCGTAGGTTCGATCCTCCATTGGACTGATGGTCTATCTGTGCTCTTAATACTTCGCTTTTATGAAGGAAAACTTCGTAAGAAAAACGGCATATCTCAAATGCAGAAATCTATATATGTCAAACAGAAGATCACCTACCGGTCTTTGGAATAAAAAAATATCAAAGAAACGGATGCAAAACCAATGTATATGTTACTGTAAAAGCTCAAACTGCAGTAAAACCTAAGATATTCCAGTAAAACCTAAGATCTACCAATTCCTAGTGCTAAATGTCCCAAAAGGTTTGCGATTCGAACGCTTACCACCATTCCGTTGGTAAATCTTAGGATTTACATTAACGGCACGGTAAATGTTGAAAAACAAAAAAAAACACATGCAGATCATCAGGATTACTTTGTTACTTTTTAAATGCCACAATAGCAATCCGTGTTGTAACAAGTGAAATGTTTTTTTAAGGTAGGTACCTTATGTAGGTGAGATATTCAGAGTATATCTCTGAATATCTCACCTACATATCGTTGTGTTTTTTCAAAATAATTTAAGTAAGTTGGTATTACTTTGTACTTATTACTATAATATGATACCTTTATAATACTATGTACCTATTTTGTCTAATAGTTCATTAAAGTAAATAATTAAGAATTACTCATTGTTGTATTCCTAAAACCAACATCTACCAGCTGACAGTGGTAAAACCTAGCATATACTGAATTCGAATGGTAAAAGCTCGAAAAAATCGTCGTATTTTCAGAAATACTTACATTTACCAACTCATGTCGGTAAATCCTAAGATTAACTGTAGTTCGAGATTTTACAGTAACATATAGACCCATTTAAGGTTGTAGCGCCACTGTATTACATTACTTCTAAATCACAATTCAAAATAGGGCGCAATACATTTATTGTACGCATCTTAAAATCGGCAATCACAGTGCGGCCACGCTCTTAATCGAATCAAGCAGTCTTTGTCCACGGTATACAATCAAACTAAGCCAATATAAGTTAGGGATAGTTTGCGTGAACCAATCTTGCAAGAGATTTGATTACTTTAATTAAACTTCTGTCTTGAATGTGTGCCAACTGAGTGCGTGTAATTAACGAGAGATGCGTCCATGCGAATATCGTTAGGATGGGTTTCATTAGAGTGTTAACGTGTCCAAGTTTAAAGCAAGATATAATTCCGTTAATACAAATACTTGCAATAAAATAAAATATTTACAAAATTCCAAAGCACTATTTGATACAATTTATTGCACTTTTGTCCTGATATTAAATATCGTTTCATTGGTGAGCTTCTAACAAGCGTCTTCGAGGTCAAGAGCGTCCACAGTGAATCTCCATCGCATTCGGTCTTGAGCCTCGTGTTTCACCTCGCTCCAAGTCCTCCCAGCTCTCTTTGCCTCATCTGCGCCAGGTTTGCCTTGGACGGCCACGCTTCCCCTTACCATTCGGGTTCCAATCAGCCTGCTTGGGGATATAATTGGAACCCCTTTGGAGTGTATGGCCTATCCATTTCCACTTGCGTCACTTGATCTGGTGGCTAATCGGAGTTACTCGGCGCTCTCAAAGTTGCTCCTTAGGGATCTTCTTGGGCCAGTAGATGCCCAGAATACTGAAATACAGCGGTCTAATACTGCGCCTACCTGTAAATATTTGTACTATTTTTATTATAAAAGACAACATAAACACCAACCAAACAACTGCGTGCGCGCGTCAGTAACTTCCAAACTCATTTTTGATTACTTTACGAGTTACTCTCTATTACTTTACGAGGTACTCTCTATTACTTTACGAGTTACTCTTCAAATTTACGTCTCTGGCAAAGCAACCCAAAATATATATTCAATCCACCTCTAATGAACAAAAATTAAAATTTACAACCAACTCAACAAGAGCGAAACGATTTGAAGAATCATTTAAAGACGAGTGAACCTTTTTACATAGTAGTCTACACTACATTAAACAGAACACTGAACATCTATATCTATAGTTTAATAGTTAGAAGAACTAGTTCCAAGCAATTTAGTTTTACGCTCCGCGCTATCTCGAAGCATTAATAGTTATGTGCAGCGAGTTTCCAGTTTGTTACTACCACGTGCACATTTCCATTTTTATCGTGAAATTTAAGGATTTTACCTACATATGTTGACTTTGTTGGGTTAGAATTTGAATAAGCTTTACCTAAGATATCTCGTAGAACGTTTGTGCTAGGTCAAGGTTTACGATCAGGTCCACTAAGGTTTTTGCATCTGATGGGTAACCTGGTTCTTTGTCAATAGTGTTTTACACCCCAGTACATCACCCCTGGATTGAATGTGGCTGAAATTAGAGCAAAACATAATACTAAAATATATTGCTACGGATGGGTTGACTGAAGTAAGAGACGTTTTCAGTTATCTGAAATGTAATTTATGGCCGTTTCAGGAGAAGCTCTAAAAATCACACATCTAAAAAAATTGCATAAAGTTACTCTCGTTTTCAGATGATGTATTTAAAAATAAACCCTTGAAGAGATCTACTGCGTTTTCTATCCATAAAATACGTAAAATATACATAAAATACTGTTAATAAAACACTGTAAAAGTTTAAACTTCCAGTAAAAACATCTCTTGAATCTATTAAATAAAATCTCACTTAAGCAATTAGCCATAATATCGCTTTTAATCATGCTCGCATATTTTACGCAATATTGAACGAAATAAATAGCCTATAAGCTAAAACGACCCAATTCTGTCCCCGAAAGATAAAGCTTATCGATAAAACAACGTGCGACCTTTCTTAGGGTTCGTAATTTTGAGGCTTTTCATCCGTTGTAATGGCGACAACTTTTCGGAAAACATTTCTTATTTGCCAACTATTTTCCATTCTTCCCTTATTCAACTTGTATTCATATTGCAGAGCAGTGTTGACCTGAGGGCCTCATAGCCTAGCGGGCGTATTAAGTGGCAGCTAGGTGAGGGGTACCGGGTTCGATTCCCGGTTCAAGGGCAAGTTTTAATTTAAATTTGTTTTCGGCCTTTGGTAGGGATGTACGGTACCGGGCGAGTGCTTAAACCGTACATGGAGGGCACGGTTGAATTTATAAGGCATGCAGCATGCTACCTATAAATAGACTGTGAAGTTTAGGATATATGTAACAGTATATCCTAAGCCGAGCATGGTAATTGCAAGTGGTTGGCAATTCAACATTCTACTCGCTTGTCTCTCTGGGTTAAGATGCCTAGTGTGACCCCCGGGAGGTCAATGCGGCGATATGGAGGGCTCACAAATAAAAAAAATAAATAAAAAGTGTACGTATTTAACACGATGTACGGTGAAGGAAAACATGTTGAGGGCATGCCTTAGACACAGAAGGCTGATAACCTACTTTTCTATTATTATTATATTCTTGTCGACACTTAAAAATATTCAACATACTAGGGTTGAATATAATAATATTTATAAACAATATAGAAGTTTTTATTACAAAAAGTAATTAACACAATTTGGTGACTTCCAAAGTATAGATACTTTTCAATTAAAAATAAGATTTAGTTTTTTTCTAAATCCCATAACTTACCTATAGAGAAACTATTAATAATTTTACGTCATGCACGTACCATAAACTGTAGACGACCATAAAGGTTATAAGCATCTAGTTAGCATCTTTCTATAGATACAGTAATAAAATACACCTTTTAAACCTATATTCAGTCCTCATTCTGAAACAATTTGCCACGTGGCCCTTTAGATAATGAGGCTGTTGACCCTATTCACGTTTCTACTCGTTATGGAAAGACAAATGATCCTTGCTAAATATTTTCATCTTTTACAATTCTTATTTTAAAATTTCAGCTTTTCTATTTCTGTTTGGTAATACGGTATAAGGAAATCATTTGCTGCTGGGAATTGTTTAGTAGTGACAATTTTTTTTCTAATACGTAAGTAGGTGATCAGCCCTCTGTGTCAGACACACGCTGTCTACTGTTTGAGTGTAAGGTTTCCGAACTATGTTTTCCTTCGCCGCGACCAATATACAATAAAACTAAGGCACAGTGTATATAGTCTGAAGTTTTAAATAGATAATAAATATATAAACAGCTGTCAATATACACTCGCAATGATAATAATTTTATTGTTTATGGATTTGCTATGCTTGAACAGATAGAGGTCAAAAGGGTCTTATTTTATGATACAAAAATATATACAACCCCTTGTTTTTACCCCTCTACGATCAACCCCTTGTTTTTATTAGGCTATGTTCAGATGGCAAAAACTTGACGCGCGTTTTCAAATCGCGCGACTAGAGATTATGGTATTTTCATACAACTGTTCACATGTACGCGCGCTAACGCGCGTTAACGCGCGTCAACGCGGCGCTCAGAGAAAAAGTCTCTAGACGCAGGTGATCGCGCGTTGACGCGCGCTTTGATATTAATGTAATGTCCGTTTGCTGTTCAGATGAGCGCGCGCTTTCATCGCGATCGCATGTAATTTTGTTAATTTTCGTAATTATATTTTGTTCTCGCATTTAAAATGAGTGAAATTGAAGATATTGACATCGACTTACTAATCGATGAAGTAGAAAAAAGGCCAGCAAGTTGGAATATAGCAAATTTGTATAAAAAATATAATATAATTAGTATTTTTTTTCAAAATCGGATGAACCCAATGTGTACGTTTTCTTTTTCTATATTTTTCTTTATAATATAAGCACAAAATAATAGCCTCTTCCACGTCCATTTTCTACGTTATACCGAACTAGACTGACGAGTACTCTCGCAACGCGCGTTAACGCTCATCATCTGAACGCTCTTCAAATTTGATCGCGCGTTGACGCGCGTTAACGCGCGTTACATGTGAACATAGCCTTATAGTAGAAAGTTATTTTTATTGAACTAAAAAAATGTTTCCTAGAAATAATATACATGGCAAAACAAACGTTTGCCGGGTTAGCTAGTATTATATATGTAACTTAACTAATGTTAGGTTACATAACTCGTGTCAATACAAAAAGTATAAGTATTATATATATAAACCATAATAATAGTCCCCACGGGGCACATTAAAAGCTCTAACAGCTCATTAAAATCTTTTTACACAAAAGTAATACCTGTAACTGAAGCAGTTAACTTGTATAATAACTACTACAGTTTGTCGAAAACTAATTTCACGCTTCTTGGTAAGAAGTTAAGCGGTGAACGTAGCCAACGTTTTGCTACATTTATCAAATTCTGACTTCACACTGGTTGCAAATTGGGCTAGACATTTTTAATATACCGTTATAAAATTTGCTAGTGAGGACTGTTGTCTTAGTGGCTTTAGCGTGCGACTCTCATCTCTTAGGTCGTAGGTTCGAGCCCCGGCTGTGCACCAATGGACTTCCTGTCCATGTGCGCGTTTAACATTCGCTCGAACGGTGAATGAAAACATCGTGAAGAAACTATACCTAAAAATCCGACGGCGTGTGTCAGGCACCTATTTGCCTATTAAATTAAAAAATGATCATGAAACAGATTCAGATATCTGAGGCCAAGACCTAAAGAGGCTGTAGCGTCACTGACTTATTTTAAACCAAACATAAATGAGGTATATCTTTAGTAGTGTGTGAAATTATATACAAGAGACCGCACTTCGTTTTCACCCCAAACTTTAGACATTATACGAGAGGTTTCGAGTGACCCATTTTACCTTATGGGCGCTTGAATAATCACTATTCCTCTATAGATGGGTATGAATAAGTTTCTTGTGCCTTTGACAACAGTTGTGGGCGTAACAATGTATTTTTCTAGGGCGGATGATAAAATCTTGCTTTGAAAGATTCCGTTTAGATTTATTTTTTCCATCTTATGTAACCAGTCATGGTTCTTCATGTTCTTTGAATAATGAAACTTCAATCAGTTTATTAAATGTATATTTAATAAAGTATTAATTATAGTTAATGTAATGAGTTTATATACATACCTATATACTATATTTTTGTACAATTCTTTCGATGTATCTGTGCAAAACTAAGCATGTGTATTGGCCTAGGCCCTTGTATTGTAGGCGTGTGTCACATTTACAAGGATTTGTATGAAGTTTCCCAATTTCCAAATTTAAAAATGGCCTTTTAAACGCTATCGTGTCAATATAATTCTTACAAATACGGTGATAATTGTTTGAATATCACTCATAAAATAAATACTTTTTGTAGCAATTCACATTTAAACTACACCCAAAAGTTTAATCTTACAAACTCTTGTTTTTAATTTAATTATATTATTTGTGATCTCTTGAATATTTCGGCGTTAATGATAACCAGGAAAATCCCGACGAACTACAGTCCAACCGAAACAGATGACTTTTCTACGAATGTACGAATAACGTCCTTAAGTGCAAAATGGAAGTAGTCTTTCATGCCATTAATAACCGTAATACTAGGAATCCAAAGATTTATTTTATGTGAAATTAAATGTAGTGCATTTGAGGTAATTTCTCTACGAGAAGGAATCCTAGTCAGAGTAGTCAGAACAATGCAATTTCAACGGAAACTGTTGTATAAATCTAGCAACTTGCAATGTTAAATTCATTGCAAGTTGCACGGGGATGCAAGGAATAATTGGCCCCTTTTCTTTCCTACATTGTGCCTGAGATTGGTTTTAATAATACACAAGAAACTCTGGACCTACATTTACTGAATATCCTAGTAATTTAAAACACAATGTTCCTTTGTTCTCTTTTAAGGTATCACGTAACTGTTGTAAATGCTTAAATAGCTTGGATGGTAAAAATAAGTGAAAGATTTCATTTGAAACGCTATAAACGAAGAAACGTCTTAAAATTTATATTAGATGACTGAAAACCTAAGAAAATTCGCAAAGTATATTTGGCATTTTGTTTCATAAATAAATATCAATCTTTCTAATATATTTATAATAATTATATATATAATTTATATTTATAATATATCAATAATTAATCATACCAATCAAATATAGTAAAGTATTTACAATTTTCTTAAGCAACTCTAAACTAAATTTGAATTGAATCTGTATTATATATTAATTAACTTATTATTATTTTATTATATCTATATAATGTATAGCTGTCTTCAATTGTATTGTTTTATTATATATATCAAGGGTTTGTACAATTAATTTTTTTGGATAACCATTTTGTAATAACAATTTTTGAAAGCGTCTACATCTATTTTTTTGCTCAATTAGTTGTTAAAATGAGAATATATAACTAATACAACAAACGCTTCACTATTTTCAAAACAATTAAAACACTTTTGGTAATAGAAATAATTATTGATAATTCGGTTATATACTGAAATATTAATAGACTTTCGCAAAATTTATTCTCCATAACATTTCAATAAGCGGCTTAAAAGTTTTCATAATCCACATTCTCTTTGTCCGTTAATAGTGCAGACTGTACGCCCACCTATATTTGTGTTTGGCAAGTTTATTGGAGCACCCGCCTCAGTACTTTCATATTATACAAATACAACTGACATAACTATTCATATACCAGCGTTCAATACACTTCCAGCCATATTGGCGAGCTACGCCATTATAATATACGAGTACATATGATGAATGAAACTCAAGTATGTCGTTGAAATATGTATTTTAAGAACAACATATAGAGTTTGCTATTTTACTTGAAAACAATCACTTTTATCCTGTCTTTTGTTATTCAATATGTTCTAACAAAAAAAACACCTTTTCCACAGACTAACAAACAAATTAAATGAAACATCAAGTTAAGACATAATAGATAATAATTAATCTAAGAAATATAATTATTTCTTTACATATATCATAGTACAAATTAGCTATGATTCTGGCTAATATATAGCAGTGATATAGCTATATACCACTCTATATATGAGTATTCCTAGATTCTCAGTCAGAAGTCAGGTCATGACTTCAAGCAAACCTTAAGACTTTTCTACGGCTGCATTTTCAGTAAAGCCTCGTAAGGAAAGCAGCATGTTCTACTAACAAAAATCTAAGTCGCGTGTCATCCGCCATCACGCACTTTGCCCTATGATGTGATGATAGAATCTAGGCCTCGAATAAATGGTGTAACATTTATTAGAGGCCTAGATTCTAGTAATGGGAGTTGTATTACATTTTAGTATTACACTTTGTTATATTACATTACATTGTACAAAAAAAGTTGATAACTGATTGTTGACCTAGATATATTAAAATTTAATTTGATAAGTATAATTATATTTCAAATAATATTGAAAAAATTGTTGGCAGAATGGCGGGCCAGCTGTGGGTGATACTCGTTGCTATAGCAACTGTGGTTGCCGACGAAGCCTCCGACCCTAAAGGACTTCTCGAAACAGCCTCTGGTAAGTGTTGTTTACTAAAAAATGGTAAATAATACAATAAAAACAATAAAAAATAAGTTTTTGCCATTACAATACATTTGATTTAGCTCGTTGTTTTCTTCTAAACTTAGGATTTATATGTCCTAATTAAACTATATAACGGCGAATAAGTCTTTAATTCCTTACTTACTCGTTTAAACTTATGTTTTTTTTTTAAGTTCAGTAAATATGGATATACTCGTATATTCTGCATTACAGTATAAAACTTCGCATATAAAACTTGTCATTTATAATAACTCACTGAACACGGATATAAAATCGAGTTTATTACATTATTTACATCACTGAAAGACAATATTCATGTGCCAAAACTAAAAATAAAATTACATTTATGTTACACGAAATAATCTTGCAAATAACATCACAAGGCGCGAGTGAGGGGATGTGATAAGACTTGGCGCGAACCTCGTTACTTTTATTTTCTCGAAAATGCTTTTAATATTGAGTGTACAGTACAGTAGCAAATTTATTTAATAGACTCTGCGATGGATTAGAATGAAAAGTCTTTTGTCTTCAAGGTATTTAACGAGAAACGAGAATTCGTAGACTTAATGTCACTTAAAAGTCGGCTTTATCAGCGTGAGATATTTATGTAATAATTTATATTTAAATGGGTTTAGTGACTGTAGATTTTTTTTATGTAAAAGGAGGCAAACGGGCAGGTGCAGATGAGCCTTCATCTGATGTTAAGTGAAACCACCGCCCATTGACACTCACATTGCCAGAAATCTCGCAAGTATTTAAGAATTGGTACGCTCTTTTCTTGAAGGACCCTAAGTCGATTTGGTTCGGCAATACTTCAGTGGGCAGCTGGTTCCATAGAGTGGTGTTTCGAGGCAAAAACTGTCTTAAGAAACGGTCAGTTGTTGAACGTCGGACGTCGAAATGATACGGATAGTATTTTGTATTTTGCCTTGACGGCTATAATGAAACTCAGCTGCAGGTATTAGTCCGAACAACTCTTCTGTACACTCTCCATGGTAATTGTGGTAGAAGATGCAGAGACGTCAAGGGATCAAGCCGCACGGAAAGTGACTAGTCGACTAGACTTAATATTGAATTCGTTAAGGCGCATTTTACTGTACCATTTTAATAATATAATTTGTTTCAAACTTCATTTGTTTCAAAATATGGCCATTCGGTGTTCTAATACATTTTTGAAGTTATACTTCTTTAGGCGCGTTATGAAAAATTTATGAGAGTGAAATTTTACAATGCGCGCGCACCGTGACACAAAATTCAGTATGGGCGCCGAGCGTGCGCGATCGAGATGGGAATAAGACTATCTACTTGTAGTACCTTTTAAACAAATAAAGCAGTTTTAATTATTTTTTCAAAGAAATTTAGCAATGCTTTTTCACAAAGACCTATTTATACTTAGTTAAAAGGTTATGAAACTAGGTATGTTTTAAATGTTATTAAATTGAATTAATAATATAATATAATAATAATTATTATTAATATTAATTAATAATTGAATATTATACTAAATAGTAAATATTGTTAAATTATTAACGCTTAATATTGATTATTAATTATTTAATATTAAAAAAAAATAAAGAAAGACAAAGAAGTATAACTTCTTACGCGCGTACATAAGTACACGCACCATTATTTTTTTTTAATTCTAATAGTTTCTAATTCGACAGTTCGATACTAGATTTGCGAAAGATATTTATAAGTATTTACCAATATCTTAATAACGTTCCGTAGTACGTACTATATATACACGCTTACAGCTCGTAAATCGCTGTAATATAATATCTCCATGACAAACAGGAAGGGGGTGTTACTCAAGAGGAATTCATTAAAGGGTCCCACCCTCGCGGTGTGAGGTTCACAATCGTCTTTGATGTACACGCTTCATAACGCTAATATGATTTCCTTTTGATTAAGTTATTTTCTTGTGGAGACTAGAATTTACAGTTTGTGTATCGAATAATATTCTCTATACAAGTTCATCGAGGATCTTGTAGAATCTGTTTTTCTTGCAGTGCCTTACAAATAGCTTGTAAATTAACAACTTACAAACAAACAAATAAAAAGGACTAATAGTTTCTTGACATTTCTTCTCGCCCGCACTTCTTCCTTGATTTTGGAACTGATATTAAATTAAAATTTAGTCATTTTTTTTATTTTTTATTTTGACGTTCATAAGTACATAGACTACTTTCCAGCACTAGTGAATGAGTGCGCTGGGAAAGGAAACCCATCGTTAGGCTTGGAAGGCAGGGCTTGTCTTAATATAAATACAGTTCCTATCACTAAGTAGGTAATGAGAAACTGCAGGACAGCAAGACAGCATGGTGACATGAACAATCTATTTATTTAATGAAAAATCTTGTATGAATATAATTTACGATACAATAAGTAAACATTATACCCAAAATTACATATCACCTAAAAGGAAAATAATTTAATTTTGTAAGATGGCTATTATAGAATGACTGACTTGTGCTATTAATTTACTTTTCGACAAAAAAGTTATCTCATCACCTTACATCGTATCATATTATGTGTTTGACTATAGAAATATTTAAAAATTAATAACCACGTCGTCAACCCTAACCAGTTCATTCGTCGTAACATAATAGAAAAATGGTAATAACTTTTAAATTAAAGCGAAATAAGTTGTACAATGTTTTGTTGATCTGTGGAATTTCACCACAGCGTAAACACAATATTACAGAATGATGTTGTCTATATAGATGACTTCTTTATTACCAATATAAGAGATCAACCAAGGGCATATAGATATATATAAAGGTCCTATAAGATTCCCGATAGTCAGACCGATACAATTAAGTCTCAAGATCGCTACGTGCCTTCCGAAGTACGAAAAGGACTTGATATTTTAATAACAGGTAAAGTCTACTGCCAAGTATTACTCAAGATCGATCTCCACTCACTGAATATATAATGATTTATATCCTGATGGATGGAAGCGAAGTTTATATTTGTAATAAAATTGTGTATCAAATTGATTCTAGACAAACAAATTCCAAACGGGAAACAAAATGGAAAGGCTATTTTATTTAACTATTTCGTGGTTATACTCTCGTGTCAAATTACAATTTAAAATATGTGCAAACATCGGTGCATACATTTTTTCTGCTAATTACATACATCTGGTTTAATGTTACCAATAGAGTATCGTCTACTTCATATACACTACTAAACATTACTTTTTAAAACTGAAAAATGGCCGCAGACGCATGTCTTCATTTAAGAATCTTCGTCATTTTTTTTAAAGCACCAAGTCATTGTCCAGAATTGCGGCATCCAAATTTAATACGCCATAAGGATTGCCAACTTTAAAAAAGAGATGCTACTATTTATTTATTTCCTTAAGAAAAATAAAATAAAAGATTTAATGTGACAAGCACTTATGGGCAAACAAAACAAACACGAAAATAAAAAAAAACGGAAAATTGATTTCAAAGTGTGAGGGAAGCAACTATCTTTGGACATCCGGGATCTCGTTCAATAGAATGCTAATTCGTGATATCTGTGACTTTTGACCAAAACGCGATCTTCTGAAAAGAGGGAGAAATGGGATGATCTGATGCCGCGAGAGTATCTATAACGAAATTTAAGTTTAATTAAAAAGTTGGGGCAATCAAGCTGATTCTTAAATATCTCAAATGCAAACATACATACATGTAAACATAAAGGAAAATGACATGATACAATTACGAATAAAAACTAATAGACACAAATTTCGCAAAAACATTCTTAGCAAGCGCCTAATTATTTATTTGAATAATGTCAAATCTGCCGCAAATATTTGTGTCTTAAGATCCCAGAGCCACTTAATACAACGTAAACGTAATAAATAAACCAAGTAAATTAACAAAGGAGATCATTAAATAGCTAACTTTTAGTAAACGTAAAGGCTGAATAAATTAGGGACATTTATATGCAAAGAGAACTCTCATTTATTATTCCAGTCACATTTCTGTAGCATTCATTTCTTGACACTTTTACTGATATGCGTGCTTTATTTACATAGTATGCTAATTATTTAACAACCTACGACTACGGAACGCTTTGGTTAAGTCATAGATTCGATTCCCGGCGAGGATATAAATAATTTTGGTTGAATGAACGGTGTTGTCGTATATACAAAGTAACGGCTGATTATGATAATGTACCTACCTTTATAATTAAGAAGGCCTAAATCTAAAAAAACTAAAATCTGTAAAGAATTGGTAATTTAATTTAAAAACAAATGCAGTTTAGTTTCTTAACAAGAGTTTGGTTTAAATAATACTTTGATTTTCCATATCTAATAATGCAGCAATTACAAATTCCTAAAAGACCGGCAACGCACTCGCGAGCCCTCTGTCCATGTCCACTTAACATCAGGTGAGCCTCCTGCCCCTTTGTTCTATAAAAAAGCGATACCGTTATAGTATGCAATTTCGATAATAATTCTCTCAATGTCTGTAGAGCAAATGCCGCAACCTAGGAGTCAAGGTACACAGAAACTATTGGGAGTTAAGAGTGCCGGCTCCGTAATCAGCTTACTACTATCGGCTTATTGGAAAAGGTCGATAAGAAGGTTAAAATATAACTGCTTGTATTTATACCACATCACTTTGATATTTCAAACATTTCCTTGACATTTTTATTCACGGAAATTCTTTAAACAGTTAAGATATGCAGACGATTTAAGAGAAACGTGTGTGAGGTGTTGCTACACTATGAGTCTTGGCGTCTAGCATCTATTGAAGATTTGTATCCGAGAAATAGAAGAAGACGAAGAGGAGAATTAAAAAGAAGTATGATTTGTCGAAGTTGGCTCGAGTTAGAACCAGATAGGAAACACTAGGGAAAGTCAATGTCAAGGGACACTTATTTAAAAACCTACAGCACTTAGTGTAGGGATATTTTGTCAATTAAGATTTCTTTGTAAATTGTAATTTGTCAGTGACTCTGCGATTTATGGTACGTTTATGAGTAAGGGGTTACAACAATCAGTCTCAACCGTCGTTTAAGTGAATAAATAAATGATAAAATCTGTAATAATGATACTGAACAATACTTAAATTCAGCCTTGATAGCAAGAAGTCTTCCACGGTCCGCTCACAAGACATTTTATTTTGCGAACCAGTAAACGATAGAATCAACTCCCGGTCGGAACTCGGAGTCCCTGGAAGATACAACCTCCAGCTGAAAAAAGAACAAACTCCCTCAAAGGCCGGCAACGCACCCACTAAAATGGGTGTCCACGGACTGCGATGACTATCCTTTTTGGGCGTCCCGTAGGTTTGCCGCCCTATCCTATAAAAAAAAGGAAGAAAACAATTATGTATCAAACAATGATGGCAAACTAGCAAAAAATGTATCCAATGTCAAGTATGCCACAACCTAGAATGTGAAAAAAAATTGTAATTATAAGAACATACTTTTTATAAGAAAAGAAACAAACATGACCCAGCCTTTGTGTCACATCCGTGACATTTATAATGTAGAGGTTCGACGGTACCCTGAGCCAAACGCTAATCTTTTGAATACTTCAAAAATAACCATTTTGATTGTGCAAATCTAACTGCCGGACTCAATTAACAAACACTGGCTCGAAAGCGCAATTGCTGAGCGAATTTTTCAGTTTATTCTAACTAGAACCAAATGCAAGTTAAATGTGAACAAGTTTTGGTTGAAAACGTGCCAAATAGATTGTATTTTTAGCAGGATTTGCGGTTAAAAGTTGTCCGTTTTAGGCCTCACAGGAAACCGAGGAAATGAAACGCCAGCTGCCTGTCCATAAGTCTCTCGTATTGTGAAGAAATTTTTGTGTATTTAAATCTACGAAACTAATAATATCACGACATCAATGGATGCCCCGTTAGGAAAGCACTACAACAATAGGTGACAATAATTTTACTAAAGATTTCAATTAATGAGAAATTGTCAATGATGTTGAAATGAGAAAAACAAAAATATAAAACTTGAGAGGTGTCAAAGGACACCGGGATGGAACGAAGTTCCTTTCGATTAATTTATATTTTAAATGGTATCATAACAGTATGATAGATTTTCTCGACACCAATATTATGTTTCATCGTCTATTAAAGTTTTAAGAGACCAGGAATCTAGAAGAGGAAGAAGTATGACGTCCTTGTGCTACGCTGGGATTAAATAGTAAAATAACCTAAATATAAAATTAAGTGGCACAATATATAAGCATATTTCATATTTCGTGGTTCAGATATTTTAATTCAGTCTCATCTGGTTCATCTCCTTGTATAAGGTGTTCTCGTTGTTATATTAGTTCACTAAGTTTTGAATTCGCAGAATTACAATGAATATTTTTTAAAGGTATTGTATTTTGCAAGGAAACTAGGGACCCCGCATTTATTATACAGGGATTCTGGTGTACGTTTACTACGACTAATTTAGTTAAGAGATTCCAAAAATAATTTTAATTTCTTGTCCCTACGAAAAGAAAAAAAAAGCCAACATCACGAGGTGTTTCCAGGCGGACACCCATCCAAGTAGTGACCTCGCCCGACGTTGCTTAACTTCGGTGATCGGACGAGAACCGGTGTATTACAATAGCAAATAGCAAAAAAGTGTCGTGACAACTTTTCGTAAGAATTTTTTCCGTCTAGCCCCCTTTCACAACGCGCGATAAGGAACTTCGTTCCAATAAATGGTGCTAAAGTGGTGCGTTTTAGGTCTGGGCATCAGATTTCTGTTTCTTTTTCGATACTCATTTTTTTCTAATATGCAAGAAAATAAATAAACAAATCGTTTATTTGCAAAGAAAGTGGTACATTTTATCTCCTATGCCTGACACACGTTGTCGACTTTTTGGGTCTAAGCCATGGCGGTTTTTGGGTCTAGTCCATAAGTGAACCGCCGGGCGTCGAACCACATGTATGAAAGTCGCACGGTGAAGCCACTAGGCCAATAATCCTTATCTTATATCAACTCCTGTATAGTAATATCGATTTAAAACATCACATATAACGCTAAACTGTTTCCAATAAAACAAATTAAAGCATACACATAGTGCCGTCCTCGTTTACGAAACACGGAAAATTGATTCCATTAGCGTGCATTAGGGGTGCTTCTAACAGCCTGGTAATGATACACAGGGAAAATTATGCAAGGAAAATTGGCCTCTACGTAGCCAGCATATGTGCTAAATCATAATGAAGTCGATTGTCACATGTGTGACAACTTTGCAGGGGAAATGTTAGAGTGTACTCGCAACGATGTCCTTCAAAGTACGTACTACTTTGAGTGGTTTCATAATGTCTGTTGGTATAAATATTTTCTTAGTACTGTAGTGTTTTTGATTAAACAATATTATTTTGCTAACTTTGTCTGCTATAATAATAATAAAAGCCTTATATTTCAGATATGTTTTACACACATTTTAAACACATTTGTATTTCTATCATCTCATAATTTTTAGATGTGTGGCCTTTTTTGGAAACGGCTTTCTCCAAGTCCCGCCATTTCTGTCTGCATTATGTCATACTCTGCCATATACCATCGGCCGTTTTCTTAATCTTGTTTATATACCTTCTTGCCTTCCTCTTTTGCGTTTATTGTAAGCACCCGCTTTGAGTCATACTTAGTGCTAAACCTAGACTTTGTGTCCTATTCAAGAAGTTATAATTTAAATTAGTTTTAAATCACATAAGTAAAATTTGTCTCCATGTTATTAAAGTCGCCATAAAAGTAAAAAAAGCAATGGCGCTACAACCTTCTTAGGCCATAGATTTTTGTATCTGTATCATGATTATTTGATTATTTGTTAATATAACACGCAGGTCATCAGTCTCCTGTGCCTGACCCACGCCGTCGACTTTTTGGGTTTAAGGCAAGCCGCTTTCCTCGCGATGTTCTTCTTCACCGTACGAGTGAGTGTTAAATGCGCACACAGAATATCCATAGGTGCACAGCCGGGGGTTGGATCTACGAAGCTGCTACGCATCAGAAACGGTGTACCGCTTTAGTAATTTTGCGAAAAAGCAGTCAGCCCACACAGACGATACAAAGAATGTTATCAAGTGTGAATAGCTGATACTTAAGCTACATGTGAAAAAAAACTTGTTCTAAATAGTTGAATGACCAGGAGCGCAAGAAAATTTAAGACATCAGCGATAAAGTTCTTCGTTCCCTTTCTTTATTCCCATTATTTAGGTCGGATGGTACCTACGTGACTAAGGTATTTAAACTGACCCGTTTGGTAATTGTAATGGTCAGTGTAATGCGCCTCCTCCATGACTCAATTACCACCACTCCGCTTATATATATGGTTCAGTGGTCAAGCTTGGTTGAATAATGAATCAAGTTTATGAGTAATTAAACCATTGTTCATCTTAGTGTGGTCGTTAGCAAACATATTTCATCAAAAAGATATTACAATACACAAGGTTTGAATTTAAATTTTTCTGGGATGGCGTTTTAAGTGCGTTACAGTCTGACGTGGGCGAAAAAGGTCAATGTTGTGTTGAAATATACGAATATTGATAATTACTGTATTCATAAGGTATTAATAAAAAAATCATAGTATTGGATTAAACACTGATTTCTTTATTTAAATTATTGGATTCATAATTAAATGTCAGTTGTAGCAACACTTTACAGTGTTTTATATTTACATCGATTAAGCAGTCAATTTATTTATTTAGTTATATGTTATGAAACAATGTGTATGTCTAAAAAATACAAGACAATATGATTTCACATTAATTAAATACACATGCACATCAATTACATTAGAACAATATATCCAAGTAAAAAATTAAACAAATAAAAATTTAAGTTTTAAGAACCCATAAGTTTCATTCTCATAGGATATTTCTTTTACTGTACGACATTAGTCATTCATAGAAAGCTGGCAACAATATGTTCGTCCTATTATATCTCATTTGAGTCAGCTAATACCAGTTCATCATTTCAATATTTAGTAGATGAATCGTGTCTGAATTGCGGCGTCTGTCGTCGGCATTAGCCCCTTGGGTCATTGAAAGTTTCAGTCTATGAATACTCTATTTTGTCTAGACGAGCTCAAACTTACTAATTTATCTATGCTACTACTATGTTATACACAAAGGTGTTACTGTGATAACAGAAGTCATCTGTGCAATAAAGAAATAAACCAATAAATATAATATTATAATGCTCTTCAATTTAAAGTTAATTAAATCGTTTTTTTAATAAAGAAAACACTAAGCTGGGTAGTAAACTCACACTGAAAATAAATGTATTCATATAGGTAACCAAGTACACTTATAAGCGTCAACTGAAAAGATGTTAAATTGATTCTAAATTTACATTTATTACCGATTCGCAAGTCAAGGGCGTAGAGCGGGCAAGAAGAACTGGCAAGAAACTCTCCGACTCTTTTTAATCGCCATGTTTTGAGTCATACAAATTGTTTGAACTGGAGCAAATCAATCCTAAGGATTAGTATCATTTAAGTATGCCTCAAGTTTATATGATTTATATATAAAATTATTTATATATATATATATACATAAAAATAAGCCCTTGATTTCAACGATTAAAGTCAGTCACCTATCTTCAAACAAAGTATTTCATTTATTTGAACATCCCTCCAACAACCATCACCGAACTTAACTCTCTAATTGATAAAAAAAACCCAAAGTAAAAATAAAACCAAAATGTTTTTACTTTTTACATAATAAAACAATAAGCTACTTAATCAATGTAGAATCTGTTAGGCGAGCACTACATTCTTCTTTTATTCATAGTCGACAAAGAACTTCTACTTTATAACGGTATTAAAGTGTCAATGTCTTTTCTGAAAGAAAATGCTCTGATAATGTCCCCTACACGAAGACTTATAAGGGTCCTGAAAGCGCAGATTAAAAATGTCATAAAACGAGTTTTCATTTTACGAGAATAGCAATATCCAGCAATCTCTCTTACAATCTAATTTATGGAGGCGACATATAATCATACTTTTATATAACATTTGAAGCATATTTAAAAGTAAGTAATTTGGTTTCTGAATTCTGATGTACCTACTTACATTCCAAATGATGCAGTGTAAAAAAAGTTTATCAGGTCAATAAGGGCTCTCAGATAGTTATAAATTTGTATTTGATACATATTGCTTTATATTTTAATAAAACAAATATTTTTGTTGACTCTGTTGTTTTCATTGAAACTTTACTTACCTTTTATGAAATCCTAATTCATTATTAATTTTAATTACCGAATTATAATATTATTTTAATTCGGTAATTCGGCTAGTCTTGACAATCCTGGCTACTAGAATGTTTCTCGATAATGATTAACTGATTAATTTAAAAATTATTTCGTAAGACGAATTCTATCTTATACAAAATGTGCGTGCCCCATGCCCTGATAGGGTGCGTTTAGTAAAAATAAATTACTTAAAAATTTTATTTAATTTACGTACCTGATTTATCTTCCACAGTGCAATCTTCTGTATAATTAATTTTAAGATGACTCGAGTTAAGCTTAGTTGCTGTTGTTGTATGGATATATTCAGATATACTTACATGTTAATAAAACATGAGCTTATCACTAAGATATCATTAGGGGTAATGGGGTTGCGACGCGACTGCGACTAAAAACTAACTTTACTTATTCAGTAGTTCGTTAATCTAAATGACACTGTTATTGGACATCATCGGAATAATTAAGAATGTAATTTACAATTTATGAATTTGGTAAATTAAAGAGCTCATATTAGCTTCAAGTGTGCGATGATCTTTTATAATTGGTTTACGATTTTAACCATTAACTAAAATATATTGTATAAGTAACTTAACTAATGTTTGGTGACTCTCGTTAAAACTAATAACTCAATTCAAACAGAAATGTTGTATCCCTTTTGCCAATTCTCTGAACGTTGAGTTTCTTCTATTTAGGTCATTGACAGTTCTCACTGAGTTAATAGCTTTCTAGTTCCCTATTGACCGACCCTTGTTTTGTATGAAATGGCGCAATATGACATTGTTGTAAAAAAATGACCTTTGTTTTTAAGCAACATATTTATTTGGTATAAACATACAGAACAGAGTGTGACATTGTAAAAAAGATGGTGTATTTCGCGTTATCTCTACTCCAACCACAGATACGCAACACTATCCGTCTTTCATTTGAAACCACAGTCAAAACTCGCCAGCGTTATTATCACCATAAAATAGTATAGTAACTTATTCTCAATAAGCCAAACATGACTTTCTTCATCTATTCCTGGAGGGTGACCCCCCTTAGACATAACATAATCTGAAACAAACGCATTTTAAATTAATAAAAACTTTTTTTTATTATTTGTAGAGTTTTACGCGCAGTGTTGGCCGTGCTCCTTTCGGTTAGGTGGTCCTGATGGCGATTCGCAATTGCTTGTAGGGTGAAGCAAAACACCGTGAGGGAACCGGCATGCCTTGGACATAAAAATCAACACGTGTCAGATTATTGTTAATATCTACACTAATATTATAAAGAGGAAAACTTTGTTTGTTTGTTTGATTGTAATGAATAGGCTCATAAACTACTGGACCGATTATAAAAATTCTTTCACCATTCGAAAGCTACATTATCCACGAGTAATATAGGCTATATTTAATTTTGAACAAAAATAGGGTTCCGTAAGATATTAGGGTTTTTCGGACACAAGGTGTAAAAAATCAACCAAAAAAAGTTACTTACTTTGCGTACCCTGCCTAAATTATTAAAGATAGAACCATAAAATGTTCAAAGTAATTGTAGATCTTATAAATATCTACAAAAAAGTCCGAAGAAATCAAAAGCGACACACTATACCTATCTATGTCGAGTGAGGCACAATAACCATAAATGATATAATGACATGGCAAAACGGCGTTTGCCGGATCAGCTAGTTGTTAATAATGTATATAGAGCAAAATTATACAAACGATGCTCTGTTAAGTTGCCAACATTCGACGGATCGGTCTATACAGCCCTAAGGGAGTTAACTGCATTTTAAATGAAAATATGTTGCTTGAACATACACAAAACAATACACGTCGAACTGAATATTATTATAATTCGGTTAAAAACAGACGCACAGAAGTTTTATTCATATTTTACGAACAACATAAGTTAACATACTTTTTTCATTGTCCGTTGAGTGAACTGTCAAAAGTTATTTTATTTATTAGAGCCTATAGTTAGTTACTTACCTGTGTTTTTATTAATTTTGCTTTTCCTAATTAATTTCGTATGTTTGCTTTTTATGTTTCGTCTGTAAATTTTATTCACTTATTGTGCACTCTTGTCAATTTAGGGTCCCCTGTAAGGGCAGTGTTCTTATAAATATGTACATGAATAACAATAAAACATATTTTATTATTATCACACAAAAACCTTAAATTTCTTAAACAGAACAGTTTAAAAACAATTCTGACAATATCAATCCAAATTCATTAAACTTAATTGCTTATTCGATTATTTCCATCAAATTGTGTTAATTGAATTAATTTCTAAGAAGGAGACATAACAGATATTATCGTGTTTGCCATGGTTTCTGTGTGTTTCCAATTAAATGGTAACCATAGTGATAAAGACGGTACCGTTAAGTCGTTTTTAATAAAGATGATTAAGGTAATGTTTAAAGGTTCTTAACAAAAGCTTTCTTAGTATAAATCTGTATCAAACATTGACTTTATTTACATACAATTGTTTGTATATACAATTTCTTTACATTACCGGTAGAAAATATCAGAAATATATCTATGGGCAGTGTTGCTAGTGGCTTGAGCAAGCGGCTCAACTTAGTCAACCCTTAGGTCGTGCGTTGAATCCCGACTGTGCACTATAGGATTATACTTACTATATTGGTATGGTGCTCTTTTTATTGGTATGGTATTAGTCCCAAGAATAGGCAACATCTGTCTTCTTGTCTATAAAAATAATTAAACGGATGCTATCTGAGGCCAAGGCTCATATACCACTAAATTATTATTATTGACATGTCTAAATAAATTTAAATTATAGAAAATTAATACAAAAATGCACTAGGAAAAACTTATCTTAGCCGGTATCAAAATATAATAAGCTTCGTACCCTTTTAAAGAAAAAAACTTTTTAACCGGATTAAAGTTATGTTTTATTATAAATTTACAATTATTTAACATAATTGAAATTTATCCGACGTTTCACGTGCTTTACAGCGTGCGTGGTCACGGTGACTGAAGAGTGAAGACAAAAGGTGTTGGATGTCAAAAAGTATCACAGCTTCGTGCCCTCATCTTCCGTCTTTCGTTTCGTTCTTTCGTGAATTCGTCAGATGGTTTTTCAAAAAAAGATTTGTCAATAAAAATAAAACAATAGATTCTATGGCACTTAATCAAATATTTACATATATACGTACATACCAATAGCGCTACAGTTACGTTTACGGTACCTTTCGGGTCTCAGATTTATGTATCTATTCCGAGATCATTTCTAGTAGAAAGTGATCGAGCTTCTGTGTAATGTTTTCCTACACCGTACGAACGAGTATTAAATACGCACATAGACAGTAAGTCCATTACGGACGGTTACACATCCAGGGATCGAACCTATGACCCCAGGGATGAGAGTCGCACGTTGAAAACACTACATTTAAATGTTAAATAGTTTTAAAATAATTAGGTTTGGCAATTCTTTGATCAAAGTTTTTATTACACTTTGACAAAATGGTGGAATACAAGTAAGCTCCGAAAAGACCTCTGTCTTACAATACCACAAAAATAAATCCTGTGGTATTTAAATATATCACTTCATAATTATTATAATAATTATGAAGCAGTTTCATTTAAAGGTTATATATACAGTGTTCACTTTTTAATATTGTAAAACGTAAGTATATTTAGTAGGATTGAATTTCTTCAATCCTTAATCTTTTATCAAACAGTAGTGCTTCAAATTAATCGAGAAAGTTCAAAGAAAATCTCGAAAGCCCTTAAATAGTAATGGGATCCTTCAATTTATCCAGATAAAACGGCTTCGTAAATACACTTCAATTAAACCTTAATCGTGAAAAATTATATCTAATATATAAAATTCTCGTGTCACAGTTTTCTTTGCCATACTCCTCCGAAACGGCGTGACCGATTTTGATGAAATTTTTTGTGCTTATCCGGTATCTATGAGAATCGGCCAACATCTATTTTTCATCCCCCTAAATGTTAGGGGTAGTCCACCCCTAAATTTTATTTTTTAGACAAAATTTTTAATTTCTATTTTTTTAGGATACAGCATTAAAAAATACATACAACCCCTAATTTTCACCCCTCTACGACCAATCCCTATTTTTTTATCAATCCCAATCCATATACATGGCAAAACGACGTTTGCCCGATCAGTTAGTAATTTATATAAATAAAATCCTCGTGTTTTTAATCAAAATCTCCCAACACAGCTTCGTGTGTGTTCGGAAGGTAATAGGAATACGAAATAGTATAACAAATTTTCCCCAAGTGATAATTAGTAGTGACAATTTTTTTTCCAAGAATTTTTTGTTTTGTCTTTAAAATTTATATATAACTATACGTATATAATCCTAAATTTTCACCTTTCACCACCAACTCCCAATCCCCCGTCAACCAAATTCCTGTAATGAAAATCTGTATCTGTGCCCAGTATATCCACCACAAAACCGACGCACATACTCTGTATTTTCTAATTTCCCAAAGTTTTTATATGCAATTTCTTTGTAGTTAGTTATATCAATATCCGTAGAGGTGATGTTGCAACCTTTGGATTTATGTCAGTATTGCTATTAGAAGGTTTTTGGCATTGCTTCAAGTTGAATCAAAACAAACTGCTTGTTTATTAACAAAAATCTTCGTTCTAAATGTATGTAAAACTATTGGCAATGTGGATGTCATAACAGCGCGGGAGTTAGAAACTTTGCCATACGGGAAGCAAACTTTTCTATTTCAGAAGTTGGAAGTTTTCCGCGTAACTTGTGAACATAGCAACTCGACAGTACTTAGTGTAGAAAATATTCCAATGTACTAAGCCTCCTAGAACTTAAACCATTTAATTCTTGTAGCTTTGTCTCTTTATAGTGTGAGCAAAGTCCAAAGCTATTTAAATGTTATAAACGCACATGTTGTATTTGTGCTCTCGATGGGGGTATTTAAGCCCATTCGGGGCATATACCCCCTTCGAGTGGTGTGTGGGTTTTCAACCTGCTGACACAGGGCGGTACGGGGGCAAGCTATTTAGCCCCAAATGGGGGCCGAATTAAATAATGCTAAAATGTCTACGCTGCTAAACTTTCCTTAGCGACCGACGTTTTTGTTGTGAAATTTCGATATCGTTCTCTTAATATCCGTCACCTTGTACAAAAATTCAACATTGAAGTCGAGATCGCTATAGATTACAGATTACCGGCTACTAGTAGCTGGTATACAGTAGCTGCTATGTTCTACGATACGCACTCGTGAGCATTGAATGTCCAAATACGGCGGTATCCCTTAACATCAGGTAAGCCAATTTGCAGACCAGGGGTTCTATAAAAAAATTAATCAAACCTAACAGCGTTGGTAGGACCTTTCAATTTTAAGATTTTGTGATCCCAATTTGCCACATCAGCACAATATCTTAAAGTGTTCACATAAATTTATAACAAGTTGTAAAGGTCTAATAAATAATAATTACATACAGCATATAAGGCGGGCAATCTGATTATTAAACAAAACACGTACCTCAAGGCTTCCATTGTGGTAAAGTGGCTTAATCAAAGCTCTCTGATTTATGAACGTAAAAGCTTTGGGTTTTTGCCTACTTAGATGTAACTTAGGTATATTAAAATGAAAAGAACGTGCGTGACTTCGCTTAGTATCAGAATCAACTGAAATTTAGTTATAACATAGACCCATGACAGTACAGTAGAACGAAACATGTGGGGTTAGTAGCCTCATTTTGATATTTACAACAAAAATATAAAAAGATACTGCTATGCTTGATCAAGACCAACATAGCACCTGCATTAAAATTGGAAAATAATTTATTCATTTAGGTAACACACTGTATACTTATACAATCAATAAAGAAATACATAATCAATGCTTCTAATTTTAGATTTACTGCCAGTTCTCAAATCAGGGGCGTAGAACGGACGAGAAGAACTGACAATAAACTCTTAAATTATAAATTGATTAATGTGTTATTTAAAAAAAAATATTATAATATATTATATATAATTTAAATATATTATAACAATGTAATATTAAGACTATATTGCATGTTATATTTGCCGTTTAAAAATTTTAATTGTATTTTCTTTTGTATGAGATGTAAGATTCTATTGTTTGCCTGTTAACAGAAATTTTTAAATGAAAAAAATACCAAATCTTTGCAATGCAACAAATTTGAAACGATTTATATCAAGTGTAGTTACCATGGCAACAATCCCGGGAGCAAGCGTAATTGCTCATTAAATATAATGGACCATCGGCGGACAATCATTAAGAAAATTTCATTAATTACTCAGCAGGCGTTGCCCTCAGCTTGAATAATTTAATTTCTTGGTTACTCTTTTCAGTCGCCATTTTAAATGAAGACAATCTCCATATTTTTCCTTGTGTTTTTATAAAGTAGACTTGAATTTTTATAGGCATTTTTGTAAATATTTTTTTATATATTTTGGGTGCCTCGTAGGCTGTTTCTCCCCCTATCCTATTAAAATTAGATAATTATATAAGGCACTCTATATGATTATGACGTCTACAATATCCCACTCTCATTGTTTCTTAAAAATAAATCAGTGGCGCTTCAACCTTTTTGGGCCTTAGATTTCTGTATCTGTTTCATGATTATTTGACGATCTAATAGACAAGTAGGTGATCAGCCTCCTGTGCACACGCCGTCGACTTTGTAGGGCCAGCCGGTTTCCTCGCGATGGTTTCCTTCACCGTTCGAGCGAATGTTAAATGTGCACAAAGACTGAAAGTCCGTTAGCGCACAGACGGGGATCAAACCTACGATCTCAGGGAAGAGAGTCACACGCTGAAGCCTCTAGTCAATCACTGCACTATATTATTTCTTATATAAAAATAAATACATCAATCAATCTCTCTACTATGAGCAATGTATGAGTCTAGTAACGTTTATCGGCAATTTTTTTTTGGATTCGTGATAATTTTTAATAGGTATAAAAGCGATCGTTTTTATGTGCACAGGTTTATAGCATGCTGGTTTCCACAAAATAATTTCCTTCATACGAGTGTTAATTGTGCACATAGAAATAAAAGTCCATTGGTGCACAGTAAGGGTTCGAATCCTCGAGCATAGAAATAAGAGTCGCACGTGATAGGCCATAGCTGAAGTGAAGTAAAAATAACGCACTGCTAATTTATCTCTATTTATAATATAACTAGCTGACCCGGCAAACGTTTGTATTGCCATGTATATTATTTCTAGGATTTTTTTTTTAGTTCAATAAAAATATATATCTACAATAATAAAAAACAGAGGTTGATCGTAGAGGGGTGAAAATTAAGGGTTGTATGTATTTATGTATGATGTATCATAAAAAAATAAAAACAAAAAATTTTTTCGAAAATATAAAAAAATTTTTTTTGGGGTAGACACCCCTTATCGCTTAGGGGTTAAAGATAGAAAGTAGCCGATTCTCAGACTTACTGAATATGCATAAAAAATTTCATAAGAATTGGTCAAGCCGTTTCGGACGAGTATGGGAACGAACATTGTGACACGAGAATTTTATATATATAGAGATATTCATATAAAAATATTCGTAAATTAAAATAAAGTTATTATAACTTCCTCTTAAAATTAACCTATTTAAGGTTGCAGGATATATTCTAATTTCTTTAGAATTTTAAATTAAATTCAAATCTAGGTTAGGTTAATAACATCCAATTATTTTATATTTTTAAATGGAAATAAACGAGGTCTCTCATGAAATATAAAAGGCACTGTATATCCATTAGTTAATTGCATTCATCAATTGTGTAATTTAAATAGGTACCTATATGTTAAAACTTTATGAAGATAACTAATGTTTTTACTTTAAAGTATCATTCTGATAAGGAAGGAGCTTGTAGTTTATTGTTTAACATATTGCCTGATCGTAAAATGACTGCTTTACGACTTATTTGAGCGCGACCGCCGCTGCGAAAATCGCTGTGAGAGTTCGAAAGTGAGTTACAGAATCGCAAGGCTGTAATCGGATGGGCGAGGCGACAGCTAGTAAATAGACTACCCAGTCAGTTATTAGATAGCCTAACGTTAACCAATATAAAAAGTAAATTGAAAAATTTACTTAGCGGTTTTCTTATGGTCTTAATATTATTATGTAAAACAAATAAATTTAAAAAAAAAGAATATCAAGATTGTTCGGGCCCTGCAGCCCACACAATCTAGCCAGGATGGCTAGATTGTGTGGGCTTAGTGGGGATTAGTTAAGTGGAGCGTAGAACCCCAAATGAGAGCGCTAAGTGGAGATGAAAAATGTATCCGCTTTCTTGCAATGTCTAGCAGAGAAATCCTCAATTTAAACTAGATATAGTGAGTCCAGCATATTGTTGCACAGTTTATAAAGAAATATATCGTTTATAACACATCCAGCACATCTCTGCGTGACAATCTACTGGACGATCGCTATACGATGGTTTTTTTTTGTTTAACATTAATTAATATGTATGTACCGTCTTAATGCGTCGCCAAAACAAAGTATATAAACATTAAATAATGTCACAACTTTATGATATGACTAGTCACTGATTAATCGCTGTTAATAATTGGTCTCACCTATTATCGAAATGATTAATGATCGTTAAATATAATCATCTCATTGTCCACGAATTATTTGGAAATTGAAAAAAAGGAAGGTACAACTTCGCTATTCATTTCAATTTATTATTTTATTAACGTTACAATATATTTCATTTCAACTCTTATGTGAAATATGTAACAAACCAAAGTTTCTCCCAGATACAATTTCCGTAACAAAGCCCTCACAAGAATATCTAAGAGAGTCCAACAATAGTATAATCTCTATACGAAGTTCGAATTTGCGAAACCATATTTCATACATTACTTATCTTTTGAAGGCATTTGAGTGAAGGGTTTCATCTATTGTCTGGTATAAAGATACGGGCTTGAAATGTTTCGATCTTTGTTACGCTTTTAGAAACAATAGATAAAAAGCTTTTGTTTAAAATATATTCATATTTCTACTTTGTATTAAATCAATGCAACTTTGTTTCCATATTCCTGGTTAATCGCAATTGATGTCATAAAGAATGACGACAACATATTTAACGGGTATAAAGTATTTAGATCTATATGACACCGTAAACTTGTAAAATACCTTTAGGTTGTAATCTATCTCGCGAGATTTTGAACCTCAACGTACTGCTTACAATTTAACGTATTAATATTCGGTAGATTGTAATCTATCTAAGTGAAACCGTCTAATTGTGAAACGGAACGCACCTCGCGCCCTGGTTAGTTGCACGGCATACATTCGACAACTAACGAATTAACAAACAAATTATAAAATCTTTCCGTTTGATTTATCTTAGTTTTCAAAATGGCTAAACTTACAAGGAACTTTATTTTGTAACAAAAGAGCAGAGTTTGTCTCCTCTCGCTTATTCGGTGAAGGATAACGTCGTGAGGAAACCGGCTCACCTTTGACCTTAAAAGTGCGTGTGTCAGGGACATAAGGCTGATAATAGAGAACAGATACACAAATCTCAGGCCAAGACCAAGAGCTATCTTCAACTTTTAAGTCACGTTACTCCCCCGTAACAAAGTTGAAAGAGCTGTAAAGCTTTATAGTGTTTAATACACTATTAAATTAACCTCACCAAACACCCATATTTTAGTCGGACTAACAAACCACTTAAAATTTAAAACTTATCTCCGAACCCCGCTTTAAATGTTCTCATTACAAGTTGTTGAAAGTTTTGAACTAGACACTTCTTCGCACTCAGTTTGAAAGTATAACAGGCGTTTTCATGAAAAAACAGCTCATTTTCGACAAGATTCTAGAATATTTATGACTTATTAAACACAAAGTACACCCCAGACTATTGTTTATTATTCACAACGATAACATATTATTAAACAAAGTCTGAATCTGAATGGATATATTTACTCATTCGGAAGGTTTAAGTATATAATTTGTTCAGGTTTTATGGGATATTAATAATAATAAATAATATTAATAACTTTATTCATGATAGAAATAGGTTTCAATATAATAATAATTGTTGGAAGTATTGGAAAAAGTCAAGCCGCCTGAGATGATTAATTTTCAGAAACTGCATAAACAATTATTCTCGCCACAGCTGGGAATAGTACCAGTTAAATTCGATAAAAATAATTAACATTAAATATGATATATCTATAATGTTGTTTTAATCCAATGAAGTCCAAAATAAATAAAAGTTAATCAGTAGCGCTTACAAACTTTTTAGGTCTGGGCCTTTCATGATTATTCGTTGATCTAATGGGCAAGTATCAGCTTTCTGTGCCTGACGGACGCCGTTGACTTTTTGGGTCTAGTGCAAGCCGGTTTCATGTTTTCCTTCACTGTTCGAACGAATGTTAAATGCGCACATAGAAAAAAAGTCGATTAGTGCACAGCCGGGGATCGAACCTACGACCTCAGGGTTGAGAGTCGCACGCTGAAGCCGCTAGGCCAACACTGCTCAAAAAACGTCCAAACATAGGTATTAAAGTTAAGTATAAAAACTAGTTAATTAGCTGATTTAAATGAGCCCAGTAAAAAATAAATGGAAAAAAGTTATATTTCGGTTAAATTTGTCATTTCTATTACTTACAGTACTTTGCTTTCAGATTGCAACAAAACAAATAACCGTGTTTATTCATTTTTAATATATAAAAATACGAGCGAAGAAATCATACAAAATAATAGGAAATTCTATAAAGGAATAAGTAAAACGTTCTTCAAACTCGATGTTATTAACAGCGACGATGGCACTTGATTGGCTTCCTCAATATATTGGGTATCATAAACCCTCCAAGATTGGAATCCAGTTGCCTTGCCGATAGGAATCGATTAGATGTGAATATATTGCGAATCTCTTCTTACGCAGTATACTACTTAATTAGTGAATGTATAAATGGTATGATATAAATTTTACTCTCTTTATCTTGCGTATTATATCGTTGTAGATATATAATGATTGTACCACTTCTATATAATGATGAGCTGTGTTAGTGTAGTCGCTTTAGCTAGCGACTCTCCTCCTCGAAGTCGTAGGTTCCAAACGCATGGACTTTTTGTGTATGTGCGCATTTAACACTTGCTCGTACTGTGTAGGAGAAGATCTTGAGGAAACCGGTATGTAGTCCTAAAAATTAAAAAAGTCGACCTGTGTCGGACACAGAAAGCTCGTAGCCTTCTTGTCTATTACTAAACACAAACGATCACGCAACAGATACAGAAATCTGAGGCCAAGACATATAAAAGTGTGTTTTTTTAGTTATTTAATGTTGGTTAAAAAAGTAGAAAAGGGTTGACTGATAGGTGTAGGCTACCGCTAACCTACGCCTATATGTTGTACACAGTTCGATTCTGAAGATATACCTAAATTTTTGCAAAATATTATACAAATAGAAATAATAGCGTAATAGCACACTTCACATATTAACGCATGTGGTGTACACATCTTCACATATTAACCAGCGGCTGAATTTAAAGGGAATAATTCCTTTTAAAGGAAGAGAATCATCATTAAAAAATATATATTAATGTATCTCGTAAAACAGAGACGTTTTATAAAAGAAATTTGTTTGACTGATGGGAAATTGCGTTTTCACTTCAGTAGATGAGTGAGTTATTTATATAGTAATTTCTAAATATATTAAATCAAGAAATTGAAACGAAGAAGCGGAACCTTGACAAAAATGGAAACATTTCGAAAATACTCTTTGAGTGTTTCCGCAAACCTCAATTCGTAGCAAATATAATACCTTGTAAATGTTCAGAGTACTCCAGGGCTGTGGTCTAGTTTCAACCACTCGACCTTACAGACAAAACCAGCTCATCTCACTCACCCTTGACCCGATTTGACACGAGGGTTTAAGGACAGTGTAATATCCAAATTTCATTACTATAATCTTTAGAATTCAATATGAATAATAAGGAATAAAAATAAATATGTAGCCAAGCGCTAAACTCAAAGACGGCTGGTCATCGAGTTGTTCCTTGAACTCTGAGTAAGGTTTTATGAAGAAAAAAAAAGTAAAATATTTTTAAAAAATTGAAAAATGTATTTATGACCTAGGCTACTAGGCACTAGGCAGGTACTAGGCAAAGCGAACAGCCTCTATGGAGTAGCATAGTAAAATCTTTCATATGTAGCTACTAAAAAGGTAAGCTATTTAAAAAAACATATCAAGGCGAACCGAAGTTCGCGCCCTCGTTATGTATTAAAACCGAACTAGGAAAACACTACAATTGCTTTAATTTAAGCATCCTATTGAATATTTTCGTATTGCTTATACGACATGCGAAAAAGGCGCCTGCTGGAATTACTACTCGGCCCAAATGGAACCGTTAAAGTTAAAAGACTTTCGTATCATCATACTTTGCGAATAAACCAGCTTTTTTACTCGTCTGGAGATATCTCATAATGGATCTAACATGTACCGTCCCATACAAAAGCATAACGGATCAAAGACATCCAACCCGATTGCCATCGTTCCTAACCTCCATCGTATATTATATTTCAGTCCAACTATGTAGTTTTCTCAATGCTCATATGAAACTTATTTATTATTATCTATAGAAAAAAACTACTTTACCAAAATTTCGCTTTCAGAGTTATCTAAGCTTTGTTTTTAAGTGCTAACAGCATTACGTTACTGGGGTTAATTCGCTGAAAAATGGACCAGTGTTTCTTTACTTTAAGAATCTTTGTAAGTAAAAATCATTTAATTTAAGTTTTCATTAAGTTGCTACATATATTGCGAAAGTGTTATTATTATGTCTTCACCCTCAAGACATTAGAGAACCTTATTCATCTAAACTACTAAATAAAATTATGTATATTTAGAGATTTCATCTAAGCGATCTTTGTATTTAAGATTAAATTAAGTTTAAACATTGTAAGAAGTGCCACAGCCCCTTGTGCCCAGGTCTTGGGCTAAATCTATTTTCGTGTCTGTAAGTCACAAATGATCAATAACTGATTCAAATGTGATGAATCCCTGTTTACCTAGATCACATTGTGTAAAAAAAATCGAGTAAGGGACCGCAAAACGCTCCAAATCTTAAAATTCCGACGACGCATCGGCGAGCATCCATGGACGTTGGTATCATTTAACATCAGGTAAGCCTATTTGTCCCCTGTCATATAAGAAACGTTGTTGATGAGCTGAAGAAATAAATGCCCTTTCACAATACTTTTACCAAAGGAATCTTAATTTCACAGATAGAAATAGGTACCTATTCATCTAGAAATCGATCGCAGAATCTCATGGTTGAGAATCGCACATTTTACCACAACAATGGCTAACACTTTAGGAACATTTAACGACATGCAAATCGCGTTAGTTGTAAGTGTAGGAATGATTTCTTGCGATTGTGGAACAGACGCTCATTTGCATGGCTATCAGTTCCCACCATTCTTAGCTGTTAATGTAAATTTCTCTGTTCATATAATTTTGCGATACATATATATCGCAGATTCGAAGATATTGCTATGGATGTTATGTTGATTTAAAATAAGCCGATGATAGAGCAATTGAAACTCAACAATCCAACACGCTACTGACAGATTCACACATTAATATTGACAGTTTATAACCTGTAATTACGATGTCTAGGGTATTGCGTGGTGTTTTTTATTTAGAGAATTTACAATTTTCAAATCATAAAAATATCAATAACATATCAAGGCAATTGAATTTTTGTAGTAGTGAGTACAAGACAATAATGATTGTAAAAATTATGTCGCATGATATTTGAAATTTTCTTGTATACATTAAGAAAGAATAGAAGATTTTATTAGAGTAATATTGTATAAACTTTTTTGCGAAGTAATCTAATCAGCTCGAATGAACACGATTGTTCATTTATAATCCATTTATCGAAAAATACATCCTTAAATTCTGTTCCTAATCGAGTTATCGTCGACATCTGTAATTAAATGAAATACTAAAGAAAACTGAACAGAGTCGTTAATTTCCTCCGCGGCGGGTGCTTCGCCGGCTTTAAACAGCTTTCGCGTCGTTTTCCTTGATGGAAATTATGTTTTTACACTTTCACTTATTACGCTGACGTTAAACTAATTTGGTTTCATTTTTAAGCGAGAGTTTTTTAAAGATGATCCAAAGTTTTGTAATTTATATAAATCTTATTTAACAAATCCCGTAGCGTTTATTACCGTCGATAAACTTATTTTAAACGCAGGTATATCATAAAAAATAAGAAAACGAGCATGGTAAGTTAAAGTAAGCTCTTCAATACTGATATAGTACCTGTACTCTATGCATCTCAAACTTGGCCGTCCACTAAAGCGCAGTATACAAAGCTACAGGTGTGTCCAAGATCGATGGAACGATGTATGATAGGAAAGAAAAGAATAGGCAAAATAAAGAAGAAAGCTTTAAGGTAACAGATATTACAATTAAAATAAATAATCTAAAGTTAAGATGGGTGGGGCACATGGCAAGAGGTACAGAAAAGTGGCAATGACAACTTAGAAGGTGTGATTAGATAAGATAGTCCAAATTAAAGCAACAGCAGTTGGTACATGGCAGAGAGTGGCACAGATCAGAGAGGAATGGCGGGATTTGGTTCTACAAAAAAGGGCGCACAAAAAGGGCCTTTGCCAAAAAAGGGCGCACATACAGGATTTATATACAGGAGGAGGAAATTATATACAGGATTAAGAGATTTGTATTTAGTCTCACTTAACTTCAACATAATATATGTATATATCAGTCATATTCTGCGACTAAGGATTAACTTAATAGGGTCGGAATAAAATAACTTATCTAGGAGCGAAACTGTACCTGCCAGCAGAGATAAGATGGCAGTGGACCTAACACAAACACTTAATGCAAGATTTGCGTAAACGATGATATAAATTCCTTTTTTTAATGATATTCCTACTCGTATTTAAGAATCTTGTACGTAACACTAATAAATGTTGACGTAATATTTTTTAGTAACGTATAGTATAGTTAACTATTCACTGATAATTAAGTACCTGGAAATTACAAAAACTACAGAGGACTATCCACTTCACTAAGAAATAATATTTTAAATGTATGAAAGACATTGAAAAGCTTCCAACTATTAAAAGTTTAGATCTTTAGTATCAATTAATAAAATTTCACAAATTAATTTATTCAAACAATTGTTTAACGGATGAAAAAGCTTAAATCAGCCAATGGTGTAAAAATCACACAAACGATCTAACGGAATATTGCACTCATTTCGTGGCCTAAATGGTGTTGATTGGCGTTTTAATTAAATTCTAGTTAATCATAATATCAAATGGTTATCAGTCAACTAGATGTGGTAGTCTCTGGTTGATCACAATTCCATCAAGGGGTCTAATATACGCATATGGGGGATTACACAGTCAACGTTTGGTTGGCTTAATCTTGGATATAAGAACACGATTTTTACCCGTTAAAGAGTATATAAATTTGCAGTACCATAGACAACGAATCCGTGTCAAATCCATAAATAAGACTGATTTCATTTCCAACACACAAATATAAAGTATTTACAATATTCGTAACAAAGTAATAATAATAACAATAATTAAAAATTGATAAATAGAAAACAAAAACAAATTTTAAAATGTTTGATCCCAGTGTACCTTTAATGCCCGCATTTCCTCGCTGTAGATACTTATTTGGTGGTTTATATGAATGTGACAATTTGAATGTGTTCGTTTATGACTTGTATATAATCCTATATAGTGAGGCTAATATACCTTAACCGCATATAATATATATTATGTAAACAATGCCTGTGTCGTGAGACAATATACAATATTTAAAACTCGTTATCACTAATTGGGTCCTTATCTTCGTAATTGGTTTTTGTTTTTCTTATTTGTTTTTGTTCTTTGTTCATTAGATGTTTTTGTGTTGTTTTCGATATTTATAAATATGCCTAATTGTATGGTAGGTAAAATATTGAAAATTCATTCAAGAAAAGAGCGTACCAATTCTTAAAAGACCGGCAACGCACTTACGAGCCCTCTGGCAATGTGAGTGTCTATGGAATATCACTTAAAATAATGGCCTCCTGCCCGTTTATTATACATATATGAAAATTTTAGCTACCCTTTTTCTATCTTACCGATTTATTAATTATGTCTGACATCATATTTGATGTCAGACAAATTAGATAAATAAATTACGGCATAGCCCCTAATTAGCAACTCGTATAAACAAAAAAGAACATAGTAGGATAAATACGTAATTCATTACATAACTTTCAATTTCTTTTCAGAATCTCCAGACGAATTTACCGTTTTCGTAGGCCGTTGGACTGAGTGCTCTGTTCACGATGTGGAAAATACAAAAACTATTGAAAGGTGAGTCACCCTTTTATCGGATGAAATACATTCCCAGCTTATTCGCGGTTCATTGGTTCTGGTGCTACGGCGTAGCTACTGACTACGTCGCTACACGCTTAAGGGCGTGCCATAAATTACGTCATGCAATAAAAGTCTGGTCAATCCGATATATACACCCTTTCTTTAGTTGCTTTCTTAATTACTGAAGGCTGTACTTCTGTTATGCTATGTTATGGTGCACACAATGTTTCATCAATAAATAACAGAAACTATGAACTTATACATATAAATAATCTTTCAAATATTACTCGCATTATTTTTGTAATTTACATATTAAAACGAACTTAATGTTATGTTTAATGTAAACGCAATTTTACATATGTGAACAAAACACTTTTTTGTGAAAATAAACATACGCAAATGAAGTTTTAAACATAATAACATCCATAACCCACCTCCTGGCGACACATATTTTTGTACCTGCCCGTTTCTTTTTTATTTGCGACAAAATGAAAGTATTAACCACGATAGCAGTCAGCAACATTATTAAGACACTATCAATACGCAATAAAAAACTATAAATTAAATTTTTGTAAATACGTATAACCAACATGTACCAACTATTTAAGTTTAAAAATGTTTAAATTGTACAAATTACTCTAATCATATATTTCCAACGAATGAAGTCAAAGTCAGTGTGTAGTGAAATAAATCAAATCTAATAACGACGTTACTTACAATGGCAAAACCGGAAACGGAAGGCATGGCTGGAGCGGAAAGTTCCTGATTAAATTGCTTAGCATTTAATATTAATATAACTAAAAACTTACACAAGAAAAGTCACTTATTTTTAATATAAATAATGTTTCATTTATCAAAAACTGCCCCCGCGAATTTCATTTTCGTTTCACTTTAAATGTGTTTTTTTATTCAGGCTTTTTTAAAATTTTCTCACCATAAAAACATTTTTCAGCTCAAGGAATAATTTTTGAAAGTTCCTGATTAAATTGCTTAGCATTTAATATTAATATAACTAAAAACTTACACAAGAACAGTCACTTATTTTTAATATAAATAATGTTTCATTTATCAAAAAATGCCCCCGCGAATTTCATTTTCGTTTCACTTTAAATGTGTTTTTTTATTCAGGCTTTTTTAAAATTTTCTCACCATAAAAACATTTTTCAGCTCAAGGAATAATTTTTGAAAATACTCAAATTTTTCACTTAGCAACATATTTTGCGATTCATTTTTATAAATATAAGTCCCGTTTCAAATCCTACACACTATTCCACACTAAATAAATAATTAAAATTATGCTTAGTTGTTTTGAAGCAAAAGATTGATAGAACAAAAACTTGGATTCGTAAAATAAAAATTTGATAATCTGTGTTTAATATTTTAGGTACAATATCCGGGTAGAACTTGACTCTCTGGTGCATTCACCTCGTCTCGGGTTACAAAGACGACAAGTGCAGTGTCGAAGGAAGGATGGACAGTATGTCGAAAATATGTGAGTACCTGTATTTTATTTATCTAAAAAATTGTATCAAGGATGGCAACTCTACGAGGAAGAATTATGTCTATTATTAGAGCAGTGTTGAGTAGTCTAGTCCTAGTCTTCAGCGCGCAAATCGCATTCCTGAGGTCGTATGTTCGATCCCCAGCCGTGTACCAATGGACTTTCTGTCTATGTTCGCTCGTATTTGTTTACCTTAGTAAAGGAAATTTTATTCATTGTGAGGAAACCGGCATTTCTTAGTCCCAAAAACATTGGCGGCACAGAATGCTGTTCACCGACTTGCATTTTATACACAAGGTGTACTTAAATTATTGAACGCATAGACCTCAAAAGTTTTTTACCACTGGTTATACAGGGTGGCCAAAAAGTCGTGGATCAAACGAAAATAGGGGATAGATGAGGTCATCAGCGGCAAAAAATTGTTCTACGGGAGGTCTCTAAGGTCAACTCCTGCAGAGTTATGATTTATTTTGGTTTTATATAAAAATTGACTTTTTTTTACTAATTCTTCTTAAAATTCGAAAATATCTACATCCTGTATCTTTCGCATAATATCCACTAGATTGGTACTGATGAGTTCTTGCGTTCGACATACTATTTATAGTTGTTTATTGAGTGTATTCAAGATAATATTAAGTGATACGATATAACATTTTTTCAAATCATAAATTTTTCTTTACTTTGGACCCCACTGTGAAAAAAAATTACTCCACCGAAAAGTGTCCCTGTACTACAAGTTTTGGCGCATTTAATAGGGATTCTGAAAAGGTATTACACGTGGCCATAAATCGCTCTGATATCTTTCTAGGAAGAATTACAAACAACGATTGTGAAATAATAATTGTATTATAACAATTATTTCTCAAAGGTTGTTTGTATGAAACAAAATATTTTACAATAAAATATGCTCAAAATTCCTGACTCTGACCAAAATACTTAATCTGCACCGTCTAATCAAATTCCTACGTAACCCTCCAGCCATCTGTCCAATTTTTTGAATCTAGTCCGATTCACACAGTACTGGTCCCATGTAGGTAAATAATGTATCATAAGTCCGAATCGTTGTTGTTTTTTCGTCCTAGAAAGATATCAGAGCGATTTATGGCCACGTGTAATACCTTTTCAGAATCCCTATTAAATGCGCCAAAACTTGTAACACAGGGTCACTTTTCGGTAGAGTAATTTTTTTTCACAGTGGGGTCCGAAGTAAACAAAAAGTTTTGATTTGAAAAAAATTTATATCGTATAACTTAATATTATCTTCAATACACTCAATAAACAACTATAAATAGTATGTGTTAAGCAAGAACTCATCAGCACCAATCTAGTGGATATTATGAAAAAGATACAGGATGTAGATTTTATCGAATTTTAATAAGAATTAGTAAAAAAAAGTCAATTTTCTTATAAAACGCAAAATAAATCATAACTCTGCAGGGGTTGACCTTAGAGACCTCCCGTAGAACAAATTTTTGCCGCATATGACCTCATCTATCCCCTATTTGCGTTTGATCCACGACTTTTTGGCCACCCTGTATACATATAATATGATTAAGAATATAAAATTATAATATATACTTCTTACTTTATATTTCTTTAAAGCATAGAACGGGTATATATTAAGTACGCAAGTTATATTACGAATGACTTGACACAATTCGCGGGTTTCGTAAGAATATAAAAAAAAGTAAGTAATGTAAGTAATGAAGTCTTGTCTAAAGGTGTATAGTAAATAAAATTAGAACTTAATTTAAATTTTCACAGATTTTATCTTTAAAAAGACAAGATTTGACTTAAATTATACATTGACACACGAGACGAAACTTCCCCGATCGATAAAGTACTGAGCTCACGTTTTCAAAGTAAATACCCAGACCGCGACTTGCGAACGCTTTCCCGCCAAAACCAACATCAGTATGCACGAACGGGATCGAATACTCGTCTCTAAAGAAGAGCTTTGTAGATCAGCTTAGTTCCAGAGCTGAATTTTATTACAGGGTTGTCATGCTACTCATTTACTATATTTTGTAGTAAGCTAGCTAATTTATTTATTTTACACAAAACTAGAATTAACGTGGCCTTGATAATTCACCCCACGTCATCCCTGCTTCGTTGCCAGGTCTATTTTGCGTCCACGTTTCCTTTTGCCTTGAGGATTCCTCTCCAGGGCTTACTTGTATTCCTCCGAAGCGTATGGCTCAACCACTTCAACTTTTGGTGGTTTTTAGTCCTGTCAATTGGCACCTCTTTACACCACCATGATGATTAGAGATTCTCTTCCAAGGATTTGTAGGCAGAAGTTTACTAAGACCTGCTTGAAAATAGATGGTTTTAAATAAATTAAGCGTTTATACTTTTATAAGACAAACGAATACTAGAACCATTAGCCATAGTCACGAAATGTTAGATAAGTTGTCAAATGGGCGCAAAAATATTGGCTAACAAAAAACTTGATTTACATATAACGATGGTTCTCTTATATTACATTATATTAAAATAATAAGGCGTCTGTTCTACATCGCAAAATTGAATATTTTAGTAAAAGATATTCTTAAAAATTAGTATAAATAATTTTTATTTGGTAACCCTAGGATCTCGTCTAGATTTGTACTAACTTGCTGATCGATTGCTACTTGTACTGCAAAACTTGGAGCTTCCGTAGCTTATATTGATATTTTGCTTTTAGCTACGTTATATAAATTATTTAGCTTTGGGTATCGTTTGTCAAAAATTTACAACACATTTTTTTAAAACATTTCATTTGCAAAAAGCCATACGTTTGTGAACGTCAATTAAAGATGTGTTACATTTGGGTAATTTAATATATTACTACAACTTTAAGAAAAGCTGTTTTAGTACAGCATAAAGAAATTAATTTGAAGATAAGGCACTCGGAACGGTGCCAAATCTTCAAATTAAATCGTACGGGTTAATAATAAAATATACAATATTTGAACTGTTTAAAATTTTTCAGGTACTGCGGTGCTGGTATTTCAAACATAGGCGCAACCCGCGTATGCGTGATGCGTGAAAACTGTTCTCTAGGGGAATGGTTGCCATGGCGACCACGACCGGATGGCTCGCTTGTGCGTACTAGGCGACTACGTAGATTGCCACAAGGTACAGAGTCAAGTCAGGAAATAACATTTTTAACACTAGCGCCATGAATAGGTAATGAAATGGGCATGCCATATGTTGATTATGTAAAAGACTAGTAGACTCGGCCAAGCGTTGCTGTCGCTAAGATTTTTGTTATATTACATAATAGTAAACTATTCAAAAGAAACGGCAGGAGAACACCAATGCTTTTTCGGTGGTTATGCCATTAAATTGTAGCTTGTGTGAACGTTGGTAATTATTTTGATAAGGATCAATACCTAGGTAAGAATAAAGAGCCTTTTCTAGCGGTGGTATTTTAACAAAAAAATAATAATAAAAGGACGTTGTGACGTAACTATAAAAGATAGAGACATGCTGTCGCGACATTTTTTATAGATAGTGATGTGTCCTGAAAAATTGTAATACATCATTTTGTTCTATTATTAATAGTTTTCGTAGCGCACACGATTGAAGGAAGTTTCTTACACATTGGGTTAGATTATTCAAGTTTTAGTAAGCATCCCTAATTTTTTTGAAAATGAAACATAGCCTATGTCACTCGGGAATAGTGTAGCTTGCCAACGGTGAAAGAATTTTTGAAATCGGTCCTGTAGTTTCGGAGCCTATTCATTTCAAACAAACACAAAATCAAACCTTTCCTCTTTATAATATTAGTAAAGATGTAAAATTGTATTGTTTAAGCTAAAGAAATGCAGCAGTTGAACCTTCTTTTAAATATTTAGTTTTAATAAATTTCTTAATGTTATTTAAAATATATTAATCGTAATATAGGTGGTGGAAAAGAGTGTGACGTGGTTGAGGAGGTTAGGCCGGCAGCAATGGAAGCAACTGCTCATTGGACTCCGGGCCCCTGGGGCTCTTGTCATGTAGCCATCGAATTATCCGCGACTCCCGCACCCCGTAAGATGTTTTAAAATAGTTATACTATGTATTTGAGTTTTTCGTGTTAGACTTGACGTTTTCTATACAATACTTCTATAAAGACAATTATTGTGTGATTTAGGGCGGAACGATGTGGCCATGCATTGCAATTTAAATCGTGAAATGTTAATTGAATCAAATTATAAATCATGTTAATATAATAAATCTCAAGTTAATAAAATGTGAATGATAGAAATCACAACTTTAATACACGTAAAAGAAAAAAAAACTACAATAAAATGAAAAAAGCCCCCACACTAGGATTCCCTGTATCGTGGTTATAGTAAATAATAGAGAATGTTGTAATCCTTATTAAAACTTGTGTTTTTAGAAAATGATGAAGACGATGACGCAGATGATGATGACGCAATCTATGATGAAGATGATGAGTCTGATGAGGGCGATAAAGACATTGACACGAATTGTGGCGGTGGAGTACAGCGGCGAGAAGCAACCTGCGTCCGCGCAGATGGGCGAGCACTACATCCTGCTCAGTGCGCACACACAACTATGCCTACTTTAGTTCAGCCGTGTGAGGTGAATGTTGTCAAAATAATAAAAGTCGAAAATCATTTATTCATGTAGGTAACACAATGTACACTTATGAACGTCAAAAAAAAGAAATATACATTAAATGCTTCTAATTTTACATTTACTGCCAGTTCTTACATCAAGGGCGTAGAACGGAAGAGAAGAACTGGCAATAAACTCTCCGCCACTCTTTTTAATCACCAAGTTTTTTTGTTTTACACAAAACAAAACATGGTTTTACTTTTAAAAGGAATAATTAAAAGGATATAAACGAGAACTATTTATTTTAATAAATCAACGTTTCGGGCGCTTTTTTTCAAGCAATTTATTTGTTAGTAATTGTAGATGCTTGCAAAGTATGGAAAATATTTAATGCCTGTTAAATTACACGCGGTGGTTCGCGGTGTAGTTCGCGGAGGCTGAACATGCATCTCCTGGACAGATAAAAGGAGAAAGACAAAAATATAAAAACATTTTTACCCTTACTTTTACCCAATCTAACCAATAAAATCTAGAAAAAGATCAACAAAATCGTAACAATAGTAATGAAAACAGGTTCCATGTCCACGTGACTGTGAAGTGGGAGAGTGGAGTGAATGGGGCGCTTGTCAGCCGACTGACGGCTGCCCCTTGTATCCAGTTCAACAACTCACTACTACTGGTAATATAAAATATTGCTTTTTTTACGATTTTCTATTATATTGTTATAATAGTGATTTATTAATTGTTTTTACTAACATTTGGTTAGTAAATAAAAATATAATAGCCTAAATTTATTTTTTATGTATTATAAAAGAAGATTTTTCAAATGTAAATTAAAATTTGGGTTCAAATAAAATACTGAGAATTATGTGAAGCTGAAAATATTGTTGAATTAAATTCTTTTGACAGTCGTTCAATAAAAGTAAAATATAGATAGTACCAAAAACCATTACTTAGCCATTCATAGATATATTTAGTATAACATAAACGTTGAGTCAAAATAATAGATAATCATATTTATATAAAATAAAGGTTGATAACCTAACAATATAATCTCATAAATATAACATTTCAGGTTACAGTGTGCGTCGTCGGCGTATAATCGCAGCCGCTTCTGGTGGTGGGGCCCCATGCCCGCCTTTAGAGGAAAAACGCACTTGTAGCACTCCCCGATGCGCGTCGTGGAAGGCCCTGACCTGGGGTCCTTGTGTTCTCAACCAACAACATAGCACATGCGGTGCTGGCCGACGGAGTCGGGAATTAAGATGTGTCGGGCATGATGGAGTGAGGATTTTTTTGATTATTATTAAGGATCACTTGTTCCTGCTAACATTTACGAAGGATTTAATTTTTTTTGTTAAAAAAAAACTTATTATTTTTAACAAAAAAAGATTTAATTGTTTTTTTTGTTGTACAAAGTGTGTGATTCTACTTAAACAACTTTGTATTCTCACATTTAGAAAGAGGCTCAACGGGCTTGGTGCAGTGGTAGCGGCGCCCCAGCTCGTACAGAACGCTGTCGTATCGCGTGTCCTGGTGATTGTGTAGTGACTTCTTGGGGTGCATGGTCTTCCTGCTCCGCTCCCTGTTTAGCTCCAGGCCACGCCAGACCCACTCGAACCAGACGACGATTTATTGTCGCCCATGCATCACCAAGTAAGTAAAAGAAGAAAGAAGAATTTCAAAACAGTGATATCATTAAACTACAGTTAGTTTAAGTGTTTCGTGTTTGAAAACAATTAATGTTTTAATAACCTCAATTCAGAGTAATTCATAGACATAGACATATCATTTATTACATTACATTACATTATTATGTAACATACACACACACACACAGTGACAGTAAAACACAAAATAATAGTAATCAAGAAGAAAGATATACTTATAACAAATTTTAAACCATTAAAACATAAGTTTGCGCTTCAGACGCAAAAAGAAGAAAATGTACTAACGTACACGTAAACGTACTAAAATAGACGACGTACTAATTCAAGGAAAAGGGATTTATTTTGGTTACAATAATACAAAGTTTAGGGCTTATTAGCGTAGTTATATAGAGTTAAAACATATATCTTAAAATTATTTGCAGATGGCTGGGCATGCCCCGCACAAGAACTATTAATTCAAAATGAAACATGCAACACGCATGCATGTGGGACGTACTCCTGGCTAGCAACACCCTGGGGACCCTGCGAGCGACGCAATCAAGAATCGCCGGCTAACAACTATACCGACTTACTGGTAAATATAATTGAGTTATACATACTGCACTGCGCAGTGTTGGCCTAGTGGCTTCACGAGTGACTCTCATCCCTCAAATCGTAAGTTCGATCCCCGGCTGTGGACCAATGGACTTTCTTTCTATGTCCGCATTAACATTCACTCGAATAGTGCAGGAAAACGGCTAACCAAAACCCAAAAGTAGAAGACGTGTGTCAGGCACAGGAGGCTGATCACCTACTTGCCTATTAGATTGACAAATGATCATGAAATAGATTCAGAAATGTAAGGCCCAGACCTAAAACTCTTGTAGCGTCACTGGTTTTAGAGTTATACATAGGTCACTGGTGTATTTTTGATTAGGTACTAAAAAGACTATTATTGTATATTTTCGTGCATTACGGTTGAGTTGGTGTTCTTACAAGTAAATTAGATTCGTCTGGTGTAATATCAATTGGATTATAACAGTAAATGTACATGGAATAAATTAAATATGAACATTATTTGCTTATAACGCCACAATCTAAGGGTTGAGACATCCGCGCCCCCAAAACAACATTGGTGAAGTTTAAATGTTTGATAAATGTTGTATAATAAACGGATCGTTGAAAATTAAATGCTTTCTTTTTCCACGGATTTAATAAAAAAATATATGCTTATAGGAAACAGACGTGTATAATCAAAGCGATGATGAAGAACCATGCATTGAGGAAGGAGAGATGGCTCGAGATGTTATGTGTGTACAGAACAATGCTGATGTTGTAAGAGAGGCTCTGTAAGTATATGTGTAATGTTCGATTATATTCCTGCATTTTTTATAGAACTGTAGGGCAAATGGTCAGTAGACTCTCATGAGGGCTCGCGAGGCCGACTTTTTAATAATTTTTTTAAAGGCCTCTAACTCGAATTGATTCAGAAATACTTCAGTGGTCCTAAATGTTGTTTTCACTATACTTATATGAAATTTATGATCGATGATAATTTATTTAACCTATTGTTAATATTTATTTATAGGTTCTAAAACCACGTGTATGCAAATGGTGTGATAATTTTTTTTTTTATGTAATAGGAGGCAAACGGGCTGGAGGCTCACCTGATGTAAGTGATACCACCGCCCATGGACACTCACACTGCCAGAAGGCTCGCAAGTGCATTGTCGGTCTTTCAAGAATTGTTACGCTCTTTTCTTGAAGGACCCTTAGTCGAATTGGTTCGGATTTATACTTCAGTGGGCATCTGTTTCCACATAGTAGTGGCGCGCGGCAAAAACTGCCTTAGAAAACGCTTAGTTGTGGGACGACGGACTTCGAGGTGATACGGATGGTATTTTGTATTTTGCCTTGACGTCCGATAATGAAACTCAGCTGCAGGTATATGACGGAACAACTCCTCTGAACACTCTCCATGGTAAATGCGGTAGAAGATGGAGAGTAATATATTTATGAATTAATAATATTTACATTTTGTTTACAGTTGTGCTCCATTAAAACGTCCCGCCTCTCGTCGAGCCTGCACTATTCGTTGTAAGCGGGGCTGTCGTGTTGAAGCCTGGATGCCTTGGTCACCATGTCCTAATACCTGTGGTAACAAAATATAACTATTGACATAATATTATGACTTTTTATAATATATCGTTACTGAGCTTTTTTATTTCTGTTTAGATTTTACACATCATCACATCAATAAATAAAAACTGTGGCGCTACAAGCTTTTTAGATATCTGTTTCCTGATTTCATTCATTTGTCAATTTTATAGGCAAGTAGGTGATCATCCTCCTGTGCTTGACACACTCCGTCGACTTTTTGAGTCTAAGACAAGCCGGTTTCCTCACGATGTTTTCCTTCACCGAGCGAATATCAAATGCGTACATAGCATGTTCATTAGTAGCGTACATAGCCAGTAATCAAATCTACGACCTCAAGGATAAGAGTCGCACCCTGAAGCTACTAGGCCAACACTGATCTCATTACATCAATACCTCACTATTTACACATATATATATAAATAGTGAGGTATATATATATGTATATATATATGTATATATATATATATAATACATACACTTTAAACATTAGTTATAATAACCGCGATATTATACCAGACCCAGGCAAACAAGTACGAGTGCGTCGTGTCCAAGGAGGCCCCAACTGTGGGCCCTTGCAAGAGTCCCGAGACTGTCCTGTACCTCGGTCGTGTGGGGCCCGGAGTCCCAGTTGGGTCACCGGTGAATGGAGCACCTGTAAATTACCACCAGCTCAAAGATGTGGTATTGGATATCGAGTTAGAAGTAAGTTGAAGGACTAACTGAAAAAAATAATTTTAATCAGAATCATTTAAGTTTCTATTAGAGATGATTCTCAAAATTATATTTAGTTTACGTAATGTGAAAAACTACAAATCAAAATTTCTTTATTTCAGGTATTTGGTGCGGGTCAGAGTCCCATCGGGTAGAAGCCGGCGCGTGCGCAGGAGAAAGTGTTCCCCCAAGTGTCGCCCCTTGCCGTGTGAATTGTGACATTGCAACCCCACTAGATTGCCATGCCATATGCCAAGAACCACTCAAGTTAGTGACTAACTCCACACCACTATTTATTATATATTATTATTATTATAATTAAAAGAAATAAAAGATTGACTAAGTAGTAAAATAATAAAAACGATCATTCAATTCGTGCTTTGCAACATGATTTTGATTTAATCTAATGGTCAACTTTACTATTTATTAAAACACTTTAACAAAAATTATGTATTCGCTTATAATCGATTTTGTCGAGGCAAATAAGTAATTAATATATTTTAATGGGTATTTTTCAGGTATTTAGATGCTTCAGACCCAGACGTACCGTCCTGCGTATGCAAAAACATCACCCTCGAACTTCTACCGGCGGATTCTGATTGCATTCTACCTTCTGGGTATGTCTGCTTACCATTTTTGAAAATTTACACAATGTAATATGATTTATTTGTGTATCTTAATAAATTAATGATTGATTAATTTCATCCCGAAAAAAGTGTTGCATACCGAAACCAGGCCAGCGCTTTTCAAGATGTTGTCATTGGAGAATCGTAAAAAAATAATCGTTTGCATTTAAGATATTTATTACCTACCCGATGATTGCTACAAATTTATACTAAATTAAAATTTGGCGTGCCCTCTAGATACCCCAGGCATCCCATCATCCCATTTGCCCCTTTCAGAAAAACGCGTTTGGCCAAAACTCACCGATATCATGCTTGAGCATTTTGATAAACGAGCTAGGTCTATCCATAGTTGCTTCCCATTTTAAATAAATTTTTCTTTAGTTTTATCATTTTTATTAAAATATGTTATGTTTGCCTTATTAACAAATTATATTTCTTGTGCCAATGTATCAGAGTGCTGAACGTTGACAAGCTTTTATAAATAAATATCATTACCCCTATTTCGATCGTTTAGTGTCTTTATGATGTCTCAGTAGAATTCTTAATATTACGGTAAGATAATCTTTTGTAGAATGGAATGTGGTGAAGGAAGATCACTGCGAGCGGCTCGTTGTATGGTCGGCGGTCGGGACGTCCCAATGGATGTGTGTAAAAAGTTCCATCCTCTAACAGGTATACATTTTAATTATACTTATATTTTATTTATATCATGTATTTTTACTATACACTTAGCTTATGAAGCAGTATTAAGAAAACCAAAGTGCAATTATTATAAACCTTTGCTTAATTTTTTTTTTTAATGTTGATACAAAAACTATAATTCTATTTCGTAACTTTGTTGGGGAATTTCACCATCGGACGTCGAGGCAGAATATTTGTTTTTTTTACTTTAACAAATTTGTTCTACAATACAGCTTTTAAAGCCCATTTTTGCCGTGCAATGTGTGGAATCAGCTGCTCACTGAAGTATTTCCGAACCTAGGACTTCGGGTCGTTCAAGATAAGAGCGTACCAATTCCTAAAAGCTCGACCACGCACTTGCGAGCCTTCTGGCAGTGTAAGTGTCCATGGGTGGAATCACTTAACATCAGGTGAGCCTCCTGCCCGTTTGCCCACTTTACTATAAAAAAAGTGTATTTAATAAAACGTTTACTTTTATAAGCATCAGAAGATCGCATATTTTTATGCTATTATTCTATGCTGTACTCGTATTAACCGCGAATAGACTTAATATGAATCCTGGCGGTATAACGGCATACTTTTCAGGCCCACGTCGTGTACGAGAAGCCTCAACAGACGGCTTCACATACGACACAGAGTTTGGGTCACTGTTACGTGGTACGTGCACTGTGCGATGCGCTCGCGACTGTACTGTGGGGCCCTGGGCTGCTTGGGGGCCTTGCGCGTCCGAGCCTGGCTCTAAAGCCGCGTTCCGATTTCGTACAAGGTATATTGTTATCGCAAGCTCTTCAATTCGTTTATGATATTCGTTTTAGAATTTAATCTCACTGTCAAGATTCCGTAGGACTCAATCATAAATCAAAATTTATCTTAAATTAAGTACATCATAAAGACTTACCGCTGGGTTGTTTGCATAAGCATTGCGGTAGTATTTTTGAGTATTTGTTATCTTAAATACGATATACAGTTTTTGACAGCTTGAACGCATCCCTGTTCCATGCAATGTATATGTTTACCATGCGAATTATATTTAAAATTAGTATGAACCCTAATAGAAAAGGTACTAAAATTCAAAGAAATGTATATTATAACTTTTGAGGCTGTAAAATAGCGTATTTAAAACTAAGCGTACAGACGGTATATTTGTTATATACTATGCAAGACTAGAATACCACAGACTACTATATGTTACTAGAGAGGTGATAGAAGAGGGATCGGCGGGCGGTCGCGAATGCGGAGCGACTCTTCAACGGGCTACATGTTCTGAAATAACTCCTCGATGGTCAACTGGGGAATGGGATGTTTGTACGCCTGATCATACGCTTTGTGGTCCTTCGTATGTTAAGAGAGATGTCATGTAAGAATTTTACTTTCTTTCTTTTTGAAATAAATATTAAAGGATGGTTTAATTAAAACAAAAGAGCTATTATTGTAATTATCTTGTTTTGTGATGTTTGATTGTTTTTAATTGGCTTTGTTTCCTGATATTAGCTATCTAATTAAATATATTGTTTGAAATTGTTTAGCTCGAGAATCCGGAGTCTGTTTCTGTTTAATAATTTGGAGTAGATACGATTCATGAATCATTTTTGGACATAATATTTTCAACCACTGTACACCGTTCTTTATAATATCAATAATTTAATATTTGACATGCATTCTTACATAGAAGTCTTGTTTTTTTATTGGATACAATTATTTTTAATAATATAATAAATAGTTTTTATTTCCAAGACACTTATAAAATAATAATAGTAATATATATTTTTACATATTTAAATTTTTGTTGGAATCTGGTTCAATTGTTCACTTAAAGATGTAAGTCAATTTCGAGTATCCGTGTAGTGTGAAATACTTTGAATTCCGTGGTTACACAATATTATATTTATTTATCAACAAAAGATACATACAATATATACACAACTACAAACATTTGTTTCTTATTAAAGTTACTTGCTGTATGAAAAATATCGCTCTCACAGGTGTTTCGATGGCCAAGGTAACAAAGTAGAGGACTCTGTCTGTGAGACATCTGGCGCCGGAGCCGCTCCTGACAGAGTGACGCCTTGTCATATGCCCTGCCCAGCTGACTGCGTCCTCAGCCCATGGTCTGAGTGGAGTCCTTGTGAACTGGTAAATTATATTTCTTTTTTTATAAAGTACTTTTTGTTTGTTTCGTGTTACACTATAGGAGTACAATTTGTTAAACTGAAATTGTTATCAAGTGTGTATCAATAAAACATTATTAATTTAACAAATGTTTTATCAAAAAGTATATTTCAATCAATTAACTAAATTATACGTTTACTCTTTAGCGTCTTCGATTAATACTTGTTTTCTAATTTCGTGCCCATTTTGCGGTTTTTGTATATATAAGTTTAATAATAATAAAAAATATGCATATGGGAAGGTTTTTAAGGTGAAACAGCTTTAGACTTTACCAATTCCAAACATATATCTTAATGAGTCACAACATCTATATCTTTAATAATTCTAGACAAAATGGGGCGGTCGTCGTGACCGAACCCGTGTGGTGCTTCGCCCCGCGAAATCTGGAGGGATGCGATGTGGTCCGTTAGTTGCAGCTGAGCCCTGTCAACCCTTAGTGCATTCTTGGCATACTGCACCTTGGGATGACTGCCAACCGTTAGGTAACATCTTCAACACATATAAACTTGATGCACGGTCTATATAAAAACTTACATCTCGGAGCAATTACCACTCGTAATTTGAATATAGATAGCCTAAGTGTTCATGGGTGGAAATACCGCGGGTGCCCAAATACTTACAAATTCAAGAAAATCGTTTAAGGAAATGAAGTAAAGTAAAAGGATTGTGAAATAATACTTAAAAAAAAGTATATTATTACAACAATAAAATACATTAAATTAAAATATTTTCGGGATAGCTACCAGTAATTTAAGTGCGATAATATCGCATTACTAGGTATAACATATTCATTGTGAAAAATAATCGGCTATCTCTTGATACCTCGGCGTCAGAAGAAGTGTGTAGAGAAATTATATATTAAAAAAATGGTGCGTGTGCTAATGTACTCGCGTAAGAAGTTATACTTCTTTGGCTTTCTTTATTTTTTTTAAATATTAAAATAATTAATAATAAATATTTAGCGTTAATAAATTAATAATTGCTAAATTTCTTTGAAAAAATAATTAAACCCCTTTATTTGTTTAAAAGGTAAACAAATGTCATTATGGTCATTCAAAATTCTTGGCATAGCTGCTAACTTCACGCATATTCTATTTCTTTTTACTTGTAGATTGTCTTATTCCCATCTCGCTCGCGCACGCTCGGCGCCCATACTGATAATTTTGTGTCACGGTGCGCGCGCATCGTAAAATTTCACTATCATCAATTTTTCATAACGCGCCTAAAGAGGTATAACTTCAAAAATACATAAATAAAATCACAAAATTTTACAGAACAGGTGCGTAAAACCTACATGGTTTTAAAATCACTAAGAAAGATATAAATTCATATTTATATAAATTAATTTGTAATGTTCCAGGAGGTTCTCCATGTGGAGAAGGAATTAAGAGAAGAGCAGTGCGTTGTCTTCGCAGTGACGGAGTGTTTGTCAACGATTCCTTCTGCCCTGTGAGTTTACCTTTTATGGATGTAAAATTTTAATTTCTTCAGAATTTTGTTTGATCCCGAAACATTGCTTCGAGATAAACAATCACTAGTCTATAAATAAAGGAAACAGACACAGAAATGTGTTATCCCTTGACCACGGAAATTACGGCCCATAGATACCAGAATTATGTTTCTAATATACAATCAAATCAGTAGCAGTACGTATATGAAATAAATAATTGCAGAACGTGACAGCCCGTGAAGCAAGTGAGTCATGGTGTTATGTACCTTGCGGAGTGGACTGCGAAGTAGGCGAATGGAGTCCTTGGGACACTTCTGCCTGCTCTTGTGGAGACACGTCTTCTACCCGACATATGCGAAGGACTAGGTATTACTTTCTTACAGACAAATTTATCAGAACTTTTATTATTTTGATAACACGCATTTATTTTATTAATAAAATTTCTTAACATTAAAATCTCTTTAATAATAGTTTGACAGCTAGGACTCCTATATGTTTCATTCAATTCGTCGTGCATTTGGGAAATTATTATAATTTTGTTTATAGGCAACATTTAAGCTCAGCTGTATGGCCGGGTCGTACTTGTCCGCCCACGGAACAGCGTGCCCCTTGCCCGAGGGAGCCCTGCTTGAGACTTGTAGCTAGACCTATGCTGGGATGTCATGTGCAGGTAGAATATACCATATATAAAAAAATATTGTCACTAATTCTCACCGGTTGCTTACAGGGGGCGTTAAACAACTATCTATTTTGATTTGTACCTACGCCTTTACTGGATATTGAACATTCCAAATCATTACATAGGGTAATCCGATTTTTAAGGTATTTATAGTATTATAGAGTCTTCTTGTCCGTTCTACGCTCTTGATTTGAGAACTGGCAGTAAAATTAGAAGAATTTAATATGTATTTCTTTATTGACGTTCATATGTACATTGTGTTACCAAAATGAATAAATGATTTTAGATTTGAATTGCGACAGAGCCATCAAATTAATAACTTTATCTTTTTAATTATTTTTATTTTATTATTTAGATCAAAGTGTAAAAAATTCAAGCTTCATAAAAAAAAAGAGAATTAAATATTTCCAAGTGTATGGATTCATTCATTCATTCATATTTTTTCCCAGACGTCGTCAGGTGAAGAAGCGGAAAGCGCTTGCGGATGGGGAGTGCGGGTATCCCATGCCCGTTGTGAGCTCACGAGTATCTCGGACGAGCTACTGTCAGACGCTTACCTGGACCCCTGGCGTTGTTCGACCGCACTACCGGGCCGAATTGTAGCACCACCTATGTATCATCAGGTAAAAAACTTGCTAATAGTAGGGGAGCGCAAGGGGATGACATGGATTTACTCAAGCGTTGTGGGGACTTATTGGATAGTGAAGGTTCTTTTTATATGTAACAGGAGGCAAATAGGCTAACCTGAACCACTGAAAGTTTTACCGCGAGTGATCTTACGTCCCTTTTCAAAACAAACAGTAAAACGCTAACTTATTACCTTATACCTGGAATTAGTAGTCAGTGATGCTAGCTAAAGAATAAAATAACGTAATTCGATATAATGTTTGTGATATTGAAATATTTGTTATTTTGGCATTAGGTTATTTGAGTAAGTTGGTTTACCTTTTTGTAGGTAAAACTTAAAAAATACGTAGTATTTTATTTTTTATTGGCCTCAAATGGGTCAAATTTGTCTCGGTGGAGAACTTTATTAGTAGCAACACTTATGAAATGTCCAAATTCTACGGAATGAAAAATTAGAGTTTATTTTGCTCTTGACGTGATCCATCCCATCGTAGAAAGTACGTAATAAAGTAGGATAGGTATATTTGCTTACATACTTTTTCACTACTATGTCTCCGGCTTACATGACCAGTCAAACCATACATTAGGTCTTGGTCTAACTAAATCTTTCTACTTGTGTCTTTATCTTAAAGAAGCTTAATATTCGTATAGGAGGATGAGCTGTGTGAAGTCGAATGTGGGTGCAAAGAAGCGGAGTTAGGCCAGCCGGGACCCTGGGGTTCGTGGGGACCTTGCCGCGGTGGAGCTCGATCACGTACTAGGCAACTACTTGTTCCACCTCGCAGGGCTTGCAGGACGTCATCTAGGTATGTAAAGCTTAATCATTAATAATAATAATCTTTATTTATTTTCCTCATAAAAACTTTGTACATAAACAAGTGACAGTTATATATTATTATGAACAAATAGTTGTCTTGCTTCTATTTAGGGAAAATGCTTGTTTGTGTGAGACTGATGCCTGCTAAAGGTAAGAGTACCTGTGTTACAAGTCATCAGGCCTCGACAGAAAGTCTTAAAAAGTAGAGAAAAATTTTGAGAGATTAAACAATCATTATTACATAGGTTGCAACGTTGATAAAAAAATATATATAAGGAATCCACATGAGGTATGTGTGTGTGAGTGTGTGTATGGGTATGTATTATAACTTGTTAATTTAATGAACCTTACACTATTATACTATAAATTATTGCCTAACATTTAACATAAAATCAATCTATTGAAATTTGGATTTATCGGTGTTTGTAATTGCTTCCTTCGCCTTTATGCCCAGAAGATTCTCAGACCAGGTAGTGTCACCGATTCTTCTAGGTATTTAAAATACCAATAAGATGGTGTACGGCAGTCAAAGTACGAGCTTCGTCCGAACTCTCAATCTTACCCTAATGTTCTATGAAAGTGACTTTGATTCTACTCTTATAATTGGGTTACGCGTTTTGGTAGAAGGGGTAAAAATATAAAAGCGCCAACCCTATATTCCTCAGATATGTGACGATCGAATGGGCAAACTGCAGTGGTGATGCAGATGAAATCCCCGATTTGCTTGAAATTGAACCACGCGAAAGCATCCTACGCCGTGCCAACATAATCGAGAAACGCAAAGTCTATCACGATGGATATATAGGTATTTAATATTTCTTTAGACTGTACTAATTGAGAATATTTTCGTCGTATGTTGTGTCTTGAAAGGTCGGCCACCTGTGATCCTTCTGGCTGCATGAGTAGCCATGGGCCCCGGTATTTATTAACAGCAAAAAATATTCTTTATTCAATTTCATACTACAATGTTAAAAGAATCATCATCTATGATTTACTTCTTAATGTAATGTATAAATAAATATATAGTAAGATCAATAAGGATTTTCAATTGTTTATGCGTTATTGACAGACAACTTCTCTCTCTTGATTGGCTATAATGATTAACAAATGTCAAACTCAAACTATCTTTCATATATGTCTCTGATCCAGCTTCAACATTGTATTATAGTTTTATCCACCTATCTATAAACATATGCCTTTTGCCCGAAGGGGTAGACAGAGGATCTCTTGCTACGGTCCTGACATACTCTCGCTTCATTCACTTTCATGACATTCACGCGTCCTCGTTGGTTTTGGATAGTTTTCACCTGTTCCTTCTCTAGACACATTTATATGTTTATGTATATTATAATTGTATTAACATCATTAATTTATAAAAAGACTCAAACGTTATTTTTATATAAATGTATTACAAATATTGAAGTAGTATTAAATTGAAGTTACGGTTCATGCCTACAACCATCAAATTATCATACTTTACCTGTTACCTGTTATATAAGTATTTTTTTATAGAGGGCAGCACATCTCTGCTATTAGTGGTGTGGACGGCTACTGTCATTCTCACAGTTTACGGAACTGTCATGACTTACCGCGGACTTCTTAGGTAAGTTCATTTTCTTCTACATTGCCACCACAATCCTAGTAGTCATTTATTTATGAGTACAAACTATATAAATCTTGTATAAATAACATTAAAATATAAGATAATAAAGCTATCCTAATCCTAACACGTTCGATTCATGTTATAAGAATTGTGTTAAAATGGAAAAAGGATTTCCATTTCAACCCTTAATTTTTTTTTGGCATTAATTTTAAAATCGAGAGCCCCTTTCTAACATTAACTTACATTCTTTTCCTTATAAGTAGTTGCTTATATTGCATTTTGAATTTTAAATTTCCTTCTGTTTATATTATATATCTAAGGGTATGTTCCGATATACACTGCGAGTACTGTATAGTGCTCCCACTGTTCAAAAATTCGTTCCGCTATGGACTGCCAGTATACAGCCGCAGCGTCCTAGTTAAATATATGACGTCACAAATCCCCGCTATACTTCTACTGCGAGCACTGGCGTTTTCGAGGTAAGGTACTCGCAGTGCTTTGATCACGTGATCAATCAAAACCACTTGAATGCCTATCGGCTGATATAACTTACAGTTTAATAACAAACATTTAAAATTCTAACTTACTTTCTTTGTAGTATTAATTCAATTGACAGTTAATATTAATATAGATTTTTTTAATGCGATAATACTCCAATAATAGTTTTTCTTGTTGAATTGAAAAACTTTGATGCACTCATTTGAAAACTGTGTCGAAAAACGAAGCTGACTAGTATACTGGACTGCGTTCCGTTTTAAATTGTAACCAGTATAGCTGGCTATAGAGAAACGGTTTCACAGTATACTAAATTGACGGTACTCTGTACAGTCGTCGCAGTGTATATCGGAACATACCCTAAGTATTTTGGTAAATTCACTGACTTCAACCGCTGAATTTTTGAATGGCAGGATTTAATTTATGTCTTTTCAGATGCCTACAAAGCCGTGAAATGAAGTCAATCACCAAAGTGTAAGCTAGCGGATATATTATGGCAGTTGCTTTTGTGAATTGAGAGAATTGCTGATCTCACTAATTTTAATGTTGACAGTGATAATGAAAATTTCATTTTGTTAATTATTGTTTAAGCTCTAAAATTGTTTTGTTAAAGTTTAGTATTTGTTATTTTTTGCTAATACCAAAATTGTTCCATGTTAATATGAAATAAAAAATTATGGACCTATAACGTTACCTTGGCGAACCATGATATCGAATAATACAGTAGGAGTAGATTTTCCGTAAGTTTTCAAAAATTTTAAAATCTGCAAACAGTCTGTCCGCGAGAGTGCTTCCATGTTTTTAAAATGTTTATGAAAACGCTTTAGAATTTTGCTTAATTAGCAAATTCAGCCGCATTGGTTCGGGCCTTTCGGATTGACAATATAACTAGCTGTAGCTAGTTGTAGCTTAGATTTGGTCAAAATTAATCGAATTATGGAACCAAATCTTGAATGTTTACATGGATGAATAGTAAATTGAAGGATAGACTTTCCCCATTTAATTTGACCACAGAACTAGTTTTGATTTGTGTTGCATTTTAATATCTATTAATATGAGACTAAGGGCTATGTAGTGAATAGCGACCAATAAGACGTGACACATCATCTCACATATCAGTGTTTTAATACTCGTCTTAAATCATGTACTTAGTAGATTGATATCCCGATGCTTACAGAGTTTCACGAGCTTTGTCGCACAAATTGTACTTGATAGTTTTAAGCCCTATAATAATCGTAATATTTTGAGGACGTACTCTGTATAACTTTTTTGTAGATTTTGCATAAGATTATGTATTGTGTATGAGTATTATGACGTGAATGTGTTTTTCAACTTCCTTCAATATCATTTCAGTTCTATTTATATTTTACTGTAACTATAAGATTTTTTTATTACGGGTATAACTTTCACCTACTTCTTGTTCCTTCATGACAATATAGATAATTTGAAATACTCCTATTTATATAACTATTGATTAGTTACAGTCACTGTTAATGCTTCTTCTATCCTTTCACGTTTCATCTATATTTCGCCCTTGTAACCATAAATTAACATTATATTGATGTGAAACATGTTAGATAAGGGATCGTGTTAGACAATACAATATTTGATATTTAATAAAAATTTGATTGTGTTTTTGTAAAGGGGCTTTTATTTTCTTCTCCTCTGAATTTAATATTACTTAATTATAATATAATAATAATGATATAATCTTTATATTCCGATTGATCTATGATCTTTAATATATTTCCTCTACAGTGTCTCTTGGCAAAGAGAGATATAGATATGAATAAAAGCATTTCTACGCGTCCTTATAATTAATCTGCATTTGTAGACGTTTAAGTACGTCTTTTTTATAATGCAATTCAGCCAGACCATTTCGAACAATGCCGTTGATCCTTGCTGCTCTTAGTTGTCGCCTATATTCTTTAACTTCCTTCTCAGCAACGATTAGGTTGTCCATGTTAGATAGCATAACCTGCACATCAATGGAAACAAATACTATTTTATAATTCGAATCTAAAACCAGTTCTATTTTTGTACCTACTGATCAAAAATAATTTTAAGCATTAGGTTAGGTCGTCGAATTTAAAAATACTCACTTACAGTAAGTTGTTTGCAAATGAAACTAAAAGTTAGATTAGGAACTTTTTATTAAAATATCTCTAAATTACTAAAATTAATAAATAATATGTTAACATAGAAATGAAGGATATAAGAATTCTATATTAAATAACTGCATATTTAGATTGTTTATGGTCTTTCGCAGCTTTTTCGGCTCGTCTCATTGTATTAGAATTACAAGTATAAACATTTGAACAGTAATAGTCCGATAGTTCCTTCATAGGAACGTTTAAATTACAGCCTCCTCCTGAACCTGGTTTAATAAGATACGGAATTAATTCGCCAAATAGTTTGTGCTGGTAATTTTCAAAATTCACAAAATTTGGACTAATTTGTGCCAATCTACAGCACAATGTATCGGAATCACTGTAAAATAAGCTTATCCCCGAATATTCTGCTAACGCCCGTATTATTTTCCAATCATATCGTGCTTTACCAGGTGGCGTTATAGCAGGTCGTGCAAATTGACTACGGCATTCCATATTTAAAAACACACCTCCAGACTCAGTGTAAGCACAGCCTGGTAAAACAATATTTGCACATTCTGAACCCTTATCTCCTTGAAAGCCTATGTAAATTACTGCTACATCATTCGAGGGTTGACATTTGTAAAATATGTCGTCGGCTCCCAAGGAAATGATTAAATTTGGGCAAATAGCTCGAATAGCACTTAGAGCTCCTGGTTTCCAACCAGCTTCCAAAGCCCCAGCAAAACTTGCCTCGCGAGTTAAAATATTTACAATCCCCCATTCTGGATCAACTTTAAAACCACTCGCGATATTATAAATAGCACTCATTATTTGGCCTCCACTTGGTGTATCCAATTGATCTATTCCAACGAATATAAGGGGGTTTTGGGCACCCTTGAAGTAGTCATTAGGCCCTGATAATGCACTTAAATCAGGGCCAACATAATTAACGTGATAATTAAACTCACACTCGGGACCAACTACATAGATATCGCACTCATTATTGGTATATGCCAGTCGTATCCACGCATTCAATATTGGTGCTTCAAAGCGTGGATTAGTGCCAACTAAAAGAATTTTATCCGCTTTTGCTATTTCACTCATTTTAATATTCAATGAATAACTGGTCCTTAGATCTATATTTCCACAGGTATGCGTAAGGTTTCTTTCAATAAAAGTATTATCACAACCCAAAATATTAAAAAAATCTTTTGCAGCTACCAATGTTTCTACGTTGCAATAAGGTCCCGCTACCGCTATCATTTTACCAGGACTTACGTTTTTTATTGTGGTGGCTACCATTCTCAATGCACAGTCCCATTCAACGGGTACTAAACGGCTTTCACTGCGACACATTGGTGAAACTAATCTCTGCATTTCTAAGGAATCAATGGACCATCTGCCCTTATCGGATAACCATTCTTGATTTATTTCGTCATTTTCTCGTGGCAGAACTCTAACCACTCTATTGAATCTGTGATCCAATACTATGTTAGTTCCTGTCGCATCTGTGACATCAATAGAATTAGTTTTTCGTATCTCCCAGGGTCTGGCTTTGAACATATACGGGATAGCTGTCAGTGATCCAACAGGACACAGATCTATTATATTCCCAGATAGCTCAGAAAGAAACATTTTATCTACGTACGTCCCTACTAGCATTTCGCCACCACGTCCCGAAGTTCCTAAGACATCCATGCCACAAATCTGTGATGCGAATCTGATACAACGCGTACAGTGAATACATCGAGTCATCTCTGTGCGGATAAGAGGACCTAAATTCTTATCCTCTACAGCGCGTTTTCCTAGAAAATGAATGTCAGTAAACCTGGTACGATCATTTCCAAATTTCATTGTTAGGTCTTGTAAATCGCACTCCCCACCTTGATCGCATATTGGACAATCCAGTGGATGGTCTACTAAAATAAACTCTAGCACAGCTTCTTGAGCTGTTAAAGTTTTCTTTGTATTTGTCCAAACTTTAATGTTATTGTATACCGGGAGAGCACAAGCTATTTGTGGTTTCATCATACCTTCTACTTCAATTAAACACATTCGACAGTTTCCAGCAATTGTAAGTCGTTCATGATAACAGAAACACGGTATAGATACTCCCTCTCTTCGTAAAGCTTGCATAACTGTGAAATACTTTGGGACACATATTTCTTTCCCATTTATAAAAATAGGAACATCCCCGGATTTACTTCTTTTTTGAGATTTCAATACTTTAGTGTAGCGAGTCAAAATTTTATTTAGGTTTCTCAACATATTTATCGATTGCAATAAAAATTATTAAAATCTTTCTTTATGTCAGTTTTAGACAAACGTGTGACATTTGTTGGGTGGGTCCTTTGTTAAAAAAGGTTTATGTGCCTCCCCAAGCTCACCCTTTAATTTTAGGTCGCAAAGGAACAACGGTTGCCTCGGATTGGAAGGTACACAAAGAATCTTTGTGCCTAAAAATCTTCACAAAAGTCAACAGTCTTTAGGGCTACGTGGGTAACCTAACCTAATACTTGTACCACTAAATGATAATTCGGTTCGTGTGGGGAGTCCTCATATCGCTCAATGGCTAACCGCACACACGCAATAATATTGTCAAATCAAGTTTGTCAATTTGTTTTAACAATATATGCCTCCGCATATTTCTCAATCCTTGATTTACGCGGAAGTGTGGATAATAAAAAAAAATGTGTCATATTGTGTATGAAAATAAGCCTAAGCCTAATAAGAAACCGCGAACTAAAAAAAACGATGGATTAAAGAATGGATGCGAAAAAGAACGGAAAATTTTTTTTTACAAAAATCCAACAAAAATCAAAACAAATATTAATATTTGAGGCATAGAAAACAACTCATTTGACGTGCACTCATAGATAAATTATGTTAAACTAGAATATTGAAGTAAGGCCCGCACACACACAATAATATTGACAATAACCATGCCTCCCCCTGAATATTATATTATTGACGGCATATTTCAGAATTTCCGGAAATTCGCAATAATATTGAATTGAAGCCGCACACACACAATATTATTGACAATACGTATTTTATTGTCAATATTATTGCGTGTTTGCGGCTAGCCATTAGACAATGCGATTCGTGCAACCCTGACATTATACATTATAACCAACTACAACATAATATTATTGTCACGTAAATTTTCAACACGGAATAGCGAGATCTTAAAATAACTAACCACGTTTTTTAATTAAAATTCAATTCGTCCGCGCGATTTTATCGATAAATTTATTTGTATGTGCATATTCAGTTCTTTCTTTTTTAATTGCAAGTTTTGACATATTATATTAAATTGTATTTATTGTTATTGATATATTTTTATTTAACAAAACGAAAAATGAATGCCCACCTTGTGTATCGATGAAACGAGCTGCTCCAAGTTTTCCTTAAATTGAATAAATGTCTCAATAGCTCTTTGATTTCTGTAAGAAAAATATTACATGAAGTTTTATCGGACGAGACATCTCAGTTAATAATAATAATAATCCCAGAATTCCAAGTAAAAACAAAAATAAAACTGCTCTACAAACTAACTTGTGGTCGTGAAGAGAGTCTGTAAAAGCATAGTCAAGTGTCAGTCTGACAGAACGAGCCGCTCTCGGGGCTGCTCGAGCACAAAGGACGCGTCGCGCCCCACGTTCCTGACATCGCGCCTGAATTAGCAAACTACATGCGTCTGCGCACGAAGATGTGCGCTCCCAACCACTTCTGTAATCAGAAACTTTGATCTTACAATCTTATTAAATTAATTCTATAAACAAAATAATAATTTGATTTTAACACAAAATCGAACTATTGACCTATTCCTTAATTTTCGCTTAGCAATTGTCTAATTTTCAATATTTATCTAACACAAATTGCACAGAAAACACAATTTGAATAAAAAATTGTGGTGCAACTGTCGTAGCTAAAGGTTATATTCAGAAACGTCACGAACTACGACTGTCGTATGACAAAATTTAATACGTTTTTGACATACCGGAGTCACATTTAGCGCAAAGCCTCATTTATGAATATCACACTAATAGTGTAGCCCAGTCATTTTAGACATAAAAATAGTGATCAAATAAAGAAAATTCCGACAAAGCCAAATTTTCGTAGAGACCTTAGGTTTACCATAAGGAATAAAGTGTCAAAAGTCCCCATCAGTCCCATGTGAGCTTAGGGACTTATTCGGGGTCAAAGGTCAAAATTTTAGGTTTTTTGGATTTTTCTCGAAAACAGTAAGTTTTATCGAAAAGTACCTCAGAGCACAGTTGTAGATCTTAAAATTTTCTTAAAAAATGGTCCCTATGATTTTTTCTCTAAGACTCACTATTTCCCAGATATTGCGCTTGTAAGAATCATATTCTACATAGTATGCACACATATGCCACGTATATACATATTTAGGTACTCAAGCAAGCAAAAATGCCTACTCGTGCCTCTTTTATGTATACATTATTAGTATAACCTGGGAAGGCGCAGCAACGGACAGAAATATATTCTTCTAAAAGTTTATCAGCTTATCCAAAATGCCAAAACTTAATTTTATTTTTACATGCGATGACCGGATGCGATACTACGTCAGCAATGTTTAGAAGGGGCAAAAATTCAGTATTAAAATTATTTGAAAAAAATGATTTGATTGACTGCGCAAAAGTATTTACAGAAATTAATTCTTCACCTCAAATACTAATTCGGTTTCTTCTTGCGGTTTATGGAGCTCCAAAAAAATTAATTGCATAGATACGTACAGATATTTAACATTTATAAAAAATACACGAAACAAAAAGCAAGTACAGCTATCTTGTCTTCCTCCAACATCGGCATCTGCTAGTCAACATTTGTTTCGAGTATACTATCAAGTTCAGACATGGCAAGGCAATGAACTGAACCCTGAAGACTGGGGTTGGAAATTGATAAATAATACTTTGGAACCGATTCGAACTTTACTGCCCCCTGCTCCAGAAAAACTTCTTAACACTATTTTTTGCAATTGCAAGAAAGGTTGTAGTGCCAAATGTGGCTGTAAAGTAGGGTTGCAGTGTTCCACGTTACAAAAACGCGCCGAGTACACTACCTCACAGGTGGTGAGGAAATGTGTGCATATTATGTAGAACGTGATTCTTACTAGCGCAATATCTGGGAAATAGTGGGTCTTAGAGAAAAAATCATTGGAACCATTTTTATAGAGAATTTTAAGATCTACAATTTTGCTTTGAGGTACTTTTCGATAAAACTTACCGTTTTCGAGAAAAATCCAAAAAACCTAAAATTTTTACCTTTGACCCCGAATAAGTCCCTCAGCTCACATGGGAATGATGGGGACTTTTGACACTTTATTCCTTGTGGTAAACCTAAGGTCTCTACGAAGATTTGGCTTTGTCAGAATTTTCTTTATTTCAATTGTCTAAAATGACCGGGCTAGTGCTAAGGACTCTTCTTAATAATTTTTGTTCAACAGCCAAAAATATTAATGAATCATTTTATATTTCTGCATGATTTTGGTGTTATGCGGGAAATATCGCCCATGTAACCGTTGCTTGCACTGAAGCTCGAAGGATACGTAAGTACGAGGTAACTATACCTTCCAATAGAAGCGAGTTTCCAAGCTCGCAAAGCAGCCTCCACAAGGCGTATCGCGTTTTGTCCATACTCAGAGGCAGCGCGTAACCGCATACTTACTGATGCCAGCGCGTTACGCAATTCTTGGGAACGCTGCAAAGCACTTTCTAAGTATAAACCAGGACGTGATTTTTTAAACCATAGCGAGTCTGAAAAGTATAAAGTCTGTAAAGTTTGAAATGTAACATTATAGTGTAGCCAGTTTATGATATTGTTATTATGGATGAGAATAAATATTAATTTATTTCCTTGTTTTATATTCTTACAACAACTTAATGCTAATACATCAGAAAATTTATGAATACAAAATTAAAACTGAGAACATAAAAAACAAGAAAGCATGTAGGTTAAGAAAATTGTAAATTGTATATTTGATTGTTATGGTTTTGTTTAAATAAATAACCTATTTTATCAATTATAAATATATATAATAAAAAGTAGTTTAATGTTGGATCGAGAGTGAGAAAGCAAGCAACTGGATGGCGGGAAGCGCCATAGAACAGAGAGCGGTGTCAAACAATAAATAAACGTTGAAACAAAGTTATTTTGAAAGAATTCTATTGACTGTGATAACGCGCTACTGATTTTTAACACATTGATAATATTATAATAACAATCCTACAATGAAAAATATACGAATTCGCTGATCGTGATTACTGTTGAAACATATTATGCCAACAGTGTAAGAAGTTGGAAGAATTAGATTAGCGAATACACGAGAATAAAAGTGGGTAATTTTGTAAGCTAATCACAAAATTACCCACTTTTGTAAACACTACAAATGCTTACAAACAGTAGGTTCCAAACATAAAAAAGGTATAGATTTTACTTACTCTACCCAAACTGACTGGTAAAGAATATTACAAACTGACAGTTAAAAATATCTTAAAATTTAAATGTACTTACGCCTTTAGTACACCTACGCGTTCGTATGCGGCTGCGAATCTTTGCGAAATAATTGCGGTAGCGAAATATCTGCGGAACGTTAGTACACTGCAGGTTTTTCGCAAGGATATGTCATTGTAGCTTTCGTGGGCTGTAGGTGCAGACGTCGTTTCAGAATGTCATCTGAGTCGTCCCAGTCGTCGCTTTCAGATTCTGAAGAGGATTTTGTAATCAACATGCCCAACTAAATATAATTCGGGATAATTTCGAATCAAATTCAATAATAATTCAATATTTTCGGCTTCCATTGTGCGAAATTCTGTCCTCACTGACAGAACGCGTGGTGACGCCTTGCGATGCGAAACTTCACTAGCGAAACGTCTGCGTCTGTGTAACAGCCATTTCGCAGTTACTTGCGAAACAATACCAACAAGGACGCAACTATTTCATCTAGCTATATATTAGAGCGAGACAAAACACATGCGAAACGTTGCCATACAACTTACAGTTTTTTCGTCGTTTCGCTGCCGCATGCTATTGCGTAGGTGTACTAAAGGCGTTAATATGTAAAATATCATATAAGATCAAACCTAGTAACATTTGAAGATTTGTGTATAAAGTTTTAATACGCAAGAGCTGCGTGTGTAACAATTGGCTCTCACGTTCCAAATCCTTTTCTCGTATTCGTAAATATTTTGCTTCTAAGTAGCGCATTTCCTGTAAACAAACAATCCGGAGTATCATGGGCTGTATTTAGTATTGCTAAATTCCAGAATAATGAAACAAAAAATTCAGCTGTACAAAGCTGACAGAAGCCACTAGATTTAAATACATCATAAGAATTAAAAGCAAAAATTCAACAATCTTTTCATGAAAAGCCTCTTGAGCAAAAATATTTTGCCTTTAATAATATATAAAATTAAATGAATTTTGTTTTATAAAATAATCAGTGGAACTAACTTTGAATTATTCTAGTTTATGTTGCCTTGACCCGAATACAATTGAATTTTTAATACAGTATAAAATTTATTACAGATTTGAGAATGCGAAAACACTTACTTTTCTGTTGACGTTAGCCACGAAATCTTCGTTCTCAGCAGCTAACATTGGCCGTTTGTATAAATCCAGAGCTACGAACATCTGCAAAATATATATAGATACATATTATTTTATATGCATCTTTTTATTTATGAAAGTAATCAAATTATAATAGTTTCACCTGATGTATCGTCTTTGCATATTTACCGTCAGTGACATCAGAAGGAACACCATCAAATTCAGCAATTTCCTGAAACAATAATATAATATGTTAGTCCCTGCATCTATATCTTGGCATCATTGTACTACAAAAATGTGTGGGCCTTATATTTCAGTCCATTTTTTAGACAATTTTTTTATAGATCTCTTGTAATACCTGTCACGTAATTTTCTTTTAAGTCTAAAACAAGTCAATTTCCTCACAGTTTTCAAGTGTTAATATGGGTAGAAACAAATATTTGTTACATTATTTTTTGGTATGACAAGAGAATAATCACTTATTTTAAATTACGACCCTTTTATCATTATAGTATAATTATTAATTATTATTATTAGTCTTTGTATTTTGTCATTTTGTATAATCACAATTTGAATACTCCGTAATTCGGCTGAGATGACAGCCAATCTCTGAACAGGGTGGGACCCCTCACACGACGATATTTCTTCATCAAATCTCACCAGCGCAGCCAACACAGTTTCATCCTTACTATATGATATTTCAAATGAACTATTCGACTGAAATAAATTAACAATAACTTAATTATATTTTAAATTATTCCAGTTGACCTCTTAAATTTTTAGCAATCCAATATTTTTTCTAGCTCTTCGTTGTACATACAATTTTATTATTGCTACAAAATTTAAACTGTGGGCATTAGATAATTGCGATATGGACCATATTATAAATAGTATATAGATATTCTATCCAAAAAAGTAAAATTTTACTTATGAAACATCTTTAAATTGAATTGCAAACCTTCATTATTGCATTACATTTTTCATCGAATTCGAATCATTTTGAACGAAGAAATAATGAATGGCTTAATTTTAAAAATTTCTTTTACCTTTGGAGTTTCAGTTCCTTGGACACTGGCAGCGCACCCCATAACAGTTTATTCTTAATTCACATATAATGGAGTCTTAATAAGCAATCATCTCTTACAATAGTAGTTTTAACGTACAACCCCCTTGCGTTATAGTAGTGAGCTAACTATCACTGCTTTCGTTTCATGCAATTAAACGGAAAATATGCCAAGGTTGCTACGATGTATGATTCAGGGCCCGTCAGCTTTTGTTAAGGAAATAGGATTTAACACGGGGTGGTACCAATATAAACATTAACCGTTTTAGCACAATATATACGGAATATATTTCGAACCACCTTATCTCTAGAATTTCTAGAACTTGCCCTGCTGAACTTCTTAGAAATCACGATAAAAATTGTTTGTGTTTTTGTATAGTGCTGTGTGGGTTGGTGTTTTAAAATTATTACTAATTTGAATTCTACGAAATCCGTATTTATTGTATTGTTTTTAATAGGTAATTTATTCTAATACATGTCATGAATGTCTAGCAAAAAGTGGACCAAACGAGTTACCCAATGGAAAGGACCACCAGGGAAGAGGCGGAAGGGGAGACCCTTAGACCGCTGGGAAGATGATCTGAAAAGATCAGCTGGCAAAAACTGGCAATCCATAACACAGGACTACATATTTTTTATAAAAAAATTTAGTTTTGTGTAATGTATTGAAATTTTTAAACAATCCGCCATTTTCTACTTTTCTATTGGTTATTATAAGTGATGTGACGTTCACTTAAAAAAATCGTGTTTTTAATTAATCGATTGTTAATAATCGTTTTTTTTATTTATCGATTATTTCCTCATTTTTGAAATTTAAAGTTATAGAATAATCAACATTGAAATTAACCTAATTTCGTGTTGATAGATTATAATTAGTACTTGTATTTCATTGTTCGTGTTGATAGATTATAATTAGTACTTGTATTTCATTGTTTGCAACTTTCTGTATTATTTAATTTTTACTAGAATAAAGTGTTTACTTTAATATCCAAAAAGTACCCAAAACCGAATCAGAGCACCCCACTATCCACGTGGTCTTGTCTGCCTTACCCCTAGAGTGTATATAAATAATCAGAGGCGCGGAGGAAGAGCAGCCCCCACCCGCTGTAACCGCTGTAGCCTCCGCAACCTCGGCTTTTTGGTCGCCTTCGGCGACCAGCTTTAGCCGCTACAGCTTTCATAATGCCTGTGCTTTGGTACGCAAGGGTGGAGGGGCTGCATTTCCCGTAGCGCCGGAGCTGTCCAAAAAACCAATTATTATTTAGATCGGTTAGGTTAGGTTAGTGTATTAAAATAACTGTTCAACTGAAACTGATCAACTATAATTGATTTTCAATTATTTTTAATATTAAAATCGAATACAAAATTCGATTTTCACTTTGAAAGAAATCGATTATTTTTCACATCTAGATTTTGCTAGACTAGTGTGTAAACAGTTTTACAGTGCAAAATTTCCTTTAGAAATCCGTTTCTTTTTTATTTTCACGTGAATGTTTTAGACGCGTTTCCGTAGCAAAACTCACTTGGAGGTGTTCCAATGAAGGTTCCCCGAGACTCCTAAATAATTAGTATCGTCAAAAAAGTGCGGTGGTATTCAACACTGTTACCAAAATCAATATTTTTGTTACTGTAATATAGCAACTACCAACTATTGTAAAACAGGAAATAAAAAGATTTATTATTATTACATATTTAAATTAAACATATTATTAGTAAAAATTTAAGTACAATTTAAAAAAGTAAGATGAAAACAAGAACATTTAAATTAAAAATTATTCTGAAGGCTTGCTTCTGCTTCATGGAAAGATTTTTGCAGCATCTCTAGATAATTTTTTTTAGCTGCAGAAATCAATTTTTCTTTAACTAGCTTCATTTCTTTGTCCAAATCTTCATCTAATTGGCTTATTTGTGATGCTTGTTCTTTTTCTATATCATCACACCTGTAATTAAAAAATATTATGAAAATCCACCCAAAAGTGGCAAGCCAGTATTTGCGACTTCGTCCCTAATAACATTTTAAATTTTTACCTATTCAATTTATAAACGAAATTATTTCGACTTTGAATTTCGATAACTCTTACTCTGATATCGGACTGTAATTAATCAAAACGCAACTGTTGCTTTACGATATAACGGAATATATTTAAAGAACGCGTGTTTGAATATTTATAAATACTAGCTGACCCGGCAAATGTTTGTTTTGAATATTATTTCTAGGAAACAATTTTTTTAGTTCAATAAAAATATGTAACTATCTACAATAATAAAAAATAGGGGTTGATCGTATAGGGGTGACAAATAAGGGTTGTATGTTGTATAACAAAAAATACAAACAAAAAAATTGTCTAAGAAATAATAAAAATATTTTTGGGGCGAACACCCCTTATCACTTAGGGGTTCGAAAGATAGATAGTAGCCGACTCTCAGACTTACTGAATATGCATAAAAAATTTCATAAGAATCGGTCGAGCTGTTTCGGAGGAGTATGGAAACTAATATTGTGACACGAGAATTTCATATATAGAGAATTTTACAGATAGTTCACCATTTATTTCATAGTATGCGTTTTTATGTATAAAATAAAGGTTCAGATACTTTACGTCTTTATAAACATTTGTTCCAAATCCTTTAAATTGCTAATGCTTAATTTTATAGCTGATGTCGTTTTATATAAGCATTTTATAGAAGCAGTTGTAACTTCTTCTAACTCTCTCGTATTTTTATGTAGTACCGAGAAATCTCCTTCCAAACTACGTGAAGTGTCAGTTAGGTTCTTTTTAAAATTATCATTAATTTTTTTCCTGAAAGTAGATTATATATTAGATATCTGTGCCTGCGCTGCTATATTGTACAAATGAGAAATAAATAAATGCTGATATCTAATTAGTTTTTTAAATTAAAAATAAAACAGCGAAATGCATAAAAATAGGTATGGTCTTTGGATTTGTTTGGGTTTACTTGGTTATTAACCAATGGCTGGACGGCCCGGAGGCCCCAGTGGCTAAGGTGGAGAAGTTGTATTTTAAACCTTAGCTTCGTTAATCCATAACGGCCAAAATAACTTCATTGACTTCAGTGTACGACATCGTAGTAATTCGTAGGGGTAGATTGTAAGTGTCGATACAATATGTCGCAGTAATAGTAATAACAGACGAATTGTTTTATTATGTTGAATCTCATACCGAGTCTGATCAATCCAGAACTTTAAAATAAGGAAAAATTACCTTGAAACTAACTGTTGATTCATATTATTCAATACTTTCTGTTTAAATACGCCGCAAATTTGTGTGTCTTCATTATTTGTATCATCGTCAATTTCGGTAACCAATTTTCGCCGTTTTTGTGGTTTTTTATTTTTTTCCTTTTCGGATTCTTCCGATTTGAACTTCATAAATTCTTTAATTGCTTCTGATACAAAATTACTTTTAGATTCTTTTGTCACGGAAGCCATAATGTATGTTAACAATTAACACAAAGGATCAAGAAACTTTTGCTCCTGAAAACTGAAATTGGCGGGAACCGACAAAATCTAGTATGAGTGCTATTTTTTTATATATTTTTTTTATTAAATAGCATCACGTAGAGCGTATTACCACAGACAAGGGAGTGCTATTTTTATGGTTGGTATAATGAAATATGAATGCAACTAAGCACAGACTAATAATAATTGTAATGTATTAAAATAAATAGGATATTTTTATTCTTTGTCAGAAAGTGGGACATAAAGTTGGAAACATCATAAATTTTTCTTTTTTCAGATTTTAAAGGCATTAGGACATTAAAAAAAAAGAACTGAAGCAAAGAAGTGACTATTAGCTTTTTATCGGGTAAAACGTTAATATTGATATCCTTTAATGTCTATGGTTACACTATAATATCTATAGGTTTGTCAGTTGTCACATAGCCTTTAATTCAGTTCCCTTTGCCCTTACCCCTCAATCTTTTTAAACCGATTCATCTTGACACATCTCATCATAAAAATATATTTTTTGAGTTGCAAAATTATTTTTTTGTTTAATTTTTATTTATATAGAGGTTTTTTTTTTATCAAGCCGTGTATTAAAAAAGTTCTCTTATTGGTAAGTGCACGACAAGTACTATAAATTTATAAGTGCCACATGTCCGTGAAACGTATTTCAAAATTGAGAAAGTAATGACGAAATACAATTATTTTTCTTTCAGGTAGACTAGGCACCTTTCACCCGAAGCCCCAGGCTTCGGCCTGATATTATCAATATTCTGTAAACCAAGTAATTTTTCTCGCAATATCCACATACATAGTTTCTTGTATCAAACCCATAATTATCTCAACTTTTCCATTTACACTTCGTGATGTCTCAGTGGAACAATACATATGATTACAACAGTCAACATCAGACTCCAAATACATGGAATTCTGATCCTAATGGTCAATACGGAAGTCAGGTTTACTACAATAGGCAAATGGATCCTAGTGGTAATCAATATGTGAGTTTTAATGAATTTATATCGCAAATGCAGCAGTCTGGAGTTCCTAGTGTTAACACAGCCCAGTATAGTAACGTCCACTATCAGAGTTATCCACCTAACCAATATAATAATGAAAATAGTTATCAAAACTTATCAACAAATGTAAATGCTCAAGCTAGTTTTGGATATGGTGCTAGTTCTAGTTATTCAAACAATGTTGAATCTTATGAAACCAATAGTCAAGACCAGTATATTCCTCCAGTTGAAGGTAATAGTTATACCAATGATATGGTTTCTAAATCTAAATTAACCCCAACTGCCATTGAATTTATTCCTAAAAGTTCTTCGTTACAAACAGAACATAATCAACCAAATGAGATACAGAATGAACCTTTGGACATAACAAACAGTGGCTGTGGTTCGAGTAGCGGTCATACAAAACCATCAGATTCTAAAAATTGGAGAGAACGACCAAAAAATACAGCACAAAATAGTTCCTATGATACTAATGGATATGAAAATGGAGTAAGCCAAGAACATGAAAGCAATGGCAGTCTTCGTTATGATAATAAAAATCGCAAATATGATAAAAATAATAGTCAAAATCATACTAGGCCAGAAAGTAGTCATTATTCACAAAGTTCTAGAAATAATGATACTAATGCTTATAGTAGAAAAAATAGAAATGATAATTATAATAACGGTGATTCAAACCGTAGAGAAGGGGGCCAAAGTAAACCTAAAGGAATGGGTCGAGATACAGACCCTAGTCGAACTTTCTATAATAGTAACAAGAATAAAGATAGCCAGGATGTAAGAAATGGGAGAGGGGAGCCTTCTGGGAGGCAACGCTGGGCTGGAACTCAACGGCTTAAAGCCAATGAACGCTACAGCTATGAAGATGAACAATTTGCAAATTCATATCTACAAAATAGAGAAGAGAAAGGAAGGAACCATGTACCAAGTCCAGCAAGAAGTAAAAAAACAGTTGTTAGTAATAATGCAGGTATGAATAATTGCACAATATTTTAAAATATTTCTTACTTTAATTATTTTACTGTACATGAGAGAGTATTTTGTGTAAATGATTTTAACAGGTTTAAATAAAGAAATGACTCAAAGAGAGCGTCTGACAGAACAACTTGATAAAGGTACACTAGAGTGCCTGGTTTGCTGTGAACGAGTAAAACAATTGGATCCTGTATGGTATTGCACTAATTGCTTCCATGTTATGCATCTACGGTGTATAAGAAAATGGGCTGTTAGCAGTATGGTTGGTGAGTTGATGAATTTATATTAATATAAATTTTAACAAAAATAGTTATCAAACAATGATAAACTTTCATTTGGTTACATTCTGACATAAATTTATAATTAAATATAATGTCAAATCTAATATATATGTTTTATGATTAAAATTTTTGCTTAATACTGTAATTGAATCAAATTAATTTTAAAATATTTTATTGTCAATAAAATAAAAAAATTAATCAGTGGCGCTACAACCTCTTTAGGTCTGGGCCTCAGATTTCTGAATCTGTTTCATGATCATTTTTTAAATCTAATAGGCAAATAGGTGATCAGCCTACAGTGCCTGAGCCGTCGAATTTTTTCAAAGACATGTCGGTTTCCTCACGATGTTTTCCTTCAACGTTCGAGCAAATGTTAAATGCGCAAATAGAAAGAAAGTCCATTGGTGCACAGCCGGGGATCGAACCTACAACCTCAGGGATGAGAGTAGCACGCTAAAGCCACTAAGCCAACACTGCTCTATTTATATAATATATGCTGCTCTTTTATTGTCAATGTGTATTTTTATTTTCATAGCAATTACTTCATTGCATAATTCACATTTTAACCATGAAAACACCTCGATAAATTGGAATATAGTTTATTTTTATTTTAGTTAAGTGAAAAAGTAATATACCATGGGTACATTTATAACACAAGTTATAGATGTCATAAATTACATTAATAGTTGAATCAATTTCAGTCCTAGATAAGTTATTTAAAAAATTAAATCGTCTTAATTGCAGAGGGCAAATGGCGTTGTCCGGCATGTCAAAACACAAGCCAAGACATTCCTACAGAGTATAGATGCATGTGTGGTGCAGTACGTAATCCTGACTACCAGAGAGGTGGCAATACTGCTCATACTTGTGGTAAAGCCTGTAAAAGACCTAGAAGTTGCCCACATCCGTGCACTTTGCTTTGCCACCCAGGACCATGCCCACCCTGCCAGGCTACTATTGCAAAGTAAGTGTGATTTAATCAAAAAATTAAAAAAAAATCCAATGTTAACTAAGAAGTTTTAGATAACCAAGTACAAGCCTTCCAATTTTAAACTTAAAACTAAAATTATTTTTAAAAATAATAAAATAGTTTCTTGTTTGCTATGTAGGAGTGAAGTGAGGCAGCCCCGTAAACAAAAATTTATATTTACACTAGCTGATCCGGCAAACATCGTTTCGCCATGTATATCATTTATAATAAAAAAATAGGGGTTGATCGTAGAGGGGTGAAAGTTAGGGATTGTATGTATTTTTTAATGCTGTATCATAAAAAATAGAAATTAAAAAATTTTGTCTAAAAAATAAAAATAAAAATTTAGGGGGATGAAAAATAGATGTTGTCCGATTCTCAGGCATACCCAATAAGCACACAAAATTTCATGAGAATCGGTCGAGCCGTTTCGGAGGAGTCGATTACGCACCCCGTGACAGAAGAATTTTATATATTAGATAGGTAATCGCGTATATTGTTGAAAATTCTTAAACCAAAAGAAAGCTATACAATTAATAACAAACGCTGACTTTTCAAACTCAAAATTTCTGAGTATTTATGGACTTGATTTTCATCAATATCTAGAATGATTCATGAGACCTAATATTATTTTACAAGGTTTACGGGTCGTTGTTTCCCATGCGTAGCCAGGGCTATTTGCTAGTTAATAATAAATTCCTATCTTATTTATGATATTTATAATAGATATTTTAATTAAAATCTAATCATTAATTAATTATTAATTATTTAAAATCCAAACATTTTAACAACATAGCATAGCTATAACATTCCTAGTAATACCTGGGATACGCTTTTATTTTTACTGTAATATTTATAATCGGTACTTCAAATAATAGTGATTTGACTATTCAAAAATGTAATCTTATGTTGTTATTGGTTTGCGGTAATAATAGTCAACATCGCAACTGTGCAAACAATTCTAATTCTATTCTTTACCTCTTCTACAAAAGTATCGCAGGCTGATATCTGATATCGCATATTATTGATATGCTTGAAAATACATTACCTTACATTAAATTGTTAATTTTAGTCAATTAAAGATAAAAAAAATGTCTTAATAGATGATGGATTCATATATAATATTTATGTTAATTAATAAACATTTTTAAGTTACGTAATCTTAAGGTCTCCAATCTGTATATTATCATTTTAGACTATCTTTACCTTGAACTATTGTAAAGCAATATTATTTTCATGTACAAGAAATATTTATTTATAGACATTTTGGGCATTTCCATAGCTACACTAACATTATTCAAATGATAACCATGTTCATATAAATATAACAATTGACCAGGAAATGTGGGTGTGGTGCGGAATCCCGCTCTGTATTATGCAGTAGCAAGTTGCCCCAGGAGTGTGGAAGACAGTGTGGCCGCAAACTTAACTGCGGTGTTCATAGCTGTGCAAATGATTGTCACGAGGGACCGTGCGAGCCTTGCGATTTTATTGTGGAACAAGGTAACAAATTCATTTAAATAATTAACTAAAATAAAAAAATCAGTGCCTAAGATTTTTGAATCTGTTTCATGATCATTTTTAAATCTAATAGGCAAGTAGGTGATCAGCCTCCTGTACCTGACACACGCCGTCGACTTTTTGGGTCTAAGACATGTCGGTTTCCTAAATGTTCGGTTAAACCATCCAGGGCTCCACCCAAATTTATACAAAAAAAATTATTCAAATCGGTCCAGCCGTTTACGAGGTTCAGTGGCATTTACACGTACAGTAGATTTATATACATGTGTAAGCTATCCTAGCTATTTTTAAGTTAGATCAAACTGCACACGGTGTGCAAAGTTTATTGAAATCGGATAAGTAGTTTAGGAGTCCATAGCGGACAACGTGACGCGTAATTTATATTAAGATGTAAGTGCTGCTACAATTTTTGATCGCCAAATTGTTTTAGATTTTGCCAAATCATATATTTTTGTGGAATATTATATAGTCAGTGTTGTTTGATGATTTGCTATTTTAAAAGAGTACCGAGAGTTTTTTACGCCGGCTTTTTCTCTCGGCCTACACCCTCTGTCTTCTTTGCCGATGAGTAGGGATGTCTACAAATTCAAATTTAATGACGTGGAATAAATGATACATGTATCTTATGTTCCATAATAAACATATTTTATTTTTATTTTTTTATTTTATCAAACTTGTGCCTTACTAACCCTGAAGCTATATTTACTCTCTTAAAAAAGTCTATGTTGGGAAGTCTCAGTACTTCAAACGAGAATGAAATGTGCTAAATTAAGGATGATGTTAGGGAAACTATTATATTTATTTATTCAATCAATCTTATATATTTAAAATTTGTGTTGGACATTTGTCTTACAACAAAATGTTCTATTTCTATAAAAATAGAAGATGCAAAAATTTGACTATAACATAATATGTCAAATTATTGTTGTCAAGACTTATGTAGCAGTAAAAACGAACTTGCTCAAAATATTTGTATTAGTAAAACTCCTTTCTCTTATTTCTAGTATGCTACTGCCCAGCCGCTAAAACCCAGTCAGTACCATGTACGCCAGAGAGTGGTGACACGCGTACGTTCTCTTGTGGGTCTGCGTGCGCGCGCGTACTCACTTGCGGCGCGCACGTCTGTCGGGATGAATGTCACCCACCGCCTTGTAAGACATGCCCACGGAGTGTGGAAAATGTTATAACGTGTCCCTGTGGAAACACTAAGTAAGTATCACAAGAGCCTTATTGCCATCTCCAATGGACTGGTAAACTTGAATTTACTTCTAATACTTGAATAATTTTGTCTGTTTGTTTGATATAAAATATTGGTAATGAAGAATCAATTATTTATTAAATTTACAGATTAAAGGAAGGTGAACGCAAAAATTGTTCGGACCCAATACCGCTGTGTGGTAATATCTGCGCTAAACCACTCATTTGTGGACCGGATAACGATAAACATTTCTGTATGCAAAAGTGCCACGAAGGTTAGTATTTTTTTCTTTTATGGGACACTCAAGGTGTGCCACGCAGGCCCTTTGAGTGAAGTGAAAACCGCCGCCCATTGCCACCTGAAACACCGAAGGCTAGCGGGTGTGTTGCCGACCTTTTGAGGAATGGTACGCTCTATTCTTGAGGTCGTATCGTATTAAAAAGCTAGATCCACAAAGAGGTGGGGCGGGTCTGAAAGATGAAATTTTGAAGATTTTTAAGGAATTAATATAATTTTATTGGCATTATTCCTGTTCAAATCCGTTACATGTATAAAAACGAGTGGCACTACAAGCTTCATTTAGATTTCTGTATTTTTTTGTGATAATTTTTCTTAGTAGTATGGAAAAACAAGGTGATCAGAGATTTGAGCTAAAATGTCAATCAAACTTCAACCTAGTCTCAAGCTGTCAAACCATTTTGTCTGAAGAATGACGTATTTGACAGCAGTCAAGATGCGTTTGATGCCCCTTGCATGCTTTAGAAATTTGACCGTGTACGTGCGGTTAAGCACCGCCCAACCCTGCTAAAGGCAAAAAACAAATTCAAAGTAAAATAAACTGACAGTCCGACTGGAGATACCCCTTAACTAATAAGGTTATAGTACCTTTTAACAAAAGTATCTAGAAATTTTCGGTTTAATATATATTTCTATATTAGAGATTAAATTAATTAGTAATTCTTTCTTGGGTTTTTATAATACTTGTTTTTCAGGAGTATGCCCCGAGTGTCCAAGCACTACAGTCCTTCAATGCCGCTGTGGTCACTCGACTGTTGATGTGCCTTGCAAAGATCTACCCGGTGCTTATGATAATGTGTTCTGTCAAAAGAAATGTAATAAGGTAGGCAAAATGATATATGTTGAGTTGCTAATCAAAATTTAATGTAGAAATTTGTAGTTTAACGTGATATACATATATATATTTTTTTGTAAAATTTATGTTCACCATAATTATTGTTATAGATAGATTGAAACTTATACTGTAGAATTCAAATTCATAATCATTTATTAATTAAGGTAACACAATGTACACTTATGAACGTCAATAAAGAAATAAATATTAAATGTTTCTAATTTTACATTTACTACCGGTTCTCAAATCAATTTTCAAAAAAAAAATTTTGAAGTTATACTTCTTTAGGCGCGTTATGAAAAATTTATGAGAGTGAAATTTTACGATGCGCGCGCACCGTGACACAAAATTCAGTATGGGCGCCGAGCGTCCCCGAGCGAGATTGGAATAAGACAATCTACTTGTAGTACCTTTTAAACAAAAAAAACAGTTTTAATTATTTTTTTAAAGAAATTTAGCAATGCTTTTTCACAAAGACCTATTTATACTTAGTTAAAAGGTTTATGAAACATACCTAGTTATTAAATTGAATTAATAATATAATAATAATTATTATTAATATTAATTAATAATTGAATAATATACTAAACTAGCAAACTCGGCGAACTCCGTTTCGCCACCAGATGGCTTTGTTTTATGTAACATTTCGTTTGGCGATCCCGCTTTTCTGTTGAATTTTTTCCTGAATTTTCTTTGCTATAAACCTCTCGGAGCCCGAGACATTTCCAACGAATGCAAAACCGTGGAAATCGGTTCGTGCGTTCTGGAGTTATAGCGTCAGGAAGGAAAACCCGACTTATTTTTATATAGTAGATATTAAATATTGTTAAATTATTAACGCTTAATATTGATTATTAATTATTTAATATTTAAAAAAAATAAAGAAAGCCAAAGAAGTATAACTTCTTACGCGCGTACATAAGTACACGAACCATTTTTTTTTTTTAGAAAATGTCGTGCGGGCGCCATCGCTGCCGCACAGCTTGCTGCGCGTCCTCACACCGCTGCGCAGTGGTTTGCGGGCGAACTTTATCCTGTCAATTACATCGATGCGAGGACTTTTGTCACACAGGACACTGTGCGCCTTGTCAACGGCTGGGTATGATATTTAACTACGTTTCTATTGTATTGGACAGTGGTCTAGTTGTTTCAGTGCGTCTCAAAAACGGTGCATTCAAAGCCCACCTTGGTGAACACCAATGGGGCCGTTCAAGTATTACGTAAGCACTATAGGGGGAGGGGGGTATTTGATTTTGTTATTTGGTGATTACGTCAACAGTAATTATTTAAAAAAAAAATTCGCATATTACCCACAGATTGTCAATGCTTGAAAACGAAATGCATTACGTACGTGTAGATTTATTTTTTAGAGCTTTGCTTACTTTTGCTGACAAGAGGAAGGGTGGGATAAATTGCAGTAAATCTGCTTACGTAATACTTGAACGGCAACGGAAAGTGGTACATTTCGATTTACAAATTATCAAAAAACGCACAATCAACCATATAAACATATATATAAAAATCATTATTTATTTATAAACACTTCGTTGCATACAAAAATATAATACAATTGACATAATTAAATAAAAGGAGGGCGACTGGCGGCCTTATCGTTTTCGAGCGATCTCTTCTCATTATGTCATAATAATAATAAAAAGAGTTATTTATAATTGTTGTCAAAACATATGGTCTAAATAGGCTCCCGTAAAAGCAGCTTGCCTTAAAAGTTTAATTGGTTTTTAACGCATTTAACATTTACTTGTATGATATATTTAAACATTGTGAAAAAATAACTTTTTATGCGGAATCGACCACTAATAGATTCGGGTTCGTACACACGACCTCATGCTGTAGAAGCGCCATTTGGCAAACACAAAAATACAAGGCCATAGAAAACAATACTGAGTTTTCTAATCCAGGCTTTGAAGAGCTCCGCTGTGAATGCGGTCTCGAAGTGATCCTGCCCCCGATCCGGTGTGGGGCGAAGCCTCCGCCGTGCAGTGCCCCTTGCCGCCGGGAACGGCCTTGCGGACATCCGCCTCATCACTCGTGCCACTCTGGGGAATGTCCTCCTTGCGTCGTGCTTACCACCAAGACTTGTTATGGGAAGCATGAGGTGAGTTAAGAGGCACGTGGCATTTCTTAAAAGGCCGGCAACGCAACCGCGAGCCTTCTGGTAAAAGTATCCATTGTGTATCACTTAACGTGGTGATCACGTTTGCACGTTCTATAAATATATAAAAAAACAAACAAATCCAAAAAGTAAAGCTTTGTGTACGGATAAAAACACAGGTTCCTTTTAAACACTAATTAAGTGATACCTAATTGAACAATAATAGATTTTTTTTTTATAATAACTCATTTCTGTTTGTAAAACTTAAAAAAACGGTCCGTATTTGGGGCGTTGGTTTAATAGATGCGTAGTAAAGGGTTTTTCAACAAGAACTTTGTTTTCTAAAACAAAATAAAACAAAGAATTTAGAGGAAAATGAATAAAATTTTTATTGTATTACAAAGAGAAAAGTTTGGCAATTATGAATGAAAAATGATATCTGGCAAATGTCCACCACGACCACGCTGACAGATGTTGATTCTTTCATAAAAAAAATTAATCACTTTTTGGCAAAATGGAGGGTCTATTTCGTTAATGACATCACGGATTTTGAGTTTTAAGGCTGCAATCGATTCGATTGGCTCCGTATAGACTCTGTATTTAACATAGCCCCACAAAAAATAATCCAGTGGTGTTAAATCACACGATCTGGCTGGCCACTTAACAGCTGAATTTCGCGAAATTATGCGCTCGGGAAATTTGGTTTGCAATAAATTGATCGTTTCATTGGCTGTGTGACATGTGGCACCGTCCTGTTGAAACCACATTTCAGTGATATCCATGTCATCAATAATAGGCCAAAATTTCGTGGTTAACATCTCGCGATACCGTGATCCATTGACTGTTACCGCATTTCCAGCCTCATCTTCGAAAAAAAACGGCCCAATCACGCCTCCAGACCACATAGTGCACCACACAGTAACACGTTGAGTATGCAAAGCCTTCTCAATAATTGCTTTAGGATTTTCAGAAGCCCAAATGCGACAATTTTGCTTGTTGACGTACCCTGACAAATGAAAATGGGCTTCGTCTGAAAAAATGATTTTTTCAGAAAAACCAGCAGGTTGTTCCTGAATGAACTGAGCGAATCTCCGGCGATTTGAATGGTCGATCAGCTTTAATTCCTGCACCAGTTGAATCTTGTAAGGCTTCAAAGCCAAATCCTTTCGCAAAATTCGCCATGTTGTGCTTTTGGATAACCCCAATTGTTGAGAACGTCGTGAAATTGACAAATTTTGATCTTCTTCAACACTGTGGCTCACGGCGGCGATGTTTTCTGTTGAACGACCCGGTCGAACACGTGTTGGTGTTGGCACATTTTGTACCGAGCCTGTCGACTCAAATTTCGCGACCAAATTCTTAACAGCGGTCTCAGAAGGACGATTATGCTGGCCGAAAATATCACGAATTTTACGAAATGTAACTTTAACAGAACCACCATTTTTATAGTGGATTTGAATTATTTTAATGCGATTTTCGAGCGAAATTGAATTCATTGTAATAATTGCCAAAGCACCTGCTACGAATACCGCCAAAAACTAAATGTCAAAACTATCACGTTCTCGGTGTTGCCACAATTGAAAAACAAACTTCTTGTTGAAATACCCTTTATATATAGTTTAATCAATCTATTAAACTAAGTATAGTACGCGTCAAAAGTGACATTTTAGTGATGTATACAAAAAGTAAAAATTATCTATTAATATAAATCGATAATTTTATCTAAGAACGCGGCTATGGCCCTCACCGAACCGTCTCTTTTCATGACAGCGCAAAATCAATTTGATGGAAAAAGACGTCATAAGAAACATGTTCTCGTGGATATGAATTTGTAGAAATGATTATCACACAAAAATTTTTAAAGTGAAGGCTAACAGAACTATAACAGAACTATAACAGTTATAACTTATAGGAAAGGAAAACGATTCCGTGTTCCCAAGAGGAGTTCTCTTGCGGTTTGCCCTGTGGAAAGCCGCTACCTTGTGGAAAGCATACTTGTATCAAGATCTGCCACAAGGGACCGTGTGATACTGACAAGTGAGTTCTTCTTAATTATTTATATTTTATTGATACCGTGATACATTTAAACTATTACAAAATATTCTTATCTATGTTTGTTTATGTTTAAAGAACTTTATTTCTCATTACAAAAATTTTTTTTTTATTTACATGAGAAATTTAATATTAAGTATATATACGAACGAGATACACGTCGCCATCAGCTAGCCCAATTCTAGTCTAATGGGCCCATTCTGATGTGTGTCTTTAATGCCCTTTTGAACTGATCAAACACGCTAATGTTACGAAGCTTAGACGGCAACCGATTAAACAATTATATATTATTATATATTTTATCTATACTTAAACTTACCATTTTTTAAATTAAATACGTAATCAAAGATTGTCATGCACTGTTTACAGTTACAATAATATATATAACATATTAGTATCTAATAAATATTCAAGCTTTTTCAACAGTCAAAGTAGTATGGAGTAGATAAATTATCCACCATTTTAAATTAATGTTTTGTTACGATTACAAAAATAATATTTAAAAAGTCCATTTATGAACATCCAATAACAAGCCACTAAGCGCACTGACTCACGTACCACTCCCCGGTTACCTGCGTGCACGCATACATACGAGTTGACCGAGTTTCCCACGGAAATGAATATGTATAAAAATCATCGTTACTAGTATAGCGGAGTCCGTAATGGGTCCGTTCCGCTCGCAGTGGAAGGCGGCCATAAGAGTTTGAAATCTCTTACATGTCAAAAAATGATAGCAGTCAGAATTCTACGGAATTAAAAATCTGAGTATAAGCGACTCACGTACCACGCCCCGGTTACAGGTACGTGCACGCACACATACGCGCAAAACATGCTATACCAGTTTTTTGTAGTTACGTGCTAGTAACGATAAAAAAATTATTTGATTTATAACTCTATTTTCTAAAGCTCGGTGAAAAGGTCCCATCAGTGCACGCTGTTTGATGCAAATAAAACTTTTCAGATGCAACCAGCCGTGTAACGAGAAAAGGTCATCCTGTGGTCATCCTTGCTCCGGGCCGTGTCACGCGACAAATGGCGGCCCATGCCCCAGCACTTCGAATTGCAAGCGAGCCGTTACCGCCACTTGTCCTTGTGGGCGCAGGAAGGCCGAAAGGGCCTGTTGCGATAACGCTAGAGATTTTGCCAAGTGAGTGACCATTCTGTCCCTAAGCCTTACTAATGGGGAATATTTAAGAAAAAGATTGCCTGGGGAATCAAACCATTACCAATTTGAAACCAATGCTTTTACTTTTTAAAAATTCGTTCTTTAAATTTACTGTAATTTACTTTAAACTTCAAACTGAAATTAAGTATTGACTCTCGTGTCAATTTACAATTAAATATAACTATAATTGTAAAGCCGGCTCCAGACTCTCACGAGTCGCCCTCGTCACTAATATTGGAGAGTTTAGGCTGCACGAGAGGTAGCCATACACAAATCGAAATTCCACTCCATCATGATAAAACGTGCGCGTTTTTTGACATGCGCCCCAAAATCCGACAAAAATAGGATAGGCGACGACATGAGGTTGCATGAGCGATGCGTCCACGCTCTCGCTTCCCCTCGTGGACTGTGGATGGGCAATATATTTGAAAAGAAATCAATTCCCAATAGCGACGTCTTTTAACATTTTTTTTTTTAGTAAATGTGTACGCAAATATGAACAAAAGTCACTGATCCCTAACACGATCTCTCAATTGTACATTATGTCGTTAATTGTCTAGTGAATTAAATGATCTACTTGATTTACAGGATTTTAAATGCCCTGGCTGCGACGAAGATTCAAGAAGGCGGTATGGTTGACCTGTCAGACGCACAACGGCCAAGCGCCATGTTGAAAACGTAAGTCACGCAAAGCTAGTTAAAAATTATTTATTCTCATACAAGTTACCTACAACTTGTTAGAGCCATACTGTTGTAAATGACGATAAAGCTACTTCCATACCTGATGGTTTTGGGGTCTTAGATTTTGTATCAGTTTTGTGTTCATTTGTTTTGTCTAATAAGCAAGTAGGTGATCAGAGGAATTGCCAATATTTTATCCGTATGAAGTTTCCAAGTAATGTGGCAGAATCTCTAATATATAAAATCTTCGTTCCCAAACTATTCCGAAACGGCTCGATTCTTATGAAAATTTTTAGGTATGCATAATAATAATAATTCAGGAAGTCTGAGAATCGGCTACTATCTATCTTTCAAACCCCAAAGTGGTAAGGGGTGTCCATGTCGGAATTGTTTTCCTTTTTTAGATTTTTTTTCGTTTTTATTTTGTTACGAAAACAAAACAAAAACCTAAAATACATACAACCCCTAATTTTTACCCCTCTACGATAAAACCCTATATTTTGTTACTGTAGATAATTATTTTTATTGAACTAAAAAAATGTTCCCTAGAAATAATATACATGGCAAAACAATCGTTTTCCGGGTCAGCTAGTATTATAATATTATCTTCTCCTATAACTGTGTGTGTATTGCCTTTATGAAGAAATAATTTCCATATAGCCTAGAATGCGATGACGAATGCCGTCAAGAAGCCCGTAGCCGTCAACTCGCGCTCGCTCTTCAGATACGGAACCCGGACGTGTCCGCGAAACTAGCGCCGAGGTACAGCGACACGTGCAGAGCAATGGCCGCTAGGGAACCAAGCTTCGCTCAACACGTGCATGACAAACTCACTGATTTGGTCCAATTGGCTAAAAAGGTACATACTTTTCTCTTTACCAAGTTTAAACAATGGGGCTTTGAAGTTCTGGTGGTGGTGCCACCTACAGTTTATTCCCGTATTGATAAAAACTCAGTCAAATATATTTGACAAGAATTTAATAACCATCGTAGATTATTTTATTTAACTTGAGATTGTAATTTTTAATTCTGTTAAATCTTTGCTTTAAACATTCATAATTTTAAACGCTTATTTAAACTATGACGTGCGTGGAAACTCGTAAACAAACGTCAAGTTTTTACGTGTTTATTTAATAATATAAATATTCTTAATTTATATATTTCGATCAAAAACAGTTACCGACGAAATTATACTCCTAGTATTAGGGTTACACGAGAATATGCCAATTTCCATGTTCATTCGAATAAACGTGTTGTGTCACGTGACTTACGTATTAAAACTATTTTTAATTGAGGTTCAACAGTAACTATGGAACAAGATATTTTGTTCTAACGCTGCAAAAAGCCATATAAATATTACCCTCGTTAGAAAAGTATTTAATGAGAAATGGATTGAAATATCAATCTCTAGTAGTATAAATTGGATTGTGATTGAGTATAGAAAGCGACCGTAAGTCTACGTAGAAAGCACGGTTGTGACTCAAGCACGTCTCTATTTATCACAGCTTAAAAGTTTAAGTTTACGAATGTTATTTGTAAGATAAATAATGCAATTAGACTATTTCATTGAATTTGGGAGTTTATCACATCCATTTATAATTTACAGTCAAAACAAAAAACACGCGCGCACTCATTCCCGTCAATGAATCGTCCGAAACGTCAATTCATTCACGAAATGTGCGAACACTTTGGTTGCGAGAGCGTCGCGTACGACGCGGAGCCGAATCGGAACGTGGTCGCCACAGCTGATAAGGAAAAGGTATGCTTTATTCATTTTATTTTAAGACTTCATCAAGAAATCTTACTTTGTTGTAATGTATAAGATTTGTGTAGTGTTGCTGTTTCGACAAAAATAAATTGTGGTTTTTCTTTTGATTTCGTATATTATCCAATCAATTTGTACCTATTGGTAATTGTATTTATTCCGTGTATTGAACTAAAAATATATATTTATATATAATTATGTATATATGTATATATATATACACTACGCCTATCTACAAAGCAATTAATACGCCATTTGCTTATTTCAAGGGACGGCAAGCAATGGGAAACGTATGAATTGTTTGAAGCAAGTGAAAACTTCAACGTTGTCTTGTCTGTACAATAATTAAAACGTGTAAAGAATAATAAAATATTCGATTGTATGGGGGGGGGCAGCTGTCACTATATACTAGGTACTATTTTTGGTCATGGATCATATCATTCCATATTTCAGTCATGGCTACCAGCAATGAGCGTGTTGGAAGTATTAGCTCGTGAAGCTGGTAAACGAAGAGTTCCAGGGCCAATGCTACGCGCTGCGACTAGTAGCGCCGCTTCCGCTCCAGCGCCTACGCCCGCTACCGCTCCCGCTACTAAGTAAGTGTTAAAACAATTTTTTACGTACATACTTGTATGTTATAAAATTGGATTATTATTGATTTAACGGTTTATCATGCATTTTTCAAAAAGTTCGCACATGCTTGGCCCTCTCGTACATGCTGAAAAGAAAATATACTAGTTATAATGCGGCACACATAGGCAATCATAAATTTCATGGAAGAAAGTAATTAAAGGTAGCCTGTCTAGCACTAGTCCCAGGCCCTTTTATCAACTAGATAATCGTTGACTTTATAGTAAGGGTCTGTTTCACAATGTATGGATAAAGTACCAAATAGCTATGCAACACAAATTATTTGGGCGATAAATTGTGCTATTTGACATTCATCGGACTCATAACTTATGATGGACTTTATGTGACGAATAGCGCTATCTGACAGTTGTGAAACGCAACAATAGTGTTTATCCTACTAATAAGTATTAAATAGCTAATTTGGAACTTATGTTGAACTTATCCGTACATTGTGAAACAGACCCTAAGCCTTTTTACACAGCTTTTCTTTAATACATTTCTTAAATTTATTAAAAGGTAAAGATAAAAGAGCCTCTGGGATTTTATTAAAGAAGAGTATCCCTTTTCCCAAAAAAGAATTATTAACTTTAGATAGTCTAGTACGGGGAAATTGCAGCCTGAGTTTGTTCCGAGTATTAACATTGTGCGTATGTTACCATGCATGCTAGTCGGTTATGGGTGCTTTTAACTTGTCTCTTCTCCAGTACCACCTGGAACTGATCTTCACATTCATCCTCTTTAAACCCACACTGCTCACGAGTGATAATAGTGTCAATAAGAAGAAATATATTTATCTTTTTAGATCTTTTGGTGGTTGGGCGACGTTGACTTCGAACAATTCGTGGGCAAGTCGAAGCCAACCTTCAACGACTGCGGTGGTCAGAAATGCGCCACTTAGACAGGAGTCGCGGCCAAAAATCGACTATTTTGATAATCCACCAGAAGATTAACAAAACTTCAGTGTATCGAGAAGTTAGAAGGTTCGCATGTATCCCAGTAAAAAATATTTAAAATTAATATTAAAAAATATAAATTACTATTCCCAGTTTTTAGATATTTTACTACATATATGCGCTAACTACGCATCTTGCCAAGTTTTGGCTGGAGTCTATATATTTCTGGTTATTATTTGATTATTTTAAATTGATTGGTTTGATGGTAAACCATTATTTTGAATTAATATTTTAAAAAAAGTATAATCTCCAATTTCAGCATCCTCTAAATCTTACCAAGTTTAGGCTCTAATCAACGCGTAATTAATCTATTCTTTCCCAATTATAACATGAAAACTTCCATAAAAACATCTTTGATTTCGTATTGAAACGTGGGATAGAGCGTCTTCCAAGTCGGTATTTTATGTGAAATTCCTTTTTGAAACTTCCCTTTTTATTCAAATAATAAAACAAAAGACGAACGACGTGTTTGATTGTGATTGGTCAAAAGCAGCTTTTGTTCAGTACGCATACTCACGCGACATGATATTACGTACGTTTGACCAATCACAATCGAACGATTTCATCTATCTGCATAAGTGGGTTTAACATTCTTACACTGTTCTCATACAATTATAGAGTAAAGTTTTGTTTAAAGTTACTATATTACTTCCCTATATAAATAGTTATTGAACGGTTTGTACTTGTGTGTTATCAAATAAATAACGTGAGAAGATATTAACTAATTTATTTATGAATAAATTTGAAGATACAAGTGTGAATGCTTTTGATGATGTCACGACAATAATGCCATCACACACGAAGTCACTATACTTAACGTTGCCTTATATTCTGTCAAGGAGTTCCACGATCCAAGCAGCTTTATCATTGTTAGAAACAAAAAATTCATATCAATTGTATTCAAATGTAACTCAAATTGATCATTCACTGCCATTTTATAATGCGATAGTCGAGTAGATTTCTTACAATTGTATACATGAATCAATTAAAACGTTTATATCTAACGAAGTCAGAAAACTGGCGACATTAATGTCTATGTAGGAATAATTGCAACCCTATGAACTTCATATTAAACTTATCACTTTAAGCTCATTTATTAGCTGTTGACATACTGAGTCCCATTTCAAGTGTCGCGATAATTGTTTCTAGCTTAATTTAAGGTATATGCCCCTTAAAACAACTACGCTGGTTTTTGTGAAGTTTATAGGTTTACAAAATTTGGAAATTATCTGTATATTGTGCATGTTTTTACTTATTCTTTATTTATCTGTAATAGTAATATATCAGTCATTAAACGTAACGTAGTTAGCAAATAATAAATTGTATGGTCGTAAAATACGTTTCCATTGAGTATCAAAATTTATTTCATAATTAACAGTACCGTGTCGAATATGTCTGTCTCTGTCACACTTGTTTCTGGTTCATTTAAAGAGACTGACAGAGATAGGGCACAGCTATACTTATACTTTACATAATAATTAAATCAGTCTTATTGCGTTTATGTACTTTCTTTTTACCAATTGAATGTAAGATATTTTACTTAAAACACTGTATTTAAAATAATAAGCCTCAGATTACTTAACAAGGCGGATACACTAAATACTCTGTAGTCGTTGATATTTATTAACCACAGTTTGGGTCAATAGGGATCAAAATGCATGTGGTCGAACTAGAACCTAGTGTTGCCGTTTTCTATCGTTGACTTGCTTTTATGTCAAATTATGAAGTATGGTACAATCTACGGTGTAGTTTATTATTTATTATAAATTAATACTTATTTAACTTTTACAAAAAGAACAGCCCTATTGAGTGAGCTTTTCTAACGTGATGCTAATGAAATAAAATTTTCTTTAATCTTTGTCTGGCATCCAAAGTAGTAGTAAAAATGTTACATTACTTTAAAAGAAGAAACTATGGTTCATAAGAGTCGGCCCTTAAAACTAAATTATGCTTTTCGTCTGTCAAATTCGTTTATCAAGATTTTTTTTTTACATTATTATTAAGGTAATGATATATTTTTTATTAATAATAGAGACTATTTACGAATGTAATCTAACAATGCATAAACAAACTCTTTCACAGAATACAAAAAAGTGTATAATGGAAATCCGCATAGGTACTGTGCTTGAGTTATGGTCTTCCATAGCTAATGTTGTATCATAGATAATACATTGCTTCCTTAGGGACTAAAGCCAGTGCTAACAATAGTTTTGTAAAATGCACTTTTTACATAGATAAAAAAAGTTAATTCGCACTATTCTAAATTAATGATTAATCAGTTCTGCTAGAGCTTGTTTCCATTAGAAATAAGAATTAAGTGGGTGCAGGGTGCATTCTTATGATTTGATAGACGAATCGATGTTAAAATCGTTTTTATAAAATAAATTGCCGTTGTACAGACGACACAGTGTAATAAAGTGTTACATATTCGTTTTTAAATGGTTATTTTTATTTCTCGCCTTTAGAAATCTTTACTTAAAATATACTGTGTAGTACCTGCTTTTTACCAAGAGCTAGTACAAACGCAGGAAACATAATAGACGTCAAATTTCAATGTAAAATGTTTACCGATATCATAGTCCAGTCAGTCAACACAATTAATTCATTATAATTCCAAAAGTTTTCAAATTTTGATGTAAGGTCGGGAGTGGTATTAAAACAAACTATAAAATTTTGCAACCTGCTCTGCGGTCCGGAACATTGTTAAAAATGCAATAAATGATAATTTGCTTAGTTCTTGAGACCAAAATTCCAAAAGTTCTGCAAAGTTGGAGTGGTGTTAAATATATTATTTTACATCACGTGTCAAATTTGCAACCAATTTAAGTGTACGGAACATTTTTTGTTATTAAAAATTAATGTTGTTCTTTATTAAACTGAAGGAAAACGTTCCAAAAGTTCTGCAAATTTGACAGATATATCGAAAATAAAATAAATAACAAAAAATGTTCCGTACACTTAGGTTGGTTGCAAATTTTATACGTGATATGAAATATTATATCGAAAACTTCCCCAAGTTTGCAGAACTTTTGGAATGTTTTTCACGACCATACAGACATAAAATTAATTTAATTGCAATTTTAACAATGTTCCGGACTGCGGACAAGGTTGCAAAATGAGATTTATTATCGTCCCAATGTACCATTCACTTGACCGAAGTTTGAAAACTTTTGGAATTATTATCAAATTTTCGATTTCGAATGTCTATAATGACTGGTGTATCAATGAAATCAAAAGACGTTTATTCAATTTAGATGCGTCTTGGGGCATGCTTATGAATGTCAAAAACGTTTACAAAATTCGCGAAAGAGCAAGACTACGCCATTCGTTCGAAAAACTACCAGAAGGCCTTGTTCTGAGAAGAACGGGCAAGAAACTCAGCAAGACAGATAAGTCGGTGTACACAAAATTTGTGAAGAGCATAATAACCAAACGCTTTCGTATTTAAAATATAATATGTAAATAATTAAAGACAAATTTTACAAAAATAAATAAAATACAAATTTAAGAACAATTAACACTTTCGACTTCGCGGATAACATTATCCAGTTGTTGGGAGAGTTGCACCATGGAATTAATCATACATTTCATTTGTTGGCTTTTACAAATTGATTTTGCTGATTTTAACTCATCGGGCCAAAAACTACTGCATTTTTCTAATTTTTCAGCGGATTTCGTTAATCTGGCAACATTACGCCATTCTCTTCGTCCCTTCGGCTCACTTTGGCCCCGTGATTTATCATGAATCCCATTGTTATGCCTACAGTTTGTACCTTCAGAATGATTTCTTTTGCCGTTCTTTTGATAACAATGAAGAGGTAAGTACTAAAAATATTAAATTAAGATTACAATATTATAGTCAGAGCAGTGTTGGCCTAGGTGCTTCAGCGTGCGACTCTCATACCTGAGGTCGTAGGTTCGATCCCCGGCTGTGCACCAATGGACTTTCTTTCTATTTGCGCATTTAACATTTGCTCGAACGTTGAAGGAAAACATCGTGAGGAAACCGACATGTCTTTGAAAAAATTCGACGGCTCAGGCACTGGAGGCTGATCACCTACTTGCATATTAGATTTAAAAAAAACATGAAACAGATTCAGAAATCTGAGAACAAGACCTAGAGGTTGTAGCGCTGATTTATTTTATTAAATTATAGTGCTAGTAATGCATTAAAATAATCTAAATAATTCTAATACCTTAATAAACGATTTCCGGTTTTTGGCGTTTCTATATTTTACATTTTTATAAGTTTTTGCTACAATCGCCGGCTCACTAGGCGAGAACTTTACCGGTGAAATGAATGGCTGTAAAACATAACCTAAAATTACATGTTATTCAATATAATTTAATCGTATTAATATTGACATTTTTAAAGTGGATAAAAATATTACACATTTTGTTTAATCCGCGACGAAGCATATCACACGCTAAAATGGCAACCAAAAGCTGGGTGCCATAGTCACTATAACAATTACCTGTAAAAAAAAAATTATCAACATTAAAATTAACGTACTTATTAAAGTATATTAAACAAAATTAAAAAAAAAACTGTACCACAATTCAATTGCATTGTTCTATATGAAAATTGAACTAGTTTGGGCCAAAATGACAAACAAAAATCAACTTCGCTTTTATCTTTCGTCTTAACTCGCCTTTCAGCCAGGGTTTTCTTTTCAACAGAATCAAAGCTTTCGCCTTCAGATATTTGGCCTTCATCGCACATTTTAGTATATTTTTCTATACTTTCCAAATTTTCTTTAACTGCCTCGAGCTGTAGATTAATATCCTCTGCTATATTTATATTTCTTTGAACGCTTTGTAGGTCTTCCTTGACGTTATCAGTTAAATTATCGTCATAGCTAAAGTTGTGTATAACGCTAGCGACGCTTTCTACGTGGCTCAAATCATCATTGTAAGTAACCCTACATTCTTGATACGTTTTACTGGACTGAGAATCATCACAACTATATATATCGCCTTCATCATTGTGCAACTTACAGAAACTCTCATAGAAATCGCCTGTACTCGTACTGAGAAGGGTTTTTGATGTGTCTCCATTTCGGCCTAATCCGGAGTCGCTTTGACATAAGCCAAACTGGTCGCACAATCTTCTTCTTGATCGCCGCTCATTCAACTTTTGGTGAAGAACTCGCTCTTGGTATGATCTTTCTTTGAGCTTTCGAGCGGCATCCAGCTGATTTTTTTCAAGTGATTTAAATTGTTCGTAAAGATACCACGACCGGACTCGCCGTGATTTCTTACATGATTCGTCTGACGTAAAATAAATGATTTCAATATTAGGTTAGTTATGACATTTCGTCGTTTTTTTTTAATATACTTAGTACTTACCCTTCAAATCCGTAAACTCCATAAGCAGTAATAACTAAAAAGTGATTCAGCACTAACTAAATTTAGAAAAATTCTTTAATTGGCATTCGAATGCCATACTCTGCTGTCCGCGAATTTTATATGACAATGTCACAATCCTACTTTGTACTTAATTTATTAAAAAGAGGTTTTATAAAAGGCACAGTTTCGACACCTCCGAGATCGTAGGATCGATTCCCGGCTGTGCACCAACGGACTTTCTTTCTATGTGCGAATTGAACATTCACTCATACGGTGAAGGAAAACATCGTGAGTTTAAATTATCACTTTATATGTATTGTGTGGCTAAATTAATTTTTAACCAAATTTTAAATATTGCAATAGGGGTATGATCACATTGTTTTGTGGTAGTTTGTACATTCTGGTAGCATAGCAGAAAATACCTCCTACTCTTTTAAATAATCAAAGGGTACATGCAAGATTATTAATTCATTTGAGAATACTAAGCAGATGCATAAAATTGAGGGAAGTAGTGCGTAAATACCGTCATCTCAAAAAGATCCGCGTACCTGTATTATTCCACTTTTTGAGATTAAATTAGATACACGTAAACAAGGATTATGATAAAATATTTTGTGTTACTACATTCAAACAAACATTGAATCAATATCAATTTTATTGCAGTTAAAAGTTTTTGTTTTAAATACATAATTCAACATCAAGTTACCGACAATATTCAAAAGCCCATAAACAACAACTAACGTCTAACATTGTACTTTGTCCTAAAGTTAAACGTTAAGAAAATTGTTCAATAAAAGACATATTAATAGAAGAATATAGCACCGCCAGCCGCCTGTCTGCTGTAACCAGGATTAGTTTGAGACGAATGTACTCCAGAATTCATAAGCTTCACGCTGAATGGCGATCGTTTTTCTTTTATACCACCACGTTTCATTGGATGACCCTTTCAACATATAATTAGTTAGCAAACTCATTTCTGCGTCTATTGATACATGTTTAGGATATGTACTATTATGTATATGTATGATCTAGTAATGGCCAATGGGATGACTCAAATGCTTTCCGGAACAAAATATACATTTTATTTCCTCGAAAATAGGGTAAATACAGTAACGAATTTAACGATTAGCTTGTACAAAAAATACATAATATTACGACAATTCAGAACGTTTTAAAAGTTGTAAATACATAATTGAATTAATAATAATTGTATAAACTAACCAATGGTATCACAACCGGTGGAAGCTTATCATAGGTGTTCCTAAGTCGACGCCATGTATCGCACCCGATAGTCTCTGGTTGTAAATACAAGTCCTCTTTGTCCGCGAATCGTTCCGTCGAATGGTTATAAACTGCAGCTAATACTATATCCAAACTGTCTTCTGGTAAACTATTAATAAAAATTATAATCAAACACTCATTGCTATATAAGCTTATTTTAATTTAACTAGACGCCTTAGATTGAGTTTTAGTAAAAAATAACAATACGGTTCAGAGGCGATACTACTTAATTACAATATATGGCTGATACATTTAAAAAAATCGTTGTTAAACGCTTACCTGGCACCTAATCCGCATTGTTAAGCAAAAAGTTACTGGATACTAAGATAAGAAGTAACCTTTTAAGCTATTGCATAGCTTCTATCGCGGGCCTCGAGGGTGGAGACCGAATTCAGAAATGTAACGAAAAAAACCTTGCGCGTTAGAGCAGGACAGAACGCATACTGCGTATTCACATCTCTCTGACGAGATCGGTGCAGCCGGTGCGCGTTAGAGGACTATAATTAATTAATAAAGATAATAAGTAATTTAAAAACTTACAAAAACGGTTGAAAGAAGCTTAATTTTCTCACACTGGCCAAAGTGTGGTGCGAATAAAGCCTTGACCCTGTGGGTACTCCGTGTTTTTCTTTCGTTGATAAAACAATGTCTTTCGATAATTCACCTTCTTTTCGTAAATCAGGAAGAAGTTTTTTATTTCTTACTTGCTTGACACCTTTAGTTTTGTCCGACATGTTAACTTTTTAAATTTTTAACTGGCACAAAAATAATTTAAAGAAATTATAAAGAAACCTAACACGATGATGAATAAAATACACTTGGTGATTAGTAAATACTAAATAAATATCGTTCCATGTTTTTCACCGACTCAAAATTTCGTTACCAAGACAACCGTCTTATTCCATTTAACTGTCGCCGCACACGGGCCACACGCCACAGCCACAAACACCGCCACGAGAAGCTAGAAGCGGCAACAAAGGTAGCTGAAGCGCGCGACAGCCACTTGTGGCTGGTGGTCGACACTTGCGGTCGGTGGCTGCTACTTTTTTTAACCCTTGTGTGCAGTACCATAAGGGACTCTGACGAAGAGGGTTTAATTGCGCTACTTTGATAAAAAGACGTCTTCGTAGAAGAAGAAACCGTAGTTATTGGATACACAGAAAGACATTAAATATCTAGTATCAATAAGACATTGTGAAATCTTGTTGCATTTTGCACAATTTTATTCGCAAAAGGGATGGTTTCAATTTTCGTCACACTTTGAAAATAGTGGGACTCGAAAATATACAAAATACAGGCTGGCCAGTAACACGAGCGTCTACTGCAAGAGATACGTTAAAAGATTACTTTATGAATGAAGGAGCAATACCGTGGCAAGAAAATAGAATATAAATATATGGTTTTATATTATTTTATTAAACTTACCCTCAATGTTCTTTTCATTGGCAGTTTTATTCGAAAAATTTCCCACAAACAATTCGCAGATTTCTTCCCAGGCCTTCACTTTTTTTCCTCTATTACTAAAACTATCACTTTTTGAATCCCAAATCGCAGGACGAGATTGTATTTCTGATATAAATAATTATATATCCATATTTATCTACCTATATGAACCACAGACTACGTGCGTGTGCCACCGTCGACTTCAGGTTAACTGAGGCAAGGGAGAGAGGGGCGCGGAATCGCGCGAGTGGCGTGTGGCGGCTTTTTGTGTCGGCGTTTAGTGGCCGGTGCGAGCCACAAGAAGCAAGCTGCGACGATTTGTAGCGTGTGGCCGCTACCGGCGCCAACCGTGTGCGGCGAGTCCATATAAAATGTATGAAAATTACAGGAAATATGCCAGTGGCGGCGTTTTGTGGTTGTGGCCGGTGGCCCATGTGCGGGGACCCTTATTGCTAACATACGACAAGCTCAATATAATTGTTAAAATTATTTGCAGCCAGGATAAACTCTACCCTAAGAGTCAGAATTAAGGTTATGATGATGATATTAATTTATCCCTAATGGGATAGGTAAAGGACTTTAGTCCATACAGCCAGGTCTTGTTCTTGATAATAATTGGATAAGGTTATGATGAAGATTGATATACCGGCAGCGGGCGCGATTGTTTTGTCTGTTTGTCGGTCGGTACTCTGCAACTCTAGCTGCGATTCTATGACGAAGATTCAAGACGAATGTGGTGACTATTTTGCGAGGACGTAGAAATCCAGTGACAATGGAGAAAAAACACTAAGAACATGGATTGTACCAAGCCTTATAAAAATCACTAACAACATTTTACAAAATAAATGCACGTGTAACACTGTGAACTCAGAAGAAGGATTTACACAAACACAAATTCTTACATGAATTAAGAATTCTGTAAGCGGGTATTGCAAATCACTTATAGATTCAATTTATACAATACATATGCAAATATTTTAACAAATAATTTCTCAATGCATAAATGGCATGGCATTTAAAGGCATCGGCAGTCTATCTAAGTAATTATTTAACGAAATATACCACTTTTTTGTATCCTTGTAACTCCGACGCACATTCGTAGTCAGGAGTTGGCAACACTAGCAATCTATCAACTTTTGCTTCTTGTCTGTGGTCATTTTGTGATTTGGCATCTACAGGGGGTCTAGCCATATTAGTGTCGAAAAGTATTCTACATACACTACCGCTTTTGCGTAATTGTACTGTCGAAAACGCTTCGTTCGTAGCCAAGAGGCATGTCGATACATTACCGCAAAGTCGACAGCGTAGATGCGAGCTGCTGTTCGTAGCACCTTCTTCCGTCATATTGTCTCTGGATTAAATGTATTCCTAATGTCACTTTTATAAACAAATAATAGTTAAAACTACAATATTATTGTAAATTTGCAATAATTGCAAATTCCAATTATTGGAAGCTGCAAAAGGGACATTAGAATGTCAGAAAGATCGGAACAATTTTCGATTTAAGTGGAATTTACGGAAGGTGCAAAGTAAATATATGAATTTTAATTGCATGTTTGAATTAATTATGGTTTGTTTCATGTTTTCTCAGAAATTTAAGGCTACAAATTTTGAATATTACTAATTATTAAATTAATACAATATTTTGAAATTGCATAATCACGATATATAATAATGAGAAGTACTCATACTTTGATATTTTTAGGATTTGACCTCACAACTAATCCGCAAAATGAAGAAGCAACATATTTTGTTACCGCTTAGAAGAAACAATAGAAATAGTACTGTGGATTGATAAATAAAGAGTGAAAATAAGGTTGTCTAGAAGTTGATAAAGAATAGAAGGATAGTCCAAGGAATTAAAAAACAATAGAAAAAAAAACGTAGACTAGTGTGAACACTGAAATTAGAGTTTGATTTAAGCTTTAATTAGGTTTGGTGTTTGTGCTTGAACATTTTTAATGTCAATTTGTAAGCAGATTTATATAAAAGTGTAGATTTTATTAGTGATTTGCTACTAGTTGGAATTATCTCTGTTTATGTCCAACAAACAATTTCAGTTTAAGTTAGAGTCAAAGGTTGATTGTTTATAATAAATTTATACTTTTAGAAAGAGAGAATTGAAAAGCAGCAAGTACTCAATGAAATGAAAAGAGGGATTAATAAAAATGATAAAATAGAAACTTAGTCTGGTATGAAATTAAAACCCTTACTCAACCTTTGATTCCATATTGATGCTCCAACATCTTAGATATAAATTTAAGTTTGATGCTGATTTTAAGTTAATATTTATGTCTATTAACTTTTTGTTATATCAGTGATTTGCTACTACATAGTTAATTTGTAAATGCAAAATCTGTTTAAGTAAGAAATGAATAAACATTGTATGTTATGTATTTGTCAGTTTTATTTTTGGTAATTTACTTGTGTCTTCTTTAGTAGGAAAAGCCATTTAAGTGGTTAACAATATTAGTTTATTTTACAAATATATACAGATAATGCATATATGAATGACCCGTACCTACTAACAGTTAGGAATATTAAACAAATAGGTAGCAAAATAAAAATGTTTCAGTTATGGTTATTTTTTATTAAAATAAGGCACCAAATATCTTCCTTAACATAATGCAGTCTACATAGAAAAATAAGCATATTTAACAACTTATTAAAAAATACAGACATAACTACTGAACACACACAGGTGTACCAAATTCAATGCATTACTACCTAATGTATTAAATTATTCATATTTATATATGTATATAATTAACTAATAAATGTAAGTGTTAATTTGCAGCAAAGTCAATATCATGTTTGTGTGCTATTATATACAAGAAAAATTTCAATTCATAAAACCTAATGTTAGATGTTATGATGATTTCATAAAATTACTATGATACCTACAGTTACTATGAATACATCCTGGGCGATTAAAAAAACAGTGATTGTTTCCTTAACACAACAACTGTAAATAATAATAGTTATTTTAAAGATATAATTCTTCCCAAAATCTACAAATCCAGTTTGTTTATAATAATATCTCATTAACATTCCAAATACTGAACTTATTAAGATTAGATGTGGAAGAACATAGTTTCAATTCCTGTTTCCTGTTCTTGAGGTAATGCTACTTAACCAACCATTATTTCATACTCCACTTGTCTTATTTTTTACATTATTCATAAAATGCTTCATTCCACATTATCAAATTCATTTTCAGGTACATAATAACACTTAAATTAATTAAAATATAAGACTTAAATAAAACTTGTCCATTTGTGTTTTTTTTAAATACTTTTAGTTGTCTTATTAGCTTCTCTTTTTCTGAAAAGAAAATATTTTAGTTAGTACTTTGATCAAATAGAAAACTGACAAACTAAACTGTAAGATCGGTCCAAGGTTTGTTCAATAGGTAAATTTAATATTAAAACTCTTTACTTAATTCTAAACTTAAAAATATATTTAATTTGTCACTTTGCTGCTTATTGTCAATTAAAGTTTTTATTAACCAAACAATGTCAGTAACTCCCAAGGGACTTGAATTCAAACTTCTCATTCATTAACAATATTATAATAACTTCTCTAGTATATTGACTTAGTAAATAATTAAAGAAAATATCTGCTTACCATTACTTACTGTAGTATTGCTCACTAGATTTTATATTTCCAAAGTTCATAAAGTATAAATCCACTTTATTTGATTAATTTAAATCATTATCAGCTTCTATTATAATTACAATAAAATATATTTAGGACTTCTAATTATGTTCATTAGTGACTGCTTTCTCATCTGAAATATACAAATAAAATGTACAATCATTTTACTTTGTGATTACATAATATATGCAATATTAAATGGTATATGTATCTATTTTTAAATTAAAGAACAATTTCATGAACTTACATGCAATATAATATCAATAAAAGATATCCAATATAACTAGAATTTACTTCAACTAATTTGCTGATTTTCTTGATATCCTCATATTTATCTGTCTATTATGTTATCCTCGCATTGATTCATAGGAAAAACTAAAACTCTTAACTTAAAAATATTAACTCTAGTTTAAATTATTATAATTACACGAGAACGTTAAAAAAAGACAGATAACAAATTAAAACCATTTCGTTAAAACGTCCAAAATATGACATGTTTTTAAAACAGTAGCCATTAAAGATGGCAATAGTTGTACTGAATTATTGCAAACAGCAGCTTTTGAGATCACGCTAAAACATGGCGGAGAAACGCCGTTTTTTCTACACTGCCGAAACATTAATTGGCCGTTGGCTACCGAATAGCGTAAGCGTTAATGTGTGTCTTTTCGTAGCACTGTCATGGCGTCGCTTATTGTATCCCGACTCACGCCTTTAGGGCCTAGGCTACCGACTGTCGACACGAGCTGTCATTTTCATACAAATTTAGTTTTCGACTTTCTACATACACTACCGTTAAGCCATCTTGGCTAGACCCCCTGGAGAGGACGCTATTTTTTGAAATTGTTTTACGTCGCCATTTTGGAAAGTGTTAATTTAGTCCAGCACATTAATTGATATATTTTTGCTGCCCTTGATAAAACTATATAAATTGTACAAAAATGAGTTATGGAAGGCCTCCGCCCCGTATTGACGGGATGGTTTCCTTAAAAGTGGATAATTTAACCTACCGAACAACACCTGACGACTTGCGCCGCGTTTTCGAAAGATGTGGAGATGTTGGCGACATATACATCCCTAGGGACAGATATACAAGAGAAAGCAGAGGATTCGCTTTCGTAAGGTAAATCTTCAATCTATTCTTGTTTCAAACATTTCCATGACGTAACGTGATATTTTTCTAGGTTATGTGATGATTCCTTTGTATTGCAGATTCTTTGATAGACGCGATGCTGAAGAGGCTTTGGACTCGCTCGACGGGCGCATGTTAGACGGGAGGGAACTGCGTGTCCAGATGGCTCGCTATGGAAGACCATCGTCACCCTACAGAAGCCGCCACGACCGTCGCCGCAGGTATGTATCTTTCTTACTCTAACACATCTTTCTTAAAAACCAAAAATATCAAGTATTTAATTTATAAAAACATATTTATAAACACCGATTTATTTTCATAATTGTTGATTTGTTTTTTAAGAATTTATTTAACTTGGCAGAACTTACTCATTTTTACAGGGAGATTGTTTGTTACCTGCGTGGTGTAAACTTACATTTTTTAACCATATGTTATTTTGCTGATGGTGTATTTTTAGCAAATCCCGTGGTGGTCGCTCCAGGTCTAGATCCCGGTCTCGGCGTCGTTCATACTCCCGCAGTCGGTCTCGTTCCCGTGCCTCCCGATCAAGATCTCGCTCAGACTCTAAGAGCTCCAGAGGGCGTTCTCGCAGCCGCTCCAGGTCACGCTCAAGATCCAGGCATTGAAGTTATGGTAAGCATCAATATCAGTAGTCATTTGATCAGGAACTTAGTAGATCTATATATACAATATTATTTAATTAACTAGGCTTAATCTGACTATTATAGATTAAAAATTAAAAAAGAATCTACATATATGTATATTTACAGAAACTTGGGCTTGAATTATATTATTGATGTATATATTCATGAAGAATACTGCCATTATTATTGCCTATAATTGATAATATAAATTCATACCTGAATAAACAAAATTATTAAATATAAAACCTTAATACTGTTATGTGATGATTTATAATATCTTTAGGTTGAGTGCCGATCATGAGCTGAGCTGATATTCTGCACTTGTCCCATCTTAAGCAGTCTCGGCTAAGGTACTATCATTCTTCAATTATAATAAGCACTCAGACATAACTATGATGAACATAGTGGAAAACATGTAACAAAATCTTTTAGTTTTTAAGTTATCTTTTCATATTGTACTTTGAGGTTTTTAAGATATTCTCAACTAAAGCTTTAGTTGTAACATATAAGTTATCACCTCGGATGTAGTAGAAATCAATTTTAATTCTTTATTAATATGTATACTTACTAACAAATGTTTATTACGAACTTTAGAAGCTTTATTTCAGGAGAACAAAATTTTGTGCATCTTATTGTAAATTGGATGATAAAAAAGCAACAATATTTGGTAACTAATGACAAACATGTTTTTACATATTGTGTATTAATTAAATGAACAAAAAAGGTCAAATAGTAATTATTTGATTTCTTGATTAGCTTAATGTTCTCTTACCGTTAAGTAAAAGTAATGAATTAATTTTGATGTTGGTATGCTCAGGGCGTGGCGAGCGCGTGGAGCGAGGCAGTGCAGGGGGGTGGGTTTGCTGATTGCTGACAACTGCTGAATTGCTGTTGCAGTACATAAGTTATGAGTAATATTTTATAATTATTGACAAACCGAGACACGCATCGGCTCTTAGGGGAGCCATACTCATTTCATTTTCAAACAATTCACAAAATGCATTGTGTTAATACCAGTTGGATATTATCACAATCATCAATGCCAGTTAAATTTCATTAGTTCTGTCAAATAACATAAGCAGAGACTAACATTTTGATTTGTTTGGCAGGCCGGTGGTGCCGCTGGCCTGTTTGCTGATGCAGTTTGCTGTGCTGTTTCCTGTTGTTTGCAGATCGCGTCTAGGTTTTTCGGTATAACGGGACCCCCTCCCTGCTATTTTAAGTACTTTCAAAGGTCACACTATTTTAAGGAAAAGGTGTGAAGCAATATGCTTACTAATACATTCATCTGTCAAATTGATTACCTTTTCTTTAAAATTATGTTCAAGAAAGAAGTTGCAACAGCTGCGGACACAATTAATGTACCTAGGTTTATTTGAAGTTCTTTTTTCTTTTAATAAAGTATTATTAGTAAAACATATTTTTATTAGTTCCATGCATATTAATTTTTTGGTAAAGCACTTAATATATAATATAATGCATGATTGATTGTCACGTCTGTAGAGGCCTACCAGGAGAGAGAGAGCCGCTGGGTTTAGGTTCTTATATTGAATCGCATTTTTTCGTAAACTTGCTTCGATAATTAATTAATTGAATCTTAAAATTATTATATATAATTCATGAATAAAGCTGTTTCAAATAACTGATGCAGTATATACTCTATTACTTAAGTAATTTTACTCAAAATATAGTAAAATTGTTGGGTGCTATGCTAGTTGACACATTTTTAAACGTTTTTCGTGATTTTTTAAACTACTTTTACAAATGATTTAACTAAAATATGATGGGGTAAGTTTACTTTTCTGTACTTTTGTTGCAAATAAACGGAATTTAATTAGTCATATTGAAAACATGAAAATTTTGAAATAAACGGCTAGCCATGGGCATATATAACACTCAAACGAGGGGTTCGCCAAAATACACGAAGTAAACGTGGGCAGAAGCTGGATTTAAGTCTTGTTCATACACAAATCTAAAACTTTAGATTTCCGAGACATGGGAGGGAAAAAGGAAGATATTATGTTGAGAATGTAATGTCATTAAAAGTGTCGTAAATTATATAAAAAAAAATTGTTCGATAATAATAACACGCGGCATTTTAATTTACAAATCGTTATTTGAGATTTTAATAAAATACTAATTGTCCATAAATTTTCTTTACGAAATTTTAATTTTAGAATTTCTATAAGGTAATTCGCCCTTCTCACTCTCAATCGCTCTCTCCCTTTTCTTCTACAAAAACGCTGCACATCGTCGTAACATTTCCAAAAAAATGTACCTAAAGAACTCAATTCAATAAAAGCAAGACAATCTTCAAGATGTGAGGAAGTACCATTGCCGTGGAATGTGTGAGCGAGAACATATCCGCGAATCGCCGTTTGGTGAAAGAATTGCAACTGTACTGTAGTTAAACACCTCCAACATAATGACAATTAATGGAATGGTTGCTGTCAGCTGTAGCAGATTTTCACAGGGTCTCTAAAGCTGGGTCCACATTTGTAGCATGTTGACGTATCACAATCAGTCGTATCGTATCTTGTATTTGTATCATAAATATGGTCGCTCGTTTTGTCCATGTCGTATTTTTAAGGCGTATCTTGTAAAAAACGCGCCCATACTTATCAAATGCTGTATCATGTCAGTTTATCGGCTTTAACTTTACAAATATAGACGCTTCACTTTTCTTCCGATGTATCTTTTCCTGATGCACGTGTCTTTCAGTGTACCTTTCCCTTCTCGTACGGTTCAGTCATATAGTCTTCGTTCCCAAACGGTTTAGCTATGTCAGCAATTGCTCACACTTTGGCGGTGACTAGTGCCTGTTATATTATCATAAAAAAAAAGTTAAATCCAGATATTGACGGCGCTGGTGGGACCTTGAAGTGTTTAGAAACCGAAACATGGTGGAATACCATTTCGAAAGCGAGATTTTTAGCTCATTTTGCGAGTTTTAAAATTTCAGCATACCAGTGGAAAATACAAAAATTTACTCGCATGTCACCCATTGATGTTGTGTAATCCCTTTGATGATCGCGAAAAAACCGACACAGGATGGTTCGCGGTGTATCAAGTATCGTATCGCGATACAGTATCGTGATAGAGTATCAAAATACGTCCATACCACCGATCGTGATACGAGGTGTATAAAGATACGCGCTTAGTGCGGATCGGGCCGTATCAGATACGGCATGTATCATTAACGGGTATCATTTTGGGTCCAAACTAACGATCATGATACGCGCCGAAGCCACGCAACGGAGATACGATACGCCGAAATGCTACAAATGTGGACCCAGCTTTAGTAGAATGCTAACGCCAAATTTTCTTAAAACTGACGTGATGGATAGGAGGCGTTTAGTGGGTGAGACCTATGATAAAGGTTATAACGAAGGTAAAAATATTAGTTGAAAGGTGTACGAGCACATATTGTACCTAATAAGTATTTTAAAAATCCTATTTTATTGTTTGGTAATATTTATTTAAATATTAACAAACAATAAAATAGTGATGTATCAAAGTCACAGATTAAATAAGAACTGCTGGGAGTGAGATTTCACGTTTTATCCCGTAAACATTTCCATTTACACTAAACTACTTTAATTTTATGTGATTTTGTCTCAAGCCCTGATCGAAATTTGAAACTTCGAACAGCTAGATCAGTGAGCTTAATCGACAGTCCATCCCAAATAACTTGCTGTTTTATCTATGGTAAAAAATAAATTATGCCTAACAAATGGCCTAAAGGTCTAGATACCAGGCCATAAACTCCAAAAAAAAAAAAATATGCCTAACAAATGACAGCTTTGTTTTGTTGGTTAAGTAGTTGACAATTAACAAAATCAAACTTCAATTAAACGTGGTGTACCGTCAACCCGCAACCGTGTATATCATACATGAAAGTGTAAACTTGTGTATTTGGAATTATTAAAGTTCATAATTATATTAAACAAAATCTATTCACAATGTCTTCAAAATTTTTTCTTAAAGGCAAATCTAGGCAAGTTCACAAAAGAAAAAGCGAAATTATTAATAAAAAGAAGGCCAAAAAACCAAATGCACCTAACCTCGAAAACGGTCATGAATCCTCGGAAAGTGATTTAGAAATAAAACAATTCTCGGACGCTGAACAATCTGAAAGTGATCACGAAACTGCAGAACAAAAAAAGCTTAGATTAGCAAAAAAATATCTTCAAGAAATCGAAAAAGAAGAAGCTAAACGAGCTGAATTGCAAGATGTAGACGATGCAATAGAGAAAAGATTACAAAGAGACTATTTAGAACAAAAAGGTAAATTACGAATTCAAATAGCTAGTAAATATATTGCTCCTTCAAAGAACGATGTTCGGTTAATTCGCGCCAAGGAACATCGCCTAGCATTAACATCTGTAAGCGTAAGCAATGATGGTCAATATGCTTTTACTGGCTGCAAAAGTGGTACTTTTATTAAATGGGGCATAAAAGAGAAGAAAAAACTTGGGGTGGTTACTTTTAAAACACATTCCAAATTCATAAAAGGAGGAATCACTTCATTAGCTCTTACCACGGATATAAAATATTTAGCAACATCAGATGATTCTAATGATATTCAAATCTGGGATCCCCATTCACTAAAACACCTTCATACGTTTAAAGGCCATAAAGGAACAGTTATTGGTTTAGTATTTAGAAGAAACACACATGATTTATACTCAGCATCAAAAGACAGGTCAGTAAAAATTTGGTCATTGAGTGAAATGGCATATGTTGAGACCTTGTTTGGTCACCAGTCTCCCGTTACTGCAATTGATGCACTTACAAGAGAAAGAGCAATTACAGCTGGAGGAAGAGACACAACTGTAAGAATATGGAAAATTGTTGAAGAATCACAGCTAATATTTAATGGACCTCAAGGAAGTTTAGATGATGTCAAGTTATTAGATGAAGAACATTTTGTATCAGGTAGTGATAACGGGACCATTTGCTTATGGAGTGTATTAAAAAAGAAGCCACTATACTCAGTACCAGAAGCTCATGGTTCGGAAAATGGCGTTCCTAGATGGATAACTTGTCTTACAACATTATTAAACTCTGATCTTTTTGCATCAGGATCATATGACAGTCATATACGGTTATGGAACATATGTGATGCTTATAAAAAGTTTGAACCTATTTTTAATGTAGAAATAAATGGTTTTGTGAACAGTATGCACTTTACAAGTGACGGTAAACAGTTATATGCAGCAGTGGGACAGGAACATAAATCAGGAAGATGGTTTAAAAAAAATAATGCTAAAAATGGTTTATTTGTTATTAGTTTTAATTTTAAATTAGATAAATAAAAAATATTATATTCAATAGCTCTCACTATCATTTAGTGTGCCATTTTAATACATTTATGCTTATGTATTTTATCCAACAATTGTTGTAGCTCCTCTTAATTGTAAATATCCCGCTGTAATATCCATTGGAAGGTTTCTAACAGTTGCAAACTCTTCAGCATTACTATAGTAAAGTTTTGAGTGACGATCCATATAAGGTGCTGGTAATCCAGATATATCAGAGTATTTTTTAGTTGGTTTAAAAGTTGGAGGGGCATTTATTGAATAATCTGGAACAGATTAAAGTCAAATGACAGATATACTTACAGTAAATAATTTGGCTAATAAACATATGCAGTACATAAGGAGCACAAGATATATAGGTATTTCTCGACAATTGAAACTTACAAAGAACCGCATCCTCCGTCCATGGTAAAGCCCTGTCTGCAACCAATATTTGCTTTAATGATCTCCACATCCGCTTTTTACATCCACTTTTAACAATGAACTTATTTTCGGTTTTGAAGCAATATGTTCTCTCTGATTCACCAGTCATTTTATATGCAGCTGTACAAATCAAATCAGACTTAGAGGTAATATTAATTCAAATTTTTGTAACAAAACAAAAATGACTAGGAAGGCTATTTACATTACCTGATTAATCTATGTTCAAATGCTATCTTGATATTATTACAATTACCAATTTAAATTTTTTCTTCGCTTACAAATTATATTTTCTATTTGTTACTTCATAGCCGTACACACTACACCGGACATTTTTTTTTTTTGAGTTTATGGCCTGGTATCTAGACCTTTAGGCCAACTACACCGGACATACACATACACTGATACAGATTACAGAGTAGTGAGTACCCTTAATCGGAAATTAATATTTCTCTGTGAGTAGATAGCTTAGATAATATATTAATATTACTACCATAGAGCACTTATACCCTAAAACCTTCTAACGGATTTACTTCTATATTGGTTATCTATCTTATATATTATCTAACTTATATTTAAATTTCACACTTGATTATTTTTTTCAACATATCGTCAAAAGAATAAAATTTATTTTTATCTGAGGTGTGTATATTTATTATCTAAAGTTGAATCCTTATTCCTTATGGAATGGATCATTGCCATGTAAATCAAAATATAGTTTGGCGTGGCAACCCTAGACTTGTTTTGTCAATAAATTGATTTTGACTTGTAAAATGTCATTTGTCAACTACTCGTATGATTCTGACAAATTTCCAAGCACATGTGGTTTAGTGTGAATTGTTGAACAGTTATTGTTCATTGTAGTTACATTTCATGAAATGGATTTAGTAAACGAGATATTAGAGCGGGAGCAGCAGAAGGCTGATAAGTATAAACCTATTACAGTTGAAAAACACCTGGATGTCGAATTTGATATTGGCACGCTCGTTGCATTTGACACTAATGATCTCGATTCTAAACTTATCAAGTCAGAAAAAGACAGGGATTCTTACTTGGAATCATTAACTCGTGACAATACGCAGCTCTTATTGAATAAAATATGGGAGCTTTCAACTGAGAGAATAGATGAGGCAATTGTAGTTCGATTACCACAACCAACAACTGTAATTCCTAGAGCTAAACCTGTGCCAAAACCTAAACCATTAACTAAATGGCAAGAATTTGCTAAAGCTAAGGGCATAACTAAGACAAAGAAGTCCAAGTTAGAATGGGATGAACAGTTACAAAAATGGGTACCATTATATGGGTAAGTAATAACATCATTATTTGAGAGCTTTTAGTTGTTTTGTTAGGCTATGCACTGGGAGGCAATCTGATACTTAATACTGTATATTAGTATACATTTAATAAGTTGCTTTTTTTAACAGTTTCAAAAAAGCAGCTGCAGAAAAAGAAAAGAACTGGCTGATACCTGTTCCACAAAACCTAGATCCAATGACAGATATGTATGAAAAAAAAGCGTCAGAGAAGTCAGAAAAAGTAGCAAAGAATGAATTACAACGATTGAAAAATATTGCTAGGGCAAGAAAAGTTAAAATACCTAGAGTTGGATTACCAATTACATCCGATAAAGCTTCATCCACACAGGTATGTTAATATGTTTTAAATTTTCACTTTGATCCAAGCGCAAGGCAAGAGAGTATTGCCTTGGGTGCATATTATATTACATTAAACTAAATTAACCAGCAATGAAATTGAACATTTTGAAGTACCTTTTGTATCTATTTAGATTAGTATTATTAAGTTTAATTTATGAGGCAAGTACTACACATTTAAATTTAATCTGCTATAGAATTAATTTATGTTGGTGTGTCATTTATATATTTACATTGAGATATGTAAATAATTTAAACCATTTATGTTTTTATTAATTAAATATGTTATGTTGTTAATATTTAATTAAATGAACATAAAATGGTGGTCTTACTGCTATTGCGTTTTTTTTCAATTTGTTGTATTTGAAATTAGCAGAACAAAATCCGCTTGTTTGAATTTTTTTAGTTAATTATAAGATACACATACTAAGTGGTAAAAAGTACATTTTATTTTAATTTACAGTTGGCCACAGCCACCTCAGTGGCAAAGGCGTCAACAGCATCCCTTGGTAAATTCCAAGATAAACTTCCAAAAGAAAAAGATGCCAGGGGCAAGGGAGTCCATGAGCTCATTCCAGGAAAAGAAAGAAAGAGGAAACTTCCAGTGCCAACTCCAGCAGCTGAAAAGGAGCACAATTTGAGTATCATTGACAGGATTCTTAGGAAACGGCCTAAAATTGATATGGAAAAAGCTGTTTCAAAACATATTCATGAAGAACAAGTACAGTAAGTTATAGCTCTAAGTCATTCTGTACATATTTAAATTTTTGTTTATTGCTTAACATACATATTTAATTGAAATGAATGTTTTCTTATCTGTGGCATCCCTTTTCTAATTTGTAATCATAAGTTATGACATTGTCCTTTTTTTATAAGGATCATTTCAATTTACAAGATTATCTAAAGACCTGTAATGTATGTGTAGTTATATAATAACTAGGTTTTAAAATTTCTGTTCAAATTTCACATGAGAAAATAATAACTACACTATAATAACTCTGAGTACTGTCAATAACAGGAGCTTTTTTATGACATAAAAGTAACATCAACTCGTGTAAATTGAAAAATGCTATAAATTATTCTACCATACATATTTCAGGGTAATGTTATTTATGAATTATTGTTTTTCAGGAGATCAGAAGAAAAACAGAGTATGAAACCTATGAAAGGTAAACCGAAAGGTAAAGGTAATGCAACCAACTTTTCAGCAAAGAAGCCTAAAGGAGGGAGGGGACAGAGAAATCCTAATAAAAAGAACCCTGGCCGGAAGAGGAGATAAAGTAGCATTATGTTTAATTGTAATAAAAGATAACATACAGGTACGGGTTTTTTAATTCTGTTCAGATATAACTAAAATGGTAAGATTTCAAAAAACTATATAATATTTTTATCACCTTTATTTATGACCAAAACATTTGTATGTTATTATTTCAAAATATGTAGGTTGTCACAATAAATATGAAGTAGATAAAAAAAAGTTTTTTCTACTAGTAAATAGTTTGACTTATCTTTTTGGCACTTAAGTTATAAGATTATATATATTCAACTTTCATAAGTAACATCTAATAGGAGAAGGATTAATACTGTATAACAATAGCTAATAATCCTAACATTCCCATCTAACCACTTCTATACTAAATGAAATCAGTACAGAAATTAAGTAAAATCTATGCCATTTTTAAAAAATACGAAAAAACAAAAATGAGAAATAATAGTGCTAATATATAGCTATGAACTGCTTTAAACTCAGTATTGTCTACTTAATTTTAATTTCTAACTAAATCTTATATTCTTGTCTAGGTGCTTATGCTACATTATATAACATCTTAAAACTTCCAGTTATATATTTTTCTTAGCTATGACAATTTTTTTGCCTACTAACATTAATATACTACAACTCAAACTTCTATAAATCTATGTTGGAAGCATCTATGATTAATGACAAGTCAGCCTACAATTCACATCACATACAAATCTACTTTTAAACTTACAATAAAAGTTTTTAAAATGATTTCAACAACACTGATTAATTACACTACTCAAATCACATAATGATGTAACATTACAAATGCAAATTGAACTAGGGCAGCAAGTTTAACAAGTTTTAAATTTCTATATAAGCATTAAGCATTGCTAATAACAATTTTTTAAATATCTGACACTGATTATTTACACATTAAATGATATTTATTTTTTATCTGTGGACAACATTATTTTATCAATATGTATATGAATATTTATTAGTAATCCATATCAGTACATAATTTAAATTAATAATTTTGTGCACTTAACAACATTATAACTAACTCATCAACTATAGAAAATAAATAGGAACCTTAAACAGTTTTGAATCTGCTAGAGAAGCTGAAACATTGTACCTAATGACGGATTCACTGATTTTAGGTAAATAAAAGAATCTACTTAAAATGTTAAGGACAAAAATATTAAAAATATCTATTCTAAACTAGGAAGGAAAGAATGTAACACATGTATAGTCTATTGTTTATAATAAAACAGGACATGTTATTAGCATTACTACCACGCAAACAATTTTTGGATTTCTAGCATAGAAATAAGGATCTTCAAATATCATTAGATAAACCAGTGCAATGATTAACTGAGCGTAAAAAAGTTTATATCAAATAAGTAAAAAAATCAATTTGCTGCTATCTAAAACCCTGTGTTTGAGTAAATTTTCATCAAGACAACTATAAAAACATATTTTAAAATGTGTTAAAACTAAATTATTAAATTCGTTATAACATTTAAGTCAAATATTTAAATTATGATTATGTCTTAGCTTAAAAAATACTCATGATGACTTTTGGTACAGGTATTGTTTCCGTTTTGAAACCTTTATTCTGCATATAATTAAATAAAAGCAGAATATATATTATGGCATTATAATTGGTCAAAGGTATAGAAATCAAATCATTCCAAATAAACTGGTTTCAATCTGTACCTAAAGCCATACAAACTCTTACTTAAATCTAACTCAAGGGATTACAGGAGATCAATTAAGGAATAGAAAAATTCATCTAATGATAAAGTACTTACAACAACAATAAAAATGTAAATAATCACTACATAGAAAGGCTACTTGATTCAGGACAATCACCCAATGAATGGACAATTATATATTAACTTATATTATTCTCCTAACCCTTATGTTATATCAGATATTAAAAATTATTGTAATATGATCTCATTATAAACTCAAACTAAAGGTCTATTTAGAAAAAAATGTTTGAACATACAAAGGTAAAATAAACAAATTTATTGACCATCCTCCTCTATATTCATAAATATAACAAGAATATTCCCATATACTGGTAAATATATTTTTATACAAAAATATATATTTTATTAAATAGATGATTAGAATCAATATATTTAGTAAGATTTTTTCCTTCTGTACTGGCTAAAATATAATGGCAGTATTGTATCTATTAACTGGATAATAAATATTATTTATTTAAACTACATAAAATTTATAAAAGAAAAATAAATAGTTGTTTTATAGACCATGGGCATCTTAATCCTCTATTCAGATTGCAGCACAGTTATGTTTTGTGTTTTATATACATATATAGTTCTGATAAGAGCTCTGAGAAACTTTCCAATTTTGGAATCTTATTTGGTTCTTTTCAGAAACGGATTATAACTATACCCTAGGCTCTTGTAAGTCAGTCATTTACAGCAAACTGATTTGAAGCCACTATGATTTTTGAATATTGAATAAAACATGTCAACTCTATAGAAATCCAAGTACTAGATGGAGGAAAATGCGAACTCATGAATATAGTTAAATATGCTAAAAATAATTACTATTAATTTTTTTAGCATATGATTTAGACTGAATTTAGTTTTTAATACTTTTCTGGTCAAGACACTCCTGGCACACTGTGTATATATTTGATGGAGCATCATGTTTACCTTTATAGTGGCATACAATATGCACTAGTTTTAAATTTTCATGTGTAAATATCTGCAGATAATACCGCTCTGTATCTATGTCACCACACTTAATATTTTGTTTACAGCCTATGCAATTAATATTGCCGTAATAAATGTTATTCAATGCTTGAATAATCGCTGGTATTATAGTTCTAGATAGCTCAATTCTGTGATCCAAATTCCATGTCTGAAAAATTATGCGTTCTTCACGACTTCTATAAGGGTTAATGATATGTTCATTTTCATATTTGCACTTGCTATCATTCCACAGTCCACCACATAGAAAGAGGCCAGTCTTGTTACATAATCTTAAATTATTTTCATAATTTCTATTGAAATAGCCTTCATTATATTTATTACTTTCCAAGAATTTCCGTAATTCTAAAAGAAAATTATCAACAAGACCCTTACCATGACCATTTTTTGAATGAACATATAATTCTGAAGATTGTAATGCAGTTTTTGTCTTGTAGTAGTATCCCCTCATTCTTTCTTTAACCCTTTTAGACATAGATTGCTCCTTAGTTTTCTCTGATGGTTCTAGACCTAAAACAAATTAATAGCAAAATCATACCATATTTATCAGCTATTAACTCAATTGATTTATATAATAGTTTTTCCTGACCTTCAAACCAATGTGGATCCTGAGTTCTCTCACTTAACATGGTTTTATTATCATCAGCTGCTTCAATATATCTTTGCAGCACCAAAAACTTCTCTCGCAAGTTGGTATCAAGAAACTCTTTAGCTGCAAGGCCAGTTTCAATAAAATCTTTCTTAGAAGATCTAATCATATTGTAGAAGAAATCAAAGTCTGTAAAACAGATTATTTCCATATAGATTTTTCTTACATAGTACACTTTCCAAGGTAGATTGATACTACTTCATCATTCATTAAATTAATAAAACATACCATTTACCATTGTCTCTTTTTTCTGCAACAGGATAAAAAGTGTCTGTGGTGGTAAAGTTTTCAAGTAGTTGTCGTCATCTACAAGTGTTCCGTCTTCTGCTACATATAATCGGCATTCTGCGCAACTGGCATTGAACTAGAAACCAACAAACTAAATTAGGTCATGGCTTTCATAAATAGGTCAAGGTTGCGCAAGCCTTGGCCCACTTTTACAAAAGAAGGAACTACAACAAAAATATTTTTAAAAATAAGAAAATGTCACGTAATGAAATCACATAAAATCTTATTAACAGACAAAAGAAAATATTTAAGTTTTAAAAACTCACCCCCAACTTTCTGCATGATTTCTCAATTAATTCTTGTAAATTTTCAGCAGCGATACCAATTTTTTTTTCTCTTTTTACATCGGTCACCTTATATCCTTTTTTCATTGTATAGATAATTAACACGCCAATAATCGAAATCCTTAAATCAAGTTGAAATTAACGCGCAAAAAATATTAGACGACACGATCACAAAATACAAATCACAATACAATATACATTCATTTTCATAGACAATACTACTCATAGAGTAGGGTATGTAAATATAATATAGAGAAGACACATTATAAGTTGTAGCGAAATTGGTTGTCACGCCATCTTATTCTCAGTCCCTAAACTAGATTTTTTTCGAATTAAATTACGTTAACATTAATTTACTACATTTTAGGTTTTTTTTATATGTAACGAGGCAAACGTGCTTGAACGCTCATCTGTTGTTAAATGATACCACCATCCATGGACGCTCATATTGCCAGAAGGCTTACAAGTGCGTTGCCGGCATTTTAAGCCTTGGTACGCTCTTTTCTTGAAGGACCCTAAGTTGAATTGGTTCGGGGTACTTCAGTGGGCAGCTGGTTCCACATAGTGGCAAAATCTGCCTTACGAAACGCGCAATTTTGTAACAATGGACGTCGAGGTCAAGCGAAAGGAACCACCAAACACCAAAACAAACCGTCTCACCTTGCTTAGCAGTTAGCACAACAAACTTCTTAGAGGCTAGAGTCTGGCTAATGAAAGTTGATACTGAAAAAGCGCGGCAAATTTAAAAAATATCAGCATGGCGGCCCTAAAGTAAAAAGAAAAGTTGGAACCACTGACTTTGATACATTCATTTTTATTTTACTAGTGGATGCTTGCAATTTTGTCCGCGATATGAGGAGATTAAAAGAGCTTATATCACTTGTTAACTCTTTATTAACTCCATTCCAAACATCACACGGATACGTCACTCCATTGTGGCGTATTAAAGGAACAAACAGGCTATCAAACACTATCATGAGTATCAAATTTATCATGAGTTTAAATATTTGTAAATCTATGTGAGTATGTATCAAAGAAAACACCATATATTTTTATACTGTTTTTTAATCACTATAATCAAAATCTGAATCTAAAAATTCAACATGGAGTGAATCGTCAGATTCACTGGAGTCGCTGCTGTGTCTTAAATTGATGATGAAGCTTTCTAAATTATTTTTAGTTATATGGTCTCTTCTTTTGTACTTGTCTTCCACATGAACGACATGGTCTGTCATTTTTTTCCAATCATCTGCTGTAATACACTCAAAAAAGATTGTTTTATGAGATCCTTGAACTCTTTTGGAGTTCGGCTTACATTTCTTTTTGCTAGACTCTCTATGAGTGAGCATTTAGGTTACAATGATATGGAGGAAGTCTTAGCACTTCATGTCCGTTTTGCCTTAAAAGTTTATCTACTTCATAAATAGGTTCTGGTGTGTTCTGTTTTACTAAGCAGAGCAATTCAATGTAAGCCAATTCTGTATCTCTAACTTTAGATTTTGAGATGTGGACGCTTTATTTATTATGACAGAATGGTATGATGCATTGTCCATTACAATTACACTTGGTTCATTCAAATTGGGAATAAGCTTTTCTTGAAGCCATTTGTTGAAGTTTGTGGAATTCATGTCATGGTGGTAATCGGCCATTTTCGATTTGGTGCTAAATACTAACAATGAGTTTGGAATAAGGCCTTTCTCTGATCCTGCATGCACAATAATATATCGTTTTCCTGACGATATATTATTGTAAGGAATTCCAAATTCAAATTTGTACAGCTATTTACTCATGTATTTGGGCTTCGATGACCGTCATTCATTTGTTTTTATCTGTTTGCGTCACTCATTTTACAAAATGGAAAACTTAAAGTATCGCATTATTTACGAGTAAGAGTTCCGCCGTGGCACTAACTCGCTGCGGAAACGACTCGAAGGGTGAATGATGTGTATGGCGATCATGTTGCAAAAGAAAACACAGTTCGTTTTTGGTTCCAACGTTTTCGTTCTGGAAATTTCGACCTGCAGAACATGCCCCGTGGACGGCCTGAGACCCAAGTTGATAATGAAGTATTGAAGGCTATTGTGGAAGCGGATTCATCGCAAACCACGTCCGAGTTAGTTGCAGGCTGCAGTGTTAGTGATAAAACTGTTTTAATTCACTTGAAGCAAATTGGGAAGATTAAAAAGCTTGAAAAATGGGTACCTCACGAATTGACTGAAGCAAACCGGCAAACGCGCGTCGACTGCTGCGTTACATTACTGAACCGGCACAATAATGAAGGTATTTTAAACCGAATCATTACCTGTGAAAAATGGATTCTTTACGGTAATCGAAAGCGCTCAACGCAATGGTTGGATCCTGGCCAGCCAGCCAAATCCTGCCCCAAGCGAAAATTCACCCCAAAAAAGTTACTTATAAGCATTTGGTGGACTAGTGCCGGTATTGTTCATTGCAGTTTTCTCAAATCTGGCCAGACTATTACGGCAAATCATGATGGAAAAGCTAGCAGCTAAACAACCTAGGCTGTTCAATCGCTCCACGCCACTGCTACTTCACGACAACGCTAGACCACACACTGCACAACAGCAGTGGCGTAGCTACCAAGGGGCTAGGCGGGGCAGTGCCCCGGGGCCCTCAAGCTCAGGGGGCCCTCAAATCCTCACCAGAAATCTCGATCGTTCTGAACTTTTGGAAATTTCTCCCATTTTCAAACATTGACACGATTATTCCACGTTCTTGCGGAGTAAAACGGTCATGTTTATTTTCAGTGTATTTTACATTTGTTACCTACACAATTTTCAACAACAGAATGATAGGAAATATCATATAAAATAAATAAACAAATTTTCTTTAGTGCCAGTACTTTTGCGCCACCCAATATAACGCGAATTAGATAGCAATTGAAAACAAAACCGCATCAAGCCTGGATTTAAACGAAGTCATTGATACTTTTGCGAAAATTAAAGTTAGGAAAAATTGTAAACATAATTATTTTTTAGTCAGTTATACGACTCGACCTTTATATAATAAACCCTTGAATCTTCTGTATTTAATTTTATTCGCCAAACCTACACCAAGTATTAATTGTAATTTATGTTGTTACTGTTTAATATTTTTAATACCTGCCCTGCACAAAAAAGAGGTTAAGCTGCTATGCTAAGCTAGCATTTTTAAAATATTTGTATATTTCATATTTTTATTTGATAAAACCTAATCAGTTTATATAGCAGTGGGGCCCCATTTTTTAATTTGCCCCAGGGCCCTTGGTCACCTAGCTACGCCACTGCACAACAGACGGCTACCAAATTAAAAGAGCTTCAATTGGAATGTCTAAGACATCCTCCGTACTCCCCGGACCTTGATCCAACAGATTACCATTTTTTCCGAAATTTGGACAACTTCTTGCATGGGAAAAAAATTAACTCTGATGGGGCAGTCCAAATCGCCTTCACAGATTTTATTGATTCCCGTCCGACTGGTTTTTTTAGTAAAGGGATCAATGAACTACCTATGAGATGGAAAAAGTGCATAGAAAACAATGGTTCATACTTAGATTAATTAAATATATTCTATTTAAAAATATTCGACTTTTTGTTCCTCCCATACAAAACGCCAATTTCATATGTAAGGACCTAATATTTTCAATTATTCCACTTGTTGATAGACCGTGCCAACATTTTTTAGACTTATAGGTTTTGTGGACATAAGTTTCATCTAAGTAGATTATTGGCTTGTTTTCTGCACGTTTCCATGCAATGGTACGCAAAAAGCGATGTCTCCATGCAGCTATATCATATCGTTCAATTAATAATGAACGTTCATTTTTGTTTTTCTTAAATTCATAATACGGGTTGCAGACCAAGAGCTAAGCTAAGTTAGTTTAGCTTAGCTCGCATAGCTGTCACAGTTTTCCATACTTGTATGCAGACCGCAAACTATGCGACCTAAGCTATGTGAGCTAACTAAAATATGTGAAGCTAAGTTAGTTGTGTATGCCGATGCGCAGCTACACGAGCTAAGCTAAGCCCCTCCCGCTACCCGCACATACTTTGCCGTCCGTCTCATTGTACCACGCAACACTGACTGAGCTTTGGCTTAGCTGTTGGTGTGCACCAGTGCTTCCAGATCCCAAAAGTAAAATTACAGTGTTGCCAGCTAAAAATATAGTAGTTTCTTAAAACAATACAGCAGATTCCAAATTCGATTACAGTAAAATTACAGTAAAAGTTTGCTTAAATATTAAAAGAAAAATAAGATGCTGTATTAATTTATTTGTAAATAAGTATAAGTAAGTAAGTTATTCTAAAATAATTTCCTCATGATTTTGATAAATTTTTGCATTCATCTTCAAAATCATTTCATTACTGGGATTAAATTTGACGCAGTTTTCAGAATTTCGACGAATGGCTTGCTGAGCTAACATATTTCCTTTAATAGTGTTTGTGATAAGACAGTTCCTCTGCTTGGTTTTTATATTATTAATTTCACTAAACTTGCGTTCGCACTCAGCGTTTGAGTGAGGCAAAGATAATACTTGCAGCATAAATCGAGGCAGCAAATGGAATTTAATGTCTCCATTGCTATCTTTCATTTGAGATAACTGAAATAAAAAACAAATTTATGAAATGTGTACATAAATATGTGCAAAATTATGTAAATAGAGTTCTTATATAATTAAATTTTACCTGATGCCAAAATAAGTCTGCTGGTTGACTTGTATTCCAATGTATATCATTCGCAATAAAAATCAAGTTTCTCCATTCGTCATCTATCGTCTGTTGATCATTTAAAGTTGGGGGTTTCAGCCTTGGTAACACTGGGTACAGTGAAGACAAAGACTGTTCTCTATTATCTGATAAGCAAGAATCAGGATTCAACTTTGCGATTGAGCTCAAAACTGGGTCATTTAAACTGTATCTTTTCCGAATGCCCACGCATGCTTTAACGATAAAGTTGAGGCATTTCTGTTTCATCACTGTAACTTCTTCGGTATGCGCATGTAGCTCTAGGACAGCAACTTGATTAGCAACACCCAATCCTAGGTATATATCTTTCAGATGTATGTAATGTTGACTATTAGTAGGGTCAATTGCGTCGAGTGGGGTGTTTTTAATATAATTTGGAGTTATGAATAACGATAACAGTTCTCTGTATAGCTCAGTCATTTTGTTATGGGCTTCAATAATAACAGGATCTTCACTTTGAAAGAATACGTTAACGCGGGTAAATTTTGGCAGCATCCAACATAAAAATAAAAATATGCCTTGATGATGGGATCATTCAAAAGATTGTGAATGTCTTGGCAATCCTGTTCTTCTAGCCATTTATCGTCATAATATAATCGCAAGGCATCCCATTGCTCCAAGATTCTGTTCACAACACTGGACAGCGACAACCAACGCGTTTGAGCTGGACGTAGAATTTTGTGAATATTAGTGTCCGTAAATACTTGAAATTCTTTTAGCTCTGCTTGACGTTTGTTACTATTTTTGAAATAATTGTAAATCAATCGAGTCAGTTTTTCTGCATCATGAGGCAATTCTTTACAAGCGTCTGAGGCACATAAATGTAAGGAATGGCATAGACATTTTAGCACAATAATACCTGGGCACAATTGTCTAAACCGTGAGGACACTGAATTACGACAGCCCATCATAGTATTACAGCCATCTGATCCAAATCCGATCATATTTTCTAAAGGTATATTTCCGTCTTGAAATGATTTTATTATTGAATTAAATAATTTTTCAGCCGTAGCTGAGTAATCACCAATCCGTCCAGCATTAGTATCATTAAACATTTGAATAAGATCCCAGAATCGACTTACTATACGCCCTGAACTACGATCATAATATTTGACTACAATACACATTGTTTTCACACTGGCAACATCGGTACTTTCATCTACCATTATAGAAAACTTTTCGCGTTTCAAATCTGCTACTAAACATTCTCTTTCAGAAGCTCCGATGACGTTGTTTACTACTGCTTGTAATTTAGTATGCTTAAGATTAATGTTACTTGCAATTTTAGAATCCGGGAAAATTTTTGGAAGTAAATCAACAAGATGGTCCATCACTATGTGGGATATTTTATGTTCTGCCATAAAGGCCGATAATTTAATTTCCGCAATTTTTCGTCGCTCATCATCACTTACACGTTGCTGACTCTTAAAAATATTATCAATGGTACGCACATACGGTTGCCCAGGAAAACGAAGTTTATGTTTAGCACCTTCACCGTGTCTTTTAATAGCACCTAGATCGGCAGTTAATGAAGAATCGCAGACAGTGCAAAAACATTTATAAGCAGATTTTTTGTCAGGTTTTAGCCACTTACGAAAGTCTTGGATTTTAAGCCATTCCTCTCGAAATTGTTGCCGATATTTCTTTTTTGCACTTGACGGACCAGCAGCGCCACGAACATCACTTTCTTCACTACTTGAGCCCATTTTTACAATTATATAGATTTGGTTTAATTTACGCTATCCACAAGAATTAAAAAGTCTTAATCTGAAATAAATGTATGTGCTCGCTACAGTAGCAAAGCAATAAAACCACACGAAATACGAATCAAAACGTCATGAATGAGATGGAAAATACAATGTTGCTTTGTCAGACAGAGACGGTTAGATTTTGCTAAGCGTTAGTTCTGATTCATTGGGGAATTCCCCGCACGTAAACTATAATATGTAGGTAACAATCCTACTCTACATTGTCTATAGATAAAGGTCAGGGGTTCTGGGTTCTAGAGTAGGTTGCAAATTTATATTTCGTATTTTCTAATACGTAAAACGTATGAAATTTGATAATTTATATGAATGGAAATTAAATACAGTATTTTCATACACTGTATTTTATCATTACAGTATACAGTAGAAAAGTCTAAAATACAGTAAATCTACTGTAATTACAGTGAATCTGGAAGCGCTGGTGTGCACCCTATTTATTTCTAGCTTAGCTTAGCCTAGCTTGCTTGGCATAGCTTAGTTTAGCCTTGGCATTGTTTTCGGTCTGCAACCGGCTTAACCGTTGGCTATTAATCTCAAGACTATCTGTAAAAGAACAATAACATTAGCTAAAGTAACTAAAACTAATATGTACTTATTTAAAATAAAAAAATATAAAGATATTTTGACCGTACTAACTTTAGTGTTGTCATATAAAAAGTTTGCAAAAAAATCCAGTATCTACTTTCGTTAGGCAGACTCAAGCCTCTAAGAAGTTTAATAGATATTTTTTCGTTTCATCTATAGTTTTTTGGCTTTATCTATGAGAGTTCATAATTTGCTTCTATAGTGTTTTTAATGCCATTGTTTTCCCTCCAAAAGTATTAAAAGGGCAAACATTAAGTGTATTTATTACCAATAATTGTGTAATTATTATTCAGAATTTCAGCTCAAAAAGGCGTCAACAAATAAATTGCAGTGCACCTTATTTCTTAAATTGTGTTAATCAAAAGCCCCTTGATATTTAACCGTTCCCCAATTTCTTAGAAATGATTGTAAAACGTGGTGCTCTTATTGTAATTGAGGGGGTGGACAGGACAGGCAAAACTACACAAGCAAAATTGTTAGGTAGGAAGTAAGAAATAATACATTAAAAGTATATTAACATTTTATGGCTTAGATTAAGGTTATACTTAAAGAAAAAGTATTAATTCTGAGTTAACGATTTCAGTGGAAAGTTTAAAGAAGAGACAAATACAAGCTGAATATAGAAACTTTCCCAATAGAAATACAGAGATAGGCAAAGTAATTAACAGTTATTTAACATCACAGGTAAGGTATTTATTAAAATTTTATACTACTACATTCTTCACCAGAAATAGCTATAAAATGCGTATTGTAATATTTTTAAACAATTTATAATCTATTGCCTATTTGTCTCTTTATCTCTGTTTCAATAGCATCTAACATTTACAGAAAGATCTTCCCGATGAAGCAATTCACCTGCTGTTTTCAGCTAATCGTTGGGAGAAATCACGTGATATCCTTGACTTGCTTGAGAATGGCACAACAGTTATTGTGGACAGATATTGCTATTCAGGAGTGGCATTTTCTGCTGCCAAAGGTATGCATTATATCATTAAAAACTTGATAATGGTTATGGAGTTTTAAGAAACATATAATTATTAGAATGCAGTCACTCCAATTAACAACAAAATATTTCAGAAAGGGTTTCTTAATTAAATTATTAGTGTTATATACTATATATGCCTTTTATAACTATTTGCTTAAATTAATCTTCTGAAGAATCTATTCTTTTCTATAAAATGATTGTTTGTTTGTGATGGAGAAAGTATGAAAGCAAACCAATATAAAAAGCTCTCATGAAAATACGAATGTAGTGGCATAGTACATCCTTAGGAATAATTAATATACATGGCATATCTTTGACTTCACTTATAAAATAATAAAAATACACATTGTAGGCCTTGACTTGAATTGGTGCAAATTTCCTGACATTGGTTTACCAAAACCTGACAAGGTGTTCTTCCTCACATTACCTTTGGAAGTGATGCAGGAAAGAAATGGATTTGGCAATGAAAGGTATTAATTTCATTTTTACTTACCTATGATTAGTTTCCTCTCCACACTTAATTTAAGTATGTACCTATCATAGTTTCTAACTTGTCTGCCAGAATATCCCATTTTTAACTTAAATAAATGGCAAAAATATTTAATGTATGTGCATAAAAAAAGAAATAATTAAGAAATAATCCAGTAGGGTTCTTTTATCTTTTGCTTACTTTTTTGTTGTTCTAGATATGAAGTTCCTGAATTCCAAAAGAAAGTTATAGAAATGTATGGACAATTAAAAGATAATTATTGGGACATAATGAATGCAAACAGGTAATACAACAATTATGACGATGTATCATCATCAAATAATATGTGTTTTTTACATTTATAGTACTTTATTTATTTTTTAACCAATTATTATTTTTGTACTGAAGCGAATTTAGGAGACTCATATCATATCAAATTCAGTAGAGAATATCATTCTACTTGATTCGTTCTTTTAATACAAATATTTAGCATTTATTGTATTTTAAATAATAATAAATTTTTAAAGGCTTGTATCTCTCCTTTATTATAAAAATTTTAAAGCCAATTATCAATCATATGTGAATTTTATTTTTTGCAGAACACTAGAAGTTATTCAAGAGGAGCTCTTGCAAAGTACCCTCAATGTGATGAACACAGTTGAGCATACATCTATTGGAAAACTATGGGTAAAGAAGTAAACTATGAGAAGATATTGACTTATGTACAGATAGATATCCAAAAAGCAGTGGAAAATTGGTTTATCTAATCCATTTTAAGCATCTTGGTGTAGAATTGATTTAAGATAATTTTAAAAATGTACACTTCATTGAGGTTGATTCTCTTTGAATTGAATGACTACCAAACATCACATTTAGACTAAGCTCAGTGATTTAGTATTATTGTAGGATAAGTTTTGCCTTTTAGAATAAGATGAAATTTTTGATTTTCATGCATAACATTATTTCGGGCCTATAATTATAATAAGTATATATTATTGACGTCATAAAACACGGAAGATTGTACATGTGAACAAAAAATGGGGAAAAGAGACAAGTAACAACACTCTAACTATGCCAGAAACCCATTATGTAATATTCCATAACATGGCTGATTCAAAAATAATTTTACGACCTAACGACGAATACTTTGTTGTAAGGTGTATTCTATTTTTGGTAGTAATTTTGATTATTGACGTAAATGAGTTTAAAACCTCGTGATGAAGATTTGGTGAAGAGTAATATCTCTATATTTTTAGATAAATGTTTTTTTTTATGTAAGCATAAATGATTCAATACTTACAATTTTTTAATATTATGTGGAAACAATTAATAAAACGAATAATATTACAATTGTCTATTTATTTCCCAAAGACTGTAAGAGTAACTTTGCGCCTTCTGACGATTGTTTCTTTAAAGTATTCTTATGTGAAGATATTTTCTTCTTTAACTTATTAGCAACAGTTTCACCATTGTTTTCAATAAGTTTTAATAAGAAGAAACATCCCCGATTTGTAGGAAGCCAGACTTCAAGCTGAAAATATTAAGAATAGTAAAGTGAGCTATGGGAATGTTCAAGTATTACGTAACGAATTTTGGGAGGAAAAGGACCCCTTTTGTAAATGGAGAATCAGGCGATTGAATAAAAGTTTTATTATGAACAACCATGTACGAACCGCAAGTTTCGAGAAGGAAACAATAATTATATAAGTGTGGGAATGTGACACTTAAGAATTATAATACTTTTTCTAAAAAATGCTGCGTGAATTAAGAAAGCCTAACTAAAATAATAGTAAGGCTTCCTTATTTCACGATTATTTTAACAATAACTGCGTACCGTTTCTTCTTGTATGCATTCACTTATTGCCTCTCCCATTTTGCATACGATGTCCGATTTATCCAAAAGGGCCAGTTTCTTCAAACACATGTGTATGCCTGGGTCTTCTATTGCTAAAACTTCTTTATCATTCACTGTTATCTTCCAATCCGAACGACAGATTATACGCGCTAGTGCTTCAAACATATCTTGAGATGATTCTGAAAATCACATTGATTTAAAAAAAATTGATAAAGAATGACAACCTTGACTGCAATTTTTGTTTTTTTTTTGTGACGCTAAGAAGCAACCTAGATTTTTTTTTTGAAAACTACTTTTGTGCAGTTTTAAAGACATGCCATGTACGATTGTCAACAACATAAAATGTGCACATTTAAATTCTTTCTGCACATTGGTGTGCAGAAAGTACAAACATTTGCCTTACTTTGCCCCAAACTTACCTATAGACAACACAGCTAGAGCAAGCAGCAATGCCGATTTATTGCTAAGCCAAAACTCAGGATCCTCAATCATATGTTTTTGCAATTCTGGCATAATTGCTTCACGAAGTTCAGTTATTCTTATCTCGGTATCTTTCTTGGATGTTCCACTTTTAAAGCCTTCTTCAAGAAACTTGATAAAACTTGGATGGAAAGCAGCTGGATCCTTGGGCTTGACAAGCCAATGCAGGGTCTGAAATTGTTTGTTGTTTGAATTACAAATGATTTAATGAAATAACAAAGTTGGTATAATGATATTTTGTTAAACACCAAAATTCAAAATTCTTGAAGGGTATGGGGGTAATATACTGTTATAGATATATCTTTGTATAGCAAAAGAACTGTATAAAAATCACTTTTAAATGTTTTATAATATTGGCTTATGTATGCTGTAAATAAATAAATGATTTCAGCCTTTACTTTTACATGTATGAAATGGTGCACAATTGCAATAGTAAATAACAATTTATCATATTACAAGAAGTGTGGCATAACTTTTAAAATTAAAGCACTTATTACTATTATTATCAGATGTAAATGCTTACCATATTTCCCCAGTGATCTTTGGCAATATCCTTTAGATTACTAGCTATTGTGGATACAATAGTTTTCCTCACAAGAACTGTATCATCCACAGAGTCAAATATAGCAATGAGCAGTCTGTAGCCAGTTTTATGTTTGCTTAGTGGTACTACATGTTCTTTGACTACTTTTAATATATTCTGAAACAAAAATATACTAATTCATACCATCATAATTTACTGCGCCAAGTATTACACTTATTATTTCTTCATTGGTTATACAATTGCTACTACGTAAGATTTAATTGTATTGCAGCAGTTAATACCTTTTTATCCTTGTTTGTTCCCTGCCATACACAAATGCTTGCAGCATTGACACCCGGCATTGAGTTACTAAGTGGTACTATTAGAGGACTCAGTGTTGAAATCAAATCAGCTCTATCTTCAGTTGAACATTCCCTTATGTAGTCGTAAAGGACTGAGTGTAATAACCTATAAAGCAATATGCATATATATATATAATAACAAAATATTATAAAAATTTACTATAAGTATTAATAACTAGAAAATGGGATATAATGAAGAAAAAAAGGTTTACTAGTCTATGTATATCAAATATTAACTTTATAAAGTAACTTACTCTCCATCATGCAGATTTTTATCGAGTATCTTCTGAATATTAGCTTTGCAAGATTGTAGTATTGCAGACTTCATTTCTGGGCTGTCTTTGTATGTGTCACTGAGAGTTTTAACTTTGTCATCTTTTGTCTAAAGTAAAAGAAATATTACAACACTATTATAAAGTGGCTTTAACTTTTTAGACTTAGGATTAATGTCACTAGTTTTTCTGACACTATGTGTGTACATTTAAATCATAATGTAAAAAACAAAACATATTAATTATACTTACATTTTTATACATATCTCCATAAAACTCCTGCTGCATGTATGTTTTTTCTTTTTTGTTAGCAAATTCTCCATAGGCGAAATCAAGAACTGGTGCACTTATAGTATGTGTCGCTAAGGACACTATATTACCGTATAGTTTACTAATAACTTGATGACGAATACTATCTGTACCATATTTTAAAATCCGCTTAACAGAATGATGAGCATATTTGGACTGCATCATTGGTGTCATAATATCCATTACTTCTTGAGTGATATCCTTCTTTATGTCTTCTGAACCATATTTGAGTAGGACTTGAATAACTCTACTCAAATCATGTGTAAGAGCTATTGATTTGTATTGATTCTTTAACAATCCATGAAGTTCTTTACATGAGTTATCACGAAAATCCTGTTTAACCACTTTCCTGAAATGTAAATAAATATAATGAAGTCATGTGTAATAAACATCATTATGGTCACATTTATGATGTGCAACATCAGCCAGCCACTTTAAGATGTCAACAACTCTTTGGTGTCTACTTAAGTTAGTATTACAAATTTTAAACATAAAAAATTAAATATCTCCTGCACTATCAATAATTGCATTATAATATTTTACACTAAAAGAATGTCTCACTTATTTTCATCATATCAAAAAGTTCGTAAAATGTAATCTCACAACACCTAGGGTTATATTTTAGTCTACATCAACAATAACATATTAACACAATTTACCTCTGAATTTGAGCAGACAACAACTTTGCTTTATGTGAAATTTCAAATATCTCAACTGTTGCCTTTGCTTTGCGTCTTTCTAATCTGAGAGTCTTTTTTTCTTTCTTCATTTCTGACCACTTGGGTTTTTCTTTTTGATCACCATCTTTAGAATTTTTTCCTTTGAAATCTTTTTTAAAACCAGGTTTAGTTTTGTCAAAACTAGGTTTGCTTTTATCAAACGCTTTACCTTTTACAAAAGCAGGCTTATCCTTTTGAAATTTTGGATTTAGTTTCTTCGGCTTCATACCTTTATCTTTTCCAAACTCTTTTTTCTCATTTTTTTTAAAGCCTCCCTTTCCCTTTTTAATATTAAAATCTTGGACCTTGTCCGGTTTTGATTCATCAAATTGTACCTTCTTCTTTTTTGCAGGGGAATCTCCATTTTCTGCTGATTTTCTTTTAACTTTTTGCATGTTTATAAGATGTTCAGAGGTTATGAGGCGTTGAATAAAATTTTGTGTAATTTCTATAGATAGCAAACACCACTAAATAATATAATTCTTTAATGTTATTTAATGAGAATAAAGCATACACTGGCATGTATATATTTCCGTTTATAAATATCTATTTAAACACGGTTCAAAAATATTCCTGCCGAATTTCACATCGTGTGCACAACTGACAACAGCATTGAGCAATGAGCACAGATTGCAAAATACAACAGATAAATTAGAGACTTGTACCATAGTCAAGCAGCGATGGCAAATCCTACATAATGTGCGTTTTCCAATTACAGAGCATTTTGCGACTCAGTGCCGCACATTGCCGCATAATGCTGAAGCTTAATTGGAACGTGAATTAGTTTTCAAATGCATCAGCAGAGTGCGCTAAGTCAGTGTTGACAAAAAAATGGTCTGAGAAGAGTTAGCAAATGTATAAATAATGTGGTAAACAATAATAATTGGTTGAAAACTTTTTACGCTTAATTTAATAATCAAATTATTTCATTAAATTTTTTTTACTGATATAAGAGAAAACCTTTAGAGAATATAAGGTTTTAACAAGCTAAATTAACAGTAAAATATTTAGTTTCATGTAAGAAGTTTACATCATTTACGTTTTGAGTAATATTTTTTAATGATTTCTAAAAAAATTATATACTTTTTCAAAACCATTGCAATTGTTTCTAAAGTATAATCCTGTAAAGTAAATTTGTTTACAGATCCGAATTTTAAAATAAAATTGTATTCAAATTTTAAATGTGGAATATAAAAAAGTTAATTATTTATACCTTCATCCATACTATTTATTTTTTTAGCAGTTTGAAAAAACTTTAATTATTTTCAAAATCTACGACGAAACGAAAGCCTTACAAATTTTTCAACAATAAATAATATTTACTAACGAAAATTTCGATAAATGCCTACTTAAAGAAAAATACTGGTAAATTTTCTGTCACTGTGTTGGTATTGTTTGCGAGAGCATTCGTTTTGAGAGTGCTCAATTGTGCGAAGCGTAGCTGTAGTTGGAATACTCAATGGTGAGCATCATGCCGCAAAATGCGCTCTAGTGCTGTAATTGGAAAACCAACTATGTTCCCACTACGACCAAATTCCAAAATCCAATACCTCTAAAATTATTTATACACTTAGTTTGAGAGGTAATTTCAAATATTCATCAAATTTCGATCTTGGAGTATGATATTTCAGTTATAGCCACGTCAATCACCTTCAATACATGATTTTGATCAATAAAAAATGTCGGCAAAGAATGATACTATCCCGGAAGAAACCAACGAAAATTAAACACGACAACCATGATCTTATCCATTTTTTAGGCATTAGAATAGCGTTATAAATTAAATTCCAAACATACTTTTACTTATTCGTTTGCTTTTTTTTTAAAGTGGTTTCTATGTTAGTTTCTTTTCCTAAAGACTTAACTTTTTCTTGATCTGTATCCTAGTCTATTCTCTGTAGTCTGTACTAGACTCCAAAAAAAAAAAAAAAAAACGGGTAAACCGTAAACATGAGATGGTTTAACTTGTTAATAACAAAATAATAACATTTTATTGCCCATTTTAATTATTAGAGATGGTTGATGTTATTATAAATAAGTATCTTGAAACACAATTAGCCTTGGCGAAACAAAAACTAATTACAAAAAGTAGCCAAGATGATCAGATTTCACAAAAAAGTAAGGTAGCCGCAGGTCGAATATCTAAGAAGCAAAATAAAAATAAAAAACTACAAGATGTCCAGCATAAAACTGATTCTATTGAAAATGAAGATGAAGAGTATATGGCGTCGTCTGATGACGAAGAATTAAGATTACCAAATTTGCCTAGTACTTCGCGTACTAAACAAAATATAAGAAAAATAATAGACGACGGTGATACACAGTTGTACAATAAAAGGGTCGCAAAATGGAGAAAAAGTTTGAGCGATGCGGTATCAGGGAATTCCAATGTTTTGTATATGTCTGCAGACATACAATACATATTAGATGGTAACAGAGATCCTGATGCTAACCAAGAACTTCAAAATGGCTTATGTGTCCCAAAGTATATATGGAAACAACTTTATAAGTATCAAAGAGTAGGTGTGAAGTGGCTTTGGGAACTTCATCAAACTCAATCAGGTGGTTTGTTGGGAGATGAGATGGGATTAGGTAAAACAGTTCAAATTATTGCATTTCTTTCTGCTTTAGCAAACACTAACAGAGGATCACATGAAGGCTTAGGTCCATCTATAATAGTGGCACCGGCTACAGTAATTTTCCAATGGGTATCACATTTTCACTTTTGGAGTCCCTCTCTGAGGGTCTCTGTTTTACATCAAGCTGGTTCTCATTGTGGTAATCATCATAAACTTATAAGAAATTTATTTGAATCTCATGGAGTACTTTTGATAACATATGCAGGATTAGTAAAATATGCAAAAGATCTTCAGTCAAGAAATTGGCAATATATTATTTTAGACGAAGGCCATAAAATAAGAAATCCTGAAACTCAAGTTAGTAAATTTGTAAGAAAATTTGATACTCCTCATAAACTTCTTATTACTGGGTCACCAATGCAAAATAGTTTGCAAGAGTTGTGGTCCTTGTTTGATTTTATGAGACCGGGTCTTTTGGGCACTCATTCTGCTTTTATGGAACATTTTGCTGTGCCCATTACCCAGGGAGGGTATGCTAATGCAACAGAAATGCAAGAAGCAACTGCTTTAGAAATCGCAAAGGCCCTTAAGACCATTATAACTCCATATATGCTAAGAAGGACTAAAGCTGAAGTCCAAGAACATATACATTTACCAGAAAAAAATGAACAAGTACTTTTTTGTGCTTTATCTAATGAGCAAAGGGATTTGTATATGGGTTACCTTATGAGTGGAACAGTAAGATCGATTCTAGATAAAGACAACAAATTTGGTGATCCACTAAGAGCTAGAATTTTAGTAGGTTTATCAACACTAAGAAAAATTTGTAATCATCCTGATATATATTTATATGAAGCTTTGGATGAAGCGGAAGAGATAAATGAAGAGACATTTGGTCATTGGAAAAGATCTGGCAAAATGTCTGTTGTACACTCATTATTAAAAATTTGGCAAAAGCAAGGACACCGGTCATTAATTTTCACTCAATCAAGAGCTATGTTATGTATTTTGGAACAACACTTACAAAGACATCAATTCAAATATTTAAGAATGGATGGTAGTGTTAGTGTAAGTCAGAGACAAAGCTTGATAAAAACTTTTAATGAAAATGCAGAATATTTAGTGTTTTTAGCTACAACAAGAGTAGGTGGCTTAGGAATCAATTTAACTGGTGCAGACAGGGTAATAATTTATGATCCAGATTGGAACCCGGCCACAGATAACCAAGCCAAAGAACGAGCATGGAGAATTGGTCAGGAAAGAGATGTTACTGTTTATAGGCTTCTTTCTGCAGGAACAATTGAGGAAAAAATTTATCAAAGACAAATATTCAAAAACTTTCTTAGCAATAGGATATTGATTGACCCCAATCAGAAAAATGTTCTCACAACAAGCACTTTACAAGGCTTATTTACATTAGAGGATCTTAATTGTGATGGAGATACAGAAACCGCCTCTCTTTTTAAACATACCAAAATAACAATAAATGATAAAAATAAAGAAAAAGATAAAATAGGTTTGAGAAGTTCTAAAAAGAAAATAGAGACTATGAAAAAATTAGCCAAAGAAATAAGCAAAAAACTTATGAAATCCTCAGAAACTAAATTACAGCATACAGAAGATGCACGGGAAATTTATAGAAAGAAAAGAGATATGGTTTTAAATCCACCTGAATGTGTAGAATCACCTAGGATAAATATCTTGGATGATAAGGAGGTCAATGTTCCATTCGAAAATGTCATGTCTGAATTGGATATTATTAATCAACATGCTAAAAATGATTATGAAGAAAATTTAATGAAAATCTTAAATAAAGCAAAAACTGAAGAAACATGTTCAAAAGATGTAATAAACATAAACCATGATATACAAACAAAGACAAATATAAAAGTAAGTAAAGTTATCAGCAAAGGTGACGAAAAAAATATTCTTAAAAGGAAACATTCTGAATCTGAGGCTGAAATAGAACACTTGGTAGGTATAAAAAAGGTTAAGACAAAAAAGAAAAATAAAGATGCTGATAAAAAGTTAAGTGATGATGATTATGTGTTATCAAAACTTTTTGCAAAGGCAGGTGTAAAGAATGCTTTGCATCATGATGTTGTCATAGGTTTAGCTGAGAAAGAGAAAAGGCTACAAATGAAAGAAGAAGCTGCTTTAAAAGCAAAGAAAGCTATTCGCGCTTTAAAATTTTCTTCATAACTTACAAAAAATCTAGTTACTAGAATGATTCATTGTCTCAAAATAATTATTGTAAATTAATCACTAGATACTACTATAATAAGAATTAACAAAGTCATTAAATGAACAATTAATAGAAAAGCTTTTTTGTCAGAATATTAAATTTTATAAAGAGGAAATATGTATAAGATTTTTGTTTGCGTTAGTTTATCTATCAAATCTAAAACTACTGAACTGATAATGAAGATTTTATTCATTATTAAGCTTTGATTTCAACGCAAGAGATTAGCTATATAACATTACTAACTTTTTTTGTAAGCTTTTGAGAGCCAACTCAGCGAAAAGCTGGTTTCGGTTGAACACGAGATCGATGTCAAGAAGTAAAGATTCCTATTGAAAAATAACTTTTTTTTGTCGATCGTTGACGAAGACTATATGTTACGACACCGCAGGGCCTAGCTAGTATTCAATGTCACTGTAGATTGGTAGATTGTTTAATAAACCGATATACCAGGCGCATTCAATAATTCAATTACTACCTAATAAAAATTTGTTTGTATTGAAATATTTAGCCGTAAAATCCGTAGCAGGCATTGCGTACCTAGGAACAGTCTTCAATAAAACCAGAGCCGCCTAATCCGCTGTACGTACAATCACAAAAGTAGCCGCTTCCAGCATCGGTAACTTTATTGTCTTACGGGTCTTTTATTAATTGATTTACCTACTATTCTTTTATGGAATTTTTTGTTAAATAAATGATCATTCTAGTCTTCCGAACGTATCACTTCTCACGCACCGAACACTACAAATATATTATACAATCTCCTGAACCCAAAAATAAGTGCAATAAAAATAAGTATGGTATACCGTACTTATACCACGCTGCTGTTTTCCTGAATGATTATTTTCTAAGGTCATTTTGACCTAATTATAATGGTTTTTATGCTTACGGACCTTTTTTAAACGATTTGGTGTTAGTATTTTGTAATAATTTTGAGGGAGGTATTATATTAGTTACAATATAATAATTTAAAGAGGTTTTCATAAAAATAATAATTTAAATAAAAAAAAATATTAATTATTTTATATTAATTCAGCAAGATTTTGTGTCTACTCAAACAATATGAAATGAATTTTAAGATATCTTGAAGAAATCTCAATATCATGTTTGGCGTTACAATTCAAAAATATGCAGTATGATATCACATTAGAGCGTGACCACACGATGCACCGTACACCGTACGGCTATAGCTCGAAGTAATTGCGGTGCGGCGTCGCACCGCACCGTTACCGCATCGTGTGGCCGTTTAGTAGTAGAGTTTAGACCATGGATCGCCCATTCCCGTGAATTACATAGTGTCATAATATTATAGAGTACCGATTTCATACTGAAAAAAAATAAATATTACTCATAGTAATCAGCAATCACGCATTTTCACTTGCACAGACAATGAAGAAGAACTAAGCTCAAAGCTGCAGTCTGCATCAGCACATTCATCACGGAGTTGTGTGCAATTATAATTTTGACATTACTTTAACCTATGTTAATTGTCAGCGGAATCATAAATCATTTAAAATTCGAGGTTGCAGTAATAAAATTTACAATTTTTCAGTAAATCTAATAAAACACATTTGTATTGTTGAGAGTTTTATAAATAAGAATATAGAAAGACATCCAATAACATGGTGATCCTAAAGTACTTAATTTGTAAAAAAAATTGTTAACTGTTATCGCATAGCGCGAGTCGTTTGGTGTTGGTTTTACTGGAATCTCCATAGAACTACTAACATAAGTATAACAGATTTTTATATTGCTATACCGTTATTGCGTTAAAATGTCTGGCAGAAGGAAACCACCACCGCCAGGATTTAATTTCAAACCTCAGGAACAACAAGTTGAAGTGTAAGTAAAATAAATGATGTAAATAATATAGGTTCATTTTAATCATGTACTTATGATTAGTATTGGTTTTAATTATAACAAATACTTAGTTTTTTTTACAATTTACTAGTTTTTATCATTTTTTGGTGAAATAGTAAGTTGTCTAATGATTTATTGCTCTACATCCTATAAGATAATATAGCATGATTCAATGAGTTAAAATTAATTTCTTTATCTTTAATGTTGTATTTTAGTACACCCCCAAGAAATCTTGATAAACAGACAACAATCACAGTTGATGATAAAACATTTACTGTGCATGCTGATGACCTGGTAAAAATATGTGACCTTGGTCGAGGGGCATATGGTATTGTGGAGAAGATGCACCATAAACCTAGCAATACTACAATGGCAGTAAAAGTAAGCTTTAAAGTAGTACCATTTGTACAAGTTAATAGTAAATTTTTTAAATTGGTAAAAAATAATATAAATTATTTTAAATATTGTAAATTTTACTTTCTCTTATTGAAGGATGTTTTTTAAGGAGTTGAAATAAATATCTGCTTCGTTTTCAGAGAATTTCTGCATCATTTAACAGTCAGTCGTTAGAACTAAAACGATTGTTGATGGATCTTGATGTCTCAATGAGAGCTAGTGCATGCCCTTACACAGTCCATTTCTATGGTGCCATGTTCCGTGAGGGTGATGTTTGGATTTGCATGGAAGTTATGGACATGAGTCTAGATAAATTTTATACAAAAGTATACAAAAACAACAGAACAATAACAGAAAATATCCTGGGCAAAATAGCATTTTCTGTTGTTAGTGCTTTGCATTACCTCTATTTAAAATTAAGAGTCATACATAGAGATGTAAAGCCATCAAATATTTTAATCAACAGAAAGGGTGAAGTCAAAATGTGTGATTTTGGAATTTCTGGGTATTTAGTTGATTCTGTTGCAAAAACTATTGACGCTGGTTGTAAACCATATATGGCCCCAGAAAGGATCGATCCAAGTGGCAATCCAGGACAGTATGACATCCGAAGTGACGTATGGTCCCTCGGAATATCAATGATTGAATTAGCAACTGGGAAATTTCCCTATAACACCTGGGGTACTCCATTTGAACAGTTAAAGCAAGTGGTAAAAGATGACCCTCCAAGGCTACCGAGTGGACAATTTACACCTGAATTTGAAGATGTGATCACAAAATGCTTACAAAAGGATTATAAGAAGAGACCAAACTATGACGCTCTTTTAACTCATCCATTCTGTCTGGAACACAGTCAAAAAGAGACAGATGTGGCTTCCTTTGTTCAAGAAATACTAGATTTACCAGATGACTCTTAGTAGTATATTCATTTTACCTACCTATAAGTACAAGTGTTTAGTTGCTAACAATTTAGTTTATGGAAAGAACACAAACTATTATATAATCATATTAACACATTAATGCCTGAGCTCTATATGATAAGGATATCCCTTGTCATAGATCCAGACAGATTTTTCTTAAGTTAACAGTAGGACAATCTACAATTTAGCAATTAAGACCGGTTTGATGTCGGACCCGGGCAATAAAGAGTAAGGTTAGCTGTCGTGTAGATACCAGTCCATCTAACGTTATATAGTTATTAACCATAAGAAAATGCTAACCTCACATTGTGGCCTCAAAATTGCATATATATTGCTGATGGACGACTGTAATTTTCTATAGTATTAGATATACATCACAAGTAAATTAGTTGAAATAAAAATATTTGTTTAATTAATTGTATTTTATTGAAACACATTATTTATTAGGAAATTTATTAAAAATTGGCAGTTTAATAAATTAAGTACAAAATAAACGTACATAATCCTATTTTCTCTTATATCTAAGTCATGGCGTGGACTCTTAAAGTTAGTAGGTATTTTAAGCGTAATTGACTAGAAGTTGAGTTGCCTCTTAGAAAGGTGAATTCATTCCCAATTTAGTACCGAAATCTAATCTTGCACGGCGTTGATTTCTCTCATCAACCCTGAAAAAAAATATATTGAGGATTATTTATTAGATTGACAAATTGGTTTTAAGTAGAAAAAAAAATCTTTGTTTTAATTTTGAACACAAATACAAACTCGATATAAGCTCTGCTTGTCTATTGTTAGTTTTCTCAAATTCCTATGAAAATTTACAAATAGATACAATATAACAATAAAAAGTATAGCTTATAAGGAAAAACTCACTGTATCTCAAAAAATTTGATAAGTTCATTAAGTCCGAGCGCGAATACGGGCGACAGTGCGTACGCGGCCAACAACGAGTTCGGAACCTGGTAGTGCGGGCATGACCATGCACCGCATCCGTACTCTCTACCAGACAGCATTACGCCGCTGAATATTGATTGAAGGATTATTCTGAAAGATACCTTATAGTGTTTATAACTTACAATGAAAGTTTTTAAGTACTATTGTAGACCTTAAAGTGAAAATATATTAACCTAAGATTGTTTATCGAACATGAACAAGTACGATATTCGCTTCTCAAGGATAACTTTTTCGACTTTGCCCTGTGAAGCAGTGTCGAATATTCTTATATTATATAATTAACATATATAGTATTTATATAATTAACGCAAACGGGAGCAATAAGCAACCTTAAACATCAGACAGTCCGTGCAAAATAATGCATATGGTCATATGGACATAACCAACCTCATATTATATTGTTTCATTCCTTGTAATGTTTAGCTTGTTGTTTATATTACCGTCAAAGCTTAAAGTAACACACAAAAATTGCAAGAGTACCTTAATTAAAAGTTATTTTTGGGTGTGATTGCATGGCTCCATAACTTTTAGCTTTCACTTTGTTTAATGTGTTCGTTTCGTTTTTTCCCTCTAACTTTTTAGTTACCATAGTTTTACTCGAAGTAAACCATTTTTTGTTTGTTTGACTCTTTGTATTTAAAATGTTTAAGCAATAATAATATACGTTATGTCAAAAACTTTGAATTTGACATACGGGAGAGAGGACTTTGTTTGTCCGGTAATCGATCTCAAGACATTGCCAATGAAGTTCATCATCAATCTTATACATAAAGTATTTACTTACAAAACCACAACAGCCAAGCACCAAACGCGATTCGACCAAAACCCTCTCCGCCATAAAGATGAATGTCGGTGAACGAACGACAGAGATATTACAACTGAAATAAATGATTAAAATGATAAATCTCACAAAAAATGTAAAACTGTCAACTTTTACGACTATTTAAAAAAAATAAAATCTTAAAATGTTTCTTTAAAAAAAAGTTGATCACTTAGTAACACACAACATTGTGTTTAACAGCAACAGACACACAGTCTGTTGCATTAAGAAAGCAGAAAAAAGCAACCATAACTTACTTAAATGCAAAGTGACCAGGGCCAATGTGATATGTTGTACCAGATAAAATCCATCATAGAAAATATCGCCCCAACCGTGCCAACTTCGCAGAGTCAAATCGTGTTCGATAGTGTAATTTCCTGTATTTATCGGATATACGAGCCAACAGTCTGTCGCGTTTGTTGCTTCCGCGATTTGCTCGCAAAAACTACGTAATGTAAATCCATACAAAGCAAGGATCGATATCACTGAGGGTAGGAATTTGCACGCGTAGCACCATAACACGAAGAGCGCCATCTGTAGGGAACCATTAAATCAATGTATTTTAATATTAGATGTTACTGACACTATTAAGCTAAATTACCTTTTTTGTTATGACCACACTGTTACTTCATAATAGTTTGATAGTAATCATCTTACTACTTAATATAAATAAATTTAAGAACAAATGAAATGACGTGTAAATAAAAATTACATTAGTTCGCATAACCGCAACCGCCTGATGGACCTTGAAAGCTCGGGCTTTTCCCGCAACTGGCGTAAGCCGTAAGGGCGTCTCCTGCGAGACTCGGCTTGGGCCTCCAAGGGATGGTTTTGAACTGATTTTGAATACATCAAGCAACTTTACGAAGTACACCAGCACGAGAAGATAATTTGATATAGCAACACAGATAGCTTACTATCGACATATAGACCACGAATTTTTTTGTTTCGTTTCCATTAATCTATTATAATATACTAGCAAACTCGGCGAACTCCGTTTCGCCACCAGATGGCTTCGTTTTATGTAACATTTCGTTTGGGGATCCCGCTGAAATAGCAAAATAGAAATGCATAGCAGAAATGCTATAAACCTCACGGAGCCCGAGACCTTTCCAACGAATGCAAAACCGTGGAAATCGGATGTTCTGGAGTTATAGCGTCAGGAAGGAAAACCCGACTTATTTTTATATAGTAGATATATATATATATATAAATTATTTATTTTATTACGATTATAACCCACGTTTTATTCATCAAATGTACCTGTGTAAACCAATGACATGTTAAACTAAATCCAAACAATTTACGTATTATTTGAATTACCTTAGCGCTAAAGTCAAGAGGCGGTCGTGTGGCAGCCCTTTGCATCACATGTCTGTGTGTTGGGGTAAAGGCTAGTGCCGTCGCTAGTAAGGGAACACTCGCCGCGCTGCTCCATAAGGCCCCTCCAGGGGTCAGGGCCAGGGGGAGGAAGGCGTATAGAGATGCTACCTATATATACAAATATTGTAATCAGCTGATAAATCTCATGCGATGCGCTGGAGAGCTATAAAATCACGGCGCTCGCTATGTTTCAAATATATTTTTGTTTTATTCATTAAGGGGCCCCTAGACGGGCCATTTTTTCACGAAAATGTATAGCTGCGAGGGTGTGGCTGGTAGCATCAGCCAGCATTTACGGCCAGACTATGCAATACTCGGCAATATTTTTAGTATAGCCAGGATATAATATTGCCAAATATCGATCGATCGAAATATCGAAACGATCGCTTTGCAATCGAAAATAGTGCAATATTTCTCAGCCATATTGTTGTCTTGCTTTACGGTCTAATTGCTTCCCTTTTTTATGCTACATGACAACGGGTATAGCTTTTCTCATGTTAGTATTTTTTTCATTGTAATATTGATCAAATTCATTTGTAATTCGTGTAACGTTTTTAAATAATTATTCATCGAGTCTTAAAATATTGAATGTATGACGCCTATTGAAATAAGGTCGAATCCACATTTTTCTTAGTTTTTTTTGTTTTACTTTGCTTTTAAAACGCTGCTGCAACGCGTATGAGTTCGTTCGCCATTGAAGCCATAGGAACTAGCCAAGCCATATATGTAGACTGTGTAAGACAAAATAAGGAGCCATATACTGTTACAGAAATATATCTATATTTTATTCGGCCATGTGCTAAAATGTTTTTTTTTTTGTATTTTCGGGCTATAGACCACAATGATTTAGCCACATATTTCATTAAAAGTGTAGCCCGTGTAGACGCCCCTTTATAAATAACATAGATACACGATAGAAATAACAGAAAACTTTTACGTATAGACAAGTTAGAAAAAAGTAACATTTATATTCACCTGTAAGAGCGATATGAAGCAGGCGCTGCAGATCCAAAATTGCGTACAATTCCAGAGACACGCTGTGAAGTGACGCGACATTGTGATGAGAGTGAATAGCGACACGTCCGTCTCGCGCGCCATCTGAATTGGTATTGACGTTATAACAAACAAATGTGGGTAGTTTTAAATTACTTAATAAAAAACAAAAGATTACCGTACGAATAAAAAAACATACTATCATTTTAGGTTTAAAAACATCAACTACCTTCTAAAATTTAATCTCTACTCTTATTAAACCAATTCTTCCTATTAAGTACGGTAATTCTACAGTGCTCAAGTCTAACTCGAAGACACGTTTCCGAATACGGGCCTTTAACGGTAGATTCAGAGCTGGTCCTTATAATAAAAATCATGAGGCGCTACAACCCAAATAGGTCTTCGCTTTACATTGCCTCCTCTATCATTTTTATTTCATAGACAAGTTCTGTCTGACACACGTCGTTGATTTTTGGGTTTGATTCATGCAGTTTTCCTTACGAAGTTTGTCTTCATAGACGCAAGTGCTAATTGCGTACATATAAATAAAATTCCATAGGAGCGTGGGTCGCATGCTAAAGCCAATACGGCAACACAAAATAAAATGAGCAGGTTCTAACAACGAATAAAAGTTTTGATATTCTCTGTACTATTTAGAATGCGAAAATCGACGGGAACTAGTTATTACATATTAGTACCATACCTGTGGACTGCAGTAATTTGTGAAAGGATGGTGTTGCCATTTATTTTTTAACTTTACGGGCAGCGTGCGAGTAAAATATTATATGAGATATGGTAACACTAATTTGAAGACAACAACAGCTTTGGATTAACAGGGTGACTACTATTTTTTTGTTAATTACTAGTTTATTACTACTAAAACATTAGCGGGTTAAGCAATAAATCTATACTAAATATTAACAAAAAGCAATATTATAGAATATGTACTTAAATTATAAATTAGTCCATGAAAACCGACAGCTAAGAAGAAAGGAACGTGAGTATCTTGGTAATAATTTATCATAGTTTTAGTTAAATTATGGAACGCTCGTAAAATATATAGACCGAGCTAAAAACTTCCCAAAATCTATATTAATATTAAACGGAGATAAGGTTGTTATATAATAATCTAAAATATTCACCGATTAAAAGATTTATAACAATTAGAATGCCTCAGTAACATGGGCTATATTCATCCAAAATATAAAATAAGTTGGGACAGGCCGATATTTTATAGATTTTTTACTGAAACAAATTCTTAAAAAAATCCTTTATAAGCAATATTTGTTGGAAAATTTACTGTAAGCAAGGATTTTCATGAATAAACTAATACACTGTTTGCCAAAAATATTTCTCTTTAGTAAAAAGAGTTTATAATACGCTCGTGTGTACGTAGGTACGTACGTACGGCTTCGTAAATAAACAGTTTTATATATCACTTACCGATAAGGAGCAGGGTAGCGAGTTGAGTGCCCGTGCAAGGTCAATAGGTCCGATACAGTCCTGAGGTAATTTGTATGGGGGCAGTTTTTGACACAACACTGGGTATAACGGTTCAACAGCCACACTGTAAATAATTAAATCTACTTTTAAATATATTAACAGTACTTAACAAAACTCAAGTTTCCTACTTTTTTTATGTAAAAGGAGGTAAACGGGCAGGAGGCTCACCTGATGTTAAGTGATACACCCATGGACACTACTAATGCCAGAGGGTACGCGAGTGCGTTGCCGGCATTTTAGGAATTGGTACGCTCTTTTCTTGAAGGACCATTCAAGTCGAATTGGTTCGGAAATACTTCAGTGGGCACGCTAAAAAACGCTGAGTTGTGGAACGACAGACGTCTAGGTGATACGGGTGATGTAATCACCAAGCTTATAAAACTAAGAAAGCCTGAGTTAGACACATATTTAGCATGTACTTTTAATAATAATAGCAAATAGGGACCCGGTTTTTTTATTTTTGATACTGGCAGGTAAGAGTAAAAAAACTTAACAGCTATGTATTTTCATACCTGGCATCTGCCTGCATAAATATTTCCATGTTAAGGCAATTCGCAGCTGAACCCATCACGCAAACCACTTCACCGTAATCCTGGAAGGATAATAAATAAACTAGCTTATTTTCGAGAATTTACTACTGACGAATTGTAATAAAAACATTATAGCTTTTAATATTTATTTAAGTTAATTCTGTGATTAAATGAACAAACAATAATTGACTGACCAATAAAATAAAAATGGAACTAATTTCTTCAAATGGCAACATTGTTTAAAATATTAAATGTATTTAAACTATTTAATATTGTAATATATATAATATTTGTTGTGCTGGGTCTAATTGTTAATTATTGTATTTAATAAGTGCTTTGATATGAAGAAGATTAACAAACTATTATTTATAATAACATAACGAAGTTTTTGTCGAGAAGGAAATTCTAAAGCAATGGACTCTAAATAATGTGTCAAATGTCATGACTCATGACAATATGAGGATGGCTATATTTAGTACAGCTTTTTCCATTGTTAGTTAGAACAGGATTTTAAATATTATTGATCGGGCTTTATTATAAATGAACTACTAATAACAACATAAGTTTTCATTGTCAAATAAATCTGTTCAAACTATATTTTGGAAGTATACCTGCATAATCTGTATCATTGTTTGCACAGAGCGCGGTGTGCAGTCTGTGAATAGTGAAACCAATAGAGGTACATTGTCAACTTGTTCTATATGGGGTCGAATATTCTCTATACCACGAGGTAATTTCGCCTGAAAATAATACATATTATCTGAATAAGTATTCTAAATAGATATAATTTTGCCTCTTTCAACTTCTCGTTAAAGCATCTTAAGTGCGTAGTATATAGTCCGGTCAATATATACATTCAAAATAACAAAAATTCCCAGAGAGCCAAATATTGGTGGGGATCTGGAGTTTGCCATAACAAATATTTTTTTTAGAAATCTCCATGTGCTACAAAAGTTATACGGGGGTCAAAGGTCAACATTTGAGATTTATTTATTTTTTTCGAAAGTTTTATCAATATCAATAATAAGGTAATATCTCATTAATAATATAACATTGGTTATGCAACCATAGTAACAAACAAATAGTAACTTAATTTACGTTTATATAAAAAGGCCGAGACATTACATTTATGTACCAAACAGTCTGTTCCGTACCAGACAGTGATTCTGTACCAAATAATATTCAGAAGAAATTCTGAAACAACGTACCCGATTGCTCATATCGAAATGCAGCGGTGCGGAATGGTCAGTGGAGTCTGTAAGACAGGACAGGGAGCGACAGGCGTCACCCGGGGACTCCGTGCCTTCGCCCTCCAACACTGAGTCCGACCTCCCGCCCGGTATACTGTTGCGCTCTAAATGCTAAACCACGTGTTAGTCCTACTATGCTTTAGGTCATTTAGAGTGGATTTATAGGTTATATATTTGTTATTCTATATGGATAGGACTGTTACCAAAAAAATTATATGTACAAAAGATTGTCGTAAACGAAATTGTCGTATAAAAAACATTTGTGGAAATATGTTGCACACAAATTAACTCACTTAGAAAATGATTTGAGGCAAGTATCTTGTCCTGACATAACTTTTACACATTTAAAGAAAACACTTTTTTACCGGATTAATGTTATGTATTATTATAGTTACAATTTTTCCGTAATCACCGTGACCACGCACGTAAAAAAATTGTCAATTTATAATAATACATAACTTCAATCCGGTAAAAAGGGGTTTTCTTTAAAAGTATCTTGTCTCTCATCTAATTTATTAAATTTCTTTTCCATTTTCTTTCTATATACACGTTGTGGTATTAGTTAAAAAAATGCATTTTCTAAAAAAAAAAAACAGTGCAAGTTTGGGGTGTTTAAAGAAGAATAACCAGGCTACATACATATGCTTACCTTTAGCGCCGTCTGTGTTGTTATAGAGTGTCGATTCTTCTTAATCTCATTATCAAATTTGACCGTGCCCTGTTCCAGATTAATAGCACCCGGAGCTGACATCGACAAGGCTTTGGAGGATGACATGTTACCGCTGTATACGTAATCATAGAACATATCTATTAGGAAACTGGATTACCGCTATACTGACTGATTCAAATATTTGAAATTACCTTTAATTTGAAGGTAACAAAAATACGTACCAAAAAATATTTAAATTTAATTTAATATTAAAATACAGGGTAACATTGTCAGTGACATCACAAGAAGCTTTTTGTTAATCATGCAGCAATCTCGAAGTTTGATTAGCTTATAATATTATGTTTTTTCTATATCAACTCTCAAAAGCTTTTACTTATTACAAATATATATAGCTATAACATATACCTTTTATTTTATAACATAAGCATATTGCCTGTATCGATTGAATACTGTGATTAGTGGGAAAGTGATTCATGTAATGAGTGTGCGTGAGTTGGCGAATTTCAGATTGGAGGGTCAACATTTACCTATTGTCTAGATTCCTAGAAAGATAACTCGGTTTCATTGATAAAATGTTGTATTTTTGTGAATAATGAATAAAGCTTGCAAATTATAGCATGTACAAATTGTGCAAAAAGCAATGCGTAATTAATTGTGAGAAATGATAAAAGAAGCTAATCTTGCATGTCACATCTCTTGATAAAGGCGCGAAAACTATCAAAATTTATCCTTAATCTTGAATAAACCCTAATGGTCAATAATAAATAAATACTTTAAGCCTAAAATAGTTATAGAAAATTGTCTTGTATACGTATCACATAAGAAGGATATAAATAAGAAGACGTACAGTGCCACATAAATCTGAACATCTGAGTGTTCAGACTCGTATTGAAATTGAAAAATGTTCCCGGCCAAAAAGGTTTACCATCTCTGACATAACAAAAAATGATAGCTATCAGAATTCTGCGGCATTAAAAATCAGAGTATAAGTTATATAAAGAAATGCTTAAGAGTAATCAGTATGAAAAGGAAATCAAGAGATATGATCTGCAAATGCAGGTTAAAGAGACGAACCTATAAGGAAAGACGTCACCCGTATCGGGCCTAGTGAGTTGCGTAGCGGTGTTAGGTCGCTCGCGGATCAACGTTTGTGACGACAAAGGCGAACTCGGCTTGCTGTAATGTTTAGTCATTTCTAGTATAATCTTTATATTTACAAGTCATTATGCTTATGAAAATTCAGAATTATTCTTTAAATCTCCTATGCAGAGAAAAGTAGTTGTGAATATGTAATGTATACGACATAAATAACGACCTCGATCGCTGAAAATACGTGCGTATACGTATACGTAAAGACGTGTACGTCCCATACGCAAACTTGCATGCAACATTTAAAGTTGAGATTCTATATAAAAAAAAGGAGAAGAATCTAAAAATTAACAGGAGTTAACATCAACTATTCGCTAGATTGAAATTAACAGCATTCGCTTTAAAATTAAAAGAAAATGTTGTGTATGAGTTTATTTAATTCGAAAAATGTGGTTAGTATCACACAGTGGACCCATTTAAAAAAAAAAACAATGTCTTTGCATTTGGTTCATTCGTTTAAGTCTGTAAGCGTAAATCGTTGATTTATCTTATTAGTCGATTAGGTTAGATTATATATTCACACACATTTTTACGTTAATTTCCTGAACTATTTGCAAGCAACATTAAACCATATCTTCTAGAATTTCTTCTGTTGAGTGAATTTACTTTGAATGAATTCTTTATTAGTACATTGCGTATAATTTCGTAAGTAAATGCTTTGCCTATATATTGTCTTGACCACGGAATCTGATTGATTATGTATAAAGTCCAGGTTCTGTCAAATAGGTAAACTGCGGGGTACCTGAGATCTAGATTTTTTGGGCTAAAACGCCTAACTTCACAATACCACCCTTGCGATCGAATATACGTAATATTCGTTCGAACGCATTAAAAAGAATTATACAATTATGTATGATATCATCGTGTGATTCTGTGTTTTAACACTCACCTCTGCTGTGGTTGGCTCATGAGCGATATGTGGCAGTTCCAACCAGACTCCAGTCCCATTTTCTCACTGAAAACTCGAGATCTCAATTCGTTCTCTTTACTGAAATGTACAAAGCGTATACACGCTCGTTCGAGTCTCTCAATCAACTCCACCATATCGCTTTGCGCCTGGTACTGCATCGTTACCATACCTATGAATACCTAAAGAAAGAAAGAAATATATTATATTTTTAAATTGTATATTTAATTTAATATTTTTATTTTCTAATCTAGTTTATTATTCTATATATTTCCTTTATCTTTTATAATTGTAATTTTTCCCTTTAAATGTTGTACACACTTATCATTGATGCACATGTATTGTGTTTTTGTAAGTCGTGTGTTCTCTGTGTCTGTATGTGTTGTGTTGGTATACATTTTTAAAATTTAATTCATTTTTTTTAATAAATTTGGTATTCTTACTTCAATAAGAACTAAAATAAAACAATTAAACCAACTCATGATTATGAAACATAATTCATACATGTCCCCAGAGCAGTGTTGGCCTCTCTCTCAATCTCGTCCCTGGGGTCGTAGGTTCGTACCTCGGGTGTACACCAATGGAATTTCTATGTGCGTATTTAATACTCGCTTGTACGGTGAAAGAAAACATCGCGAGGAAACCGGCATGCCTTATACCAAAAAAGTAGACCGTGAGTCGAAGTGACTATTAGAACAGATGCAGAAATCTGAGACCCAGACCTAAAAAGGTTGTAGCGCTATTGGAATACACACGTTCCCATTGTACGTGTCTTTACTGAACAGATTTCGATGCTTTCTTATGTAGCAAATGCACTATACCTGATTCAAATTAAAACAATTAAAAACGCGCCACCTTATTTTAGAAGAAGAAACGCACTACTCGTATACCTATAAGTCCATCTACAAAAATCATTTTGCTCTAAATTTTTTATCTGGATGGGTTATAAAAGTATTTTTTGACGTTTGACATTACCTGATTACATTGCAAATCAAAGAATCCGTCAACGTCAGTTACATCGTCATCTGTCACTTCATTGAACAGCAACGAATCTGAAATATAATAAAAAAATAAGTTAATATATATCTGTGGTCATAAATAAGACAATGACAAGTACATTCATTCATATATTAAGTGTTTCATACTTTAATAGTGCCTTCAAGATTTCTTAATAATTTTATTGCTTGTCCTCTAAAGTAATGAAATTGCATTTATCATATTTTGACCTATGGCCAGACCTATGGCCAATAAATGCTTAGTAATAATAATAATCTTGTAGAAAATTGCAGGTTATTCTTCTCATATTTAAAATATAACTGCTTTTTGAAGTATGATGTAAAAGGATTTCGGGAGGTTTAACAATTTGATACATTCAAGTAGTGGGATTGTTTTGTTTTATTGATTATTTCGATGGTAAACAAAGTTATAGGGACTATTGATAATTTGTTAAGGATCCACATTCTTTTCACTTATTGATTGTACTTTTGTTTTAGATTATTATAATTACCAGTAGAGTGAAAATGGAGCGCGGGCGCATCCGCCCATTGTTGTGAATGTGGGGCGTACAGTTGTCGGCTATCCGCTGGTAGCTCTAAGTAGGTTTGAGCTAATGTTGGGGTTATACTACGGGTCAATGGTCTGAAAATATAAAAAAAATAAATACCGGCCTGTTGAACGCATAGGTGAATATTTTTTTTTAAATAATTTGTAAATAAATATTGCATTTAGAATTGGATTTAAAATTATTTGTTTTCAAGAGAAAATAAATAAATATTAAATTATTATTTGTTGTATTTGATTTTAAAGCATAAATATTTATAAACATACAATAAGTCTCAATCAGTTAGGTAATGTTTTGTCCCATAAACAAAATATAAACATTCTACATTTATCTTTTACGTTACAGTTTTTTAGTGAATTATTAAGTTATCAGATTGTATGTAATTCTTTTTTTTATAGGAAATATAAAATGTATCGAAAGTACTAACTTATATGCAAATGCAGTACAATAGGCAGTGAGTGAATTTCTCTGATAAAAATCGATAATTTTCTTCCTATCTGAAGGAGATATGGGCGTCAAGTCTTTTCCATTCCAGTAGTCCACACACGAGTCTAATACTATATCTGCTGTGCCCTAGAAATAGTCATTTGTACGGGAATTAATTTTTCATAATCATTTCTTATAATAGCGACATTTGCTTAGAAAAGTTCAATAAATAATTCTTCAAGTAGCTTATTTATGTTTTTTTTTGTTATATCTGATTAGTCAAGTGTCTATAGACACTATTCTAGAACGTCACTACTCAAACAAATCAAGAACTGTCATTTTTTTTTGTATATTGACATACTTGACAGCTGTCAAGCGATTGTGAAAAATATAAGGAAATAAATAAATCTTTTTTATTAAATTAAGTATTAAAAAAATTCGCCAATAAATTGGGGCAAAAAAGATACTTTTAATACTCTATTTTGCAGTTTACCTGTGTCAACATTTGCAACTGATGTGCTTGGTCCTTGACAATGACAGCCAGCATATGAGGTAAAGGCACCTTCACACGCGTATTCAAATGTAAAGAGCGGACGAAACGTGTTTCGCGCCTTATTGTGTCTGCTTGCTGGAAATTATTGCCTCAATATTTTTATTTTTTTAAATAATAGATATTGAAAATCGAAGGCGGGACACTTTGGCGTCATTCTATAGGTAAACAAGTACATTTATGAACGTTAACAGAAAAAGTGTTTTGAAAAATTGATTCTAAATTTACATTAACTACCAGTTCGCAAGTCAAAGGCGTAGAGCGGGCAAGAAGAACTGGCAAGAAACTCTCGGCCATTCTTTTTAATCACCAAGATTTGAGTCATACAAATTGTTTGAACTGGAGCAAATCAATCCCAAGGATTAGGATCATTTAAATAATCGTCAAATTTATAAAAAGCTTTATTAATTAATTTACGTTTGGTGTTTTCCAACTTCGGTTTAAGTCTCATCAAAATCGGGTAAGCATTTTTCGAGACATTCGTGCATTTAAAGTCTAGAGCGGGGGTCACCAAACTACGGCCCTAGGACCACATCTGGCCCACGGACAGATTTTGTCCGGCCCGCGGAGAGCTAGCATACGTTTTGAAAACTCCTTTTAGAGAACATACTTTTTATAGCAAATTAAATTTAGTTTACTGAACTATTCTTATTTTATGTTGAATAATTATTAATATGACATCTACATTGATATGGTCATGGGCTAACTACTCATAACATTGTTGTAGGCTTATTGTTGTTGTTTTTGTGATAAAAACATAACTTATAACAAGCATAATGACATATGGTTTTGGCCCTCGGAACTTACTGGAGTAATCAGTATGGCCCTAAGACTGGAAAGTTTGGAGACCCCTGGTCTAGAGTAATGACAAGTATTTGAAGTCGGTGAAATCTAAATAACTTTTATATTGAAAATTTTCGACGAGTGTTTGTACTAATGGTACTTACGTATTAACGGCACCGCGTAAAGATTGGTAAAGATTTAGAAATCCGTATTGGCTATCAAGTTTTTTATATTTGTCGATTTCCAAATTTCTGAATTATAAAGTTTCACGCACCGGAAACAATGATTTAAATAAAATATTAATATACTAACCTAACAACAATACGGATTTCTAAATCGTTACCAGAATTTTTGCCGCGGTGGCGTTAATACGTAAGTACTGTACTAATTTTGTTGTTCCTATTAAGACGTCATAGGAAATACTTACAAGATTTCTAAAGACAGCTAAACATTCCTGCGTGGTATAAGCATCTGCCACGGCGTCAGTAAAACCTATTTGCTTCGCGAGTTCACAAAGACAACGACGATTGGTAACAGGTACCAAGTCTTCACTGGAATAAACAAAAATATTTTTATATTTGTTCATTCATAGGACTAGTAGCGTGCGACTCTCATCGCTAGATCGTAGGTTCGCAGGCTGCCATTTCCCCGTACTAGACTATCTAAAGTTAGTAATTATTTTTTGGGAAAAGATACTTTTCTTTAATAAAATCCCAGAGGCTCTTTTATCTCTGCCTTTTAATAAATTTAAGAAATATATTAAAGAAAAGCCGTGTAAAAAGGCTTACTATAAAGTTAACGATTATATACATAGTTGATAAAAAGGCCTGGGACTAGTGCTTGTCAGGCTACTTCTAATTAATTTGCGATATTTGTTTTAAAATAAGTGTTTCTTGATGATTTGCTATTATTTCTCTCGGCCTACACCCTATGTCTTCTTTGCCGATGAGTAGGGTTGCCTACAGATTCAAATTTAATGACATGGTATAAGTGATACCTGTATCTTATGTTCCATAAAAAACATATTTTTTTATTTTATCCCCGGCTGTGTACCAATGGACTTTCTATGTCCGCATTTAACATTCTCTCGAACGGTGAAAGAAAACATCAGATAATACCCAAAACGGACGACTGTACTTGTATTGAAATGTTACTTAGATTTATGAACTCTTATATAAGCCAAGTCAGTTTTTGTTAGCGTCTACCACTACCCCTAATTTTATGTAAGTTATAAGCTCATCTTTTAAACGATTAAAGTCAGTCGTTACCCAGGTTCAAACAAAATGTTTCATTTAACATAAATCTGAACATATCAAAAACAACCGCCACCGAACTTAACTCGGGGCTGGTAATTGATGTTTGAATATTTAAACAAAACACCAACGTTTTGCCTTTCGTTCTGTATCCACAGAAGTTTTTTTGGCTCTATTCAGTATAATCTTCAAACTAGTAAAAATTAATAACACACCAAAGAACAGATTAGAGACTAACATTTCACTAACCATATTTTTAAAAAAATAGAATACTAAATTATTGTTAATATTATGAACACCTAACCCCTTTAAAAGTTTAACTCACCTATACTGTGCCTCGCACGTCAAATGTGCGCAAAAGTGCGCGTACGTGTGCGTATGAGCGGGCGCGCACGTGTTAAGCAAGGCGGCCAATCCCAACGGCTTTAGGCGACTTATGTGCTGACGCCAACGTTGTTCGTCAAATTCAACACGAAATGGCGCATTTTGGTCATGTGTCAGGTCTAGAACCTATCAATGGATAAATACAAAATGGAATTCTGCATATAGATAAAATTCCTTTAACGAACTTAAGACAGTTTTTAAAAACGAATAGTAATAGTACCAATTTTAAGAGCAGCGTGTGTTCAAACCGCGGCGTATTTTTTATGCGCAATTAACTAACTCGCCTAAAACCTAAAATTCCATGACAATAAAATATAAATATTTAAATGCTTTGTAGTCAGAGGAAAATAAGTATCAATTTACAATATCACATACTTTTAGCATTGTGTACATTAAGTAATTATTTTTGGACAGTAGTATCGTTTTGTTAGCGCCACTCCAGGAGCACACTTCGCGCCATTAGTATTTTTAACTCAATTATTCTTTTAGTGGGAATTGAACTAAGAAACTTCAGCGTATGGCTCGTGTGTTATCGAGATCAGACAATTCACTACTTTAAGGAGCATTCAAGTATAATACTTAATACGTAATACGTAACGCAATTTTTGCAGATTATTGAACCCCCCCCCATGTAACTCGCCGTACGTTTTTCAGTACGCAAGTACAGTACTGTACCCAAGTATAGTAAAACGTTTCGTGACCACCTAGTGACTCTTTAGTTACTATTATGTGGTGTAAGTCGAAAAAAATATTAACAATAACGCGTAATTTAATCCCCGCCCCGCATCGTAACGTTTTAGAAAAGGAACCCCCCCCCCCTCCCAAAATTCGTTACGTAATACTTGAACGCTCCCTTATTCATTTAATAATATACAAATATGTATATTAAAAAAATAATACCTCAACTATCGTTGAAGGTTCCGGTGTGTTTTTCTCTCCTAGTTGGTCCAATGTTGTATCACTATGATGACCCATGGAACCCACTAAACTAGTTTTACTCGAATTGTTCGACGTCGGGCTTGAATTGCGAAGAAAAAAAACTTTCTCCGCAGTCGGGTTGGGCCAGGAAAGAATTCCTTTTTTATCTACACAGCATAACGCCTGAAAATTATTAAAATCTAATAAATTCTCAAATCTGCAAATAGAAATTCAACCATTCACAGTAATGGTCCATTTACGTGAGAATTTGTGGTGTTAATGAGGAGTCTGCTTAAGTAATAATTCAACCTATTCATTAAATACATGTAAATTCAAAAAAAAAATCAACTGAATTTTATAAATTTTTGAGGTATTCAGTCTTAGAAATTATATACATTTTAATCGAGAGTTCTAAATTCTCCGGCATACAATGTTTATTTGACTTGAAATTCCCCAACATGTACTGAAGACTTAAGTAAATTGATCTACCCTTTTTTGTTTTCAAAATATAATTCATAAACTACCCACACAGTGAAATGTACGTATATACATTCGTTTTCTGTAAAATTGTATATTATAATAATAAATTAGGTATTACTTAGTTAAATGTTTTTAATATTTTAATTTACTTTTCCCTTTTGTAAAAATTGAACCTTTTTGAATTTAATATGTATTCCATCTTTCGCTATACCTTTGGTATAATTGTCTTTTGTTATGTATAATTAATGTTAGCTGTAGGAGTACGAAATAAATAAATAATAGTATATTGCTTTAACTGGCTGAAAATATTGCAACAACATTTAATTCACCTACCGATAGGGATCCTAAAACGTGAACAATGTTAGAGGTACGGGTGACCATATCTTCTCTGCCTAGGAGAATATTAAAAAAAGTCTTCCCAAATGTCCGTATTCCTCGCGGGTGTAGCGTCGTTTCACTGAGTGCCTGTATCAATGGGTCACTGGCATCCTCAGATATGGAACAGGACTTTGGGCGTACATACTTTTGACGGACCTCGGATATTGATTTGAATCTATGGGTTCAATTACATCGATATTTATTCAATACTAAATCAACTAAATCATTCATCTCTTTTTATCACAGTGTAAACACAATTGAACGGTGAGAGACATACTTTCGTTAAAAATGTGAAATTAGGTTTGGGTAAAGGGGTGTGGTGAGTTCGAAAAAAAGAAATGACTACTAGCAGATTGAGAGTACTTCCAAAACTGTAAATATAGTCGTGATGCTACATCCTAAGAGACCCCCCACACTAGGGTCTTCCGAGCGTCGTCGTCGTGTCAGCGTCCGCACAGTGTCGACGCGACGTCGACGCCGCGGCGCCGTGACGCTAGCGCTGGCCGGCTACTGAACGCTTGACGCGCGGTAGTTGTATGTACTCGATAGTACTTGTTTGTAAAAAACGTTGCGATGGCCGCGTAAGCCGCGTTATAAGGGGCGTTCGGCACGCGGTCAGCGCAAGCGTCATTTCGCCGCTGTGCGGACGCTGACACGACTACGACGCTCGGAAGACGCTAGTGTGGGGGGTCTCTAATACTGTTCAGTTCTATAGTATAAAGGAAACATATAAAAATTTACAAATTAAAAGGCGATCAATTGTCACTATTGCTTTAGTTTAAAATCTAAATTTATCGTAAAATATGTTCCTAAGCTCAAAACTCGAAGACAGCTGGACCAATTCGAGTATTTTTTTTATTCTTCGAACTTCGAGGAAGGTATTTATGGAGAAAAATTTAGTTTTATTTAGTACTAAGTATAGCAAAATGTTCCATATGTTCGGATGTAGGTACTAAAAAGATAAGCTAAGTAAAAATATCAAAGCAAATCGAAGTTCGCGGGGGCATTAATTAATAAAATTGTCAAAGACTTCTATAATTGAAGTTTAAGTGTATAAGTGCTTCTTACTGCTTTGTTATGTAATATTCAAATTTTACACTATGACATACCTATATAAAACAATAACAATTAACATAAACAAAAAAGATCAGACAATAGTGTACCTTGCTAGTCCATAACAGTTCAACGTGACCCATGCGATTGGAAAAATTATTTGCAGTAGTGGAAGCGAAGCGGCAATTGTTTGTATGAAATATATTTCAGTCCAATGTGTAACGCCCGGTAAGTGATAAATATGGCGGAACAAACAAGCCACTACCATCAACAGAATAACTAATGGTAGTACTATCCCCTCCATAACCTTCACTGTGCACTGTAAAATATCATATCTCTTTAAAAAACTAGCTGACCCGGCAAACGTTTGTATTGCCGTGTATATTATTTCTAGGAAAAAAATTTTTTAGTTCAATAAAAATAACTATTTACAATAATAAAAAATAGGGGTTAATCGTAGAGGGTGGCTGACAATTAAGGTTTGTATGTATTTTTGTATGCTGTATCATAAAAAAATATTTTTTTGGGCTGGACACCACTTATCACTTAGGGGTTTGAAAGATAGTAGCCGATTCTCAGACTTACTGAATATGCATAAAAAAATTCATAAAAATCGGTCGAGCCGTTTCGGAGGATGAATATAGCTTGTTTTCATATCACATATTAATATTTAATAACACGTTATGTGTTGTAAATACTAGCGGCCCGTCCCGGCTTCGCACGGGTGCACATTTTTTGTAGATATTGATATGTTCTTTAATATTGTGGAACATTTTTTTGGATCTATTATCAATAGTTTTCGCAGCGCATTCGATGACAGATATTTGATAGGCACTTTATTTAATATTTAAATATTTCCATTGATATATTAATCTGTGAAAATGTAGCTTTCAAATGATGAAAGAATTTTTAAAATCGGTCCAGTACTTCTTGAGCCAACTTGTTACAAACATACTTACATTTAACAAGTAACAATCACAAATGGACAAAACATAAAATTAAAGTAACTTACTAAATATCTCTGTTTCTCAAAGACTGTGACTGGTCGAATAGTGGCTTGTTCTAGGGCTAGCTTCAGATTCTTTAAGTATGGAGTCTCCAGCATTCGATATGCTTTATTCTGGTGTGGGACACGAGATCTTGGTACACTTGAGTTATCTTTAACCTGGAAGATTAATTTTATATGTCAAATCTAAAAAAAATAGTGTATATTTCCTCATGAATACACATTATTGGTATCTATTTTGGAAGATCTAAGTAGATAATCAGCCTTATGTGCCATTGATATAGATATTAAAGATCTATTTTCAAACTTATTAGTGCACCTTATAGGCCGCCAATCCAGGATAGGAACAATATGATCTTTGTAAGTCCAGATCCAAGTAACATTGATTTTGGAAAAATAATATATGCTTACCTAAACTTTAAAAATCAAGCAAAGCCTTGGCAAACTCTATGGTTTCATAGAAATTAAACAGTGAAATACTCTGATTTTCAAATATTAGTGATTATAATTATTAATATCTTTGTAAAAAAAATACTTCCCTACATAGTCTGGAAAGATAATGAAAAGAAGCTACTTTAAAAATATCAAAGACAGTTTGAGTTAAGATATTAGAGTAATCTACAACATTTATTGACCTAAGTATATTATGAATAGTTTTAAACACTTTTCTATATATTGCTAACCTGTGACGCTGGTGTGAATATTTGTCCAAAAAAGAGCTCTGGGTCATCTGAATTTAGTCCTTGACAGTGTCCAGGCACTTCCTGCCCTGGTCTTAACACTATAACATCACCTTCCACTAACAGTGCCCATGGCAGATTCACAATAGTGCCTGGAATATATTATTGTAAGGTATTCATAGGTTTGTATAAATACCAAATGTTTTTTTCAGAGACCTAACACTTTATATATGTATACACATATATTTAACACTTAACTGCACTTTTGATAAAAACATTACATTATTATTAGTAAGCCATCACACACATGTTTCATCAGATGGCCCTTATTGATAATAGATGTAGACTGTAGTTTTAAAAATAAGCTATATATAATGGGGGGAAATTTAAAGCCAGAAGTGCAAGAATATTACATAAGAAGCTTTAAACTATTATTTATATAAAACTGTTTTACTGATTAGTCCAACAATCATTTCTTATTTACTCAAGTTAAAAGTTTTATTATCATGTAAATTTTGTTTTTCATAAAAAAATACCATCTCGATATGTCCACTGTAGTATAACACATGGTGAAAAGGGTGCACACAAATGAGGGTAGTATTCGTTTTTCCAAAGGCATTGTTGAATTGCTTCATTTAATGTTTCTACAAGGAAAAATTCATTGTTTCAATTCATATATTATCTAAATATATAAGTATTATGTTTTATAAATAAAAAATAACATATGCACAATAATAAGGGAGCCAACTATAAACCAATATAGTAGTGATACAAATATTAAGACATACAGAATGTAAACAAAATAATAGCAAGTTACTAGCTTCCATATTCCTAAACTTATTTTTTTCTACAATTTGAATTTGTTCTATATACTTACCAAGTACTTTTGCTACTCTGTGAGGTATTTCATTTCTATGTAAGTATTCCTCATTTAATGCAACCAAAAAGTTTACAATTAATATAAAAAATAGGAACAATGCTTCCCATAGTAAGTAGCCTTGAGCCAACACCGTGCCATCAATTAAATATGTTAGGATCAAGCAAATAATATTTATAATTGTAACTGTGTATGCTACACCCGATAGAAGTACTTTTTCTGATGAAAAAGATATAATGTTACGTATAACATCTAACCTGGAACATATATTTTTTTCTGTTATTATATGAAATTTTGTGTTAAGTAATGCCTCACAAGATTATGACAACGTAATTAACCAGGTAACTATATATGTGGATAGCATGTGACTTTGCACAAATACAGTACAGCAATCATAGCATACATGGAACTCATGAATTAATTTCAGAGAGTTATGGCTATTTTTTTTTAGTTAGCGTAAAAAATAGTTTCGAGTATGTATTTGTTTGTAATATTCGATTGAATTGACAAAGGTAAGAAAAGCATAGAAGTATAGGCACAACCTGAGAGGATTCTTCTGTTTATGTTCTTTAATTACATTATTTATATCATCACGTAACTTTTGTAATGATCTTTTAGTAGAATAACCAAGTATTTGGTCATTATCACCCATTTTATTTTATTTTTATAACATGTACGCATAATTGATTCCAATTTTTTTATTAAATTTTAGATATAATATTTAACATAACGTTAACTTTACTATTTTGTATGCAGGTATTAAAACCGCAATAATAATTTAAATAATAATTGATATTTCGGACATATTATTAAAATAATAAATGTAATTTGAAAAATTATGTAAACCTGACTTTTGTTTATTGTTTATACTACTGCCACAGATTGAGATAAGTTTAAACTTTACAGTTTACAGTGTGTATGTCTTTGATAAACTTAGATAAAGTTCTATAGATCAAGTCACTGCATAGCTAATGGCACTCGGCTGATAGTCTGTACGGAAACAGAACCGTCGTGGAATTTTAAGTCGCAGCAGTCCTAAACTACCTTTTTTATTATATTGAAACTGTTACGTCAGAATACCACAACATTAATATTGATAGTTAAGGCGGAAACATACTACCAAAACGCGACGCTACACCACGCCATCCAAGGCATGTCAGTACTTATCAATCCCATAATATATTTAATATGGTCAGATGCACATAGACAACACGCCATGTGATCACACGCAGTAACATCCAATCGAATTGAATCGGCGTGTTGTGGATGTTGTGATGATGACGTCATGCGTCAGTCTTTCGAGTTTTTGACACGAATGTCAATTTATATACTTAGATATTTTTGGATTTATTTGGCGAAATGAACGACGAACAATTAATTGAGTTGGTGAAACAATATTCTGTTTTATATGACATGAGATTACCTCAATACAAGGACAAAAACAGGGAGTTAGGATGTTGTTAGTTTAATACAAATAACCTGCTAATCAATTCAGTTTATTAGAAAAATACAGGATGTGCCAGAAAGATTTGCGAATTTGAAAAAAATATAATAAAAAAACTAAAAACAATACACATACAATTTTTTATTTCAATTCAAGTAAAATAACATTCCTCGAATCTGAACCTCAAATTGGTAAAAACTTGCTGGCACATTGCGCGGGGAATAAATCAGCTAAATGACTTCTGAATTTGCAAGCGTGTCGTGGTGTCGCGTGTTGGTAATGTGCACGATGGACATTGGGTGTCGACACGACACGTCGCGTCGCGTTTTAGTAGTATGTTTCCGCCTTTAATATGCTGCATCTAGTCCATGTATTATGTACTATTTGTTGGTAAGCACGGCAGGAGCTTGAGACCAAATCACTTTTGCAACAGGCGTGACGCATTAACTTTTAACAAATTTGTATGGAAACGGCAGTTAACAGTAGCTCACGCTTTATCTCATGAACATTTACAGACAAATTCCTTTGCAATTTAAAGCCAGGATAAAGGTATAATTTGCTCATTATCGTAACAGTACAAGGTAAATGTAATTAATTAAATACACAATTTTTTCATACAAACAAATTCAGGTAGAAATTGGTCGATAAGCTTAACACCATTGCAAATTCGTTCATACTAGATGACGGTGAAACACGGTAACGCAGCGCGTTGGCGTGCTAGTTCGTTAGGTATAAAAGAATACTTACTGGGGTGTTAATATTATCGCTTGTTTCGAAATAATAACAAATTCAGATTAAGAGGACACGATTGTTTATTTTTAGATGTTCAGAAGTGATGTATGAATATCGTTATTTTTCATCGCAAAGTTCCTTACGGTAGAATCACAAAACATATCATCAGCGAAAAATCGGCAGTTTCTAAAATTGTATGTAACGCGCAAATTTCCTAGGACTAAATACCAAACTAAGATAAATGTATCTTTGTAATAAATTCATTAGGTTCACGTTTGATTTGGTTAACTCACATAATTATACTATCATTAACCATACGTATTCTAGCATCATATGATTTTGTGATCTTCATTATTAAGTTTAGCTTTTTTGTTCAATATTATATAAAATTGAGAGGTATGTGAGGGTGAGGGTTGCTTTTTATCACCTTCGCTATTTAACTTGTATACCGATGCAATTTTTTCAGAAGCATTAAATAATTGTCCACATGGCATAGCAATGGTTGGCAAACAACTGAATAACTTAAGATACGCTGATTACATGACCTTAATCGCAGAGAGCCTCGATGGTACAGACTTTAGTCAATTCAGTAGCCGTGAATTTGATAATAGATTCATCGCGATAATGTCAAAATACATGACAATAAGCCGAACACCAGAGCTTTTCACTCAACTATTATACACCCAATATAATCAGACCTTGGAAAGTGTCTAGAAAACACGATATCTAGCCACAGTGGTTTATGAAAAGGGTGACCATAGCATCGTAATCCGCTGTAGAATTGAACAAGAGCGGTACGCCTTATCAAATCTAAAAAAAATATTTTGTGACAAGCACCTAAATTTATAGTTTAAAACTCTCATTGCGCGATGTTACGTCTTCTCTGTGCTGTCTACGGCATCTTGGACACTGACTATGTCCTAAAAACTGGAAGCATCCGAGGTCTGGGTCGACGTATGCTTAAAATATCTTGGACAGACAACATACGAAATACAACCGTGCTGGAAAGAATGCAGAAGAAAGGAAAAGCAAACTTGAGTATTTCAAACACGTCTTACGTAACACCAAAAAAAAGATCTCCTTCAACTTATCATACAAGGCAAAGTGGCAAGTAGAAGGAGACCTAGCCGCAGCGCCCTTTGATTGAAAAATATAAGACAATTGTTTGGTCAAAGCACCAAGTAAGTCATTGTTTAGAAGTGCGGCATCCAATCCTAGAAAAGGATATAAAATTGAAAAGCTGGTACGATGACAAATAATTTTATTCAAATATATCTATCTCAAGCGGCTAAGCGAACTCTCGGTCTACTATGAACTTACTCTAAGATCTTAATAATTTGGCCTAAAAGTCTATACCAGGCCATAAACTCCAAAAAAAAAAAAAAATCTTAATAATTGTTGAGAGTTGACATTTGACAACGAGTGAAGTTGACGTTTACAGAAAACTAAGAAACGATTTAAAGTTTTTCAGTTTTCTTTTGATTTAAAATAAGTAAGTACTTAGCAGGCTAGCCATGAAATTTCAGTTGCCTTAGTTTATTAAAACTCGATAGTTGTTCGCGTTGTTTAATGATATGTTCACGTTACTTAGCGAAATGACCTGTGACAGGAGTTAAATATTCGGCTCCACGGCCGTGTCTCGTCACTTTGCCAGTCAGTCAGTCTCGCGTCAACATTTCAAGTGCAGTGCGCCATTGAGCTTGCAAGATAAAAAAAGGAATGTGTTTATCGTTTCTCGTAATTTTGTTTTAACAAGGACTAGTGTTCGTAATGTGGCAAATGGAAAACTTTTAGCACGTATCAGTTATGGCAGAGTGTATAGAACTTCGTAAGATATTAAAGTGTTGTTTTAAACCGACGAGAGGATCACAGTTACGGATATGGACCTTGTGTTTTATAATATTAGGGCTTCCCAGCATATATTCGTCATGTCATTTTGTTGGCACATATCCACCAGGCACAATAAATGTATTATATGGTCAACCCTTGGAAATATTTTGTGTTGCTGAGAAAAACTATTCATCTAGAGATATTGAATTTTCACTTTATGGCAAGCAGCTTGAATCTCAAATAGTGAACAGTACAACTATTAGGCTATATATAGATAAACCTGAAAAACAAGTAAATACTTACTATTGTAAAAATACTAAATCTGGAAAAAATTGCATCAACAGAGTATTAGTGGACTCACTTCCTCCAAATGTAACAGACTTTAAATGTATTTCAAACAATCTGGAAATCTTAAATTGTTCATGGATAAAAGCTGATACTGAGAGTGCTTTAAGATATAATTTGACATTTGAATCTAATGGAAACTTTGTAACTCCTTGTACTGTGCAAATGGTAGAAAATTCAAAGACCAGATATTGTATATGGAACTCTCATAGTTTCCCTAGATACAGGGAGCAAGAAAAAGTATTTTTTTTTGTAATGGAAACTTGTAACTATTTTGGGTGCAATAGTCAGAACTACAGCATAGACCATTATTCTATAGTAAGACCTGATCGCCCATCAAATTTAAAATCAGTTAAGATTGGCACACATAGTGTCCTTTTAAAGTGGAATGTTCCAAATACTATTGTTGACTTTTTAGACTGTGGAGTAGTTCATAAAATAGAATATCAAATAGAAAAAATAGACAATACTACTTTTTTCCACGAAGTTAATGCATCATCCTTGCCTCTTAAGAATAAAACTTATAAGTTTAATCTAACATTGCCATATGCCCATATGAAGTATGAAGTAAGGATTTCTATTAAATCAAAAAAAGCACCAGATTCAAAAGAATTTTGGTCTGAAAATAGCTTTTTAATATTCTACACAGATAGTGAACCTCCTCAAAGGCCTCCAGATACTTGTGCAGGTGCATTTGACAGATCTGTTTTTGTTGGAAATTATAGAATGATATATATTTACTGGAAGCAATTAGAAGATTATGAACAAGCTGGAGCAAATTTTACATATAAAGTATTAGTGTCACAAGATAATAAAACACAGATTTTGTTTCCTGACAAAAATAAAAGCTTAAGTTATGTGAAGCTTAACGCTTCTGTAAGTTCAATGGATGTTACAATTTGGTCTTTTAACCAAATAGGCTCATCAGTAAACAGTAGTTACTTATACATACCTTCTGAAAGGAATATAAAGTCTTTAGGTTTGACATCATTTACAAAATTAGCTTATGAAAATGGAACATATGAATTAGCTTGGGGTGGAAGTAAAGAAATTGATAACTATACTATGTTTTGGTGTCAACATAACAGTACAAATATATGCATTGGCCAAATGAATTATACTGTTCTTGATGCCACAAAAAGCCGTTTTGCTATAGATCTTCCAAGAGAACACAGATATCAATTTGCTATATCAGCTAACAATGGGACAACTACAAGTGGAATAGTGTGGGCTAAATGTGATATTTCAAAAGAGGGTTTTGTTATGTATCGTTTTAACATGCACTTGAAATATGACATTCCTGGTAAGACATTTGTAAACCTTAAATGGGAGATGGAATGTGTTTTACAAGATGGCATCATAACTGGATATAACATCAGCTACTGTCCAACTTTGCGGACCGGTCCAAATTGTGATAAATCTTTTGAGACTAAACATGTATATATTTCCAATCCTAAACAGACTAACAAAATAATAGAAGGATTATTACCATTTAGAACATATCAATTTTCTATTGCAATAAATACAATTTTTGGACAAAAAACTGTTGAAAATGCATCAGCACAGGTAACTACATCTGAAGATACACCTACAAGTCCTGTGAATCTAGTAATTTCAGATGTTACAAATAATTCATTGGTGATAGCTTGGGATCCACCATATCAGAGGAATGGTAATATTGGAAAATATGTAGTAAACAACTTCAATAAGGAGATCTATGTTGATAAAGTGTCAGAAACAGATAAATCGAGAAGAACTGTGACTTTAACAGGTCTACAAGCTTTTACCAATTATTCGTTAACCGTGCAGGCATGTAATATTCCAATTAATGTATGTTCTAAACATAGTCTAGCTTTATATGTGAGGACTGCAATTGGTCCTCCTAGTAGGATAAAAGCACCAACAACTATTCTAAATAATCCCGATAAACTTAGATGGGAACCTCCTGAAATACCAGGAGGCACATTAGATCGTTATCAAATAAAAATTATTAAAGATTATAACTCACCAGAAATCATAAACACCACTAATCTATTATACACATTTATACATTGTGAAGGAGGAGTTTCTACCGAAACTTATCAAGTTAGGGCAGTGAATTTTGATAATGATTTATATCATGGTGTAAAAGGAGATGCTATTTTGATACCAAGATTAAGTCCGGATAGTGATGAGTATCTTGGGCCATGGAGTGAACCAACTACAGTAGCATGTAGAAGCAGAGATGGTTTTACTATGATTATAATTTTCATGGTTGTTTTCGCACTAGTTGGTTTTGGATATGGTTCTATTAAACTTTACAAAAAGTATAGGAAAATGGAGGATATCAAACCAGTTTTACCTTATGGCTTAGGCGAACCAGAAAAAGACAGAAGTAAGTTTCCCTATCCTGAATGGAATCCATCTACAAAAGATGAAAAACCCTCATCAGATGAAATGTTACTATTACCAAATACCAAAAGTAACACTGTATCAACCACAGATATAAAACAAAAAGATGACAATTGTGCTGCTAGTGATCATACAGATAGTACTGCACTCTCAGATTCTTCTATAGGCCCTGTTGACAGACAAATATCTACATCAGATGATGGTTCTGAGTCATCTTTACATATTGAAGCAGATACTGATAAGGGTGACGAAAATACTATAGTGCAAGAAGAGTCATCTGAAGTTGACTCAGAGAGTTCTAGAGAAAATTCACCCTATTTCAGTGATAAGACTTTCAAGAAAAACCCAAATAGTGGTTATGTTCAACCAGTTGTTAGTGCTACAAGTGGTTACGTACAATCGGCGCCTGCCCCACTAAAGAACTCTCAATTAGCTACATACCCACAAGCAACAACATCAAGCTATGTCATGGCAGGTTTGCCACCACCTTTGTTCACATCACGTCCAAATCCTGTACTAACATCTGGTTATGTAATGCCTGAAGAAGTCCAGGCCAAATCAATTATGAGTTCTCCAAAGATAATGTCAGGAAACCCTAAAGACTTGGGGCCAGAAAGCTTGCCAACTTTGCCTACCTTGCCACCTTCAGTCAAACCCAGCACAGATAGTAGTTATATTCAATTGCAGTCATTGGATTCATTGCCTAGTCTTAAGTCAGTACGTAATACAGTGCCATTAAAGCCGCCCGCTTCGAGTGGTTATATAACTCCGGGTGACGTTGTCATAAACAAGCACCTCAACAATATGATGACCGCTGGACAACTCCCGGAGGATTCTGCCATATTAGATCCAACTATGTCCCCCGATGCATACTGTCGGTTTTCGTGGAGTACAGATCCCGCCAATGATAACCTACACTCATTGCTCACCGACTCGCCTACAAGAAATATCTCAAAAAATTAATTTACGTCAACGTTTGTGACACAGTACTGATAAACGTATGTAGTGATTTGTAGTATGTACATATATGTAGCTTAAAAAGTGGACATTATAATTTAATACGACGAAGATAATGTTTTTTATAGTGATAATACTCGTGCCTTATTAATTTATTTTAGGTCATTAAATAAAACACTATAGGTAAGACATAATGTCTCAAATTTACTAACCCGTGTAGTAAATTTCATGAAATTGCAACGTTTGTGAAAGTTTTTGTATTGTTTCAGAAGATTTGTATCTAATCTTCAATAAGTTGATATGGAGGGTACCTACAATATTAATTTAATACCAAACGATCTGAGCGTTGAAGAAACAATTCTTCAGATTGCCGATGCTTTAGATAATCTTAACGGAATAGTCGATGACGTGTTTACACGGATATCTACAAAAATTACTAAGAATATGAACAAAACAATGGAACTTCAAACCAGAATTGATACGTCTAAAACAAAAGTGGATAAACTTGCTGGAATGCAAAAGGCTATAAAAGTGTTCTCTAGTGCTAAATATCCTGCATCGATTGTACATGAACATTATCAATCCATCTTCGACAAAAACACATACCATTATGAACCTAAAAAGGTTACGCTTAGCGGCAAATCGAAGAGACCGTCTAATGAAAAAGGAATACAGGTATGGCGTGGATTTAAACTGGTGTTTTATTCATTGCTTATATCGACTAATAACTCGTCTCTTTATAGGAAAAGCTTCATTTCTTCCACGTAAAAGTGGCGGAACCGAAAAGCACAAAACATAAACAGGAAAACCAGTTGAAAACGGTGATTGAGAAAGTGTCTTCTGTGGGTGAATTACTGATTTTCAATACAGATGAAAGTCCTTACATCGGTCTTCCCAGCAAACAACAGGCCTATGTTCCGAGAGCAGTCACTGATGTGAAAAAGACAGTTTTGGATGAAGCACCACCATCTATCATGAAAGGCAATGTTCTGGCGAGAGAAATTGACGAGTATATGTACGCACCGGGTATGGGAATGGTATGTAACATTTTTGATATAAAATAATTAAACTACACTACTACTTCTTGAAAGGCCGGCAACGCACTCGCGAGCCCTCTGGCATTGAAAGTGTCCATGGGCGGCGGTATCACTTAACATCAGGTGAGCCTCCTGCCCGTTTGCCCCCTATTCTATAAAAAAAAACGCCGTCGAGTTTTCGCGAATCTTTGTACCAAAATAAACTAATATTACGTAAATAGCAGTCATACACAACAATACTGCATAAAAGTTCATTAAAATCAAGTACAGTAGAACCTCTATAAGTCGAACATCAAGGGAGACGCCAAAAAATTCGAGTTATAGAGTTTTCAACTTATAGAGGATTTCGACTTAGGCGGATTTTGATTCGACATAAAGAGTTTGAGGTTTATTCTTTAAATTTAAAAAAAATTGAACACCTGACACAAAGCAAGCAAACACGTGTTTCCATGAGTCATAAATTTATTATTGTTTACTCCTAAAATGTTTTCTAAGAAACGATAGTGTACTCACATTGTCGGCAAGTTCTTAAAGTCGGTAACTTATTTTTGTTCGAACAATAATTGAGATAATAAATTCCAAATGATCAAGTTGTAAAGGTTGTAAAATAAAACGTTCCTACGTTCGAGATACAGAGGTCAAATTTAATTTTTCGAGTTATAGAGTGAAAATATGTACCAAAATGGCTTGGAGGGACTCGGTGATTATTTCGATTAACAGAGGGTCAAGATTTCAAGTAATGGAGGTTTTGGTGTTTTAAGGGAAGGGAACAAAACATTTTTTCGAGATTTGGAGGTTTTTGACTTATCGAGGTTCGACTTAACGAGGTTCTACTGTAGTTTAGATGGTGAAAATAAAACCTGTTTTAAAATTAGACAAAAATTTAAAATCTTAAAATTTGTTATGAAATTTTTAAATAAACTAAATTTGATAAATTTTTGATTGACCGATGAAATTAATGTTTGTTTCACTGATTTGCCTTATATGATTTTTTTCATTATGTTACGATAGTGATCGCAGGAGAAATAACGAAATGAGTATGACGCATAGCGCATTATATATGTAAGAAATATAAAAAGGGGAACAATTGTGACTATATATCTGTCAAAACGTTATAATTTTTTTTACTCTTAGGCTACGAGATGATAATATCCATAGCTTCGATAGTTTATTTAGGCAAAAAACTACAATTTTTGTTCAAAATATTATATGTATTAAAAAAATATTGCTTGTGTTCTAGTACTACATAATCAAAATTTCGTTAAGTTTTCTATTAGTACACGACCTCCGACATATTGGAGGCTTCCTCCAAATTTTTCCACTTCCACAATCTCTCACCATCTCCACATATTCCAATACTAGCTATCTATCCCTTTTATTCCATCAATATACAATATGGAACACATTATATTCGTCTACCAATCAATGATTCATATTCCGATCGATTTTATTTATTCAATTCGGCCCGAATAATATTTTAAATATCATTTATATTCACATCTGACTATACTAGACCGAAGCTTGTTGTATTAAATTCGTCATATGTTATTGATAAAGATACCCTTTTAGCATACTCTCAATGTTCAGAGAAATTGCCATAACCAAATAGTCGTAATTAAATGTCAACATGTGTGTCGTACAGGCTCTGGGGAGTTCACTGTACAATTTTCTAATTACGCAACTACGGAAAACAGTTTAGTGTTTACCATATTATATGTAGTTGTTATGTTATGTAAATCTAATATATAAAATTCTCGTGTAACAATGTTCGTTCCCATACTCCTCCGAAACGATCTTTCTTATGAAATTTTTTATGCATATTCAGTAAGTCTGAGAATCAGCTACTATCTAACTTTCGAACCCCTAAATTTTTATTTTTTTGATATTTTTTTTTGTTTTTATTTTTTTATGATACAGCATATAAAAATACACACAACCCTTAATTTTCACCCCTCTACGATCAACCTCTATTTTCTATTTGTTAATTAAAATCTTATGACTTGAAGGTTAGAAAAAGAAAACCGAACAATGTCTTGGTTAGGATATCAAAATATTCCATGTTGGTATACGTACTAAAAAGGTAGGCTAAGTAAAATCACATTAAGGAGAAACGAAGTTCGCTGGGGCAGCTAGTAATATTTACAAAGACATAAATAAACGATATTTGGATTTAAATTTGTCATGTTCGGTTTCGAAAAATACTATTATATATTCTGTGAAACATAATTTAGTGTTGAGAAGTTCAAAGAGAACGAATATTTTACGATTACTATTATTTCTCGGATGAAGAATCCGATGTGTTAAAAAGAAAAGGATCTATAACCAAATATAAAAAACGGCCTTTTAATTTCTTAGTGTAAAGAAAACACTTTTCAACAGGTACCGGAACTAGACATGCCACTTGACCTCCCTCATCTACCAGGAGTGGCTGGCGATATCCAATATTCATTCACCGATGATGGTTCCATCGCCCCATCCGCTGTAGCATCGCCTGTAGCACCCACAGTGACATTACCAGAACTCCCCGATGTCTCAGTACTGCCGGATGTTAAGCCAGATATCCCCGAAGTGGTGGAAGATGTTGTGGGTAAAGTGCCAGATGTACCTGATGCACCACCGGCTCCTCCGATGCCAGCTTCAATCCCGCTTCCGCCGCCCCCTCCACCAATGGACTTCGTTACACCTGTGAAAACCCGGTAAGTGCTAGATTAAGTCTTAAGGAACATTCTTATTTTTAATAATATTAAATCGACACAGCATGTTTTTAGAATTTCCAAAGATAAATATTAGATGTTGAATTCTTTTTTCATAGATGTTTTACGCATTACAAATTTCCGCAGTGGATGAGGGCAATGCCCTTACTTGCATTTGATAGTCTTCTGCAGGTTAAATTTAATTATGTTATTATGCGTAGTTTGTTATACTGGTTAACGACCTATGTATCCAAGGTATTACTAGTTTTGTCCTCTATAATATATATATGTATATATAAATATCCGGCAGTAGGTTTCAAATCGACTTTTTTTGTAGCTTCGTACATATTTATACTAAAAACATACTACTGTATACTGTACTTCATACTATAAATATATATGCAGTGTCAAGTGTTTATTCAAACATTCCAAGTGTTTATTTATTTTTTAAAGTACCATATATAATGCATTTTCTACAGTTACAAGCTATATAATCTAAAATACAAGAAAATTATGGTAAATGTAAGTTAAACAAAAAATAAAATTAACACATTTCCAATATTAGTTTTAATTAGTATTTTTTTGACGTAATTCCAATAAAAAGTAATTACTAACAATATGTCATTAACATTATCGTTTACTAAGCGAGCCCTTGGCAATGTAAAAATTACATCATTCACTTACTTAAAAGCTAGTTTCCTTATTTACATTACATAATAGCTTATGTTTATTATAATTGTATTTATTTTTGTATTTGAGGCTTCATAGTGAATCGCGAATTGTTTTCTTAAACTTAATGCCGTGCGTTCGAATCGTGGTTGTGCTCCTTTGGTGCAGAGATGTTCATAAATTTTCTGTAATGCGTAGTTAACACATACTGGTATGGTTAAAGAAAATATAATGAGGACCTACAAGCCTTTGTGCCTAATATCGAGGTCTCACAAGGCTGATCATATAGTTGCTGTTGAATTATAACCACGTATGTCCAAATGAACCAAACATTTCAGGAAACGAAAAAAATGTTTAATTTCGTCAATGTTCGTTAAAATATTATTATGTGTCCATAGTTTTAGATGGTAAAAACGACTTATTTATTAATAAAATAAATAAGTCTTTACTTCATGATTATACCAGTTAAATGACATAAGAGTCTAAGAATTAAAAATAAACGATTTTTTGACATACGACGTTATCATTCTACAGTGGCGGTATGTTGCTTGTAGAATGATTACGGAACTTTAAAAAGCTCTTTCTATGCAAAATAAGCGTGGGTTCACGCTTAAGTTATAAGTGCTTTCTATTAAATTATGTTCCAGCAAAATATTTAGGTCACAATGCAACATTATTAAAACTGCGCGAATGAAAACTGCACCGAACCTTACTGAGTTGAAGAAAAACGTAAAATAAAATTATTTTAAAGAATGCTACTTTAATAACGTCTATTCATAAATGATTGAGCTTTTATTAAGAAAACGACACATTTTCTCACTTTTACCGATTCGACGATATAAGATCTGAATTTTAATGTCATCTTCTGTATAATTCATAGCGTGAACTTTGTTAGGCCCATATAAGGTGACAAGTTATTGTCCATTATGATATCTAAAATTATTGAAATCTATCGCAGCTCGCGAAATGACAGAAGGTTGTGGGTTGACGGTATTGCTGACCACGCTCAAACTGCCGCTAACACCGGCAACATGAGAGAACTTTATAAAGCTACTAATATCTTGGCAGGCAAGAGAAGGCAGCGTAAGAAGCCTCTAAAATCAAAAGATGGTCAGCTTATCGTAACTTCAGAGGGGCAACTACGACGCTGGCGTGAGCACTTTGAGGAAACCTTCCGGCCCGCAGCTTTGTCTACGTCAGATGCCCCGCAATATACTTCTACACCACCCAGGCTACTTGACATCGACGTCGAACCACCCACACGTGATGAGGTAGCGAGAGCGGTCATGGGTCTTAAGACTGGTAAAGCACCAGGTCTCGACTTAATAGCTGCAGAAATGTTAAAAGCGGACTTGGCTACCACAGTCGACACGCTAACACCTTTGATTGGCAAAATCTGGACCAGCGAGAAGCTTCCGGAGGACTGGAACAGGGGACTTCTTATAACTGTGCCCAAAAAAGGTGATCTAAGCCAATGCAGCAATTGGAGAGGTATCACCTTGCTCTCTGCCCCTTCCAAGGTTTTCTGCAGAATTATCTTGGACAGGTTGTCTGGAGCCGTCGAGCCTCTCCTTCGCATAGAACAAGCTGGCTTCCGGCCTAATCGCTCGTGTACTGACCAAATTAATACTCTTCGTATCATTCTCGAACAGGCATCAGAATGGCAGAGGGAGATTTATCTTACCTTTGTTGACTTCGAAAAAGCTTTCGATACGCTGAGATGGAGCAGCATATGGTCGCGACTCTCTAACATTGGTGTCCCGCCAAAGATAATTAACCTAATAAAGGCCAGCTATCGGAACTATTCTTGTAGAGTGACTCACGACGGCCTCGTTTCAGACGATATTCAGGTGCATGCGGGCGTCCGTCAAGGCTGCTTACTCTCGCCACTACTTTTCCTGGTTGTTCTCGACGGGATTATGCATCGCACACATCAGAACAAGCGCCGCGGAATAGAGTGGGGATTAACCAACATCTTGGAAGATTTGGATTATGCCGATGACCTATGTCTGTTAAGTCACACGCATCGCGACATGCAATCTAAGTTGGACGACCTGGAACGCGAGGCGGGAATTGCGGGACTCAAAATCAACACCCGAAAAACGAAAGAAATGCGTGTTGGAGTTGAGAACCGCACCCCATTGCGTATGGGTGTAGAGGACGTAGAAAGCGTTCAAAAGTTTGTTTACCTCGGAAGCGTCGTGTCTGAAACTGGAGGTACAGAAGAGGACATCACTTCACGCATTGCCAAGGCCCGAGCAACCTTTGCACAACTTCGGCCTGTATGGCAGTCACGGATGTTGACGCGTCGAATCAAGTTTAAAATATTCGGATCCAACGTCAAGTCTGTGCTGCTCTATGGGTGTGAAACGTGGAAGGTCACCAAAGACATCTCGCACCGACTCCAAGTCTTCGTCAACCGCTGTCTTCGCCGTATTCTGGGCATCTACTGGCCTGAAAAAATCTCTAACGAGCAACTTTGGGAGCGCTGCCGAGAAACCCCGATCAGCCAGCAGGTCAAACGACGCAAGTGGAACTGGATAGGCCATACACTCCGAAGGGATCCCAATCATATTCCTAAGCAGGCGCTTGATTGGAACCCGCAAGGAAAGCGGAAACGTGGCCGTCCCAAGCAAACCTGGCGCCGTACAGTCGCAGACGAGGCAAAGAGAGCCGGAAAGACTTGGAGTGAGGTAAAATACGAGGCTCAAGACAGAACGCGATGGAGACTCACTGTGGACGCCCTCTGCCCCAACTAGGGGTTATAGGACATTAAGTCAAGTAAGTCATGTCCAAATGAACCAAACATTTCAGGAAACGAAAAAAATGTTTAATTTCGTCAATGTTCGTTAAAATATTATTATGTGTCCATAGTTTTAGATGGTAAAAACGACTTATTTATTAATAAAATAAATAAGTCTTTACTTCATGATTATACCAGTTAAATGACATAAGAGTCTAAGAATTAAAAATAAACGATTTTTTGACATACGACGTTATCATTCTACAGTGGCGGTATGTTGCTTGTAGAATGATTACGGAACTTTAAAAAGCTCTTTCTATGCAAAATAAGCGTGGGTTCACGCTTAAGTTATAAGTGCTTTCTATTAAATTATGTTCCAGCAAAATATTTAGGTCACAATGCAACATTATTAAAACTGCGCGAATGAAAACTGCACCGAACCTTACTGAGTTGAAGAAAAACGTAAAATAAAATTATTTTAAAGAATGCTACTTTAATAACGTCTATTCATAAATGATTGAGCTTTTATTAAGAAAACGACACATTTTCTCACTTTTACCGATTCGACGATATAAGATCTGAATTTTAATGTCATCTTCTGTATAATTCATAGCGTGAACTTTGTTAGGCCCATATAAGGTGACAAGTTATTGTCCATTATGATATCTAAAATTATTGAAATGCCCGTATATAATGCTTATTAACTGACTTTAATTAGAGCCCAGGCGACCCGGACTCAACGGGAGACGCCGATCCCACCAGACCTAGTTTAAGTAAATTAAGTCCTTTTTTAGGAGAGGAGAGATTGGATACTCCCCTGCTGCTTAGTTTCTCGCCATAAATCTGCGTCGCGTGATTGATAGGCTCATAGATGTGTTATTCATTCAAAGAATGACTATTGAAATGCATTAAAGAAAAGCTGTTTAAAAAGGCTTACTATAAAGTTAACGATTATTATCTAGTTGATAGAAGGACCTGGGACTAGTGCTAGACAGGCTACTTCTAATTAATTTGCGATATTTGTTTTAAAATAAGTGTTTGATGATTTGCTATTTTAAAAGAGTACCTACCGATAGTTTTTTACGCCGGCTTTTTATCTCGGCCTACACCCGCTGTCTTCTTTGCCAATGAGTAGGGATGCCTACCTATTCAAATTTAATGACGTGGAATAAGATATGTTTATTATGGAACATCTTATATTCCATAATAAACATATTTTATTTTATAAAAGGTGGCATAATAATAGGATCTCAATTCCTTAGATTTCGTTTTTAAAATATGTCCTCCCATTATTCTATGACGCCTGAATAATGTATTGTATGTTCCTAGATAACATGATCAGATTTAATAGAATGATAGTTTTATAAAAAAATCCTCGATTTTTTAAGTCTTCAAAATGTATATTATGTTCTTTAGTTTTATTGTGCTTTCGGAAAGCACAATGTCGAGCTGATGATGATGTATTATTTCAAACTTAAATTCATCAGAACGCATCGTTTTTTTTACCTCCGTGAGTGACCCTACCATATGTTCCGAAAACTATTTACCGAAAGCTTATCATTAATCACTTTATCGCACGGTTGTTAAAAGCTAATCTTAATGGCTTCTCGGCCATATTTGTTAGACATTGGATACGTTCACAAGGGTGAAATTTCAATGGCAAGAAATACGAATTTCACTGGTTTAATAAGCCTCAATATCTCCATTGGACTTTGTCCATTCAGTTCTTGGCTTCTAGGAGTATAAACGCAAAAGCAATCCGCTTTATTATTCTATTGTTTTCATAATAAAAGCCCTTTGTCCCTGGTTCTACAAGAACTTAATCCCTTTCAATTGACTATACAGCTTATAAATGCAGCATACACGTGCAAGTATAACTTTCAACTTAGAAACTTTGATCCAAGACCTTTTTAATCCTAAAACACTTAAGCAAAATTGTATGTCCCTCTCTCGCGGTGGTTTTGATTTACGTTCCTTAGACAATCTAATTCTTGAAACTCCTACTCATAAAACTGAATTCTATTACTCCTCCTTTACTGTGCAAAGTATCCTGCTATGGAATTCCTTACCTATTGATAACAGACGAGCTCAGTCCTTAAATTTATTTAAAAAACTTCTTTTTGATCATTTTTCTTCTGCCTCCTAATTACTACTTATTGATATTAATTGTGACTCAATGAACCCTTGGAATAGCTGTAACATTTTTGTTTATTCATATTATTGTTTATTTATTGTTTTTTCTTTAGATTTTACGTTATTTTAGTTATAGGTAGTGTAATATGTTATTATGAGTTTTTTTGGTAATTATTTATGCACTTCTTGTACTTTATCCGCTGTAGGTGTTTAATTTTTTATTGTTCCTTATTAGGGTTGCCTCAAAGGAATCGCTTGTTAGCAATAAAGCCGTCCATGGCGTAACTTATGTAACCTGGTTTTTATATATATATTATTTTGTAAAAGGTAACGAAGTGTAAATAAATAATACGATAAATAAATCAGGGGATTTATCTTTCCCAAGAACGATATCTCAGCCTCTTCAAGAGTTTTCCAACTTAATGCGCAGTGCGTCGTTTCCGTAAATTGTCGACTTGCGATGAATTTAGATTCAGCTTCTCCGAGCTATTCCGATTCTTGTAACGTCCATATATTTTGTAAACCGGCTTCTATAGATGTTGCATTACGTGAATCGTAAGTGGCATCGTTAGAAGACGTTTTAGAAAGGTGTTTCGAGGAAAAATGTAAATCGAATGTACGCTAGCGGGATTAGAGTTATGGGTCACTTGACCCTAGGTTAGCCTGAGGAATATAAAATAGGCTAAATGTTGAATAAATATGTCATTCGGTGCGTTTTCGAGACACGTACTGTCGTTTATTCTCCAGTAATGTCTTGGTGATTTTACGGAAATGTTTTATTTGCTGGCGATGTTTTAATACATTTTGTCAGAAAACCCAGCGGCCCCTACGAACATTGGTTTGGATTCAGATTTCTGTATCTGTTTCCTGACGTGTCTGGTTCCCGTGCTGTTTGCTTTTTGCCTCTTAGGTGTGTCGGTTTTCCTCCATCGTACAAGTGATTGTTAATTAATCTCACACACAGAACAGTCCATTGGTCCTAGGGTTTGAACCGACGACCTCAGGGATTTCGGGTCGCACTCTCAAGCCTGTCTTCTGTCTTTATTTCCATTTAAAACTTGGTAAATGTATTTGAAATTTTCGAGCGTCAAAGTAACTAAGTAATAAGCGTAACGTTGTTAGGTATCTATGCTAGCTAGTAAGTTTTCAAAGAACTGCAATATAACTCCTTTCAAGGAACTCTTTGAAACGCAAGCGTTTTAAAGTTATAGAAAATTTTAGATCTTATAAAAGTTCTTTTGTAATCTCATAGCTAATCAATACCGGATTACAAAGAGGGATGATATATTGAAATATATGTCTTCTTCATACAACTACATTAAAAAATGTATGAATGCCGCGTAGGAAATTGCGTAAAATGTCCAAGACCTAATGATCTAATACAGTCAACACTGTGTAAGATCAAAGTCGTAGAAGAACAAAAACACAAATATGCGCGCCTTAATTCCTTCATCCGTCGTATGTTTGGGCCCTCTTATTACGATGAACAAATTGTTTTGTAAGAAAAACATATTTAAACACGTGATTGGAACAACTGAGGCAGTACATAGCTTGTTTGTTTGGGTACAATTTATTTTAACAATTTGCTCATTAATTAAGTATTTCTTTTCGTTATATTGTTAGTCATGCCCAAAGGGAATGTTATGTTCTCGAAATGTTGTTTAATAAATAAAATGAGATTGTATTCGTATTTTAAAAACAATTCTAATACGTATTTTAATTGGAAAGATATATATACAATTTAATGTAGTATTGTTTGATAAATACCCTCAAGGTTATAAGGCTAAATATGAATAAACTGGGAAATTATTTTGTAGATGAAAAACAAAAGAATATATCTATATCGTTGATGTGTTTTAATAAAATGCGTTCACGATACATTTATCTTCATAGCTTTTATAAATATCTTTGAAGTGTTCTTCTTATTCTTAGGTTGTTTTGAAGTAGGTAGCGCGCTGTATTAGTCCATTGTCCATTCAAGAACACATTTGTGTTTAGATATTTTTCAGCGGTAATTATACTGATATCTTATATTCCATAATTTTTTTAATAATTTTAAATCGGGTTACACAAGTTCCAGCTTAGTCACGAAGGCGGTCAAATTCCTATGAATGCATGTCACTTAGGTAATTAATGTTATACTTAACATTAATATTTGTATGTAATTGCTAAATGTTTCTTGTAACAGTAGGAAAATTTACAAACTCCGATTTCCGAGCATTGAATTGTAGTTTTGAAAACAAAACACGAATTACTACGAACACGAGTGTAAATATTGCGATGACGCATTTGAAGATAAGATTTCATTTACGCTATTTTTCGGACACAAAAGAAAAATATTTTTGGTAAATTTACATAAACTTATTATGAATCATATACCCACTCCCTCAGGATACTTGGGTGAAATCAGTTCGGTAGTTGATTTTATCGTGTTCAAACAACGCGGCCGGGGCACTCTATTTCCATTATGTAAGGGCTATTAATTAAATGTCTGCCGTATTTAATTTTACAACACAGTACCATGCGCGGACGGGATGATAATTTGGAAAAAAACTGATCATGATTGGTTACACAGAAGGCAAAAGATCACGTGGCCGTTGACCAACCAGATGGACCGATCAATTGAGACTCATCGTCCTTAAAACTAAACACTGTTATATAAGAGAAGTCACAGCAAGGAAAGTTCCAGAAGTTTCCTTGCTGTGTACGTACCCCACATGCAAATCGAAATTGTATGAAATTGGTCACGTGACCTGCGAATTGCGAGTACGGATTATTATTGATTTTTTAAATTACTATATAGCATAAGCTAGTGTTATAAAAAACAAATCACTAACTGCAATGTTAAATTATTTTCTCTATAGTCTCCTTTCGTGTTTACGCTGTAATGAAAGGTGACTGATAAATATTTTAAAACGGTGCAATTAGAATGTTCTTAACAGTAAGGTCTACGAAACACTAGGCGGTATGGTCGAAAGGCCTGTGCCATTGGCGAAAAATAATTTGTAAGGTCTCTGAACTATATAACAAGTAACAATGCCTCTCGCTATTGCGGTGTTCCTTTACAGATATGTTAATTTATTGTAAAATTATATGCATAAATATACTTTCATCACTACAAGTTGAATATTCTGTAGGTCGCAATTAGTCGTGGCTAGCCTTGTGCGATTCGTAGAATTGTAAATCTGAAGTGGAGTCGGATATTATTTTTAAATTTAAAACTGATTTGACAACTTATTGATTTGTTGATTGGTTTTTGCATATTTATCTTCAATTATAGTAATGTTATTAATTATACCATATGGTAGTAATACGTGTTTATTATACTTGCGGTCGGTCACAGCGCCACTGTAGAATGATATACCTCGTATGTCAAAAAACCATTAATTTTTTATTCTTAGACTTTTATGTCATTTAACTGGTATAATCATTAAGTAAGTAAAAATTAAGGACTTATTTATGTTATTAATAAATAATTCCTTTTTACCATCTAAAACTGTGGACAAAAGCACAATAATATTTTAACGAACATTGAATTTACTATCAGCATTGCATCCGTGCGAAGCCGGGGCGGGTCGCTAGTTAAAATATACATTGAAAAGATTAATAGATAGCCAAAGGCTTTCTGGTAAATTTATAAAAATCACGTGATTTGGCCGCAAATCAAAAGCTAAAATGCAGGCTTTGAAGAAACCTTTATCTAAGAGTAGTACTTTGCAACGGGAACGAAACCTCGGGTACTAGTAGATACGGCTCGTAACTTAATCTTATCGCATTTCACCTCTAACCTGTCACTAGATAGTCCTATCTTTACAGCTACGTACGTAATCAAATATTGTATTATAGTCATACTCCTCCGAAACGGATCCACCGATTAATATGAAATTTTTTATGCATATTCAGTAAGTTTGAGAATCGGCTATTATCTATCTTTCAAACCCCTAAATGTTAAGGGTGGTCCCTAAATTTTTATTTTTTAGATAAAATTTTTTGATTTTTATATTTTTAAGATACAGCATACAAAAATACATACAACCCTTAATTTTCACCCCTCTACGATTAACCCCTACTTTTTATTTCTTAGTTACAATCTTATGACTAACTTTGAGGTTTATATAGTGAAAAATTCATAGAAAACCCTAAAAAGTTTTCATTCCAGAAAACCAAACAATTTCTGGGGTAGCATAGCAAAAATGTTCCATGTTGGTATGTACTAAAAAGATATGCTAATTAAATCACATTAAGGAGAATCGAACTTCGCGGGGGTAGCATTTTCCAACACTAAAATTATTAGTCAAACACTAGAATAAGGTATGTACCTACTTGAAAAATAAAGTAAACTTTGTGAATTTTAGTCAAAGTTAGAATCGACATAAATATTTAATGTACCTTTAACTTAAATTAATACTAAGAAATTTACAGAAATTTCTTTAGGTTATCTTTGTACTTGAGTAATAATGACGGCCTTTCAAGGAGTGATTCTCTGACGTCACCTATCGCGAGTGTGTAGTTCTGATAACTGTTCAAAACATCATTGATACGTGACGGTTATTTAACCCAAAATTCCTGAGAATAGAACAGAATAGACGTGACATCTTTTTATTTCCTATTGTTTTGTTCTACGGTGCGAATTCTTAATAAATTATGCCTCTGCAGCTCGGTTTACGTGACCATATTTGTTCATTGCTTATGTCCGAGTCATACACATTAATCGGCTAAAAGTTTTTATCTATTTAGTTACTAGATTAGGTGAATTTCGTGTAATTTTTTGTGACATTTTCTATAACTTAAAGATTAAAATAGCAATATATATATATATAGATGTGTATACACACACATACATAGAAATATAATAATAATAAATTAATGTACTCGAGTACTATTATTAGGGACATGATCCCATTGCTACAGAAATTTTGGGACTTCTGATCAAAATACCGCGACAATTGGTTTTGGCAGTCCTCTCGTGATGTTAACCTGACACTGCCTAAAGAATTCTGAAGAGACTGAAACAGGTGGAAATCTGAAGGTGCAAGGTCAGGACTATACGTCGGATGCATTATCACCTCCTAGACAAGCTCTCTTAATTTTTGCTGAGAGGCTAAAGATGTGTGAGGTCTAGCGTTATCATGATGAAAAACCACACCCCTTCTGGTAATTAATTCCGGCCGCTTTCTCTCAACTTCTTGCTTTAATCTCATCAGTTGTTCGCAGTAGAGTTCAAAATCGATGGTCCTGTCTGGTGGTAACAGCTCATAATGAATAATGCCCTTCCAATCCCACCACACACACAGCATCACCATGTTGCGAGTTATCCTGGGTTTCGCCACAGTCTGGGAAGCCTGACCGACCTTTGACCACGACCGTTTTCGCACGTTCTTGTCATACGTGATCCACTTTTCATCATCAGTTGTCAGCTTCTTCAAAAATGTTTCGGTTCCATTAAGTCGTAATAAAGAATCAAAAATGAGTACACGGTTCATTAGGTTTCTTACAGTGAGCTCGTGAGGTACCCAAATATTGAGCTTTTTTGTGTACCCAGTTTTTTCCAAATGCACCAAAACTTTTTTGTGGTCAATTCCCCGTTCTTCAGCTACGTCTTAACTACTGATATGCCGATCTTGCTCCACTTTTTCAAACATGGCATCCATTTTATCCGTTACAGGGCGACCTGAGCGACTTGGATCTTTGACATCAAAATTTCCGGGTTGAAAACGCTTAAACTAAATTTGTGCTACTGTCACAGACACTGTGCTAGGGCCATATTAACATCTCAAATTTCTTTCGCGGCTTGTGTTGTATTTCGACCTTTTTTGGAGGAAAATTATAAATGTATCGAATTTTTTCATTCGGTTCACTCATCTTGACGGTCCGAAAAATAAATAAAAAACAAACATTATCCTAATTTGATTTTGGAATTATCTTCTTTAATATCTCAACATTCCTTGACAACAAAACCAGCCAGATCCATATAGCCAAAGAGATTTTATTACAAGTTCATACATACTGTAATGCGAAAAGACATTTTCCCCAACCCAATATATTAGTACACGACCTCCGACGGATTGATGGATCTATAATAATCGTCAATGCAGTAAAATTACATAAAACGTAAATTGATACCTATATAATACATAAACGCGCCCATGTTTTTAGAGATTACAGGATAAACACAGATAAAAACAGATACTTTAACAAAAATCTTAAGTATAATTAACTGTTTTAATCTAAAAACCCGTTATCAGCCACTATAATAGACTAGAATATTGAATAAAAATAATCTTGAACAATAAGGAAGGTCCAACGAATAAATTATTATAAATTCAAATAAATGTTTTGATCAACTCGTGTTAATCTTATCGTAGACTGAGTATTTCTTATGAATAGATGATTCAACAATTATTAAAAGGATACACTTTTGTATATATGTATGAGTTTTTTTTAGTAGTTGATAATTATAGGAACATAGAAAAACATGTATACCTAACACATTTTCATAAGTACCTGATTGTCCTCGTAACATGTATGTGGAGAGCTAATGAAAAAAAACATAACATCTCCAAGATGTTATGTTTTGAACCACTGAATGGTGGTTCAGTGGTGTCTGGGGTTTTTGATTTGATTTTTGATCAAATATGGTAGTTATCTGTGATTGCTATCTTTTTGTATGAAGATTTAATGATAAGCACCGATGTTGACTACCATTTTTGATACCTTGCGGTTTTAATTATTAGCTATTACTATTATTTCTTTATTCGTGGATGTTTAGAGCGGTGTTGGCCTAGTGGCTTCAGCGTGCGACTCTCATACCTGAGGTCGTAGGTTCGATCCCGGTTGTGCACCAATGGACTTTATGTCTATGTGCGCATTTAACATTTGCTCGAACGGTGAAGGAAACCGACATGTCTCGGCGTGTGTCAGGCAATGGAGGCTGATCACCTACTTGACTATTAGATTTAAAAATGATCATAAAACAGATGCAGGAATCTGAGACCAAGACCTAAAGAGGTTGTAGCGCTACTGTTTTATTTTATTCGCGGATGTTTGACCTATGCGACTTGTTCAATACAAAGATTCCCCTTGTAAGTTGTGTGCTGCGATATTGCCGGCTACTCGATTGTGAGGAAGTTGTGTGGATCTGGTTAACGCCGCTCTTTTTAAGTTCTCATGTTATTTTTACACTTGTATAACATAGTTTCATAAGTATCTGATTGTCCTTGTAATATGTATGTGGAGAGCTAATGAAAAAAAAACATGTAACATCTCCAATGAGGCATGACACATTTCTGTATTAGTAGTGGTTCAAACTGGTGTCTAGGGTTTTTGATTTAGGTCTAAGACGTGTTAATTGCCTTCAGTCAAATATGGTAGCTGTGACTCCAAGTCACTTGTAAGTTTCTATTCACTCAAAATTTCCTGACTTAATGTGATATCCTGTCGAACCAGCTGCCTATAGCGTACCAATTCTTGAAAGGCCGGCAGCACACTTGCGAGCTTTCTGGCAGTGCGAGTGCGGTATCACGTAACATCATGTGAGCATCCTGTCCTTTTGATACATAAAATAAATTTAAAAAAATTACTTTATTTGACTCAAAATCATTACATTTTGTACTTACATTTAAAAGATTGTAGACATTACCCTAGGCTACGAATCGTTGAGATATAATATTCATAGTGTTTATCCTTATACATAATATACTTCTATGAGCACTAGCGTTTAAACTAGGCCTAGCCTGTATCTTACACGCTAGTTTTTCCAGTGTCATTAAAAATTGGTTAAGTTGTTTGTCATTAGGTGTTTATTCATTTTTATTGTTTATTGAACTAAAAAAAGTAAAATATTCTAAAGGAAACTTAAACAAGTCATTTGGTCATGCGAATTGATTGGCGCCGGTCACGTGGTCATGATTGAGTGTCCTTTAATAATTCTATTGTTGTATTTTTTATGAAACATTGTCTCGTTCAATTATAATGTGGGTTTAATTATGCACAAGGTCGAGTCAATGTCGATATTTATAACGCTTTGTATTTTGCCGTCACCAAAATATTTTCACGAATAAATTTGTTTCTATCGCGTCATTCTTATTAAACGGGAAGCTAAAGCGAAATAAGGAGATGTTCCAAGGATCCATGTTCCTGCCTCAGAGATGCTTTTAAATAAATAAAAAACTACCTTAAGGTCACAGCACAGATATCAACTCGGAACGGGATAGTCACCGTATTGCCGTAAACCAGGCGTCAACCTAACGAATGCATGTAACCAAAGCGTATCTGCAGCTCATGTACGTCAACTCGTCTACGGCTGGCCAACACCGCGCTTATGGCTCACCGACCGCTGCTGCCTCCTGTCGCGGAAGGGGACAGGGGTAAGGGTGGACGAAGAGACGTGAATTCGGGTACGGAGAGACGTAAACGTAGGAACTGCAAGTTGACCACACACCGGATCGCGGTTCGGAGCCTGTTGCGAGGCGAGGTGATTAGGGAGCGTTCAAGTATTACGTCACGCAATTTTTGGAGATTATTAATTATAGGGAGTTTCATACAAACAATACTGAAAGCTCGAGGTGATATTATGACGATCCCCTTCCGAGTTGATATGTGTGCTGTGACCTTTATCCACCCGGGTTAATATAACATCCATTTTACGCGTGTATTTATTTTATGAATTTATTTAAATAGATATTAATTAAATGAAGTCATGCCCAGCGTTTTAAATTAAATAGTTGTGCTGATGAGGATAAAAATCGTGTTTAAAAAGATTTAAAAGTAGTAGTGTTGTCATATTGCTAATTTGACGAATTATTGAATGAAAACCAGTACACCAGTCATTATAGACATTCGAAATCGAAAATTTGATAATAATTCCAAAAGTTTTCAAACTTCGGTCAAGTGAATGGTACATTGGGACGACAATAAATCTTATTTTGCAACCTTGTCCGCAGTCCGGAACATTGTTAAAATTGCAATTAAATTAATTTTATGTCTGTATGGTCGTGAAAAAAATTCCAAAAGTTCTGCAAACTTGGGGAAGTTTTCAATATAATATTTCATATCACGTATAAAATTTGCAACCAACCTAAGTGTACGGAACATTTTTTGTTATTTATTTTATTATCGATATATCTGTCAAATTTGCAGAACTTTTGGAACGTTTTCCTTCAGTTTAATAAAGAACAACATTAATTAAATAATGTTCAGTACACTTAAATTGGTTGCAAATTTGACACGTGATGTAAAATAATATATTTAACACCACTCCAACTTTGCAGAACTTTTGGAATTTTGGTCTCAAGAACTAAGCAAATTATCATTTATTGCATTTTTAACAATGTTCCGGACCGCAGAGCAGGTTGCAAAATTTTATAGTTTGTTTTAATACCACTCCCGACCTTACATCAAAATTTGAAAACTTTTGGAATTATAATGAATTAATTGTCTTGACTGACTGGACTACAGTCCTTGAGATATCTTATATATAAAATTCTCGTGTCGCAATGTTCGTTCTCATAATCCTCCAAAACGACTACCGATTTTTTTATTTAGTAATTTATTAATTTTTTTATGCATATTCAGTAAGTCTGAGAATCGGCTACTATCTATCTTTCAAACCCCTAAGTGATAATGGGTCTCCACCCCAAAAAAAAAATTCTTTAGACAAAATGTTTTGTTTTTAATTTTATATGATATATACAGCATACAAAAATAGATATAACCCTTAATTTTCATCTATAATCTACGATCATCCCCAATTTTTGTTTTGTAAGTTAAGAACTTATAACTTGAACTCTGATGTTTATATAGAGAAAAATCACAAAACCTATTAAGTTTTTATACCGTAAAACCCAACAGTCTCTGGTGTAGTATAGCATAATATTCCATGTTGGTATGTACCAAAAAGGTAGGCTAAGTAAAATCACATTAAGGAGAAACGAAGTTCGCGGCGGCAGCTAGTATAATATAAGTATATATCAATTTATTCAACAAAATATTTAAATGCTTAAAAATGCTAGTTTTATTCTATTAAGAGGCTGTTATAAGAGTTTAAAATTTTAAAAATGTTACTCTTAAAATAATTTCTTAATTGGTCGCAAAGCGCTTAAAAGTTAAGTTTATAGGCGTTTTCTACGAAATATTCAATGAATATAATGTTAATAGGCTTTTCTAGCTGGCTACTCATAATTAATTTGTACAACGAACCGTGAGGATTTGAGTTAAATAATAATATTGTTTCATAGTTATTTGGTATAAAATAAATAAATGTTTTTCAACGGTTACGAATTTTCCCTAGAATAACATGGGTTTATTCAAGCGGCGGCTGAATATGTGTCTTCTTATAGGAGTGCTTTTCAGGTTCCATTTCATTTAACTTGGGACCAAACGTCTAGTACTTTATAAGAAATTAATTATTGTACAGTTGGTGAATATGTACCGTGTTTTTCCAATAGTGAAACCATTCTTGTTATTAGATGTAATTTTAAAAATTGCGCGGTACAACGATCTGACATTGATGTCGTGATTGCTGTCGTTATTGGGAGATACCGGCGCGGCTGCAGATTTATGAACATAGTTACTAAACTTAATACTTAATTGAGTTCTTTTTCTAATGACTGTATCTTTTAGCATAAAACAATGTATATCATCATCATTTGTTATACAGCCTCTAGTGGGCTTCCTCAAGAACACTTCGCTATCGCAATCTATCCAGTGCTTTCCGCGTCCAATTGCGAACCCTTATTGTTTAGAGGTCCTTGACAACTCCCCCCTACCAACGCAGCCCCGGTCTACCGGGTTTTCTCTTGCCACCGGGTTGTGAGTTCAGTAAGGTTGGGGTTCTGTCGTTTGCCATTCGGTGCACATGTCCCACCCATAGCCTGTTATATGAAAAAAACTATGTATATACAGAGCAGTTATCGTAAATTATTTCTCAAAGAATTTAACACTTCAACAAAAAAAACTTAGACTTTGATTAGATTTCGAAAGATGATTGATGGTCGATGCATGATCGACGCGTCATTACCGTACCCTATTTGTTGATGGTGGATTGGTGATTGCCCGCGCAACTTATTTGCGTCATAATGAATACAGTTTTTATAACTGATAAAATAATATATAATGTGAGTTTGGTAACGGGTTTGTTACTATGGCTTTTTTTTATAAAATAAAGAGCAAATTCGGCCCCACATGTAGTACTTTTCACACTTCTGGGCGGGAACTCCCCAGTACCAGCTCCTTCTGGTTGACTGTATCAACGAAGAGCGATTCGTATCGCGACGACCAGTCACTTTCTGAGCGGCTTGATGATGTGAGGTCTCTCTGCATCTTCTACTGCATTTACCATGAAGAGTCAAAAGAGTTGTTCGGATTAATACCTGCAGCTGAGTTTTGTCATCGGACGTCAAGGGGGGCCGTCGTTTCCTAACTCAGCGATTTTTAAGGCAGTTTTTGCCGCGTACCATCACTATGTGGAACCAGCTGCCTCTGAAGTATTTTCTTACCAATTCTTAAAAGGCCAGCAACGCACTTCCGAGCCTTCTGGCAATGTGAGTGTCCATGGGCGGCGGTATCACTTAACATCAAGTGAGTATCCTGACCGACCTGCCTGATTTAAATTAACTTCTGTAACTAAAATTAATCAAACGCATTTTATAACATTTTATATTAATATGCTTTCGTAGAATTTCTCGTTCAAAAATTTCGGATCACCAAAGCTTTTTATTTGCGTAATATTTTAAAAATTCTTTTCGCATTTTTAGCCTGTTATACTTATATAAAAAGGAATATCTGATGTAGGCTTCAAATGATCTGTATAACCTTTAAACGAGTTTGTGTTAGTGTGCTATTAACCCCGTATATCAAAATCCAATACCGTCTATGTCTGGACTCGGGACACGGGAATTGCAAGAACCTCGAAACAATAGGTGTTTGAAGTTAGACGCAAGAAGCACAAAATATATTGCAATGGGGTACTTGAGGAGGCTAACAAAAGGCTGTATTGATGGTTGATGATGATATCTGGACTCTGTATCTTACTCTAACACATGCTAATCAAGACGGCTATTACATGTATATATATATAAAAAATACCCTATGGGCGTGGTTAGAACGCACGCGTAGGTTTGAGAGTTGTAACCCCTAACGCCTGAACCCAATATCGTATCTCAATCCATTTTTGACCATCCATCGACGGATTGTAATATCTCTATATCTGTCGATACAAGCTATCCATGGGAGATCGGATCGGTGTCTGTGGATAGACCTGACAGTTGGATCAACAGACCCTGTTTGTTATGTTTTAAACATGACATACGTATATTTTAATGTTATTTGTACGGTTTTATTTACTTTAAAGCTCGATTCCAACAGTTAATATTTTTAACCAGTTTTTTTAAATAATTAAAAAAGTCACTAAACGGCCACATGTTTATCATGAATAGCAAATGATTCCAAAAATATATTGTCACGATTAAACTGCATGACCCAAACATAACCACAAAGTATTCATTAAAAGTTTTTAGTACGTTTATTATTAAAGCGGGCAGTTCGTGAATAATTAACGTCAACTTCTACCACTGAAAAAGGTATTTAAATTAAATATTTCTACTCCCAAATTTTCATGCAAATTATTTCGTAATAAAAGTAATTTTAAACATTTTAATTATGCCGCTGAAGTTGAAATAATTAATTAGTGACGCAATTTGGAATATAAATTTGATAAATCCTTTTCGAGGTTCAAAAGTATTCGTGAAAATTAATATAATTACAATATATTTAAGAAATATTTTAAATAATGGATGGGACGACCGTTTTTGACGGGCGTTAAGGCCCTATCCCAGTACGAATTGCTGTATCAGTGTCTCGGGGTGGACTGCGGGGCGCAGTGGAGAGCTGGAGCACTGAGGCGCGCCGGCCCGTAATAACAATTAGTTATTTAAAACATTAAATTAATGTAATTTTATAATTTTTTTGTCTGAAATGGATTACTTGGCTTGCGATAAAATATTTCGTGTAAATTTCTATATCATGTTCTGTATACATTTTCGTCATAAAATGAATTCTAAATGTCAAAAATTTACTATGATTGGATTTTTTTCTATCGAGCGAAGTTATTTAAAAGTATCGACCTTTCAAAATGGATACATAAACTACTCAACTCCACCATTTATTTTTTCCATTCGCCCTACTTCAAGAAACGATGACAAAAAATGGAAAGAAACAATGTACTTTTTTGGAGTTTGACGACCAGATAGGTCCGTAATTTCATGTGATTAATTATTGATATTTTTAACTCTACGCTATATATTTGATGATAATTTACACACCAAAGTTTTTGTGTGCATACTTAGTTAATATGTATTAGTTTTTATCAAGAGTCTTTAAATGAAATTAAGATATAAATTATTACTTTCATACAAATGAATAGTCAATAGCTTCGTGTATTTCGTAGCTTCTTTAGTATCTATTATTAGTTTTTGTGATAATTCAATGTTTGGATATTACTCACTCAAAAAAAATAAATATTTTGGTTGGTATTTATTGTGCATTCTTTATATTGCGACATTCGTAAGTAGGTTTAACTGAAAAATGTTTTTAATAATTTTTATTTATAAATTTGTATTTAAATACTTTCCTGGTAATGCAATCTTTATGCACCTGCCCTGCGATTCTGTAACTCACTTCACGAACTCACACAGCGGTTTTCGCATCGGCGGTCGCTCTCAAATCAGTCGTGAAGCAGTCATTTTGTGATTTGGCATTCTAAAAAGGTGGGAGCTTGTAGTTTATTGTTTATCAGAATGCCAAATCATAAAATGACTGCTTCACGACTGATTTGAGAGCGACCGCCGATGCGAAAACCGCTGTGTGAGTTCGTGAAGTGAGTTACAGAATCGCAGGGCTGGTGCCAAGTAACAATTTGTATATTTTCAAATATATAGATAAATACTTAGTAAAACAACAAACAGAAATATTTTTTAAACTTTCATTTGTATTCTTACATTTATGAATCTTAAATAAGACTATATTGCAATCGTCGGACGAAATTAGTGTTTCATTTTGCCATGAAACAAATCCTAGATTATACCGTACCCTGGTGATTCCGAGAACTCAATATTTTTCTTGTATTTCCTGGAGCAGTTTCAAAAATAAAAGCTTCAGTACTTCTCTAGAATTGGAAAATACTGACCTGCTTTTAATGCGAAAGACATTAGAAATAGATACAATTATTATTAACTTTGTTTACGTGGCAATTGTAAAAACGGTTTTTACTCAACATTTGTTGAACAACAATAGGGTGAAATTCAATATAAGTTATTTAAAAATTATATCAAAAAGTTTATTAACAAGAACATCAAGAGAAGAGCGTACTTCTTCTTTGTCAAGTTTGCATCATAACTGCTCAACTAACAACTAATAACATATACATTTCTCCAGAAATCCGTGGATATCGCAAAACCACAACAGATTCTATTGGAACTTGGTACGTTCCATAAGTTAGAATATATTTGTGTACAATAATCTCGATATAACTTTTAGTTGCCGAGAATCGTTTGAACAATAACACGTGCTCACGAAATTTAGATCATGCGCTTTTAAAGTTGCATTCAAAAGACGATATGTATTTTTTTGGCCTTTTTATTATTATTTTTTCTAGAGTTATCAACGACTGTCTAAGGAGATAGTTTTAAATTTAACAGAATAATGGTAACGCGCGTGACAGCCAAATTAACGCGAGTCATTCAGCAGGGAAGAATGGACATATGAAGCATAAAGAACTTTAAAATGTATTTGTATGAAATTGTTTTTGATGCTTTGTGAGGCTGAATCCCTTTGTTAAATTCCAGAATATGTGAAAAACATAAGCTTTATTTATAGAGGGAATCCATAAAACACCGTTGTTTCATTCAATTCAATAGGTTCACATCGAATATTAGAGGTAAAAAAATTTAACTCAATATTTAGAGAAGTTTTTATCTCGCAGTAACGAGATTTGATTTTGTTTTTTGAGGTTTCATATAATTAGCAAATATAATAGTTAGGCTTCACTCCTGAGGTTTCTTTGATATTTATTGCTAAAAGGTATTAATTAATAAGATAACGTTACATCTCCGAATTTGATAATTTCTAAGTCAATTTTGTCTTTGAATACCTTGAAATATTGTCGTTTAGTGTGAGTTAATTGGGTGCTTATAAAATAAATAAATCACTACAACCTTTTTAGGCCTGGGCCTCAGAGTTCTGTACTTTTTTTGTCATTTATCAATCTAATAGGCGGCGATCAGCAGCCGTCGACTTTTTGGGTCTAAGGCAAGCCGGTTTTCTCACGGTTCATTTCACCATTCCAGTCAATGTTAAATGCGCACATAGAAAGTATGTCCATTGGTGGACAGCCGGGGGTCGAACCTACGACCTCAGGGATGATAGTCGCACGCTGAAGCCACTTGGACAATACAGCACTGTGCTATATTGTGGAGTAATGTACAAAAATGAATATGTCAGGAGTATATTACTTTTTAAATTTGAAAAGGATTTTATAAAATTCAATGTAATTAAAAATCAAGCCGTAGTTCTGTAATATTGTTTGATAGTAGGTATATAAAGGTGATTTTGCGGTACATTTCAGTTCAATTTACGCCTGAATTATCATAGTGTGTTCAAAGGCGAGAAACCTATTTATATGTAGTATATCACATATATTTTTACTACTACTTAATATATATCTATAGTTTTTTTATCAAACTTTAATGGAACCATATAACCATATGGATATAAACGAGGTTTATTGCATTAAGTTTTTTCTGTAGTCTTCTTAAGTAGCGTACAAATTTATATTAACCATTGGAATTGCCCAATATTGAATGTGCCTTAATGGGCATTATATATCATACTTGAAAGATTAAATTTTTTGTTGTCCTTAATAAATTACGTAATATAAATTTTTCAACTTACAATATTTGTCAAAATTCATACGAAAGTATTAAATTCGTTGAATAAACCGGATAATATTTTATGTTAATGTCGGCTTTATGGTTCTCCGAATCGATTGTGTCGTTTGCATTTTATTTAAAATATTTTTTAAGCAAAAGGTATTTTAAACCACCCACAACTTTTTATTATTAGGTTCGTTAAGATAGATTTCCGAATTGTCCCATTAGTCGAACAAATGTTTCTCTTTGAACATTGTCCTCTTATATGCTATGACTATTACAGATAGTTCCCACAAGAATTATACAAATAATAAGTATAGCGTTTCAATGTGGTTCATATTTCTATGTATCAAAGTCTGTCATTAGATAAATGCTAAATTGAGATTTCCGACATATCTGCCAACTAACAACTTTACAACTGGGAAATGTTACCGATCCTGTTTCAGTGTTCGAAATTCGAAAAGTAAAGTACTTCTTACTTACACTTCCTTATTAGTCTAGTCGACAAGTTGAAAATGGTACAAAATAGAGATACAGCTCTTAAAATCATGTGCGATACCTCATTGGATCCGGAATGACGTCTAGAAAAATGTGCTAAAAGCGTGTATTAGCACATAAAAAATTGCAAAAGGTATACACAGTCAAAGATAAAAAAAAAATGGCATTTCGTTTTTTGGAAATATTTAATAAACTATTAATATTTAAGAAGCACATTTTTCTAGACGTCATTCCGGATCCAATGAGGTATCGCACATAATTTTAAGAGCAGTATCTCTATTTTGTACCATTTTCAACTTGTCGACTAGAATATATGTACACGCGTTAGAAGTTATACTTCTTTGGCGTAACAAGATAAAAATCTTTTCAAATATTTTTTTTTTTTATGTAATAGGAGGCAAACGGGCAGGAGGCTCACCTGATGTTAAGTGATACCGCCGCCCATGGACACTCACACGGCTAGAAGGCTCGCAAGTGCGTTGCCGGCCTTTCAAGAATTGGTACGCTCTTTTCTTGAAGGACCCTAAGTCGAACAGCTGGTTCCACATAGTGGTAGAGCGCGGCAAAAACTACCTTAAAAAACGCTCAGTACTGGAACGACGGATGTCGAGGTGATACGGATAGACCTTTCGTCTCATTCTACGTTTGTAGAAAAAACGACACTAACAAGAGAAAAAACTAATTTTTTGACTTCTTGACCGACACCCTGAAGTCCATTTTTTTGGCACATCGTAAAAATTTACTCTCGTCATTTTTGCTAACGCACCAAAAGAAGTATAACTTCAATAATATAGTACTATTATGGCTTTGTTAATAATATTCCTAGAACAGGAATTTACTTAATATTTAATTCAAATGAACAGTTAATATACAAGTGTTGTAGCTCAGTTTAATATCCTTTAAACTAATTTGACATCAGCAAAATGTTCTAGCAATCTAATATCAAAAGCATTGTCTTGTGTTAAATTCCACTAAGTCTTTGATAATACACATCCACAAACGGCACCTTCACTCAAATGTCTAGAGCTTTGAGAAGGGTTTATTCTCAAAGCGTTGCTGTATAAATAAGAGCTGCAATAGTTCAGCAACAATTTTCATTATAAATGTTCTTACACCAGAGAATTCTAGATTTGAAGCGAAATTTACTATTAAATTGTGGGTTTCTCATATTTTATAGAAACAAAAGTACGATTTATCTATTTGAAGTGCAAGACATTATTATGTACTGGAAGCGCTTCTGTGCAACAGTACTGGTTTCTGAGAACACTACTTTACTCTTCTAGGTACTATCAAAGAGATAGGGATAGAAATAGAACTGTGAATATATATAAATAAATCATGCTTTCATTTCGGACTATTCGCAGTTTCAGGTCTTTTCCAACAAAAAAACAATGCAGCATCGCTCGGATTATTGTTGTCCACAGGTTAAGCAGGGTTCTTAGGACTACTACTACGCCATTATAGCATACAAGACTACAAACTAGCATAGTTTTTGGAAATAAATAATGTAGTGATGCACGTAATTATATATGTTTAACATTCTGTATATTTAGTTCTAAGATTAATGATTTATGTATGAATCTACCCTGTCTTGCAGACGCGAGCTGGTTCAGCAATCTCTAGACCAGTGTTTCCCAACCTTTTTGTCCCATGCCCCACCGTAGCCTTTCTAAAATTCTTAAGTACCATACATAATTTTTAATATTAAAAATTAAATTGTTCACTTAAGAAACTTATATGACAGATTTAAGGAAGAAATCACTAGAAACTTCTTAACGAAACACAGTAAGTAAATTTTCAAAACGTAATGAAAAACTGAAATTCAAACTCCAAGTAATTATAATAAATTTTCGAATAGCTTCTGTGTTTTTCTTTCCCCCCTGTGGGGCGTGGGCCCCACGTTGGGAATAACTGCTCTAGCTGTGCTTCTCGTACTTAGTGAAGGCGAATTTAATAATTAATTGCGAGTTCGCCTGGATTGACTTAATTAGGCGTACTCTTTGACAGTTCTGCAATGTTCAGAAGGGGAACCACCTAAAATAACTAATAAATTCCGTAGTGCAATGTTCTGTTAATTATGATTTCTAATTACACTTATCAGCAGCTTGTCCCGATTCCGAATTTGAAAATTCATCCGATGTTAAGATTATTCATTACAGTCATAAAATTGTTCCGCTTTATAATATTAGTATAAAAGATATCCAGAAACTCACCCATACCAACTTTTATTGTATACTAGATGACCTGGTAAACTTCGTATCACCTACATATATTTGTGACAAAAATTGGTACAATATTTTTATAACAGTCCAAAGAGATCGGCCCTTATACTACAGATATGTAACACAAACTTCTAAAGGCTATATATGAGAACCAAGTGACAAATATTTTATCGATTTCGAAAATTCGAACGTCGTTTAGGTATTTTTCTTTGATTATTATTTATGTTGTCCGCAACAAACATTTCAAGATCATAATAAGCCAAATCGATCCAGCCATTCTCAGATTTTAGCGCGTCAAACGAACGCAATTCATTTTGATATAAATATGTAGGTGTAAACAACATCTCCGAACTTGTAAAATTTTACTCATTTATTTCTGAAAATGTCCAGAGTTAAATAATCGGTAGTGTTTCAAGCTTATAACCTGTTTGATTAATGAATGATGTTATGAATCATGTTTTCCCGTTCATGAGATCTTTTTCAAAATCGAGTTGAATAAGTTACATTTAATAATTCTAGTTATACCGAGTTCTTTAGTGGATTAAAAACCAAATAGTTCGAAGATTTTTCTGTATTTCATAAGTTTTCAAAAACAAATAACAATATAATAATTTCATTAACATTGGAAATCACTTCCCAAGTCCCAACCACCACTATGTGGAACAAGCTGCTCAATAAAGTATTTACGAACCAATTCGACTTATGATTCTTCAAGAAAAAAAGCGTACCATATATTAATAGGCCGGCGACGCACTCGCGATCCCTCTGGCATTGAGAGTCTCCTGCCCGTGTGTTCTATGAAAAAAAATCGCTTTTATTATTTTATTAGGCGCATTTATCGAAACAGATTGTACCTATAACTGTTTCTAGTCTAAATCTTAATAGTAGTGAACGTATTACTCATGAAGTACACTCATACACGTAAAAAAATGTCTGTGTGGGGTTAAATTATATTGATTTCTCAAAGGCATGAAACGATCGTGAAAACTTGCATTACTTTTTTTAATTGCCACTTATTTTGCTTCACATGAAACGTAATAAATTAGGAAAGATAGAACGGGTCTCGCAAGTAATTGTTCCCAGGCTCTGCCCATTAATATTTTAAACACATAGGTAGAGCACATATTAAGGCTGGTTAAGGTGGGCTGAAAAGTGCGTAGGCTTACATTTAAAAACAATAAAAAGGCAGGCAACTGAACAAAAAATTATTACTATTGAACAAATAATATATTATTTAATAGTTGCCTTCGAGAGCGATACACCGATAATAGCGGTCATACAATTTTTCTATACCATTTTTGTACTTAGTATAATTTTTCTTCCTCAAAATAGGCTTCAGATTCGGCGATAACCTCTTCTTCAGTGCAAAAAGCATCCGTAGTAACTATATGTAGCATATTTAATTAGGCGTTGAATGTATAGTAATTAGTTGTATACACTAATACACCGTTTCGTAGAATTGACGTCGTGACGCGTTACGACTGAGAAATATCAGTGACGTAACTTTATCGTTAATCCGCTCTCGGTATAAATACTAACAAAAGTATTTTAAGAATGGGTTTTTTGTTTATTATTTATTAAAACAGTGCTTGCCTAGTGCCTTCAGCGACCGACTCTCATCCTAGACGTCGTAGGGTCTATCCCCGGCAGAGAACATATACAAAAAGTCCATTGGTACTTTTTGTCTATGTGCGCATTTTATATTCGCTCGATCGGTGAAGGAAAATATTGTGAAAAACGGTGTTAAACCCGAAGAAGTCGACGGCGTGTGTCAAGCACAGGAGGCCAATCACCTACTTGCCTATTAGATTGACGAATGATCATGAAACAAAAAATTAACAAAAACTAAATTACAAGTAACACTAAATTTATAGAATTACCAATCAAAATAAAACTAAAAACTGAAAGCTAATCTCACGAATTCATGAATTACAATGCAATACAAAAGAATAAGAAATACAAGAACTATAAAAATCACGATTAAGCAGTATAGGATATGGTTAAGAAATGTGTATGTAGACGAATTTTAAAGGAGTTTATGGAGGTAGCCAATCGTATGAAGTCGAAGACATTCAAAGGTAGATTACTGTAATCGGTTAAATTTATCAGATTAAAAGATAAAAATCCGAGATATTTTTATAAGTGATTTTTTAATAAATCAAATTTTAAGAACTTATACCTTACAGACGTTTTCTCTGTATAATATAAGCATTGAAGAAACCCTATAGTAAACACATTTTAATGTATTCTAGTACAGAACAGGAAAATCCATCAGCTTCCATCCCCACTAATGATTGGATTCATTAAATTGTTAAGGAAATGTAAGCTAATTTTCTCACATTACTATTTCTGTTTCGATGCTTGTCGATCTTTCCAGGAAGTTGTGGAGAGTTGTAAGCTTGAAGATTTCTATTTTTAATTTCACATTGACAGTGAAATCATATAGAAGAGGCCATCTTTAAATCTATATCTTCTAGTCTATGTTTATTTATTTAGGTAATTTTTGCTTTTGGGTCAGTTCTGTTGTCAAGTATTATGCTTAAATTATTATTAAAATGTATTATTCAATAAATGATTATTTGCATGAGACACTGTAGTTGATATAAATTTAATAAGGTACGATACAAGTAATATAAGAACTGACCAATTCATATGACTAATAATGTAAAATTTATTTAAATTCCCTTAAAGAGAAATTTGCGCGCCATTGTGTGTGGCAGAATATGCGTGGCACAGTATTCTGAATATGCTATCATATATTGACAAAATTTTATACATTTTTAATTTATCTGTATACGTTGTATGTTTCCAAAACAAAATATTTAAAACCTGCTTGTAAAAGAAATCTAGTATAAAATTCTCAAAGGCTCAGTATTCAATTAGTTCAGTCGGGTTCTAAGTAAATTTTTACGATGTATGTATAAATCAGAAAACATAATTTTAAGAGAATGATTATAAAACAAAATATATAAAATCAGACAGATCGTTTAAGAAGTTGTCATCCATTTTAATCTCAAGTTTTTGATCGGCTTTCATTTTATTATATAAATTATAGATTGTAGGATTTCTAATAAAATTTAACTTTTCCCGAGTGAACCAGTTTATTTTCGATTGATCAGTAAATGAAAATTTAACAATTCCGAGCAATTAATTTCTCGTTATGGAAGTGGGCTTTTCTTTTGGAGTCAAAGGCACGTTTATATTTCCGTGCCAATAATGAGAAAATATCAGAGACGCCCGCCTATTTGCTTTCGTGTTTGGTATTCTAGGCTTCTATAAGAAATTTTATTCTTCCTCTTTATATTTTACTGTCAACAAAATAGAACAAATAGGGAAATTTGTGCATTAAATATATGCTTTTGTAATATCATTGCTCATAGTAGTTTGGCAAATTCACTCGTAATCAAGGCGCCTACTTATTCAACGCTCGTCTGGCAATTTGCCATGAGATATTTTAGATCCTTAGACGCGGTTCAGACATTGTAATTAGATTGTCTTGTATTCATAAGTGACAGTCTGAGCAAAATGGGGCTGGGACAAATGAGTTTCTTTTTTTCTTTTTTATAGAACAGGGGGCAAACGAGCAGGCCTCATCTGATGTTAAGTGATATCGCCCATAGACATTCTATAGATACATAAACGCCATAGTTGCATTGCTAAAGGGCTCGCAAGTGCGTTTCCGGCTTAATAATTGGTACTTTTTCTCGAAGGACCCTAAGTCGAATTGGTTCGGAAATACTTCAGTGGGCAGCTGCTTCCACACAGTGGTGGTGCGCGGCAAAAACTGCCTTAGAAAACGCTCAGTTGTGGAATGAGGGACGTCGAGGTGATGCGGGTGGAATTTCGTATTCTACCTCGACGTCCGATGATGAAACTCAGCTGCAGGTGTTAGTCCGAACAACTCCTCTGAATACTCTCTTAGTTAAAGGCATATTTTTTTTTACCATTTATCAGCAGTTGAGCAGTCCAAATTAGTTTTCTGTTTTCGTTAGGAAAAAATATCATAGTTCTAGTATTAACCAGTTTTCAGAATTTGTTTTCACTAACATTTATCTGATGAGGAATGAAATGCTTACTTATACTTTTCTGAACAGTTTCTGTTTGAAAGAGCACGGGTAATTCGTAAGAAGCGTCCGTGCAATGTTTTCAAAGATCTAGGTTTTTATTTTTACTCCAATACTCTTAAAGAAAATGATATAAAATATTAATATATTTGTGCACGTATTTACTAAATAAATATTTTTGTCTACACAGCGGTGGTGTATTATTCAGTCCTCTAGTCTCTAGGGGTTGTCTCAGAAGTATTTTCTCTATAGCCACCCGAAGCAATAAGTCAGTAGGAACGTTCAATGCTAACGGTGGTTCAATTTATTCTGCTACGTGACTTTGTATAAAACATAGGTGCCGGAGCTTGTAATTGGCTGACAGATCGATATGCAAGCTGCCATGTGTATTTGTATAGTTAGTTGTTTTTGGTTTTTATAACACCCTGCGCCTATTTTATTTAAGTATAGTAGTAGTAGGTACATGGTCTTCACATTTAATTATCAAATCAAGTACTAAATATTGTAAAAACTGTTTTGTAATTGAATGACACCTTTTGGAAGAGACTTTTTAGACTTTATAGTGCCATTTGACTTCACTTATGAATTTAACAATTGACGTTCTTACCTCGTAATAACTTTGCTTTGTTTTTTAATTTTTGCTTAAACATTATAAATAAAAAATTAAGTTTACAAAACCCTGAGAACTTCAAAGGGGTTTAACATTGACCTGAAGGGCCACACCCCATTATAAATTTCTTCCGTCTATGTATATAACTAATTTAAATTAATTTACGGAGCTAAGGACCCAAGTATCCCAAAAAGGTTCAAGTACCCTCATAATTTTTAGGAGTTATTTTGAGATTTGCGGGTAAACAATCAACAAGGGTCAGAACAATAAAATAAGGTTGTCCTTTTCCATTATTATTTGCGTGGACTGTACGGAGTTTGAATATGCTTTTCGGTTGTTGTAATTGGTCAGTGAATGGAGACATCGACCTAAAAAGATCGTGACCGAGCGTTTTTAAATTGGTACAACGAAAATTATTAGCAACGGGATTTTGCGTCCGGCAATATAAATAACGTTTTATAAGACGCAGAACACTAGAAATAGAAGCTATTTACACTTATTTGAATTTCTTTTATAACCTTAATAATGGAAGGGATACGCACATTGATTGGTTTTATCATATATATGACCCCAAAAGGGTTACCTCATAATCTAAAAAGATTGAGTATTATTATTCGTTTGTTTTTCTTTATCTGTTTATATATATAACTGGCAGTACATGTGCCGAAATGATAGATTGAGTTCAGGGTACAACATATTTAAATGTATAACAAACCAATCGTAATACAAATCAATGTGCCTAGGACGGTTATAGCAAACAGTCACCATTTCTCGGTATGTTTCGCTTTGAAATAAAAAAAGTTGACGAATGCGCTGTCATCCGTCAATGAAAGGTCACATATGTGTTTTGCAGGGTTCGTCATTTCTGATAAATATACAAATAGTAAGTAATTTTTTTCTTAATAAACAAATTATGCCTATCCATTGAGTCGGGATTTTTTTACGGCGTCTAAGCTAAAAAAAATTAGTAGCGCTACACTTCTTAGGTCTGGGCCTCAGATTAAAATATATTTCATGATTATTTGTCTTATAAGCAAGTAGTTGCCTCAGCCGGGGATCGAACCTATGATCTCAGGGATTAGAGTCGCACACTGAAGCCACTAGGCCAACACTGCTCGCGTCTATTTTATAGAGGTTATAATTTTAATTTTAACACAAAATTATAGTAGATACTCGGATACAAGCTATTTTTTATTTATAATGATCTATAGAAGAGTGATAGAGATACGGACAGCTATATTTACTTTGTATATTCGATCAGAACTGCAGCTAACTTGCATACAAACACATCGGGATTGTTACAGAAGTTACAGAGTAATGGGTGTAAAAACAGGGTGCTGGAAATCTTTGGATTAGTTTAGCTTTTTTTCCCGCGTGGACATATTGTACAGAAACATTAGCTTATTAGTATAACGAACGTATTATGGCCGTGTGACCTTGACTTCGGTGAATATTGATCGCGAACTCGCACATAATTTCGTACCTGCCACATACGGGTGTAACAGATTAATTTTTCTAAGAATTGCTTTTTAACAAACCAACGAGGTCGGATAAGTGAAGGGGAAAATAGCCAGTAAAACAACTTTCTCAACACTTGGTTTAAATTACGAAAATTGAATAAGCTGTTTATTCATTAATCAATCATGTGAAAGAAATGGTGTAATTTGTAATCATTTACGTTTATATGAACTTATTTTGGAACCAGTTATTCAAAAGTTAATGTAAATCTTTTATTGTCCAGCAGGGAAGAGATCCCAGCTCCACCTTCAGGAGGTGACGCTCATGCTAACCTGATGGCGGCGATTCGCCAGGCAGGAGGTGCGGGCAGAGCCAAGCTGAAAGCTGCAGATAATATATCAGAAAAGGTACGTGTTTCTTTAAGTGCATAAGACCAAATTTCAACTTACATTGAGAAGAATATAAACAGTTATTTATGTATTTATTAACACTTCGTTGCAACATAATACAATTGACATAATTAAATGAAAAGGAGGGCAACTGGCGGCCTTATCCCTTTCCAGCGATCTTTTCCAGGCAACCACGGTGAATTTTATGAAATTAAACTAGATAATGTAAGCAAGAAGTGCAAAAATACATGATACATATAATAAAAAACTAAACAGGAACAAAAAAAACTAAACTACACATATGACGATAACTTTAGATCAGTCTCACGTCAGTATTTAGTGAGTAGATTTTATAAAACTGTTTTAAAAATAAAGCAGTGTTGGCCTCGTGGCTTCGGCGTGGCTATGTTAGGAAGTGAGATGGACTGGAGTGCAATGGTCTCCTTCTGTGAGCATGTAATGCTGAAGGAGGCTGCTGAGCGATTGAAGGAGAGGTCTGGGGTTGGGGTCCGGTCGCAGGTAGTGGCTGGGGTCGGTCTCGATTAGACCGAAACTGCAGCTTGCGATTGAGCTCTATGTCGGATATAAGGCCATATCCCTTGGGTAGAATGCCTTAGTGAACCCCGAGGGTCCATCTTAAGGGCGTGTGAAGGGCTGACGTGTTTTTAGTGGGTGGGGTCTCGCTACCCTAATGAATAGCAGAGGGCTTTGAATGTAGACTGTAGACCCAGTCCCACAGTCCCCGCATCATCTCCGATATCCATGGCGCGAGCGTAAGCTCAATTTCAACCAATTAAAAAAAAGTAAAATAAAAAAGGGTATAATAATCTTACTTTACTAGACCGAAATATATGTGGTAATGTCTCGTAATGTCTCGTGATAAGTTATAGTATGTACTATAACTTATACACATATATATTAAACTTTACATATTGTATAAGAAATCTATTTATCAAATTCAAATTGAAATAAGATTATGAAGCGTTGGTATTATATCCTTTGTTATTGTTTATTAGACTTAAATTTGTTAGGTATGTTATCTGACAGTGGTTTTCCGTATATAATTGATGATTAACGTTAATTGATATAAACAGTATGGGTAATTCTTAATTAAATATTTAGGGGCATTTAACCTGATTAATGTTTCTGTGATTATTATTATTATAAAGGTTTTATTTTATTTGTTTATTTATCACCACATCATACATATCCTTTACAAATATCTTTTCTAAAATGTTACAAAAACGAAGAATCCACTAACAAATTTAGATTTTACTAGTAATTTTTTGACACTTAACAATTTTAAACCAAATATATCAATCTTTGGATAAGTAGTAGTTTTTTCTATTATATACGCGAAGAATTCTAACGAGAGATGCCTGAACTCCTAGGTTTTTGCAGATGGAATTTTGAAGTTTCTGTTAATTACATATCAATGTAGTAGGTTAATATGTATATTAATAAGAATGAAAAATCTTTACGAATTGAGATTGAGAATGAGGAAAACTTCGTTTATGTTATGTCTTATTTTAAATATTAATTAATTACTTAATAGAGTTGTTAGAAAATAAGATGTTTATTATTTACTAAGACTTGTTTGTTGTGAATATGCTTCGGAAACTTGCTGTTCTCGGAAGCAATTCTCCTGGCGCCGCTTTGATAAAGATGAGATGTTATACGATCTTGAGTTGTCTCACTTTTGTTGTTTCGAATTTCTACCGTTTTCTAGAATGTTGTCTTTGACGTAGTGTTTGTCTATATTTATGTATTAAAAATACGTTACATTACAAATAATTACAAGTAATAAATTATTAGGCATGCATCGGGCGGCCTTATGGCTAACAAGCTGCCCCGCCAAACCATATAAAATAAGAAATATTAAGGGTAAAGTGCAAGAAGTTTTTATATTTCTTTAACGTTCTTTTAACGCCTAAGTATTCAAGATTCTAAATTCGCGTCACATCACAATGATTTAATGGAATATAGACGATGTTTTAATAGAATCTCCAAGTGAGTTGTTTTTAAAAAAAACGTTAATTTTCCAGAATTAATATATTTTATAATTCATTCGGCTAAAGCGTAGTTAAAACAGAATTGAATAATCATTAATCAACGAATAAATCCAAATATCGTAAGAGGAAAATCCTCACACCTGGACGTTTTTTGTCTCTGGCGCCGGCGCCTCTTCATAAAAAGCTTAATCTATTTCTGTTAGATTACAAATAATTATTACGATCAGCGCATGTTTCGTCGAAGCGACATAATTGTACCAGAGGCTATTCCAGTTCTGGGAACATTATTATGTGGATCCGATAACGTAATAATAATCGTATCATTGTCTGTGAGATTCCACGTGCATGAATAAATTATACATATATCCGGATTTGTCTTCCTTTATTTTCTCCATTATACTTTCTTCGTAATCAGTACTTTTATCTAGTTATATAAACGTATTTACATTGTTAACGCTTTTCTGAATATAGTCTTTGATACAATCTTGTCTGTAGAATTTATATATTTACAATACTTAAATAACTTCGTCATTTGACGACACAATGAGACGACTCATTGGTCTAGTGGATAGTACCCCTGACTGCGAATTCATGGGTCCCGGGTTCGATCCCTGCTGAGACATACATCGATGTGATGAGCATTTGGTGTTGTGCTGAGGCCTTGGGTGTTTAAATAAGTATTTATATGTCTCTCTATCTATAATATGTATGTATATCCGTTGCCTAGTACCCATAACACAAGCTTCACCAGTTGACTAGGTCAATTGGTGTGAATTGTCTTAAAAAAAAACTAATACGAGGCGCCTCGTACCTACATATTAAAGTGTGCCAAGTCTCGTACAAATCACGGAATTGCAATTTCGAAGTTGAAGAATTTTTAAATTTATCCTGGTGTTATTCCTACACCTTTCCTTTGAGGAAATATAATGATTAAATCCGGCACCGCACCCACTAAAATGGGTGCCCATGGGCTGCTATTGCTACCCATTATGGGCGGCCCGTAGGCAGTTTTATCCCCCTGTCCTATTTAAAGAAAACAAATTCTAATAAACAACATTTGTATGAGTACAATAATACATTAAAATCTATTGTAGAGGTTATTTATTTTTAAAACTCCGTTGCACAATGTTTTCTTTAGCACTTAATACTTATTTTCTTCCATTGTAACCTTTGACAATGACATGATTGTACGTGTTCCGGTCCGGTGGTGGAGAGGCTGGGTATCTGTCACTCAGGTCTCCTGTTACAGAGACCAGTCTCTCACATACACTTCCTAATGTTATAATCTTAGTTTAATCATAAAAACCTTATGTATGTGAGAGAAGAAAATAAAGATTATTATTATATATTATATTATATTCAATTTTTATTGGCTTTTGTATTTGTACGTTTTCGTGCCTAGGTTTACATAAAATGCTCTGTTCAAACCTTATAATAATTCTGAGGCGCTAGAACATGGGTCTTGGTGTCAGATTGTATCCGTTTTTTGATAATTTTTACATCATCGAGAAGTAGGCGATATTCTGTCTGACATACGTCCTTGATTTTTGGATCTGACGTATGCCGGTTTCCTCACGATGTTTTCTTCCGTACGATCTAGTGTTAGATGCTCAAATAGAAAGTCCATAGTATCGTACCTACGACCTCGTGGATTACAGTCGCGCGCTGAACCTACTAGCCAATACTGCTTTTGAAAAGCTACAGGGAGTATATGTATATGTTCGTCGATTATGATTAGATAATATCACACATATAATGATTTAATTAGAGAATATTAAAAATTATCTTAACTCTAGCCATGTAAGATTTGGGGTTTCAATTGCATTCTATGGGGCGTTGAATGTTTAGGGTAATTCTGTACGGGTTGATGATATTGCTAAATCTACTTCTAAGATCTCATCAAGTAAGGGTTATTAAAGTAATAGGAGTACATTGTTTAGAAGCCAATATGTACGCAACCCGACCATCGAAACTATTGTTGGACTAAGATTAATTGACTTCCTGCTGTTACTATATTAAACAAATCTCTGCGGTTTTATGCAGTGGAAACTTAACTAGCCTAGATATATATAATATATATAGAATAGGAGTTTATTTATTCATTAAGAAACATACACTTTTCAAATTCCTTAAAATTTAATAACAATATTTATTCTACAAAATATATTACGCTACTGTAAACTCGCGGAGTTTTGTATTTAATTTTATTCAAGGTCCTCTTAGTGTCCTAAAATAAATATTTTAGTATCTTTATAACACATTTAAATTGCCCTAAACTGAAATAACGAAGTTTGGGCCTCATTCATCTATTTTAATAAAATGAAAAAAATGTGGCTATTATTTATTTTGCCATTAAATTTATTACTGAATAAGGTTTTTATGGAGGGAAAAATTGTAAATATTTAGTTTTGTTTAGTACTTTTTATTCTAAAAAAGAAATCAGCATTTATAGCATTGCATAATATTCGATATGTTGGTTTGTAGCTACTAAAAAGGTAGGCTAAGTAAAACAGTCATATTAAGGTAAAACAAAGTTCACGAGGGTAGCTAGTATAATATAAACTATGCAATGTCTTAGACCGGCACTGGTACCAATTTTCCCTCATGAAGAAGTTTTTCATCATATATTTTATTTTCATATTAATTTGTTTTTTCGGTTTAAAATTAAAAACAAAGTCAAAAAAGCTAAAGTGGGTCGGTCATATTGTCCGCGTTTGTGATGACATTGGTCAAAAATACTCTTGAAATGGCCCAGTGGGAAAAAGTGAGGACGTTCACCAGAAACATATAGAGATAGCTGGGAAAGATTGGAAAATATTAGCGAAGAAATCCAAATTTGGATGAGGCCTTCACGCCGTCCGAGGTCCTGTACTAATATTACATATAATAACTTAGTAGGTATAATCTTTATATATAATAAATACTTATTGATATTTCAAAAATTTCGAGGACATAATGAATTTGTTGGTATCAATTCAAACCGGTCTGTCATACGGTGGATTCCGCGAGTGCCTGAGGCGCGATGCTTCGCTGAAGTATTTATGTTTTGTCACAGTATTGCCATAACTTGTCTCCCAGTTGGACCGGACATAGCATACCGGGGCGTACTACCAAATGTGACTTGGGTCTCGGATGACCTTAAGTCGAAAGTTACCTTTAAATTTGTAAGACGTTACATATACAATATATATACTATAGCTATGAAACACAATTTTCTAAAGACATTTTATATGACAACCAAGTGACAATTTCTAAAAAGACATCAAATATCCTATAGTAATTCCAAGCCAACAACAGTTTTTATTGGAAGATTTAATTGTTGATTTAGAATTTTTCTTGCCTTATTATTTATGTTTCCCGTTTAAACCTTTAACAAATATTTCAAGATCATAATTATTACCAAATAGCAACTCATTTTTATATACAAAGATATGTTCATAATGAATGAAAATAGCATAGTTCATGGAACAGGATCAGATATGCTCATGGATTACATAGAATTTTTCATCGATCACTAATTACAAACAATACACAGAATCAATGTCACTGCGCATACACTCTTTTGTCGCGTTTCTCTGGAATGGTCGCGAGGTTTACGCAATTTTCGACTTTCGGCCCTTACCAAAAGAGATAAATTCCTACTTCTCAGCTGTTTGTCTTTTGGAAACATGTTTGTGTTTTGTTTTTATAGATTATTCCCTGAATACGTCCGTTGTTTGAATAAATTCTTATCTATTCTGAGCTATCGGCTCTTTACTCTATGGTTAATGTGTCCATATCGGAAATAGGAATTTCTTAGTCATTTTCAATCTTACCTGCTTAACAATTTTGGAAGTAATTTTTTTGTAAGATAGAACGGATATGTTTTTATTTTCTTCTACCATAAACCTATTCAATAATAATTTGAATAATTTCGAACGGAATATAAGTAGATAGAATATATACATACGACTGAACTTCGTTGATATTTTTTGTCAACGGATTTTTAGCGTTAAATCAGAGTTCTGAATACGACGTGTATTGTGCATGGGTAAATATACAGTTCACTAGAAAACAAGGCACACGTCGGGGCGTCAAATAACAGCGGACAAAGGAAATGAATGCTGGAACAAGTCCTAGAGAATGGTAAAATGGATCGATTATTCGGAATTGTAAAGAATGTGTTCTAAGGACTTGTCGGAGCCGAGTCGTATGACCATTGTTCCATACAATACCCCTTGCCCGTTTACTACCTTTATAAAGTCAAATGTATAAAAAATATACCTGCAAAACGTGAGCTCTAGTTTGCTACGGCGAATTTTATTTTGTATGGAGTTCCCAAGAATTGTACGAAAAATACTACGACTAATCTCACACCTGACGGTCCTGGAGCTTGATTAGTGAAACAATTAGGGTTAGTGATATTAGAAAGTACTAATATTTTTAATTGGTATATATGGAACTACAATCAACTAACTTAAGACACTTAGTACGCGTTTAATATATGTTTAATTTGGTGGTATTTTCGATGTCACAATGTTAACAATACTCCTCCGAAACAGCGCGACCGATTCTTATGAATTTTTTTATGCATATTCAAAAAGTCTGAGAATCGGCTATGATAAGAGTTGTCCACTCCAAAAAAAAATTGTTTTTATTTCTTTAACATTTTATGATACAGCATACAAAAATACATACAACCCTTAATTTTTACCCCTCTACTATCAGCCCCTATTTTTTTTTTTTTTTTTTTTTTTTTTTTTTTTTTTTTTTTTTATGTAATAGGAGGCAAACGGGCAGGAGGCTCACCTGATGTTAAGTGATACCGCCGCCCATGGACACTCACAATGCCAGAAGGCTCGCAAGTGCGTTGCCGGCCTTTCAGGAATTGGTACGCTCTTTTCTTGAAGGACCCTAAGTCGAATTGGTTCGGAAATACTTCTGTGGGCAGCTGGTTCCACATAGTGGTGGTGCGCGGCAAAAACTGCCTTAGAAAACGCTCTGTTGTGGAACGACGGACGTCGAGGTGATACGGATGGTATTTTGTATTTTGCCTTGACGTCCGATGATGAAACTCAGCTGCAGGTATTAGACCGAACAACTCCTCTGAACACTCTCCATGGTAAATGCGGTAGAAGATGCAGAGAGATCCCACATCTCTACGCAACGCCAAGGGATCAAGCCGCACTGAAAGTGACTGGTCGTCGACGATTCGAACCGCTCTTCGTTGAATACGGTCAAGTGGAAGGAGCTGGTACTGGGGAGCTCCCGCCCAGAGGTGAGAGCAGTACTCCATATGGGGCCGAATTTGCGCTTTATATAGTTGCAAGCGGTGGCCCGGAGTGAAGTACCGTCTCGCCTTGCTGAGCACACCAAGCTTTTTGGAGGCTAATTTAGCCTTTCCTTCCAGATGACCGCGAAACTGAACGTTATTCGATATGTCAACGCCCAGTATTCCGATGCTAGCCGAGGCTTTAAGGAGAGTGTCTTCAAAGAGGGGAGTAGCGACAAAGGGAGTTTTTTTAGCGGAAAACGCGCATACTTGTGTCTTCTTGGGGTTAAATTGGACTAGATTTAGTCTACCCCAGTCCGAGACTCCACGTAGAAGAGTTTCGACTTCAGACACAAGTTTGTTCCGGTACTCATCGACAACAGCCCGAGAAATACCTGCCCGGCCAGTGTAAAAAGTATCCCCAGTGCTGTCGTCCGCATAGCAATGAATGTTGCTAAGCTGCAACATATCATTGATATGCAGAATAAACAGGGTCGGGGATAGGACACAGCCTTGTGGGACACCAGCATTCACAGGTTTCAGGTCGGAGCATGCTCCGTCGATGACGACTTTGATGCTCCGATCAGCGAGAAAGCTGGAAATCCAGTTGCATAATTTCTCAGGGAGCCCGTAGGCTGGAAGCTTCGAGAGCAGCGCTCTGTGCCACACCCGATCGAAGGCTTTCGCTATGTCCAAACTTACCGCCAGTGCCTCCCCCTTGGACTCAATTGCCTCTGCCCACCTATGTGTAAGGTATACAAGGAGGTCACCAGCTGAGCGACCACGACGAAAGCCGTACTGAGAATCGCTAATCAGCTGGTGGCCCTCTAGATACTTCAGGAGCTGGCTGTTAATAATGGTTTCCATTATTTTGGAGAACAAGGAGGTTATAGCTATTGGGCGATAGTTGGACGGATCAGAGCGATCGCCTTTTTTAGGGATCGGATGTATCGAAGCGATCTTCCAGCACTTCGGAACAGTGCCGAGCGTGTAAAGGTACCGGAAAAGGCGCGTTAGGACCGGAGCCAACTCAGGAGCACAAGTACGCAGCACAATTGGAGGGATGCCATCGGGTCCGCTCGACTTATGGATGTCCAAGGAAGACAAAGCTTTACGGATAGCACGTTGCCGGAATATAACTTCGGGCATCGTAGTATCACACCGCAATAATGTCGGTGGTTCCTTCCCTTGATCATCCAAAGTGGAGTTCGACGCAAAGAGACAGCCTAGAAGATCGGCCTTCTCTTTCGCGGTATGGGCCAGTGAGTCATCCTCCCTATGCAGTGGTGGAATTGAGGGCAGACAGAAATTCCCTTGGACAGCTTTGGCAAGAGACCAGAAGGCTCGAGTTCCCGAAGGGAGGTGGGCCAATTTCTCACCAAATCTGGCAATGTGCTCTGACTTTGCTTTAGCGATTTCTCGCTTGAAGGACCTGGAGGCTGAATTGTATGCTTTTTTACGTTCGCCGATAGTCACATCACAGGATGTCACCGCTTCTGCCCAGGCTTTAAAGCATTCACGCTTACGGCGCAAAGCCGCTTTGCAAGAACGCCTAAACCAAGGCTGGGACTTGCCACCGACCGGCACCGCAGAGAATGGAATAAAGAGTTCCATACTCTGCAGGACCACCTCGGCGACAGAGTCAGCGACGGCGTCTGGAGTACTCGACGAAAAGCAAATTGGCCCCCAAGGGTAGGACGCAAAAAAAGACCGCATCCCATCCCAATCTGCTGACTTATAGTGCCACACGCGGCGACAGCCAGTGAAGCTAGGCCGAACAGGGCGCGTGAACGGCACAATGCTCCGGACCACACAATGATCTGATGAACCCAATGGCGGTTCAACAGAGACTTGGTAGTTCTCCGGATGTGAAGTCAGCAGAAGGTCCAACAAAGAGGGTTTATGACCAGCCACATCCGGTATTCGCGTAATCGCAGGGACCATTTGCGTCAAGTCGTAAGCCAAAGCAAAGTCGTGAAAGGATCTTCCCGCATGATCGGTGGTTTCTGAGCCGAGCCAATCGGCATGGTGGGCGTTAAAATCGCCAAGTATCACGATTTCAGCGGTAGGAACCCTTTCGAGCAGGGAATCTGTAGCCATTTGGATGTGCTCAATGAGTCGGTCAGTTTCGGTATTTCCGCTATGGGACCTATACAGGCATGCGTAGAATCGCGGATGGTCATCGCAGTCTACGCGCAGCCAGAGGTTAGATAGGTCCCTTCCTTCAAGCGTCCCGAGGCGACGAGAACAGATATCCTCTCTGACGTACACGCAAACTCCCGCCCGCGGCACAAATGAATGTTCCAATTTGTACCCCGGGTAGGAGAGGTAGGAAGTATCAGCCGGGGGGGATATCTGAGTCTCGGTAAGAAAGAGCAAGGCCGGCTTCGCAGTCTCTAAGTGGTAGTGGACAGCGTTGATGTTGGAATTGAGCCCCCTAACATTTGTGAAGTCCACGGCGAGTGTGGACGGGGGTGCCTTTGTTAAGTTGCTCCGTTTGCCCCGAGAACGATTAATGTTTTTACCGAGCGCAGAATTGCCCCCCCCAGAATACGAAGGGCAGCCTGTGCGTCCACCACCGGGCGCAGAGTGTCCCGGTGTTGGACGCCCAGAGGGGGATTCTCCACCGCGAGCGCGTGTGGTACCCCCCTGGGGTAGATTCTCTTTTTTCTGCATCTTCATATTTCATGGGGGGGGGGGGAATGGGCTCCGGGAGTCTCTCTCACCGCACGAAACGCGAGTACAATAAGGTGAACTTATTGCATCACTTCACGCCGGTTTTCTGAGAGACAGTGGTACTGCCCCGGTCGTGCCTGCCCATTTGGCTGAAGCCCGAAGGCAACAGCATGGCACTCCCACTAGGAAGGGGTTAACTGATTGCGCTGATGAAATAACCTCTGTCACAGGTTATTTCACCAGTGGGCGATGGGGTCGTCACATCCCGACGCCTAATAAAAATAACTATAGTAGATAGTTATTTTTATTGTACTAAAACAATGTACCTTAGAAATTATAATATATACAGGGCAAAACAACGTTTGTCGTGTCAGCTAAATTAATCTTGCAATTTTCGTGTACAATTTGAAATTCATATTTGAGACTTCTGTTAGTAGAAGAAATTGTTTGAATATTTGAATGGTTAACACGGGATAAGCAGCCGTTTTCTCTATTGTGTAGTCAAAGTTAAACTTAGAATATTGCAGTTCCAGGTACATAAATAGCTTAGAAGCTAAATGTTCTTGTATATTGTGCACAATACATATAAATGTATATAGTATGTATGCTGTGGAGCTTTCTCAGTTTACCTAGTTAGTGGAATATAAATGAATAATTTTTTATCTGTATCACTTTTTGGAATCAAACTTGTATCGATAATTATGTTAATGTCAAATTAGATTAAAAGTCGAAATCATTTATTCATGTAGGTAACACAATGTAAACTTATGAACGTCAAAAAAGAAATATGTATTTATTAAATGCTTCTAATTTTACATTTACTGCCAGATCTCAAATCAAGGACGTAGGACAGAAGAGAATAACTGGCAATAAACTCTCTGCCACACTTTTTAATCGCCAAGTTTTTTATTTTTTGTTTAGACCCATTAGACACCTGTCCAGAAAAAACAATACATCGTCTCAAGACTTCGTTCTTTGCTTAATAGACCAGTCATTATAGACATTCGAAATCGAAAATTTGATAATAATTCCAAAAGTTTTCAAACTTCGGTCAAGTGAATGGTACAGTGGGACGACAATAAATCTCATTTTGCAACCTTGTCCGCAGTCCGGAACATTGTTAAAATTGCAATTAAATTAATTTTTGCTGTATGGTCGTGAAAAAAATTCCAAAATTTCTGCAAACTTGGGGAAGTTTTCGATATAACATTTCATATCACGTATAAAATTTGCAACCAACCTAAGTGTACGGAACATTTTTTGTTATTTATTTTATTTTCGATATATCTGTCAAATTTGCAGAACTTTTGGAACGTTTTCCTTCAGTTTAATAAAGAAAAACATTAATTAAATTGGTTGCAAATTTGACACGTGATGTAAAATACATAATATATTTAACACCACTCCAACTTTGCAGAACTTTTGGAATTTTGGTCTCAAGAACTGAGCAAATTATCATTTATTGCATTTTTAACAATGTTCCGGACCGCAGAGCAGGTTGCAAAATTTTATAGTTTGTTTTAATACCACTCCCGACCTTACATCAAAATTTGAAACTTTTGGAATTATAATGAATTAATTGTCTTGACTGACTGGACTATAAACAAATATAACTTTTAAAAACATTATGACAGTTTATCGTCAAAGATTGCGTATGCATAATTATTGCATCGATGTTTGATGAATTCGTGTTACGGGAAGAGCCCAATTATTAACGAAATTCAAGTGCACGCGAAACTCGTTACGAATCCTTGGAATGATCATGACCGCCTTAAGAATTCACATTTTGCACTACGCAGAATGCGTTTATGCCGCTTCTCGGTAAATACTTGTGAAATGGCGATAAAAAGGAAGAGCCGGTACACCCAAATGTTTACAACTAAAATTATCCAATTGAACGTTATCCTGTTGGCCATTGTTAAGTGATTGAGCCTGTATAATACAATTTATCCGTCACCAATGACTAACCGCGAAGATCTCTGCGTACTTGAAATGACATTGTATCAATCGAATCGATCGTAGTGTTTGTCGAAAATTCATCTCGCTATATGTATGTGTTGTCATGTTCGGACCGTGCTAATTTCTAAGTAAATTGAAATAACGTCGAGTTCCTTTAAAAGTTAATTTGCCTTTTAGGTATTTCCAATGTTGTGTAAAACTATTCTAGAGAATCCATTCCAAATGTATTTTAGTGTTGTTTTGATGTGAAGCGTGCTATTCGAGTCATATTTTGATTGTCCGGAAGGAATTATATTCGAAGTTAATTAATGTTAAATTCTATTTTGAGCGTTTATGAAACTAATAAATACGATTCAATGAAGTAACAATATTTTCAAGAATTATATCGGTTAGAAAAATAAATTATTGTTATTGGTTTCAGAGAATCTATTAAAACAACAATTAATATATCGTATAATATCCGAACTAGATAACAGAGTTCGTGCTCGTGTTTCCGCCAGTTCTGGTAATTGTTATACATATTTACGATTTCTTCATATAATGTTATCAGTGTGCCATTGACCTTAAGTAGTGTCTAGTTCTCAGTATTTCGTCATTCATTAAACAATTTGCTTACAGATATTTTGACCGTTAACACAAAACATTATTATTAACGGAAATAATGTTTTTGATATACAAATATATGATTTATAGTCTAGAATGCAAGTATTAAGGGCGTTTTACCCGCTGCCCACTGAAGTATTTCTGAACTAATTCGACTTAGGGGCCCTAGAAAAGAGCGTAACTATTCTTAAAAGACCGGCAACGCACTCGAGAGCCCTCTGGCATTGAGAGCGTCCATAGGCGGTATCACTTAACATCAGGTTCCTGGCCATTTGTTCTATAAAAATATAGTATATTGAATCTTTAATAAATATTAAAGTAAACCTGGTTAAACCCTAAAAAGTACATATTGCATATGATAGATTTTACACGAATTTTCTATTTTATTTGAGAACCTGATATATGAAGCTTTAAATAACAATGAAAACGCGTCACTAGAAATGAGAGCTTTGAAAACCCTGTTTAAAAAAATATTATCATTCGGATAATAAATGAAGCTCCGAAAATGTTGAATAGCTACAATTGAATTCTTTGTTGGTTTTCTATATTCATGTGTATAAATGTGGCTTGGTCTTTGGGTTGTCATGACTCTGTGGATCACTCACAAAGCTTATTTAGCGTGGCTTGACTACCGATAACAAAAAACGCCTTAGATTTATGTATCTGTTCTGTCATAATTTCTAATAGGGAACTTGGGAACAACCTTCTGTGCATGACATACGTCGTCGACTTGGTGCTAAGGCATGCCGGTTACCCCACGATGATATCCTTCACCTTACGAGGGAATGTTAAATGCGCACTTAGAAAGTCTATTGGTGCACAACCGGGGATCGAACCCAGGCATCGCAGTCGCACGTTGGAACCACTACTGCAATACTGATCTTAATACCCACTTGCTAAGTTACTAATATTATACTTCTTACTACATTTGAATGGTTTATACTCTATGCTCTTTTTTTTTATTTCATGTTTATGGGTTTGAATTAAATAATCATATAATATTTCTCTGCAGGGGGCCAGTAGTATCTCGAAGCCAGGTGGGAACCTAATGGCCGATCTCCACGCCAAGTTATCGATGCGTCGCCGCGGGATATCTGGTGCCGAAAGAGCGTCAGGTGGCACAGTTCTTCATACTCTTGCCAGCATCATCCCCGAACCAGAGGAACAGTCTGATCCACAACAGTCTTCGAGTGATGAGGATTGGAAGTAACGGTGGTAAAAATGTTTTTATCGAAGTAATAAGGAGGAAATCAATTTCTGTTTAATTCCGTCTTAGAATCTAGAAGTTCGGCCTAATTGTATTATTATTCTAAAGTATCCACTTAATTTTTGTAACCGTTCATTCATTAATTGTTTATATGAAGTTAAATTATGTCTTTGCTTGTACCACGAATTTGTACTAATCTTGCCCGATTGACCTCACTAGGTAATTGTCGCTTCTCGGAATCGTTTAATTTGTAAATAAACCTGAATTCACTCAAATGTTTGAAATTGTAAATTTTATTATGGCCTCCGTACTAAGAAATTTGGTATCGTATATCTTACGCAAGTTAGAGCCATCAGAAGACCTGTTCTTGCGGTTTTGGTGTATAATCGTTCTTCTCGGAAGCGTCTAATGTTACCGAATCGATTAACGATGTTTACTTTTAGGTGATTAAAGCGATATTAAAATTTCTTGGAATTGAATTAAATTATTTAACTGTGAGTTTTTAGCTTGAGCTTTCTAAATCCCTTCGTTTCTGTACTGATAAAAATTTATAAGTAAAGGCGTTTTAAAATTTTTGGTTCCTGGAGGTTGTTATGATAATGCCCTTCTCACTAGCGACGCGGGGTCTCGCTTTCGTTTCGTGGAAGGTGCAGCGCAACATAAACAACCTTCGACGCAAACTATCAACTGGTTCGGGTGATTAGCATTTCCAGAATTGAGAATAAAAACTTGTAATCTACTGTAGATAAAGGATGCGGGAATGGTACAAAGCCACGTCTAATCAGCTGAATTTGATAACATTATGTCTCGTTTCGTATAAAAAAATTAATTATTCCTATTACGAAAATAACTTACATTTCATAAATTTGGAAAATTATATGGATCAAACTTCCAATTACATATTAAGTTCACGTTTACCGAAGTTCAAAGTAATTAATTATTTCTTAGATCGGCGTCTTATAATTTCAATTTAGGTATTTAATAATTATTTGGCAATTAGTGTTCTCTAAAAGGTTTCTTGAAATTGATGAAATTGGTTCCACTGTTTAGGAGACACGCGTCGAACCTCACTTTTGCGTAGAGTTGAATATAGTGATTAATAATCCTTGTCCTGTTAGTTTTTATGTCACATGTGTCTTAGTTTTTATAGTTTTAGGACTGTCAACATGTGTTTGGGATTATGGGTCCCTAAATGTAAAAAAATCCAGAGAACATTAATAAAGCGTTAAAATTATGCATTTCGCCGAATAATTAAAATTGCATATACAAAAATTCTAACACGATTACTTTCAAGTTGCGTAACTTTTGATGAAATTGTGACGTTCGGCGTTTTGAAATGCGGCTAATAAAGTTGGAATTGAAAAATCTTGAGAATTGGGGCTTATTTGTAGATAAATCGTTGAGTATCGGTCATTTGTATGCAAGGTGCTAAAGCTACAGTTAGTTTCGACGAATGAGCTTACGTGGATTAACTTCACACGATTAAAGAGAGCTTGTTGAATCGTAGATAACAGAGGTGCTTGGTATAGATTATAGCTTCCACAGATTGCTATTAAATGAGGCATGTCAAATTATAAAATTAAGTTATTTGAGTAAGAAGCGATGTGATCGAAAAGTTTCAGAATGAAGAAATCAATTTGTAAATCGTATAATTTTATCTACATACGTTGAAAATTTATATTAAAATTTATGGTCTTGTAATTGTTAGTAGATAATCCTTTTAATAATGTTCAAAATTATTCAATTGCTATTGTTATAAAATTAACAAATTTTAAAAAAAATTGGCGAATTGGGAATTCGCAAACGGTTGGTGTTGATTCATGGTCTGCGCAAGTTAAATGTTACGTAAACATAATTATACAATCTTCTGTTGTTTCGTCTAAAACATGAGTCACGTGGACATTTATTTGTTTGATAATTTATTTTAAACGATTCTACTGAGCTTTTCCTAATTAAATGTCGATTAATTCATATTACGCACTTTAATCGATTTCAATTATAAGGGCACATAACTGTTTTACATCACCGCATTACTATAAATGATCGCTTTGAATTTTATTACGTAAATGAAAAATCAATTTAAAATTACACGAAGGAATAGACTGTATAAAAAAGAATCAAAGACGATAGAAATAGGCATACCCTTGCCACTCAACAAGGAGATTTGTATCTTAAATTATAGAGATCTCTAGAATCATATGTATTTAAATGTATTAGGTAATAATGTAAATAGATATTTTGTTGGTGACACTCCAAATACGACTGTAAAGTTTTCTTTTAAATATCTGCGTTTAAAAGTTAATGTTCATAACTTTGACAGCTGATATAATGATAGAATAATCGAATCAATCAATCGTTTCTCACGCGTATAAATGTTTGTCTATGCCATTGTAGCAAGCTTATTGTGTACGCCAATTATATTGTTATAGATGAATTATTTTGCGCACGCGAATGTACTAAATAATAAACACATAATTGAGTTATAGCAATTGACATGTTGACAGTTAGAAAAATTGTCTTTTATAGAGGCAGTCTTGTTTTTATAGTTCGTGTACTTTATACTGATAACAATTGAGACAAGGGTATTACCGTATGCCTGATAGTCTGAATGTGAATAACGACGAATTCTTTTTCTGGGACTTTTTGGGGCTTAACGGTAGCCTCTCACATTGTACCTAAATCGACGAATGTACGACGTCCTTATGTCTGTTGATTCCTATAAAATATCTGAATAGTATAAGGCGCTTGCAAACACGCTAAATTATAAAAGATTTGTTACTGTACATAGTATACAGCAGTTGTATGTTTTACTGTATAAACTATTAATGTTAAGTATATAAGTAATTTTAACAATTAGCTACTTGCCTTATTTTAGATGTTATTATGTTAAGTTTTGACTGAAGTTTTTAATCTATGTGTTAGATTTACACTGCATTTTAAAGTCGTCAATGAATAGTCATTTGTCGTGGTTTAATGGTAACTAAGTCAATGCCTGCATGTGTCCCGTAATGCTCTTAGTATGACGTATGTTAAATAAATATAAACTCACAATTTTTTTGCCTGAATTTTTTTCCTCATAGACACTCATTCTTCAAAACAGAGTGATGTTGACATTTATGATTCAATATTTGCATAAAATTGTATGAAGTTATATATGCCTTGTGTTTGGCAATACGGGCCTAACGTGGATAATTTTCAACACATGTAATATACTATCTCGGTTGTAATTTTTTTATTGAAAGTGCGCAAGTAAGACGCTACATTTACGTAACAAAACGTCATACTAGGACCTATATAGATTGTAACATGTTGTTCTGTGGACTATCAAAATATGTAAGACAACGAAGGTTTTATTAGAATTAAAAATAAAACTACATTTCTGCTTAGCCATCACATTACGCAAGATTGGAAATATGTAATTGACATTTTGGTACTGTACACAAAATTATAATAGCTCAAATATTAAAGATACTTTGACCGATTTTGTATTATTTTTAAAGTTTAATATTGTTAAAGTAACCCGCCTTAATAGAACAGCTGTGTACGAGTCCATTTTATTTTAGGTGTAATTTTATTGTAAATAGCCATTTTTAATCAGTTTTAATAAAGTATATTATATGCATACGATGTTGTATGGATGGATTTTAACTGTTTTATGTATGTACTGTATGGCAAATAAAATATTTAAATTTATTCTTGCATTTTATTTATATAGACAAAGAGAATGGGGACTGTGAAAGACTCTGAATTTGAAACGTCATGTTATGTTCGCAGAAATTATTAAATGTCATAACCAAAAGACAATATTATTAAGCACGCTTAAAGTTGGCAATACCTTCTATCTGGCAGACTACTCGCCTTATGTAAGTAAAGAGACAAGTTTAATGAACATCTTATTCATACAATAGAATTGGTAAGTTTTCTAAGAATACAAATTTCACGAGGAAATTGAATCCCCCGGTACTTGTGAACCTAATTCTCTCTATTCTGACCGCTAACAATTGGGACCGCTAAAAATTCTACGTGATGCCTTCTAATATTTTAAATGTATAATGTAAATTAAATAAGCCGATTAGAATGATTTAAAAATGTACTTAGAAAAGATTAATGGATAGCAAGAATTTTTTTGGAAATTTAACAAAAATCACTTCATTGTATAATCATCCACGGTCTGCTTCACAAGACATTTTCTTTTGCAAACTAGCGATCTGTGAAATCGACTCCCGGTGGGGTGAGGAAAAAATATACTCCTCAGTTAAAGACCGGCAACGCACCCACTAAAATAGGTATCCATGGGCTGCGATGACTGCCCTTTTAAGAGGCCCGTTTGGCCATATAAAAAAAAAAGTATTATAATATTTTTAGTAAAATTTGGCTAAGCTGTAAATAAATAATTAAGTTAGATTCAAAAATATTTGAACATTAACAATTGAAACCGATTTCAATACCAAAGGCAAAATCATTGACAGCAAAAATAAACAATAGATGTATAGATAAACAAAAATTATGAAATGTGTAAATATTTATATTATATGCGACTAAGAAAATAAAAATATTTTTTATGATCGAATGATGTTCCATGGGTTCTATTTTAAGACAGTTAAACATAGAGACAAAGTTTGACTGACTTGAAAGACATTAAATACAATTCTTGCTTGAAATGACGCGAAACTTCGGTATAGCTATCAACGCATCCTTAAAAATGGCGCTATAAAAACTTTAATATTCTTGATCACTGTGTTTTTGTGCCTATCACTCTGGTTGTTACTGGTCTTTCAATTACAATAGGTCCTCATCCACTCAGTCGACAGTACCTAAATATGAAAATGGAAAAGTAACTTTAAAGATTTTATGGCGCCAAGCAAATGTTATTCTGTATCTATCATCTATCGTAAAACACGATATTCGCGGTCAGCGACATCTTCATTCATAGTAAAAGCTTTGTGTAGCTTATCAAATGATAAATATTAGTTTACTTATCTTATTCATAGTATTAATAAGGCCACAGCTTTTTTAACATTAAATTAATATAGATCATATAACTATGGCAATAAAATAGCAATGAATTGTTACAATACATTTGTTTATGTACTTTCATATTTAAAATAACAATTCTATTAATTATTGCTTTTATGTGACAGTGGAAATCAATTTATGACCATTTTTCTGTTCACCGTCGACTTATCTACTACATATATCAAAATAAGTCGGGTTTTCCTTCCTGACGCTATAACTCCAGAACGCACGAACCGATTTCCACGGTTTTGCATTCGTTGGAAAGGTCTCGGGGTCCGAGAGGTTTATATCAAAGAAAATTCAGGAAAAAATTCAACAGAAAAGCGGGATCACCAAACGAAATGATACAGAAAACCAAGCCATCTGGTGGCGAAACGGAGTTCGCCGAGTTTGCTAGTATTACAATAAAAATATACTTAAAATAATATATAGTCTTCAATTTATAATCTTTTAGGCATTCATAACACTTTTAATTCATTACTACGAATAGTTTCGATTGGTTGTGTATTTAATTGAATAGATTATAATCAATCACGAATAAATTAATGATTTCTATGAAATAGAGAACCATTTATTTTTGTTTAGATTAACAAATGATAATATTATTTAAATCGGTAAATTAATATTATAATTAACACTTATTATTATAAATTTTATTCACGGAAACGGCCTCTCTGAAATTATCTATGATGAATCTTGTCATACTAAGTTTTGTATCGCCTTTACCGTGTTATAACGGAGGCATAGAAAGCAACGCGTTTCGGGTGTAGTGTCCCAGAATAACGCTCGTTTCTCAGTATAACTGAGTGGAGTATTTCGGAATCGGAAATAAGTATTCCGGGAAATTGTTGGCCTCAGCGCGTGCGCCGCACTCAGTGCATTGTCGAGGGCGTCAAATGTTTATTATATAACGCTTATATCAGTAACTTTTGAATTAAAGCGCCAAACCCTATATGAATGTAAGTTAAATAAACATTTATAGATAATATTATCTAAGCCTGATGAAGCGGCTCACATCAACGAATCAGACAAAAAATACAGGCAAACTATGTTATATAAATTAATAAACAGCAGAATTTTCCAAATTTCGTATGAAAAACCAATCTAGGAATTCAGGCACCTCTTATTCAAATTCTTCCGGAATATAACAGAATAAACACTACTTATCAAGAGCTTGACATATTCGGTACTCGGTAGTGAGCTGAATTAAAAAAAAACATTGTTAAATGCCTATCTGATACCTAATTAGCTGTTTTACTGGTAATTTTTTAATTTTATTATTTCTATTTTTTCCATTTTTGTAACATTTATATTGAGGATAATTCTTATAAAAAAATGCTTATAACATATACTTTAAATATAGCCATTATGTATGAAGTGGCAAACTTTAATAAATAAATATATTGTATTTGTGTTCTCTATGCTATGAAAGAAAAGAGAATAAAAAACAACAATATTAATATAATCATGATATGTGATACGGACACGTCATTCCCGCAAGCTAAAATTATTAATTATGAGGATGGACGAAAAGTATTAATAAGGAGAAAAAAAATGTTCAATCATGCAATCAATCATTTTAACCCCTAAACGTAACGTAAACAAGGTGATAACAGCTTTCATTTGAATTGTAACGAAATATTAGGTAACAAGCAAATAATTGTTAGTTGAAAGCATTATTAGAATTTTTACTAGTTTATCATTATTAAAAGCTATTTATTATTGGCACACAGTACAAAAAAGATCTCAATTAGATTGTTTAAAATTTGTATTATTAATTTGACTTGCCCATGGAAGATTAAAAATTTACGAAAACAAGAGTTATCATTCACTTTGACTAATATATAGAACATTATTTTAATGAATTACTAAGAAATTATATACTAACAAGTATGTTTATATTATCTACCTATAAGTAAATAACACAATTTTTAAAAAGTGAATTTAACAGGAGTCAATCTTTGATATATAAACGGGCAAATATGTAGATGAACTTATAAATTAACTTATAATTCGATAACATTTGATTCCCATGAGTTTCTTATTCTTGCATTGAAATAAAATTTAATTTGTAATATGTTGCGATTGGATTAAAGTTCGAGCCTTGAGCACAAGATGAATTATTTTTCTAGGAACGCGAAGGAAAATGAAAATGTAGTTTGTATTATAAAGTGCAGCAAAAGATTAATGATAATTTTTGATTAATAATGCCTGTCACGTGAAGTAATTTATTACCGGGATATTGTAGTGGTCACAACCTACATTTAGTGGTAGATAACAATCTATTAGGGACCGATTTGAAGGTAATTTTTAACAATTATAGGTAGATTTTAAATTAATATTATATAAACATAATTATAATAACTTTTTATATTTTTTGTTCTCGCATATTGTAGATATTATTAAAAGCGTAATAACAGACAGCGTAAGCGTAGACGATAAGTACCAGTTGTACATATAATATATGACAATGACAAATATTACATTAGGTATAGGTAAATTCGTTTGATTTCACCGTGACGTTCAGTATTCCAATAAATATTTTCATGTCACCTACATTTACATTCGATTGTAAGCCGTTAATGTTATTATTTTCGTGAAGATATTGACAATTTTACCTGAAACTTGAATAACTACTACAAATGGCAGTCAATACTTAATAACAAACAACTTATATAATTAATGAAAGTTTGATTAATAACATAACAGTCAATTTCAAATCTATGTCAATTTCATATAATATATAATATAATGTCTATCAATCGTAATTATTTAAATCCAAAACCAGCGGACAATTCCCAAGACGCCTAGAAACCTCGATACTCTGGGATATGCTAGATTGGGATCCATGGCATCTCCGTGCACAAGACCTAAACGAGGATATGCTGCGTCGACTCCGTGAGATGCACATCGAGGATCTAGAGACCCCTGGGATTGTCAGACTAGTCAGTTGTCATTTATCACGGATCTTATCAAATGAAACAAATCCGATGATCCTTATGACAGGCGAAATGTTTTTGTTTTCATTTTTGTAAACCAAGATACAAATATTATATATATATATATATAGTACGAATAAAGTGAGTTTGTCAGTTTGTTTACATCTTAATGATCCGCTTTTCTTCAAATATTTATTAGTAATGGCAGCGGCATTTCAACAACAAATATTTGCTTTGGATGCTCGTTTTAATGCATATAGAGCTCCAGGAAATCCTAATTTCAGTAAGTTGCATTTTGTAAATATATCTTATTAAGACTTCATTTAGTAATAAAATTAATAATTACTTACAGAAACGCTTTACATTCGCCGGAGAAGTCAGCTTTTAAGAGAAAACGCTAAGTTTAAGGTTTGCCTGTCAGAATTATAACATGACATGTTTAAGTGATTTCAATTGTGCAAATACATTATTTATTTACAGGATATTGAAACAATAAAAAAATATATTCATATTAGGAGCCAGCTTCTTCAACGTAGATATGGAGTGCAGGACAACATATCCATAAGCTCATCATCATCTCGGCAACGATCCAGTAGTAAGGTAAAGAACTTAGTATTTTGTTCACATGATTTAAAAAGGAATTCAACTTTTATATATTATGTTGTAGTTTATGTAATTTGTGCCCTTGTAAAAATTACTGTTATTAATGAGAAAACTATATTTTATTGTTTTAATAGGCAAGCTTGGCAATAGATGAAAGCATTACTATAAATGCAAAGAAGAAGAATGATCTGACTATATCAGAAAATTATGCTTTTTCTGGAGTTCACCATATATTTGATCAGGTATGGCTATTATTATTATTATGTATATTAACACACTGGCAGCTTTTAATAAGCTGATGTGCGTGTATTTTGAGATTTGGAGAAACTATCCAATCTTTTTTTAAAGGTGTTCAAAGATGATTACTGATTACACTTTCTGGAAGCCTATTCCAGTTGCCCACTACTTGGTTTGGGAGAAAGTTCTTTAGGGAATTTGTGTTATGTTGAGAGGTCTTAAGTTTTAAAGAACTACCCCTCAAATGTGTATTTTCACTTAAAATAAAGAGCTTCTCAATTCCTGGAACATTAGTGGCCAGTGAGGATTTTATAGGTTTCATGGCTATTATTCCTAATCCAATCTGTCTTTCAAAGGTTTTTTAAGAAAGTAACTTTAAGCAAATTCTGCTATTTGGTGGTTATAAATATTTTAAAAAGAATTTTGTGGGGTTGCCTAATTCTAACCAAATCAATTCTACATTCCAGCATTCAGAGCAAGTGAGCATTGTTAAGTTTGCAAACAATGACCGCTCAAAGCTGTGTTGTGCTTCCCATGATGGTAGTGTGTCAGTGTGTGATGTCACTGCATCTCCACCTAGGGTAGCCTTCATACTGGAGGGACACTCCAAGGCTGTCACAGGTAATGTTAATATTTATTTATTTAAATATAAAATAAATAATTCATTCAAAATATTGTTTAGAAAAACAATAGATGATTGCCAAGCTTGGTATTGTTACACACTTTTAATGAATTTTTATACTTATTTGATTAGAAAGTAGTCCTATTTGGAATACCCCTATAAAATGGAATGCATGACAATCAATCTAAAATTTGACTTGACAATTTCAGGATGTGATTGGTCGGCTTCAAATGATTTGTTGGTAACATGTGGTGCAGATGGGGTTTTAGTCCTTTGGGACATCCCTCGGCGTCGACAACTTAGGTCTGTAAGGGACCAACTTCAATCTCCATTACTTTGCTGTGTGTTTCAGCCTGTAAATAATAACATGGTGATTGTATCCTTTATTTAGAATGATATTTAATATATCCCGATACTATATTTACTCTCCCTATACTTTTTGATGAAAATTTTTATTTTATTAATATATTTTTTTTTAATTGAATGAAAGAAATAAGTTTCCTTAAAAGAAGCCACAGGCAGGCAACGCCCGAGGGATGGTAGAAGTTCTTAATGTGTCCACTGGAATATATCCTCGAGGTAAATAATATTTTTGTTTTAATTATTAACACTGTTTGTTAATTACTTTATTTCTCTGCACTTAAACATGTGGTCTCTGGGTGAAATTTCATACTATATTTAAAATAAAGACTAATAATGCAGAAGTATTATTTTCCATATAAATAATTGATTAGTATTATGAATCTAGAAAGAATGCACTGGCAGTTGAAATATTATAAATACGTAGAATTATTAATGAAAACTTTGGAATGTTTTGAAACTATATTTTGAAATAGAGCAGTGTGTGGCTCTCTTCCTTGAGGTCGTAGGTCGATACCCAGCGCTGCACCAATGGACTTACTGTCTATGTGCGCATTTAGCATTCGCTCGAAAGCTTAAGGGAACCGGCTTGCCTTAGACTCAAAAATACGATGGCGTGTGACTGGCACATAACTAAGGCCAGACCATAAGTGTTTTTTTTTTTAAATGTCCTGTTTGTGATGTGCAGGAGGCAGCAGTATTTTGGGCGGTCGAGTGACATCAATTGCGTGTGAGTCTAGTGGAAGGATGTTTTGGGCAGCAAATGATAAGGTATACATTATATAGTCTTTTGTATGTTTTGTTAAATTCTCTAATAAATTAAGCAGTAGATTGTGTTAATATAGCCTTCCTCAGTAAATTTACTATTCAGATAGTTCAAGCGAACGGAGGAAAAGTCTCAAATGAAAATAATTTCCCCGTACTCAATATTTTTCATTGATCTTCTGTTCCATTGATTTTTAGACCAGTGCAGATAGCCTTTAGCCTACCCCTTCCCAACCTCAGATCGACCGTAATTTATTTTTCCGTTCATTTTGATAATATTCCCCTGCTTTTCTAATGGGTTTCATCCTACTGTAATTTTTTTTGGTTTCAAAAATTATCGACCCTGGTCTATATTGCCTTCTTGTCCATGTTACTTTCTGAATTCGAGAAATAATTTTACGAACAAAAACCAAATGTTCCTTTTAAATATCAGAAGATAAGTTGTGTTTGTACAGTCGATTATTGATAATTTGACTCGTTAATTTGAGTTTTTTTCTGGTTCCTTGGAAAAATTTATTAAAATGAATGTCAATTTGTTCCTTCAGTAATTTGTAGTTAAAGGAATAGTGTCTTGCTCACCATCATGCGATAATTTGATGTCCAGGCTCTTTATAATTTGAATTATTTGTCATGCACCTGTAAAATGTATTGTATTTAATTTGTTAATACATAATAATAAAATAGAAATCACGAATTTTTATCAATCTCTTATTTAGTTGAGTCCCCCTCCCCCTCATGGTTATTTAAAGGCTTGTACTCTTGGTAATTAGAGTTTAAAATTATCGAGAGTCGACTGTTATACATAAATTGCCTAAATATAAAATAATTATTTTTTATACAAATAATGTTTCTTTTTAAAATAAATTTTTCGAGTTTAATATCGTTTTTATACAGGGTGTGATAGTTAGCTATCTGATGTCGGGTGCTGGTGGGTCTTTGAGCAAATTGCGTCGATGCTGCGTCGGAGGCGCCGTTTCTTGCTTAAGCTGGAGCCCTTGGCTTGCCAGACACCCCGCCTTATTGGTCAGCGCAGCTGATGATTCGCTACTATTGTTTAGGTACTTAGATCCAATTTATTAACTGACTTTTAATGTCACAGATTAAAAGACACATTTTATGGCTCCCGTATTTCCGTTTATACAGAAAAGTTTTAATTTGAATGTTATTTAATTCTTGGTTGGGAAGTATCAAGTAATACAATTTTAAAAGATTGAACAGTTTTCGAAACATTAAATCAAATTTTTTCAAGATTGCGCTTAAATTTGTTAAAAAAGTCAAGTTCGAGTAATTCCTAAATTTGAATAATGAAAAAATTTGTAAAAAAAATTTGGTAGGACAGGCAGGGCAGGATGCTCACCTGATGTTAAGTGATACCGCCGCCTATTCAGTGATACATTCGCAATGCCAGAGTGCTCGCGAGTGTGTTGACGGCCTAAAACCGTAAATAACATGTCGTTATTGTACTAGGATATCAGATCGCGAAGGCAGTCTGTCGCTAAAGAAGCGATTCGATATAGCGCACCGTTCTCATGGCGTACAATCAACTTTCTGCCCAATAATGTCGTTCCGTCGCGGTGTTTGCGTCGTTTCGGGGGCGGAGGACGCCTGTGTCTATTTCCTTGACATCGAAGGACACGCCGAACAGCCCGTTGTTAATAAATTGCAAGGTATTTAAATTATTTTTAAACCCATATTCCACATTGTTGCTATAAATTCGTTGTTTTTTGAGCTATTGTGTTTTATTCTATGCCTTTTTTAGCTAGTAGATATTTATGTTTTTTTGTTTATTCAATTTTTTTAACGAAGTTTTGTTCTTCCTTCTTTTAACGGATTTTTTTTAAAAAGAACAAAAGTGCTTTCTTTTGTTAACGGCTGTTTGCTTTTTCATTTTTTTTTTAACGGCCGGAAAAAACCGAAGGAGGTTATAGATACGACGTGTATTTTCTCTGATTCTCTATGGCTCATTGCGATTTGGTAATGAAACAATAGCTTTTATTTGTGATCCCATACTTCTGTCGCTGTTGAATACATTATTATGGAATTAAACTACTAATTATTCTCTATAATAAAATATAATATATTTTTGCAGGTCACGCGCACCCAGTTCTAGGTGTAAGTTTTAGTTATGACGAAAGTTTGTTGGCGACTAGTGATGTATCGGGACTGGTCATCATTTGGCGGCGGAGCTGACAGCCGCATACACGATGCGATGTCTCTGAACTGTGATTTAATTAATATATCTTAATTTAAACCATTTTTGACTCATATAAAGAGTTTGTCTATCGCAAAACTAAAATATGTTTTTTTTAATATTATTATTTATAGTAGATTCGTATAAATGTTATTTTTCTTTTGTTGAATTTAGATAACACCCAATGTTTTGAGTGATAATTTTTTTTTTTAGAATATTGAAAACTGACAATCTACTGTAACTAAAGTGATTAAACTGAAATATAGTAACAAATATATATTACACGATAGGATATTCCAAAACTTTTTTTTATTACAACGGTATAAATGAATAAGGACTGATAGTACCTAATGCATATGTGTGAAGAGGAAAAGAAGTTGACGGTGTAGTATGTACCCACAATTTGCCTACAAAACAGTTATACTGATATACATTTGTAAACTGAAGAGAAAAAATTATATAATTAATGATTTAGGTCCCTATTTTATACGTGTCAATAAGTTCGTAAGTATTAAATAATGGTTCGTAAGTAATATGATAATCATACATAAATATTGAAATATCAAGATATTCACACTGGTTCCCTTTTTAAAGTCAATAATATATTTTTTAATTTTGTGACCTGAAAGTCAATAATAAAAAGAATCCTCTGATTAAAAGAGGTTATATTTTATTGTACTGTAATTATTTAATCTTATATCCTTACTGCTTCGTTTTTATTGGAAATATGTAATAAAAACTACGTTTTTGAATTAAGATTTGCATATGACATTATAATATATAACATTTCTAAGCGTTAAGATTTACGAAATAATAATTATTCCAGCTTTTACAAATAAATCCTATTGCAGTAAATTATTGAAGTGAAACTTCTTTATCGGGGTTGGAAAAAATTTTAGTGTAACATTTTTGCGTTACGCGTCAAATTTTTACCTTACGCGCCATGTTGCTTTTTGAAGTCAAACTTCTTTATCGGCGTTAAAATATGACATATAGTATGTTTTTGACTTTGAAGTTTGACAACGGATTACATTTTCGACTTGAAATTTGCTAATCGCAATTTGCAGCAATTAATTTGTAAATTGTATGCTAGGCAGTGTATCAAAATTTACTGTGTTTAAAGAAATAGTTTCGGACCTCTAAACTTAAAACAAACCAATTATGGCTCTGCGTATAACCAGCGGCACGTAAGTCTAGCGCTGGCCGATACGTGGAGGGGATTGCTGCGCATGTGTACTGTCGCGCGGGGGACAAAATGCGACTGGAGAGCCAATCGACGCTCTTCATTCCGCTAGCCCCCCTCAGGTACCTTATTTTTTACTTCTGCGCAATAACGGTCAGCGCTAGAGTTTCGTGCCGCGACTTATACAACAAAGGTTTTATATAAGTTTCACTTCTTACGTGTGTACACCTAGCACACGCACACATTTTTGTTTTTTTAAGTATGTCACGTTGCACTTTATTTAAATAGAAGTAGTAAGTTCTTTAAACAATTTAAATCTGTTAGTTAGCTTTATTTTATAAGTAAGGCAATTCGTTTACTCCAAGCTTGCGTCCATATCTATCAATTTAAAGAAACACATAAGAATTGGTATCGGCGAGACTTAGTCTTCATTAGGGTTATTGAGACAGTTTCGTACCAGCCATAACCGAGTCATTGAAATCGGTATTTCTTTTACAGAGTAATGTGGCAGATTAAATCCTTATACTGAATTAACAATTCAGATCAAGAAATGTCGACCAACTTTTATATAGTTTAGTATTCAAGTATTACGTAAGCAGATTTACTATAATATATCCCCCCCCTGCTCTTGTCAGCAAAAGTAATAGGACATAAACGTATTAATTTTTTGTGGGAATCCTCCAAAAATGCATTTCGTTTTTAAACATAGGCAATATGTGTAAAAAAGTTAATACTTACTGTTGACGTAATCACCAAAAAAAATTCAAAGACCCCTTTCACCCCTATAGTGCTTACGTATTACTTGAATGGCCCTTTACCAGGTAGGGAAATAATTTGTCTTGGATAGAAATAAAAGCACTCTATATCATTATTACTTTATTTTCCATATAAATACTTTAAAAGACTTGACATGTCACAATATGAAAAGACATCGGATACGGTCATATTCACTTCCATTCATTTTAAAAATAACAACGTTCAATCAATAAATATCGTAATTTTTGACACATTCAAATAAAATCATTAATGTTAACGTGATCTACAACAATTAGCTGAAATTTCTAATCGTATAAAGAACTATTTAAAAAATCTAAATACACAGATCTTAACTTACGCTACGTCACAAGCTAGAACTCTTATTATGAGACTCGGTTTTATTGATCTACAAATCTCAGTGTCTCACGTAAGTGACGAAGTATACAAGTTTGACTCCGGTTTGTCAAAAGCGTATTAGACATGCGAGAGCATGCTTCATACTTAGAGCTAAGTTTCGACTCTGAATTTTTCCGTAGTCACTTGAAGCTGCCGCTACATATTTCCGCTTACCTCTTGAATATCAGCTATTGTGTTTTCGTTTACGAATTAGTTTTTTACTCAAAGGCATGTTTCCAAAACCAAGTCTCAAAACACGAGTTCTAGATCTAGGCTCTAATTTCAAAACTAATTATTCCTAATTGTAATTGCAACAAAATGAACATCTATACTTATTTACATCTGTACATTAACGAAATATCATAAAAAGAATAACCGCGTAGAATAAAATTTCAATACTTAAAAATCATTTAAAATAATATTTACAAAAATTAAGGATTGCACAAGAGGTTCAAATGGACGTATCGAGTGCGTACACACACATGCACACGCGGTGACGCCGTATTGCCAACTAAAAAAAACCGAGTATTAAAATGAGATATTTAGTATGGCAATAGATTTTAACCACCGATCGCTCCGTACGCCTTTCACACTACTACTTAAATATCCTTACTTAACAATTGGCCTTTGTTCAGATGTTGAGAGCGCGCGTTCCGATCCTAACACTACGAGATTCATTTGAATGTGCGATTTACTTGTGCGGTTATGGCCGTGAGAGTATTGTATTTAAAAATCACTACAACTATGAGACAACAAAGTCAATGAGAAATTCGGATCGCGCCTTCACAACACCCGAAACCGATGGAAGATTGTGCGTGGATATAAACGCGCATTTGGCAAAATTTATCGTCCACTAACTAAACTATATTACGTATCTAGCAAGTAGTCTCACGGAGTATCAAATTTGGCTCCGTTCAATCACAACGCCTTTGACACAAATGTCAAGATTCTCTGAAAGCTGTCACTTGTGGGGTGAATGAGAAGTTTCATTTTGTTGTAAAAAGAATAAGCTTAAAGGAAAGAAGTGTTGAAAAAATATTTGAAAATAATAAGGTTTGTAATAGACAAACCTCCTAATTCTTAAAAACCAAATCAGATTTACTAATATAACTAAAACAGTGATTGTCTCTCCATCATATTGTAAATACAATTCACAGAAAGAGAGCATATTAGTTGCAAAAGTGTATTATTTTAACGAAGAAAAAGTTTGTATGGTAATTCGTATACGTACGAAAACGTATACGCTTTAGGCGTTGTGATTGTCGTTGAACGGATTATAGGCCGTAGTGTAGGCTATAAAGCATTAAATTATATCTACAATTGAATTCACGGATTTTGTACCATTGTTCTGTTCACTGGGCGTTGTTTAGATATGTTTATCTTCAGTATGCGCTACTCTTGAATAGGCTAATTGACTTCTAATGACCTGGTTTATAGCAATTACTGATAAAAACATATGGCGTAAACAATTTTGGGGATCTGCACTTTCAGTATTCTTAAGGTATTAAGAATTCACTTCCTAATCTTTGATTCAAGCCGAAAGTATTACCTAGACATGAGATTTTTTATTCTTATTTTATTCTTTAAAAAAGCAAGAAATGCTTTTTATATTTAATTAGTTTAATAAAATATCCCGTCATGTCTTTAATAAGCGCCTTCATATTATAAACATACTATAAACCTCAAATTGCTATTGAATATTCTTTGTATCTCAAGACATATTTTAACTAATTGACGTTTATAGTACATTTATAAACAACCACAATTTTTGCAGACATAACTTGTTATCATAGCTTTTATGAGATATTCGAAGTCGGTTTTCGTTCCAACGTAGCCTTGGAGCTGCTCTCAATACCGGAGTCTTCATCGCCGCTATCCAAAACCGTTCCCTCCCCTTTAACCGGCTCTACTTTATCCGGTTTTTCCTCTATTTTAATATCCGGATTATCCGTTGACTCGGGTTCCGTTTCGACGTTTTCGTTGTCGGTTAAGACAATGTTTTTGGGATCGGCTGTGGATTTGCAAGTTGACTTTCCGAATGTCGAGAAAGTTGGTTCGGGCATTGGATCATCGCGTTTGATTAACGGGAGAGACATCATGATGGGGGTTTCGTCCGTCATCACTGGAAATATACGATAAACTAAATCAGCACCCTTTCGTCTCTTTCTGTCACATTATGTTTACGCTATGATGAAAGGAGACAAAAGAGGACTATTGATTTTTAGTTATTCAACTGTAAAATCTATATGAAACAGCAATTGTACCACTTCTATACAAAATGTATACTAATATATTATTTCAGTTAACTACACTATGTTTGTCAAAAGGACTATGATTAAGTATGACTTACCTAACGGAGTAGTGGGTTCGGGACGTTTCGGCTTTTCAAGTACAAAATTAAACACCCTATTGTGCTTCGGCGAGGGGAGATGGGGGCTGGGGGGTAAATCCAGCTTCAGCTTATCCCTCGTATGTCTCAACCCACCCAATTCTCCCCCCGGTGAACTCGGACTGACCGATTCACTGGAACTCGTACTGTCTGGCTTCCATTCATTTAAATCTTCATCAATTGTGGGGGTGACGTCTACTCCTGAATCTGGGGTTGTTAGTTCTAAAGTTGTTCTGGGGATAGTGAGGGGGGGATCGAGAGGGGGCAAGGGGGACGGAGGGGGAAAGTCGTTTTCGGGTAGCAGGGATTGCTTGAGATGCATCCCGGGAAAGAATTGGCTCGTAGTGGATAGTACCCCTAATTCAAAAGGCCGCGCTGTTGAAGTTATGTAGAAGTCTTCGTCGTAGTCTGTAAATGTTAGATTATGTTTTAGGCGTTGAGCTAATCGCCTCTCAACCTGAGGAAATGCGTTCAAATCGCAGATATGGATTTCTATGTGCGAAATTAACTCTTGAACGTGCGGTGAAGGAAAACATCGTGAGGATACCGGTATGCCTTATACTTAAAAAGTCGACGGTATTGGTCAGGCACAGGTGGCTAACCACTTATGAAGAAAAAAATGATCAGAATATACAGATCGCCAGGATGATTAAAAAGATTACTGGAGCCCACGTACAGTAGTATTAGTAGTGCACGTTAGTCTTAAAGTGCTGAACAGTGTTAAGGGGCCGTTCAAGTATAGGCAGCGGCACGTAAGTCTAGCGCTGGCCGATACGTGGAGGTGATTGCTACATGCCCAGCAATAGCAGTACTGTCGCGCGGGGGACGGAATGCGACTGGAGAGCCAATCGAAACTCTTCATTCCGCTAGCCCCCCTCAGGTACCTAATTTTTTTACTTCTGCGCAATAACGGTCAGCGCTAGAGTTTCGTGCCGCTACTTGTAATAAGTAAGCACTGTAGGGGGAGGGTATCTTTCATTTTCTTATTTGGTGATTACGTTAAACGAAATGCATTTTCGAGGATTCCTACAAAAAATTAATACGTTTACGTACTATTATTTTTGAGAGCTTTGCTTACTTTTGCTGACAAGAGCGGGGAGAGATAAATTGAAGTAAATCTGCTTAATTAATACTTGAACGCCCCCTTAGTGGAAAAATAACACAAGAACAGAAAGTCTTTCCCTTAAGACTGTAAGTACACTTGGACACTTATTATTAAATTAGGTTAGACTTAAGTTACTTAATAGTCATAAATTTAGCTAGACTTTAATGTTCCAAGATGTTTCAGTGAAGAGACAACGTATTAAAAAAAATACAGAAATCTGAGACTTAAGACTAAGTTTAAAGAACTTTATTTCTCATAACAAAAAAAATTATTTACATGAGAAACCTAATATGTATATACGAACGAGATACACGTCGCCATCAGCCGTCCCAATTTTAGTCTAGACTCATTCTGATATCTATCTTTAATGCCCTTTTGAATCGATTAAACGCGCTAACATTACGAATTTAGACGGTATCTAAGGTTTTAAGTTAGGTTATTTCGGTGGTTTTAAGTTATTAGATTATAAAACTTTACGTCACGTGATTTAATCATTACATTCAGAAGCCTCAATTAAGTTAACAAAAACTTAGTTGATAACTTACCAGCTCCAAAGGCGATTCCAGCTCTAAGAGGATACATGTCAAAGGGACTCGGCCCTCCGTACAACTGTCCGTAACCAACTTCCGCTTCCTCTGCGCTACGTGGGTCCCATTCTAGAATATCACACATGCAAGATTACTACGGAAAAGTTTAAATTACTTTTTTTGTTGTTGGCAACATTATACGTTACTGTTACGTAATTATAGTTCGGCAGTAGCTTACTACTTAAGATGAAAAAATTAAGTATATAATTTATGTGAATAAATGTTATGACGCATAGCAAATAAGAAAAAAAATGCATTTTGAATTGAAAAGCTTTGGTTGAATATAAACCTTTAATTATTATTTTAATTAGTTTATATTTTCTTATATTTTGGAAGTTAATATTATACTGTATGCGTTTAATTAAAAAACTTACTAAGCTGCAATTCAAGTTACGATGTACAGGAAAACTTAAATTTATAATCATTATAATAAGAGTCATATTAAATATGTTCATTTAAATAGATAATAAATTAAAATTAGTTTTTTTATGTTACAGGGGGCAAATGATGTTAAATGATACCGCCGCCCATAGACACTCACATTGCCAGAGGGATCGCAAGTGCGTTGCCGGCCGTTTAAAAATTGTCGAAAGAGTCGAATTGGTAGACTGGTGGTGCGTGGCCAAAAGTGACCTAAAAACGCTCAATTGTGAAACGACAGACGTCGACGTGACACTGGTGGAATTTCGTATTCTGCCTCAACGTCCGATGATGATGACTCAGATGCAGGTATCATCAGGTGGTAAATGCGGTAGAAGATGCAGAGATCTCTACGAAACGCCAAGGGGAAAGTGACTGGTCGTCGACGAATCGATGGTCGACGATGGTCGTCGACGAAGTGGAAGGAGGATTATTTCTATAGAGCCATACATACCGCAATAAGTGGAGAGATCGGGTAAATAGTGCGCGGGGGAGTCAACGTCCAGATCGCTCGCTTCGCGCGGGTACTCGTATACGCAATGGTACTTTTGACGCTTGAACACTACGCGTTTTTTACCATCCTGCAATTGTATATCACCAATCAATCATTTATATTTTTATTGCTATTTAGTTTATTATTTTTAAAATATTTGATTCGAAAGTAGTTAAAAAATCTTCCGTCCTTGCATGGCTGAGACAGGCTTGTTCTTAGTACTATATATACATCATTAATTCTCAGTTAGATTTTGTTTTGTCACTTGTTTTTTGACGAGAATGAGTGAATAAGGTAGTTTATCATCACGCCAAACCATGTTTAGCTAACTAATACAAGCGGACTTAGTTTCCGCACTTAGACGCACATTTGGTCCTTTGTATGTTAATAGATATACAAACATTATAATTATTTAATCTTATAACATATTTATAAATCCTTAATGTAAACTGTATATATAGCCAATGTTTGGAGCAGTCTTTTTATTATGATAATTTTTAATAAGCTTGCAAAGGCACGAGAAAACATAATTTTTTGGCGACATGACGAAAGCAAAGCATGAAATCTACATACACTTATCGAGTGGAGTATTAAATAGTTTTTGACTCACCGCTGGTTGTTCTAGACTCCTAAGGGAAGATTTAGCTGGCGCCGCGCGGCAGTCCCACGAAGACGGCACAAATTCCACCTCATCACCTTCCGACCCTGAACCGGAATCCCCAGATCCAACAGACGACGCCTCATGAGCAGATTCTACCTCAGCTCGGCTTGGCTGACTGTTATCGCGTTGCTGTTATAATATACGAAGTTTTAATAGTTTGTTCCAAGTATATTGTGACATATGCTATGGGCAGAAATCAAAGATTTTCTCTCTGAGTTTTACCCTATGACTCTATGAGAAGTGATGATTAGCACAAATGAGTTATTGCAGCCAAAGATAGATGAGAAGTTGATGAAACGACTGTTATTTAATGAACGCTGTTAAAAATCCTTGCAATTAAATCTTTTTTTTTAAATATGAGAATGAAGATGATTGTCTGAAAGGCAACATATATTTTTATAACATAAAATATATACAAAAGTGAGCATGCACAAAGCTAACGACCAAGCAAGCAACATGAAGAGCAGTACATGTACAAGTATCTACACGATTTTATATTTTACCCAGGGAGAAAGAATTTAAGTGGAAAAACGAAATCACTGGATTATGATTGGTCAAACAGACGTCATTTGACGTATTTGACTGACATTGACATTCTTACTCCCCATTGTAACGCATGGTACAAAATATTTGACTAATATAAATTAGAGGTGAAACGGATAGTTGCCGGACACCGAATACCGAATATCCGGCCGAACATAGTTCAGTGATGGTCAGCTAATACTGTACAATACCCAAAATTTACTTTTCAATACCAAAACGAAGTTTACCTATCAGCGCCCTGCAGTGTATATAAGGAAATACTTTTTTCGGAAGCTGGCCTTGTATACGAAGAGAAGCCGTCTGTTGCCAAATGGTGCAATTGGTATTTATTCAAACTCAAAATAATTTTATTCATATAGGTAACCAAGTACACTTATGAACGTCAACAGAAACATGTTAAATTGATTCTAAATTTACATTTACTACCAGTTCGCATAGTTAGAGGCCGGATAGTTACCGAATACCCGTTTCATCTCTAATATACATCCTGTTACCAACGATTTTGCATAGTATAAAGCTGTATGGACCTGTGGTCAAACTCACTAGTTACAGTGTAGTTTAGTTTTTTTTATAAGACCACGAATAACTAATATTAGAATGATGCTTTGTAATAACAGCGAACAATTTATCTGAGAACTTCTAGTATCCTGTTCTTTCAGAAAACCTTATAGAATAAGAACAGAAAAAAATATTTTATATCGATAGTAGAAATTACTAGCGACTTCATATTTAGCTTAAGAGAATTGAGATTTTTATCCCGTTCATTCTCGAAAATTTAAAATATTCGTGTCCCAAATAAATTGATCGCCGATAAAAAGGTGACACTCACGTGTTGGAAATGCGTGTTCGGCACAAGGGCTGTCTCGTGTCCGTCTCCGTCCTAATCACACGACACATGCAAGCACACCGACACCAAATATGTACCGACACCAAATATGTACCGACACCAAATATGTACCGTCACCAAATATTTAGCAAGCAATAATAACTCAATTAGTAGTACGCGCGTATACGCGTTATTACGCGCACGGCATAAACTTCGTCTTTTGTTATTAATTGACATTTTAACCTCAACTTGTATGTGAATGTATGATAAATTACTAAAAAATTATATTTTTATGGATGTTAAGCACATTCTTAATCGTTTAATCAGAATTAATTTAAACAAATTTAAATAATACTCTGATTTTTAATTCCGTAGAATTTTGACGGCTATCATTTTTTGACATGTTAGAGATTACAAACATTTTTGGCTGGGCACATTTTATAATTTCAATACGAGTCTGAATATCAGATATACATTTTATTTGTTAGCCCATTTTATTAAGTGCAGTGCTCCAAATTAAAAGTAGTTTTAAAGATAACATCTTATGTTTTTAAAAAGGTTTACTAAACCTGGAATTAGTAGGCAGTGATGCCAGCTAAAAAATATACTATTGTAATTAAAGTGAATTCGATATATTGTTCATGATATTGAAATATTTACGTTTGTGTATGCAAAACATAAACATACGTAGTACATTTTATTTTTTCAAATGAGTCAAATTTGTCCCTTTGTCGGAATTCTACGGAATGAAAAATGAGAGTGTAGGTCGACTATATCGTCCACATAACAAAACTATAGTTGTTAACAGCTATATTTAAAATGACTCTGACTAAGGGGTCATTGTTCGTACATTATAAAATTAAAAATTTGTCTAACACTAATATTTGAAAACGGTACATTATAAAAAGGGCTTAGCTATTTGGGATTAAAAAATGTAGTGTAGTTAAACCAGTCTGAAAATTTTTGGGTTTCTATTTCAAGATCTTTATTAAAACAGTTCGGGAGAGGTTATTTCTAGCAAAAAGACAAAACACATTACAGAGCGCTAAGCGCCATATGCAAAAAGCATCCAAAATAAAACCCTTAAAATATCATTTGTCATGAAACTTACCTTCCATATAAATTCCCCACTAGACGAATTAGTAGAATGTGAGTCAGTATCGCTATCCCACTCTTTCAATAGCTCGGAGGGCTTGTCTTTGTCCGTAGTGCTGTCTCGCTCGCACTCGGGGGATGTCGGTTCAGTCGGTGATTCTTGTGTGAAAGAGGTACTCATTATTTCTGTTCCAGGGCCTGAAATTATTGAGAAATTTTCAATTACAATTTACACAATATTTTTTTATAGAATCGAGGCTCTTTTTTTATATTATATTAAAATAAATCTGAATGTATGAAACTAAGTTAAGAAACAAAATAATAATAGTGTGTAGATAATCTAGCAAGTCTTAAATGTTATAGAATATTATCAACCAGTGTTTAAAATGAGTACAACAATTCTTAATAGATACACAAAATATATAATCTTGTACCAGTTCAAATATATAAAAATACTAGTTGACCTGGCAAACGTCGTTTTGCCATGCAAATCATTTATAATTAAAAATAGGGGTAGATCGTAGAGGGGTGAAAATTAGGGGTTGTATCTATTTTTGTATACTGTATCATAAAAACAAAAAAATTGTCTAAAACTTAAAAAAATAATAAGTTAGGGGTGGACTACCCTTAACATTTTGGGGGATGAAAAATATATGTTGTCCGATTCTCAGACATACCCCATATGTACAAAAAATTTCATGAGAATCGGTCAAGCCTGTTCGGAGGAGTTTAACTACAAACACTGCGACACGAGAATTTTATATATTAGATAATATTACGGAGGCAAAGGCAAGCAATATCAAAAAAATTTGTTAAGTAAAAAAATATATTTTAACTATGATAATAACTACGAAAACAATTTACCTGTGAATCTTATATCACTTAGGAGTGGAAAGTACGCATCAAGTTGACAAAAATTCTTTTCATTTTGCAAAAAATCCTGAGTGACCGCCACTTTTTCTTCACTATCACTTTGTATTTTCGTCTGTTCAGAAACATCTTTCGTTGGACTTTTGGATTCTGAAACAGGGTTTGTTTCATTTTTGGTCCCTTTAGGTTCATTAGCTTCGTTGTCGTCTACATTACTCTCTAGAAGTTCTTCAAAAGTTTCGTTTATAAAATTTACGGTTGCGAATACTTGGTTGCTTCCGTTACATTTGGTTTCCTCAGTTAGTTCCTCTTCAGAGTCTTTTATAAAACTTTTCTCAAGAACATTGCTCGACAAATTCACATCTATGTCTTCATCTGCTTTAGATCCACTTAAATCTTCTCCGAACCCATCAAAAGTCTGACCTTTATTAATCTTAGCTAAAAGCGGGCTTTCAGTGATTATAATTGAATGTGGCTGTTCATTTTCATCTAAATCCAAATCAGTCACAAAACCATCATGATTGTCGCGGTCAGGCGAATCCCTAAAACTTGCGAACGTCGGATTTATAATGACCGACTGTTCTTGCCCAAGTTTACTCGTTGAAGGAGTAATGTCTCTATTCATAAAGCTATTTATCGCGTGCTCACTCGTCGTTCTCTCACTGCTCAGTAGCATTGAACTAGCATCGATTAGGGACAGTAAGTCTTGTGGACGATTTCTAGCGAATGCCTCGAAGTTCCGAAACCCCTCTGATCCGACGCCGCTTTCGTCACTTCGAGACTTATCCAAAGATTGCATATCCTGTGGTTTTGAGGCGGCGGAATTTTCAAAATCAGAATAAGAGATAGTTTTTCTCGATACAGCCAAACTATCGTTGCTGTTTTGACTAAGATGGTTGTCTCTATGAGAGTGAGAATTTTCACTAGTTTTAGAGATATCTTGTGGCCTTATTTCCACAGATTGGATGAACGATTGAAAGTTTATCAGACTAAGGCTTGTTTCAGAATCGTCTACTTTTGTTTCTGAGACTTTAAACGGGATAGAATTGCTTGAAGTTACTTGCTTATCTTCGCTTTTACTATACGATCTCTCTTGTGGCTTTGTTTCGGCTGAATCTAGGAATGATTGAAATGATTTTAAACTATTATCGTCGTCCACAGCGTTGACTATATTTTTTGTTTCCTTATTGGCTATTTTGTAAGCGTTCGATAAATCTTGCGGCCGCATTTCCACCGACATCATAAAAGAATCTGTATTTTTTGAACTGTCATCATTAGTGTAACAATTCAAAATTTCTTCTTTGTGACTGATTCCATTTCTATCACTAGTATTGGAATTTTGTGGTCTAATTTCAGCTGACTGCACAAATATATCAAAATTTTTCGAACTAACTTCACTCGTTTCGGGGAATTCAGAATTATTACAAGTTATTTTAGACGTTTCTAAATATTCAACCACACATGTATTATTGGATATTTCTTGGGGCCGTACTTCTGCTGAACGCATAAAAGTTTCAAACTTAGATACACTATCACTTATTCCACTTTTATCATCACTTATTCGATTTGTATTCAAAACACTATCGCTCATACGATTAACGTCTTCCTCTTTGACGGTAATCGGTGACACTTCATTTAAAAAAGATGAAGTAATAGCACTTATTTCAGCGTCTCCATCCTTTACTTTCCTTAAGGTACACGGAAGCACTTCTCCCATATTATCAACGGCCTCGGTCACCGGAGTGCTCGTCATGGTATTTATGACATCTTTGAAATTAATATTTGAATAATCGTTAAGTACAGGACAATTGACATCTTTATCTTGATCCTCGAAAGTTATTTCTACACTATCCATTTTATTCAGTTTCGGAATAGTGACTACTTCCGGAGAATCGAACGCGTAAATTTTATCCTCAGCTTTAGTCACCGGAGTGACGTTCATCACATCGCCCATCGGAGATCTCCTCACTAATTCCGGCTGCGGTAACTTCCACGTATCGTCGAAGGCAGAAGCGAGTTCGGTGGTACAGTTCGAAAACGAAGGCATTCCGGATCCGAGCGTGCCGTAAGCTAAATCTTTAGTTTGAGTATTTTTGGTCGAATCGTTGAGATCCGATTTTGTGTTGGCGGATGGCGTCGTCTTGACTTTGGTGTAGGTGTTATTATCGTTAGCGGTGATGGAATCCGGAGAGAAGGTCTCGCAGAGTTCAGACCTGCTATCGTGGACGATGTATGTGGAGCAGTGGCTGAGCTCTTTATCGTCTTCGTTGTGAGTGAGCGTGTCCTCGCTTTCGCTCTTATCTCTATCCGGTTCAGCAAAATCGAGAGGTAGATCGGGATCCATCGCCAAGTCGTCGAAGTTCTCCTCGACGTTATAAAGTGTGTCGTTCGAACACCACGAGTCGATGCTTGTCGCCTTCGACAAGCACTGGGTTTCGGATGGTTTTGATGATTTGGCGTCTGTGGGGACTGTCGCCTTCGACAGAGTGGACACGGCTGCGTGCAAATCCGAGGGAGCGGACGTGTCAGTTGTCGGACTTAGAAGAAACGGGGACACTTGAGATATTCTTTCACAGCTCGATTCTTTTTCCGCGTCGCATATAGTATAGGTCTTGTCGGCGTCCGGAGAAGCAGTTTCTTCGGGAACTTTCTTTAATGGACTTCCGTTTAAACTGTCGGCGCTCATGGTGATTCTGTAAAGATAATTAAAATTAGATAAATTATGAAAAATATAAAGATTTACTGAAACAATTACTTACTCCTTGCTTCCATCTCGTTGCAAAGTGTATGTGGCATTAGAGTGTATGGTGTATGTTGAATTTTGTGATTGATGAGTGGCACTTGCCAGTCCCGTTGGTAACTCTGTCACTTCATCTGTGGAATTGTTGGCTGGTTCTGGATAACTTTCGGACGATTCTGTGCGCACTGAGATGTTCCCTGCGAGAATAAAATCATTACAAAAATAGGTAAACAGTATCATATGTAGGACCTACAGCCACGACAAAATAAATGTTTTTTATTTATTTGGAAATTTTAATACTTAAGTTTGGTTGGTTCGCCTTGATAGGGTCATCATGCCTAAACCAAATAAAATAATTTTGATGAAATGCTAAACCGTCTAGACTAGAACAATGAATATAGAACAACAACTTTCAGACACTACACCACCATTTTTTTTCCAGCAAAATGGAACACTGGAGTTTTAGGTGAATCTTATTTTTAAACTTATTTTCTAGGAATTTTACATATTAAGTATATTATATTTACAATTATCATCATTTTCATAAGCGATGAGCTGGTGTCCCGTTTCTTCAGCAATTGGACTTAGAGCTCCATACGTCACTAACAACTCAGGCGGAGGAGGCAATTCAGTCCATGAACTGGCGGGTTCAATGCCTGCTACCTAAAGTAAAAAAAAAAAGATATTTTAGTCATTGAATATCTCGACCACTGTTATTAAGTGCAGTTAACATTAATTTTGTAATTGACACAAGGTACTGAGAACAAAGCTCACCTGGGCCAACGGCAGTTTCAATTCTAATTCATTCCTAAGCTCCTTCATTCGTTCTTCATCTATCCCCACATTCTCCGTTTCCTCAACTCCGCCATTTCCCGCCAAAAACGATTCCGGCAACGTATCATTAAATCTTGTTATCGAATCGTCCAAGCTTTCCTCCACCAACGGTCCGGAATATTCTAAGTTCATATTATTTTCGTTTTCTGCCATTGCCAGCTGAGAAACGTCCATTTCGTTAATATCAATGTGCTGTACGGGTTCGTTGTCGAGGTCGATATCCACTATGTACACCTGCGATGTCGATGCTAGAAAGTTTCCAGGCGAATTGGGTGGGGTCGATGGAGATATTCTCTTCTCTGTTGTCGATTGCTCCTCAGTTTCGTCCGTATCAGTGTGGGGTTCCGACAAAACTACAGGTTTCGGTTGACTCGTACTGTCGTCGAAGTCATCGTGAATTAAATCCGGCACTTCGTTTAAAAAGTTCCCATCGCGTAACGGCGATGGCGTTTCTAGATTGATTTCGCTAAAGTTCGACGAAAAAGCTAAGAGTTCTTCTTTAGGTAAGTCCACTAGATCCGTCCCAATTTTACTTTTGAACGTCTCTTGTGTATAGCTTTCGAAGGGTCCCAAGACGACTGAACTGTTCTCGTCGTACGTATCTGTAGGGTGACTTTTCGTCGGCGATTCGAAGGGACTGGTGTCCGCAACACCTTTTTGTTCCAGTTTCTCCAAGGCCATCGCAGAATAATCTGGTACTTTATTTGGATCCACTAGTGTGACATGCTCATTGGAATCGAGGACGTTATCTGCGGAGCTATTGCTGCCTACAGGGGTACTAGCATGAAAATTATCTTTGAACACTATATGACCACCACTTATTAACTTTTCTGCGTGCAAGAAGGCGTCCATCTCTCTAATGACGCTAGGGAGATCTAAATAAACAGTGGAATCATTCTTGTCAATATCAGTTTCGAAGACGGATTGGTTTTCTAAGAACGATAAGGGTTCGTTTTTATACATTTTCGAAATTTCGTTTGGTTCTCCAGAAAAGTTCATGTAGACTGTGCTATCAGTGGACATATCCGACGCACTTTCTTTGTTTTGTTTCGATCCGACCAAATCCATATATTTAACTGTAATTTGATCCAGACAGATGGTATCGTCTTGAGAATCGGACGAAATGTTTTCCTTGCTTATGTTTTGTACTTTTTCAGGTGAATACTGAGATTCCGTTAGAGATTCTTGAGTATTACTTATGACATCGGTTGCCCTTTCACTTATTTGTACTAAATCAGGTAGCTCTGCTAATATTCCTACGTTTCCTAGTTCAGTTTCTATATCTAAGTCACTTTCTATATGAGATTCCTTAGCGTTCAAATCCTTCGACTTTTCATTATCTAAAGTAGCATGACTACTTCCTAAATAAATAACATTTCCTAACGATGCAGCACACCCAGTTTCCAAATCGATACTGATATCTTCATTGTATTTTAGCTCATTAACAATTTCATCTAAATGTACATCTGTAACGGGTGTCATTTGTAGCAATTCCGGTTGCGTTAGATCTTCATTTTCATACGAGATTTGCTTTTCTGCGTCACACATATCATTACTAAGAATTTGCTTTCCACTTTCACAGTATTGACCATTTTGTGCTTCTATTTCATTTGCTAAAAACAATTCCGTGTGTGTAATACAACTTTGTTCCACTTGGTGATCACCAACTACACTATTTAGATCACTTGGCTCCAAAGCATTATCGTTGGTCCCTATTTCGTGAACGTCTTTATCATTAGCAGTTATTTCTTTAACTTCATTTATAGTTTGGCTTGCTGCTAAAGATTGGACCAACGATTCAGAATGAACTATATTATCTTCCGTATCACTTGCATCTGATTGCTCGATATTACTTAATGTTATAGCTATTTCATTGACTAGTGGATCTTTGTTTATATGATCAATCTCACTCTCAGAAAATGGTACTTTAGATTCTGTTGTATCATGCTTTTTGTCTATTCCAGTATCACAAATCTTTTCTCTCTTATCAATTCCTTCATTTGGTATTAATTCTACTGACTTAGTATCTTTAATAATATCAGTCCCTAAAGCATTATTATCTTCCGATGTGCAGTCTTTTATCATTTCCATTTTATTACTTAATCTAGGCAAGGATTCACATAATTCCTTCAACTTGGGTACTTCTTTATCACTATCTTCTATCTTATCGTTTTGCAATTCTTCTTCTCGAGGCATAGTTGTATTTTCGTTAACTATGCTAAAGTTTTGTTCGCTAAAGGATTCATTAACGTTACTTATGAAGTCTTTTATCGGCGTTTCGGGTGTTATATTTTCGAGTGTATATTGGCTATTTGTGTCGCTGTGACGTTCGAAAGAGTGGCTCAAAGTTCCGATTGCGTCCCGGTCGACATCATCTTCGCAGGTGGAATCATCCTTGGAATCGAAACCCATTTCTGATATATTTTGGAAGTTCCGTATTCCTGGAGACTTGACGAGGCTCGTCTGCATAGGATAGTCTTTTTTGCATTCTAGACTGAGGTTGTCCCTCGAAGGACTGGCCTGGTGGCTCGATTCGGAACTGGAAGTTTTCTCAGAATTCAATATATTATCGAGATTCTTAATAACATCGCTGACGTCTTTGAAGTAGCTCACGTCATCTTGGCTTCCGGTTATGATGTCTTTGAGCCATGGATCGACCGAGCTGTCGGAGCGATCCTGTTCCTTCTCTTCCATACCGATGTTCCCTTGGTGGCATTCGAGGGCCGCCGCTTCATTGTGCGTGAGGTAAATGTTTCGGACATCCTCGAAGGATCCATGTAGATTGTTAAGGCTTTCTGACTTTATTTGGACAGAAAGAGGTTCCTTGTCGGACATTATGCTGCTGGATCGGGAAACAGCCGTGTCTCCTACGCTCAGGGAGTCCGGTATGGTTTGTGCGCTTTCAAATTCTAGATCAGATCCGAACTGTGAATCTGTGGACGTGGACGGGGCGTGGACTATGGCTATGTGTTCGTCTATTTTTGGGATAGTGTTGGGTTTGAGTCTCTGCCAGCGTTCCTCAAAATGGTCGTCTGTTTCGGTGTGTAAGTGTGTGGTGTGCAGATGATTGAGTAACGCGTGCACTTGTGATGCCGTTGGACGATTTTCAGGATTCGGATTCCAGCAGAGCTGCATTACTTGGTATCTGTGAATATAAGTATTTTAAGAATCTGATGGATAAGAATACGCATATCGTCGCTGTAGAATTATAACGTATGTCAAAAAACCATTCAATTTTTATTCTTATGACATTTAACTGGTAAAATCATGTAGTAAGGACTTATTTATTTATAACATAAATTTTACCATCTAAAACTATGGACAAAAACATAAAAATATTTTAACGAACATTAAATAAATGAAACAATTTTTTTCGTTTCCTGTAATGTTTGGTTCTCTGGACATACGAGGTTATCATTCTACCGCGACAATATCTCTTTTTTAGGATTAAACGTTTACAAAACTATATGTTACATATTACATTCATACATAGTATGTATTAGCTACTTTCATCAAAATAATTTTAATTAGCTACATTTATCGAAAAAATCTTGTTCTTTCACAAATGGGCCATCGTTCCAGTCTCTATAGTTCCGAGAGATCGTTGAAGGCACTAAAAGGGGCCTAAGCATGCAACTGACAAAAACAATTATTTTAAAATGCCCTCAGACCGAAAATCAAACTCGATATCTGAATAAATTGACCTAACAAATTTAAAGTTAAAAAATATTAAGAAAGCTTATATATAATGTACTTACAAATGGTTTCTATAGGGACAGGGCAAGTGTGGGGGCGGCGGGGTGCGGGGTGGGGTGGCCCCCCAAGCACACACCTCCCAGAGGAGGAAGCCCACGGACCACACCTCACTACTCGTCTGAAATATACAGTTCAATTATAAAAAACCGGATTTAATATGAAAAAACACTTGTTTTTTATGATTTATTGTAATTCTTCTGCTTTTGCTTAAAATTTTCTTAAACATTCCTTTATTCAACTTGCCTAAAACATTACATAATAGTAACACCCGAGTGCGTGAATTTAAGTAATATACAATGTAAGAAGAAAAGGCAAATAATTTAAAATGACAATTCAAAAAAAGTTATTCTCATCCGTGAGCAGTTTCAGAAAAAACATGATTATTGTATTATATATAGCTATTAATTTTGATGAACACAGGAATTTTATAATTGTAGGTACTTCGTTCGAATGCACGAATGCGGGTCTTGTCATTCTCATTGTTCAAAGCCGAGACTTATGCCCGCCCGAGACGCAAGTGTTGAGCGAGAAATAGTTGACCGGCGGAACGGAGTTTGAAATGATATTAGATTTTGCCTTCCACTAAGAAAGAGTTAAAATAATTTAAGTTTTTAAAAAAGCTAGGAAACCTAAGCTTTAAATAGTAGAAATTTTATTTATATATATTTTTGTCATTGTTATTTGTATAAATATATGTCATAAGATGTGGATGAATAAAGGCTTGTTATTATTATCCTAGCGTGTAATTGTTCAATAATTGCTCGCAAAGCAAATACCGTATGAACTTCGTCAATATTATCAGCATCTCTTAATTCCAGACATTTATGTAATATACCTTAGTAAATAAAATAAATAGTTAATATTTCAGGTTTTTAACATGTATTTTTATTGAAAAAACAATTAAATACTTTTATTTTATTAGAATTATTGAAAACTTACAGTGTGTGAATCGGGTTGCCTCGAGACTTCGGGCGCGAAGAAATCGTGCTGCGGCTCATTAGTTCCATACTGGCCAAGAAGCGCACGTGCAGTTTCTCCATTACGAATTAGTACTGTACCACTCCATAGTGTACTGGAATTTGAAAACAATCTTTATATTTTTATTCACCTTTACGAAAAAGTCAGTTAAATACATATATATAAAGTTAATGAAACTATATTTGTATATTAAGAATAATCAGTCTTCAATGTTGCTTATATATAGTTTAAGGCAAGTAATTATAAGCGCATATACTAATGAAATGAGAATTCATTTACCCATATAAAAATCCCCTGGAGTGCAAATGAGCTAAGCCGGAAGTGACATCACACATCAGCTGTAGAGGCACCCCACTTTCGTTTAGTATCGCCATTTTCGGACGGTTCACTTCTAAGTATTGATGGAGGTCCTAGAAAAAAAAAATATTTATTTACATTTACACATAAATATATAATGTACGAACTCACAAAAATATTAAGAATATGCATTATGGAGCGTTCAAGTATTACGTCACGAAATTTTTGGAGATTATTGAACCCCCCCCCCATGTAACGCGCCGTAACGTTGTTATTTACCCAATAGTCAAATGTTTTGTGACCACCCAGTGACTCTTTATACCTAAAATATACGTTATACACATTATATGGTGTAAAGTACTGGAAAGTCGAAAATAATATTAACAATAACGCGTAATTCAATCCCCGCCCCGCATCGTAATGTTAACAAAAGGACCCCTCCCCCTCCCAAAATTCGTAACGTCATTCTTGAATGCTCCCTTACGGTATCTACACTGCAAGCTAACAATTTAGAAGACAATCAAAAATATTATTTATAAAATTAAAAACACAAAAGGAAATATTAATATTACAATTAAAAAATATTTATTAAAATCTGACCTACAACTATTATAATTTTAAATATTAACATTAATTTAAGTCCTCTTTATATGCACTAATAGTAGTTGTGAATAAAAAGATTTGTACTAGAACATGTAATGTATGTTATGGTATAAAAATATAGTATTTTTTTAACTCTTTACGAAATTAATTTGTACTGTGATGTAGCCCTTCAGCCACATATTTTTTTAATTAATGTTTTGAATTAGTTTTTTTAATGCAATGTAATGCTTAATTGTTCTCAATACACTAAAATGTATAAAATTCTTCAAGCTTATATATGGTATTTATTAATACTTGGTTGCATTCAGACATATAATACAATTGACATAATTAAATGAAAAGGAGGGCAAGTGGCCTTATCGCATTCGAGAAATCTCTTCCAGGCAACCAATGTGAGAAAAGAAATTAGATATTACGTAAGCAAGAAGTGCAAAAATACTTAGTGTTCATTTTAACCTATAGTAAATAATACAAATTTTAATCCCCTTTTTGATACTAGAATATCCCTTTTCATAGAAATTAATCTAAACTCACCATAGAGCACAGCTCAAACATAAGCAACCAAGGATCCTCAGAGAGGCATTTGGCAATAAACGGTAATATGTTTTCATGACGGATATCTCGATACATTCTACCCTCATCTAGAAAACGAGCCTTGTCTTCTAGACTCGCATTTTGATTTAGTATCTTGACAGCCACCGGTGACGGTCCATCTTCTATTTCACCTTCTACTACCTGAAACATTGGTAACACTGTTTAGAACGACTATACACTAATAGTCGAGGGAAAATTGATTTCCAGACAAAAGCAGTACACACTTCAAGGGTGTCAAATTAAATATAATCATAATAAATCACTCTTTATATCACTCGAATCTGTATATATAAGTCAAGTTTCATATAAATATTTTAAGTTATAACAACATTTATTTTAAACTAAGTTGGAAATGTGTTTACGCACCCCCCGCACTAAATGCAGCAGGGGTATGTGGTACCCGACTCACTTCAGGCATGCTGATACACATAGAACCCGGTGAGCTATACCTACTCAATAAATCACCTTGGATAGTACCAACACGACTGCATCAAAGAGGCCTTTGAAGTCGCTTTCGCATTCTGCTGAGACCTCAGTAGTATTTTATGATTTATTTTTTATTAACTTTATAGACTATATACCGGGAGGTAGGTATATAGTATATAAAGTTAACGATTATCTAGTTGATAAAAGAACCAGGGACTAGTGCTAGACAGGCAACTTCTATTAAATATTATATTAATTTGCGATAAGTGTTGTTTGACATAATCATTTTGTATGATGATTTTCTATTTTAAAAGAGTACCAAGAGTTTGTTACTCCGGCTTTTTCTCTCGGCCCACACCCTGTCTTCTGGCCGATGTGTACCGATTCAAATTTAATGAGGTGGAATAAGTGATACCTGTATCTTATATTCCATAATAAACATATTTTATTTTGATTTTTTTATAGCCATATGGTGTCGACAAAGTGTGGACTTCTCTCCCATCTCTCTACATTGCCCTTGGTAATAGTCCTACTAGAGTGAGGTGACCCAAACAATGATATAAATGATAACACAAGTAAATTAATAAATAAACTCACCCTGCCAAACCATCCGCGACCAATTTCTCTAAGGTATTGCAATCGGTTTCTGGGAAAATCATCTCCAGCTGAAACAGACCATAGTAATTATTTTATACATGTATTGTTTAAGCGTGCGTCTCTCATCTATCTCCACTTGTCTGTTATGGACATAAAAAAAATAACTAAAACAAGTAAAAATACCATACGACACAAATATGGTATCTAGAAAGTAATCGGCGGATCGCGTCGATTTTAGATATACAGTGGAATCTCTATAACTCGAAAAAAATGCCATTCCCTTCTGCTACAATACCTAAATATCTCGAATTATTTAGACTTTGTAACTCACACAAAATGTTACTTCCCTACAATGTATTGGTAATACATATATTTATTTATAAGCGGGTTTGGGGCTTCTAATCTATTGTTAATATGTAAAAAAAAATATACTACAAAACTTAAGTTATATTGTTATCAAATTCGTCTCTAAAAATCGAAAAATACACTTAGTAATCGCGCCTCTGTAAGTCGAAATTTCAGCAGTTAAATCGTATGTATCTCGAAGTTGTTAACTCGAAAACTGGTAAGCTCGTTGTTCTTAATACTACAATGAACGTGAACACTATAAGCCGAGTTCGGTTTTAACAATCAGAATTATTTAGGCGACCTATTCAGACTTCAACCTCTACAAAGTCTACACTAACGGCTTTGAAAAAATTATTAGTCTTCAGAATATACAGACTAAACTATGTTTAGTTACGACATATACAAAAGGCCCCTACATCTATCTGCAATCAGCCTCTTGGCTTTAATCAGTTTTTATGATTAGACGCAATTGAATCCAATAATTTGTTTTCCCTCCGTAACTCGCAAACTATTAAACTGCGGCAAGTCTCGCCCTACGCAGCCGAAACACGTAGTCTGCCGTTTCCAAGAGGCCCGAAGCTAGGGGGTTGACGTGCTACTGAAGTCTTCTTTTGTATTGTTCGGTTGATCTTTTAATGTCTTTCTCGAAAGTGGTACTTCCCAGCATTTCGTGTTAACCACGGCCCTATACCTACCCATAGACCAGTAGAATTTACTGCTGTAAATGTCAAAATAACTCTACTAGTCTAGGTCGGGCCGGTACCCCTGGGTTCGATTCCCGGTTCGAGGGCGAGTTTTAATTTAATTTAAATTTGTTCTCGGCCTTTGGGAGGGTTGTGCGGTACCGGGCGAGTGCTTAAACCGTACATGGAGTACATGATCGAATTTCTAAGGCAAAAAGCACGAATGATAAAAATCTCATACTTGACGCTGGCTAATGCACAAACCGTGCCAGAGCCATAAAAAAAAAATGTAGTTATTAGACTTAGTTCTTCACTTACCAAACCAATCAGCACATCTCTCCAACGGATCCAGCACACGTATACGAGGCAGTGGTTCAAACTCGACAACGGACTCCCGAACACGATTCCGTTCTTCATTTTCACTGACGATGTATACCGCCGCATTATTGTTGGCGATATTCTGCATCTCCCTGAGGGATATCGGTCCATTGTTGTTGTCCTCACTGATATTGTTGTTCGCTGGTTCTGAGAAACCAGAGTCCGGCGGTTGAGATCGGCTGCGTGCATCGTGGAGATGCGTCACACTTTCTGTGAATATCTGTAAATAGGACGTAAGTAAGAATTCCTGAGTAATAAAATATCAGCTAAATGATTGCAAATCTACTGAGTTGCGAGTGATTGCGTTGAAACAAAAATTAAAGAAACAAGAATTTCTGTTAAATGAATGAACATAATACGTTTTAATTCCTCTGTGATTTAAACAAGACCAACAGCTCAAACTCGACCTTTTAGTTCATTCGGTTCAGTATGCATCGATAAATATATGTTATAATCAATCAATAAATCAAATATAGGTATTATAATCAATCAATAAATCAAATATAGGTATTATAATCAATCAAATTCCGCGAAGAAAAAGGTTGAATTATTGGTAAGACATCTACTTGAACGTAATGAACTCATACATCACACACACACATCACATACGATTTTAGGTTGGTTGAAAAATTAATTAGTACCTTAAATTAAATTATAATTTGCAGTAATTTTGAATAACCGTAGGCGTATCATTTATGCGATAACACATATAATGATAATAAATTTTATCCTATATGTATTATTTATATATTCTATATAGACTTAGCTCCGTTTTAATACAACAGGGAAAGGAAATTGTAATGCTAGTAAGAGAAACCTTTCAAGAACTTTCAGTCTGCTTACAGAAATTACACCTTGAAGGGGCGATTACGTGGGCTGTGAGTAGTTAATAACCCTTACATAAGAGGTATGGGTTTTACTGAAATACAGTTTACCGGACAAAATGCTAACCAGAAAATATATTTTTTAGTTATAATTTCGGAAGCTATGAATCAAAAATATGTTAAAATTTATATTGGTTAACTTCAATTCTTAGCTAACCATTATCAAAATTCAATTTAATAGATTAAAATCCAACATTGCATCTTCCTTGAGTCCGTTCAGGTATTACGTAAGCACCATAGAGGGTGGGGGGGGGGGGGTCTTTGATTCTCTTATTTGGTGATTACGTCAACAGTAATTATTTACTTGTTTTGCGAATATTACCCACAAATTGTCTATGCTTGAAAACGAAATGCATTTTCGAGAATTCCTCCAAAAAATTAATACGTTTCTGTACTATACATTTTCAGAGCTTTGCTTACTTTTGCTGACAAGAGGAAGGAGGGGGGGGAGGGATAAATGTGATTACGTAATGCTTGAATGGCCCCCCCTTAAGGGATATCTATATTCTATATGGTCCAACAACATAGTGCAGCTGGCAGGCGGCAGATAGACCCGGCAAGCCTAGGCAAGGGAACTTTGGAACGAGTTGGATTTTGGATGGGGTTCTAAAAACTAGAGTTAAGAATTTGTACTATAATTATTTAATTGAAACTTTTAGAAATAAAAACCTTTATTATTATATTATTATATGACAATTTTTTTTTCGATAAACTTAATCATACTCTACGCGATCAAAATACGTGAAATTTGTGTGATTTTGAAATAGAGATTTCTATTTACATCCAAGTCATGCTCAAGCGCGTTAGCGCGTGTGTTAACATAAGAAATGATTAACAACATGATCCTTAAGGCATGCAACAAGCAAGGTTACTGCTGCATAAGCTATATATGAATGAAGGATGATATAAGCAACATTATAAGAGCTCTAAATATAGTCACATTATGCCCACAACTGAGACGGTTTCCCCGTCTCGTTCAATGTCAAGGTCGGGTTTGGATTCCGAAAAACTTTAGTAACAAGCGGTCTACTAATAGGTACTGCGATAAAAATAGATGTTTTCTCTACGCAAAATACATATTAGAAAAATGCGTTGAAGCTTCTAGTATATCAGTGTAAGCAAAATTAATCGGACAATGAGCTGCGAAAAATACAAGTATTAGAAAGCTACCTCGTTATCAGCTCCTTCGTTCGGCTAGACAAGAAAAACAAATGAAAAATATAAACATTCCATATTCGATTATTGTAACCTTCCACTAACAGGTAGGTTTGTCCTGATCATACAAACTTATCGATATTGATTAAAACCTTCACGTCTCCAATGCTGCTATGAAAAAAAGCCAACCGATCGGCTGTAGCATTTGCAGTTTATTTCGTAAGCTCCACTTTTATGATAATTTACAGAACATACATAGCAATACCTTCAATATTGAGGTTTTGTACCATGCTATCCCAGGTTGCCATTTCCGACAGATGTTAAATGAACCATATCGAATCTGGGTGCTAAAACTTAACTGATAGTCTGTGGCTTTAACGATATTTAAAGCCACAGACTATCAGCGTTATTGCAAATAAATTATTTTTCTGTATTTTATAAAATATATCTCTATCTAGATCTATAGATCACAGACGTCATAACCTCACACATGTGCAAGTAATAACTCCAATATGGATATTTAATATTAACTGTCGTTACTAGACGCTTACCTTGAAAAGTAATAAATAGTTACAGAAATCCTAAAGAATACTAAATCTTATTCTTTAAGTAACATATATTATGAGCATGTTTACTCATACGTCATTTATAAATAAAGTAATATTTACACTTGCGAGAAAAATTCTTTAAGTTGCTTAAAGTATAATGAAAAATTTAAACAAAGCTACTTTGAGGACGCACCTTCAAAATCACAACACAATCCCCCCCTGGATTTACCCCCCTATTCATAAAAACCAAATTAACATTTGCACACTTATCTTTTGTCTCTATCTTTCGAATTCTATTCAAGCAGTTAGAAATAGAGAGAATTAATAGTCCAGTCAGTCAAGACAATTAATTCATTATAATTCCAAAAGTTTTCAAATTTTGATGTAAGGTCGGGAGTGGTATAAAAAAAAAATAATAAAATTTTGCAACCTGCTCTGCGGTCCGGAACATTGTTAAAAATGCAATAAATGATAATTTGCTTAGTTCTTGAGACCAAAATTCCAAAAGTTCTGCAAAGTTGGAGTGGTGTTAAATATATTATTTTACATCACGTGTCAAATTTGCAACCAATTTAAGTGTACGGAACATTATTTAATTAATGTTGTTCTTTATTAAACTGAAGGAAAACGTTCCAAAAGTTCTGCAAATTTGACAGATATATCGAAAATAAAATAAATAACAAAAAATGTTCCGTACACTTAGGTTGGTTGCAAATTTTATACGTGATATGAAATATTATATCGAAAACTTCCCCAAGTTTGCAGAACTTTTGGAATTTTTTTCACGACCATACAGACATAAAATTAATTTAATTGCAATTTTAACAATGTTCCGGACTGCGGACAAGGTTACAAAATGAGATTTATTGTCGTCCCAATGTACCATTCACTTGACCGAAGTTTGAAAACTTTTGGAATTATTAACAAATTTTCGATTTCGAATGTCTATAATGACTGGTGTATAAAGAGACAGAAAGAGACAAGCGAATTTATTTTTATGACTATGTAAAACATCGGTTCTGTAGTTGCGCAGTTGTAATACAGAAAATATATTTTAAAAGAAATTTATAATATAACGTTTATATCTTAATCTGTACATGTACCATAACAGAAATGAGTCATACAACAAATTGGCTAAATGTCAGTTTTCAACGTAGCCATTACCGCACCCACAGTAGACCATCCCTTCATTCAACTAAATTGAATGCCGGTCAATTTGTATACATCAATATTGTTTGGATGATGTATTATAATATAATACTGTTAATAAAAACCTAGATTAAATATAATACCTAGGTAAAATTTAGTAGCGAATTTGCACACAGTACATGAGATCAATGTTTAAAACAAAATTTCTCCATAAAATAAGACCATTTCTAATGCTTCTTATTATTATTTTTTAATTTTATATATTGAGGAGAAAGATTTAAGGCTCAAAACTAACTTCTAATAATATCAGACGTATTGCTCTAATACATTTTTGGCAAAGTAGAAATGACCTGCCATGCAACTGCTAAACTTGACCGTTTTTCCACGTTCAGAATCATATAATTAGATTTTTCTGTTTCGACCGTATTGCTACGGATACATAGCTGTAATCGTCGGCTATACTATAGTAGAATTTGATTTATTAATTATCAAACGTAGCCCGATGACAAAGATTTGATTTTTTTAATAAAAGAAGGTTTTATCTAATCACTTATTATACCATAACATATGTATAGTATTCACCTAGAATTGTGAATACTCCTTTTGCTATTGGGTATTAGCAAAATGTGCCATATGTTAAATATATATAATTTTAAAGTTTTTTCATAAGGTGTAAGTGTGATGATTTCTAAGAAAAATTTGTTAATAAGAAAATCAAACATCAAACACATTTTCTTTAATTGCTATATATAGATCTTAACAAGCAAGGAATATAAAAATAATCCAGCGAAGATTATTCTTTACAATGCAGTCGATCCACACGCAACGTGCCGTGTCGTTTAACGTGTGAACGAGGACGTAATTAACATACATTTACGTAACCAATGGTGAATGAATGTGTTTTTGCTATTCCCCATTCAATAGCCAATATTTATAACAGATCCCATTCTGTAACTTCCAATAGCTATACTGACAGCCATCCCAATCTCAGAAACCAGAGAAAACATATTGTCCGCTCCAGAATTTCCTTGCTGACGTCGGTCAGACGTAAGCATGAAGAGTGCATAATTACAAAAAATCCGACTAAACTTTAATAGTAATATTTTTATTTAAAATTTCGTATTAAAAATAAGTTGAGCATTTAGCTTTAATAACGCTGCTAAAAAGATTTTAACCCAATTAAAATATTTAAAAACATTTATTTTTGGGGTATAAAATCTAATTCACTCCACTTACATAGTAAATTCAGACATGTAATAATTTTGTACCGAGAATTATACAATAAACTGCTCATAGAGTCTATTATCCCGTAATACTCTATTCCGAGTCTCATTAAATCAAAATACGAAATTATTCAAATGATATACGTATTTACAAACACTGCAAAACGTCGCGGAAGATGAAATCGTTGTTGTGTGTAAACAGTTACACAATCAAACAAAAAACGACGCACTTTACACACGCTTTGTCCCAACAATGGGATCTTGTTACAATGGAATTGATGTGGCTTCGGAGAAACCAACTGCAAATCGAATAGAGTTTCTATATCTTCGACATATGGACGCGTTTACTAGCGAAATATGTCAGACAGTTTTCAAAATCGTTTTTTTTAAATGTTACATGAGGCAAAGGGGCAGTAGGTTCACCTGACATTAAGTGATACAGCCGTCCATAGACATTCAGATAGGCAGACCTCGCAAATGCGTTGCCGGCCTTTTAAGAATTGGTAGACTCGTTTCTTGAATGGCCCTTAGTCGAATTTTTGTGGAAATACGTTACTGGGCAGCTGGTTCCATCATGTCTTGTATTAACAGTATTAAATGCATGGTTTGAAGATCATATAAGTCAAGTTGTGAAAGCCAGTTCTTTGTTTTAGATAGAAGATCACACTAGTAAAAAGTAGAAGAAAATTGTAATACGAAAAGGTTTTCCAAGATAAATGCTTTAGCAACATTTTGACAACTCCTATCCTTCCTCTGACATAAGTGTCCGTGAACGGAGGTTTGACATAACATCAACTGAACTTTCTGCGCTATATTCGTTCACTAAACTCTATCATATCTTTAAAGGGCGTAATTTATTTACAGTTGAACAAAAATTCTACTTAAAACACATGAACACTTAAAGAATTACACACTTATATAAAACAACGTATCAAGATTGAAACTCGAAACTATTTATAGATTTAAAAACATAAAACATGTAGGTATGACGAACAGGAAATTGATAAGAATTCAGATGAATCTTCAAACCAATAACAATTTCTGAGTATCACGTAGGTATTTACGTCACAAATGTATACAATATGAAAAACCGTACAATATCTAGTTTCTAGGATCTTCTTTTCTACCTATTCTATTCTATTCTATTCTACGTTTTTACATTTTTTTAATAGAAATGGGGGCAAACAGGACAGGAGTCTGATATTAAGTGATACAGCCCATGGACATTCTCAATGCCAGACGGCTCGCGAGTGCGTTGCTGGCCTTTTAAGAATTGGTACACTCTTTTCTTGAAGAACCCTAAGTCGAATTGGTTCAGAAATACATCAGTGGTGAGTGGGCAGCAACTGCCTTAAAAAACGCTCAGTTGTGGAACGACGGACTTCGAGGTGATACGGGTGGAATTACGTTTACTTAAGTGTTTAGCTTTAAATCAGGTCGCGCACAAATTGTGCAAAATAAGTTTTTATTACATCAAAAGTTGATATTGACTTGTTAAATACATCGAAATTAAAAAAAAGGAAATGGAAGCGGGTCTCCTTAGCATACACATATTAGGCAACAGTTACCAATGTGTAGTTTTAATTCATTCTGTTGCAAATAATGATATCAACATAGTACTTTATCAATAAACATTTCGTATTTTCAAAAAAATTTCAACAATAAAAAAAAATCACGTATTTGTGGAATTAAACCTATTATTCATTATTGCATTTATGTTACTAGTAATAGAACTCTGTGTTATCCTAAAAAATTTAATACTACTCCTAAAATCGGTTGAATAAAGTAATTAACCAAAATTAAACTGGCTTCAAATAACTGTTAACGTTATTTAAGAAAGTATATATTATACATATTTCCTCCAGAAACGTCTATCGCAAAAAGTATTAAAGCAGTTTTGAAATATACCCGAATTAAATCGAAGTTCCTATGGCTATACTTTAAAAAAATCTGTGGCGCTACAACCTTTTTGAGGCCTGAGCATCAGATTTCTGTATCTGTTTCATAATCGTTTTACAATCCAATATTCCAGTAAGTGATCAGCCTCCTGTGCCTGACACACGCCGTCGATTTTTTGGGTCTCAGGCAAGCCGGTTTCCTCACGATGTTTTCCCTTCACAGTTCGAGCGAATGTTAAATGCGCACACAGATAGAAAGTCCATTGGTGCACAGCCGGGGTTCAAACCTACGACCTCAGGGATGAGAGTCGCACGCTGAAGCCACTAGGTCAACACTGCTTAACTGGCTATACTTTTTGGAAAACTTATTATGTAATTCCAACAATCGTATACATACATACAGACTGAAACCCCTTTTTTTAGAAGTCAATTAAAAACCAAAATAATACATTCAGGGATACTAACGTAATATATTACGCTTAAGATGCAACTTAATCCAATATATAAAATTCTCGTGTCGCGGTGTTTGTAGTTAAACTCCTCCGAAACGGCTTGACCGATTCTCATTAAATTTTATGTGCATAATGGGTATGTCTGAGAATCGGACAACATCTATTTTTCATTCCCCTAAAAGTTAAGGGTAGTCCACCCCTAAATTATTATTTTGTAATTTTTAGATATTTTTTTTAATATACAGCATTAAAAAATACACACAACCCCTAATTTTCACCCCTCTACGATCAACCCCTATTTTTTATCATAAATGATATACATGGCAAAACGACGTTTGCCGGATCAGCTAGTATGATATATAGCCTACTAAACATCTGAATGTTAATTATTTACTTCGAATTTAACCGTACCCTTGAGAAAACTCTCAGTATAATAGTGACATCATTCGTTTTTATGTACGTTATTAGAGTAAAAATGCTGAAGCCTTTGTATATTAATTGAGTAAAGGTAGGCTAAAATAATAATAACACTTAAAAACAAGAAATAAACCCTATTTAAAAAACTTTTAAAATAACATATAATAATTACCAACATACCTGTAGGTATATAAAGCAAAAAAAGACACACACATATATATATGTCTATAAAAATCGTAAAATTTGTATATGAATTAATAAAATAAACATGTATTTACAAAACATCACAAAATGTCTTAATCTAGCATTTATTTATATCTGTGAACGAGCGTCTAAGAAATGATTACTTTTGATTAGTCATACAATGCCTGTTGCAACATCGATGCCACCCGTACTTTTGTAAAAAATATTGTACATATTGTTAGCAATTATTATTTATATTTTATATAGCTTATTTTCAAATAATTTCATAACATGATGTACATAACTAACCTACTCTAAATTTTCTCACTAAGTGAATGTAATTCTTTCAGAATGTTATGGACCGAAAATAAAATAACTAAGGATTGCCTTACTCCTTAGGGGCCATCCATAAAGTACGTCACACGAATTTTAGGACTTTTGAACCCCTCCCCCCGTCCTTGTCACAGGTTGTCACATTTTTATAACCCCCCCTCCTGATGTGACGTCACACATTTTTTTTAAATTTATGTATGTATTTAAAAATAATCGAGAGAAAACAGCTATTTTCATTTTTTACTTATTTTAATTAAATAATAATCTAATAAAATCAACATAAAGTCCAACATTTCAAAAAACCGAAAAAACAAACGACTAGTTAGAAAATAATAAACGATTAATTATATTAATTAAAGATAAAAATATTTATATTTTTTGTATATCAATGTAAATATAGATCAAGTTCGTAATTTTTAAAAAATTTTAATTCACTTCCAAACTTTGCGTTTTAGTATTTTAAATTTTAACATGTGACGTCACAAAAGTATTGACCCCCCCATGCCCCTTGTCACACGATGTCACACTTCGGTGATACCCTCCCTCCCCATTAATGTGTGACGTACTTTATGGATGGCCCCTTACTTGACTTATCAAAGGTTTATATAGAAAAATATAGGTATATTTCTTCGACGTCAAATATAATACGTTAATATACAAGAAAATATGCAAAGTATGTAAAAAAATTGCACTTATACACGTGAAGACCGAACGAAAATAGAATCGATATTAATGATATTGTATTCATGCCAAAATTATTGGAATTGCTGTGTGGACATTGACGCGCCTTTTGACTTTACGACTTCAACATGTCTTTATCAAATTCTTTCTACCCGCATTTCAAGTTGGATAGTAAGTCGATATGTTTTAGTTGATATGCTGTAAATGGCTGTTATGAATAAGCAATGATTAACGAATATACGAGCGTGACTTCGCTTAGTATCAGAAGAAACTAATCCGTTATTTTACTAGTAGTTTTTTTGCATTAACAGTAAGAAAAAATTACTCGTAAAATGTAAGGCGTCGTCCTAATTGGGAGCGATCGTACGATGGCGCGATGCGTTCTCGTCGTGCGATGAGTTCAAACATACAGATTTCATCAGAGTGTCTTATTTGCCTCGCAAGTAATCGTGCGAGCACATGAAATGCTTTAATAGCGATCGTACGATGCGTTTCATCGTGCGATCATGTAATCAAAGCAAGAGATCTCTTTTGAGTGTCCTAATTGGTTACTACGCGATGCGTCGACGCGCGAGGGGCGCGGACGATGGACATCGCGCGTTCTATTAGGACACCTGTTAGGTCATCGCACGATCAAAAACGCATCGCGCCATCGTACGATCGCTCCCAATTAGGACGACGCCTATAATTGGAAGTCCTTTTTTAATTTCATGTAAAATGTATGTTTACCATAATTGTATATACTGTAGATATAGCATTATATATGATGTGGTGACCTTTTATAAATAAATAAACTGACATTTTCTTAAAACATAGAGACATGACAATAGAGTAGAACTAAACCGGTGGCGCTAGTACATTTTTTTATGGCTCTGGCTCGCAGAGCCATAAAAAGCATTTAAGCATTCGCCCGGTACCGCACAACCCTCCTAAAGGCCGAGAACAAATTTAAATTAAATTAAAACTTGCCCTCGAACCGGGAATCGAACCCGGTACCCCTCACCTAGACTAGTAGAGTTATTTTGACATTTACAGCAGTTTTTAAGTGATGTATCACAGTCAAACTCGTTCATCTGAGACCTAATTGTAACAAAAATATACATTTATATAAAAAATGTTACAGGCGTTACAAGGGTTATATATCGAATTCAATCGGAAAAAAACTAATTATTTTAAAATTCAATTTGCTAAAATATTCAAACGAGTCATGGAAATGACAGGCAGGAGATGCCGTCTCAAAAACATGCAATTAAAATCCTGTCAAGTGCACAGCTTTTTAACTCCATAGCTTCATCAAAATACACACTTTCATGAAACAAAAATATTTCAAATACGTACTTTTACCAGGCTGAGATTTCGATTAACTTAATTCATAAAACATGAGACAGCCTACATATATGTTTATTGCCAGTTCTTTTCTTCCGCCCTTGATTTCAGAACTGGCAGTAAATGTAAAATTAGAAGCATTTAATATATATTTCTTTTTGACGTTCATAAGTGTACATATATATGAATAAATGATTTTTGACTTGACTTTTGATGCATCAGTGATAGTTGAAAACTAATGAACCGATTATAGTTTAGTATCACTGTAAGATTTTCCCTCCAAAATCTACTAGTTTTTTTTTAATGCGTCTTCACTTATCATGGAACATTACTATCTAGCTTAAGTTAAGATTAATAAGTAATTTAAGTCTAACCTAATTAACTAAATAGGATATTTAACATAAAGTGTTCCATAACACTACTTACAGTCTGTTAACACTACATATTAAGGGGAAGAAACTCTGTTCTTGTGTTCTATTTTTTCATCACTATTTCACACTTAAGACTAAAGTGCACTAACACTTTACTAGTAAAAACTAATATTTCTAGTATAATATATTTTATTAATAATGTATTTTTATTATATTTTATTTATTTTTTAATTTATGTTCACCGTAATTGTCATGTATTTTAGAATGGATAAATGGCACCATATACTGTAGAAAATCCATCCAGTACTTTAATAAATAAAGTATTTCGAATATCTTAACAATACATATTTGAACATAATCTTATATGGTGCTGTATAAAAATATAAAAGAGGATATAGAACAAAAAATAACTAGGATGGGCATAAGCCTAATGGATTGCGAATGTACGTCCTACGCACGAAATTGGATTTCATTGCAAATAAATGTAAGTTGGATTATGACAACTTCCCCTAGAGTCAGTAAAATCTAATAATAGATGTATAGAATTTCATATTAATGTTTACTGGAATATTAGTCATGGCAAGCTGTAATAGACCTTATATACCGCGTTATGGGGTAGATAAACATAGTATAAGCCTTTCCGTAAGAGTTGTGTGGAAGAGTTTTATTGTTAGCAATAAGGTTGAAGATTCCCTACATCATTTGTTTCACTAATTAGTCCTTGATTTCATATTTTAATATTGTCCTGTTCACTGTTTACATATGTTTTAATTGCTTTGTTTGGTTTTATTCGTCTTGTCTATATGACTTGTGTATTGCACATCTTGCTAATTAATTTATCTAATTTTTTTCTTACATTGGTTGCCTGGAAGAGATCGCTCGACAACAATAAGGCCGTCAGTTACCCCCCTTTTCATTTAATTATGTCAACTATATTGCTGTATGCAACGAAGTGTTAATAAATAAAATAAACATATTCTTAAGAATCGTGCTACAAGGGCGCATGTGCCATAGTTGCTCATTTGTCTCGTTCGGTTGTTTACGAATTTACGTACAACATCCGCCCGAAGTGGAATGGTCGAGTCGGAGTAGGAAGGTAGAATAGAATATAAAACAAGCTGTGGCATGCGCACGGGCATTCTTCGTTTAACTTTTAAGTGTTTTTACTACTTACAGTTTATGTAAAATCAGTAAAGTGAATTATAGTGAATTAAGTAATCAATGGAGTGTTTAATTTCCTACCCTTGATTAAGGCTTTTTATATAAAATTATGTACATATATTAATAGCTGCCCCTGAGAAATCCGTTTCTCCTTAATGTGATTTTACTTAGCCTACCTTTTTACTACATACCAACATGGAACATTTTGCTATGCTACCCAAGGACTGTTCGGTTTTCTGTGAATTTTTCTCTATATATCAGAGTTCAAGTCATTAGATTTTAATTAATAATAAAAAAAAATAGGGGTTGATTGTAGAGCGGTGAAATGTGTATGTATTTTTGTATGCTGTATCATAAAAAAATAAAAACAAAAATTTTATCTAAAAAATGAAAAATAAAAATTTAGGGTGAACCACTTATCACTTAGGGTTTGAAAGATAGATAACCGATTCTCAGATTTACTGAATATGAATATAAAATTTCATAAGAATCGGTCGAGCCGTTACGGAGGAGTATGGGAACGAACAGAGTGACGCGAAAATTGTATATATTAGGAGATTAAACACATCATCATAGTGACTTTCCATTTGTAACCTTTACATTCATATAGGTTTTTCATCTTCAGTAACTTACGCGTTACATTATTGTATAACAATGTTACTCATTGTCAAACAATTAACAGCTCGTAATATAATGAGACTGGAACATAATTAATAGTGTTTATTCAAGTCACAAGGAGTTGTGGTTATCAACATTTCAAGGAGAGCACGTGGTCTAATTAGCTCGTAGTTAGTGTTTATGACTCACTGAGATGCGCTCGCGAAACATAACAATGTATTTTTCAAAGATTATAATCAATTTTTCTGCGAAGTTTTACAAATTTATCTGGTCACAAAATTTATTTATATATTTTCTATTGTTACAGTGACTTAATACTAATACAATAGAATACTTATTAATATAACAATTAAATATCAACATAATATAAACAGAACAAGAAAAAATAAAACCTTAATGTCAACTAATTATAATTGCAATTCTTGTGAATTTAGCTAATGTGCAACTAAATATATCCAGGGTGCGTAAGACACTTAAATTCTCTTGCAAAGCGTCATTAATTCTTTTGAGATATACTAAGAAATCTTGGAATACTTTTTTCTTACACGAAGGTTCTGTAGTGAAAGACGGCATTAGTCAAACAAGGCCCGAAGAGAAGAGTTAATTACTCTGGTCAACGGTGACTGTTTGATTGTACACCCAAGATTCTTGTTGACAAGATACGGGCACAGGATATGAGTGAGACGGGAGACCACTATTTATAAACATGTCTTATCTCGATGACTAAGCACGCTTTAATTTGTGCCAGTTATTAAACAGATGTTCCTATCTTTAGGCACAAACGACGCATTAAACCTCAGCTCTGTGATGGAGATAGTTTTGTAGGCCTGATACTGTATCAACTTCATTGCTCTATGACCAAGGGTTTACCTGAAGATGGCTCTCGTACTCTGGCGCATATACGAACAGAATAATAGCGAGAGTCAACGAAAAATTACCAAGTCCTAAATCGAGATTTATCAAAACCATTTCCCCAATAAATTTGTGGCAGTGCTCAAGACTAAATTTTTAAAAAGGAATATCGAAATTAAACCTTTTTGAATTTAAATAAATGAGCATTTAGTTGCTAATCTTCACAATAAGCTGTTCAAACTGACATCCTATTTCTCACACACACGTTTGCAAAACAAAATTGCAGTATCATTGTTGGTAATTAACATAAGCATCCACGTGGGTTGCCAAAGTAGTGTAAAGGAGTCATTTTGAATTATTTGTATTTTCATTAAATGCTTCATCTCTTGTGAGCATGACTCCCAAATCAAAATCGTATTGAATATTTACATACGGAAGGCGTCTATGAATGGACTATGAATACCCCATAGGAGACAACTACAAGAAGTTCAAAGGGCTTACGAATGTTGCACATATAAGGTTAGAATATAAAACAAAAGACGACGGCGCGTGCACCATGATTGTAATTGGTCAAAACAAAAGACGGATCGTGTCGCGTGCCTCTGAGTGGACAAGAAAGCATGGCTATTTCTTACGATACTTCCTAGGAATTACATTATCAGAAACCTTTAAATCGCCCCATTAAAGAGAGAATAACTTTTTCCTATATGTGTATATATGTGAAATAAAGGAAGTCCGTCGCACACGATGCTTAATTGTTTAATGGAACGGAACGATCAATGAAAGCGACCGGCGATTGTGATTTGTTGGATAACAGACGACTTTTACAAAAGAAGTGTGGTATTGTGTTGTATTTTAAACTGTTTTAAATATTATTTATACAGGTCGATCTATTAATTTCCAACATCTTTTAATAGGCTTTAAATGTGCTGACTCATTAATTTTGCTGTTCTTTACGTAAATATAGTAAAAAAAAAAATATCTTAATTTTCTTTTTCTTAAAAGCTTAATACGTACACGCCGTGTGACGTGCCGTTATCCTTAACTGTACGAGAAAAATTACGCACAAAGAAGAGTGGCTGATCACCTACTTGCCTAATAGAAACAATTGATTACGAAACAGATACAGAAATCTGAAGCCCTATACAATGTACACTTATGAACGTCAAAAAAGAAATATATATTAAACTCTTCTAATTATACATTTACTGCCAGTTTTCAAATCAAGGGAACGGAAGAAAAGAACTGGCAATAAACTCTCCGCCACTCTTATTAACCGCCAAGTTTTTTGTTTTACACAACATTTGTAAGGAACTGACATGACATCTAAAGTAATAAATAATAATAAAATAAATTAAAAACAAAGATTTGTCCTCTATCAGCTGTAGGCATGGTGAAATAGGAGAACGCACTCACATTGTCGTGGGAACAACACGCAAATACATAGTCGAAATAACTAACATCACCGCATACACGAATTCAAATCCGACCGTTTTAACAGACATCTAATAATGTCCTCCATCTAATAATGGACGCTCATGGTAACTCCATATAGGAACACTTAAACGCTATCCAAAATAAAAATAGATTCTTTCACATAACCAAAACGCGACCTACCCCAAGGCCGTTATTAGCTTATCTGCTGATTCACCGCGAGTCAAGGCTTAGCACTCAAACGTGGCCTTCTCTTTGATCGGGTGATTCACTAATGCTTTTCGAATTAACATAGAAACACACAGAAGTCGATCTAATTTTGAATCGTCAATTGCCTATAAGATATAAATTGAGTTTTAGTGAGTAGTCTATACTAATATTATAAAGAAGCATGTTTGTAACGAATTGCCTCGAAAAGTACTGGACCAATTTTAAAAATTCTTTCACCATTTGAATGCTACATTATCACTGATTAATATAGGCTATTATAATTGCTAAAAAAAAACCCTGTTTAAACTACAATAATGGTGCACTAAGTGTAAAAAAAATCCTAAATATATCTTTCATCGCATGCGCTGCGAAAACTATTGATTATAGATCAAAAAATGTTCGACGATATTGAAGAACATATCTATCTTTTTTTTAAATGCTAACCGTGCGAAGCTGCAATGGACCGCTAGTTATTTATAAGTTGGAGGAGGAGGCCTTCAGGCAGGAGGATTCATAATAAGTCGTGTCCTAAAAAATCAAACATATTCATGAAGTGTCAAGGCATTCAAGAATGGCCATATTATCAGAAAGCGTAGGCTAGTGGGACGTCCGCTCATAAAAACGAAACACTGCCTTCATTCTGTTTTATTTGGCCATCAGTCACGTGACGTGAGCTTATATTATTGCTTTTTTATCTGAATTCATAATTTATTTGAAACATCACATATGAAACAAATTAATTTTGAATAGCCCTCATTTCGCGAAGGACGTTCTTCGTACACATTTCACCGAATAAGCGCAGCGCTGTCTCAATGTTTTGAAAGTTCATCGCTAGGTCAACAAGCCCCTATTGTGCCTGTGCATTACTCAGAGTAGGAAGAGGGAGGTGCAATGCGATGACATAGGGGTACACAACAGCTAGGATCAGGGCTGTCGTTTCGTACAATGTTTTTGTTTTTATTCAAAAATTCTGCCAATAATGCCCTTATATAATTAAAATTATAAGTAGGGATACATGTCAATTGCCACCATAAATTTCTGAACTGGGCAATTCGGGTCCATGTGCCACGGGTCTTATTTCATCAATCCACCTTAGGAATGGTGTACCCCTTTTCCTCTTCATGTGACCTGGGTACCAATGCATTGGCTTACTCCATTTTGACTGTCATCTGATAGTATGCCCAGCCCACTTGCAATTTTAATCGTAATAGTTACATGTATATTCTAGATATTATTATTATTAAGGACACATGTAGGTAATTTACAAAGAATTGCAACAATTAAAACAGGAATATTGTGTTTAATAATTAATTGATTATATTTATGTTTTGTATGGAACAGGAAAAGACGGTTATACAATAAATAGTATCATTGATTTAGGTAATCTAATAGCGTTTTTTTTAAATGGGGAAATGCGAAACCCCACGGCGCCACCAGCAATCGCCCGGGGCAGGACACGGTAACAGCGTAGCCTTGTCCGCATCCAGCCACGCGATCAATCTAATAGCGTTACGTCAACTGTTTCTAAACTATTCCCCGGTCATTGCTTTTTCAAATTCAACTTTCGCATTATTCATTCTGAGGTGGCAAACCTCAGCACACATTTCAGGCGCCCTGCCAACTCGAAGCGCCACTGCGCTCACTGCATCGCCTACACAAATAATCACGCAAGAACCAACTTTGTCACTATAAGATAGGGTAGATAATAGCAATTCCACATCTCGAGAACAGTCATCGCATGAATGTCTCGCGCGTAGTCTAGGGTTTTTAATGTGAAGCATTTTAAAGTCCAACGAAAAGAATTCACGAGATTATTTTTCCTGTGTGAAAATATTTCAGCGCGACGACGTGCGTATAATATAATTTTTATATTCTTTGCGTATACGTCCGTATTCTGAAATAATTTAAAAGTTTTGTCTTGGTAAGTGATACCGCCGCCATGGACACTCAATGCCAGAGGGCCCGCGAGTGCGTTGCCGGCCTTTTAAGAATTGGTACGCTCTTTGAAGGACCCTAAGTCGAAATGGTAAGATAAAGGGTATTAAAAATTTAATTAATAATTACAGCTAAGATTAAACAATAATATTTTGTATATTAACTGACAAGGCAAACATTAATAGTAATATGAACCTTGTCCTTTAATATTTAAGATACAATCGAAATTCAGTCGTTAAAAACATTTAGATACCTTGCAGTTATAGACGCGGAAAAATAAGCGGCTCTTTCGAGCATTGCTCCCAAAGAATGACCTAATTTACTTATGGATAACTAGCCCCCGCGGCGCTTTGCACTCTGGTTACACGAAAAAACTACTGTTCGCGGTAATCTCTCATTAAAGTACATTTTCTATTGAAAGCATCCTTTCATTTCGAAAATGCATGCTTTCATTTCAACGCGAAGATTCGGGTTACTGACCTCGTTTATAACAGATTCATAAATTATGAAACATTTTAATCAAGACCAACGCGTGATGATATAATTTTGCCGAGTATTTATATCATTATGTGGCTTTTCAACGAACTGAATTCTAGTTTTGTAACTTTAGTTAAATTGCTTTTTACCCACATCGACGTAAAACAATTTGTTGGTGGTCCTTTATTGCTTATAAAGATAAAGATAATTTACTTGGGAATCAAAACATAACAGTATATTACCCAATATGTTACTTTTATGACTATTTATAGAGCGAGCAATAAATCTTGCCCTTGCTTATCGGGCAAGGACAGGAGGACAAAACCCTTTAAATTGTCATAGCTTCGTTATTATTACAGCAACAGTTTACAAAGAATAGTTAAACAGATTAAAAAAAGTCGAGAATACATAAATCGTATCAATATTTCCAATTCAGTGTTACTATTAAAAAATATTAGGATCCAATTAGATTAATAGATAGTGAAGGTCGATCTAAACACGCAATACTAATAAAATTTATTGGATTGTTCAGATCTATATTTTTTTACAGAAATATCTATTATGTTATTATATGGACAATAATAATTTTTATTTTATATGTATATTTTTTATTTACAATTCTACGCCTATGGCGTTTATGGTCGCTGTATTCTGTTGCATGTTGAAATAGTTTTGTCTTTCAGTTTCAATATATACTGCTATACCCCGTGTGTACAAGAATTAAGAGGTATTAGACATACCATAGCCATGATTAATAATATGCGGATGTAATTTATTATTACGACCATCGACAATCATTTATTTAATTATTCGTTTCGCATTAAATGTTTATGTATAAATTGTGCACCGAAGCACTATAATTAATTTCCTTGATAAAATCTTATTAATATTAAATGCGTAATTTTATAATCATTTACGCTAGAATGACTTAATTCATGTAGATTAATTTGGCATTAATACAAAATAATTATAAACGTACACATTGAGGGTAGAATACAATATAATAATAAATTTAATATATTATTAAATTTTCACAAATGATTAAATACTAGCTCTTTATTAATTAACCGATCGCACGATTTTTTATAGCGTCTTATCTATGTAAAAAAAAAACTATTCAATGCAATTTCTTTATTACGATATTTATTGTAGATATTGATATCTTATTTAAAACTGTAGTACAACACTTTGCATTATTGTCAATAGTTTCGACAGCGTAAGCGACTTAGAATTTTTTTATTATATATTTTTTTTTTATTCACACCTTGGGGTTTTTTATAAGCCTTTATTCATCCACATCTTATTGACATAACAAAAATAGATTGAAATAAAAATGTTACTACTCTAAGATATGGCCCCTGTTCAAAGTAAACAAACAATCAAATCTTTTCTCTTTATAATATTAGTGCATTTCTAAAAAATACAAGGATTGTTGATTCACACTACGGATACACTTTGTCAATACACGTATAGCATCATCAACCATTGCTCAGGAAACGAGTGGGAATTGGCGTAAAAACAAGACAAAAATATTAAATAGGCATCAATTTATTTGCCGAAATATGTCAGTTTGAATTTATATTTAAGTATTCTGTCTAACGAAATCAATTCTGTCCCAAACCAAAATTCATAAAAGTCTGAAGGAAGACTTTAAACAGAAGCTTTTAGAGAAAGACGTTCATTCATGTGTGAAACATATGATTTCCGCAAGTTAGGTACGCGGATTAAACTTTGAAAAACTCTTATTATACACGGATTAAACTTTTATTATCCGCGACAAAATAAAACAAAAAACTATTCGCAAATGCCTACTTTATGAAAAAGAGTATAATAGCAGAGGTTGTTCAACTCTTTCACTTTAATTACAGTGTCTACAGCGACAGTGAAAAATACGCCCTTAATAAAATAATTCATAATTTAAATATATCATTATTTATTTTATACCATATAGTAACTAAAATTTTATTATATGTATTTTAATTAAATACAAATTATTTGTGCCGGGGAGTCCAGCTCTTCTGGAACTTATATGGTAAAAAATAAATACATACGTGTATTGCGCGAAGACTGTGTGTGTGCGTTTGCGTGTGTGTGTGAATGGGTAATGTTATATAGTAACAGCAATTAAATCCTGTAATTATGTTTATTAAATTAATAACATAAGTTCTACAGTTTACCCGTCAACAAAAATTGGATAAAATTTCGCGGCGGATATTCATATCTATTATCTACCTTCTAAACATCAAACATAATTATCAAATCAATGTAAACAATTGTAAAAACTATTTTAAAAGAGTAAGTATGGAGTTTCTTGTCCATTCTTTTGCATATGAAACTACCCTTTGGAGTAATTTTTTTTTAATTTTTTGACTTGTAATTTTGACTTGAAGAGTGCCTTTTAAAAGGCCAATTGAAATAAATGATTTGACTTTAACTTATTAAGCAGCATTTCAAATCATAATTCATACACACAAGATACAAATGCTTGTTACATAAGTTTTATATATTCTATATATATACAAACACTAGAACTTATTATTTTATTTCTAATTGGATATCTGAATATGTATATATTCGGTTATTTGATAAAACTTGCTAATACTTCGGGTCCCATATTAAACATACCATGCATTTTAATTCATTTTTTGATAAGAGACAATTGTAGTAGTATTTAGCATATAAAACGGGATTGAAGACTATAAAATCAGTGGTTATTAATGCTAATCTGCATTACCTTATTTGCGTCGAAGTAACGGGCTTGATTTATAATTAATGATGTTTGCATATAGCAAATGTTAGGATAATAAAATAATTTGCCAAAATATTTTACCAACTACTCTGAAGTTATAGGTTCGCTTCTAGGCGAAACAATAACTGATTTAAACAACTTGGTAGAACTTAGCAAAATATATAAAAGTACTTTGTTATATCGCTGTCATAGATAAAAGACAATAAAAAAGAAAGATTCTAGGAAATTTGCGCATTTAACATTCGCTCGAACGGTGAAGGAAACATCGTGAGGAAACCAACATGTCTTAGATCCAAAATGTAGACAGCGTCTGTCAGGCACTGGAGGCTGTTCACCTACTTGCCTATTAGATTTAAAAATGATTATGAAACAGATTCAGAAATCGGAGGACCAGACCTAAAAGTAGCTCCACTGATTTATTTAATTTTTATTTTAGCAAATTGCCTTTAATGGTTGCCTCCAACACCTATTACATCCGACATCAAACAAAACTTAAAAATAAACAATAGAGGCGTCGAATAATTAGCCGCATCTTGTCAAATGCATCATAATTAAGAATAGAGCGATCAGCTGCCAAATATCCAAGCCGATGACTAATAGTAACAACGATACATTATGGTTGAATGAATTAATGAGGGGTTTGTGGGAGACCCTCAAAGCAGACTTGTAACTCGATACGTCTCAATTGAAATACGGGGCTAAGACAGGCTGAGACATTTGTGAAGCCCGCTTAAATTCTATATTTATAAAATATGCCTTTTGGTATTTTTAAATATCGCGTTAATCGTTTAATTGCTGAACTGCATTAATTTCCGCTTTTGTAACGATCTTATTTTTAACAAAATTATCGAGGCATTTTATAACCCTGTAATAATATCACAGCCAAAGAATTATGAACTTTAATGAAATTTAGCTACAAAACATTGTAATTTTCAATTTACAATACAACAAGACGTTTACCGAAATTAATCGTAAAGACAGTCTTACAAATAGCGGTCTGTAAGTTTATTAGATTATCAGTGGCGCTACAACCTTTTTAGGCCTGGGCCTCATATTTCTGTATCTGTTTCATGATCATTTGTCAATCTAATAGGCAAGAAGGTAGGCACACGCAGACGAGTTTTTGGGGCTAAGGCAAGCCGGTTTGCTCACGATGTTTTCCTTCAACATTCGCGCGAATGTTAAATGCTGATTGAACCCACGACCTCAGGGATGACGGTCGCACGCTGAAGCCACTAGGCCAACACTGCTCTAGGTCTAGAAGTACGTTAGTAGTTAACACTGCTTATGTATATGATCAGATTCTTCAGAATAGTAGTATTTTACAACATACTACTAAGATAGGCGTACTATGCCAATAGTAGTATAGTATATTTATATAATTAAATCTGTAATTCTCTATTATTAAATACACTCGAAAACACACCCCCAGTGTAAGGATTGGTCGTCTTGGATTACGCGGCTTTGCCCAATCTTACAACTGTGAGTAGAGTTTAAATCCGTTCGTGTTTATCTATAGAATCGCTATAGCGAATGTTTACCGATTACCACTTTACAATAATCTAATAAGTTCATTCAGATAAGAAAAATAAGCAATCGAACAAACAATGATGTTGATTCACAATCGTAATTCTTAATGAACGCAGCGTAAAGTGATTCAAATTTTTCACTACGCAGTTATCATACGCAGAGGGCGTTCACCTCGCTTGGTGATTAGATACAACTCTTATTAGACTGAACCAGCGAGATTATTTATATTCTACTTAATTTACGATACATTATCAGCTGAATTTTATTGTCTATTATGTGGGTTAAAACAAAACAAGAACTGAATACATATTATTTCTTTCAATTTCTTCAAGATTTATTATTAAATATATTATAATAGTGGTATTGCAAGGTCCTATATTTAGACTCGACAAACTTCAGGTAATATTTGTCCATACAATAGTAAATTATTTATATTCAATTCCTAGACACCAGTTCACTAGTAAATTTAATGATAAGTAAATTTCAAATTTTGGTTTAAATTATGCAAATTTTTAGACAAAAGTAATTGTTGTCAATTCTTATAAGACACAATACAAAGTTTGATGATACATGTTATCTTTACTTCTAAGTACAACCTCATTTAATATCTTTGTTTACCTTGTGAGATTTATAAATAAGATAAATTACTGGGTCATGCATCTTTTACTATATTTTAAAATACCTATATAATCATTGACCCATGCAAAATCACACAACAAATTACTGACTTTGACTATTTGTGGTTCATTAAATACTACATTTTCTCCATAATTAAAAATAAAATATATGTAGTTAACATGCCTTCATATAAATATTTTATTATAAAGACTTATAAACAGTTTTATGTAATTCTATAAAAAAAACCTTATTGACAGGTACTGTACTCACTTTGCAATCCTTATGTTGGTAACACCATGTACAGCCAAATAGGAGACCAACAGCTGTTAAAACCAACGCCAGCGCTGACAGTGTATACAAACCACCCTCAGAGCCCCAACCAACATATTCTTCACTATGTGACTCTAAAAGAATATGACAGAAAATTCACTAATTTAACATTTTTAAATTTGTGCAGAAAAAAAAAATTATAAGCCTTATTCATAATTTACACTTTCTTGGTATGTTGGTGACAATTTTTATAATTATAAGTTTGTAGTTTTATTTACTTACAATAGAGGTTTTTTTTATTACTGTATTGATCACATGCTAGATTCCTTTACAGTTTTAATTTGGAGAGAATAGATCAATTATAATATTTTGTATTGCTGTTGTTTTTATTCAATTCAATATCAAATTCTTATTTAAATATTATTTACTTTAAAAATATTAAATTTATGTAACTCATAATCTACTAAACCGGAAATGTATAAGCCTCAAAAATATTAACTTTTAGGCATCAAACAAAAACGTTTAAGCTTAAATTAACTTAACTGTAATCTGGCAAAAATGTGTAACCTACCAATAAACAATCAAGGGTGCAACAGAAATACATAAATTGAATACAAAGCATCACCTAGTATGTTTTAGATTGATAAAGGGTTATTTATCGTAAGTATGCACAAGATATGATATGATGAAGCAATAAAAAGTACCTTTTTATTTTAATCACGTTTTTGTAACATTTCCGGTAGTTTAAAATCTTTTTTGAATAATTTTATGGCTTACCATGAGGGTAGACTTGAGGTATTTCCCCAATGGGTAGACCAGTCACAGCGCGTAGGCTCACTGAGGCCCAAAATAAAACCACCCATAACACAGCCATCATATTTACATTATTAGCACAGCCGTATTATTTTTCGTTTCATTATTTACTATTTCAATACATCACCACAACACAAAAAATTGACGACGGTCCATGACAGTTCGGCACAAACTTAATTTATAAAACCACTACACAATATTCGCGGTTAAACTGATAAAATAATAACATTATGAGTTCATCTCAATAACTATTTCAAGTTTATTATTTTAATAATTGGGTTTAATTCGAACATTTACATAAAAATTGCGCAATACGAATCCACAGCTGTACAAAACGCCATTTTTGATTTTTCTACTTTGGGGTTGCTATTTACAAAACTCAGACAGCTAAAGATATATATATTCCAGATAGTCGTAAACACAAATATAACAAAAATACAATAGTGACCACCAATCTTTATACAAATTTGTTGTTAATTTATGTAGGAAAATCTGGAAAATACAATTATTTCAATTTACGATTAAATATATTATTGAAAATATTTATGTACGTACTTTTTTACGCAACTCAAACGTCAATGTCAATTATTAAGAAATCAACGTTGACAGTATTGTAATTGACAGTAGCAAAAAAACATCTGTGCGGCATTTGTTCTAAATCTAAAAATATGCCAATGTATCAATTAAAATAAATAAAGCTATTTATTAACATTTACAATAAGTTAAAATTATGTCCAATAGCCATATAATTCACATTTGAAGGAGATTTGATGCACTGAAATGCTCGTAACGATTAAATACTGAATTATAAATAACCTCGAAACACATGTGCGGTAAACTCTATTTATATACAAAAGTAGTTAGATGTAAATTCTTAAATAACGCTTATTACTCAACAAAAGGTAGTAATCGGCTGTTGGATATTTTAGCCAACATGCCGAAATCAAATACTGCGAGGATAGCTGAAGTTCAACGACAACGTCAAAAAAATGCTAAAAAAGGTGATAAGTACGGTCCCAGCACAATTTACCTCCAAGTATTGGGCTCAGGAGCTCGAGGAGCACCGAATACGTTATATCTCTTCACAGATCAAAAACGGTAAACTTCCTTTTGCTAAAATTCATCTGTTGGTGATCTTGACTTGCTAAATGTTTTTGTAAATTAATCTATAACAAACTATTCCAGATATATGTTTAATTGTGGCGAATGTACACAGCGTCTAGCTCATGAGCATAAAGTAAAGCTATCCAAATTAGACCACATTTTTATTACTAGTAAGACCTGGAAGAATCTGGGAGGTCTACCTGGTCTATCACTTACGTTGCAGGATGTTGGTGTTCCTAATATCACATTACATGGACCGGAAGGCCTGGTAAATATTATTTTCAAGAGCTTAGGGCTCATATTTCTTATTCAGCAGAAATGAGACTTAGCACTAAGTGTGACTTTATGTCAAAATTAATTGGTTTTTGACATACAGAAGTCATAATTTGTGCTGTCCTATTTCTGAATTCTGTGCATACAAACATTTAAAACTGGGAAGAAAAGAGCTGTGTCCAATTTAAAAAAAAAATCTAAATTTCTGAAATATTAATGTAATTACTGAAAAAATAGGATTAAATAGATATAGTAGTATATTTTAAAAATATGTTGCTATATAAAATAAAAGAATATCTATAATTTATACCAATTACCATTATCTTTATAGGATGAACTTTATAATGCAACAAAAAGATTTGTTATCATGAAAGATTTAAATGTTACAATGGCAAAATGTAAGCCCAGTGAAGATTTTGATGATAATGTTATGTCTGTGAAGTATGTGATACTGTAAGTTTTTAAAATCTTTATTATTATGGAAAACTATAGGAAAACATATTTAATTATTTTCTCTAAATTAAACCTATTGCATCCTGTGTCTTAAATCAAATGACCTCTATTGTGCATGTTTTATTTCATTGCTGTATATGTATTTAATTATTTGGTAAAAGTACTCTAATAAATTTCTTTCTACAAATGGAAATTGATAATTAAGCATTCATTGATATAACATAACTATTCTTAGTAGTGAATAGTAACAATATGGTGAATTCTTAATTGAATGCGTCTCTTTTAAGGAGCCCTCAACAGACCTTATTTCCTGAAATGAAGCCAGTAGCCAAGAAACCAAAGTTAGACTCATCTCCAGATCATACTAACAAGCAAGAACAAGATTTTGAAGAGTTTATTCACGATGACACAGATTACTACAGACGTGAAACAGACAAAAGTAAAACTGCTAAACAAAAATCTAAAGTTTCTTTTGATAAAGGTGTGTTCCATATTTTACAGCCTGATATTTTCAAATTTTTTACAGAAAAACTGAATAACAATTAAAAAAGAGACTTAAAGAGTGTAGATATTAATAATAGGAAATGATTATCTATATCTGTTGTGCATAATACTTCAACGTATGTGACTTTAAATTATATATTTATTATATTTACTTACAGATAAAGAAAAGAAAAAGCCAGAAAAATTACACCATGTTATACCAAAAGTCACCAATAATTGTAGTGTGGCATATATTTGTACATTAAAGGTAAGGGAGCGTTCAAGTATTACGTAACGCAATTTTTGGAGATTATTAATCCCCCCCCCCATGTTACTCGCCGTAACGTTTTTCAGTACCCCAGTACAGTACTGTACCCAAGTATAGTAAAACATTTCGTGACCACCTAGTGACTCTTTAGTTACTATTATGTGGTGTAAGTCGAAAAAATATTAACAATAACGCGTAATTTAATCCCCGCCCCGCATTGTAACGTTTTACAAAAGGAACACTCCCCCAAATTATGCTCTCTAATTCAGAAATGTTTAAAATATTGTTAACATTTAAATACGATAAATCAATCTAGTCTAGTTTTTAATGGTATTTAGTTTTCGGATACAATAACATATTTTCAAAACATTAAAGAACACTAAGACTGCTATGAATATTACCTTGGTTTAAGCTACTCATTAGTATCATAGAAAATCCATAATTATTGTCAAGGCTAGATTGTAGTCATGTAAAGTTTCACTCTATTTTGTAAACTTTATTGTAGAAAATAAATATGTTAAGTTAATATCTATCACAGATATAAATATTAACACAATCATTAATGGATATCGATCAAGCTTAAGATAATTCTATTCTTTTGGGCATAAGAACTGTAAAACTAGTAGATAAATTTGGGTCTAACAAATTTTTTTTTTTTTTACAATTAAACTAATTTTAAAAGTAAGTTTATTCTTCATTAACATCCTTTAATACAATGGAGCTTTATAAAATCTTGCTGTGAAACTTCCATTGCATGCTGTAAGAGTTTTTTCAGATACTATCAATTCTACTTGAATTTTATATTTAAAAACTACTTTACAGAAACGTTTAGGTACCCTAGACCTAGAGAAATGTGTTGAAATGGGAGTGAAACCCGGTCCACTGTTAGGGCAATTAAAATGTGGACAGGATGTAGTGTTGCCAGATGGAACACTTGTGATGTCAAAGGATGTCAAAACACCAGATGACCCCGGACCTGTGTTTATAGGTGAGAAAAAATATTATTTAAAAGCAACAAAATGCCTATAAGAATATCGTTTTTAACTATATAGATTATAATTAACTAATCTAAAAATGTTTTTTCAAACTCAACATTTCTTTTTCAATTTGTGGAAATCAATGCAGCAATTTAATCATGAATACAATGATTGTGTGAACAGAACAATAATTAGTTCTCTTGAATATTTAAGTAACGTTTATAACATCCAAAACTTTTTTGACACTGAGATATACTTAGCTCTGTCTACACTGAATTTTACCGCAAGGGAAAAGCCACACAAAACTATGCTTCGCTTGTTTAGGTTAAAGGTAAAACGTCAGATGATGATTGCAGCATTGATAATTTCTATATAGACTTTTTAGTCTATGTTAACAAATTTACACAACCTTGTCCACTAATTTAAAAAAAGGTGCGTGTACTTATGTACGCGCGTAAGAAGTTATACTTCTTTGGCTTTCTTTATTTTTTTTGAAATATTAAATAATATAATTAAAACTGCTTTATTTGTTTAAAAGGTACTACAAATGGCATTATGGTCAAACGTCACGCATATTCTATTTCTTTTTTCGGCGCCCATACTGAATTTTGTGTCACGGAGCGCGCGCATCGTAAAATTTCACTCTCATAAATTTTTCATAACGCGCCTAAAGAAGTATAACTTCAAAAACTTAAACACAATATAACGGTATTTATATAACGGACATGACATTCAAAGACTATAATTCTTTTTTGGTCATAGAGTACATTCATTCAATTCAATTTTAATAGTGCCTTCAAGATTTCTTAATAATGTAATTGCTTGTCCTGTGAAGTAGAAATTATATTTATTATATTCTCACCTATTTCCACAGATATAAAAATATATATTAACTGTACTAAATAAACATATTCTTTATTGTAGTACTGGAATTGCCAGACATCAAATGGCTGAAGGAGGATGAATTTGCAGCTCATTTTGACAACGGCACCAATCCATCTGAAAACATTCCAACTGTTATAGTACATTATACGCCTCCGCATGTTTTCCATCATCCAAAGTGAGTTAAATCATTCATTTGTACAGAGATTAAAATGCTTAAAAGTTTCAGAGTAATAAATTTTAGTCAAAATTAATAAAATACCTGGAATATTCATTGATATCTTAGGACCTCTCTGGAAACTGAAATACATCCTTACTCAAATCTGAACACACCATCTGGTATAACTTAGACCTGTTTGGTTTAATTTTAGGCAAAATAATTAAGTAATTTATAAAAATATAACCAACTAGAAAAATATAGGTATTGAATCCTATAATTTACATTTTCCCTCCAGAATTCGAGCGATACCCATAAGAAAAAACTACTGAACTGATTTTGATGTTATTTGGGCTGTTCCCAAAATTGAAATATAGTAGACACACAAACATATACATATAACTTATTAATGTAAGCAGCATGCTGGGAAACTTAAATAGATAATTTTATTCAAATACTAGCGGACCCGACAGATGTTGTCCTACATGATACTTCAAGCGATTAGGATATTAAACAAAGTATGAAGGTACCAATAGCAGCGCTATCTGCCAGGCTGATTTCTGAATCTAATCCATCCAGGTCTCCACCCAAACGCATACAAAAAAAATCATTCAAATCCAGCTGTTTAAGAGGAGTTCAATGACATACACACTCACAGTAGAATTATATCTGTGTGTGCAAATTTGATTGAAATTGTTTAAGTAATTTAGGAGTCCATTACCAACGTGACCAGTAATTTATATATATTAACATTATTCAATCAAGTGTGTCATAATGTTCTCAATAATATTGAAATAAATTCTAGGTACCAAGCCTTCATGTCTCTATTTGGTACAAATACACAACATCTGATACTCAACGGGCAGAACTCTTGCCTTGGCTCGGAAGCGGTTCATAAGACCCAACACAAGCTACATTTGCTGGACCCAGACATATTTCCTTTGCTAAAGGATTTGAGTGTTCCTGCTGTGTGGAATGCCCATCCCCCACTTCCGAAGACCAGTAGCCCGATAAGATTAAAGGGATTGGAAGAGTTGAAGAATAAGGTATGTAGAATATATAAATTGTATATTGGCTTATATATGTGGGTAACACTGAAAATGTTTAGAATTGACCAGTTGGCAACATTTTTTTTTTAATTTCAATTTTAGAACACTGGTAACCTAATTTAGTATATTGCATTCATTTGTCATTTGTTTTTGTGAATTAGCGGCAAATCTAAAACTCTTGTTACACGTGAAAATGAACGCGAGAAGGTGTCGCCAAATGTGAGAAGTTCAACGGCGGTGAATCAAATGCTGTGTTTGACATCGTCACAGGTGATGAAAGCTGGATATATTGCTATGAAGCCAAAACTAAAGATAAAATTCGAGGTATTCGCTTAACGAGCCCTGAAGATGCGGCGTAAGAAAATGCCATAGAAGAGACCCCCTAAGGACCGGGCCCACTGCTTTTCTCAGTGGTTCCATCGAATGCGACGATGTGTAGAGAGGAACGGAGATTACTTCAAAAAACAATGAAAGTGAACAACTTTCTACATTAAGCCGTTTTTCATTTTCTAATTTTCAGTTTTACCTAGGTATAAGTTGCTCAATATAAGTTTTAGTATATGTGTGTGTAAAGGCAAAAAGCACTGGTTTTATGATGTTATTTCCGTTGGTTGTGGATCCAGGGGATGGAGCAGAAGGTATCCAAATTGAGCCTCGATCGCCTTCGGTCTTGAGCTTCACATTTCACCCTTTGTCTTTCCGGCTATTGCGTCATCTACAACTGTACATCGCTAGGTTTGATTGGCACGGCCACGCTTCCATTATTTGCGTCCAATCAATCAAGTATGCTGGGGATATAATTGGGATCTCTTCGGAGTGTATGAATTCAATTCCACTTGCGTAGCTAGATCTGCTGGATAGATTTGTCCTTGTAATATAGATTCAAATCCATATTCAATAGATATAGAACAGAATTGATCAGCAATCAGTGAACAATTATTTGAAAACCATTAATAATTCTTAGTAATTTTTTGTTGAAAGAGCACTTTTCGCCTAGTGGCTTCAGCATGCGACACTCATCCCGATCAGGTCGTTCGATCACCGGCTGTGCACCAAAATTTCTTTAAATGTGCGATTTTCAAATTCTCTCGAACGGTGAAGGAAAGGAAACTGCCTGGAACTGATTGCCTAAGACCCAAAAAGTCGACGGCACAGGCACATGAGGCTGATCACTTGCCTTTTACAAGACCATAAATGATATACAGAAATCTGAAGGCCAAACCTAAAAAGGGTTTTAGCGACTGATTAAAAAAAACATATTGTGGATGTTTGCGTTAGAACGGAACGTTTGTTACTTACGACGTCCTAATATAACCTAATTGACGCTTAGCATTTGTATCTGCAATAGTTGTGTATCACGGAATATAAATTCTATAATTTTTTTTGGTATATATGAATTTTATTTTAATGGCATTTTATGGTATATGGTGTATATACAGCGTTATTGTAATTCGAGGTTTTCACGTTAAAAGGTGATCTGGAAGACAATCTTCGGCATGAATTATCTTTTTTCAATATTAGTGAAAAATTTAATTTAAAAAGTGTCAATTTAAATCTCATTTCTGATTCTCATTTTTAAAACGACGGTTTGCTTAGCTCTCCCACAAAACTTAACAACTAAGAACTTATTTGAAACTGAAAAAGAAAGATTACAATAGAAGCTGGCGGACATTTAAAAATATATGTCCCATTTAACTCTTTTTAATTTAGTTATTACATTCTACTTTTATTTATTAGAAACGCTTGCATGTTGGTGGTGGCATATAGTACTAATTTTTAGATTGCCGTGGCCCAGTTCCAGACGATTATAAACATGGAGGGGTCGGGGCAGGGAGAGGGTGAGGGAGAACCCACGAATGATAATACGCGGCTGAATTTCATGGCTGCCAGGACTCTCACTATGTTTCATTTACGGCCTAAGCGGGAGTTGGATAGGTAAGACCTCAAACAGCTGGAATTATTATTGCATTAATTATGTAAATTAGGGAACACAGAATTGCTTTAATTACTATGACCAGCGGCACGTAAGTCTAGCGCTGGCCGATACGTGGAGGGGATTGCTGCGCATGTGTACTGTCGCGCGGGGGACAAAATGCGACTGGAGAGCCAATCGACGCTCTTCATTCCGCTAGCCCCCCTCAGGTACGTTATTTTTTACTTCTGCGCAATAACGGTCAGCGCTAGAGTTTCGTGCCGCTACTTATAACTATATACGTTTACATTATTGTCTCTTAATGAAATCAGAATGTATTAAAAAACAAAGTGTCAAGTGAATAATGTTTATCCAGCTAAGCCGTGGCTTCAATAGTATTTTTTACCAAATAGCAATTCTCAATTAACACATGACACATGAGTTAATTTTATCCATTTTCTAAACTAACAAAAGTTCCTTCACTCGAAATACTATATCTCACAAACTAATGTATACTCGTTGAAGTTTAGGGCTAACTAAAAATCATATTTATTTAATACGAGTAGCGCCATCTTTGTGTCAGACTAAGAACTTTTTAGCCCACTTAATACGCATTCTTTCTGTGACAGATTCGGTTTAATTTTAGTGTGGCCAGCTTAGATGCGTTTAGTTTAAAATTCTTTGGTATAATTATTTATGTTATGTACGAATAATACACATCTTTTATGTCATGAAATATAAAATTTATTTTATTTGTTCATTCATGAAAGTGTATTTCATACCTAGATCTATTACTTTCTTAATTTCAGTCATTTACATATCCCCTCAGGTCGGCGGAACCGAAACTCCACATCCAAGATTACATCCAAGAAACGATGGATGTGGATGGATTTGTGCCCAGCTTGGAACAGTTTCGAACCCTGGTAGACAACCTTCGGTATGCAAAAAGTGACGCCAGAGAGTTTCCAAAGGTGGTCTTCTTGGGTACTGGATCCTGTATACCCAGTAAGACTAGGAATACTAGTGGAATTGTTCTTCAAATCGAGTAAGTATAAGTAAAATAGTTTTGTGTAGAAATTGGTGGATAAAGTACTTATTTGTCTCTTTTCGTCACAGTGTGAACACAGTTTTAGAGAAAGAGATATCGTCGCTGTAGAATGATAACCTCGTATGTCCAGAGAACCAAACATTACAGGAAACGAAAAAAATGTTTCATTTCGTCAATATTTCTTAAAATATTATTATGTGGTTTTGTCCATAGTTTTGGATGGTAAAAAGGACTTAATGACATAAATAAGTCCTTACTTCATGATTATATCAGTTAAATGACGTAAGTGTCTAAGAATAACGTACCGAATAACCTAATTTTGGGGGGGGGGAGGTCGTTTTGTAAAACGGGGGGTATGAATTACGCGTTATTGTTCATATAATTTTCGACTTTACAGTACTTTACACCACATAATGGTGTAACGAGGTACACAATTAGGTATAAAGAGTCAATAGGTGGTTACGAAACGTTTTACTATACTTGGTTACAGTACTGTACTTGGATACAGAAAAACGTTACGGCGCGTTACACGGGGGGGTCAATAATCTCCAAAAATTTCGTGACGTAATACTTGAATGCTCCCATACGAGTTTATCATTCTACAGTGACGATATAGTCTTACAGTTAAGACTCTTTTAATTTTTATGAGGGGGTAAGAATCTTCTAGAATGTGGTTCGCAAAAGAACCCATGTAGGGGTGTAGGAGCACTGGACCCGCAACGCTTTGCTAAATACTGATATTGCTTATTAATTTTTCTACAGCGAAAATCGATCAATGCTGTTAGACTGTGGTGAAGGCACATTTAATCAATTAGTCAGATTTTACGGACCAAAACGCGTGAACACTTTCCTGAGGTCCTTGAAGGCTATTTTCGTGTCTCATTTACATGCCGACCATCATATTGGTATGTGTTTTATTTATAAGTAATCATACAGCTACACATATTTATATTATAAGAGAAAACACTTATTAATATACTCTCCAGCGAGGCAAACCGCCAAGTCAGCGGTTAGACAGGTCGATGGAGCGCATAGCACCCTTCCACCATAGAACTTTTAGATTTATATAACTTGAAATTTTATTGGATATTGTGCGTCGATTTGCAGGTTTAATGGGCGTTCTTCAAGCACGACGTCACGCTTTGGACGAGATTTCAAGTGACGACACGTTGTACTTGTTAGCCCCTGGCCAAATTGTGACTTGGCTTTCGAAGTATGACCAGCAATTTGAGACTATACGGAATGAGTTCACTTTGATACCTAATCAGAATTTGGTAAGTGCTTCAGTTATGATTATCAGTTTAATTTTAACTTTATACGTCACAAATGCCCAGATATCTACATGTTTAATATACATGGGTGAGTGGATCAGCGTTCGGTGTCTGACGTTGGATTTTCTTGTCATTCAAGGACTAGTAATAATAATAAATCGTTTATATGTAAAGAAAGTAGCCAATAGTTGCGCGAAAAAAATATAATACAAATATTATTAAATTATTATATTTAATACAATATTTATTAATGTATATTATTCAAGTACATTATTTCTTATTAATATACTAGTAGACTCGGCCAAGCGTTGCTGTGGCTAAGGTTTTTGTTACAGATGTTAAATAGTATCTTATGTGAAACGTTGGTATTTTCAACACAGCGCGGCGCCATCTGTTAGAATTGTGATTTGTGACTGTCAAATAATAACAGACAAATAATTAGCAATAAATTAAAATTGCGACTATAATTTGAGATTTAAACTATCCTATCTCGCAAGTTGGATCGAACTGCACATGGTGTGCAAATTTAATTGATATCGGTTCGGTAGTTTAGGCATCCATTGAGGACAAACATTGGGACACGAGATTTATATATATTAAGATAACTTTGTATAGGCGAAATAATTAAAAAAAAATCACCCATTATTATTTTTAGTATAATTTATTTTTTTAATAAACATTAGTTTATTTTATTTATCTAATGTGCTAAATTACATAAGATTAAGGAAAAAAAACTTTCCAAATAGAAGTTTGAAATTTTCCTGGAAATTGGAACTACTATATACAAAAAGGTTGAAACATTTACAGAAGGAAAAAGTCGATCATTTTTAATGTGTCCATTAACATAATTAAAACTTTTTTAAAGTACCCAATTTCTACCCATTTTCAGTTAGAAGCAAAACTATCAGATCCCCCGAACACAAACATCACATCTGCAGTGTTAGCGGGCATTGGTGTTGAGAATATCACGTCTTGTCTGGTCTCACATTGTCCTAATGCTTTTGGTGTTGCCATTCAAGTAGATGAGAAGCACAAAGTTACTTATTCTGGAGACACGATACCGTGTGAAGAGCTGGTTAAGATCGGTAAGATTTTGATTATTTTTAGTGAATTCAGATATCGATATTGAATATTATTTATTTGTAATCACGTTTTAGATTTTGTAACATTTTCCTGTTGAATCAATAACAATTCATGCATATGCACACAGTAATTGTAAATGTTAGTGACAGATTAAATATGTTTGAATTTAATATCGTGTCCGGCTTTTAATATCGTCGAAGATACATTTACCGCTAAATTTTCAATTACATTTGAATACTTTATTTAGTTAAGTATGACTTCCACTTGTCAAATGCAACAGAATTAAAGCAAAAAGCAAAATTTCCGAGTTAATTTGAATTACCGCCAGCTTAATTACGACTTGGAATTGTCAAATGCATTAGAATTTTGACATAAGGGTGTCATACTAAATGCCAAAAATACTTTGATAATCCCGTGTCCCTATTACAGTCGAAGACTCAAATTTACAGCATAATTTTCTATTCCTTGAACCCACTTTGTCCTTTATTTGTTTAAGTACAACTTCCGCTTGTCAAAAGCAATAGAATGTTGACATACAGGAGTTATACTAAATGTCAAAAATCCCGTGTCCCTAATACAGTCGAAGACTCAAATTTACAGCAAAATTTTCTATTCCTTGAACCCACTTAGTCCTTTATTTAGTTAAGTAAAACTTCCGCTTGTCAAAAGCAATAGAATGTTGACATACAGGAGTTATACTAAATGTCAAAAATCCCGTGTCCCTAATACAGTCGAAGACTCAAATTTACAGCAAAATGTTCTATTCCTTGAACCCACTTAGTCCTTTATTTAGTTAAGTAAAACTTCCGCTTGTCAAAAGCAATAGAATGTTGACATACAGGAGTTATACTAAATGTCAAAAATCCCGTGTCCCTAATACAGTCGAAGACTCAAATTTACAGCAAAATTTTCTATTCCTTGAACCCACTTTGTCCTTTATTTGTTTAAGTACAACTTCCGCTTGTCAAATGCATAAGAATGTTGACATACGGGAGTCACAGTCAGAGGTTAAGACCTAAAGTATTTTTAAGGCATGAACTCAACACTGCTAATCCACGAAGCGACGATGGAAGATGAATTGGCAGACGAAGCTCGCACAAAGATGCATTCAACGACGTCTCAAGCGATAGATATAGGAAGGAAAATGAACGCAACATTCACAGTTTTGACACATTTTAGTCAGAGATATGCGAGATTGCCTAGACTTAACGCGCACATTTTGAATGATAATAAAAGTGTTGGTATCGCTTTTGATAATATGCAGGTGAGAATTTACTATAGACAACATTATTCCAATATAATTTTTACTATGTATGTATGTATGTATTTTTTATGATGTATATATATAGACGACGTGTGATCAACTTGCCTATTATGGTGCGCTTACACGAGGGCAATAATTGCTCGGCGATACGAATGGACCGATCTGGAGCAATTAATGGAGCAATTTCAATAAATTCAATAAATGTCAATAAATTATTTCGGCGATATTGCTTCAAATTGCTCCAGATATTTCATATCGCTCAATGTCGCAGATACGAATTGACGAATATCCAATGGACTTGGAAATTCTTAGCAATTTTTGTATATGTCTCATTCGCACTTGTTTGTTTTGCGGCTTGCCGTCTTGCTTCCGCGGGGACAACGAGAGGTCTAAATAATAATAATTTCTATTTACTTTATTCAAAAGTAATTCAAAATCTGTTCGTGACATTCTAGTAAAGTTTTTGAATAATATATTATCTAATTCTTGAAAAAAAAACAATTAAATTAAAGAATTAAAGAAAAATTAAAAAAATAATAAATTAAAAATTTAATTAATTAATTATTTTTTTCTTTAATTGTTTAATTTTATTTCCACAATGAAAATTGCGGCCTCTTTGCCAAAGACGATCGCACCCAGATTTGACGCACCAGACGCCTTTTCCTTTTCTTTCTTTTTTGTTTTTGATTAATAATAAAAAAAGCGCTACAAGAAGAATGTCGTCCATAGCGAGCGAATACTGAAATGCTCGTGTATGACAGTATTGCCTAGTTGATGAAGTTGCGCCATATCGCTCAATAGTGTATTGCGCAGTATTGATGCTTGTTGCCGTTGCCGTAAATTGCTTGATGTAGTCGTGACGTCATAATTGACGAGTATTGACTGGAATTGAGCAATTTTAATTGCCCGTGTAAGCGCACCTTTAGATTGACAAATGATCATGAAACAGATACAGAAATCTGAGTTCCAGACCAAAAATAGTTGTAGCGCCACAGATTTAATAAAGAACTGACTGAATAAAAAACCTTAGCAACTATTACATATTATATACAATTTAAAAATTTGAATTAAAACTTGAAAATACAACTAATATTAAATAAAAAACTTAATCATAATTCATCGTTAGTTGTAAAGATCTTCACGAGTAAAGGCCAGACCACTCCATTTCGCCAAGTCTATCCAAAATTCTCCATCTTAATTCCAAAAGACCACCTCTCGAGTGACTTACCATTCTTTCTTTTTCTGGATGAACCAGACGACACCGTTATTTTCTTTACAAAACATTAAATAAATATTATTTATTTTTTCCTTTATGCCTTTTCTTTTTTTTAGATTACTATGAGCGATTTGGAGCTTTTACCGCACATGTACGCTCCCCTACAGCTAATGTTTGCTGAACATTGCGTGGAACTGGAACTAAAAGCGGCACTAAGACAGAAGCACAAGGAGAGGCTGGCGTCCGCTCCTAACTTGCCTACTTCCGGTATTGTACAGTTAAAATAAATTTTGTTGTACCGCCATTTTTGCTGACAGTACATATATGGTTAAATGCATGTATATTAGACTGATTCAAAATAAATTAAAATTTGTTTTTTTCAGTAAATATATCTAAAAAGCTTCTTTGTTAGACAAAGAAAAACCTCCTAAAAATGAGCTTGATATCTCGAAAATTGAGACCACCATTTAAAATGCATTGAAAAAAAAACTTTTTTCTTTATTTTCATTGTATGTGTATTTTACATGGTGGTCTCAATTTTCGAGATATCAAGCTCATTTTTTAGGTTTTTTTTTTGTCTAACAAAGAAGCTTTTTAAATGGGAAAGGGGACTCCCCCATGCGCCAGCTCAATTTTCAAGATATCAAGCTCATTTTTTAGGTTTTTCTTTGTCTGACAAAGAAGCTTTTTAGATATATTTACTCAAAAAAAAAATTATTTTGAATCAGTCTAATGTATATATTAATAAAGAAGCAACTGGTTAATAATATTTTAATTTGAATCGAACCTATAAGCTGTGTGGTACTAAATATGTATTTAAATGATAATAAACCTTCTGACTGAGTATAGTACAGTAGAAACTTGTAACGAATGATGTTATTCATACACACGAATGAATGTTTTGTCTCTTATTTATTATTTCAGTATTTTATAAATGTTTTTAGTTAAAATATTGACGTAAGGGTAAGATTCATGGGTATGGCTCCCGTATGTAGAACATTGGATTTGAGTCATAATTAACGTTTACTCTGGAGGTAGAGTACTGGCAAAGTATGTTAAGTTTGAACTGTTAAATATGGTTAATAAAGTATTTTGATTCTATCGTTGTTTTATTACTAGTGGTACCTGTATTTAATCAGTAGATTATCTGTAGTTCATGTTCTGTAATTTGTGGTTTGATAAATATCGTGTACAAGTTTTCTTACTAATTGGGAATAAACACTAAACAGTACGCAAAGGCGACGCAAAGGATTCATCCAAAAGTATTTAAAAAACTGCCAGAATTTTTTAATGCATTTAACTGAAATCGACTTTAGAACGTAAGTTTCTTTAGGTGCCCGATTTTTTGTATAAGAGTTTATTATTTTAATAATAATTATATAGGCGTTATATTCCGAAACTCTGTGATCTGTGATCCTTAATATATTTTTACTACAGTATATCTCGGAGTTCGGTGTGGCTCTTGGCAAAGGCCTACTCTTTATTTGCGATCGTCCTTCCATGTTTTCCGTTGTCGGCCGGTACTTCGTTTCCCGTCATAGGGTACCATTCAGGCCGTAGCATATGGCCCGTCCATCTCCATTTCATTTGGTCTATAAATGGCTATGGCTGCTAAACTTGGGTACTCTCTAACACGAAACATGCTAGCGCACTGCCAAAAAGAGTTTAGTTCTATCTTAAATATCCGAAGATCATTCGCCTCTCAAAGAGGTGAGATCCCGTTAACTTTAACCCATCAGCTGTTTATTATAAGAGTAGTAACTAAAAAGTTTTGGTTAGTTATAAATAAACTTCGGGTAAAACAGTTTTAAAGGTGAGTTATTTATTTTATTTTTATTACCTTCTGGATATTTGCAGGTGCGTCCAGTAGAAGTCGAACGAGCAGTCAGGGTGCGTCACTGCAAGATGATAAACTTAAATATAGAGAAAGCAATTCATCTCGTAAGATTATTTGATCTTACTCTATGATAATTAAAGGATTTTCTTTTCTTGATATGTTCCTGGATTAATGTTTTACAAATAATTTTTGTTTAGATACAGATACCGGCAAACATCTTGAACAAATGTCCTTGCCTGCGCAGAAGCGATTTTTATGTATCACTTTAGAGTGACGTGTCGATCGCGTGATTGGTAAACTCCCTTGTTTAATGTTCAAGATGTTTTCCGGTATCTGTAAACTTTTTAAAAACTTCACAAATTGCTTATCTTAAAATTCAGTCAAGCTATCAATTGACTGCGTACAAACTTGTAAGGAAACTTTTGATCAACATGTGCGTACTTCCATTCTTACTCTGACTATAAACATAGAACATCTGATCTAATGAGATGGACAGGTGCAGAAGTCTGTGGCCAATAAAGGTTGTAGGGCCATTAGATGAATGCATCATACACTCCATTTTTAGGGTTAAGAAGGGAGAGCAAATTTGCCCCTGTGACAAGTGATGCGGTGAATGCCAGCTGTCGCAGCAGATCTTGTTCTTCGCCTCGCCGTTCCCCGATTTCAAGGCTTTCTAGTAAGAGTGATTTTGATGTTGATCTAACAGTAGAGGGGCCGTTCAAGTATTACGTAAGCAGATTTACTGCAATTTATCCCCCCCCCCCCTTCCTCTTGTCAGCAAAAGTAAGCAAAGCTCTCAAAAATAATAGGACATAAACGTATTAAGTTTTAGTAGGAATCCGTGAAATTGTATTTAGTTTTCAAGCATAGACAATGTGTGGGTAATATGTGTTAAAATTTTAATAATTACTGTTGAATCACAACAAATAAGAAAATCAAAGACCCCCCCCCTCTACAGTGCTATTTGAATGGCCCCAGATACAAAAAACCAAAGACAGTAGTTCATAATGTATGCAATAATAAATATAGATTACAATATTTGTATTTTTCGATACAGTAAAAACTGGAATTGTTTCGAATTTTCATGCTTACTTGTCAAAAATAGAGCAGTGTTGGCCTAGTGGCTTCAGCGTGCGACTCTCAACACTGAGGTCGTTGGTTCGATCCCCAGCTGTGCACCAATGGGCTTTCTTTCGAGCGTATTCTTTATGTGCGCATTTAACATTCGCTCGAACAGTGAGGAAACCTCACGATGTTTACCTTTTTACTATTGCGGCTTGCCTTAGACCCAAAAAGTCGACGGGGTTTGTAAGGCTCAGGAGGCTGATCACCTGTTTGCCTATTAGATTGACACAAGATCATGAAACAGATACAAAAATCTAAAGCCCTGACCTAAAATGGTTGTAGCGCCATTGGTAGGTACTTGTAGTCAAAAACGTACGAAGGTAGACACTAAAATTTGTAATAATTGTCAGATTCTACGAATGGGAGCGGTGCTCAGTCAGCAGAAAGATCACGAAGTAATAATTCGAGTAAGTATCAATTAAGGGAGATGAGAAATAGTTTTAGCTTAAAGGATCTGTGGGACACCCTTCAACACATTCTTGGTATCTTTAGACTGTTAACATATATTTAAGCAATTTCTAAATAGATCAGTATCTGTATGTATGTTGTAATTAGAATTACCCAATGGTTACCTTACCTTAAAGGCTGGCAACGCACTCGCGAGCCCTCTGGCATTGAGTGTCTATGGGAGTTATCACTTAACATCTGGTTAAGAAGAACACTCTATGATAATACACTGTTTTAAACGTGTAAATTATGTTGTCGTATCCAGAAACTTTTGCGTGTTTATTATTGACCATTAAACGCAAATATTTATATTAATAGATCGATCGAGTGCGTCACATAAACCAATTGAAAAGAATACGGTTGAACAAAAACCTCGGGATGTCAATTGTAAGTATTTAAATATTTCAAAATTTTGGATTTTTTTAGGATATATATCAGTGTTCCAATACGATTAAAAAATAAATTTAATTATACTTTTAAAGTGCGGCAGCGCGTGTGTAAGTTCCTAATCTTCATGGGCGGTTGATGGTTAGGGGGGTTGGTAAGGGGAAAGTGGGTCTTTTAATTAAATAGTTTAATAATTGTTAAACTTATTTATAAGTTAACATAAAAATAATTTTACTAAGTTAATTTTTAATATCTGATGATACCTATAAAATTTAAGGTAAATTTGTCGAATCACGGCTCCACCTTATAAAAGCTCCAAATTGTTTTCTTACTTATTTTCATCACTCGGCAATGGTGAACCATGTAATAATGTGGTGGCGCATGCTGTGCCCAATTGAAATTAATTAAAACATCATGATTTGTGAAATGAATGAAAGAAGGTACAAATTTTTTGGCTTTAACCTAACATAAGCTAACCTACTTCACTGGGACCCACTGGGGACTGAGACAATATCATTTACATGATGCATGTAATATTATCCGTTTTTAAAAATTCAGGGGTCCAAAGACATACAAGTTATAAGGTGCTAGAGCTATTATAAGGTGGGGCCGTGATACGACCAATTTATCAAATTTTATTTAACACAAACATTACAGCGCATTCAAGAAATAAAAATTCTCCAAGTAATTTTTCATCTAAGTCAGCTGAACCAAGAAAGGAATTAAAACCTGCTAGAAATGGTCCATGTCACACAAGTGATAATATTGTTGCTCCGTCGAATGCAGGTAAAATATTATACAACTAGCTGAGCCGTTTTTCATAAACCACTAATAATAATGGGGGTTGGTAGTACCGTTAAAGGGTTAAAATATCTATTTTAATACTAAATATAAGGGTAGGCTATCCTTATCACTTAAGGGTACAAAAACGTTTACGACCTTATTCTTAGACCCACCGAACATACAATTGAAAGTTTTGAAGGAGTTTGCTTATTACATATGTACTTATAAGTACGGTCAAAAGCGCTATTAATTCGGTAATTGTTATAATTTAACTCAGTTTGGAAAATGTTGATTCATTTAAAATATGACATTTTGTAGTATATAAGAACTAATTTCAGTATTTCATTATTAAGGTCCTTCGCGGCCAAAATTTTTCAACTTTCGGAAAAGACCCAAAAAAATACTTTTGTACGTCGAAGCAAATCTAAACTAATATTATGAGGAAAGACAGACACGACACACCTAACTACTCTTGAATAACATGGGCTATTTTTACTTAAATAACTGTCAAGTTATATCATGACTACCGCTAGTTTTATTATAAAGAGAAAATATTACAGATTCACCAAACGGCTATGGAAAACCTCTAGTCACGCCAATGAATAAAAGGCTTTTAATAAATCGGAACGGCCGTCCCGTTTCTTCGCCAGGTACAGAATAATTTATTTGTAAGCGTTATTTGTTTGCATGTATTATTTCATTACACACCAAGTAAAAAATATGATGTGTTCCCATTCACTAACATAGTACAAACACTTCTCACTAGATTTTTTCATCGTCGCGAAGTTTAATTTATGTTGCAATTTTAAAGGCATCTCACACTAATATGGGTGTCCATAGACTGCGATGACTGCCTTGCGATTCTGTAACTCACTTTTTGAACTCACACAGTGGTTTTCGCATCGGCGGTCGCTCTCAAATCAGTCGTGAAGCAGTCATTTTATGATTTGGCATTCTAAAAATCAATGGGACTTGTAGTTTATTGTTTATCAGAATGCCAAATCATAAAATGACTGCTTCACGACTGATTTGAGAGCGACCGCCGATGCGAAAACCGCTGAGTGAGTTCGAAAAGTAAGTTACAGAATCGCAGGGCTGGCCTTATTGGCCCGTGAGCTCTTTTGCCTAGGATAAAAAAACTATATTTTTCCTAGCCCCAAGCAAGATACCTCTACCGCAGTTTAGTCGCAGTCGATCGCCTTTACTCTCTTGGAAAGGTAAAGTATTAAAGTGAATCTTTGGTTAACGTAAATAACATTTACATGTAAAGTCCGTATTCGTGAAAGAATCTAGTAATTTTAACAACACAAAAAAAAACGAAAAGTTAAAAGGGTCCAACTGAGAAAATATATTATTTCCTAATATTATGAGCTTGAGATCGGACAGAAAGTAGAACTGAGTGTCATTTAATTTGTTTTGAAATATCCTGAAAAAATGTTTCAACCTCTTAAAGACGAGGGTATGGTATGTGATAGTGCACTCTTGAATCGGTCAGCAAGTTGAAACGTGATTTATGACCGTTTCAGCTTGCTGAAAACGTGTCTAAATTGTTGAAAAATCAAGAAACATTTCCTTTAACCCGTCTTCGGAATAATATGAATTTCGGAAATCTCTTATTGACTCGGGTCATACGTTTTAATTAGTTTGGCGTTTAGTAAAACTTTAACAGATTACATGAATATTTTTTCAAGCGGAGAACAGACCATCCTCAACCAGTTCAACACCAAAACGCGATCTCAGCAAAGTTAGCATTTTATGTAAGTTATTTTATTTCTTACTTATTTTTAATGGGTGTGGGAAATACACGGTAAAAAAAATAACAAGGGACACCCGGATGGAACGAAAGTCCTTTCGATTCATTTATATGTTAATTGGTATCATAACAGTATGATAGATTTTCTCGACACCAATCTTACGACGAAAAAAACAAAAAGCCAACATCACGAGGTGTTCTCAAGCGGTCACCCATCCAAGTACTGACCTCGCCCGACGTTGCTTAACTTCGGTGATCGGACGAGAACCGGTGTATTACAATAGCAAATAGCAAAAAAAGTGTCGTGACAACTTTTCGTAAGAATTTTTTCCGTCTAGCCCCCTTTCACAACGCGCGATAAGGAACTTCGTTCCAATAGTATCTAAATAACATTTTGTTTTGTTGATATTTATGTACGTGCATATGTGCCATGGTTTCAAATTGAATTGATCGTGATATACCGAGGGTAGTTAAAATAATTCTATTTCAGTCATAGACACGATTATCAGCATTTCTACCCACATTTTACTCTGGAGGCTTTACCGCATTGTCGCATGCTTATCGTACTTACAATGGCAGTTTATGATAACAATAATAGCAGTTAGTTATTTGTTTTGGACAGCCAATAAGACGTGTAGAGATAAGCGACCCAATACGAGAGAGACAAGAAATCTTCCACTCATGGCGTTTAATACTGGTTAGTTTCGTGGGCTTTCTAGACATCATATGGCGATAGAAGTACTTTTCAATCTAACATATTTCATCAAAAGTAAAGAATCAAGCATAGAATTTTGAAAATTATGTATCCGTTCATCAGATGAACATTTCTGCCTGCTTCATTATTCAATCTTTGTTCTACTTTAGTAATGAAAAGTATTTTGTAATAATTAACACTGTTGTGTAGTCGAATAGTACCTATCTAATAATCTGATCACAGTATTCGTTGGACTTGCCCATAATTCATGTTTTTGATTGCAAATTTTTATACATATGACACATACATGTTCAATGTTACGTTGTAAAAACTCGTAATGACCCGTGTTCTTAATTTAGCTGTCAAAGTAAGACCACGGCCACCATCCCCTGAGCTAAAGAATGGTTTGGGGCCAGCAAAGTCAGCTCCCGCGAATAAGAAGCCGCAACGTGAGATTTGAATCATATTTATTTATTACAGAAATACATAGATTACAGACTAAGCCAATAAAAATGTCGAGAAAAATAAAATACAATATTAAACACATAATATACACAATATCGCTACTATGAATTCACTCGGCGAACATATAAATATGTCGATAACGGGGGTCTGTGCAACGGACTGGTACTGGCCCTTGGTATCGCAAATAAGCTTGGCCTTCGCCGTCGCACATATCCCATAGGTACAAAGAAACCCAGTTCTTGGAGCACACTTGGGTTTCACACTAACCTCCGCAAGACTTTCAGCACGTAGTAGGCCAACTGTAAGTCCCGTCTGGTTTGCAATTTATTGTACCCCACCATCCCTCAGACAAATAATGTTGGGTATAACCAGCGGCACGTAAGTCTAGCGCTGGCCGATACGTGGAGGGGATTGCTGCGCATGTGTACTGTCGCGCGGGGGACAAAATGCGACTGGAGAGCCAATCGACGCTCTTCATTCCGCTAGCCCCCCTCAGGTACCTTATTTTTTACTTCTGCGCAATAACGGTCAGCGCTAGAGTTTCGTGCCGCTACTTATACATTAAAGTATAGTAGGGAGAGACGCCATACAGTCTGTTACAAAGGTATCGTGTAAATTTATTCACGTTTCACGTTTTTATTATGTACATAGCATGTGGTTGTTCAATTAGCTTTTTGTTTTGAGTGCAATTTATAATGATGATGATGGGAAAACATGAAACGCCTTTAAACACTATACATGTGAAACAATCTACCGATACTACAAACGCGGCGGGAAGGGACTAAGAAAATATTATTTAACATACATTTATTATTTTCAGACTTAACAGGAACAAAAACTACAAAAGCCTCAAGAAATAAACAAAAAGCTCAAGGTATATTTCATATGCCTACTTAGATTTTAAACAAATGGTGAATGTTTTATCAAAATTCGATTCCTTTCAATGTCTTAATAAGACTAAAAAATAGACAAGTCTAACTTAGACTAACTAGACTAAGAAATCTCTTTTTTTCTTAACTTAGAATTAATTTTAATATAAATATTGTAAATCATTATTTATACTACCTCATTTTATTTTAATTTGCACCAATTTTATTGTAATTATTTTGCGGCAGCCGTAAACATTCCTATTCCAAATAGGTACCTTGTCTTGTTACAGATGATGTCAAATCGAATGCCTCTTCGCACAAATATTTAAATAATCAAAACAACGAAATGTTCGGACACATCAAAATGCCTACGATTATAAAAGCCAATAGTTAGTTCTAAAAGATCACTAATTTGTAATATTGCGTTGTGGAGTTATTTTATGTTTGTTCCACGTTTGCTGGAGGACGCCTAGTTATTCCTAAACTAAAGCCAAAATAAAAGCCATTTAATAGCAACATTTACCATCGGCCTTGTCGGCCAGGGAAGTGGACAGCGTATGTATGTACCTTAATAGGTCACTCGAGCTGCCACTGCTGTTGAGTACCGTTTGGTACAATAGTAAAAAACGTCTGAACACGATATGGCGATGATATTTCAGCTAAATTTCCAGCTGCGGTAAGCTGGAAATATTGTTTATTGATCAACATTTTTTCAACAAAATTTAAACAGTTAAGAAGACTTTTATAATGTGTAATTCTTACAGGTGAGGGTACCAATCATAACGAAATATCCGCACATATTAAGACCCCTTTTGTTGTGAAACCAAGTTGTAAGTTGTATGTTAATTTAAAACAAAAATGTTAATTTCTTACTTCTTCACCCTTGAATGTTAAACGGGGACATAGAACGTGCATTGGAGCACAGCCGCCGAGGATTGAACCTACGACCTCAGGGATGAGAGACACATGTTGAAGCCACTAGCCAACACTTCGTCCTTACTCAACAGTGATTATTTATTTACAGTTGTAAATTATGGCAGTAAAAGTTTTAAGCCACAATTAGAAGATATAAAGAGTTCACATTTCGTACTCAATATGAAGAAACAGGAACACTCTGTAAAAAGGAATTGTCGTAAGATATTTTCTTTAATTTCTCTAAACATAAACATTTAGTCACATTAAAATTAGCTTTTGATTTCCACAACAGAAAATATGGAACAGGGCTGTAGGTTAATAATTTAGTGTATTTAAATAATTATTGTTAAATTATACTTTTAGACTCACCTAATCCTGCAATACAAAAGCCACAACCACTAATTGAGGAACAAAGAAGAATAGCTCTCCTTCATGCTAAAAATAAATTCAAGACAAAAAAGTTTTTGGATGATGCAAGTATGCTCAATAAAACATAACTATGTGTACATTTCTTTATTAAAACTAATGCAAATGTTTATTATTACAGGATATGAGAAAATAGAAGGACTCAACTGGGTATCTTGGAAATAAACCCTTCATGATGAACTATGTATATATTTATTGTGGTGTTTAACAAAATTGTTGCAAAGTTACGAGCATAATTAAATAAAAAAATTGAAAAATATCTTTCAATTTTCCTTGGAACCAGAACCTTTCGCATCCTTATCCTTTTGATCTTTATCTTCCTTCTCATCCTTATCTTTCTTGATGGTGGACATAGCATTTCTGATGGCTTCACTCGAAGGATCAACACCAGGTAAGTTTTCAAGGACACTCTGAAGGAATGCTGGATCATTCATGACTTCAGCATACTCTTCAGGAACATCCATGCTTTCTTCAGCCTGTGGGGCATCTTGTTGCATACTCATTTGCATTGCCAATGCAATCTGGTCTTCTTCTGATAGTTCCATTGGTTCACGGCCAAGAGCTACACCAGTATCTTGACCTTCCCCAGCTTTGGGTGCTTCACCCTCTGTTCCTGCTTGTTGGCGCCGAGACTCTTCCTCTTGACGCTGTCTTTGTTCTTCCATAGACACCCTCAGAGCAAGAGCAAGCTCAGGATCTTCATTGGGATCAACACCAAATTCAAATGGTGATAAACCAGATCCAGATGGGCCAGCACCATCCCCACCAATAACTGCACTAGAGATCAAAGCTTCAGATAATACAACACATCCTCCAGCTGGTACTGACACTAGATGGCTACCTCCTGTCGTGTTGTCTTTTCCATTGAGAGTGTTAACGAACGTTGTGAGTAGAGGATTATTATCTGAATCCTCTCCAAAAGAAATTACGTCACAATTGACCTTCTCCTTTTTGAGTCTCTTGGCCAGTTTAACAAGTTCTTTTTCGTCAGTACTTACAGGGGAACCAACGAAGACAACAATTCGCATCTTGTGATTCTTTCCCTGGCGATGCTTAAGAGCTAAATGCGCGATTCTGATACCAGTTAAGATGTTGATATTACCATTTGGCTGCACTCTATGAAGTTTAGAGAGTATGCGTCCAACATCGCTGGTCAAAGTAGCTAATACTTCAACATTAGCTAAAGTTAATAATCCAACATTATTCTCAGGATTTGATCGTGTTTTTGAATGACATACCAAATTTACCGCATCTTGTTGGGCCTGTAGTCTAGTAGGCAAAAAGTCTCCATTTCTCATGTAATCGCTGTTATCTACGCAAATCATAGTACTCTCCAATACCATCTTGGTTGATAATTAATTTAAACGTTCAAAGTAAATCTTTGTTTCCTTTCGTCGATAAATTAATCCACTAAGCAGAATTGTTTCTACTGACAATGACAAAAAAATTTGCTGTCTAATGTTACAGATATACGAAATTTTTAAACAGCACAAGGTACATCCATAGTTATATATATTTAAAGTTATTCTGTAGATTGTCAGTAATTTTCAATTAATAAGACTTAAAAAGAAAAATAGCAAGATACTGAAACGTATATATTATTGTTTTTAAAAATATAGATAATAGAGACTTACATGATATTTTCTCTTTTGTATTAAAATTATAGTGTTGGACATGGAGGAAGGCATCTATTTTTTTTGCTCATTGACAACTGACATAACGGTCGGCGTGCCAATTGTCAATGTAACATTCAGTAATTCGTCTGTTAGAACGGGACGGACGAAGGGCGCAGGCAGAATTCTTATATCTGCCTGATTTTTTTGAGTTTTCTTCAGAAGGTTCATAAAAAACTCTGTTCGGTTGCAAATATGGGGTTCGGAGACTATCCGAAAGAATACAACCCATCGGTCCACGGCCCGTACGATCCTGCTCGTTTTTATGGCAAACGTAAGTTCTTTCTGAAGCAAGTATCATTTGAAGTAGTGTTCGATTATGTAATTTAACTTTTGTTTTCAGCTGATACCCCCTTCGGTCAGTTGAAGTTAAGTGAAATAGGATCATGGCTGGGACGCCGTAACAAGACTCCCTCTGCATTCATGGGAACTATTAGTCGAGGTAAATAATTGTATAATTTTTTATTTTATTTTAGGTTATTTTTCGTATTGACCAACAGTCTACTAAGTTGCAACAATATAAATGTGTTATACAATTCACACAATCTTATAGATCATACACATAATTATGTTTATTTATTATGTTACCTTAAAAAGATTTAATGAAAATATCTTATCAAATGGAAGTTTGATACTGAAATTAAAAAAAAAACATTTGAAAAGGACATAGAATATGAACAATTTCAGTTTTAAAATATTTATTATGACGATTTATATAATTAAGATTATTACCATGATAATAAATGCTTTTTAGTTTTTGTGTTGTTTTAAAAAAGTGTGTGCATACACATATCAGAAGTGAAATTTCTTTGTAAATTAATTATTACTAAGGTAAAACCATCAATAGATGTTCATATACCAATATAATATGATAACTCCATGCCTTTACTGCACAAGTTTTGCAACAGAATTGCCATCAAGTTCTAATATGTAACTAACTAAACAAATACATAAACCAATAGCATGTATTTTTTCTTGATCTCCCTATATTTCTCTCTCTCCTCACTATACCTCTCTCCCACTATACCTCTCTCCCACCTCTGCTTCATGGCACTGTGTGTGATGCGACCTTCATTCTATCTCACTCTCTCTCTTGATCTTGCTCCCTACTCTCACTCCATGGCTATTTGCTTCATGCAACATTTGCCCTTCCTCACTCTCTCAATCGGTCTTAATTGTTCTCTCCCTTTTCCTCAACAAAAATGCTTGTGACGCTTCGTGACTAATACGCTAATATTATTATTGCATTTCATCCGTAAAATTTTACCCATATGTGCCTAAAGAAGTTTCACTTCAAAATAACATGTTATCAACATATCTATAGGGGTTTATATTCTGTAACATGAGACATGCTTGAAAATACCAGAGATTTAAAACGTAAATTGAAAATTAAAATGTTACCTCTGACAAAAATAAAACTTTTTACATTTCAGCCTGGTGGAGGTGGCAGCACAAGTATGTGCAACCTAAACGAGTTGGAATAGCTCCATTCTTCCAACTTATTGTTGCTAACATGGTGTTCTTCTACGCAATTAACTATGGAAAAATGAGTAAGTTGTAATCATTTCATTGTTTACCTATATAATAAGACATGTCTGGTGCTTTTCTATTCTTAGTCTGAACATCACAATTACAACTAGTATTTATTTAAAATTATCTTTATGAAGTGCTTTAATGTTAGGTTTATTAACTTATTATTTTACTATTTCTTTTCAGAGCACCACAGGAACTACAAATACCACTAATCAATGGAAAACTCGGATTCAACATTCTACATTGTTCTTTATTTATATTGTAACTTGCAAAAATGTGTATTAGGTGTTGATCAAGATTAAATAGTGTAAACAATATACTTAATTTTCAATAGGTATAGCCTGTACATGTAATTTGTTAGGAAATTTTCAATAACTTGACTAAATTTCCAATAATCTATTAGAAACAAAATTTATTTAAAATAAGCATTATTTAAAGAAATTTTATTGTATTATTAAACCAAACCTACTATTCTTAGTATTTGCCAATTCTCAATCCTAAAAAATGCCAGTGCTGGCAATTACTAAATAAATTTGTTTAAAGAAATAAAGGAAATAAAAATCTTGATTATGAAAAATATTTACTTAGATTACAATAATTTACTGTGTATGCACGCAACATTCATTCAAATAGTAAAGTTAAATACTCCAAATACACTCCCACGTCTATGATGATGTATCACAAAGTCTTGAGTTAATTTACCTGAAACAATACAATAGTGCTTTATTTAAAACTTAGATTTAGAAGTCAAGTCAGTTCAACTATCAAAGTAATAGAATAGTTTAAAATTACATAATTCTTAACATAAAATTTAAATTGTACATTTCACTATTCAATGGTAAATATTAGATAACAATTTTTAAACAAAGTCAGTCAAACAGTTTATAAATTAAATTGGAGGACAAAATTAAAGTATTATGACAACTATTAAAAATTACATACCTACTGTATTTTAGCTATTACAGATCAGATCTACCCATATATTTGGGCTTTAGTTCTTCTATCCTCTTGATGAAGTCTGTTTTTTCTAAACAACCATCACAGTTTTCATCCCAATCATTCAGAATTTTCTTTAAATCTCTAACCTTCAATTTCTTCAAATCAACATTATTTAAGTCAATTTGCTTTTCAAAACGAAGGTCGCAAATTTGCGCGTCCTTTTTCCTCAATTTTTCACAAATTTTATCACTGGGCATTGACCAGCTAAGGGGTTTTGATAGCTCACCAAGGATGCCAGTGGCAGACTCTTCTAGTCCACCTAAATAGTAGCAAAATCTGTTCTCTTTATTCTTTGACCCTTTACAGAATTTTTTGAATTCGGCCTCTATTAATTTTGGGTCCTTTTTAATATTATCTGATAACGTCGCTGCAAATTTATCCACAGTTTTAATACAAACCTCACATTCGCCTTCTTTCAACGCGTAACCTTTCTGAACGACAGTTGCGAGAAATATAAAATAAAACACACTGTATTTATACATATTTATGCTTATTGATTGTAAATATGAAGTAACTTTTACACAACAAAACACCTGAATTTTAGAAAATCGTAAATGTGATTGAGGTTGAAGAAGAATCTCGGCGTTTCATCAAAACGAAGACGTTGACAATTTTACTTGGCGGGCTGTGATTGGTGCACGTAACTTTTTAAAGTTCGTTTCAGTGTACGCAAAACGCGTTTAGTTCGGTTTAGATAAATATAAAGATAAAAAATAAAAAATTCTCGTTGTTTCCATAATTATTACATAAAGTTTGTTTCGTAACGAACTTTTTATATTTTTGAAGAATGGTAGGTAGGTATTACCCAAAAAATAAAAATAAAATCAATATTTGTTTTTATATATATAATATAGAATACTTTATTTTTATTAAGTTACTTCTTTATGTTAAGTATCAACTATCAAGATTCTAACGTACAATTTTTAAATCAAGTTGAACCTGATTATTTATACATATTTACAATGATTTTTAAATATAATTGTTTATTTACAATCAAGTATGCAGTATTTACAATTTTCTTAAACTACAAAGTAATAATAGAAATAATTAAAAATAATTAATTAATTTACAATGATTAGATATTAAAAATTTAGATTATTATAAACTTCGAACCTGTTACATTTACATTACTATTGGAAGCATTGGTTAAGATCCTTTGAATTTGATCATAGTCAAAATGCTGAGAAGCTGTTTCGGCAGCTATTTACACAAGGTAGTTGGGCATGAGGAGGCACCAACCTGCCACCATTGTGACGCCGGCGTTGTTAATGACGCGCTCCACACTTTAAAGGATTGCCGAGCATGGCAGGTGGAAATGAGGCATCAACTGGCCGTGCTACAGGGCGAGGACCGAGGACGCTACTCTCGATAACATTGTGAGAATTGCAGTTCGGACAGTGACGGCATGTAGGATATCCTCCAGAGATTCTACGAAGCCACCATGCGCCATAAAGAGGAGGCGGAGAGGGCCATGGGATTCCGCTGCCCATCCGCGTCACCGTAGGAGACCACAGCGTCGCCGTTGCACCGTGCAACGCCTTGTGTAATCCTGGGCACGCAGACGCTTCAGTAGGGGAACAGGAGTCCATGCGTCCAAAAGAAGAGATGCTGACACATCCCTGCAAGTATTGTACCCTCCCCCAGCTTTATAAAACAGGGCGTTTTGAATGGCCCTTGCCTAATGTACCAAGGGCCATTCCACATCATTGTGACCGGGCGATTGCTGGTGGCACCGTGAGGTTCTACTGGGTTTGAACAGCTGAAGAAGATGGCTACCGTGTCGCGGGAGAGTATCGCATTTCCCCACGAAAAAAAAAGATTTGTTTAAAAAAAGAGGAGATTTAAATAATATTATATAATCTGTGATGAAATGTTGTCATGGTAACAACTTTTGTTTATCAATACCAGTAATTTGGTCCGATTGATTAATTAATATTTTGTTGAAGGTGTATCGATTAAATAGAATTTTTGAATATTGATACTTTTAAAATGACTAGTCTTACGAAAAGGCTTCAGGATAATCCAAGGGCTGCATTAGAGCAGCATATAACCACACTGCAAAGTGAATCAAAACTGGAAAGGAAACATGCTTTACAGAAGATTTATGAAGAAATTTTTGAAAACCCACAAAATTCTGGTTGTGATTTAACTGTAGTCTTTCCTGATATATACGCTTATGTGCTCAAAAGTTTCTTAGATGAGTCAGAAGCTTGTAGAGAGAAGGCAATTGCTATCATGTCTAACTTTATTCAACATTTACCTCTTAATGATTACTACCTTACGTATATATTGCCTGTAATTGTTCGACGCATAGGTTGTCCGGAGATCGTTGAAGAATCTGAAGAAATTCGCTTGGGTCTCATTGAACTTGTCCACGTAATTATCGATAAATATAAGGGGACTCATCTGTTAAGTTCATTTATGAATGATTTTACAAGTATTTTAACAAAGACAAGCACAGATCCCTTCCCTAAAGTAAAGTTGGAGGCTTGTGAATGTATCATACTGATATCTAAAATCTTGCAAAGGGACTTCCATTTTCAGTCTGAAAGTTATGTTAAACCAGTTTTATCAAATTTTGCCCACCAACATTTTAGAGTGCGAGTGGCATCTATAAGAGCTATAGGTATATTTAAATAATTTGTTTTGATATATTAATTTATAGTTTTTGTTTCTTTTGATTCTATATTGTCATTTAACTTATATAATGTCATTCTTATAATTTTTAGAAATTATTCATTATAATTTTAATTTCAGGTGCAATTGTCTTGTCAGGCAATGCTAAGTGTTTTGAATTGTCAATCACACCAATGGCAGAAAAGCTGTTTGATGAGAACACTCAAGTTCGTTTGCAAGTCACGTTAGAGGTTGGCAATTGGATGCTAGTTTATAGAGATCGGTACTCTTTTTGGCATCGCATGATACCACTACTTTTAACAAGGTAAATCATAAAACAATGTATTATTTTTTAAATTGATAAGAATTGTTTAACTAGGGGCTTCAGCTATCTCACATCCCTCAGTTTGTTGGTTCAGTCTCAATTCAAATATTAAATTCTATCACAAATCGGTAATATCCAGAAATAAAATGTACTTTAAACTTGATTATTGTTAAACTAAAATTTTTTATAAATGATCAGTAAAATGCCTACCTATAATCCATGTTATGATGATATATAAACATGGATAAAAGTGGTGAAGTGCAAAACATTTCAGACCTAGTAACAGAAGACAGATCAACTGCGCCAGTTATTTGTTATGTTATATAGCGATAACGATAGCGATCGCGTAACCATTTCAGAATTGTGCCTTCAATTATATTTAATTCAATTTTTTACTATAAATTAATTTTCAGCTTAAGTGATCTGATGGCAGATGTAAGGGAAACAGCCACAAAACTTTGGACAGATATAGGATTGCAGTATATGGAAGAGAACGAGGAAGACCTAAAAAAAAAGACTGACTTTCTCAAAGATGTTCCTAGTCATTATCCCGATGTCAAAAGACCCAATTTGGGATGTAGGGTGCTTGTGCAGAGCAATATTGGCAAAATTGTACCAGCAATTGGACGAGGTAATCTCAATAAGTAATAATTATTGTAATTTCTAATTGCAAGAACATAGCCTAAAATGCTTTACGACAGTGAAACGAATTCGTTCATTGAGAAAGAGGCATAGAAATAATGACATTAGCTCACGCTTTGTCACGTGACCATACAAGTTCGTTCGTTTAGGCTCACGCCTGTCGCAGAGTGTTTTTGTCTCAGGCTCCTGAGACCAATATTATGTTATTATTATTAAGAGAGGTAAAAAATATTTTAATAACTCTTTTTAACTCCACAGTCGATATCTATGGTAATATAGCAATTGCACGGTCTGCACCATGACGACGTTTAAACAAGATTATTTTAATATTACTTTGCATTACGATAAAACTGAAACGACTATCCATTGCCGAAAGTTGTTCGTTCTGTTTCACTGGTAGAAAAATTGTGATAACTACTATATAATATAGTATATTTATTTTAAATATATATTAGCTTTATTTAATTAGCGTGGAAATCCGTTTAAACTATATTTCCTTCTTATTATCAAGTTACACACTGAATATAACGATTATAGAGATGGAAGGGTGGCAGCCAGATGCTCGTCTCCGTTCCTCTCAGTTGCTTTGCTGGTTATTGCTTTGTGCTGAAGAGGGTTCCACTCAGCATGCTAATACAGTTGTAAGGACATTGCATAGAGGCGCCTCAGATGACGATCAGAGAGTTATCCAAGAGGTTGGTTTTTATAACTGATAACACGGTTTAAGAATATTTTAAATGGGTGACTTTCATAATACTCTAATAAAGGGTTGACGTTGTTTAAGCTTAAAAAAGATAAAATGTTTCGTTACTTTGCAAAGACTCTTGAGTAAATTGTCTTTTGTTTTGCTTTTTGATACAGATTTTTTAATGTGAATATCTTTTACTGTTTTATCACATAACGTATAAAGAGATTCACTTCACTGTAAAGATTTCTTACAAATAAATTATAATTCCAGATAAAGCGCGCTTCTGAACTTTTTGGATACTTCATAACCCCAGATACCTGGTGGCCATTGCTTGAAGCAGAGGTAGATTCTTGGAGTGCACTTTTCGTGATTGCTAACATCCTCAGAGGATCCCAAAGAGATTTGGTCAAGGGGAAAGTAATGAAGGAATTGTGCAAAGAAATGGCAGATCCAGATAGATGTCGAGTTCGTAAAGTGAGTGATTCGTCAAGACGATTAAACATACCACGTATGGTCTTAGATTATTACAATCATAGCTCTATCACCCAAAGTTTAATGTTTGTGACGCAGCCAACTAGGTTAATAAGCCGTTAAATTAACAGCCTAGCCTTTTAACTATACTGCGCCGGTTAACTAGCGACCTGTAAGATATTCAGCCGTAGCGTTTGTAACAACATTTAATAAACTGGCTGGCTAATGCTTAGGCCAATTGTACGATAGAGTTACCATGTGGCAAAAATAAAAAAAGATGAAACATGTGACATAAAAATATCCCTTTAAACATAAATTGCTTGAGTCAGTCACAACTTAATTCACATTTATTATTGTCACTCTTCCGTTGTACTTGTTTTTTTGCATTAAACATTAGGAAACACCATCAACGTCGTGGTTTGCCTATGCCATATTGACAGTTTGAACAGTTTCGTTTTCGAGTTTAAAGGGGTCGAAAGTGGAACTAAATGTGGCCTAGCCTATTGACTGTTAATTTAATAGTCAATAGGTTGAACATTGAATAAGATTTGAAATAAATAAACACTTCACAGCCTAAGTACCAAAAGAATCTCTTACAAGTCTGTGATGCATTGATGGATCTTTGTAAGGACGATTGTTGTGTAATCGCAGAAGATCTATTCACCATCAACTTTACAGTATACGCTATGCCTGTAGATGACAACATGCAATTCATGGCTTTGTGTAAGTACTTTTTCGTTTTTAATTGTTTAAAGTATCAATAAACTAGAGAAATTCCAAGTTTCTATATATTTTAAGCGATACTTAAATCATTGTTTTTTTTTGAAGTTATACATAATTGTTTTGATTGTATGTTTTCTTGTGATATATTCGATAAAGTGGGAATAAATATTGGAATATTTCATATTTTTAGCGAACCTAGACAAGTTGCGAAAAATAGAGAAGTGTAATAGTCTAACGTCTTTGTACGAATGTCACATCCGTCGTGTCTTGTCAGATATCACTAGTGACGCCCTGACTTGGACATTGCTTACACCGGATAGGTGTTTGTTGGAATGCATACTTTTACAATCAGGTAATTTCAAAGCTATTTCTTTTTTGTTTAGGAATATGAAAATCTTCCCTTAAAAGAAATTTGGACGATGATAATATCAAAAACCACACAAACAAGTTTTTATAATTCGTCAATAAAACATCTTTCATATACACTATATATCATTGTATAACATATTATAAAAATACAACAGAAATGTGACGGTGTAATATGGCGGTGATTGCGTTCTTCTGCCTACCGTAGTAACGTCCACTTAGATTACAAAAATAATATTATACTTAGGAATAAAATTAACTATTAAAAATAACACAGTAATTGTGAACCCAATCGTAAACTATAAATATATAATTAAATATATAATATGGTACAAAGTGCAAGATAGTGAAGTTAACTTGGGGGTTTTCCCCCATATAAAGGGGGAATCAAAATGTCCAGGGTTTTTTAGTACTTAAACGTACTCCAATGATTTAGAGGGTACTTTATTCAAGATTTTTTTTGACGTGATAACGTCTTAAATCGATAAACGCTCGAACAAATATGACTCGTAGGCATGTTCCGTAATAAATCTGTATAATTTAAGTTAAAAAAAAAAATATGTTTGAATTATTAAGTGCAAATATATGTTAATTTATCCAAACAAAAAAAAAAAAAAATCTATTCACTCTTTGTAGTACACAAAATAATGATTATTTAGTGATAATAATTCAATTCAATTCATAAAATTCATTATTTCAAAAATGTTTTCTTATGACGTTATCGTCCGTAACAGACCACCTAATTTTTTTTTCTTTAAATCGCATGATTCTACAAATATATATCGCACTTATAAAATTCGCACTTGTATAATGAAAACACGTGTTTTAAATGTAGAAACTCAAAGCATGTGGATAAATATTATAAATATAAATACACAGTGAACAGAGGCGGCGTGCCAACATGCGCCACTAACTTCATTCTATTAATTTTGTGTCACGGTGCGCGCGCATCGTAAAATTTCACTCTCATCAATTTTTCATAACGCGCCTAAAGAAGTATAACTTCACATTGTTGGTATGGGGGTACATTTATTGACATAACTGTCTCATTTAGGTTCTGCAATGGGAACTCAGTTGCATCTAATAGCGCCACTTCTACGTGAATGTCTCGCTGTACCAAAAGTGGACCCCGAAGTGAAACTGAAAGTATTCACCGCCTTGTCTAATGTATTGCTGCAACGAGAGACAAACTTTAGTAAATGCGAGCCTGATAAGTTAGAGGCTTTCTTGAGGATTGTTATTCAAGGTAATATTTTTTTACGTATAAGAACTGAAGAGTTTGTATTTTTGTCGGAATGACTTACTGGTATAAAAGATCATTTTTATGTTAGATATAATTGAAGGTTAAGTAGTAATTGGAGGTAAACGGGCAGGTGGCTCATCTGATGTTAAGTGATACCACCGCCCATAGACACTCACATTGCTAGAAGGCTCGCAAGTACGTTGCTGGCCTTCTAAGAATTGGAAAATGAAATACATGTTAAAAATGCATGAAACCTCAGAAACTATTAAACCGATTTTTATGAAAGTTGAAAATGTTTTCTAAATCTGAATATTAAGTATATTAGATATTTCTCAATCGAAAGCCGATATAACTTTTCGATTCCAAGAAATTTGTGGACGAAAATATTATTAAACACTTATGGAATTTAATATACAGTCGACTCTCGATAATTTGAAACGCAAGGGACTAGAGATAAATTTCAAATTATCAAGAGTTCAAAATAACAAGTGTTTGAATAACCACGAGGGGGAGGGGCTACTGAAGTCAATAAGAATTTGATCAAAATTTGTTACTTATTATTTCTATATTCTTATTATATATTAACAATTATTCACAAATTTTTATTTCGAAAAGACGTCTGTAATCTTTTTTTGAGTGAGTGACTCATTTATGTAAACAATAGACAAGTATGTGCATGATAAACGCTTCAAATTATAGAGAGTAGGGAAGACCGGATTTCAAATTATCGCATGTTCGCGAGCAAGATAGTACTTTTTCAACTTCAAATTACCGAAGGGACCAATTATTATTGATTTTATTCAATTTATCGAGTATTTTTCAAGGGACCGAGATCCGAATTCAAATTATCGAGAGATTCAACATAACGAGTGTCAAATTATCGAGAGTCGACTGTATAGAAGCCTCGTTTCATACTTAAAAGCCTATATCATGCTTTTTTTAAGTTGGTTAAAATCGGCGTTTGTGTGAATGTTAATAATTCTCCACTTATGTTCTCTATTAGAGATACTTTTGCCGAACCTAGTTTGGTCTCCGGGCCGCACTGCTGAGGCGGTTCGTACGGCAGCTGTTGCATGTCTTTGCGCTGCCTTACAAGACAATGATAAGGGAGATGGGGATAAAAAGGTAGGTTATAAGATAATGTCAATTCAATAGTGAATTTGATGATTTATATTTTCGGAGAATCGAAGGAGGTTTTATGTGTGAATTAATATTTCGTGTTTAAAAGCACAGGCTACTACTCGACAATAAATATGATCAGAGAAAGAGTAAAACGAAATGTTTATTTTCATTTCTTCGTTTAGCATTTTTCTTTAGACAAGTTCAATAAGCTGTATATAAGCCTTTTTATTGGTTAACGCGGAGTTGAAACGCACGTTTATTATTTGCGTATATTGGTTTTCTACAGGAAGTGAATCTCTTTCCAACAAAAGAGTCTTTGGAACCTTTTCTTGAGGAATTAGTTCCTTTGCTAGCTGGTTTAGTGGATGACAACTCCGCATTGACAAGGCAACACTCATTAAGAGCTGTATGCTCTCTTGCTTCTAGAGCAAAACAGAAGGATTGCTTCACCGTGGAAATGTTGCATAAACTGTATTTTGGTTAGTTTCATATTTATTTGCACTTTTTGCACAATAATTATATTATAATATTAACAAAGAAAAAAAAACAGTTTCGCAAATGTAATTATTATGAACATGGTAAATACAATTTGGGATATTTCCCTAGTTACATAATGTTTCCCCTAGGATTTGGATTAGTTTATTGGTTGGGTTATAAGATTAATATAAATTGTATAGAATCGTGCAGTTTTTAAGAAAAAAAAATATTGTATTTAAAGTACCCCCTAATTAAATATAACCTCTAAAAAGACTAGGACAACTCGATTCCCCCTATATTTGGGCGAAAACCCAATCTTGGCATCACTGCACTGAATCACTAGGATGTAGTGTTGACATATTTAAAACCTTTCCCGCTAGGTAAAACTATTTTTGCCATTTATTTTACAGTTGCGTTAAAACGCTTAGATGACAGCAATGACAAAGTTCGTTCGTTCGCCGTTCAGACGCTCTGTACTCTATTTAAATGTCGCCCGCAATTGTACAACAGCGAAGTCTTTAGCGCACATATTGATGCACTGTTCAGTGCCATGCTTATACATTTGGATGATACTGACGAAGCGTTCAGAAAGGAGATGCTTGGTATGGTTTTAATATTATTATAAAAAATATACTCTAATACATAATGCCGTCACCCATCGATAATCATAAAGATCTTCTACCTTTATCTTCTCTATATTTCCCGGTCGTTAGAACGATGGGTCGTACCTATAATAATATTAAAAAGTTTTGTATGTAGGTATGTAACGAATAAACTAAAAAGTTACTGGTTCGTTTAAAAAAATTGTACAACATTAGAAGATAAAATATAAATAATAAAATGGCTCGTATGGTTGTGATTTGGCATTTCATTCCAATCCACAGACCCGCAATAGGACACAACTTTCCGTTTGACCAATCTCATTTTTTTCAGATGCCTTATTGACCCTCAGTGATTTAGACCCCTGTTTGCTCATGAAGAAAGTTAAAACAAATATACACCTCTATAGAAATAAAGCGGCGTATGAGAAACTGACTTCGCATTTAGAAAAGATTATTCAAAAATAGAATTATTTAACACTGACGGGAGTCTTCAAGTATTATGTCACGCAATTTTTGGAGATTTTGGACCCCCCCCCCCATGTAACACGCCGTAACGTTTTCTGCACCTAAGTATAGTAAAACGTGACCACCTAGTGACTCTTTATATCTAAAAGTTACCATTATGTGGTGTAATGTACTGGAAAGCCTAAAATAATATTAACAATAACGCGTACTTAATTTAATCCCCGCCCCGCATTGTAACGTCTTACAAAAGGACCCCCTCCCCTAAATTCGTTACGTATTACTTGAACGCTCCCCTCACAAAGGAGAAATAATATGTTCTGTTGATTTTAAGTATTTATTTAAAATAATGAACTCATTATGTTTTATTGTATTACTATGTACTTACTTACTAATGGAGTACCTAAATAAAGTTTGTTAAAATTGTTGTTATTTTTATTTCATCACAAATCGTAAGTAGTTACTTTAAATTAAAGTAGAACCGCAACTAGGACGCTAGACCAATAAAGTATAGGCCTAACCTATTAAGGGTCAAAATAGAAAATAGGGCTGGGTTTATGGAAATGACAACAAGCACACTTGATCCTACTAACGATAGCGGGTCACGCCTGTCGGACGTGGTTTTGTCTAAGACCTGAGGTTCAATGCCTTATGAAACGTCGGAGCTGAGCATCCTAACCGCTAACGGTACAAAATGTTAACGTGATACAATCGTAAATCGTTCGCATACTCTGCCACACACGATGGCGCGCAAATTTGTCTTTTTAGGAAGGAATTTTACATTATTAGTCAAAGTCAATTGTTATATTATCTAGTCTTATCTTCTATCAATTACGGTGTTTCACGCAAATAATCATTTATTGAATAGTACATTTTTTCAAAAAGTAATACACTAAGTCGCTTTTTAAAGACTCTAGACGGAAGATTCTTTTAATTCTTTTGGTAATTAACTGTAAACTTTAATTGCCATACAAAAGGTGTTTTTCCGAAACAGTTCCAGATTTATTTTTGGCACAGCCAGTTTCTTCCCATGTCTACTTCTCACTTCAACTACTACACTCGACTTAAAAATATGTATGTTTCTATGCAGGAATAAGGATATTTCTAAAATATAAATACATGGAACAGACAAAATTTTGAGCTTCTTAAATAAAGGTACGCAACTATCAAGACAGTTTGCTCCACAAATTGCTCTAATACATTTCTTATATTTACATTACATTATAATTCACAGACTACACACTAAATCAACAATGACACTAGTCAACATCCCAATCATTTTAATTTTTAAATGTCAAACAAATACAAATCCCAACTTTCAAGCTAAATACTAAAGAGGCAAATAGCTCGCCTCCGCGGTGAAATCATGCATTTTGTATTCGAATAAATAGTCCCAATTAGTATTTAATGAGAATATTGATTTTATTCTGCCTTTACAAGACATATGCTGCTATATTAAAAATGGAAGTGACTCGCAATAGTATGTAATTTTTTGTATACAAACCACGTTTCAATCAATTCCATGCACTATACTACTGTTTTATTTCAGATTTTAAAGAGGTGCTGCCTCTAGTATCTGAATCTATTGAAGAAGCAGACTTTCTCGTAATTGACGCCGAGTTCACGGGTTTAATAAATGGCAAAGACGTGTCTATGTTTGATTCTCCTGAAGAGTACTATCTGACACTGTTAAACGGTTCTACAGAGTTTCTTTTAATACAGTTCGGGTTATGTGCATTTACTTGGGATGAGAAGACGAAAAAATACCAGAACGATGCGTATAACTTCTACTTATATCCCAGGGGGCGCCCAGGACCTGACAAAATGTTTCTGTGCCAAAGTTCTAGTTTGGATTTTCTTGCTTCACAAGGTTTCGACTTTAATAAATTGATTCGAGAAGGTAAGCATTTATTTATAAAAATATATTTGACAGTTAAGTTTACAAATAAAATGGAAAAACTATATTGTGTGTTTTATGATTTTTTTATTCTGGTCTTTAATTATTATAAATAAACTAGTTTGCAATGATAAATATTAATTGTTAATATATGTGTTTCGTTTATTTTGACTAGTCTCAAATAAGAAACTTATTATTATTTATTATATTTATTTAATGATAATCTTGATAACAAAATCCAATTGTTAAAATAATAGATCTTTCCTGCCCTGGCCTCTAAGCATTTCTTTACTATAACACGAAGCAGTCCTCAACCAGAATATAACTTTTAGTTAAAAATTAATTTATTTCTATTTTAAAATCATCACAAATTATTTTAGGTATATCATATATGACAGAACCAACAGAGACTAGGCTTAGAGAAAACCTGATTGAAAGGCAAAAATCATACTCTAATGACAAGGGAACAATAACTATTCCTGATGAGTGTAAAGCTCAGATTGAAGATATCTGGTAAGTAAAAAATTTTGGAAAATTGTGTTTTGTGTTGAAGTGCTCTGAAACGAGTTAGCGAGCACATTGCATTTTAACTGGGTTTGAATCATAGAAAATAATTGTTTTCGTATGTTAAATTGCTTTTATTTACTCAAGAGCCTGCATGGGATTGTTTATTCCACTACAATTAGAATGGTGTATTGTTAATTTACCGAGTAGTGGTCGGTGGAGGCCAACAAGCAGTTCTTAAAACCTCATTGTCTCTTCCCTTTTGTTACCCTACTTTAGAAGTTTATAAAAACAGTTCTGTACTTAAAGTACAACAACTATTTATCTTATACACTGTTCTTAAGCAACATTTGCTGTTATTCTGCGATAATTTCTCTTTTCTGGGCTGCTACTTGTATAAGAAACTTAACAAAACTCTGAATATATATCCTAAAACTAAAAAATGTGTAACGCAAATAGTTTATAAATTTTTACTTTTTACTTTGAACTATGACCAAATTTAAAATCTACTACATGTATTAAAATAATTTTCACATATATTCTCAGGCGTGTGCCTGACACACACCCTCCTAACACGCACTTACATACACATACATACCCTCTCCCTCTATCACACACACACACACACACACAACCTATACACCCATACAACTTTATTTCTACTAACTTCTAACTAGTTGACTGTTTTTGTTTTGTTTTTTCTTTCCTTATTTAAAACATTAAATTTGTTTTCCTACCCATAATATATGTATGTACTTTTTGTTACCACTCAATATGACTTCTGTGAAATGGAAGCCTAGTTATCCAATATTACAGGTTCTTACCTAGTTTGGAAACCATTCTGCCAATACCTTCAAACTGTAATCTTATTGTTTGTTGCAAATGTTATATGGGAGCTAAGTACTCTAAAAGATAAATTCAGTAATAAATCCATTTGTTTTTGACGTGTTTATAGCTTTACAGTTAAAACATTCTTGATTTACATACAATGATATTTTTGAGTAATGTGACTTGTAAAATAATAATTGCAAAGGCTTACTTTTTCTGGTATTTATAATATATGATGAAACACAGCAATAGGTATACAACCAGAAGATATGTTAACTTGCCTATATGTACTAAAAATGCCAAATTGATCTGCCTTGTATTTGTACCATACTCATGTATTTCACATAATTATAAATAATATTAAGAGGTGGCTTAGATTTAAAATTAATAATCACTAACTGATTTATTTGTAAATAAATTTATTACAGTAAGAAAGTTGGTGTATTTGTCAAAGAGAATAAGACAAATGAGATGGAAGTTGATAGATGTAATGCATTTGTGCGACGGCTGCTCTTCCAAGAGCTAGGCTCACGATTTAAAAATGATGTGTTCTTGGAAACTAAAGTTTTGGAGAATAAAGACAGGTACAATATTTCTTTAATTATTTCCCGTCTTATTTTGTTTTATCTTCAAATTAAAAAAAAAAATATTTAAAGAAATGATCCTGACAAAACTCATTTAATTTTTTTAATGCAATGCGAAATACATTACATAAAAATTTTAGGATTTTAAAAGTAACTCGAATGTCATCATCAGACGAAAGGAAGAATAAGGATGACGAGAAGAAAGAGAAAGAATGGGAAGATTTAGAAGAAGCCGTTGGATTCTCGAAAATTGCTAGGTTAATTAGTCAATCGGTAAGGGTGTTTTCATATATCAGAAGATGAGAGAGAAAAAACTCCACTATCACTATTACTGTTTCATATATTTATTAACACTTAACTGAGGCTTAACCCCAGGACTGGGAAAGTCTGCTCCGGGTTCTTTCAGGGTTTACTGTCTTTAGTTTAGATCTGTGCTAATAATAAAATAGCTGCCCTTTTCTGCCTTTTTTTTTTCCTTACCGTGCTCTTGTGCTCCATTTGTCTAGAGATTGTTTTTATTATTTGTCTGTTCAATGCGACTGGTCGGTCAAATAACTATTCCGATTGAATGAAATTGTGTATGTCAAAGATTTTTGTTGCATATACATTGGCACCTGCAAAGCTACAGCACAATACACATGTATTTAATTATGTACTAAGAATTAAAATAAGATAAGCATTATAAGATATCTATATACAAAACAGATGAAGAGAGAAAAAAAACTTCTTTTATTTCATTCTGTGCACCATTTAGAGTCCTGACTGTTAAGGGCTTGTATTCTGTGGTTTGCGTTTGTTTACCTAAATATATTTTTATTTCAGGAGAAACTAGTTATAGGCCACAATATGTTACTCGATCTCCTTCACACATTGAACCACTTCTTCCAACCATTGCCAGTTGATTATCCATCCTTCAAAGAATTTGCACACTGCATGTTCCCGAGGTAATATATAGTTTTTATCTTGTACTGTTGTGTGGGATTTTTATCTATGGAAAATGTGATTTCCCTATGGGGAGTAAGGCGGTCCGTTACATGTGGACTCAGTCAAAGATGATATTTATGCATGTGGGATATTACGCACGCGCTTATGTGTTTCTTATGTATAAGTGAAGTAAAGGGGCAATGACCCCATGACTTTCTTCTTACTTTTGTGTGTTTGTGTTTTTATGTGATGTTCTGTAATTAAAGAAATAAATGATATCCTCTGATATTTTTCACTTTTTACATTTGTTTCATTGTTAAGTTTTTAAGCAAGTAGATAGTTCTTTTGTGCCTGAGTCAATATTTAGCATGAATGACACAACTAATTACGGAAGTCAAGTCTTTGAAAAAAGTATCTTTGAACCGAAATCAAACTTAGCAGCTAAGGGAGCTTTCAAGTATTACGTAACGCATTTTTGGAGATTATTGACCCCCCCCTCCCCCATGAACTCGCCGTAACGTTTTTCAGTACCCAAGTATAGTACTCTATCTAGTAAAACGTTTCGTGACCACCTAGTGACTCTTTAGTTACTAATTATGTGGGGTAAGTAGAAAATAATATTATCAATAATGCGTAATTCAATCCCCTCCCCGCATCGTAACGTTTTACAAAAGAAAAAAAAATCGTTACGGAATACTTAAACGCTTCCTAAGTCTTTACTCTTGAACCCTACTCTTGAGGCAAATATTCCTGTAATGTATGAGCGAGAGTTGCGCATATATAACGAAGATCAATTTAATCCCTTCGACTTAAGAATGTTGTTAGGCTAGGTTAGGTTAGTTAAAATTCAGCAACATACTAAAATAAACAAAAACTTGCCTATTTCTTGTGGCTAGCGCCAGGAACACTGATTTCATAGGCTCATACAATGGAGTGATAGCTTCACATTATACAATAAAACATTAAAAACAAACAAACACAGAAATTGACTGAAACATTTTCAGGTTCCCGAAAACGAGGTAAACATTATGCATATTACAATGTTCTAATGTGTGATTGACTCCTGAAATGGTCAGAAATCACATTTCAGCTTGCTGAAATCGTCTCTAACTGGTGGTGAAATCGAAAAACCCTTTCAGTCAACCCATCGTCGTAACAATATTTATATGTAATAAAATAAATTTAATGAATAATTAATAAAGTCATAGCAAAATATGGTTGTGTCAAACTAGCCCCTGGTATTTGGGTAGCTAGATTATAGTTCTTCTGTGGTATATGGTGCATGTTTAAAACATAAGGAATATAAGTGATATATAAATATATGTGATCACAGTGACTTACATATATACATATTGTGTATATATATAAGTAATACCGTCGCAAATGGACACTGAGAATGCCAGAAGGTTCGCAAGTGCGTTGCCGGCCTTTTATGACTTGGCACGCTCTTTTTCTCTAAGGACCCTAAGTGGAATTGGTTCGGGAATACTGCAGGCAGCTGGTTCCACATAGTGGTGGTGGGCGGCAAAAACTGCCTTAAGAAACGCTAGAGTTGTGGAACGTCGAGGTGGTATTTTGTTTCCTACCTTGACGTTTGGTGATGAAAGTGTGTATGAGTGTGTGTATGGGTGTGTGTGCGTCAAAGTGTGGCTGAGTGATGTAAAAAGCGTGCGCTGTGTCTGGGTTAGGTTAGGTTTTGAACCTCAGTGGCATGCCAAGGCTACACGTCATGTAACACTTATGTATAATTAGCCATATGATAGGTATCGCGTTACTATTTTGGACTAAACTGTAGCACATTTGCTCTATTGTTTCCATAGCCTACGCGATATTTATTGGTATTTTTATCACACATTGATTTACATTTTCGAAGCTTTCATACGGAACTCCAACTTAAAATTGGTTCAGTAGTTTTGCAGCATTATAAACAAACAATCTTTCTCCTTCATAATATTAGTGTAAATATTATTTTTCTAATTTCAGGATATTGGATACGAAATACATGTCAAGTTTACCGCCATTTAAAGATAAGGTAAACTCAAGTATTCTTCAGCATCTTCTAGCCACGTTATCCGAGCCACCATTTTCACTGCCAGATATAGGTGAACATTAAAAAATATACTACAATTTAATAATTTCATAATATTTAATTTGTTAATTGTATTTGATTGAAGCTTTTTCTTCGTGAAATTATTGATGATTTGATGAGCAACGCACTTACAATTTGTTGGTTGCTTTTTCATATATTTACATATATTTGTCGCGAATTGCGAATTTAACTATAGATTTTATTTGAAATAATATTTTGTGATGTTTATATGATGAATTAAACTCAAATGTGTTGCCGAAATATCTATTTTGAGAAACAACATGGAGAGTTTGTTATTTTACTTGAAAAACTTTGTATTCAAATTTAAATGACAAGCCAAAACTAGCGTCTTTTCCACAGACTAAGAAACAATTTAAATGAAACATCAAGTTGACACTTAATAGATAATTATTTATCTAAAGAACATTAGTATGAAATATAATTATTTGATATTTCTTTACACATATTATATAATTAATAAATAGCATCCAATGACTACAAATGGGTCTATATGGTCAATTGATTTGACCCATACAATTATTATGGGTCAAATCATGCACTTTGCTAGACACTTATTTTTTTAAATATTTTGGAAGTAAAAACAGACGTGTTTTTATACAGGAGTTTTTCGAATCGGTCCTGCGAGTTTTCGAGTGTATATGTTACAAACATAAATTTCCTCATTATAATATTAGATAGATTGTTTTGTCTGCACTCATTCAAAGTCTGTAATTAAGAGAGGGGGAAGAGTATTTTAGTTGAAACTGCGTTTCGGTTTCATATTCATCATTTTCATTTAGTTTTTGTTCGCTCTTAGTTTCATGTCCTAGAAAAGTTATACATGTACTTGTTTTAAAGCCTACACAAATACAGTTTAAGTTGTAGCTTTATACTGCCGAAAAAACTAGAGTCTGGCTAATGAATGAAGATGCGCGGCAAATTAAAAAAAAATTAGTATGGTATCCCTAATACATAGTTTGATATATTTTGTGCATTAAACTTATTTGATACTTGATTTTATTTTATTATTTTTTTACATTGATAGTAACTGTATTTCTATGAAATTAAATACTATTTCGTATTTAGTTTTTTACTATTGATACTTAAAATGACTAGCATTGCATGGAAAACACAACTTTATTCGGAATAATCAAAATCAGAATCCAAAAAATCAATAAAACAAAGTTTGTACTTGTTAACTATTTGGGAAAAATATATAATAGAAAAAAAAATGAGTAATTGCATGAAGTATCAAGACAATAAATCATACTAACCTAAGAAATTCAATGACATTCTGTGTTGCCATCCGAAAGTTTTTATCTTCAGTATCTAAGTAGTTATCTTCTTTCATTAGCCAGACTAATACTAGCTAATGTTAGACAAATATAAGACTATTGATTGCTTTTAGGTTCAGTCGATGGACGGGGTTACTGTCAAACAGATGACAAGCAACACGAGGCGGGCTATGACGCATACGTCACCGGTCTTTGTTTCTTATCTATGCACGCTCATCTAGCACGCATGCGCGGCGAAGAGTCACGACGGGTGACGGCTGACAGCGCGCTATTACGGCCCTTCATAAACAAAGTGTTTTTGGCAAAAACTGCGTATCAGGACTCGCCGTATATAAACCTCGCTGGTGTTGATCGTAAGTGCAGGCATAATTTAAAATTAAGATCTAGCCTAACTTAAGACTTATAAGTAATTTAAGTCTAACTTAAAAAAAATCAGTGTCGCTACAACCTTTTTAAGTCAGAGCCTCAGATTTCTGTATCTGTTTCATGATCATTTTATTTGATCAGCCTCCTGTGCCTAACACAAACCGTCGACGTTTTGGGTGTAAGGCAAGCCGGTTTCGACGTTCGCTCTATCTCACTTTCTCTCTAGATCTCTCTCGCTTAATGGCTATTCGCTTCATGCTACGTTCGCCCTTTCACATTCTCTCTTATTCGGTCTCAATCGCTCTCACCCTTTTCTTCGACAAAAACGCTGCACATCTTCGTGACGTGTATATTATTATTATTGCGTTTCTTCCGTAAAAAAATTACCCTTATGCGCCTAAACAAGTTAAACTTCTAAAACAGACACTATTTCTCGTTTCAGCATCACCTTCAAGGGAGCATGTCTTCCATTTGACGTTTCCAAAGGATTGGCAGAGGAATGACATTAACCAATTGTTTAGCGCTTATGGTAATTATTTTATTGTATAAATTAGTAATATGTATTTCCAGTAATATGCTATTAATATATTTAAAGTGCTTATCATTGAATAAGTTTATGAGTGACATTTAAAATATTCATAATAAAAAAAAATGGATTGAATTTTTTTCTAAAGCTATAAGAGGTATGTTATATGTTAAAGTTATATGTCCACTTTTATATATTAGTTTGGTAGCGTGGAAAGATTTTTCTTAAATTTATCTGTATTTTTTGACAATAAAAAAAAATTTATTGACATTTATAACTTCGAAACGAGAATACAATATTCTATTATTTGTGGAAATGATGAATCTTTGCCTGAAAGAATTGAACTGTGTAATTTTAGTGAATCAGTATATTATCTTATAAGTCATATCTTAATATATAAAAATTACGTGTCACGTTGTTTGTCCGCTATGGACTCCTAAACTACCGAACCGATATCAATCAAATTTGCTCACCGTGTGCAGTTTGATCTAACTTAAAAGATAGGATAGCTTACATCTCAATTTATACCCGCATCATTGTTTTATTGCAAAATATTTGTTTATTATTTGATACAATTCTAACAGATGGCGCTGTGTTAAAAGTACCAACGTTTCACATAAGCTATCTACCTTTCACATAAGTTCTCCTAACGTTTCCCTTGAATAGGTTACTACTATGTAATATAACAAAAACCTTAGCTACAGCAACGCTTGGACGGTCTGCTAGTAAATGATAAAATATTGTTTCAGGTCAAATATTGGTACAGTTTTTGGACGAAACATCCGCGTTGGTGGCTTTAACCCGTCGGGATCTTGCCAAAACAGTTGTACGTGCGTTCGCCAATAATAGGAAAGTGGTTCTTGAACCGTTTATTAAATATAAAGGACTTCATGCCAAGGTACATATTTTGTAAAGTTAGCAAAATTAGCATTTTTTTAACATTAATTAAATAGAGAAATTTAAAGATTCAGGCCGTAAAACCCAATGAGGGGTTTAATTTTGTATTAATTTATATTCCTACAAATTCCTACAAATCCACAAAACCTTCACAACATCAAGGCTATTGGTGAAAACAGCATAAAAATCGTGCAGTAATTTTTTAATTATATTTAATTAATTTTAGTGTACGAACTACACTCGGCGTCAAAAAAATCGCACCTTTCTTAAAATTCGTGTCAAGCGATTATAACTTCGAAGATCCTTCCTGTATCCTATCATTATTAGTATCATTTAAAAGCTCAACTAATAAGCTTTCAAAAAAATAATCATTTGTTTACGAAAAATCAAAAACCACAAATCGCCAGCACTTTGATTAAAAAGTGGCGATGTACGCGTTTGGAGGCTCACTAATTGTACCACCCTGGAGGCGTATAAAACGAGGGGGTAAAAGTCAATTATGGGTTATTCGCTATCCAGACGTTACAGAGGTCATACCTGAAGAGCTTCGACAAGAAAAAACCCAGTGAAAATGGATACCATGGCAAAGAAGCAGCTCAAGTGGTGGCCCTACAGCAAATCGGCCTACGGCAGGTTGAAGTTGCTCGGCAACTGAAAATCAGCCGATTTCGAGTGCAACGGGTATACCAACGGTTCCAAGAGACTGGAAGTTACATCAGGAGACATGGATCCGGGAGACGTCGCTGCACTACCGTCAGAGGTGATCGCTCCATTGTGTCGACGTCTTTGCGGAACCGCTTCTCCAACGCTGTGGAGCTACAGCAGCGGCTTTGAGCTACGCGAAGGACTGCTGACAGCGTCTACACTATCAGAAGAAGGCTGTGAGAGAAGAATTTGCTGCCCCGGAGAGCTGCTACAGGCCCCCAATAGACTGGCATCCATCGGACGAAAAGGAAGCAATTTTACGAAACGCACGTGCCGCGGACATTCGACCAGTGGACGTATGTCCTGTTCTCCGACGAAGCCCGAGTGTGCCTGTACACCAACATCATGCGTAAGAAAGTCTACAGGCGACCAGGGGACCGTTTCACACCAGCCTGCATCGTGGAAACCGTCGGGTATGGAGGAGGATCCTGCATGTTCTAGGGCGGCATTTCTATCGACGGCAAGACAGACCTCGTGTGCGTCTCGAGAGCTGGAGATGGTCGCGGTCAGGGGTCTCTGACTGCCCACCGGTATATTACCGAGGTTTTGGAGGAGCATGTGATCCCATGTGCAGGTTTTGTCGGCGCCAACTTCGAGTTCATGCACGACTACGCTCGGTGCCACACAGCCTTGATTGTCAAGGACTGCCTACGTCGAGTTGGCATCAAGGTTATGGATTGGCCAGCAAGAAGCCCCGACCTCAATCCTATCGAGCACCTCTGGGACGAGCTGAAACGGCGAGTTCGGGCCCGTAATTCAGCTCCTGCCACTCTCGATGAGCTCTGAGATGCCGTCATCGAGGAGTGGGACACCATTCCCCAGGAACACGTCGTGATGCTCATCAGGTCCATGACTGACTGCTTGGAAGCTGGTCAGAGGGCTAGAGGAAGCAACACTAGGTTTTAAGACAAGTTTTTAAGGATTGTCATTGTTTATTTTTAATTTTTGTATTGTTCCTTTTATTTGTAATTTTGATCGGAATACACATTGTTTCACATTTTCCCAGAATTTTCTTTTTTTATGGGGGTGGTGGCCAATTTCCTTCAGTTTTCAAATTAGGGATTTCATTAGCTTTGAAATGATACTAATAATGATAGGGTACAGGAAGGATCTTCGGAGTTATAATCGCTTGACACGAATTTTAGGAAAAGTGCGATTTTTTTGACGCCAAGTGTATATTACGAATCCTATATTGTAATTTCTGTTCAGTTGGCCTTTTCAAATATTTTATTTTATTAGCAATTTGAATATAAATCTTATTCTATTCCACAATTAAGTCCACAAATTTTTAACATATTAAGATGATTTTGATTGGTTGATTTAAATCAGGAGTTAGGGAACGAGGGAATTTATTTCAGAATTGTTTTGTCATGTTTGAGATATCTATGAATTTCTGTGTAAATAATGTTGACTGGATAGATAATAATTGACCTAATAAGCTTGACTAATATTCCAGATGCACTTAATTATTTTGTAATTCAGCAAGCCGTCTGGCTTATTCCAGTTGCTTTTTTTAACCTCTTATGTGGTATTTATTTCCAGCTAAAACCGATATTTATACAAAATCTTAGTTTCTTGTTATGCTAAAATTATTTTACACAGAGGTACATAGATTTTAAATGACGAAATTAGAATTTATTACAAAAAAGTTATTTTCCATCTCAGGATCAGACCGGAACGTTACTGTAAAAAAAAGAAAAATTACAAATAATAAAAAAAATTCTTTCTTAGGCAACCAGTTTTGAGGTTGTTTACTGACATAGTCCTGTATAAAAGTAATTTATACATGCCTAAAATCTAACATTTAACAAAAATCTGATCAACATAGATTATAAATACAAATATTATTTATAATCTATGCTGTATTCTATTGGTTATAATCTATGGATACAAAATGGGATATTGTCCACAGGCGTTGCAGTTACAAGCTGCAGAGGGGCGAGAGGAGTCTACGCCGCTGTATGTGAAAGTGTGCGTAGCTTTCTTCATTATATTAGCTGTGTGGATGTGTGTGAGTGTGAATGACGGCATAGAGTTGTAAGACAGAGAGAGATAATTTAAGTCTTAATATTATCAAACTAGATATTATGAAGCCACGGTAACTTATGAACCTGGGTTTATATTTTAACTGTCAGTTATTTCTACGAGGCGGTATAAAGCACTATCTGTAAGATGCTATTACAGTGAGACCATTACACCAGTCATTATAGACATTCGAAATCGAAAATTTGATAATAATTCCAAAAGTTTTCAAACTTCGGTCAAGTGAATGGTACATTGGGACGACAATAAATCTCATTTTGCAACCTTGTCCGCAGTCCGGAACATTGTTAAAATTGCAATTAAATTAATTTTATGTCTGTATGGTCGTGAAAAAAATTCCAAAAGTTCTGCAAACTTGGGGAAGTTTTCGATATAATATTTCATATCACGTATAAAATTTGCAACCAACCTAAGTGTACGGAACATTTTTTGTTATTTATTTTATTTTCGATATATCTGTCAAATTTGCAGAACTTTTGGAACGTTTTCCTTCAGTTTAATAAAGAACAACATTAATTTTTAATAACAAAAAATGTTCCGTACACTTAAATTGGTTGCAAATTTGACACGTGATGTAAAATAATATATTTAACACCACTCCAACTTTGCAGAACTTTTGGAATTTTGGTCTCAAGAACTAAGCAAATTATCATTTATTGCATTTTTAACAATGTTCCGGACCGCAGAGCAGGTTGCAAAATTTTATAGTTTGTTTTAATACCACTCCCGACCTTACATCAAAATTTGAAAACTTTTGGAATTATAATGAATTAATTGTCTTGACTGACTGGACTAATAGATAATAGAGAACGAAGATTTGACAGTTGAATGAAGAACGCACAGTATTTAATCGCTTTATATTTAGAAATATTAAGGAGAAGATTTTCCATAGAAAATAAGTGATAAACGAATATTGGACCATTAGTGGTGTAACCTCGAAACATTAAATATTTTTATTTATAGAGGGGAATCGAATTTTACTAGATTAAAAAATATGGTTTTGGAAGGGTTGGTTCATACTAGGGATGCATCCGATACCGATACCGATATATCGGCGATACTTTGGGTTTGCCGATACAACGATACTTTTCAAACTTCGCGCTTTAAAAAAAAATATGTAAACGCGCATCTTGTTTGAACTGGGGCATTGCAAACGAGGCACGGACTATCTATGCCCCTCACACCCGCTTTGTCCCCGCGTATTCCATTTCACTAGACACTAAGGCTTTTAACTGCTATCGCGCGAAGTATTTTTTCAATACCAAATTAAATAAAATACAGAATTACAGAAATCTTATCAATGTTAATTTTATTTACTAAAACTTTAATCTTATTCAAAGTTTGTGACTGTTTATATTTTATAATAGAAACTAAATACTAATAAAAACTTTAACCAAACTTGATAATATATAACCTTAATTTAATTTGAGTTCAATAAGCGTTAGTATCGGTATCGGCGATATTTCTATAGGAGTATCGGCATCGGTATCGTATCGGCAAAAACGCGTATCGATGCATCCCTAGTTCATACCTTTAGCGATTTTTTTTAAATGACTGATTTTTATAATTGATATGTATTTTTATATTCTGCTTACGGCTTTTATGTCTTTCATTATCAACAGACACATCTTTCAATAAAATATAATTACCGTAGAAGAGATCTCTTTATAGAGTTTTTTTTATAAAAGTATTTTTCTGTTTTTCAATGCTGAATATTTTTTTATAATTTTCTGTAATTTTTAATTAGCATTTTATTTTGAAACATTTTAACTGTGTTATGTGAACGTGTTAGTTCTCTTTTGACTTTTAAAATGTTTTTACTATTTCTAAGTGTAAGTTTAGTTTAAGTTTTAAAATAAATTTTGTATTTTTTATCAATTGTTTTATTTATTGTTGAACGAGTCGTAAGAACATTTTTAAGTTAATTATAAGTGCCGTAATCAGATTATGAAAATACTTTATAAAAGAATCGTGGGATTTGAGAACCTATTTGATATGTTGACAAGATGTTACTTCATTATAGTGCGACTGTATCGTTTTGATACTTAAATTCAATTTTTTTTTGATGAAATGACCTGTTTTGCAGACTATTAACATTTTTACTGTAAATAACTTGATGCTCTATATTATCATTATATAAATACATTAAAATCAGTAAAGCGATACTTCAATAGTAAGAACGCTGTCGGCAACGCACTGTGTGCCTTCTGGTCATTGGCCTGTTATGTTCTTCAAAGAGCGTACCAATTCTTAAAAGGCCGGCAACGCACGTGAGCCCTCTGGCAATGTGTGTTTATTAGGTGAGCCTACAGCCCGTTTGCCCTATGTTATATAAAATAATAAATTAGCGGCCACGGCAACGTACTGCTTGAGATTTTTTTCTGAAATATTTTGGAAATGAATTTTATTCGCCTATTTTATTCGTTGATAACGTTTAAAAATTCTTTATTATATTTGTATAGGTACGTTTTATCATTACTTTTAGTGGTACTAATAAAAAGTATAATAAGTTTTTTGGTGTGTGGGTAAATCGTGACTATTTTAACTACAACTTATTTTACTAATATCACTTTACAAGATTAATTTATTACTACAATATCGTTGCCATTAGATTGGCAAACTCCGCGCGATGCGTTAACTGTCATTTGTATGAAAAATTGTCAGCGGGTAGGAAGTGGCGTAACATAAGAGTGGCAGGGCTGGCAAAATGCCACGGACCCCGACCCAAGAGGGCGCCTGCCCAAGAGATATTATGTTCTATGGATGAATGTGAAGTCTCCAATACGCATTGGGCTAGCGTGGGGACTACAGACCATTCCCTCTCGCCTAAGAGTGGACGCTTATGGCCATTAGTGGGACATATATAACGTGTAATTGAAATCGCTGAAAATCTCGAAGTTATTTTTTTTTTTTAATAAAAATTGAACTGAGTACGACGTGACGATTTTTACTGATAGGGCCCTATTAGAAGAATTTGCCACGGGCCCCAGATGGTATAGTTACGCCACTGGAGCGTTGACAATATTTTCAGATAAATATATGATGGCGACGTTGTCACTTCAAATTTATCGCAGAGGGTGATATGATTGTAAACTTAAAATAGATGCTTAACATGGTCATGGACTCTAACAGCTGCTTACGGTCACGATTAATGTTTAATTAAAAAAAAAGCGTGTATGTACTTATGTACACGCGTTAGAAGTTATACTTCTTTGACATAATCATATTCTTCGAGCACTTTAGAGGGACGTTTCCCTCTTCGAATTGCATTTTTCGTGTCCATTTTAATGGCCACTTCCAATCGAAGCGATATAATGTGTACTATAAACACTATGTTTTTTATCGGGTTTTCTCGTATAGAAATCATTATTTTGGTTTAAATAAACGCGACTCTGAAAAATACTACGCCGGGTGTTAGCTTTTTGTGACGTGCGCGCAAAAATATGACGTAAAAATTTACTCTCATAATTTTTCCATAACGCGAAGTAGGAAGAAGTAACTTCGAAAAGATATATGTTAGCGTAGCCCAATTGTTTATTATTTAAACTCACATTTGAATAGAACCTTTTAAAATAAAATCTTTAGATCACGTTTTGCCGTATTTTTTACCCATAGTCACGTCTACATCAATAGATTTATGTCTATTAAATACCGGAAGTAATTAATTTAGTTCTAAGTTTGAAATGAATCGAAGTCATTTTTTAGTTTCGAATTACGTAGAAAGTCTCACCATAGTGTATCTGTACTTCATTAGAAGTCTTGGCCTCTGCCCTTCGGACATTAAAGCCTATATCTATTGCTAGAGCAGACTGAACTTCATTACAAGTTAAATTGTTTCAAATCAGACGCAGCTAGTAGGGTTGATGGTAGCAACTTTAGTCTTTACTTTATGCGAAAACTACACATATTTAGCGGATAAAAAAAGTAAAAAAAATATGTATAAAAAGCCTTGCTTTTCACATATTTGTTATTAAGTCTATATATACTCGTATATTATTACTGTAATTAGTCCTTCGGTATCCATTCTTAAAAGGCCGGCTACGCGCTTGCGAGTCCTCTGGTATTGAGAGTGTCCATGGGTGTCCATCACTTAACATCAGGTGCGCCTCCCGCCCGTATGCCCCTGGTCTATAAAAAATAATAAACTTATCAAATTTTAATAATTCCGTAATAATTAATATTGCTTTATATTTCTCATTTCTAATCTAGTTCCCCTTCAGTAATATTGGGTAGATTTTAAAGATGCTCATTCGTCACGGCCGTGTGCGATTTGGCTCCGGTTAGTAATTCTTTTGCCCTTCATCAGAGGGCACATGTCACTTACAAAATTTAAAATTCTTACGTACTTCAAACAGTAGATAAGTTTCGTATTGGCTTTATGACAGCCCTATCTCGTTGCTACCGAACGCGATGCAGCGCGGACAATGGCGCGTGGTGGTGCGACCCCGGGACCTCGCGTGCGCGCTTCCGCCATTTTGCATTTTAATGCGCATTTGCATACAGCCGACACGTGCGATGATATTCTGCTCTCATTTATTTCGACTTGTGTATTAATGCCTTATGCTATTGTGTATTCAAAATTGTAATCTTCCTTTGCGTTGAATGGAAGATGTACTTATATACATTTATTTATCCTAATTTAACCGTGCCCAGTTCACACTGTTTTAAAAATAAAAGAAATCAGTGGCGCTACAACTTTATTAGGTCTGGACATCGGATTTTTGTATGTGTTTCATGATCATTTGTCAATCTAATTGGCAAGTAGGGGATCAGCTTCTGTGCCTGACACACGCCGTCGTCTCTTTGGGTTTAAGGCAAGCCGGTTTCCTCACGATGTTTTCCTTCACCGTTTGAGAGATTGTTAAATGCGCTCGTAGAAAGAAAGTCCATTGATGCACAGCCGGGGATCGAACCTACGGCGAGGATGAGAGTCGCACCCTGAAACCACTAGGCCATTCATTAGAGGCCATTGAAGATATATATAAAATAATAAATGCAGAGCAGAACTGCTTTCCACATAATTCGAGACCCCTAGGGGACTATATTTTTATTGGAAACAATGGAATAGAACTTTCACAAAATGTGTAGTTATCTCGCATTTGAAGCTGTTTATTAAACGCCATAGTAATAATATAAAAATCTTTAGTATTATTAAAGCGGCTCCTAAAAATCCTAAATACCGTTAGACAGCAAAAACTCCATCCCAGAGAAAGGTGTAATGCCCCAGAAAAAGCTCATTAAATATAACATTGCGGAATGATTGAGATAGCATTCTACAATGTCTAACCTTATTTAAAGATAAACCAAAGGCTGGTTTATGCGCATTAAACATACAATACGTGACGATGGAAGCCGGGCTTCGTACATAAATAAAGTGTACAGTTAAAGTTGAAACAATTGCGCACGCGCCCGATCAAATCGTAAACATTCGAGTTTCATCGCCATCGCTCGTGCCGATGTTATCGTGGAGAGAGTTACGTCCCAACTCACTTAGAATAACTAGTGCATAGAGACCTATTTTGGTAGCCCTGCGTGATTTTGCCAATTTACTCAGATTTAAACATTTTCAGGACACATCAATCGTTTCTGTTCCGTGCAAGTTGTTTACGCCTGAATAGTATTAGTTGTTGGAAGTATGAAGATTGATGTATATGCTGAAGTTTGGCAGTTTAGAATGTTTGTGTGATTTTTCCAATTTACTCAGATTTAAACATTTTCTCGACATCGTTCGTTTCTTGCAAGTTGTGATAGTATTTTTGTCCTTTAAATTGGAAGAATGGAGATGGTTGGATAAGTTGAAATTTGGAATGTATCATACATTGTTCAAGTATTAAATAGCCTCCATACAAGAGGTAACTGGCATATAATTTGGTTCGGGTCAAAGTCCAAACAATCCCGCTGTAATAAAGGCATCGTTCGATTATCGCTTGGGCAATTTGACGGTAACTACTGTTGGCTCGTTTTTGATTGAGTGTTGAATTATAGCTGTAAACGATTTCGTACGTTTTTATACATACATTACTTTACTTAAAATGTTGTTTAATGACGTATTGAAAAGGTTGTTGGTTTTTTACATGAATAAATCGTTGCCATGGTAACAAACTGTTTAGACCTCGTGTTCCGTTACTAATATAAAAATAATAAAAGTAAAAAAAAAAGCCTATATTCAACAACCAAATACAAATAGATTTACATTTACATAATTTTAACCAAATCGATAATAAACATTTTAACCATTTTTTTATACATAAGAGTTAGACAGGCTATCGTAAAATTTTTTGTTGATATTGATATTTTCTTTAATATTTCTTTGTACTATCATAAATAGTTTACGCAGCGCCTGCGAAGAAAGATATGATTTAGGCTTTTTTTACACCTCGGGTAACATTATTGTAGTTTTAGTAAGGATCCTTATTTTTTCTGGCAATTAAAATAGCCCATATTAATCAGTGATACATGGAGAAAGAATTTTTTAAATCCGTACAGTAATTTTTGAGCCAATTCGTTACAAACATACATACAAATCTTTCCTCTTTATACTGTATATACTACTTGTCAGCGGTCAGGTAAAAATATGCTATTTTTATACTATTCAGTTATTTATATTAGATGAACACTTGCTGTTTAACCAATTAAACAAACCGATACATTTTTCAGGATGTTTATCAAGGCTTTACAGTTTGTGAGCTATGATGACATGAAATCTTTTTAATTGGATTTTAAATCTAAACATACTTTTTCTTAGCTAGTTTCTAGCTTTACAAATCTTTATACAGACAATATATTATCCATTTAAGGAATTCACAGTATTCTATTGTAGTTAGTCTGTGGCTGCGCGCGCCACGAAGTAGGTCGGCATTCTCGCCTCCGTCGCGTCGCGTCGCTTGCGCAGATGCGAGTTAAAGCTCGTGACATCGATCGTGTAGCCGTTCCTTATGAGTCATTAGTCGCAGCCGGTGTATCGGTAGTCGTGAGCCCGCCAAATTAATGGAGCTATGATCTATGGAAACTGCACTGTGCTTCTTGTTTGTACTTTATTGTCGAGCTGCCTTGCAGTGAATTATGGCAATCCAATGTAATGTTTCGTATGAAAGCTGTGCTTTTAACACTGACACTAGATATCCCGTCATCCCATGTGTCCCTTTTCGAAGTAAGCGTTTTGGCTACTTACCGATATCCAGATTGGGCATTCTGATAAGCGAGCTAGGATATCTATAATTGCTCCCCACTTCTATTAAATTATTTTTATTTCTTCGTGTATATTATGTTTGCCTATAAGTGCTTGTCACATTAAATATAGTATTTATTTCTTTTTGTACCAATATATCAGTGTGAGGGTTGGCAAGCTTTTATAAATTTACAATCCATAATTACCTAACTGTTTGGTGGCGCTTGGTAGGATTTGGATGTCCAGTCAATATATCTGAATTTTAGTTCGCTCTCGGAAATAATATATTCAAGCATTTACGAAATAAAATTAAATCCATATGGAGTACTGCTCTCACCTCTGGGCGGGAGCTCCCCAGTACCAGCTCCTTCCACTTGACCTTATTCAACGAAGAGCAGTTCGAATCGTCGACGACCAGTCACTTTCCGTGCGGCTTGATCCCTTGGCGTTGCGTAGAGATGTGGGATCTCTCTGCATCTTCTACCGCAATTTCCATGGAGAGTGTTCACAGGAGTTGTTTGGTCTAATACCTGCAGCTGAGTTTCATCATCGGACGTCAAGGCAAAATACAAAATACCATCCGTTTCACCTCGACGTCCGTCGTTCCACAACAGAGCGTTTTCTAAGGCAGTTTTTGCCGCGCACCACCACTATGTGGAACCAGCTGCCCACAGAAGTATTTCCGAACCAATTCGACTTAGGGTCCTTCAAGAAAAGAGCGTACCAATTCCTGAAAGGCCGGCAACGCACTTGCGAGCCTTCTGGCATTGTGAGTGTCCATGGGCGGCGGTATCACTTAACATCAGGTGAGCCTCGCTGCCCGTTTGCCTCCTATAACATAAAAAAAAAAAAAATCAACAAATAAGTATTACCTAAATAATATAATTAATATTAACACTCTCAAATTATGCTCTATCTGTCGTAATGTATAATAAAATGTGTATGATAAAATGACCTGCAAATTTTATCTTGAACTGAGTGGGCTCGAGTCATATTGCGGCGCGAGCTCGCTGTCACCTTGGATTAACACTTGATAGCATATTCTGTAGAATGGAAGTCGTTCCATTCGATCAGATAAGTGTTATCGTAATGAGTATTGAGTGGACGGTATCACTTGAAATTGGTATTTTGCGAAATGTTTAGAACGATTTTGTGATCCAGTCACAAGTTGAGAATATAAAATAAATAAAGCAGTGGCGCTACAACCTCTTTAGGTCTTGGCCTCAGATTTTTGAATCATGTTCATCATCATGATCTGTGTCATGTTCATTTTTAAATCTAATAGGCAAGTAGGTGATCACCCTTCAGCGCCTGACACACGCCGTCGACTTTTGGGTCTAAGGTAAGCTCCTCACGATGTTTTCCTTCACCGTCCGGGTTAAATGCGTAAATAGACAGACAGTCCGTTGGTACACAGCCGGGGATCGAACCTACGACCTTAAGGATGAGAGTCATAAGCTGAACATCTGGTCGAAATATAATTCGCGTGTCCGTTGTTCTTGTTGAGAACCAAAAACAAGCAGTGGTGGAGTATTACTACGAGACTCATGTTTAATATTTTTTTAATACATTGTAAACTCTTTAAAACGACATTCGTTATAACGAATAACTCCATAACGCCAAAATTATTAGAATTTGTTTGGTTTAATAATCGCATTAACACGTGTGCCATTATTCGTAGATAACATTGCCTGTAAGAAATTTTGGTCTCAGTTACTAAACGCACCATTGTCATCTATCGAGTATTACGTCAGGCAAAGTTAACAGAATATATGTGTTGAGAATAATATTGATAGTAATAAAATTAGAAATTATTGTATTTGATTGAATTTGTTTCTTTTTTCTATACACTCCGTATAACGACCTGTCTATAACAAAAATAAATGATCGGTCCCTTGAACTTCGTTATAAAGAGTTTACATTGTATTTTAAATAAATATCCAAGTTCGGCAAATGGTACAAATATTTGTCATAAGCATCAGATATAACTCAGTTAGGTACATTTCTAAATGTCAAGTCATTCGCACAAAGGGTCCAGATAACGTCTTTATACAGACAGTACTAATGGTGCCACCCGACGACGCCTGCGATTGTGTGAAAGGACCTTTAGTAGAGTTGTCAGGAAATAAGACCCTCTGACCCAAGATACGGTTAAAACTGGGAGTGAGTTACGTCCCTAAAGAGCTTTCTTATAGGACAAAAGAAAGTTTCTGCTTTTTGTATAAAGAAAATCAATTTAGTGCGAACTATCGGGGCTGCTGGAGTGCCGTGTCAAATCGAATTTTGACGGGAGTCTCCCTATAGATATAAGATATTCTTAATATGGGATTGAGTCGAGAGTCAAGATTCATTGCATGTACAGTAACGCGGTAGACCCGGACCGCGTTATAGAAAAACGCGTTGTATTCTCGTATTTTTTGAACAATTCTAAAACTAGTAACTCGAATTTAAAGTTATTTAGTTTAATTTTATAATAATTGAAACAGGTGCAAATAAAGAAAACGAATTACGGGCTTGTAATCATTCTAAATTTCACACTACAGAAATATAACTTGAGAAATCTCCGCGTTTTAGGGGGAACTACCGCGTTATATGCAGGCAAAAACAGCGTTATAAGAAAGCGCGTTATAGGGCGGATTACTGTATTTCTGGTTCATATTTTAGCGTTTTGATAGAAACACTTCTATTAATTTCTTATTTATTTCGTAATCATACAGTCAACATAATTTATATTTAACAAAAAACTCGAAGTATAGCCTGAGATGGAATACTGAATATGTATATATATATACAAGGTACAAACATTTACAAAAGGAAAAAATCAATAACAATTATTTAATACATTTAACTAAGTAATACCTAATTCGGCTGTGTTGTGTGATAGCGTGTAAGTGAGTATGTTAGGGTGTGTATGGGGTTGTGCTCATGATGCAGGTGATTTAGCGATATGGATATTCTTGATACTTCTACGATTCTTCACGAGATATATAGACGCAACTTTCGACAGAAACGACCGTCTTAAACTCTGCGCTGCTCCAATTTCGATTATTCAATTCATAATAAACTCTTTGAATTCTACACAATGAGATACGAATGATGAAATATCGATTAATTTCAAATTATCTCTCTTTAACATCACGTTTATAAAATGACAATAAATTGACTATTCATTTAAACCTGATGAAATCTTTGAACTGAAAACGGCAACAATTTGCCCCGGACACGTCACTCAGTGTAATTGGCTTGGTGGCTATTAGCTAATGAGATATAGAGATAGCATCAGCGGCGGCCGCGCAAAGCGATCGGATTTTATATCGTTAACGGGATAAGAGATAGCGGGAGCGGTAGCGGGTGAAGGGATTTGGGAATATTTGAGTAACACCATTTTAATAATAATTTGAGCTGAGTAATTATTGTCATTGCTAAGGTAGAAGGTTCGATTCTCGGCTGTGCACCAATGGACTTTCTTTCTATGTGGGCATTTAACAATTGCTCGAACGGTGAAGGAAAACAAGGTGAGGAAACCGGCATGTCTTAGACACAAAAAGTCTACGGCGCGCGAGTGGCTGATCAACTACTTGTCTATTAGACTGAGATGCTCATGAAACGGATACGGAAATGTGAGGCCCAGACATAAAAAGGTTGTAGCGCCACTGATTTATTTTATTTATTTATTAATTAATAGATACGATTATTTGACGTTTCTTGTCTTTGAAAAATTTGATCTTCTCAAATAGGCATGTCATCTACTATAAAAAAAATAAGTCGGGTTTTCCTTTCTGACGCTATAACTCAAGAACGCACGAACCGATTTCCCCGGTTTTGCATTTGTTGGAAAGGTCTCGGGAGGTTTATAGCAAAGAAAATGCAGGGTTATAGCAGGAAAACAGAAAAGCGGGATCACCAAACGAAATGTTACATAAAACGAAGCCATCTGGTGGCGAAACGGAGTTCGCCGAGTTTGCTAGTGTTGTATATTTATCCAAGAGCAAGGTGTTCGAATATTATAATAATAATAATAAAAGTAATGCAAGTCCCTGGTACAATTCTGCGTGTGTTTCAATAATATTTTTCATAGAAAGTGAATGTTTCCAAAGAAAAAGCACCAAAGTTAAAATATTGCATACCATCCTGATACACATTCATTTACTGGCCTGGGACTACATTTTTATAGTCTGTCGTATAGCATTTCTTTTATAGCAATAGTTTTAACTTTATGCCAGTTCCAAGTAAAAGGTCATCAAAAGGAAACTAAGGGATAAGCTAGTTAAAAACAAAATATGTACATAAACATATATGAAAAAAGATAATACAATAAAGGATAAAGCAAAAGGAACGTGTAGTAATTGTAAGGAATTCAGAAAGGAGGTGTTAGGAACAAGACAAGAAAATATGGTCACCAATATCGTTTCCACACTATATTGTTCGCTTATGTTGTTCACATGTTCGCACCCTTAGTGGTGACACGGCAGGCGAGGAGAAGAGATACTAGTGATGTAACCATGTTTGCGATAGGTATGTGTGATGCGATACGGAACACGAGATGCTTCGGATGAATTATTCAGCCATCGTAGTGTGGGCTCATTCACGGTGAAAGAATTTTGCCTTTTAAAACTTTATACGGAGATAAGGTACTTGGCAAGTTGAGAAACAAGTGTTCTAAATTCAAATAAGTTTCCAAATTCGAATTAAATGCCTTCCTAAAGGTTGGTTTGTTCCCGGTATTATATGAAGTATTCAGAATGTAAATCTATTATTGTCTTTTATTGAAATAACTTTTACACATTTAAAGAAAACACTTTTTTACCGGATTGAAGTTATGTATTATTATAAATTTACAATTATTTTACATAATTTATATTTTTTTCCGACGTTTCGCGTGCTTTACAGCGTGCGTGGTCACGGTGACTGAAGACAAAAAGTATTGAATTTCAAAAAGTATCACAGCTGTAGAAAAAGTTGTGTTATCTGTATTTATTTCCCCGGAGTTAGTATCGACTAAAAGATGGAGGGTTTTGACAGAAATGGCTCACGGTGTCCTCTATTTTCGCAGATTGTTAATTTCACAATAATCATGAATAATTATTGTAAATTTATAATAATACATAACTTCAATCCGGTAAAAAAGTGTTTTCTTTAAAGAATGTAAATAATTTAATCATTTTTTTTACACTCGTATTGATTGTATGTTTACATTGAATTATCTCCAAAACTGGACCGATGCGAAAAATCCCTTCACCATTAGATACTGATGAACATAGGTTCTAATATTTTGTATGAAATGTAACCCAAAGTGTGATTTTTTAAATCCCTATATATATAGGGATTTACTTTTTCATGTGTCCTGTTCATTGTTTTAATTGCTTTGTTTTTTTCCATTCGTTTTGTGTAAATGTATTTTAAAAAATGCCAATGTATGTATTTTTGCACTTCTTCCGCTTGCTTTGTCTATGTTTTTTCGAACATTTGTTGCCCGTAAGAGATCGCTTGAAAGCGATAAGGCCGCCAGTTGCCCTCCTTTTCATTTAATTACGTCAATTGTATATTTCTGTATGCAACGAAGTGTTAATAAATAAATTTAAATCCGACATGGCGTCGAATTTTCGGAAAGCACAAATCATTATTTCAGCACACTTTTATCACTATCTATAATTGATTGCAACAAATTGATACAGGAGGGAACGCAATAAATGAAGCGCCTTTATTGGTGTCTCCTCACCGATAAGGCTTATATAATTAAAACCCGCCTGTATTCATTAAAACTAAGGAAAAAGTACACGGACGTACAGTCGCCGACAGAATACCGTTGAAATATAATTACTTAGGGGATTCTTCATTTATTACTAGTTAGTGTGGTATGTCATTTATCATATCGTGTATTCTATTGTACTTTGTAAAAAGTGTACGTTCCCATGGATCGACCTGATGATGATGCCAATAAATTCCTTACCCTTTACATGCAAGTTGAAAATTAGGTTTAGGTTATAATAACCAATTTCCTAGTCCTATGTTTCCAAGAATTCGACTTAGGGACCATTAAAAGAAAGTGTCTACCAATTCTTAACAGGCTGGCAACGCACTTGCGAGCCTTCCTGTCCGTGTCCATGGGCGGCGGAATCACTTATCATCAGGTGAGCCTCCTGCCCGTTTGCCTCCTATTAATAAAAAGTTCTACCTTTTAAGACAAATTTGCACGAAATTATGTGTGGCAGAATATGCGAAGTTTAGATTGTACCACCGTAATATTTTTGTACCATATTCTTGAAAATTAATTATTGCTGTGATAGCTTCTTATGGGAGGGTAAACTCCTTCGTTATGTAACGCGTTACGGTGCCAGTCTGTCTAGCTTCCCTTTCTCTCACGCCTACGGCAGCGGTAGGCAGGCTCCTCCTCTCTCACTCTAACCCGCAGCTCTAGCCGTAATTCGGACAGATGCTTTCCCCTCTCTGTGTGCGTTAGTTCACCTTAGATTAGTTTAAGTTATCACTTCTGTCGGGCGTCCCAAGACGCACACATTTTTTTATTATTATGATTATATCCTTTCGTCTGAAATGTCAATGTCAAATATTTGCTTGATTTTTGCACTAACCATACTTAATCTAACAAATATTGGTTCTTCGTCTAGTAGATAATGCTGGCGTATCCTGGTGATGCATTTTGGGTTAAAGGACAGGCTTATTTCCACCTGCTTAAAAAAAATCATTTGAGCAGTGTTGGCCTAGTGGCTTCAACGTGCGACTCTCATCCCTGAGGTTCGTAGGTTAGATCCCCGGCTGTGCACCAATGGAATTTTTTTATATCTAACATTCGCTCGAACTTGCCTATAAGATTGAAAAATGATCATGAAAAAGATTCAGAAATCTGACGCCTAGACCTCAAAGAGGTTGTAGCGCCACTGGTTAATTTTTTAAATCATTTAGCAGTAACATTTACAGCTTGGCAATTTAAATTGAATTTGCTTTTGAGCACAAGTGTACGAAACGTTAAATACTTGATCAAATCTCGCACGCGACTGAAATGTCTTGGAAATCGTTTACATGGTGACTTTAAACATTCGAAGTATTTGTAATTCTTTTAATGTTCTCGATAATGTGGTTATTTCATTAAGATTTTACTGCGAATCGAGATGTATGTGAAGATTAGATACAATTTTGAAATTGTGGTGTTTTATTCATATTTATTTATTTACACATTAGTTACCTTAAACAAACATCTTTATATATATATATATATATATATAACTTTACTGCAGGTCATAACGGCTGGACCGATTTGTATGCGTTTGGGTGGCGTCCTGTATAGCTTAGATTCACAAATTAGCCCGGCAGATGGCGCTGCAGTTAGTACTTTCATACTTTGTTTAATATCCTAATCGCTTGAAATATCATGCAGGACATCGTCAGTCGGGTCCGCTAGTACTATATAAAACACGGGTTGCATAAGTTAGTAGTCAACGGGCGGCCTGTTCGCTAACAAGCGATTTCTTCCAGTATATTCTACACGCGAAGTGTGCTAACTTAATTAACAAAAGTCTTATGTACAAAAAAATATTATTGGTCTAGTGGCTTTAGCGGGTAGTAGATTCGCGGTTCGATCCCCGGCTGTGCACCATAGGACTACGGGCATTTAACACTCACTCGTACAGTTAGGAAAATGTGAGTAAACCGGCCTCATCCAATAACGACGGTGTTGGTGACGGTGACGGTGGAAGGCTAATCACCTACTTGCCAAAAATATATAAATTGCTATACATATACAGATATACAGGTTATAACCTGGGCTACAGATCACTGGGTCACTGGGTTTTTATAATTCTATATTCTATTGTTGAACGCGAGTTAATGTAGAGTAAAATTTAAATCCTCTTATTTAAAGCGTCCTGATGACCCAGGAATCGTACATATTATATTCTATTGTTTTCTATTAAATTTAATTCGTTATTCTTTCAAAATAAAGGTAGGTGATATACGTCTATATGAAGGTAGGATAGCGAAATATTAATACTTTTACATTTGCCTCAAACTCAAAATATCTAAATCTTTATTCATATAGGTAAACAAGTACACTTATGAACATCAAAAAGAAGTTAAATTAATTGTAAATTTACATTTACTACCAGTTCGCAAGTCAAGGGATTTGAAGTTATGTTTTATTATAAATTTACAATTATTTTACATAATTTTAAATTTAACCGACGTTTCGCGTGCTTTACAGCGTGCGTGGTCACGGTGACTGAAGACAAAAGGTGTTGAATGTTAAAAAGTATCACAGCTGTAGAAAAAGTTGTGTTATCTGTATTTATTTCCCCGGAGTTGGCGATCGCGATGGCGATTATCGACTAAAAGATGGAGGGTTTTGGGAGAAATGGCTCACGGTGTCCTCTATTTACGCGGATTGTTAATATAAATAGAGGACACCGTGATTTTTAAAATTTAAAATTATGTAAAATAATTGTAAATTTATAATTAAACATAACTTCAAATCCGTTAAAAAAGTATTTTTCTATGTCTAAAAGTTATGTCAATAAAAGACAATACTAAATTACAATAATGGCAATTTTACATAGAGTCAATTAAAGACATCTAAAGATATGAGAGCTATGTTAATACAAGTAAGGCATGTATTGAAAGCACTTATTTAGGCTCAGAGGTGTCTACAGGAAAATCGTGATCGGCTCAATTGGCCCAATATGAATTAGGAGAGACCCATATAAGTCTATCGCATTAAGGAAAGTGTCCTTTTGTGAATTTGGAAATCAAATATACCATTTACGGTTTGGAGTTTGGCTCATGGCTGTATGCGGGTGATAATTTCAATAAATTGTTTACTTAAAGGCGAATGTTTAAAGGTCGGCAACGCACATTAATGGGAGGGTTTGCAGTTCGTTTGTTTCTATTATATAATACAAATTTCTGCGTTTCTTCTTTTATTTCTAAGCTTTCTGTTTCTTCATAGTTCATTCTAAGGTGTAGGGATAAGATTGTACCGCGAACTATATAAATAAACTATTCCAAGTTCGCTTAAGTTAAAATGCAATACGTCTGAATAGGAATACTTATTGTATCACGGTACAAGCAAGAGTTAATTCGAAATTAATAAATTGATATCACCATAGACAAATTTCATTTATTTTCTATTCAATATAATTGCTACATTAATCTTTCTTTAGTCGATTTGATACCAGCGGTTCTATTGTACTTTCCAATATAAAGCGATTTTAATGTTCATTTTTTCTTGACCTTACCCTTGAGAGAACTTTGTCAAATTGTGGCAAACAATGACACATCGGACGACAGCTTAATTTAAAAAAACATATCGGCGTAAATAGTAAGTTTAAATAATTTAGGTCAATTATTTTTTAAAAAAAAACGTTCTACGAACCATGATGATGACGAGGATATATGTGAAATGATAAAGTAGCTGAGCCTGAGTGGGGCCTTAAAAATGTCTTCCTAGAAATGTAACGCGAGAAGGGGCATGTAGGCCTGCCCTTACAGGTGTAAACGAGGATTTAGTATGGTGCTGGTAAATAAATACTGGTAGCAACGTCCTAAATCAGAACCTAAAATGTTCGGTGTCTTAACTAGTTTGTTAAAATTCTAGTTAAAAGTATGTTTTTAGATGTAGGGCAAGAATCGAAACACAGATACGTGTGACTGTATCTTCAGAGCTTTTCTGAGTGTAGAAAGATTATTTAAGCAATAGTGACTATCTCTACATCTTTATAAAAAGTCGTGGATCAAACGCAAATAGGGGATAGATGAGGTCATCAGCTGCAAAAAATTGTTCTACGGGAGGTCTTTAAGCTCAACCCCGGCAGAGTTATGATTTATTTTGCGTTTTATAAGAAAATTGACTTTTTTACTAATTCTTATTAAAATTCGAAAATATCTACATCCTGTATCTTTTTCATAATATCCACTAGATTGGTACTGATGAGTTCTTGCGTTAGACATACTATTTATAGTTGTTTATTAAATGTATTAAGATAATATTAAGTTATACGATATATTTTTTCAAATCTTAACTTTTTGTTTACTTCGGACCCCACTGTGAAAAAAAATTACTCTACCGAAAAGTACCCTACAAGTTTTGGCGCATTTAATAGGGATTCTGAAAAGGCATTACACATGGCCATGAGTCGCTCTAATATCTTTCTAGGAAGAATTACACACAACGCAAATATGGGAATATTTGCGTTTGATCCACGTCTTTTTGACCATCCTGTATATAATTCTACTGTACTGTATGTCACTGAACTCTTAAACGGCTTGACCGATTTAAATGAATTCTTTTTTGTATGCGTTTGGGTGGCGCCCTGGATGGTTTAGATTCACAAATCAGCCCGATGGCGCTACAGTCGGTATCTAGGTTAGTTATCTATATAAACAGCTGATATATATATAAACTTCTGTGCATGTGTTCGTAATTAAACTCCTAAGCGGCTGGACAGATTTTGATAAAAAAAATTGTGTGTTGAAGTGGATTTTTGACATTGGAGAGATTTATTTTGTATGTAAGACGTGTCTGTCGGCTCCCCTAGTTAAACAGTGAGGTGGCTTGGTGAAGGCACAACGATGGCAACTCCTACAGAATGTTCTCAAGAACCTCAAATACCCCTAAAGTTCCGAATCGTACCTTTACACTACAATTTTAAAAAAGGCTTTAGATTTTTCTATCTATTTTAAAAGATCGAAGTCTCAAGACACGAGACAAGTTTTTTTTAAGATGTGACAAGTGTAGTACTTATTACTGATCATGTATGAATCTACTTTATTTTTAAGAAATATTTTATGTTGAAATCTGATGGTAAATCAAATAATTAAATAATAATTACTTACTGCAAGTAAGGACAGTTCAAATATAATAATAAATACATTTACAGCGGGAAGCATTTCGTTATTTACTAAATACATATATCGTTTAAAAAATTATGTTATAAATATTAATTTGTGTTACTTATGTACAGATGTGTTGTAGTTTAATAAAAAGTCAAATATGCTTAGCACCTGTTAAATAATTACTTTTCCATAGTGCTAATTAAAGGTACGTATTTACATGATTGAGATATGACACTTGCTACTGTATTTGTTATCGTCGGTATGTGGAATTTGCCTTTTTTTAAAGGTTTCCGGTTTTTTATTTAATTAATTATTGAAGTATTCATATAGTTAATAACGTTAACAACGGCTATGTAAACATACTGGATGCCGGTTAGATAATTAGGAATTCATATATAAATGTAAAGTTCATTCATGTTCTTTATATGCACCATAAAACACTGTTTACGTCACTCTGTAGACAGCTTCGCTGTGTAAATTTTTCGTGTATTTTGGCAAGGTTTTTGTAAGCTCATCAACAGTAATTAATCCTTATAGTACAATTGAAACTGTAATGAATTATCTTTAGGAACATCGTTTCTTTGTGAACCGTACAAAAATCGTTCGGTAGTTTTGAAGTTTATACAGATACGAAGGCAGGGAATTTCGTTTATACTTAAAAAGCTCAATTAAGATTTGAAAGTAATCTTTTAAACAGTGACGCTACAACATTTTTGGGTCTGGATCTCAGATTTCTGTTTCTGTTTCATTATCATATTTTGTCAATCTAATAGATACACACCTTCGACTTTTTGGGTCTAAGGCAAGTCGGTTTCCTCATGATGTTTCCTTCACCGTTCGAGCAAATATTAAATGCGCAAATAGACAGAAAGTCAGTTGGTGCACAGCCGGGGATGGAACCTACGACCTTAGGGATGTCGCACGGTGAAGACACGAGGCCAACACTGCTCATGTAATCTTTTTAATACAACACATATATATATATGTTTAATGTTTATGTTTATAATACGTGTCACAGGTTTTTTGTTGGTAATTTTAAATAAAAACCAAATTGCCTAACTGCAACAACACAGGTGTTCAAAAATGATCGATCAATATTAACGCGGATCAATAAATTTTACTTACAATTATATTTGTAATAAAATTCCGCACGACGTAACGACTCCGATATTCCATGACAGCAGTTTCGGCTTCATTTATCATGTAAATTAAGACGACAAGTTATTTTAATTATATTTGACTTTTACTGTCATTGTTGAACAAATGAACAGTGTTAAAAATTATCGAACAGGTGGGTTATAGTTTTATTTATTCAATTCGTATTGAAAGTCAGTCATTTATTCATATAGGTAACACAATGTACACTTATGAACGTCAAACACTAGAAAATATATATGAAATGCTTCTAATTTTACATTTACTGCTAGTTCTCAAATCAAGGGCGTAGGACGGAAGAGAAGAACTGACAAAAAATTCTCCGCTCCTCTTTTTAATTGCCAAGGTTTTTTGTTTTACATAACGTTTGTTTAACTGCAACCATTACACCATGTTCCAAGACATCTTAAGTAATAGATAATAGTAAAATAAATTAAAAACAAAGATTTGTCCTCTATCAGCAAGAGGCATTGTGAAATAGGAGCACGCACTTACATTCTCGTGGGAACGACACGCAAATACATAGTCGAAATAACTAACATCACCGCATACATGAATTCACTGCACTAGTTCGTTATTAAATTAAAAGGGACGGTCCCATAAGGGCTAGGTTGTGTTATGAAATAAACATTATAAAATAAATCTTTCTACGCACGCGTCTATGGATCTAACATGAAACCGTTTGTTTTCTTATGAGGCGTAATTAAGACCATATAGAGCGACAGAAACCAGGCTTTAACGCGTATTTTCATTTGTTTGAGACGGTAAATTGTGTGCAAAGGTAGCACTGTCTTTCTTCATGTATGAAGATGAATACCACCATCACACAACACATTAGGTATAATCCCGTTCGTCCGTTAGTCCGTTAAATGTATTGAAAATGTTTGTTTTTTGTATATATTGCTCTTTTGCGAACTAGCGAACTGTGGAATCGATGGGTGTCTCTCATTAGAGATACGACCTCCAACTATTCAAAGTTAGAGTGTATCCCCTCAAAGGCCGGCAACGCTCTAAAATTGGGTGCCCATGGGCTGTGATAACTGCCCTCTATGGGCGTCCCGTGGGCTCGTTTTCCCCCCTATAATAAAAAAAAATGTGTGTGTAGTTATGTACACGTGTTACAAGTTATACTTTAGCGTAACAAAATAAAAATCTTTTTAATTTTTTTATCTTTCGCTTTATTCTACGTTTGTAGAAAAAACGACACTAACAATAGACAAAAGGTATTAAATATATTAAAAATTTTATTATAACGCATTATCCAGTTACATAAAGTTTATTTAAATATCACAAAAAAAAATATTTCTATATAATTAAAGAAATGGACATTTTTTATATTAAAATGTTGGCTATGCTAACTTCTTATTATCATTTTACTGACTACAGGTTCCAAACTTATGGCTACTTTGATCTTATGAATTTTAAATAGAATTCAAACAACACTCATCTATAAGTAGCGGCACGAAACTCTAGCGCTGACCGTTATTGCGCAGAAGTAAAAAATAAGGTACCTGAGGGGGGCTAGCGGAATGAAGAGCGTCGATTGGCTCTCCAGTCGCATTTTGTCCCCCGCGCGACAGTACACATGCGCAGCAATCCCTTCCACGTATCGGCCAGCGCTAGACTTACGTGCCGCTGGTTATACAAGCAGGATACAAACAGTTTCACCTCTTCGTTGTTGACATCGTTTCTTGTAAAAACAGCAAAGGACTGGAACTCCTAACCCCCTTCCGTCTTTCTCAGACAGTATAATATGGGTTCATTTATGAGGCGCTTAAATAGGCATCTTCTGGACAGGTCCAATAGGCCACATCTCACTTAACACCAGGTGGGATTCGCTGTCCAGTTCTGTATATAAAAAAAATAATTCAAGCTCTCGTAATCTCAAACTACGGAAGTGGAACCGCAGGTGTAGTTATATGCAAAGAGACATTAGTTATTTAACTATAAATAAGCTAATAAACTTGATAACTAAAGGACATTTGACCAGGTGTATATTAAAGCATTTTGTTCTCTTAGATTATGATAACTATTTTTGCTATATTAATTTATAGTTTCTTCTTGTTTGATAATTTACTTCATAAAAAATGGGGAACTGTGATACCGCCGCTCATTGACACTCACATTGCCAGAAGGTTCACAAGAGATTGCCGGCCTTTCAAGAATTGTCGAATTGGTTCGGAAATAAAACTGTATATATTTTTGTTAAATTGAATTCCATAGAGAACATTTTGGGGCTAAGTTCTTTCATAAATAGAATAATAGACGTACAGCGACATTGTTTGCACTTTCAAATCATACCCTGAAACGCACTAACGAATTTGTTTCGGCCGCTAAATATACTTTTTTATTGTTCCATATTAGGGTTGCCTGGAAAAAATCGAATGTTAGCGATAAGGCCGGTCTAATAACTCATGTAACCTGCGTTTTTTTATGTATGATGTATAAGGTAACGAAGTGTGAATAAAGAAATAAATATACTTTTAACAAATAGCCACTGACTGGCCTAAATCCCCAGTGGTTTGGTCGAGGATCTTCACTTTAGGTGGGAGGAATAGTACTCCATCCTTCCTCCTCAGACATCTCTGCAGGGTATGATTTAAACCCTTAAGGCAATAGTGTATTGGATTTGAAAATCGGGAGTCTTAAATTATTTCTCACCTTAAGTATGGCTCTCGTATGCCATTTGTCAAATCTCGGCTCTAAAACTTACACAAAGAGTGTAAAGAAAGTATGAGATTTAAATAAGTTCCTTAAATATTAATAAATACATAATATATATTCAAAAGTATATTAAAATAATTGTATCAATCTATTTTCATAACTTTACGCGTTGCTTCAAAAACTCCACGTTTCGTTTTATGAATTTGGCTTGATTGTCGTTACTTAATAATACAGTTTATTATGGGATTGTGTCCAAACATTATAAATTACTATAAAACTTTTACTTATAAATTATTATAGAAAATTATTACGTACTAGCTGGCCTGGCGAACATCGTACCGCCTAACAGTCGATTCTTTATTTTTTTTAAATACTTATTCTGCTATTCGGGACACCGGTCTAGCTAGTAAGATAAAAAAAAGAAAGTTGATAATACAACAAATACATTATGTCAAGAAATAAAAATTTACCTTCCCGAAACCCCTCCACTAACACTTGAACTTTATGATATGGTATTAAAGTTCAAATTGCCATTAAATATTATTACGAATATTTTTTACGGGAATATAGAAAAGTGTTGTTTTTAGACTTTTTCACTCAATTTTTTTAATTTTTCTCTCTGTAAGAACCATCCTCGTACTTCAAGGAATATTATAAAAAAAGAATCAGACAAATCGGTCAAGCCGTTTTCATGTTATGTCGTGACAGCGGAAAACGGGTTTCATTTTTATATATAGATGTTCACTGCAAGTATGTTGATACCGTGTCTTATAAATAATAAATAATTTGAAAAACATTAATAATTATCTTTTTTAATAGAAACATCCAAGAGCACTCAGAACAGCTGTTCTTCATCTATTAACGACGATCGTATGGCTTATTAGTGGCGTAAGAGCGTCGTTATCCTCTCAGGTGCTTATCTAACATCATATGCCTTATTTGGCCCCTTTGATAAATGCATTAAGCGGTGGCTTAAGCAACGGGTCAGGATCGACCACCGGTCTGGTTGCCCTTTCATAACCCTTGAAGCATTAACATCCTAGTGGTTCGCGGACTTTTTCAATGTTCAAAAGTTCTTTGTTAAATAATTAGGCAGATATTTGGAGATAGCATTAAAACAGATAAGAGCAAATCAACACGAAATTAGTGCAGAAGCTTTTAAAGGGTTTGCGAGTGCGTTGCCGGCCTATTAAGACCGACAACGCACCGGCAAGATATTGAAAGATCGTAAGTTAAATTAGTTCAGAAATACTTAATTATAAATCGGAATCGGAAAGCTATAATTTACATCATCTTATTGAATGTATGAAAGAGTTTTGTTTTCACAGGAAAAGTTCAATGAAATAAGCAACATAGCGTTAAAATCAATTACAACAAATCAGTTCAAATAACCGAAGATAAGAATCTTATAACAAATAAAATAAGAAGAGATCGCATTATGGTACACGTTGAAATAACGGCAGCAAAAATAAAATTCCCGAAATAGATGCACGGTTAATTACATTAAACACTTTGAATAAAAAACAGAATCAAGGTGCTAAAACACAATTAAAAATAAAGTGGCAGCCGCACGGTAATCGTGAGTGTGCTGTAATTCGGGACGTGTTCCCGCGACAGGTGAATACTAACCTCCTTGGATACACAGGACACAATTAGCGTACCAATTAAATAAGCATCACAGGAAAAGAATTCCACAGAGCAAAGTGTTGTACGAATTGTCAATGTCAATTTATTTTATGGTAATTCGATTATCTATGATTCTGTATTCGAATTTGCCAATAGTTTATTTTATATTAAGTATGAAATAGAATTTGATTAGAATTACCTCTAGTAGAAAGCCTCTAGAAAATGATGTCGCTGAAAGATTTCTGAGTCTTGAGTTATTTTATGCCGGAAATTAGTGCCTAGGAATTTAAATAAGGTTATATATAGATACATTGTATACTTAAGGAACAGGAAATGTTCTTATAAACACAAAAGAGCGTACCAATTATTAAAAGGCCGGCAACGCACTCGCGAGCCCTTTGGCATTGACAATGTACATATGGGTATACCTTAACATCAGATGAGCCTCCTGTTCTATAAAAAACACATTTCTCACAGCCATAGATTAAAAAGCATCATAAATCTTAATAAGGACAATTTATGATTGCAATTAAATTTTTGTGTCAATGAAGTGTTTTGCGCGTATTAATTATATCCTAATTGAATATTTTTCCATATGAGATATAATTACTTATCAATTAAGACACTATAGTTTGCGTAATTTTCCTGCAATTTGCATACTTACCCTACAATGTGCAAATGCATATTTTATTGTTTTATTTCTTCTATTAAATTCATCTTGTTATTAAACATTGAGGGTTTAGTGGTTTGGAAATTGGCGTTAATAGTTCGTTTACAGGTATTTGTATGAAAATCGTTTTGCGCTAAAGCTTTACTAACTTCTAATACTACTATAATAATACCACTAATACTTTTAATTCAACTTTAATACACAATAGAACAATGTAGTGGCAAGTCATTTTTTATTTTACAAATGGTAATTACTGCGGTTCAAAGTGATCTATAAATACAAAAGTAGTACAACAAAGAGCGATTCGAGGCGACAACGACCAGTCACTTTCCGTGCGGCTTGATCCCTTGGCGTGGCGTAGAGATGAGGGATCTCTCTCTTACATTATTATTACATTATTACTATATTATTATTATATTATTATTACATTATTCTTACATTATTATTATTACATTATTATTACAATGGAGAGTGTTCAGAGGAGTTGTTCGGACTAATACCTACAGCTGAGTTTCATCATCGGACGTCAAGGCAAAATACAATATACCATCCGTATCACCTCGACTTCAGTCATTCCACAACTGAGCGTTTCTTAAGGCAATTTTTTCCGCACAGTATGTGGAACCAGCTGCCCACTGAAGTATTTCGGAACCAATTCGACTTAGTCCTTCAAGAAAAGAGCATACCATTTATTAAAAGGACAGAACCCACTTGCGAGCCACCTGGCCATGTGAGTATCACTTAACATCAGGTAAACCTCCGGCCCGTTTGCCTCCTGTTACATAAACAAAGATTAGTTTTTGCTTCATTTAAATTTATATTTATGTTGACTGTTAAACTCGTTGAAAAGCTGTGAACTATTCTCTCATTAGTTTTTGTTGTTTTTTATTTAATAGGAGGTATTGGTAGGAGGCTCCATGCCTCGCGAGTGCGTTGCCGGCCTTGAAAAAGTGGCACGCTCTTTTCTTGAAGGACCCGAAGTCGAATTGGTTCGGAAATACTTCAGTGGGCAGCTGTGTTAGGACTTAAAGAATTAGAATACTGTCCGCACTCAGCTGATGGTCCTACCCATGCGTGACAAGTTTTTATATTACACTTACAAGTTAGATGCTAAGCAAATGTAATTTATTATGTAAACATATAATTTATATGAATTGCATTAATTTCCTAATAGAGACGAGTTAATTTTTATTATTGCACGCGATTATCGTTCTAATAACTTAGTGTCTTTAGTTATGTATTGAGAGGTTTAAAGGGAATAAATAGCTTATTTGCAAAGATAGTGGTACAATTAGATCGAATAATTTTAAAAAAACCGCATAATCACCCATATATAAATAGGCATGCAGATGTCATTTTAATTTTTATAATGTCACTAGCTGTCCCCGCGAACTTCGTTTCTCCTTAATGTGATTTAGCCTACCTTTAGTACATACCAATGTTGTATGTATTTTTGTATGCTGTATAAAAAAATGTATTTGGGGTGGACCCCTTATTATTTAGGGGTTTGAAATATAGATAGTAGCCGATTTTCAGACTTACTGAATATGCATAAAAAATTTCATAAGAATCGGTCGAGCCGTTTCGGAAGGGTATGGGAACGAACATTGTCACACAAGAATTTTATATATATTAATGTCATAATAAGAACATTAACTTAGTTATTTATAATTGGTGTCAAACTTATAAGTTAAATACTCGCCCACGCTAGCTTAGTTATTCAGCCTATCATAATAACGTTAATTATCTCAAAAAATCAAAATCAAAATACGTTTATTCAATTTAGATGCTTCTTAGAGCTTGCTTATGAATGTCAACAACGTTTACAAAATTCACGAAAGAGCATGACTACGCCATCCGTTCGCAAAACTACCAGGAGGCCTTGTTCTGAGAAGAACGGGCAAGAAACTCAGCAAGTTTTGCCCTCCCTTTCTTGAATAAAAATAAATATAGTTTAAAAAAACTAAAAAGTGAATGTGATGTGCTTTAAAAGCGTGTTTTATAGTTTTTTTAAACTATATTTATTTTCCACTTTTTAGTCCTAGCAGCAATACGTGTTGTCTCAATTTAATCGTATTGCTTTGTGGAATACAGTATATGGCGCATTTTTGTGTTCCATCCGTAGTTCGAACCCTGCGGTCTATCTAAGTGTAAAAGCCCTCGCACACATAAATAACATTAAATACACCCTTAGAAACCAAATGAACCTCTCATTAAGATGTATGAGCGAATGTTTAAATTTTTTTGCTTAACTAATTGGTCACAAGGCAGGAATGTGTTCGCACGGTTTGGGCTCGGCTGCTTTTGGCTTTGAATAATTTATGACATTTTTTCTCATTTGTTCTGTACTTTGTATTACAGAAGTGCATCCGACGCTTCACGGAACAATCAAGGTACGTTAATTATGTAATAATATATAATACTAGCTGATCCAGCAAACGTCGTTTTGCCATGTATATCATTTATAATAAAAAATAGGGGTTGATCGTAAAGAGGTGAAAATTAGGGGTTGTATGTATTTATTAATGCTGTATCATAAAAAAATTATCCAAAAATCAAAATAAAAAAAAATTAGGTGTGGACTACCCTTAATATTTAGGGGGATGAAAAATAGATGTCCGATTCTCAGACATACCCTATATGCACACAAAATTTCATGAGAATCGGTAAAGCCGTTTCGGAGGAGTTTAACTACAAACACCGCGACACGAGAATTTTATATATTAGATTATTGATATTATGAAGAACAACGGTTGATATGACTGGTTCAATTTTTTATTTTATTTTATCTACACTAATATTATAAAGAGGAAAACTTTGTTTGTTTGATTGTAATGAATAGGCTCATCAACTACTGGACCGATTTTAAAAATTCTTTCACCATTCGAAAGCTACATTATCCACGAGTAATATAGGCTATATTTAATTTTGAATAATAGGGTTCCGTAAGATATTATGGTTTTTCGGACACAAGGTGTAAAAAATCAACCAAAAAAGTTACTTATTTTGCGCACCCTGCCTAAACTATTAAAGATAGAACCATAAAATGTTCTAAGTAATTGTAGATCTTATAAATATCTACAAAAAAGTCCCCGACACACTATACCTATCTATGTCGAGTGAGGCACAATAACCATAAATGATATAATGACATAGCAAAACGGCGTTTGCCGGATCAGCTAGTAACAAATAAACCTGTGGCGCTACCTTACCTGGGCATTAGATTTCTGTGTCATTATAATTTGTTTTATCAAATAGGCAAGGCGATCAGCCTCCTGAATTTGATACACGCCTTCGACTTTTTGGGTCTTGGATGTTCTTCTTCAACCCTATTAGCGAGTGGCATGCACATAGACAAAGTTTGTTAGTACATTCAACCTACCTCAAGAATGACAGTCGCACGCTGAAGTGACAGGGCTCCTAGTATTTTTTATTAACAAAATCCCTGAGACCCATATAAATGTTTTAGTCTATAGTACTATTTACCGGCGCAGTTTCATGACCAGACTAATCGTAATCTACTATATAAAAATAAGTCGGGTTTTCCTTCCTGACGCTATAACTCCAGAACGCACGAACAGATTTCCACGGTTTTGCATTCGTTGGAAAGGTCTCGGGCTCCGTGAGGTTTATAGCGAAGAAAATTCAGGAAAGAATTCAACAGAAAAGCGGGATCACCAAACGAAATGTTACATAAAACGAAGCCATCTGGTGGCGAAACGGAGTTCGCCGAGTTTGCTAGTCTACTATATAAAAATAAGTCGGGTTTTCCTTCCTGACGCTATAACTCCAGAACGCACGAACCTATTTCCACGGTTTTGCATTCGTTGGAAAGTTCTCGGGCTCCGTGAGGTTTATAGCAAAGAAAATTCAGGAAAAAATCCAACAGAAAAGCGGGATCACCAAACGAAATGTTACATAAAACGAAGCCATCTGGTGGCGAAACGGAGTTCGCTAGTTAATTATATAAGTGTTTTAAAATAACATTTATCAAATAAGCGTTTCTGAAGGCAGTTTCCCACGTACTACCACTTTTTTTTATAGACCAGGGGGTTAATGGGCAGGAGGCTCATCTACTGTTACTGATACCGCTGCCCAGATCACTCAATGCACCAAGGTGGTTGTTCGCGAGTACGTCTCCGGCCTTTTAAGAATTGGTACACTCTTTTCTTTTAATTTTCGACTTAAGGTCGAACATCGTGCTAGTTGTAAAAGCAACGTACTTGCAGCTTCTAGAATTTTGAGTGCCCATGGGCCGGTATCACTTACCACTCCTGCCCATTTGCTCCTTGTACTGTAGTTATAATCAAGGCGTAAAGATATTTTTGCTTTTAATTTTACACGCTTTAATCATTAAATTATTATTATTCGTATTGCACATTTATGCCGATACTCTTCCCAATCCCGAAATAGGTGTGACTACGGCAGTATTGGGCGTTATAACGCATACTCTCAACTCGTTATCGCTGGAAGTAACTGTATCAGTATTATTATTTATTTGGATTCAAAAAATCTCCAAAGGGCTTTTTGGTATGGTTGCAATATCCGTTCAGCAGCATGCAGATCGTAATATGTGCCTTTGAAACATTTAATACGAATAATTAAAAGGGCAATACTCTAAGACAAGTTAGGCAGGGCTCATACTTCGGTTATGTTCTTCTCTTTTTGGCGCCTGTCCATTACTGGAGGTTGACCGTCAGTCTCGTGTTCTGACCCTGATGCAGCAACTCTTCCTCAATCGTAATACCCGTCCACTCCCAAAAATTACGAACATGATTTTTCCCTTAGAGCGCGCTTTGTTTAATCATATATTTTTCACAATAGTATAAAAGTAGCTGTTAAGGATTATCTGAGTCGTAATTCAGTCATTACGTCACGTTTTCTAATTTAAGGTATCGATTGCACCGATATTGGGTCGCCGATTAAACGCAGCAGGTCCAGCAGCTTGAGCACACCTGTCAAGCAACTCGTAAGGAAGCGCACCTCTTCTGGAATCTTCCAGGTATATTGTCTAGCGTCGTAAGCCTGTTTTAATGTTATTGGAAACAATTATTACGATCTTTAAAATTGTATCTATATTTAGAAGGATTTAGAAAAGTAGTTTGTTATGGTTGACATGCTTTTACGGGTCTGAGGGTAAGATGCAGAACGAGACTACCGTATGAAATAGTATACGTTCATATTTGTACTTAGAAATTCTTGAAGTCAAGTGTCGGTGTCTAAGACAAAGCTGCGATTTTGGCGCCACCAAACGGACAATTATGTAATTAAAAATACAGATAATAATGAATTGATGCACATTGCACAAATTAAAGTTTGTTTCAATACTTTAAATAAAATTATTTATATGTTAAAAATTTAAAAATAATTACTTTTAAATAAACTCTCAGATTGACGTTTCTTGTAGTTTCAGATGATAGTGTTTAATGATTTTACAAGGAATACATAACATGTGATAAAACACAACATTTTATAAAAAAATTATCTGGCTTTACAGATTAGTAAATCATACCAATAAACATAGAACTTAGACTTACGAAGTTTGATGTTTCCGTATACGATTATGTAAAATAGATTTGATCTATCTTGATCGCGACTCGGCTTAGCTTCGACCGTGTCTGAATCTCACCCTCATTCATCCGTTGTTGGTTCTGTGCATTTAATTTAAAAAAAATATAGCCTATTATTAAAAAATTGTGACAGATTATATTAAAAAATTGTGATAGATATTGTTAAAACTGTAGTTGTAAAGTGTAAAATCTTTGATGATAAATATATGTTGTAATAAAATTATTTGTGAATAAGAATAATATTGTTGATTGGGCTTAACTCTTTTCAGTTGACTGAGGGATAATGGTAACAAAATAAACCTCATTTTGGGCCATTGTTGTTGTGTCAAAATTGTCACTGTCAAAATATGATTAGGCGGGAAATATTTCAAAATGGCGGATTTGGGTGCCAGATCGTATTTCCCTGCTTATATTTACAGTACTTATATGTCTCTTATCATCACAGTGTAAAAACCATTTGAAAGAAAGAGACGAAATAATTTTATTTAAGAGAAAAATATAATAATTTGGTTTTACAACAAGGGGGTATATATTATGAAAATGCGAAGTTATTTTACAGGACTGTTTAAATTATTGTACTTTGTCCTTTTCTATCAAATTTTGGATTCGTTATGATTATAAGGGACAGAAGATTGGTATTATAGTTTAATAAAGCATTTTAATAAATAAGTTAAATATGAAAATTCTTATATTTTTGACAGAAATCTTAAGTTGTTCAAGCAATCGTTATTATTAAAAATTAAAAAAATGTTGTGAAATAACTCTTATTCGTTGTACCAAAAACATATTTAATGTCAAGTGAAGTTAGTAAAATAATAAATTTTTATAGGTTGAGGAAACAGAGCCTCCCCCAAAGAGGCCAGAAATTCCCCAAATGGAACCCGAGAAGGAAAAAACGCGGGAAATTCAGACCAACGGTCGCCGGAAAGTATCCGAAGAGAAAAAGAAAGAGAAGCCCGCAAGTTTGAAAAAGAAAGATATAGAAAGAAGAAAAGAGATTGTGTTAGATAAGTTTGACAGTAAAAGTACGACACAGTGTGTGGCGGCTTTTAAAGAAAGTGATTGTTGGGATTAATAATAAATGAATGTGAACTTTATTTTGATGTTTTGATTGTCCTCTTAAAGTATTTATTCGTACTAGTACTCTTCTTCTTTTCTTCTCAGTCATATTCTTCATTGCTGAAGGTTATGTCACTGTAAGGTACCTGCTGCCCTGCTAGTGATATCTCTCCACTTTGTTCCGTTAATAGCTTCCCCAGGCGCAGTTGTTATGGGGAGACCCGTAAGGATCGTGACGTCACACCAGCGGGTTGGCGATCATCCCCACGGCTTTTTTCCTTTCAACTTGCCGACGACAACCAGCTTGTCGACGTTGTCTGGTTTGCGACGGGCAATATAACCAAAGTGAGTAAGTATTCTTCTATTATATCTTGTTGAAAGTCTCGTACGAACTCCGAGTTGATCCAAGATTGAGTGGATAGTTCTTTTAGCGGTCCATGGTATGCGAAGCATCTTCTCTATCACCACGAATGAATCAATTCTTTTCCTGTCTTGAGCTCGAATCTTCCATGACTCTTATTCTTTTCGCCTCTCTATTACTGGAGGTTGACCGAAAGTCTCGTGAAGCGTATCTTGCCCTGTGCCAGTTGCAGCAAAATTCCGCAGTCGCAAAACCCGTCCACTCCCTTACGTTCCGAAGACTTTTTCTATCTACCAACAAGCCGTTTACCCTAGCGGTCATGGCGCAGGAACGCTTTCCGTTGTTTGTGTTCCAACTAGATTAAGAACTTTCTCGAAAGACACCAACATCTCTGGATCCAGCCTATACGACGACGCATGTGACATAACACCACATCTCAAATGCTTCTAAGCGCCGCCGTTCTTTTATTGTCCAAGCTTCACAGCCTATTGACCAAATGGCCATATGTTACAAAGGAAAACTCCGAGTCCGAGATTATTAATACTACACATTTCCACAAGGCTCGTAAGTGCGTTGGCGACCTTTTAAAAATTGGTACCCTCTTTTCTGGAAGTATGAAAGCCTATAGATTTAACCAAAGCTTAGCTAATTTACTGTAGGCAAAATTGAACCCTGTTATATACTGATAATTTAACCATAGACAATACAAGATATTTACAAAACAGATATTCAATTTTCAACGATCTTGATGACTTTTAATTGCAGATAAAAAATTAATTACTCGACTACCCACAGACAGTAATTAACTATATGCAGCTTTTAAAATAACATCGAACCATGTAATTATAAATTAATTATTTTATATAATAACCTATTTGTTTTCAATTATTCATTCTTAAACATTTTGCAGGTCAATTATCTACCTTAACTGTATTTAAAACTTTGTCGGTGGTCCTGGTGTCGATTTGTGGCGATACAAAACGTGCTGCTTCCCTTACGAAGGTTAATTCTATTAAAAACATTTATACCATGTATTTTTTAAAGTTAATCCTATTTAACTACCTAGTGTGCATAAACAAGTAGGTACACTTATGAACAACAACAGAAAAGATGTTAAATTGATTTATAAATTTATATTTACTACCAGTTTGCAAGTCAAGGGCGTAGAGCGGGCAAGAACTAGCAATAAATGCCCACTCTTTTTAATCGCCAAGTTTTGAGCCATACAAATTGTTTGAACAGGAGCAAATAATCCCAAGGATTAGGATCATTTAAATCATCGGCAAATTTATAAACGTGACGAAGTTTTTCTCGTCATAGATTATAGTTATATTAGATGATTAGTTATTCTCAACCGTATTACCTTTTGTCAACTGTATGACGACCGTCGTAAGGGAAAGTCGTAGTTAAGGAACACAAAGGGTAGTATAAGTTACACGCATACAAAAACTTATGATACACTATTCCACTGAGGAATTCAGATGTCAGAGCTCTCTTACCGACACTACACTTGAGCGATATCAACAATTAAATTGTTAAACTTACCCGCCGCCCTAACAATAAAGCTCTTCCCTCTGTAATTGGTGTTGACTTCAGGTGTATGCAATAGGTGCATATTTTTGAGCGGCCTTTTATACACCTACACTAACTTACTACTATACTTAATGTGACCTTACAAACTAAAACTTTTTTTATTTTTTTTATTGATAACAAGCTTGCCAACGCTCGGCACACTGATACATTGGTAAAAACAAAGGACTTAAAGGCAAACATGACATCATCAACAAACATTACAAAAAAAACAATTACTAATAAATCTTGTATTGTCTATGGCTAATGGGATGCCGGGGTATCGAAAGGGTACACGAAACTTAAATTTAGATAGAAGGTTCGGGCAAATAATCTGATTATTAAATATCTTAACTGCAAACGATATATCAATTAATTTTCTGCGATTCTCCAATGACAACATCTTAAAGTGCGCCAAACTAAACCTTATTTTTTTATAGATTCCACCAGGCTGCCATGGTGATCTACACGCTTATGTCAAAAAAGGAATTATGTCTATCCTGTTAAACTATAAAACCATTTTATTTCTATATTCACTACTCAAGTGAATATTAAGTGAGTTTTTTAAATTAATGAGAAGTTTATAAAGTAATAAATTGTATCGCTCGAGATAATAGTATTCATAATTACCTGCGCTGTTGTTTTGATTCAGGTGTATGTGGAAGTAATAAATTAATGGGAATAAGGACGACAAAAAATATTCTATTCTAGTACAACTCCCACGCATGCATATATAAATTATTATAATTATGTTGATTCCTGGCGAAGTTAATTAAATATGCAGAAAAAATTCAGATGTTACATCGAAACTAATTATTGAATAAATGCTGTTTTCTGTAAATTATGAGGACTAATATTTTACCCAATCGAGAATAAAAGAGGGTTGTTATACAATTTCTTCTTCTTTTTAATTTCTGAGGTTCATCTGGTTATATGAGCTCTTCCACAAATAATGTATGTTCCAATGCGTTTGCGTTTTCCAATCTCGTGCAAACTCAAGTGCTTTTGGTAATAAAAAAATATTTAAAGGCTGTTATATAATAAATAATTCTTCCACGTCGTGTGATAGTCACCTGCATTTGGGATTTCCAAGGGCATTGCAGAGAAAAGGCATCTGCCACTAGGAAACCCCAGCTATACGGCGACATATCATTAACTCCAAAATGAGAACTGAAATAAAATACATATAAACGTAACATTATGCCTCAAATAGCTAAGAAATATTTTGGCGTTACTAATTTAGATTGTCTTTATTACGTAATAAACGTTCAGAGACCGTTTTCAGCATGTTCAAGTACACATCTTTGTTAACAGTATTTAACTAAACGCTATATTACATTACATCGATGTTTCGAGAGCTTTTTAGCAATCGTGGTCTGTGGTGACTGTCACATCAATGACAGATAACCTTTTGATATTACGACTAATTCGAGTTTCTTAAAACGTTTCTGTAATAACGCTGACAATAGAGAAGTGAAGTCGAAACAAAATATCAAGTGACCACTTCAGGGCGAAAACTATGATCACCGACGCGTTAATCAAATTCAAAATCATTTAGGCAACACAATATGAACGTCAATAAAGAAATACATATTAATGCTTCTAATTTTACATTTACTGCCAGTTCTTAAATCAAGGTGTAGAACGGACAAGAAGAACTGGCAATAAACTCTCCGCCACTCTTTTTTTAATCCACGCCTTACAAAGCAAAGAAACATGGGAGTACCATAAGATCCATGGGCTGACGAGGGAGCCCGTATGAGTGAATGGAAGCAAAGAACAGAACCAAATGGAAAGTTCAGGCGGAGGCCTTTACTGAAAAGGGCAACTGCAGAACACGAAGTAATGAAAAGAACAATAACTGACGTACACTAAGAGTTTAATAACAAAAATAACACCCAGTTGATTTGTTATTTAGTAAGGAATTAAAATGGCTTTATTCTTATTATTAGGTCCTTACATATGAAATTGGCGTTTTGTATGGGAGGAACAAAAAGTCGTTTTTAAATAAAATATATTTTATTAATCAAAGTATGAACCATTGTTTTCTATGCACTTATGCCATCTCATAGGTAGTTCATTGATCCCTTTACTAAAAAAACCAGTCGGACGGGAATCAATAAAATCTGTGAAGGCGATTTGGACTGCCTCATCAGTGTTAAATTTTTTCCCTTGCAAGAAGCTGTCCAAATTTCGAAAAAAAATGTAATCTGTTGGAGCAAGGTCTGGAGAATACGGAGGATGTCTGAGACGATGCGATACTTTAAGTTTCCCATTTTGTAAAATGATTGACGCAAACAGAAAAAAAAAACAGAAAAAAACAAATGAATGACGGTCATCGAAGCACAAATACATGAGTAAATAGCTGTACAAATTTGAATTTGGAATTCCTTACTAAAGAGGAGAACATCGTAATTAAAGTGGCTAGTACGAAATACCCCAATTTCAAATGTAAGGACCTAATATTATAGAGAAGTTAGTGTTTGCAATAATCCGCTGGATTTTACAAACACGACTGGCCTATGTTTCAGTATGTTGGTGAAGAAAAGGACTCAAAACGTCGAGTCATTTAAATAATATATTCACCTTTATGTTGGTTAAAGCAGTTTTATTTTTTGTAGTATTAGACATGTTGAAAAGGGTCGCGCGTCTCTGAGCGATGTGTTTCATGTTATGAAAAAAAAAAAACAAGTGCCATGCAAAGGTTACTTATTAACATTTATATTTTATACATTTGTCCTTATAGATCGATATTTTTTTAAGTTTACAATTAATTCAAATGTCGTTCAAAGGTATAGACTTAATAGATCGGTACTTAATTAGCTTGAATAATAAAAGTAAGAGTTTTTATCTTTTTACACAGACAAGTCCATGGAATTTAAATAATAAAGTAAAAAGCTTGGACCCCATGTGGTATTCTGTAAATGGGATACAATGGTCCAACTCTGACCTGCGTAGCAAGATCATATCATGAGCGAAATATGAGTGACAGAAATTATAAGTAAAAATAATTGTCTGGAAGTATAATACATTTATAATAATAATAAGATTATTCGTAACAAAATATGGATGACACAAAATGGATATAATACTAGTCCCCACACTGGGGAGCCCCTGTTGCGATAAGTATACCACTTAATTCAACAGGAATAAAGATGTTAATTGAAAATCTAATTAAACAAAAAATCGTGTATGACCTTAAGTATGCGTGAGTGCATCTGTTTGTGTGTAATAAATATTATTTGAGATTGTTGTTGTGTTTTATTTTGATCGAAACTTTTCTGTGTTCACTAACTTTCAAATCTGATTTTTTCTTCTTTTTGTAATTCAACCTCATTTGACTGTTAATAATAAAAAAATATGAATGTTACCAGATTTAAAAATTTTATATTAAACAAACGGCTAAAAGTTTTTAAGGTCTATATCTATAAAGTGAATCATGCTAAAACAATAGCTATTTGAGGGTTTACGTATATCAATAACACAGGTCATGTTTGATAAAGACGGAGGCTATATTCGTTTACAATATTTTAATAAAAGGTTAATCAAACGTCAATAAATAGTGCATACGTCTGTTGAATCTTCTGGATGTAGAAGTCAGCATCTTAGCTTGGGACTTAGCAGGCCAGTAAGAAATATACCCACTGGACCAGTAAGACCCAGGCCATGACGGGACTATACTGGAAACTCTATAAATATAACTTATGATTATTAATTAGGCCTGGCCTAATGCTCTAACCTGTTAATTTCGCCATAGTCAATCTTGCTGTTAGCAACTCACATTTCTGAAGTTGAAGTTCCTCCACTCTCCCCTGTCTTCGGCAAGCCTCTGCGTCTGGGTGATGGTGGATGCTTAAGGGCCTTTACTTGATCGGTCCAGCGAGTTGGGGATCGGCTTCGGTCTGGTGCCCTCCGCTCTGCCAGCGCGATGTGTTTTTTCTAGGCTTTCTGGATCTCTGACACTGTCCAAAGACACGATTATTTGTAATTCCAGTTTTTATAGAAACGGTTTAGTATGGATAATTTATAATAATAATGATGAATATATGTACGGCTTAAAAGTAATCTATTCTGAGACTAAAGTTACAAATTGAAAACTATCCTTTGGCGACGCGTTTTTTCATGCATTAATTTATCACGTAAAATACATATATTTTATTGATGGATGGATTTTTGGAATGTATTTTTGGTAATCACCTTTAAACAAAAATAAGAATAACGGTGTATGTGATTTTTATAATTGATTTTTTGTAGAACAGATGCAAACAGGCACCAAAGGTTCATCTGATATCAAGTGATTCGCCCATGGACACTTACAATGCTAGACGACGTACAAGGGCGCTGTCAGCCAATTAAAAATTGGTACTCTTTCAAAAATCACCTCAGAAGTACTTTTTTCAAAAACTATAAGAACCTTCTTCATTGATTCACGTAGCATAAATGTTTCTATGTAAAACAATATAAATAATTCTACCTTATCTATCGTTTCCGCACCGCAAAGGTGGTACCTAGAAAAAAAAATATTATGTTAATTGTCTCTATGTTTGGAAAACATCTGCAATAGAAAAATAAGTACGACGAGAAAAGGCTTTTAAAATTAACATAGTTATTCTTATTCCCTTGTATCCTGTTTCGTTATATCAAGTGTTTCAACAAGGTTTTACTATTAACTAATACCATATGATTAAATATTGACTAGTTATTTATGACGTGACATTATCGTATGACATGCTATGCTTCAAAAATAATTCTGTGCTTTAATCAATTTAAAAAAAATCTTTCCGTATCTACCTTCTTGGAAGCTTGAAACAAGTTGCTGCTACGGAAATTGATTCCACATTCTCCAGGTATTTTTTGTGGGGAGATGTGGGACACGCTACTGTGCTCCTAAACTACAAAAACCCCACATCGCCACCATCAATCACCCAAAGCAGGACAAGGTTCAACGGTCTTGTCCGCATCCCACCACGCGATCAGCCCTTGATACGGCCCCTATGGCCATGAATGGTGTGGACCTTGGCTCCAGGTTAAATTGCGTCAACCAAATTGACCACAATATACAACACACAGCATTGGAACAAAAACCCAAACAAGCTCCGAAAAACCTTTTTCTCCTTATTATTCGTATGGCGTTTACGAAATAATAAGTGACAAAACATACTATATATTGCTTTGTATAAAGTTAAATATAAACTTTCGTAACAATAAACATGCCAAGTTACAAAATGCACTAAAAAATGGGTTCCATTTAAACCCACATTTGACCACAGTATAAATATGAAACTCTATCGCAAAACCGCTCAATTATAGATAAGTGAATATTTCAAGTAGTAAATTCAATAGATTTTGAGATAGCATTTGACAAATGAGAGCAATCTCGGATATAATTACAATATTAAGCTTAACTTAGTAAGAGGTTAGATAACCTGAATATTTTTAAACCGCTACTGAATATTTATGTTTGTTTAAAATTTACTAGCTATTGATCGCAGGCGCATATACAGATAAAAGATAAATGGTTTAAATTATCTGTCGAACTCCGTTACACTAAATTGCACTGGTTGATCAGTTTTCAGATTCAGTCGATATGTCTGAGCGTCAAGGTCAGCAAAATGGTTTTTGGTTTCAACCGAGCAAACATATCACCTTCATAATATAAGACAATAAGCAGATAACGGCAACGCACTTGCGAGCCTTCTGGCAATGTGATTTTCCATGGGCGGCGGTATCACATAACATCAGGCGAGCCTCATGCCCGTTTGCCTCCTGTTACATAAAAACAATTTATCAACACGTGAAAATTATACAGCGGACTATGATAATATGTATTTATATGTAGTCTAATCGAACAAATCTCTAGCATAGTTTGTTATAGCACAGCAAGTGCAACAATTAGTGATAGCAGTAGAATCGTACGACTGATTGCCTCATTTTGTAACATTCCTACCGGTCCCGAGCTCCATCACAAAGATCAATCGCTCCGTCGAAGGCTATATCGCTTTAATTAAATCTCCAACATAGATCGCATCGTCAGCAAAAACCTGATAATAAATAATTCACCAATTACTTATACTGCCACTGTATAATGTCGGAAAACTTGAAAAACTTGATGGAAATGTGTTCAACATGATTTCGCTATGAGCTTAATCAGATAAAGTATAATTTAGACTTTTTATATGGAGACATATTTAATTGCCTAGCGCATTTTGTGATGGTTTTCGTAACTATTAACTAACTAGCTAAAAGTGGTTCATTAACTTATTGACTGCCCGACTTACGAAAGAGCCAGGGGGGAGCCTGGAGACTGGCATGATCCCAGTATCCCAGGATGGCTATCCAACGTGTTCGTCGAGCACAGATCGCAGCTGGAAAATATTTGTTACAGAATTATCGAATATGTCAGTTAGATGAATAGCATAAGAGGTGCTGCAGGTCCTGCCTGCCAGCAGGCTCCGACTTTTCCATAAAATATATCATGAGGATATTTCTGTAGTAGATTCGTGCTCGGCGGGTCACCAAGTCATCAGACCTAAGCTTGAGCAAATAAAGTCCCTTTTAAAAAAGAGGAGATTTGACACTCCCCTACTGCCTTGCTTTCGGCCTCAGATCTGCCTGATCGCGTGTCTGATAGGCTGCTATGTAGACTTGTAGAGGTATACTTTGTTATAAAAAAAACTATTTAAAAGAAGTAAGTATGTTATAAATAATTAAAATCTAACATAATTTTATAATTTATAAAAAATAAAACGACCAATAAGAACCTTATACATACTTCTGGCAGTTATAATATTGTTACACAACCTGAGAAGAACAATATCTTGTCGAAATTGAAAAGTATTTCGGTATTTTGATGAGCCCTACTCGTAATCGTCGGAGCTTTCCAATCCAAACGAAGCACAGAAAGAGCGAACACAAATCCTACGGGATCTATGTATCTACATTCTATGGGCGGTTAAGATATTGTTATTGGAAGATTATATCATTAATTAATGAATCGGGCCATAGAGCAAATGGAGGGGTCCATAAATTAAAACCTACTTGTTTTATATTTTAATGAAAAAAAGCATAAATGTATCGTGAGTCTAAAATCTACTAGGTCTAGGCCTCAGATTTCTGTATCCGTTCCGTGATTATTTCTAATACGCAAGTAGTTGATCAACCTACCTACGCCGTCGACTTTACAGCCATTTATAGATATCTATTTTCGCACAATCAGGGATTGAACCTACGACCCTAGTGACGAGAGTCGTACGTGAAACCACTAGGCCAACACTGCCAAGAAAATAAGCAAATATCGCTGTCGCTTAAATACGATTTTTCAAGATATTTTTTATAGAATTACTTGTAGCTATAAACATTTGTGTTCCGTTACATAATTGTCAGCTATCTGCATAATCTGTGGTAATCACGGATATACGTCGTGTGCAAGCGCTTGATTTAATAGCCTCAGGTAATATATACACTTAAAGCAAAACATATGTTTTATAGGTTAGTGGTTTGATACCAGACACAGAGTATATACACAGAGTATCGGACGTAACTGTTGGGGAAACTTCGAGTCGCAATAGCATTCTACCAAGAGACTCCGTTACTAGCTGTTACAGCAACCATCTTTCATTTTACTGACATCGCCTTGAAAGTGTTTAGTTACAGGGTTGCAATTACACGCACCCAACGCCGGCAATTTCTCGCTCGCACATACAACGCCGTAGTGCTTCCACACATCTGGCAACCTTCGTAACTCGATTTGGCGCGGTGGGGAACATTTATCAGAAAGTTTTAAAAACTGTAGGTATCGGCAAGGCAAATGATTTATTTGCCCGCAATTTAGACCTGCTCGTTGTGAAGATAACTTTGGGGGAAATATGCATGTCTATGCAAAATCTGTAGTTTTTGTCAAATTATTCCTTAGTTGTAAATATTTCTTTATTAGTTACATTAAGTTTAGGTACAGATATGTGTAATTATTGTCAATTTGCTGAAGAATTGCTTAAAAATAACAGATCCATAAATGTGTCTAGAGTTTCATATGACGTATAACTATTAATAATAAGTAAACCAGTGGCGCTACAACCTTTTTGGGTCTGGGCCTCAGATTTCTGTATTTGTTTCATGATCATTTGTCAATCATATAGGTTATCACCCAGTGCCAGTCACACGCCGTCGACTTTTTGGGTCTAAGGCAAGCCAGTTTCCTCACGATGTTTTCCTTCACCGTTCGAGCGAATGTTAAATGCGCACTTAAAACAAAAGTCCATTGGTGCACAGCCGGGGATCGAACCTAAGACCTCAGGCTTGAGATTCACACGCAGAAGCCAGTATGCCAACACTGCACCTATTAATACAATATTATATACAAATATTCATAGTTAAGATATAAATCTAATAAGGATATATAAAGATCAGCGATAAATAAGCGTAATTTAGTGGTTTGTAATCATATCTTGCAAATTACGCCATTGCCGACTGGACATATTTAAGAGCACAATAAAATTAGATACAGATTATTAACGATATTTCGTTATTATTAGCCATATATTGTGGACTTGGCTATTTGTGGGTGGTATTTCATATCATTTCAAGTTTTAAGAGCCAGAATATAATTTACATAAAGATATTATTATAACTTTTATAGTTGGAAGTAGGATAGGTTAGGGTTATGCCTAGGTTTTGTTTTTTCTAGGAAGCGAAGAGGTCGGAAGTTGCCCGGAACCGCAGGCGAACCCTGGGGGCCGATCTTCAGGGCGTGTGAAGGGCTGAGGTGTTTTAAGTGGGTAGGAGCTACCCCTCTGAATAGCAGAGGGCTTGAGTGTAGACCCAGCCCCACAGACCCCGCGCCAAGCTCCATGTTACAGGCCTGCGTTAGCGCATTTTCATCTCATATAAAAAAAGGCCTAGGATATGTTACGCTCTCGGTAAAATATTATTGTAATAATTGTTAGTTGTGTTGTTAAACTTTTGTGAATATCAATTTCAAAACTAAGTAGTACTTATTTATTTCATAACAGAACTCACAGTCTCGCCAACTTCTTTACTGAAGTGTTCAAAATTTATAATGTTTTGGAAGTAGCTAACTTAATTCTTTAATATAATATAAGTCAAAACTTAAATTAAATAAAACATGATCTTTGCCGAATATATTTGTAAATATATAATTACATTTCTTTGATTAGATGCTTTAGATTATTAATTATGTATTGTGTTAACGGATGTCTCATTTAATTAATTTTTTTAATCTGTGGAAAAGATGCTAGTTTTGGCGAAGATTTTTTTGTTAGAACATTTTGGATTAAAAAAGAAATAGGCTAAAATTTTCCTGTAAAATAACAAACTCTAAATTTTCATTTTTAAAATACATATTTCAGCAACACATTATAAAAAAAATCATCATCAGTTATTTTGTCTTTTGACCCTGATAAACGATTATTAGGTTTTCTCGCGATGTTTTTCTTAAACACAAAAAAAATTCGCTGGTGAACTTCAATGTTATATTAGACATTCTTATCTTTAACAGGCGTGCATGAAATTGTATAAAATTATTATTATTAATTAGTTATCTAGAGATAATATATTAATTCTAAGTTGCAGTCTCATTAGTGGGCAACCTTTGGCCTCTAATGAACAGGCAACATTAATTCCTATTTCAGAACCAGTTGCTGGCACATTGAGGGCTCGTATGTCTTATCTACGAACTTAGATTAATTATTTATGAACAGTTTAATGCAGGCTATATTTTGCCAGTTCCATAGTATGAGGTACATTTTGGAATCAGCTTCATTAATTAGTACTTTTAAGCGTTGCCTCGGCTATCTGACGGAAGATAACTCCGAGAGCTTAAAAAAAAAATTCTTGACCATAGTTTTATGTATCTGTTTCGTGATATTTTTTTCTTAACAGGCATCTGTGCCAGGACAATTTTTTGGTAAATTCCATTAGTAATTCGAACGTAAAACCTGACGCAGTGCAAGGCATGCGAGCAGTGTTCGCATGCCAAGGCATGAGGCTTGCAAGCAAGTCAACATCTTCACAATCCAACATTTCGATTCGGATTGTTGACTACCAGCCACTTTCCAAGCGGCTTGATCTGCATTTTCTTACCATGGAGAGTGTTCAGAGGCGTTGTTGAGAGCTGACTTTCATCATCGGACGTCAAGACAGAATACAAAATACCATCCGTACCACCTCGACGCCCGTCGTTCCACAATTGAGCCCACTGAAGTATTTCCGAACCAAATCAACTTAGGGTCCTTCAAGAAAAGAGAGAATGGAATGTCCATGGGTGGCGGTATCACTTAACATCAGATAAGCCTGCCTGTGCCCCATTGCCATAAAAAAAACATTCATTAATATAAAAAGACTCTGGACTAACTGCAGTAAAAAATGTTTATTTATTTGATCCTTATTGGGATTCGACTAATCATTGGAGCCTAGTCCAAGTTATTCTAAATAAGTGGCTCAGCAACTAATCAATAAGAATCTTGTACAATTAATACAATACACACTAACTGTCAATTATAGTATCACACGCGACTGAGCGGTGAATAGAGGAGGTGTCGTACTCACTTGTCCGTCAACGTTATCTGATGCGCGTATTGAAGTCGTGCGATAAATATACAGTCATTTCTCTACAGCAATATTTCATATTATATTTATAATCTAGGGAACTTTGACATTGTTTTGAATGTAAGTTATTTCGGCTTTGTATTTGCGTGTTGTTCCCACGAGAATGTAAGTGCGTGCTCCTATTTCACCATGCCTCCTGCTGATAGAGGACAAATCTTTGTTTTTAATTTATTTTATTATTATTCATTACTTAAGATGTCATGTGGAACATGGTGTAATGGTTGCAGCTCCTTACAAACGTGAAAATCAAATAACTCGGCGATTAAAAAGAGAGGCGGAGAGTTTATTGAAAGTTCTTCTCTTCCGTTCTATACGATTTAAGTACTGGCAGTAAATGTAAAATTAGATCTTTTTTGACGTTCATAAGGGTACATTGTGTTACCTATATGAATAAATGATTTTCGACTTTTGACTTTTTAAAAGGTTTTTTAACATTGGGTCATGGATGAACTAAATTGAGACGTATGCAGCAAATACAGGAGTACGATTGGAGTATCGCGATTTGAAGCGGGAAATTTATACTAGTCAAATGGAAAAATATTGGAAAAACTCTAGAGAACTGTTATATAAAAAAAATCTCGTAGCTATTCAATTATTTATTTATAAGTTCTAAAACAATGAGTATACCTAAAAATATGACATCACACATTTAACACACATACTCATACACATCAATTATATTAGAACATAAGTAATCTATCAAAGGAAAAAATTAAACAAACAACCACAAAAAAGACTAAAAATTAAAAATTGATAATAACTGAAACTAAAAAGATAAATAATGATGATATCTTACTTAATTATCCAAACTGGAATATTTAGATCGGTCGACAACTCGACATTGAAGTCGCTATCGCTATTGCGAGTTACATAGTACCGGTATTTTGACATATAATGTTAAAGCTAACCGTTATTAATAAAGCGGTTATTTAAACTGAAAAGTACAAATAAAGTTCTCAGCCTGTTTAATAACTCAATTATTAAAAAGTCATAAGGGCGTTTTATTAAAGGTGTTTAAACTTTGACAGGTGTCAAGATGAACAGTGAATTGCCTTTGTGGCTTAGTGGTTAACGCATTTTGCGTATAATTAAAGCGAAATAAAACCCTTGATCTTTTTCTTTAATAGGCACCCGGGGCAAACGGGACCAACCTGATGTTAAGTGATACCGCCGCCGACGGACCAAGAGGATCCATGAGGATCCGTGAGTTCGTTGCCGGCCTTTTAATTTCTGATGATAATTTCTGTATCTGTAAATATTTTAATAGGCAAATAGGTGGTGAGCTTTCTGTGTCTGACATTTGAAGGATACGTTGTTTAATTGTTATACTATTTTCTCGCTTGAACGGTGAGTACAAGCGAGTGTTAAATGCGTACTTACATTTATCTGCTGGTATAGTCTAGTGTAGTGAGTATTTCACTTTATTACGAAAAGTATTCGAATAGTCAAGTTAAAGTATAGTTAAGTTATAGTTAGTAGTAGAAGCTATATATCTGTGAAAGAAGCTTTATTTATTCTTATTAAAAATATATGTAGTGTAAAAGTATTATACATAATGATGTTGCGATTTAGTCGCAACATCATTATCATATTGAAGCGCAAGCAAATTGTGAGTCGTATGTTATAGTATATATTCACTTTAATTCTACTGTATACATATATACGTTATGAATAGTTATAGTTTAACGCTGAATTTCCCAACCTTAGCCTTTCTAAAAATTTTATGCCTGTATAACATACGTAAGTTTAATATTAAAAATTGAATTACAAATCTTAAGTAATAGGTTTGAGGAAGAAATGATTTGGAAATTGTTATCGAAACATAGTAAGTAAAATTTAAACAAACGTCAAGTTCATTTTCGAATTGCCCTCCTAACAATCAAATTGCCCCCCTGTGGGGCGTGGGCCTTAACTTGCGAAACACTTTAAGGTAAAAAAATACTAACTTAATTCAAAGTTCATTAGTCTTTTAAGTTCTTGTATAAAAATAAAAACGAATCGTAAAAACTCATAAATTGCTTGATATTTTTTTATATATTCCTTGAACGCTGAGGAAGGTTAAAAACCTCGTAAAGTGAAGAAAAAAAACATAGCATTTTTTTTATTCCACAAAAGCGAACAGTGTACGGGGTAGCATAGCAAAATGGTATATGCATTTTCTAGCTTAGGCCGTTCAAGTATTACGTAAGTAGTACATAAACGTACGTTAAAAATAATAGTACATAAACGTAGGTATACATTTTTTGTAAGAATCCTCGAAAATGTATTTTGTTTTCAAGCATAGCCAATGTGTGGGTAATATGTACGTAATACGTAAAAATAATACGTAAAAAATTAAATAATTCCTGTTGACGTAATCACCAAATAAGAAAATAAAAGACCCCCAACCTCCCCTATAGTGCTTACGTACTTGAACGACCCCCAGTAGGTACTAAAAAGGTAGGCTAAGTAAAAATGTCATATTAACGAAGTTTTCGGTTAGCTAATAATAAAGAAATTTAATATACACAGATGCCATTGTTTTATTTCGTCAGCGTCATAAGCACATCCCATTTTCTTGGACGTATTAGGTAGAGTCAATTTAATGAAGCACTGTGTCAATTAGTTAGTCAATCACGCTCGAGTGAGGTGGGCAAGATGAGGTGTTCCCTACTTGTCTGTCAATGTTTTATCTCCAACATCGCAAGCACCTGTTTACTTAATAAGGCGTTTGGTATACCGGGTTAATGTCATATGTAGTATTTTAAATGGAGCGTATTCAACGGATATTAACGTTATGTATGTAAGGGCTAGTTGATCTAGTTTTTAGGGTAGGAAATTAAATACTCTAATAAATCTTGATTCCCTATCATTCTCCGTACTGACATTACATAAACTGTATATATTTTTATTATTTATTTATTTACACTGCGTTACCTTATACATATTAAAAAAACAGTATACATAAGTTATAAGCAACGGGAGGTCTTATAGCTAACAAGCTACACAAAGAATTGCCCGTGCGCTTTTTTTAAAATGAAATCTCTCTTAAGGGCCTTTACAGCTCAGCTCGGGCTGTTTTGAATGGGCGTTTTCCAGCGACTGGCGCAAGGGCGTCTCCTGTGAGAAAAACTCAACTCAAACTTCGGCTTGGGCGTCGCTATTATTATTAATGGCTGCGGCGGCCTTTAATTTGTTACTGGCTATCGTGATTGGATCGTCTGAATTGCTTAAAACAAGTGGTGGAGATCGATCACGACCAGTGCACGACCGTGCATGACCTACGCTTAAAACGACTCTGATATTGAACCGTGCATGACCTACCCGTGCGCATGTGTCACAACTTCTTTTATAAACTATTCCTTACTCCAACTCGACCATCCCACTTCGGGAAGATGATCGAGTCAATTTGTAACAATTTGTAAACAACTGAATGAGTAAAATTAGCAACTATTGCACATGCGCACTGTATATATGTTTGACATTAATGTCAAAAGCCAATTAATGCCCAATTCGTTAGGCCATTGACTGGTTTTTCAAAAAAGCAACTTATAATTTAATTATATATATACAGTATATCGTAATTTATGGTTATCTATTATCGATTTATGAAATCGGTTAAGAATAGGAAGCTGCCCGGTGTGCCACCAACTTTTCACCGTCAAAATGATTTCATTGATAAGGTATAAACTAGTTTGCGGTGCTCATTTTGTACCGCTATGTTAATATCAGCGGTTGAGAAATAATGGCCCAACGAATAATTGTAATAATACTCGTACTAATCATCACGACTCTGATACATGTTAGTGTTGTATAAATAATATTGTATAATTCAAATTATAAAAATAAATAAATCAGTGGCGGTACAACCTCTTTAGGTCTTGGTCTCAGATTTCTGAAACTGTTTCATGATCATTTTTAAATCTAATAGGCAAGTAGGTGATCAGCCTCCAGTGCCTGACACACGCCGACGACTTTTTGGGTCTAAGACATGTCGGCTTACTCACGATGTTTTCCTTCACCGTTCGAGCGAATGTCAGCGCACAGAAAGCCCATTGGTGCACAACCGGGTAACGAACCTACGACCTCAGGGATGAGAGTCGCACGCTCAAGCCACTAGGCCAACACTGCTCTCCAAAAGCCTTATTGGATTCATATTATACGTGTATATATTCATTTGTAGAACGGTCTTTCACCGTTTAGAGTCGTCAGAAACATGACACATTTAGTGTAAATAATATGTTGTCTCTAGATGTCTAACAATAATGACGTATACTATCTTGGAGTTTAATTTTGTTGGACATGTTTTTGATAGAAATAAAGAATAATTATTAGCCTAACATTGTCATTTGTTTACGTGTTTAAACTCATGGTACGTCATAGGGACTGGTGCACCGCCATTTTGCTTAGAGGACCATTTTATTATTATTACAAATTTTTCAAGCCAATACAAAACAGAATTACATTTACATTAGATTAAATCCAGCTATAATAGACCAATGGACTTTCTGTCTACATGGCTCACGGTGAATGAAAACATGGTGAGAAACAAATTTTCTTTTTATTAATTTTTATTATTTGTATGTAGAAAAATTGTATATTTTCTAATATTTTATTTATTTTTGATTATTATTACTATGTAGGTTAAGAATATTCTAAATACAGTATATTTGTGTTGGAAATAAATATTTATATAGAACTTTCATTCAAATATTAACGTTAATACTCTATCTATCCCATAATTACTTATTGTAAAGGAAATAAACGTTAATTATTTGGCTAAGATTATTTACAATCAATTGAACATAAACGAAGAAGAGGCTCGAGATACCGCTCCTTTATTTTAAGCGCGTGCTGAGTTCACTACATAAAGTTGTGACATGACGAAGTTTTGACATTATTTTAATTAATATAAAATCAAATAAAAGAGAAACCAATTATGGCCCCATAACATTGCGTTTGTAAAAAATAATTCATTTTTGAACTTAAATTAAAACTTTAAATTCATAATTTATTAAGTCACTGTCTTTCATTACATAATTAATATAATGTGGCATAGATACGAGTCTTTTCTTTTAAAGATGTCGAATTGTTAACATCTAACGCATTTTTTAAGTCATGTTTCTTCTTCAGTTGTTCAATGTAAAAAGGCTATTATAAGTTTTTCTATTTTACCTTTTTGCATTTCTATTACTTTCCGTGTAATTACGAGTATGAATATTAAAAATGATTGTTTGAACGAGTTTAATTCGGAGATTATTTATTATCTGTATTAGAAAAATTTCGTAACCATAATGGGGCACGGGGATGATACATTCCTCCAATTTTACCATCATAATTTTTAATAAGCAAATAGGGCTTGTTCAAAATATTAAAAAATTGTTCTATCCTCGGGATATATAATTTCGTACTACAAGCACCAATATCTTCATTATCAATGCACTTTTAACCTCCAAAGGATTATAGATATTATTGAAAGAAAGAGTATACTCCTCTCTCAAATGCCCGCAACGCACCCTCATAAACGGATGACCATGGGTTGCGATGACTGCCCTTTTTGTTACCTGTACCTCGTTTAATACCCAAAAAATTGACATAGACATAGACATAGACATAGACATAACATTTATTACAAACAAAAAACACACACATAAACACACAAAATAATAATACTTAAAGAAAACATAAAATAAAATAGAATAAAATTAAAAATTAAGATTAAGAAATTTTCTTTTGCCATTCGGTTCGCTTCCAGTGTGCAATGTGTGTGTACTGTGGTTGTAATTGGCCCTGGCTCAGCATTATGCTGAGGAGCAAAAAGTTCCACAGCGCTGGTCATTCTGCCAGAGACCATAGCAGCTAGTTTGCGCCTCTAATAAAATAAAATAAATAATTATAATACAAAGTAGAAAAATAATAAGAATAATATTAGAGTTAGAAGTGTGAGTAAATTGTGTGTAACGGTGTATAATAAATAGATTTAAATTAAAAGTTAAAAATAAGAAATAAACGTAAATAAGTATATATTTGTTTGTTTTATGGGTGGATAAAAACTACATTTCGTGGGACTTTGTTGAATAAGTAGAAGTGTCTTATAAGTGCGACTAAAATTCGACTTTAATTGAAGACACTTCAGCGGAGGAGGGATATTGTTCCAGCACTTCGTCGCGCTATATTTAAAACTCCCACGAAATGAAGCCGTCCGATGCTTGGGAATGGCCAGCTCCTGAGTACAGCTCCTGACTTTGTGCTTGTTGGCATCACTACGCCAGAGGAGCTTTTTGTATAAATATTCCGGTTGTTTAGTACATACCACGTCAAATAATAAACAAGCCAAATACAATTTTTGTCGACCCCCCATTGTTAGAAAATTTAAGTTGTTCAAATAGGGGGTGACATGTGAGCGAGGTGGTATGGTGATACAAAACCGGGCGCATGCATTTTGTACTCTCTGGATCAACCGTTGTGCTTTAGCAGTTATACAAGGCCCATACACCGGAAGAGCGTAGGTAAGTTTGGAGAGCACAATGCTTTCACAAAGTCTAATACGAAGGTCGATACTTAAGAAAGGTCGTATATTGTATAGAACCTTGAGACGGAAAAAGCAGTTACGAACTATATTTGTAACATAATCTTCGAACCTCAAATGACTATCGAATTCTACGCCCAGATTTCTTGCCATTGGTACCTGAGCTATGGGCGAAGAATTTACTAGAATTGTGGGACTTTGTCTTGCGAGATCAGATACTTGCTTCCTGGTGCCGACCATAAGAAATTTCGACTTCGTTGGATTTAAGAGGAGTGCGTTTTTATGGGACCAAACAGAAATTCGTTCCAAGTCCTCATTTATTTTTCGGACGCAGTCACTGACACAAGCCCTATCAACAGGAAGATATATTTGCAGATCATCAGCGTATAGATGGTAGTGACAATTTTGGATACATGAAGTTATGTCTGCAGAATATAAGATAAATAAGAGGGGTCCCAAAATAGACCCCTGAGGTACTCCTCTGTCGACAGGGCCCAGGGACGATGAAACACGGATCCCATCACTTCCCAAAAAACACACTCTCTGATATCGATGCCTAAGATAACTACTAAACCACGAAGCGGATAGATATATAGAGGAAGATTGATACATTCAAAAGCTCTAGAGAAGTCAAGAAGAGTGAGGATGGACGGGTTACCTATGTCTTGAGCTGAGATCAAATTATCCACTACATCAAGCAATGCAGTAGTGGTACTGCGGAGTTTTCTAAATCCTGACTGAAATGCAGGGAGTATGTTACAGGCTTCGCAATGCTTGATGACTTGGTTATAAACTACTCGTTCCAGGATCTTTGAAAGGTAAGGGAGAATGCTGATCGGTCTTAAGTCTTTGAGTTCTATTGGATTTTGTATTTTAGGAATTGGCCGGACAAGGGCTATCTTCCATTGTGATGGAAAGGTATAGGTTGAAAGAGATTTGTTTATTATGACTGTTATAATCTTTAAAGTATAAGGAAGCGTTAAAATAAACATATCTCTACTAATTCCGTCATCCCCCTGTGCATTAGTCTTGATGTCCAAAATAAGCTTACCGACGTAATGCTCACTGACAGGTTCGAAGGTAAAAGTTCGTTCGCTGAATCGATTGTCATCAAAGTATGCGAGATAGGAAGGGTCTACAATATTATCCCCCGGGATATTTAAGAACTGCTTATTCATCTCATCAGCATCACACAGGTACCGGGGTAGATCATCTGTACGTGCAAAGTCAGGCAAGATATTCTTTTTTAGATTTTTCCAAAGCAACTTAGTGTTTTTATGATGTATATTGATATTGTAGTCGAAGAAAGCTTTTTTTTCATAAAATAAACTGCAATTAACCATACTTTTTAACTGTTTATATGACTCAAGATGAACATCCAGCCTGGTTCTGCGGTACTTTTGATGTTCATCATTTCGCAACTCCATCATATACCGGATATTACTGGTAAGCCACGGGTATGATAACTTTTTTACCACCTTTGTTTTTACTGGAGCAAACCTGTCGAAGAGTTCGATTATGTAACGATTAAAAGTATCAACCATTTGATTCACATCAGCAATGCTCTCAATTAAATGCCAAGGTATCGATGCAGTAACCTTATCGAGATTAGATTTATCGATATCTTTTAATGGCCTGAACGTTATGCGCTTGGACGGTGCTTTCGGTTTGTTCAATTTAAACTCTAAAAATTGCATTGCAAATTGCAAACAAAAAAATCGCTGCTAGCTAAATCTCCACGGGTTAACGCAAGATAAATAAATTTAAAATGAGACAATGTTCAAAGCTTACATAATTGGAGGTTACAAAGATAGTCATGCTCTTAGCTCCTACCATTAGGATAGATAAGTTTAACTACTGGTTAAATTAATACTCTGTGTCACGGTGGCATTAACTTCCACTCGCGATAAGATAATGGGATTTTGTTAATTATATTGCTTATTTTGTATACAGATTAGGTTTATGTCGCGGCTTTTTGAATTGCGGATTAAGATGACTTCAGATTAAGACTTTTACGAGCTTTTACCGCCGTCTTAATTTACATTAATCTTACGAGTTTGTTAGTCTATGTTTGTGAGCCTTCTGTAATCCAATAAGGTAGCGTTTAAGTATTACGTCACGTACTGGAGACTATTAACAACCCCCCCCCCCCCATGTAACGCGCCGTAACATTTTCTGTATATGTATAATAGTAAAAAATTGTGACTACCAAAGTGACTCTTTATACCTAAAAGTTACCATTATCTGGTGTAATGTACTGGAAAGTCGAAAATAATATTAACAATAACGCGTGATGCAATCCCCGCCGCGCATCGTAACGGTTTACAAAAGGACCACCCCATCCAAAATTCGTTACATAAGACTTGAACGCTCCCGACTTGAATTGCAAAACAAAGTGCTCAGGGAAAGTCAATGGTACATTCGTAATGACGATAAGGGCCTTAATGTAAATCACGTCACCACAATAATCAAAAGGATTTCTGCAGCTTATGAAATGCTCCACGAACACGTGACTGTTGAAGCTATTCGCTTGCCACGGGCCTAGTGAGAATATTACAAAGGACCATTTGAATTAGTGAATTAGTTTTAGTGCACGTTAGTCTTAAGTGCTAAACAGTGGTAAGTTGAAAATTGTACACAAGAACAGTGTCTTCCCCTAGAGGCTGTAAGTAGTGTTATTGGACACTATGTTAAATATCCTCTTTAGTAAATTAGGTTAGTTTCAAATTACTGCTTAGACTAATAAATAATTACCTGTCTTTGTGTAGAGACATTTGTTTAACGTTTACGTTCCTTTGGTGATTCTTTTTGGTTGTGTATTAAGCACGCACATATCGATTAGGGCACAGACTTGACATATCAAGTCTGTTGTTTTGTGCAAGAACATATACTGGATTGGAGGATTTTATACTAGTTTAGTATAAAATCCTCCTTTGTATTAAAATACCAAACGATGCCATAGCCAAACTAACTTATCGAAGTTTAAGAAGAACACCGTTTTGGAATAGGTACGATTCTTCAACCCGCTGTATCGTGGGACACAGTCGAATTTAAGGTGTGGGTCTTGCGCAAACTCCCGTGATACTCCGGCCGTGTCAGGAATCCGTTTCATCGCTGTATAAGAGATACACTAGGCCAGTATAACCACCAAACGAACAGATATTTTTTTTATTGGTTTGGGGGCAAATGAGCCTACGGGAACTCATAAAGGGCATCGCAGGCACGTATTATAGTGGACGCGTGGTCGGACGAGGAAGCATGCTGTCTTTCTAAACAATTGGAGGTCGTATCTCCGAGGGAAGACGCTTTTTTTATGCAGCAGTTAAGTTAAGTGATACCGCCACCCAAGGACACTCATTGAAATTACTTAAAAATAATAGCCAGAAGGCTATTATTTTTAAGTAAGTATATGTAAGTATATGTTTAAGATTATCATTAAGGCAATTGCGTTGCCGGCCTTTTTAAGAATTGGTACGCTCTTTTGTTCTGTTGTCAAATTGGTTCGAAAATATTTCTTTGGGCACCTGGTCAGATTCCCCACGGGGAGTTTATACCACAGTTCGCTGGTTTGAAAATGCTTAGAAGCATTGATGACTTCCAGCCATCAAGGTAGGGTAATACTAACTCATTGGTATTGACATTGGCTATTATAAATAAATGAAAATCGACGTAATGGTACTTCGAAGCTCACATATTTTACATTTTCAATACAGATTGTCATTAATATTTAAATGACTAGCTGTGATTAAATGCATAAACCCATTTTAATTGAAGCGTGATCTTGTAAAATTATTTAGCTCACAATTTGTATAAATTCATTGCGTGTGAAGACGCCATCATAAGTACCGTTACGATTGCCTGTGAACCTGTTTAATGAAAATTAATTTTTGCTCGCTTAAATGCTCTTAGTAATCCTAGTTTATTAAGATCAGTAAAATGTTATTAAATAAATTAATGACTATTGAAAATTGAGCAGAACATCAAACAACGGATTCTGGCGTACCTAGGCCAAGTGTTGCGTCATGACCGCTTCTTCCTTCAATTAATTATAATGGTAATAGCTTAATATAGGACTACCGGATCGGTAGACAGGTTGAAAAATAAGAAAAAAAACAAACGTCAGTGATGTCACTGATGTGCTACAAAATATAAGACAACTTAAATGGAACAGCCTGGCGATTCTGTAACTCACTTTTCGCTCACTAAACAATTAACTACAAGCTCCCTCCTTATCAGAATGCTAAATCGTAAAATGACTGCTTCACGACTGATTTGAGCGCGACCGCCGCTGCGAAAACCGCTGTGGGAGTTCGAAAAGTGAGTTACAGAATCGCAAGGCTGGACTTGACATATAAGGAGGACTAACAATGATAAATGGACTAAGGATGTAATAGAGTGGTATCCGAGGAACGGGAAAAGTAAACGAGGAGGTCAAATTAAAAGATGGGAGGAAGATCTACCAAAAGGATGGAGAAGGTCTGCCAAGGATAGAGAGACACGGAAACAATTGAGGGAGGCCGACAGACATGATCAATCGTCTTATGAAAAGATGTCATGTCGACAGACAACCTGACCAAAGTGATTGCTAATAAATTATTATGATCGCTATGTAAATTAGATTTAAGAATAATACTGTTTAATAAGAATAGCATGTAAGTTAAAAAGGTCAGCAAATAAAGGGTTTTTATTATTGAAGTGAAACTTCTTTATCGGGGTTGGAAAAAAATTTAGTGTAACATTTTTTCGTTACGCGTCACATTTTTCGGTTACGCGTCACATGTTTCGGTTACGCGTCACATTTGACCGTTACGCGCGTCTTTTTCTTGTCCCTACCACGGTTGATTCAAAGAGATTCTAAACCATTAATAACAAAAATGTATAATAACGATAACAATGATACTAAAAATTCTATTACAATTTATGAAATACTGTAATAATCTTAGTGGTAATAAGGTAAAATGAAATAATTGTATTATTTGTATTCAAGTATGTGATATTAAAAGCCTTTTGTTAAACTTTATCTAATTTAACTTAATTTAACCAATTTCTGTAGAGTTGCATAATAGACATAAATAGATAATTTTTCGAAAAATAAGGTCATAAAGAAGTTTCACATCTAACGTGTGTACACGCACATTTTTATTATTTTATTATTATTATGGTAAACGGCGTGTTGGAAAAAATTATCATGGCTTGCGAAAGGACGGGTATTGCGACTGCGGCACAGGACAAGACAAGAGGCACCATACGACGAATAATTGAGCTATAAGTTATAGTATTATAAAATTTGGGGCCAAATCAGATATTTAATATTCTTTTGAAAAAATTTTATCCGTCTTAACATTTCGCGTAATTTGATAATGAAACCAATTAAATCAATTAGATAGTTGTATGATAGATTAATGAACATTGTAAATATTACAATAAACAATTTCCCATAGAGCACGGACGCAGCTGAGTTAATTGTGGAGGCGTTAATTAGAGACGTGTCGCGTGCGCCCGCGCAGACTTCATAACGTTGTACCGACAGCAAGTTATATATTTTTCTTATAATTATTTTCTTTATGAAGTCTTATTTTCTTTGTATTTTTTGTACAATTCGCAACTTACAACTTATCCATACGGATGACTTATTGGACGGAATCACGCTAACGAAGAGTTTCCAGCCACTTGGTTTATTCAACTTCTTCACAACAGCCCCTGGTGTGGTAGTTCGACTCCATTTAGGCTGTAGCAACAGAAAACAATTTGGTGGAGTGGCAAAATTATGTTGTTTTTTTTATAAAACAGTGGGAAAACGGGTAGGAGACTCACCTGATATTAAGTGACACCGCCGCCCATAGACATTCATATTGCCAGAGGGTGTTGCCGGCCTTAAAAGTGAGTGTTTATTTCCGAACCAATTCGACTTAGGGTCCTTCAAGAAAAGAGCGTACAAATTCTTAAAAGGCGGGCAGCGTGCTCGCGGCTCGCAAGCAGTGTGTGTCCTCTGCCCGTTTGCCTCCTGTAACATAAAAAAGAGTGATAGGGCGTAAACATCTAACAAATATAATAGAATTTCTTTAAATACTTATTATAAGGGTACTATTGCTATATCTGAAACACCGACGCTAATCTCGAAACTCGAAGTGGATTTGTAAATTTTCCGTTTAATGGTCGAATAACACCTGGCTTCAGGTTTCGTTCACCAGCTTTCTAAATAACATTTAATTTAAATTACTTACATTAATAACTTATGGGGTTTATAAAATTACAACCGTTTTTGCTAAGAGTACAGTAGCGAAATGAGACAAAATTTTGTAGCGGTATCGGCGCGTGGCTCTCTCTTATGAAATAGATCCTAAATAGCGGACGCTTGTTCGACGCCGCCCACGCACACTTTGTTCCCAGGCTGACAGCGGATAGCGATCTAAGATTCGTTATTTCGATATTACGATAAATTAAATTAAGTCTACAGCTGTATTTAGTGTTACTTGTACCAAGGTACAGCAAACGAAAAAGAGGGATTTTTTATATCAATTAATAACAGAAAACAATAACTAACCTTAAAATATAATAACTTAAAAAACAACTTAACTTTTTATTTGGCTGATGCTGAAGTGTCAGTTCAACAGTTTGACTCTAGGCTAAGACAACTACAAAGATAACTTAAGTCAAAGTCAAAGCATTTATTTCAATTAGACCATCTAAAATGGCACTTTTAAACGTCAAAAAAAATTTATATATATATAGAAGATTCTAGTTGCCCCTTCCAAAAGGTAGTAGTGTGGAGAAGAATGGGCAAGAAACTCCACACTTACTCTTTTAAAATAGGTTTACAATATTTTGTTACATTTGTTAAATAATTATATGTGAAGACAATGTACTCTTAGAATAAACTACTATACTAAAAAAAGTTAGTATACATGTTCCTCACATATTTACAAATATCGAAACCGTAGAATATTAACATTAAAGTGTAATAAAAATATTAAAAAACACAACAAAACAGTGTGTGAGATACAAAAAAAAAATAATTACATTTGTAGCATTTATAAATTAAAAAAAAAAATTATAATAATAATAACAAAAATATGTTACAGCAAAAAGTCAGCAACCAATTTGATTTTGTCCAGGCTCTATGATTGTCCTATGGAGCAGGACCAGCATGTTTCCAAGCATTCTTATCTTGTAAAGTAAAATCTTAAATATATTATTATAATAATATATCAATTATGTAGGGATCTAACAAAGCAAGGTGCTAGAACGACTCGGCGAAAGGTCTCTATGAAGTAATTTTTCATCACAGTTTTTGGATATTGCGCACTTAGTCTAGAATCTAGATTCTGAATCTTCCATTAATGTTCTATATTTAATATTATATGTATAATCAATAGTGTCATTCTTTTTATAAAGATTTTTATTGAAATTTTTCAAGATTTTTAATGATTATCTCTTCACAAATACAATTTAACATTACGATAATAAGTAATTGAATCGTAACCTAATTTAGTAAAAATAATGCATATTTAACATAAGAAATTGTCCAATAACACTACACTATGTTCTTGTGTACTATCTTTTATCGATAAATAATAATTATATCTTTTGTTTCGTTAAAAACTCTTTGTTTCATAGACAAGAGCCATAGTCTCGATCCAGATTCAAACAAGATCTAGGAAAAGTAAATGACATTAATGCAATGCCGACGTCCAAAGAGGATTTATGGCCGTCTCAAATTACTGTCTTTTGTTCAGCTGGTCACGACATCGCCACCTACTGACAAAAGAATCTATTTTGGTTTCAAACAAACTACATTATTGGGTGTTTTTTGAACTACTATTATTTTATATATTGTATAGTTACTTAAATATGTAGATGATGGTTATTAGAAATAAAAATGTAAAATCCTATTATAATTTTGAAAGATAAATGACTGTATAATATCTGTACTACATAATATCTGATTTCTAATTTGTTTGCAAGACCTAATCATGCCTCCTCCAAGGATCTCCAGGGCATGGCATGGGCAAACTGCATCCAACTCAAAGTTACATTGAAAATCTTCCAAAATTGGTGACCGTAGAAGACTACGACCATAACCCTCCAAGGATAACAAAAAGTGTTCAAAAAACGAACTCAAACAAACAAAAATTTAAAGGCGAATTCAACATACTCGGAGAAAGTTCTGGAGTCTACAGAAAATAGATGTAATATAATAATAAAAATGCTGTTACCACTGTCCAATAAAAATGATAAAATTAAAATAATGTATTTGCGTATATAATTATATATAATATTGTAAACTATTATTTATTCCCACTAGCACCGCAAGACACTCTGTTCTTGTGTTCTATTTATATAGAGAGAGTGTCTTGCCTTTAATAAAAACTGTAATTAGTGTTATTGCCACTTTCTTATGTTAAATATCCTTATTAGTAAATTAGGTTAAGTTTCATAATGTTTCTAAAGGCAAATATATTTAAAAAATTCCACGTTTCATAAGACATTTTTCTCGATCAAAAATGTGTACAATATTTAAAATATAAAACAACAAACACATATTATATCCTACAACGCCCCGTAAAGTCCAATGACCAAATAAAATAATAAATTCAAACACGTGCCTTTCTCATGACAAGACGATTATGAATTGTCAATTGTCATCGGCCCAGAGGCAAAATCGATTCGAATAATGGAAATCATTCGTGTTCGCAATTTGATTATGTAATATTATGAATTTAATCGATTATATTTGAATAAAGCCCTAAGGGATTATTATTAAACATTCTCGTAAAAATTTTACTGCAATATAAATTATGTTCGTGGTTAAGTATATGATATAGTAAGTAGGTTTTAACTTTTAATCCTATAATACTATGTCAAACTATTAATTTACGTTTTTTAAATGTAATAGGCGGCAAACGGACAGGAGGCGCACCTGATGTTAAGTGATAATCGACACTCGCATTGCCAGAAGGCTCGCTAGTGTGTTGCTGGCCTTTTAAAAATTGGTACGCTCTTTTCTTGACTTTGGGTCTCTTAGTCGAATTAGTTCGGAAATACTTCAGTGGGAAGCTAGCTTTTTATGTATCTATCTATTTATTCTTTGCAAGAACCCTTCCACAGGTGAAGGCCTCTTCCAAGGATCTCCAGGTATCTAGACATAGACATAACATTTATTACAAACGAAAACACACACACATAAACACACAAAATAACAATATTTAAAGAAACAATAAAATAAAATAAGACATCAAAAACAATAAAAATTAAAATTAAAAAATTCCCTTTTGCCATTCGGTTCGCTTCCAGTGTGCAATGTGTGTGTACTGTGGTTGTAATTGGCCCTGGCTCAGCATTATGCTGAGGAGCAAAAAGTTCCAAAGTATCTCTGTCATGGGTGTGTTGCATCCAGCTCGAGCTAGCCGTTGGTAATGTCATCCGCCCATCTCGTGAGCGGTCTTCCTCTGAATCGTTTCCCAATAGGGCCTCCATTGGATAGCAATCTACCACAAACATTTTTGCATATATGTACTGCCCTCCTATGAGCAAAACGTTTTTTTTTTCAGAAATCTAACTCCACGTTAGAGAATCATAATATTATTTGAATATATTTTAATAATAATTTACTACCTATTTCAATCATCTTTCGAGATTATCCACTGTACAATTAAACAGCTCCTTATAAGATGTAACAATATCAGTTAACAAGACTTACAATAATTACCTGCTTATAAGGAATTATTTTTGGCATATCCCATCGACAACGCATTGAAAATCGTTTATGGAATGCTTCATTTAAGGTAGCTACATTCTAATTTTACAATGGCCGTCTAATGATATGAAAATTTCTGAATGAATGGTTAATAGTACTTAAAATCAATTTAAATATATATGTAGTTTATTTATTAAATAACAAGTATACTTATATAAATAACTTAGCATTTATACATAAATATACTAAAATTAACATAATTAAATAAAGAGGAGGCAACTGGCGGCCTTATTGCTTTTGAGCGATCTCTTCCAGGCTAACACTGTGAGGTTTAAGCTATTGCAAAGATTTTATCTGCGGTGACCGAATCAAGAAATTCCGTAACGAAAATAAAAAGTTAACACACGATGACGTAATATAGGTGCGGCCAATACGTATTAGAGCAGGACAGAACGCATAATGCGTCTCACATCGATCTGGTGTGATCGGTGACGTAGCGCAGGTGCGTTAGAGTGGTACAAACACATACTGCGTATTCACATCTCTCTGACGAGATCGGTGGCGTAGCGCAAGCGCGGCTGGTGCAGCCGGTACGCGTTAGAGTGAGACAGACTATATAGGCGTGTTAGTCTGAGTCTGGCAGAGTGGTAGAGTGGTAGATTGAATTAATACCAAAGAAAAAAAATACTTCATAAATATAAAATAAATGAAAAAATATAATTGCATAAGTTGATACAAAATGCTATGCAATAGCTTTACCGCGGCAGTCCAGCCAAGCGCAAGAGCAAAACCAAATAAGATATTATTTAGACTAACTTATGAAACAAAACAAAGCAATTCAACATGTAAAAGTGAAAGGGACAATCATAAAAAACGGCACATGAAAAAGAAAATTTGCACATGAATCACGATAATTTTAGAACAGTTAGTGCGAAAGTTAGCCTGGTAGATAGTACATTTGACCCCAGAGCTGGTGCTTTCCTCGCTCAACGAATAAGTATCGCAATACAGCGAGGAAATCCTGCCAGCGTTAAGGGTACACTGCCACTGGGACCAAACATTTTAATTTTGTTATAATTTTCTTTTGATTAATTTTTAAACTATTTTTATTATTACTATGTAGGTTAAGAATTGTAAATACTGTTTATTTGATTGATATGTTGAGATTTTAATAAAATATATACAATTTACTTTATAATATTAATCCAGTGGCGATACAACTATGGGTCTTATCGACATTAATCGTTGGCTTTTGGTGCACAACCGGGATTCGAACAAACGATCGCTGGGTTGCGAGGGACGTTTCAGCCACAGTCTTTTTATATTATTTACTTATATACGAGATGATACAATTATTAACGTCCTCCTAAAATATAAAATCCCCTAAGACAGAACGCTTTATTTATGACTAGTAAGATAAGAAAAGTTTGTTTGAGCAAGCCAGTGGTGATTTAGAATTTCAAATAATTTAACTTCAACAAAATGTATGAAAAAGGTTACTGTTACTTATGGCTGAGTTTTGCAAGTATATACTATGGTAATGATGCAAGACTTAAATTCGAATTTTAAACACAGGATGTGCAGCTGTAGCACTGGAGGCGGCATCAGACGGAAGTTCACCAGTCGCCTTCGGTTTCTGTATACGCCCCACATTTGACCTCAGTAGGGTTGCTACTTGCCACAGAATATTATTTATTCTTGTTGATAATTTAAATATACAAAATAATGGTCTTATTTATATATTTCAATAAATAAAAAGCGTAATAGTGACTTTTGAATGACCTTTGAATGTTATGTAAACTCTATTTATAATGGAAGTGCGTGCAAGTTTTTTTTCTAAAAATGAACTATTTTTTATAGGATAGGGGCAAACGAGCTTTTCGGACTCCCAAAAAAGGATGACCATCGATACACATTCTAGTGGGTGCGTTGTCGGCCTTTGAGGGACGAGCACACTCTAAATTAAAAAATCGGACGTTATATCTCTCAGGGAAGACCCCACCGACATTGAAATCCACAGTTCGCTAGTTCGCAAAAGAAACTACTACTACCCCTACCTACTAACTACTATACTCTCTTTTAAAAAAAAACACGAGAAATCTGCGGCCTCAAAAGGTTGTAGCGCCAATGTTTTTTTTAGACATGAGTTCGGAATGCCAAGCTGGTTGTTGAGGTAAGCAGAAAGTGCCTTAAAAAGCTCAGCTATGGAACGGATGATTGTGTAACGGATGTGCTTTATACAGCAGAATAATACAATCACCAACTTTGCAGCTATAGAATAATACATAGCGAGCCAATATTACTATTAATCATAATATCAAATAGTCATTTGAATTAGATGTGGCAGTTGATGACCACGATTAAATACCAATTCATAGAAGTTTAACCAGTCAACTGAGCGTTTTTCAAGGCAGTTTTTGCCGCGCACAACCACTATGTGGAACCAGCTGCCCACTGAAGTATTTCCGAACCAATTCGACTTAGGGTCCTTCAAGAAAAGAGCGTACCTATTCTTAAAAGGCCGGCAACGCACTCGCGAGCCCTCTGGCATTGAGTGTCCATGGGCGGCGGTATCACTTAACATCAGGTGAGCCTCCTGCCCGTTTGCCCCCCGTTCTATAAAAAAAAAAAAGTCAACATTAAATTTCACTTAAAGTATATATATGAAATATCAAGAATATAAGTTACTGAGCTGTTGAGGCATACTACTTAGAGGAAGGATCTTTCACTACAGGCTGTATGAGAGCGAAGTGGGTTGCAGTCGCCGCGGGTAATAAGGTTGAAGTCGACCCAAGTGACCCCGATAATATTAGGGTTGCTTTGCGTCACAAAATGCGGCTTTATAGAATGTGGACTATAGCTTGTGTCTTTTAGTATTGTACGAGCCAAGGCAACCAACCAGGCTCCAGAAGATAAACCACTCCTTATATGGAAATTGTATTCGTTTTTACAACAAACTCCCAAGCGAAATTAGAGAATTATCACTAAATAAATTCAAAGCTTGCGTTAAACGTAAATTAATCAATAAAGCTTTTTATAAATTTGATGAATATGTAAATGATCCGAATTCTTAGGATTGATTTGCTCCAGTTCAAACAATTTGTATGACTCAAAACTTAGCGATTATTAAAAAGAGTGGCGGAAAGTTTTTTGCAGTTCTTCTTGCCCGCTCTACGCTCTTGACTTGCGAACTTCTTTATTGACGTTCATAAGTGTACTTGTTAACCTATATGAATAAAGTTATTTTGAGTATGAGTTTGAGTACGCCCCGAGAGTATAGTTACATTGTATTCATGTAACAGTTGCAGAGTACAGTGATATTATAACAGAAAAATAAATAATACACATATGAATGTCAGAAATAATGGAATGCAATTAATTTTAAGAAAAATTATAAATCAATCATTTATCCATTATGAGTAGTAGACATGGTTACACAGATTACGTATTTATAGTGTAGAGAGAACAATACGTATAGTAATTTTTTTTTATATAATAGTATTTTTTTTTTATATAATAGGGGGGCAAACGAACTTGCGGGACGACCAAAAAGGGCAGTCTGCGCAGCCCATAGACACCCACGCCTTTGAGGGAGGAGTAGACTCGCTTTTTAAACATTTGGAGGTCGTATCTCTGAGGGAGGACCCCCCCCCCCCGGGAGCCGATTCCACAGTTCGCTAGTTCGCTGAAACGGACTGTGGAAGACCTCCAACCATCAAGATGATGCTGGTGAAATTTGGAGGTCGTTCGGCTCGTACGGTGATGAAGGCAGGAGGGATCTTTGTAAAAATCGCAAAGAGACGCAATGTCTCTGCGTAGCGAGAGAGAATCAAGCCGATCAGTAAGACATTGGAGATTGACAATTCGGCAAGCCTATCGCTGAATTTGGTCGAAAGGAAGAAGCTGGTATTTGGGAGCACCGGCCCAGAGATGCTAGCAGTTTTCCAAATAAGGTGAATCTCCGTGGAATTAACGATTACTGTACTTTTAATTCAATAAAATGATTACTGACGATATCAACATACATATATATACTACGACCAATATATAGCCTTGAGTTGTTTAGGCTATCGCGGATATGCTTAAAATGAGTATTAAGAATATCCATAGCGCTATAACACCTGCATCATGAGCACACCCCACATACATACCCTCACGTACATACCCATATTACATACAGTACATACATAATATAATGTATTCCATCGTTGGCTATATGTTTAGCATAATTGTTTTTTGTTATATATAATGACATAAGACATAGACATAACATTTATTACAAACAAAAACCACACACATAAACACACAAAATAACAATACTTAAAGAAAACATAAAATAAAATAGAATAAAATTAAAAATTAAAATTAAGAAATTTTCTTTTGCCATTCGGTTCGCTTCCAGTGTGCAATGTGTGTGTACTGTGGTTGTAATTGGCCCTGGCTCAGCATTATGCTGAGGAGCAAAAAGTTCCACAGCGCTGGTCATTCTGCCAGAGACCACAGCAGCTAGTTTGCGCCTCAGTAGCAAAGAAAAATAATAAAAAGAATAATATTAATACTAAGTAGAAAATAATAATAATAATATTAAAGTTAGCAATGTGAGTAATGAAAATCGTGTGTAAGGGTGTATAATAAATAAAATAAAATTAAAAGTTAAAAATAAGAATAATTAGATATAAATAAGTAGATATTTGTTTGTTTTATGGGTGTATGTTAGCTTAGAAATAAATAAATAACAAAACTCTACATTACGAGTAATGAATACTTTTGCACATTTGTATCTATAAGTTACACGATTCTATTAGCCAGTGCGTGACTTTTACTGAAAGCTTAATGCAATTTAAGTGAATGCTTAGTTATTTGCTAATAGTGCTATTTTTAATTCGTTTTATCGCTGTGTATACGAAAGTGCATTTTCGAGTAACTTAATAGATAAGTGAAGTTATATGTTTCAAAGTATTTGTACTTGAATGTTGTGTGTTAAACGTAGAAACATTTATTAAGTTGGTTTGTAACTTAAATTTGTACATTGACACGCTGATACGGCTGTACGTGGTGGTTCCAAATTTTAATAGCTATCGAGAGTAATTTTATGGTTGTGAGAATAAGTAGTATTCATGATGATGATTTATAAATAACTAGCAGATCGGCCAAGCGTTGCTGTGGCTAAGGTTTTTGTTATATTAAATAGTAATAAACTATTCAAGGGAAACGGTAGGAGAACATCAGTGATGGGATCACCATGCTGTATTGGTGGTAATGCCATTAAATTGTAGCTTATGTTAAACGTTGGTATTTTCAACACCACGCCATCTGTTAGAATTGTGACTATCAAATAATTAACAAATAATTTGCAATAAAATAATATTGGGTATAAATTGAAATGTAAGCTATCCTATCTTTTAAGTTAGATCAAACTACACACGGTGTGCAAATTTGATTGAAATCGGTTCTGTAGTTTAGGAGTCCATAGCGGACAAACAACGTGACACGTAATTTATATATATTAAGATATATTTCCATAACGTTAATTGAAAGATTATCGTTTAGTAAAACCTAAACATCACAATCAAATATACAGTAATTATAGTTTCTGAACAATTTTTTTTTTATAAGTATCACCGTATAGTATACACCGAGGAAAAGCTGCCAGCGTTAAAGGTACACTGCCGCAGGAAACTTTTTAAATGTTTTAATTTGGTTTTTATCTTCTAATATATAAAATTCTCGTGTCACAGTTTTCGTTGCCATACTCCTCCGAAACGGCTTGACCGATTTTGATGAAATTTTTTGTGCTTATCCGGTAATCTATGAGAATTGGCCAACATCAATTTTTATCCCCCTAAATTTTAATTTTAATTTTTTAGACAAAATTTTAATTTTAATTTTTTTATGATACAGCATTAAATACATACAACCCCTAATTTTCACCCCTCTACGATCAACCTATTTTTATTATAAATGATATACATGGCAAAACGGTCAGCTAGTTATTACTATATAGGTTAAGAAAATTGTAAAAACTGTAAATTTAATAATTTATGAGTTTTAATATTGCTCTGTCTTATTCATTTCTCGCTTTCTCTCAAAGTGGCGAAGGCTCCTTTTAACCCTTAATTATCGCGATGAGTCAGTCATTTTATGATTTGGCATTCTGAAAAGGTGGGAGCTTGTAGTTTATTGATTATTAGAATGCCAAATCATAAAATGACTGCTTCACGACTGATTTGAGAGCGACCGCCGATGCGAAAACGGCTGTGTGAGTTCGAAAAGTGAGTTACAGCATCGCAGGGCAGGCCTGGACACACGTGGATTTTTGCGAGCGCCAGTTTTGTCACGATGTCTTCAATGTATGAGTCAGTGTTAATGGAATACATAAAAAGCTAAGTCCATCGGGTCCACGATTGGAAATTACGATGTCACTGTTGAGAACTTGCCCAAGCCGTTTTCACGAGAAACGCACCTCCTTTAAACGTAACAGTGCTCATTTTGCCAGTATGTAGATAAACAAATAGCTAAACTGGTTAACAAGCTACCGATTAAAGTATGTGATAGGCGATTTATTGGTTGATAACTGGCAATTGAGCGCATTCCAGATGCATCCGTTAGTAATTATGTTAACTAACTGGGTGGTAAGTAAAACAAATCAATTACTGGATTATAAAAGACTAACAGTAGACTAGAAAAGGCCAGTAGACTTCGGATTTTAATTTGCTAAATAATATTAAAAAATAACATTCTAATTTTAATTCTAAATCCAATCCATTCTAAATTCTAAAACAATATTCCTAAATAACATTATTTCCATACTGTACAAAATTAAAATAAGTTGGGTGTTATTATATTATACAGTGAAACCTGGTTAAGTGAGACATCAAGGGACCTGCAATGTCGTTTCAGTTATAGAGGTATTCCACTTACCCAGTGTCTCAGATATACAGGTATAAATAAATATCTGTCTCATTTACAGAGGGTTCCATTAATAGAGGTGAGAATACAGGTTATTTCAGTTATCAGTTTCAGAACATTTTGATTCAATTTTATGTTTACTCTGAATTATTCTACAAAGAGTAGATTTTGGCACATTAAATTCGGCACAAACTTCTTCGCGTGTCTTCCCACTTTCAAAAACGGATATTAACTTCAGTTTTTCACGTAATGATAACGATTGTAGCTTTAATTTTGGCATTTTTCAAATAAACATCTGTATGATAGTAAAGCGAAACTAAAACTGAAGGTAACTGAAGCTCAAAATTACTTAGGTACTTGGAATTACGTGTAGAATTTGTGGGTAGAATAAGAATGAGTAAACAAACAATGTTATCTCAGTTACAGAGGTTTATGCATATAAAATTTACTCGCTGTCTCAGTTATAGAGGTAACTATGATGATAAATCGAAAGAACAAATCCCAGATATAGAGGCTTACCTCGTCCCACTAACAGAGGTAATTCAGTGCCAAAGTGTTGGGACCTCAGCATGAGTTCCACTTATGGAGGTTTCTCACTTATCCAGGTCCCACTTAACCAAGTTTCACTGTACTTAGTTAACGTTAGCTATTATCATTTTCAACTTCGTGTTCTGCTGTATGGACCCTTTTTGGGTAATATCCTTCTGAACTTTCTATTTGGATCGGTTTAGTAATAATAAGACTTACGAGTCATAGGAAAACTACAACCGACTACATATATTATACCCGTCAACGTCATTTACCAAATTATATACATGTATGATTTAAATAAAAAAAAAATATCTGAATATGCCGAGAAATTTGTGGTCAAACATACACACGAATTTTTTATTTTTTTTTAATGGCTCTGGCACGGTTTGTGCATTAGCCAGCGTCAAGTATGAGATTTTTATCATTCGTGCTTTTTGCCTTTAGAAATTCGACCATGTCCTTCATGTACGGTTTAGGTACTCGCCCGGTACCGCACAACCCTCCCAAAGGCCGAGAACAAATTTAAATTAAATTAAAACTTGCACTCGAACCGGGAATCGCACCCGGTACCCCTCACCGAGCTGACACGAATTTATATTGCTAATAATTCTATTCAATATAATTCCATATTTCTATTCAAATTAGCCATGTCTTGTTGTCAATGATGAAATAAAATATACGCTGCAAGGGGCGTAATCATTTGGTTTTTAAACAAAAGTAAGTGGCCAGTATTGTGCACTTGGAAATAAAAACTCTTTGTTATCAGCCAATAAATGAAATACATGAATTTTCATAAAGTTTTTCAACCCTGAGATGGTTAGGCATTAATGCACACAACTTTGTTAACGACGTTTGTTCTAATTAGTAATCAAAAAAGTCTCGTCGTATTTTCCTCATGCAGGTGTAATATATAATGAACCATCATCTATACAAAGTGCTATTTAAAGTCTTAATGAAGGAAAAAGTCTTTGAAATAAATCGGCGATTATAATAACTTAAACGGTCATCTGTCTCGTTACATCACAGCGTATTTTAATTAGCTAGAAAGAGACGAACACATCAATAATTTTTCTAGAATTATAACAATATAGATTTTGGATATTGCAACACCGGTTAACGGTGCGTCATTAAATCAAGAGCTCTGTACTTAACATCGTCTGTATTAGTGTTCTATTTATACGACTGGCTACGAAACAGCCTAATTACTCGATTGTGAGTCAGAAGCTCGATAAACTAATTAATAAATCAAAGAGACATTCCGAAAGACAGTAGAACACTGATTAGTCATTGCGTCCCTAACAGAGCACAGATACGAATTAATGTGTTCACTTTTAGAATTGAAAATTGTGTTATCTGTATTATTGTTTTTTTACTTGACATTTCGAATTCTACAGTGTAGACAACAATTAAAAATTTAGGTTACAGATATAATCAAGGTATAACATTTTAGAATATTATTAGAAGGTACAGAGCCACATACTTTTATTAGCCGGTAAGAGCGTCGCTGTCATGGATAATTAGTATTGCCAGTAAATAAAAAAATAATTATTATAAGGGGATAATTTGCAGTCATCCAGGCTTACTTAATAATTTATTGAAAAGTCTTAATAAAACAATGTATACTAGTATCTAGAAAATACTGTTCTATACTTAAATAAATGTGACACAAATAATAATATCTTTCAAGATACCTAGCTAACAGAACCGTTCGTTAATAAATAATGCCATTGTAATGAATAATACAAGGAATAAAAATAAATATACTTTTATTAGATGTTGGTAAATAGAAAATTTATGATATTGTACGCACCAAGAAATTACATGACATTTTAAAATGGCGACGGTAGTACCAATATCAGCCACCGGCCAAGAAAAGTATGTGGCACTGTACATATTATTTTTCCATTTAAATTTAAAAGTAGGATTTCGGAAAATGCTTTCTAATATTGTTAAATTTATAAGCACATATTTTGATTTTTGAATTCGGTTCTGTACTGATTTATCTGGTCAAATTGTTGATTGAAATGTTTATCTATATTCACCATTCTGCATTACTTGATTCCCAAATGTTGAAGAGACGTGACTCACAACGTAGGTACTTGTGATTGCATCACATTACAAATATTACTACTAAAAATCAGACAAAATACTTATGAGTTTTGGATACTATATTAAACTTATTTGATATAATTTTCATGATTAGGTTTCAAAATGGGTCTTTTTGTTTTAATCTGTGTGCGTTTATCGAATGAGTAGATTTCTTAAAATGCTCATAAGACTATATAAAATACAAATTGTTTCTAAATTTATTCTTGACGAAATTTTTTACACCAGTCATTATAGACATTCGAAATCGAAAATTTGATAATAATTCCAAAAGTTTTCAAACTTCGGTCAAGTGAATTGGGACGACAATAAATCTCATTTTGCAACGTTGACCGCAGTCCGGAACATTGTTAAAATTGCAATTAAATTAATTTTATGTCTGTATGGTCGTGAAAAAATTTCCAAAAGTTCTGCAAACTTGGGGAAGTTTTCGATATAATATTTCATATCACGTATAAAATTTGCAACCAACCTAAGTGTACGGAACATTTTTTGTTATTTATTTTATTTTCGATATATCTGTCAAATTTGCAGAACTTTTGGAACGTTTTCCTTCAGTTTAATAAAGAACAACATTAATTTTTAATAACAAAAATGTTCCGTACACTTAAATTGGTTGCAAATTTGACACGTGATGTAAAATAATATATTTAACACCACTCCAACTTTGCAGAAATGTTGGTCTCAAGAACTAAGCAAATTATCATTTATTGCATTTTTAACAATGTTCCGGACCGCAGAGCAGGTTGCAAAATTTTATAGTTTGTTTTAATACCACTCCCGACCTTACATCAAAATTTGAAAACTTTTGGAATTATAATGAATTAATTGTCTTGACTGACTGGACTATTTGTATTGTTTCGCTTTTAACGAAATATTCATTAAAGTCCATTGTTAGTACGGTAATAAATCCTGCTAATCTAATTATAAACAAAGCCACGTATCTTTAACAAGATGCATCACTTAAAGGCACTGTTCTACAAACCAGTAGAGATACGACCTTGCATTGAATTTTAGATAATTTGTACAGTTACTTAGAATATGCTATAAACAATATAGAGCTGTACATTTTTGGTGAAGTTCATATGTTAATCACGCATTAATCATTTTATTTTTAATTAACTTTATGTGCCTATACATAAATTCATTTGAATTTGAATCCAGGATCTTTGCGCCATTTGATACTAAAATCGGTATAAATTAATACTATACCGTCTAAAATTCGTAATATTAGAGCGTTTAATTAATTCATATTTTCAACATTTTCCGGGTCAGCTAGTTGTGTTATAATTACTGTATCGTAAAACTTCTCACTCATAATAAGTTATGATCATTACCAAACCATACAAAAGGTCAAGTTAAGTTTTGATTAAAAACTTCTTTATATCTGTAGGAGAATTTATGTAATGTAATATATGTATGTAATTAAATGAAATGGAAAAATACGAGCTTATTACATTTCTGGACGTTCCGAGTGCAGCGTGTTAACAGCGAGAAGTTTAACGAATGAATCAATAGAAAGAGCATTTAAAATCACGTCATAACTTTCGTGACTTAGTATCAATATAATCTATTCTCTAAGTTGCTCTTAAAATTTGTCCTTACGTATAGAATATTAAATAAAATATACGACACCGAAGCATTCGGCATTTGCTTAATGCTGCATTAATGGACATTTATTTCAAACATTTTACTGCTATAAGCTGCCCATAACTTGCATTACATTCTCGTTATAACTTATGGAATTCATTGCAGACTAGTAGGGCTTAATTATAGACTAACACTGGATTAATAACTTCATCTATCTAGGAAAATATAGCTCTAGTAGAAAATAAATAGTGATAATACTAACACATATGACAAATATGATCACGTATATGATATGTATGAATTATAGTCAGTAGACTGAAAATCAATAGTCCTTAATAAAACAAAATCTACAATAATCTATATTTAAATTGTGTTTATGTAATATTAACTTGTGATACAGTTGGCGATCGATTTTATACCTTGGCGTTGCGTAGAGATGTGGAGTCTCTCTGCATCTTCTACCATTACCATGGAGAGTGTTCAGATGATCTGCAGCTTAGTTTCATCATCGGACGTCAAGGCAGAATACGAAATTCCACTCATATCACTTCGACAGCCGTGGTTCCACAACTGAGCGTTTTTTAAGGCAGTTGGCCCCACTACTATGTGGAACCAGCTGCCCACTAAAGTATGTCCGAACCAATTCGACTTAGGGTCCTTCAAGAAACGAGCGAATTCTTAAAAGGTTGGCAACGCACTCGCGAGCCCTCTAGCATGAGTGTCCATGAGGTATCACTTAAGATAACAAATATTTCGCCATAGTCTTAGAATAGTGACGGATTTGACTAATAGTAAACTTTACAGGGCAGCCATTTCAAAATTATTATTAAAAATCATGTTAGTTTTTTTGTTATAACTTTAAATTAAATTCATATTCTGTAATTATGAAAATTGGCATACAAGCAAACAAAAGGGTTTGTTTTTTGAACAACACAAAAATAATAACATTAAATAACACAGTTTTCCGTCACTTTACCGACTGATTAATTTGAGATTTAAAACACATGGAATTTTATGTAACGTAATATTTAGTCAATGAAGTGTGATTTATTTTTTTCAAACCCGACATTGTTCTACGATAATGACGATTTATGTTAAAGTAAGTTTACAAAGCATTCCTTAAATAAACCAATTAATTGGAGGATGTAGTGTGTCCTACAATATCGTAGCAATGCCTACCGGTATCTTCGTACCATGTGGGCATGCAATCATAAATTTGGCGCACTTCGTGACAAACCCCCATTTCGCTTAACGAGCTCCAGTTGAGAGATCTATTCCTGTATCTTTTATCTTATGTTTAATATGTTATCTTACATTTTAAATGCCTTATTGGAAAACCTTTTCTTCTAACAGGAAGTTTTAATTACATAAAGGAAATCCAACAGGCTAACACATTTCATTTTTCTTCTATATTTATTTAATAAACGATTTCTTTAACCCCAACGAGCTCGAGGAACACATAAGTGACTCCCGTTTGCACCCACATTATCCAAACACGGGTGCGTTTACGGCCTTTTACTTTTTTATGTATTAGAAGGCAAACGAGCAGGTGGCTCATTTGCTATGTGATACCGCCGCCCATGGACACTTACATTGTAAGGCTTGCAAGTACGCCGGAATTTTAAGAATTGGTAAGCTCTTTTCTTGAAGGACCTACAAAGTCAAATTAGTTCGTAAATACTCTATCTAACGTTAAAAAGAAATCTAGTTTACTGTATTAAAAAGATTAATTAAAGATTTAAGTTATAATTTTCGGTTAATCTATACTGCAAAAAGTCAGTATTTTAAAGTATTGTCTCATTTGATCTGACAATGAAGAGGCGGTAAATTGAACTAACTGTATCGTGTAGTCGTGAATACCTGTACTTGAACACCTCATAATACACAGTAACGAAGAACACGATTTCATATTATCGCTTCTAATTCGACCGCTTCGTTTATATTGATGGGTAAGCCTACGTTTTTATTCAGACTATATATTTTTATTTAAGCTTAAAGTATGATGATGCCCTCTAGAATAATTTTTATAATAACACACACACCGAACAAAAATAAAACTTGTAATTCCTAATATTTACAGCCAACTTTCAGAATTAGTCAAAAATATTATTTAATAAAATAAAAAATAAAATATGTTTATTAAGGAACATAAGATACATGTATCACTTATTCCACGTCATTAAATTTGAATTTGTAGGCATCCCTACTCATCGGCAAAGAAGACAGAGGGTGTAGGCCGAGAGAAAAAGCCGGCGTAAAAAACTCTCGGTAATCTTTTAAAATAACAAATCATCAAACAACACTTATTTTAAAACAAATATCGCAAATTAATTAGAAGTAGCCTGTCTAGCACGAGTCCCAGGCCCGTTTATCAACTAGATAATCGTTGACTTTATAGTAAGCCTTTTTTTTCTTTCCTTGCCTTTTCTTTGATAAATTTCTTAAATTTATTGAAAGGCAGACATAAAAGAGCCTCTGGGATTTTATTAAAGAAGAGTATCCCTTTTCCCAAAAAAGAATTACAAACTTTAGATAGTCTAGTACGTATCGTACGTATTAACTAGTAAGAAAGAATATAAAGGATCATACGAAAAGTTATTTTAAAGATAATAAAATATACATACATAGTTGCATATGAAGAAACAAATGACAATCAAATGAGTCATAGATATTTATAGTATACATATAGAATTTGCGAAGAGAAAGTTGTTTATTACACTTCCTAACTTTGATAACTCAAAATAACTTTATTCATATGGGTAACACTTATGAACGTCAACAGAAAAGATGTTAAATTGATTCTAAATTTATTCTATCTAGTTCGCAAGTCAAGAACGTAGAGCGGGCAAAAGGTTTTAATAGTCAAGTTTTGAGTTATACAAATTGTTTAAACTGGAGCAAATCAATACCAAAGATTAGGATCATTTAAATAATCGTCAAATTTATAAAAAGTTTTATCGATTAATGTACGTTTAACGAGAGTTTAGAACTTATTCAGTGATTAAATTCTCTAATTTCACTTTGGAGATTGTTGCGAAAACATATTGCCATGTAAGGAGTGGTTTATCTTCTGGAGCCTGATTGGTCGTACGCTTAAATTAGTTTTGTTTCGAGTATACTGGTGACATTTAACATTTGTTTTAACATCGTTTATATTTTTTTGTACATACAGGCTACAAGAATATATTGACCAGATAGTCATAATAATAATAATATGGTAAGCCCTAATACTTTTTAATTAAATATTTTCGAGTATATTTTTGTTTCGTACTTTTTGCCAGATTTTTTAAATGTATTTTACCTTAACCGGGAAAAAGATCGCTTGCTACCAATCCGTCGTCAACTTTTTTAAATAAGCAACAAAAGATGTAATTTTATATAGTCTCTCGTTAATACTATCTGTGGGACACGACCAACGCCTCTTTATAAATTAGGAAGATTTGCGCTGATTATCCAACACCATTCTACTCTAAAGATATATTGACAACATGGCTCTCCTAAGGGTGTCCATTCAGACTCTCGTATCTTGTTAAATAGACTGGCATATTTTTACTTCTATAAGATTTAAGAGTCATTAGAAGCTACTTAAGAAATGCCTTTATCGTATGAAATCTTAATTACTGGTAAAGCGATTGTTTCGGGTAGTTACATAATTTGTTTGAATTGTTTAGATAATTTAAATTGTTGAGGCAGAAATAAGAATGAAAATTATCTAAATACAAAAAAATTGTTTATGTTCTATAGAATATGTTTATATTTATTGAATGACACATGATGAAGGAGGTCCAAAGATACGTCAAAATATATTGTAATTATTATTTCATACCATACTATAATGTTTTAAGAAGAACATTGATTCTGCTAATATGGACAATAAAAACCATGATACTTGATTTTAAAGTACCTATCTAAAACAAATGAAACGAAAATAAATCTTATATCAAAAATTTGCATATTAAAATCCTAATAAAAACCTAACAGATAGGACGAGAACACTAAAATCCATCGAACCCTACAGTCATTTGTTTATGACGTAAATGAGTCTATAATTTATGGCAACAGATGCTATCACAAATACAAATGGCCAGTATCGATTGCAGCAAAATCACAAAGAAATATCACGAACAAAAGCATTTATCAAACGAAATAATGAAAACTGAATCACTAGACCCGAAGCCCCTGTTTTAGAATCACAAAGGCGGGATTTATTATGGACATTTGAGGTACAGGATAAGCGATTAATTCTGTGAATGATAACGATTTAATATTTACTGTGAGGAAGTCTTAAAATGTATGGTTTCGATTGAGTTGGTAGCGATTAATCGGTAATGTATTAGACATTATTAATCATTGGGTTATTGCTAAGTATATCGTACAGAATTTCTTGCGTTAGTTCTCATTTTATATTGTGTGTACAAACATGGTCGGAAAAAATAAATTCCGGAGTGTCTTGCCAGCGAAATTACTCTTACTTCCAGTAGCGTAGACATTTTCTACTTCAATGAGAAGTTGTTGTGCTGTGCGACATTAGCGGGACGGATATTGAGCGATTTAAAGATCGAATTAGTAAATAATAACTGTCGATCAAAGGTAAGGTAAGTTCTTGAATATGCCGTGAAATATATTTGTTTTATTGATTGATACAATTTGAACAGATAACAGTATTTGTAAGAGAACGAAATCTTGGTTTGCAATTGACATTTTCCAGGTCAAAAACGAGTTTTAGGATGACGTATTTAATAAAACGTTTGGAGGTTTAAGATTAACGTTTAACGATTAAGCTATTTAAAGAAAACACTTTTTTACCGGATTGAAGTTATGTATTATTATAAACTTATAATTATTTTAAATAATAATAAAAAAACCGACGAATCGCGTGCTTTACAGCGTGCGTAGACACGGTGACTGAAGACAAAAGGTGTTGAATGTCAAAAAGTATCACAGCTGTAAAAAAAAAGTTGGTAAAAAAAGTGTTTTCTTTAAATTTGTAAAAGTTATGTTAATAAAAGACAATACAACGTAAGCTAATTAAAATACTCTCAAATATTCGGCATTTCGGCCGCGCAAATATATATGGTCTAGTAATTGCGAACTGAGAAACCAATTAATCAATCCAAAAAGATCGATTCGAACATATCTAATGCCACAGCCCTAATTTCACAAGAGCTGAGTAGCTGCAGGCCATCTAAGCTATAAATTGTTCATAGAAGCTAAAACCTATAATAAGTCGTAGATCTGATCGCCCCAAGAACTGCAGGCACTTTATTGCCTTGAATGAACTACTGAACGCTACGTGAGACCGCCCGCTGACCTCCTGCCGGCTCTGCCAGCCTGGTACTCTGATGAAATTGTTTTAGGAATTCAGAATATACATTTATGGTTGCGTAAATTTTACTCTTAATAGCTTATGCAAATTTTTTTGGCTAATGGAAGTTATAAACTGTTTTGTATTACTTAAAACAATTTTGAATTTAGAAAAAAAAAATTTTCGTTCAATAATTCATATCGTCCAAGTTCGATGTATCGACTGCGTAATTTAAATAAGTGCCAGAGAACTAACTAATCGGAAGTTAAAACTACCCTTATTTTCTTAACTTGGTCGTAAACAGTTATAATATTTCGTAACTGGGTTACATACTACTTAAAATGTCATGTGGAACATGGTGTTATGGTTGCAGCTCCATACAAACGATGTGTAAAACAAAAAACTTGGCGATTAAAAAGAGTGGCGGAGAGTTTATTGCTAGTTCTTCTCTTCGGTTCTACGCCCTAGATTTAAGAACTCGCAGTACATGTAAAATCGTTCATAAGTGTACATTTACCTACATGAATTAATGATTTTTGACATATTTTTATCTATATTTGTGGAAGTAAGACACAATAGATATATTTTTAAGTTTAGATAATGTCTTGTTAAGTAGCTAAGAATGGCCGTTAGAGGCGTAAGGCAATAAATCCCTGTGAATATAGGGAAGTCTTTTACTAACATAAATATGAGACTATTACAGTTCTCACCCAGATAAGTTGTTAATTACGACAGGTTATTAATAACAATGCTTAATTAACTTGTGCATCACGCAGCTGCGTGTTGGATGGTCTTGCTCTCCCACTTGCAAGAAACTTACGAATCTGGTATGGATATTAAACTAATTTATATTAATTTATGATGTATAGTTTTTGCTGCATAGCTAGAAGAAAATATTTATTGTGAGTTATTCACATGGCCTAGTATCGTAGTAACATTTGTTTTTCTGTAAGTAATATTTATAATAATAATTTATTTGCAAGAATATTGTACAAAAATATTATGGTGGTACAATCTAAAGTTCGCATATTCTGCCACACATAATGGCGTGCAAATTTAAAAGGTAGAATAGAAGTTACAATTACATTATGAGTCATATTATTTTATCACTACATCACCACATTATTAAAATATATCATTACGTTGTAATATTAGAGTTAGTTGTTTGTTTCACCCAAATAATCATACATAACTATTTTTTTACACAATTTCTAGACCTAACAACAACATTATTTACTGGTACAGTCTCGTCTGACAGAAATATTTAAATAAAATATTCAATTAATCCAGCGATTCAGTCCGCCATTTTTTTTACTACACTTTTATTGATTACTAACATAACTATTTAATAGTATGTTTAAAAAATTTTTATTTAAGCCTTTTTTTCGATACAAATAGTCTTTGAAATGTTGTAAAGATATTATAAATGAGTTTAAATTGATCTGATTCTCAGAAAAATAATTTCATGTACACTGTAAAGGCGACAAAGCCACACAAGTGCGGTCAATGACACTTTGTTCTGGTAAAACTTTTTCTTTAAATTTCAATCAGACCATGAATAAGCCATTCCTAAAACAGTTTTTTGTTGAGTGAAACTTTTAATTGGGTTTAATTTTAATAGATTTTTTTGACGACTCATTGGTCTAGTGGTTAGTACCCCTGACTGCGAATCCATGGGTCCCGGGTTCGATCCCCGGCTGAGGCGAACATCGATGTGATGAGCATTTGGTGTTGTTCTTAGGTCTTGGGTGTTTAAATATGTATTTATATGTATATCTATCTATAATATGTATATCCATTGCCTAGTACCCATAACACAAGCTTCACCAGCTTAGCATGGGACTAGGTCAATTGGTGTGAATTGTCTTTAAAAAAAAAAAAAAGATTTTTTATTTAATTTGATAAATATTCAATTCGGCAATGTATAGCATTTACAAACACGAGCTTTATCTTCTGTATCACGTTATATAACCAATTATGTAAATGTTAAATTTCACAGATCTCATGTATTAATTACATCACTTGTCCATCTCCTTACTATACAATATAAATTTTAGTTCTGCTACAATGTTTTTGAGTGAAACTTTTTTAGGCGCATGAGGGTAATTTTTTTTACGGATGAATCGCAATAATAATAATATTAGCGTCACGAAGATGTGCATTGTGCAGCGTTTTTGTCGAAGAAAAGGGAGAGAGCGATTGAGACCGATTGAGAGAGAGTGATAAGGGCGAATTACCTCATAGTTCTATTTTAAAAATTAAAATTTCGACAAAGAATTTATGAAATATTCTAAATTTATATTTAAATTTAATAATTAAAATGCCACGTGTTTTTATACTTTAATATGTTAATGACAATTAAATTCATTAAATTCCTAACATATGTTCCTTTTTCCCTCCCTCTAAGTCTCGGAAATCTAAAGTTTTATATTTGTATAAATATGAACAAGACTTAAAAATTTGTTTGCCAAAGAAGTTTCACTTCTGACATGTGTACTTTGTATGCACGCACTTTTTTTCTAATCAAACTTTACCATAAATTGTAGCTATCACCTGTATTATATAAACTAGTGAAGAGACAAATTAATAATCTAAATCGTACATTATGTTCTTCAGAAGCCAGTGGGCTAAGGACTTAGTGTATTTACATTTACATATGACAGGTTCGATTCCAAGGAAAATTCGGGTTGACAGCGAAGTTTTGCCTTAATCTGTTAGACTAACGTGGGATTGTCCTGCCATTGGGAAAGATAGGGAACTTCACTGAAGAAAATTAAATCTATACATTGCAAAAGTAAGTAATAAAATCAATTATATTATTGTTGTTCGGTTTTAAACCACCCCACAAAAACTATATAAATGAAGCCCCAACGTAAAAAATATTATAATCACCGTTTTGACTCTGACAGTGGCGCCAGGCTGTGACAGAAAAAATACTGCCTGCATGACGAACAGGTCCCAATAATAGTCATAATTTACTGGGATTTTCTAACGTGTAAACTACACGTCAATGTCATCCCTGTTTGGACCGTTATAAAAAATGTAACGGTGTTTAGATTCTATTATAATTATGTTTATATGTACATTAAATTATGTTAAAAAAAATATTTCATGACCATGGCAAGTTTGATCTGCAGACAAAGTCAAAAGTCAAAAATTATTTATTCATGTAGGTATCATATATTCTTAAAAGGCCGTAAACGCACTCGCGAGCCCTCTGGCATTGAGAGTGTTCATGGGCGGCGGTATCAATTACCATCAGATGAGCTTCCTGCCCGTTTGCCCCCTGTTCTATAAAAATAAAAAAAGGTAACACAATGTACACTTATGAACGTCAAAAAAGAAATAATAAATAATTAAATGATTCTAATTTTACATTTACTGCCAGTTCTCAATCAAGGGCGTAGAACGGAAGAGAAGAACTGGCAATAAGCACAGCCGGGGATCGAACCTATGACCTCAGGGATGAAAGTCGCACGCTGAAGGCACCAGACCAACACTGCTCTGTACTCCTGTCTCACCCTAAGTTTTCTGATCGAATATCACATATTTTACGAAAATCAGTAGACGCTTGTTTAATACCACTTGCTATACAGAACACATTCCTTGCCTAATAATAAAAAGGAATCGAAGGTAATATATTTCCTCTATCTTTAACTTTACATCACATATACAACGGAAGTTGATAGGATCATAATATCGTCAGTTTCTTTGTAGCTATGATTGCTAATCAAAACATCATGCTTCTATTAGCGATCCGGTTAAAATGAAATTGCTTCGAAGACGGAAAATCATTTAGTTAATATCTCACGCACCTGTGTGCTACCAGCGCGGGCGCACGGATTTAGTAATAACTAACCGCGTTTAATTAATATATGGCAAGTGAGGTGCTCTTTCTAATATACATTCCTTTACGCTACTTGTCTAAGAAAATCTTCTTATAAAATTACTTACAATATACATGAGATATTTGTAATGATAATATATATTTACAATGCCGTATTTTGTATACAGTGTATTAAAAAAACGTCATCAAACAATGAAGGGTATTAATATTTTTCCTCATTGTTACCTTGAAACAATATATATTTATAGAAATTTTGGTAATTAAAAAAAATTTTCAGGCATCAGACATAATGAGAACTATTTCGAGTTACAAGTATGACATCTATATACAGGACTTCAGATTCCATATTTTTGTCAATGTTACGAATTTAAACCAAATATAAAAACTAGCTTTGCTGTTAATTTAACTAATAGATTATTGTGAAGTGATTACTTGGGTGTGCGACAATCTTATTTAACGCGAGATTCGAACTTGAAGACGTATCTTCAGTTCCTCCTCACTATCTATATATAGGTACTATTTTATCGGACGTCAAGGCAAAATACTTAATACCATCCGTATAACCTCGACGAGCGTTGTTCCACAACTGAGTGTTATTAAGGCGGTTTTTGCCGCGCACCACCACTGTGTGAACCCAGCAGCCCCCTCAAGTATTTCCGAACCAATGTGACTTAGGGTCCTTCAACACGGGAAGGGCTGGAGACTGACACCTGATGTTAAGTGATCCATATCACCTGTCATTGAATCTCCTCCCTCCCTCCTGGCCCGTTTGCCTCCTGTTTAAAAAAAAAAAATGGTGCGTGTACTTATGTACGCGCGTAAGAAGTTATACTTCTTTGGCTTTCTTTATTTTTTTAAATATTAAATAATTAATAATAGATATTTAGCGTTAATAATTTAACAATATTTAATATTTAGTATATTATTCAATTATTAATGAATATTAACAACAATTATTATTTTATTATATTATTAATTTCATTTAATAACTAGGTATGTTTCATAACCTTTTAACTAAGTAACAATAGGTCTTTCTGAAAAAGCATTGCTAAATTTCTTTGAAAAAATAATTAAAACTGCTTTATTTATTTAAAACGTACTACAAATGTCATTATGGTCATACGTCACGCATATTCTATTTCTTTTTACTTGTCTTATTCTTATCTCGCTCGCGCACGCTCGGCGCCCATACTGAATTTTGTGTCACGGTGCGCGCGCATCGTAAAATTTCACTCTCATAAATTTTTCATAACGCGCCTAAAGAAGTATAACTTCAAAAACTCTAAGAATGAGAATCTACTTCTGTTTGTCAGTTGCAAGCCAAGAGATTTAAAAACATTCTTCCCCTGGCCAGATACTGTCCAAATGGCCGCGTAACTTTCGCTAAGGGTTTCCAACCCTTACCACCAACCGGTGTTTTATCGCGAAAAATCCTACATTACTTTAGGCGAATACTTGACAGTCTGACTTACATGATACTGTGATGGAAAGACACGATTTGCCCATAAACATGTACCACCCGTTGCTCAAACTGAAAGCCAGTTGTTGACACATCAATGCATTTAATATCATTCAGGAATGTCTATGGGACTTCTGATATAATCATATACGGAGATAAAATTCAATATTACAAAGATAAATGAAATGTTGCTCCCATACTGTGGAGGCGTACATAATATGAGAAGAACATGGCTTAGCTAGTTTTAAATATGTATAATATAAATAAATTCAATTTGAGCAAAAAATTCATAGTAAAATAAGAAATATAATGTAGGTACATTAAACTAAGCGTCGCGACCCTTGAGGGGGTAGTTTTTTTTAAAGAGGGTCGCAGTCTGTTGAAAAATAATAAATAATAACTAGATATAGGTACGAAAGATTCGTTTATTAATGGAATAAATAATTATAATGTAGTGTTATAAAACTAAATTATAATTTTACAGTGACGGGGTCGCGACATAGGAATGATGAATTCTAGGTACATTAAACCAAGCGGGGAGTCGCGACCCTTAGTCGAGTTTGTTTTAAAAGGGGGTCGCAGGCTGTTGAAAAATAATAAATAATGACTACATATAAGTACGAAAAATTCGTTTTTAAAAATGAATACTTATATTGTAAAAAACTAAATTATAATTTTACAGTGATGGGGTCGAAAGACTGTTTTACTTAAGATTTTGGCTTTTTCGTGGGTCGCGACATAGAAATGAATTCTAGATACATTAAACTGAGAGACGCAGTGTTGGCCTAGTCATTAGTGGCTTCAGTGTACGATTTCGCTTTCATGGAATATCGGAGTTGTTATGTCATGCGTAATTTCATTTAATACCAAAAACTAATTGAAATTTATTGATTAGCGTTAATATTGATCGATCATTTCTGAACACCTGGGTTGTTGCTGTTAGGAAATTTATTTTTTATTTAAAACTACCAAACAAAAAAACCTGGAACACGGTATGATAAATATATAAATATGTTGTAAAAAAGATTACATGAGCAGTGTTTGCCTAGTGGCTTCAGTGTTCGACAGTCATCATAGGTTGTAGGTTCGATCCCTGGCTGTGCACTTTCTAATTGCCCATTTAACAGTCGATGGTAAGGTGAAGGTAAACCGAGGAAACCGACATGCCTTAGACCCAAACGGCGTGTGTCAGGCACAGAAGAATGACCACTTACTTGGCTATTACAAAAAACAAATGAAATTATTAGATACGACTAAAATGTTGGTGCGCCATTTCACCTAAGTAAACTCCTGTTTGGAAACAAGCAAAAACTTAATAAACTAAGAAATAATTAAAATAATCGCTATTTAATTTCCGCCATTGAGCTTCTAACTCCGGTCAATTGCATCAGTAACGCCTCCCTTTTCACTCTGAGAGGGGGATCTGTAAGAGGTAATAAGTGGGAGGTGACACGATATGTTACGCAGTAATAGTGGGGAGTATCCAGTGTGGGGTTTAAGTTATGAGACCAAATACGTTATAGTTAATTAATGGCTTTATACTGTATATATTTTCAATAAGAATTAGCAATAAAAGCCTGTTTAGTGTGCAATCATTACAAAAGTAGAATATACAGCTTAGATTTGTTATATAAATTTTTTTCTTGTTGCCCCAATATCCTAACTTCTTTCAGTACTATTGATGGGAACCCCTACACTGCTATAGGACTCTACCAGCTTTTTCAAAATAAATCTTCCATAGCTTTGTTTCTCCATTTGCGTCCTGCTTGTTTTTCTTCTAACCACCTTTTTTTGGGCGCCCTCTTCTCCTTTGTCTTTTCCATATACCTATAGTTGGCTAAAGAATATATAGAATAGTTAGTTTAATAATACAGGCCGATATGTATGTATTCATTTGGAATATACAAGCGCGTTTGAATATACTACGTGGTCAGTTGTTATTACAAATTATTTGATGAGAAAACACTGAATGTAAAAACGTAATGAATTATACGGGCATAAATAAACCTCATACATTTATTTATAATAAGTGAAACGGAAAGATTTTGTGTCGCGTGTCTGTGATTGGATTTGTAGTATTATTGATCACAATGAAACAAACGCGCTGTCGTTTCGTCTTTATTTTCATTATCCAGATATCTATATATATAAAAGAAAGTCGTGTTTGTTACAACACTTATAACTCGAGATCGGCTGGACCGATGTTAGTTATGTGTTTTTTGATGGATTTTTCCCCACTCCGAATAGCAGAATAAGTAATAAAATATAGGATAAGTTATCGAATAACAATAAATAAATTAATTAATTTTACGAATGCACACGACATTTGGTGACATTTGTTGACAAAACTACGCATCATTTTACGTCGAATTCGTGTCACTTCAAGAAATTCCGAACTTGAGGTAAATGAGGAGATGCATAACCAGGCTTTGATCTTGATCGAAAACATGTGTTACCTCATCAAAAATGTTGTAAAGCAGAAAGTGCTTTAACATGCAGTATCGCAATATTGGCGATAGAGAGAAGAGGCCTAATGTGTAAAACTGCCATTCTTCTTTTGCAATGGCAAGCAATAAAACATTTCTCTATTTGCAAAAAAAGTTATCACCTTAATGAAATCCTAAAATAACTTTAACTAAAGTAACAACGATATTATTATTAAGGCGGAACGAAGTTAGCCGGGTCAGCTAGTTTAATATAAAATATCGATATTTTCGAAGCCTGTATTAAGTACTCGCAACGTCTTTCTGACGGGCCTAGTGCCACAAATAGTTCTGCCCCTAGTGACTACAAATAACCTTCGTTTTCGCGGTCTCAAACAGCCGATTGGTAATAACTGAGTTCCTGCAGAACACTAGGATGTTTTAAAATGATACGTACTAAACAAATTAATACCGCTAAATCAATTTATAAGCGTTCACGTGTATCGTATTGAAAATTACACCTCTTTACGCAGATATGCCTTGAATCATTAATAGCTTTATTATGTAAAGTGGTAAAAACGAGTTTTGAGTAAGAAAAGTTGTTTTGAGTTAGGAGAATTGAAGTCTTATTTCGTTTCAAGACGAACGTAAGTTAAAAGTTTTTTTGAAGTGAAACTTCTTTAAGCGCATGAGGGATTTTTTACGGACACGTCACGAAGATGTGCAGCGTTTTTGTGGAAGAAAAGGGAGAGAGTGATTGAGACCGATAGAGAGAGAGAGTGAGAAGGATGAATTACCTTATAGAAATTCTGTTTTCTTCCTAAATTAAAATTTCGTAAAGAGAATTTATGAAATATTAGTATTTAATATTTTATGCAAAATAATTATTGAAATCTCAAATGATGAATTGTAAATTAAAATGCCACGTGTATTTACTATCGAAGAAATAAATTAAAAAAATTAAATTTATATTTGTATTAATTTTCGAAACTTTTAATATTTTAATGACAATTAAATTCATGAAATTCCTTCCCTTTTTTACGCACGCACTTTTATTAGAAAAGCGGGGGCTAACGGGTAGCTCACCTGATGTTGTGACATCGCTGCCCATGGTCACTCTCAATACCAGAAGGCTCGCGAGTGTGTTACCGGCCTTTAAGAGTTGGTAAACATCGGAAATACTTTAGATACTTATTTATAAAGCCATTGAATTCAGCCTTTAGATTTTATTAGGTTTAATGTTTTTCATATATATACGTCGCTCTAAAATCTAATTCTATTGTAGTAACGCAACGCCACATCAGGTTCGGTAATCTGTCACTTGAGCGATTCCGACATCAATACCACTCAATAATCAGTTTTTGATATTGACAGAACTACATCGAAATTTCATACAAAATTTTAGTAGTTACAGAGTACTGGTACTGTAAATGTAAAGTAAAGCCCATTCTTAGAATCTTCGCACCTATATATTACGATTGAACTGTTATCACCCACGTCACGTTCGAACAATTTATCACTAAAACACTAGAAAATGCTGGAATAGTGCGAGAAATCTATCATGATATACTGCGCGGTGTTTAAATCTTTAGACAGAACCAATAAATAACATGTGTAGGTTAAATGAAGTGATAATATGCGAAACAATGCTGCGATTGCTGTTTGATTTACTAGTGAAGCTCCCGTGTCGATGAAATTATTTGTCGATATCTTTTTTAATTACGCATATGCTGAACTATTTTACGATTGTAAATTACACGTTAATGCATGCGTGGTGAGTGTCATGACAGTGCATGAAGCGAGAGAGGTATGTCAGAGCGACAGTGACTGAAATACGTCAGTCGTAAGAGGAGATTTGTGGTTTTTGCGTGCGTAAAGCGTCAAATATTTCCAATACAATATCATTCTGCAATTCAGAGGCTGTTTCAGTGTAGAAGAATCTGTCACCCACGTAGTTCTGCGTGGCTGAGGCTAACCAACGTAAAGAAATCCTCGGAGCACTGAGGCCGCTCCGTCTGCGAAATGCCCAATAGACTTCTGTGCTTCTGGAAGGAGCTAGGCTGGCTTTATAAGCCAGGACTTTACGCACAACGGCCGACGCCGACGTTTTAAGAAGTGTTATGCTTTCTTGAAGGAGCCTAAGTCATTTTGGTCAGGACGACAGGTAGCTTGTACCACATAGTACGCGGCCTTAAAAATATGTAAACTAAATAACTCTATCGATACAAATACGACATCTCTAAGCTATAACTCACGAGAGTTGAACCGAACGACATATACTGACTTTGTGCGAGTAATGAACGTCGGCCTAATCTACTTTGATGTCTTTACGAGTTTAATCTGTGATTTAATGACAGTATAACAGATTTAGTAATCTGACATTTACACGTATATACGTTTTATAAGTCATACTAGCTGACGCGACAAACGTTTGTTTTGCCAAGTATATTTCTAGGTAACATGGTTTTGTTCAATAATAATAACTATCTACAATAATAAAAAAAGGGGTTGATAGTAGAGGAGTGAAGATTAAGGGTTGTCTGTATTTTTGTATGCTGTATCATAAATAAAAATAAAAATTTTGGGGTTAACAGTTAGGCGTTTGAAAGATAGATAGTAACCGATTCTCAGACTTCTCAGAATTTTATATATGTATTACATTATTATTAGTTTTATGACGGTTTAGTATAATTTGTGCACTAGTTTTGTTGTTTATTCCGTGTACAAAACAAAGAGGAACAGGATATCGAACTTATATCGTGATTAAACATCGTAGAGTTATAAAGTTAGTGTAACTATGACCTGATATTAGCTAAGGAAATCAACGCACAACTACGAGATCGCTGGAGTTTCACCCCTCCATCTTCACTAGACAGTTTAATATGGGTTCATTTAAGCGGTGGTTAAAGAGGCATCTCCAGAATAGGCTTGCCCTCCAATAGACCTCAACTCTCTACTAGACCCCCAGTTCTGTATAAAATTTTCAGCATTTCTTGGATACTTCAAACAGTTTTGAAGTATCCAAGTCGCAAGTAATGTCCCTAAATATATAGGTGTTTCGGCCATAATCACGAAATCACTTTACTCCTCCGTTTACACTACTAAACACATACGTCTACATAACGTTGACTATTGAGTTCAACATTGACGATAAAACAATCCTACTAATATTATAAACGCAAAAGTTTGTAAGTATGGATCGATGTTTGTTACTCTTTCACATAAAAACTACAGAATGGATTTTAATAAAACTGTACAATAATACTTATACATCAGAATAACACATAGGCTACACTTTATAAAGATATTGTGTGAATTGTCCTTAATATGTAAGTACCTTCTGCGAGCTATTCTGGCGTTCCGCTTGAGTAACACAATATATATAAATAGTCCTACAAAATGCCCGCCACAGCATATAACTATGTCTTTTGTATAATCCATAAACCATAACTACAATAAAAATTGATATTTTTAAATGCACATTTAGTTGTAATATTCATCCTAAATGAAAATAGATACTTTTAACAAATATTATTTTAATCCTGTGCAGACGAAGTCGCGGGTTACCAGCTAATGTGTAATAAATAACACATCCATAACATATTATTACATGAATTTTAACCACATCGTACGTGCTATTTATTTTGCGTAACGTGCTAATTTTTATAATACGCATTTTATACAGATAATAAATATCCCTCATAATTACAGCTTAGTAATCGTATGTTTGATCTTTAAACAAATAGTGTTATAGCCAGCATATAATTTTGAGATAGTCATTAATCGATTCGCGATAATATCTAGTCGAGTATCTTCATCTTGTCAAGTTCTACCGTTAATCTAAAAATATCAGGAATACAATAAGTTCATCCTAACACCTTGTAGACACATGTGGAAAGGTGCTGACTTTTTTCATAGAGCCACCTGGTGTAAGCGATACTATTGTCGCCTTCAGTGTTTTTAACTACTCATTTCCACTGATAATGTATCCCTCGGGAAGTTCCTGAGGGCACTACACCCCTTTCCGTGTAATATAAACGGTGGATGTAATAGTGCGACCTTTCCTTAGAGTGACAAAGTTTGCACTTTTGAATTATGTTGAGTTTTTCACATGAAATGCAATTTGTGTAATGATCCGTCTTCAAGTTAAAAGCAATTGGAGTTTTTTATATGATATGTAATATTCATGTGACCGTAAATTTAATCGCTTTTAATATTGGGGGACTCATGTCACATTAAGCTTAATTATAGCTGTATGGTTCCTGGGTCATCGGGGTGCTTTAAATAATAGAGGATTTTATTTTTAACTTTATTCATATAGGTAAACAAGTACACTTATGAACGTCACAAAAAAGTTAAATCAATTGTTAATTTACATTTACTACCAGTTCGCAAGTCAAGGGGGCAAGAAGAACTGGCAAGAAACTTTCCTCCACTCTTTTTAATTGCTAAGTTTTAAGTCATACAAATTGTCTGAACTGGAGCAAATCAATCCCAAGGATTAGGATCATTTAAGATTTCGTCAAATTTATAAAAAGCTTTATTGATTAATTTACCTTTAACGAGGGCTTTGAATTTATTTAGTGATAATTCTCTAGTTTCGCTTGGCAGTTTGTTGTAAAAACGAATACAATTTCCATATAAGGAGTGGTTTATCTTTTGGAGCCTGGTAAGTCTTACACTCAAATTAGTTCTATTTCGCGTATTATACTACACACGTACAAACAATAGAAGCGAAATACTGAACTGTTAATTGCTATGTAACGAATGAATGCAATGTAACCGTTGAAGAGAGTGCCTATGTCGGGGCGTTATATTCTCGGGGCGTTATATTCTCGGGGCGTAACTCCGACGATTTAGGAAATCGCCACGCTTATAAAACTAAGAAAGCCTGAGTGAGCAAAATGTGCAGCCTTGGCTCGTACCAATAATAAGAAAGTATATACAATATTCTTAACCAAAACAGTAACAATGATAATTAAAAAATAATAAATAGAAAATTAAAACAAATTTAAAAATTTCGTCCCTGTGGCAGTGGACCTTTCCTCGCTGTATTGCGATACTTATTCGTGTAGGAAAGGACGAGTCACCGGTAGTAAAAGTATATGTTTTATTTATATTAAAAACTGAGTTTGAGTAATGTGGGGAACGGTTCTAAAATCGTCTACATCTACCTTATACCTAATTGGGCCTTGAACAGTGCGACATAAATTGCAAGTTATCTTTAGGTTTTTGCTTGTAATTTCCGCGTCAATCGAGACCAGTTCCAGCCTCAAGCTACTGTTTCATCTCAATTTTCAAACGATAATACGCGATAAATAAGTCCCTGTAATTTATAGCTATGTGAGACAATAGCTGATTATTATCGGGATAGCTTAACTTCATATCTTAACTTAAAGGCTATTTATTAACAAACTTTTGATAGGTCAAACGGACTTAAAAACATTTGATTTTGAAACATGTTCGTTCATTTTTCAAAACGCCCGTTGTTTAAGTTTAAACATTTCGTTCCTTACTGTTTGGCTAGCACAGAACTATAACAAAAAAAGCTCTGGGCCTCAGGTTTCTGTATGTATTGCGTGATTATTTCAAATAGGCAAGTAGGTGATCACACGAGGTCGACTTTTAGGGTCTTACACCGGCTTCTCAACATCTTTTCCTTCACCTTCGCGAGTGTGAAAGAATGTTGAATTTACAAAAGCTGTCTAATGACTCTCTTTTAACCAAATAACTCTTTTGTCTCGCTCTGACACAGATAACTTTAGTAAAAACGGCGCAATTAGACTGATATATTTTAAGTGATTCCGTACGTCAAAAATATTGGATTTTTAGAACAGGGGGCAAACGGGCATGAGGCATACCTGATGTGAAGTGATACTGCCGCCCATGGACACTCTCAATACCAGAGGACTCGCGAGTGCGTTGCCGGCCTTTTATGATATGGCTCTTGCAGGACCCTAAGTCAAATTGTTAGGCATTACGTCTTGTTTTTGAATGTTTGTTTATCATCATCAGCGTCTTTTTTTGGTCCATTTCTGGGACGTAGGTCCTTTCCATCTTCCTCCAGTATGGACAGTCTGTTTACATATCACTATAAATGCCGTAGATAAATTTCAATCATAGTTTTAGTGAACTTTCTCTTAGTGGTGATTGTAGCCCAGAGACCCCTCATTACCTTATTCAGGCAGAATATATTTTAGAATTCGCTTACTCGAAAATATTTACGACTGGACGTAATAATGCCGCCATAAATAAAATCAGATGAGTTACAACGACGGCCAATAGCTGGTTATATATGATACATGAACACGACTGCATAGGGTATATTCAATAGCTGAATTGCGAATAAGGGGAACCTTCACTATCACCTGTGACAGAGAATTTATTTATAAATAAATTTAAATTAGATTTCATACTGACATATTGTAATTGTAACGTTAAACGCAAGATTTAGGCAGAGTTATGAAAATAAAGTTAAAAATAAGCTACATAAAAAGAATAGTAATCATTTCTTTGACGCTCGATCACATGCTAGAAGTGCTATATGTTTTGTAAATACATATCTTTGAACCGAAATCAAAACATGAACTAAATAAGCCTTATTTTTTTTTTAATGAGGTGAAATTGCGCTTACGCAGGCCCGCGCCATGAATGTCGTGATTGACGCGGGGACCGCGGGGCTGGGTCTACACTCAAAGCCCTATTCAGAGGGGTAGGTACCCACTAACCCTCGGGGTTCGCCAAGGCATTCTACCCAAGGGACATATCCGATATAGAGTTATAGTTAGTTATGTTAGTTATTTCGACTATGTATTTGCGTGTTGTTCCCTCAAGAATGTAAGTGTGTGCTCCTATTTCACAATGCCTCCTGCTGATAGAGGACAAATCTTTGTTTTTAATTTATTTTATTATTATATTATATTACTTAAGATGTCATGTAGAACATGGTGTAATGTTTGCAGCTCCTTACAAACGTTGTGTGAAACAATGTGTGGCGATTAAATTGAGTGGCGGAGAGCTTATTGTCAGTTCTTCTCTTCCGTTCTACGCCCTTGATTTGAGAAATGGCAGTAAATGTAAAATTAGAATTTAATGTATATTCCTTTTTTGACGATCATAACATAACACAATGTACACTATTGTGTTACCTATATGTATAAATGATTTTTAACTTTTGACTTTAAAGGTGGGATTTGACCAAAGTTAAGTTTGAAACACACTTACATGTCGTGGCGTGTCGTGACGCGCCAGAAGCATATTTTAATAGGATTAAGTCGGAAACACACTTACGTGTCGTGGCGTGTCGTGTGTCGTGACGCGCCAGAAGCATATTTTAATATGGTTAGACAGAACATGTTGCGACACGACACAACATGCAAATATGTTTCTAATCATATTATATGTATAAAACCAATATGCTTCTGGCGCGTCACGACACGCCACGACACGTAGAGGCCGGGTTATACTACAGCCACGCCGCGTTTCGCAACGCGTGGGATTGCGATGTAACCACATACATTTAGTATGTTTAGTTACATTAACCCAGCCCCGCGTGTCGCCGAGAGCTGACGCCACGCAGATCGCTCGATTTCGATCGGCGTGGGCTCGGTAGTGGGGGAAGTGTCCCGTTGGCTCGCTCTGCGCTAGTATAATCGCCACGTGGCTACGCGCATTTGCGCATTCCGGCGTGTTGACGAGCAAGCAAGCAGACATCTACCACATTTTAGAGCGCGCGCAAGATGTCCGCTGACGAACTTATTGAGCTAGTGAGAGAGTATAAGTTTTTATATGATCGATAAATATTATAAAGACTATTTGATAAGAACAGCAGCGCGGGAAGAAATAGGCCAACAATGTTTTTTTCTTCTTGAGTTGGCTTAACATAAATAGGCAGGCAATATCTTCTTCAAGATCCGTATCTGAGTCGGAAGAGAACATTGTAAATAGATGCGGACGGTCACCACTGAACTGACACAAAAATGAATCAGCACGCGCGGCAACACGACACTGTAGTATAATCACCAGCCCGTGCGTCAGGCATCGTTGCGACACGCGGCGTGGCTGTAGTATAACCTGGCCTTCAGTGTGTTTCCGACTTTACGCTCCCTTACACTCGCTTAACTTTAGAGCTCAATCAATATCTGAGGTTCTAGACCACACGAGATAACCCTACGTTATAGGACAAGTATGGGGCAAAGTCCAGAGTGAATCTCCATCGCGGACTTCACGTATGTCATCTCGCTCCAAGTCTTTTCAGCTCTCTTTGTCTTATCTGCAGCTGGAGCTGGACGCCAAGTTTGCTTGCGAAGGCCACACTTCCACTTTCCTTGCGGGCCCCTACCAAGCGCCTGCTGGGAGATATAATTGGAATTTCTAGTGTACCTACATATTACAATATGGCCATATCCGTTAAATTTGAATTGCCTAGTCATAGATTATAACTTCTCTGTTTTATCGTAATGGACTACGATTAAATTTATTGGGAGAGTATTGTAATTTTTACTAACTTAGTACAATGATAGAAAAAGTAAAAACGCATCTTTTAAACATTTTCCAAGTTTAATGATGGCTCCAGGAACTTTTATCCCATAATTGGGAGTCTTCGTGCTCCACTGGCAGGGCGATGGTACTGCGAACCGACGGCTCCTGGCTACAAACCATAGATAATGATGTAATTAAACTACTGGCAATGTCATACATAATATTAACACGAGCTGGCAGTCAGTAAACCGACAGTTAAGAATGTTTGATAGTTGTCAAAGCTTACTAGTATAACGTAAGCGAAATAGTTGAGTAGAAAATGTCAATTCCTTTTCCCTTCTCCGTATATAATTGATTACCTGGCAACCCATAGAAAATCCACCTGACCGTTTAAGAGCTGACAAAAAATTACTTCATAGACAACAATTGTCTTAATAACAGACTTCGATTATGGGTATTCAAGGTAAAAATGGCATCTCACTTCATATTATTGTTTTTTGTGTTAATGACTTAATTCTATTGAGTACTCGGGTCATTTATTTTATTATACTCATATTTCTAAGTAACGCGTTTACATGGTATATAGAAATGTTCAATTATATAATGAAAGACAATAATTATGTTATATAATTTGTATCAGCTGTTTATCATTATAGAAATTGTCACAATAATATGTTGATATTCGCAATAAATTAACTATTTCTGTCATGTTTTAATGAATTAATGATATAAATTCTCGAGGGGCAGTCTTTTGAATACCTTTGATCGAACCGAAACACATTGCAGTCAAACACTTTAATAATAATAGTACTAGTGATCATATGTCACCTTATTTATTTGCACTAAAAAATAGATTTAAGGTATATTTATATGAAATGGTATAAAAAAAATGGTGCGTGTACTTATGTACGCGCGTAAGAAGTTATACTTCTTTGGCTTTCTTTATTTTTTTTGAAATATTAAATAACTAATAATAGATATTTAGCGTTAGCAATTTAACAATATTTAATATTTAGTATATTGTTCAATTATTAATTAATATTAGTAACAAATATTATTTATTATTTTATTATATTATTAATTTAATTTAATAATTAGGTATGTTTCATAACCTTTTAACTAAGTAACAATAGGTCTTTGTGAAAAAGCATTGCTAAATTTCTTTGAAAAAATAATTAAAACTGCTTTATTTGTTTAAAAGGTACTACAAATGTCATTATGGTCAAACGTCACGCATATTCTATTTCTTTTTTCTGCGCCCATACTGAATTTTGTGTCACGGTGCGCGCGCATCGTAAAATTTCACTCTCATAAATTTTTCATAACGCGCCTAAAGAAGTATAACTTCAATAAATAATAATAATTTATTTGCAAGAATATGTTACAAAACTGTTAGAGTGGTACAATCGAAAGTTCGCATATTCTGCCATACGTAATGGCGTGCAGATTTGTCTTAAAAGGAATTTTACATAGAAGATATACATTATGAGTCATATAAATTAGTCAATTCTTATATTATTTGTAGTGATAAAATATCACATTATTAAAATATATTATAACGTTATCAAATTAATATTAATTATAATCACTCACGCAAATAATTAATCATTAATGGAATAATATATTTTTTCAAAACTAGTCGCGCCAGAAGAAGTATAACTTCAAAAATCTAAAATGTTGACTATAGCTAACTTCAGGGTGTCAGTTTCAGTGACGTTGAGCGCGCGCATCGTAAAAATTTACTCTCATCATTTTTCCCTAACGCTCCAAAAGAAGATTACTTCAAAAATAATAATAATATTATAACTAACTAGCTATTATAAATACGTGAGCTTAATAACTTACTTGCCCTTTGCCTCGTCTAAAAATATTTCGTTAAATGATTGCTAGTTACACTTGTTTGTGTTCATTTCACAATTTAAAACACCAGCCTGTCCCTTATAATTGTATTCTTCGAAATAACATCATATTATTAACAATAATTTGAGTGCAAAATGACCATGTGTATTTTTCAGAGTTGTTTGTTTTAACTACCGCTTTTTGACACGACAATTATATGGAACAACCCATCAGCAAATAGTCCGGTTCGATATACTTTGATACCGCTAAAGCGATGTCCATTATTTTCCCTGACATTTGATTGTAAATGAATTGTACAGTTATCAAATATTATTCTTACCTCTTAGTAACTGCTTAGTAACTTGTACTGTCTTAAATTTTAAAATATATTAATTAGTAAATTACTAACATCTGTAAATCTTAAAAGTGCGTACTCATAATATCTTACAATGATTCAGGAGGCTGGAATACAAATCAGATTGAACTAAATATGATATCTATGAAGTAAATAGAATTTTAGTGTCGTTGTTACAATATTCTAAGTGCCTAAACTGTTTATTTTAAACTTATTTTCTGCCATTACAGCTTAACAGTATTCGATAGAAAATAAAAATAACCTAAACCTAACCTAACCTAAAAATCAGTGGCGCTACAAGCTTCTTAGGTTTGGACCCCAGATGGCTCTATCTGTTTCATGATCATTTGTTAATCTAATAGGCAAGTAGGTGATTAGCTTACTGTGCCTGACACACGCCGTCGACTTTTTGGGTCTAAGGCAAGCCGGTTTCCTCACGATGTTTTCTTTCACCGTTCGAGCGAATGTTAAATGCGTACATAGACAGAAAGTCGATTGGTACACAGCCATCGAAACTACAACGTCAGAGATGGAAGTCACACACTAAAGACACTCGGCCAACACTGCTCCTTTTTTAAGTATTAAAGCTTTATTAATTAATCCATACAACAATTGAATAGTTAACATTTCTTAAAATGAGTATTAAATGTGTCAGTATAAGTTCTAAAAATTTAAGTTAGATTCTTTTTTTCTTTTTTGGTGGATATTTGAATGCCCCCTTTTAGGGTAGAAGTCTCATCCATATTTTTCAATTTCTCTGTCTTGAGCAACATTCATCAAGTTTTTTCCCGCTAGTTCTAAACGTCACCTATCCATCTTTTCTTTTGTCGTCGTATACATCTCTTTCCAGTAGGATCAGTCCATTTTGCTATTTCAAGTATCCATCTTTTATCCCGTCAATAAGTCGGTAATTACCGCAATATTATCAAATGTGCGCAATGCACGCATGATTGGTGAATCTCTGTGCAAGTGCGCGCCCGCGGCACAGCCAGTAATGGTTGCTGTTTGCCATGCCTACTGCGGTTAATCAGTACTCGCAGCCCCAACCTTTCTCTCACATCTGCAGGATTTCAAATAGGTACCGAGTAATATTTGTAAATTTTATTTATTTGGAATAATGTCGTTGGCTCAATAATTTGGCTCCAAGGATCGTTACAGGTTACACCTCCGTACATTTCTTCTTTTTATAGTGCCATCTTTTTGCGAAGGTTGGCGATCATCATGGCTAGTTTAACTTTGGATGCCGCGCTTCTAAACAATGACTTGGTGCTTTGGCCAAACCATTGTCTAAGGTTTTTTAACCAAGACGTGCGTCTGCGGCCAGGTCTCCTTCTACCTGCCACTTTGCATTGAATTATTAGTTTTTTGGTGCTACGTAAAACGTGTCCGAAATCCTGAAGTTACCTAGTGTTTTCTTATAGCAAAGTTTTGAGAACTTGCGGTTGAAGCGACACATTAAATGAAGAGTAGAAACTATACCGTGACGTTTAGTCTGTAATCAAACAATTTACTAATAGTTTAAATTATTATATACTATGCTGTAATGCAATATAATTTGTATATAAAATCCAAAATGTGACTTTTCTGACGACAATCTGCCAATTAGTTCCCCGTTTTAACCGATTTCTACAGCTTACAAAACTAAGAAATACATAGGCTCGGCATGGACCTCGTAACTTAACAAATACTACTGTCAGTTAAAGCTGTCAATTGTCAATTCGAGGAATTCCAATACTTTGCATAAACATGCCGTTCATATATCATTTACACTTAGAAAAATATTCGAGGTATCTATATAGATAATGTAAAACCGCTAGTCAATCAATGTGATGTCAAAAATTTATAGTAGAGTCGTTTGTTATTGTCAAAGCTGACTCTATAGTACAAATTCTAATATTGACAATAGACTATTGTGCGGACTATATCCAAAATACGACATGACGTGATTGACAACATTGGTTTGAAGAGTTATAGTATTACAGATTCTTGATTATTGACAATTGACTTTTGTACAGACCAAGCATAAAATACTAGATGACGGTATTTACATTTACAGATTTTAAGAAAGCGTCTTTTTACTTGAAACTGGCATAAAGTTAAAACTATTGCCATAATATAAAAAATAAAATAAAAAAAGAATGAATTATATTTTTACTTTGCTATAATTGGTGAGCAGCCCTCTTTGATCTAAACCAGACCATAAGAAATAAGTAAACATATATTTTGATATATATTCGCAGCCAACTAGCTTAATTAGCCGTTCAAAATATACATCTGTTAAAGAATACTAATAGTATATTTTTGAAAAACTATTAAATTATTGGCACAATATTGTAATATTATTTATAGAAAAATAGCAGCTGGCAACTACATAACTTCTCGTAATTATGTTACATAATTAGTGGATCCGTCCATCTTTTAGTTTTAATTAGAATTATGAGCCATCCGCACAAACGCTACTAATAACAAATGCAATATATCGTCTGGGAATATCGTTCAATATTAATAGTTGTTTCAGCCAATCGATTAGGTCAGATTTCGTAGCTGTATTGAAAGATTTATCTAAATTACACCTACAAATTTAGTATCTAATTTTAGTGCCGTGGCCCAAAGCCGGGGATGCTCAATTATAAGTTCATGCGTTTGATTCATGGCTTCGCCAATGGATTTGATATTTTTGAGCCCAATTAACACATACAAGAAATTGTGAGGGAATCGTGATGTCTAGATCCAAAAAATAAAGAGCATATTGTGTCCGATACAAAAGGCTAAATTAAAGGTCTATACGTGGAACCAAATATGGAACAATTATGGAGAAAATACCCTCACATATGAAGTATTTTGCTTAGAGAAAACGATTGATTCTGTGTCAACTAAAGTTATTTGTTTATTAACACGTAGCAACGATACAAAAATAAAGTACAATTAAAGTAATAAAAAAGGAGCGCCTTATTGCGTTTGAGAAATATCCTCAAGTGAGAAAATAAATAAAATTAGAAAAGGTGAGCGCAAGTGCAAAGCTACATATTGTTATAGTGTCGTGTTGACGTTTGGTTTCATATTACAAAAACCTGTAAACGTGCAGAAACTGTGAAATAGCTGCTAATGTCAATGAATTACATTATTCATATTGCTTCTAGTGCAGAGCTGATAATGTTTTTTTGACGATTATGGTTGTACTTCTGTAATTTACTTCGCAGGTGGTCTTGGATTCTTTATCCATGATCCATAGTTGCCCCTCTCACACTTTAAGATCGATTTTCGTTTAATTTTTATATAAATTATATTATTGTTCTTGTATCAATGTATCAGTTATCAGTCAGGCAAGCTTTTATAAATAAATAAAGAAATTATCAGAGTGTATTTTTAGAAATATAAATTAATAATTAAATGTTGCTGAGAGATTGGGGCTGTTCAAGTATTACTGAGTACTGCATCTTATCCCCCCCTCATCTTGTCAAAAAAAGTAAGCAAAGCTCTCAAAACGTACGAACATAAACGATTTTTTTTTTTGTAATAATCCTCTAGAATGTATTTCGTTTTCAAGCATAGACAATGTGTGGGTAATATGTGTAAAAAAGTAAATAATTACTGTTGACGTAATCACCAAATAAGAAAAGACCAAAGAGTAAAGAGAAAGAATCAAAATCCCCCCCTCTCCCTATAGTGCTTACATAATACATGAACGGCCCCAATGTAAAATGAAAAACGTGGCGTTCGGTTCGGATTGGTCAATATCCTGTATCATTGATCATGATCATCATGAGTAGATACGGTTTACCACAATCGTTCTGTCATTACACTCAGTATAATGATATTGAAGTTGATATAGGGTTGGTGGACTTATTTCCGCAATAAGACACTTAATTGGTCCGTTGTGCGTTATGAAGTTGATATAAATAGCTAACGTTTGACAACGATGACCAATGCGTGTAAGACATACACAAGACGTCTGCCATGGTCCGCTTCACAAGACATTCTTTTGCGAACTGTGGAGTGGACTCCCGGTGGGTTCTCTGGGAGATGCGAACTGCAATTGCTTGAAAAAAGAGTATACCTAAGTAATACCTGCACCTGAGTTTCATCATCGGACGTCGAGGCAGTATATGAATTCCACCCCTTATCACCTGGACGTCAGTTGTTCCACAACTGAGGCTTTTTTAAGGCACTTTTACCGCACACTTGGAATCACCCACTGAAGTATTGACCAAACCAATTGACTAAGAAGAACAATTCTTAAAAGGCATTGCACTCGTGTTCTTGGGCGTTATTACTTAATATAAGGTGAGCCCAGTGCCCGTTTGCCCCCTGTAGTTTAAAAAAAAGTGTGTGTGTACTTATGTACACGCGTTAGAAGTTATACTTCTTACGTAACAAGACAAAAATCTTTACAAAATTTTTATTCTACGTTTTTAAAAAAAACGGTAACAATAGAAAAAACTAAAATGTTGACTATAGCTAACTTAAGGGTGTCGGTTTTTGTGACGGTGTGTGCGCGCATCGTAAAAATTTACTCTCATAATTTTTCCCAATAGAGAAGTAAATCTTTAAAAACTCTCCCTCATAGGCCTTCAACTCACCCACTCAAATGGGTGTCCAGGGGCTGTGACTGCCCTTTTTGGGCGTCCCGTAGACTCGTTTGCTATCATATAAAAATAATAATAAATAGGTAGGAGCGTTCAGAAGCGTGACCCTCCTCCCAGAATGTATTGCGAAGCAGTTGAAATAGCAACGCCATTCCAGCGATGTGACGGGAATGCGTAGTATTTCGTGGCGAAATTCATTCACCCTTTAGCAATGCGGCTCCTAATTATTTCTTACACTCCTTAATAAGTTATAAAGACCACCTTGCAACTTTTTTTTACAACATTAACGACCAGAACGAAATTCCATTCAACCAGGAATCCCGAAAAAAGTGTGATGTGTCGATGAGAATAATTAAAAAGATATATTTTTATCTACGAATATTTAATTGGACTCGCATTGCTAATGCCTGTCCATAAATGTCATTGTATTGGAATTTTGTTACTATATATTTATATATCTACTAATAAATATAAAGTGTTCCTATAGCTTTATGAATAGTGTTTTTTTTAAGTTCATGTATAAATACATTGTTATTGGATTAAGACGGTATGCCTTCCGTACACATCTTACTTCTTAGGCCTACAACGCACTAGCGGTGCGATAGATTTAGATACCTTAGATTTCTAACGAATGAATTAGAAAAAGAATAATATTACAAGATTATTTTCATTTAGGAGTAAATCTAAACCAATTACATAATAAATCGCGGGTTATTTGAATTTGCATTTCTGTGTTCGTAATGTGTCTACATGATGGCTTCACAAAAGTAGTGTTTGTGCCTTATAGACAAGTAGTCAGTATTCCCTTTCCACTTTCCGGTGACGGTAAAACTATACAGAAAAGTAAGCAACACATCCAAAACAATATCTGCCCCTCTGAGCTGCAAACGCCTTTTATATATGGCACTTCGAATTTACGTAGAATTCTGTAAAATCGACATCAAATTGCAATGTTTGATGATGAAGAATACGAACATTCTGTAAATGATGTGGTAGCAAAACTCACAACAGTATGGGGTAAACCAGCATTTTATATTCAAGTTATAACTTCCTAGGGTTCATTTTTGAATTTAAAAGTCCATTTACTGAGAAAAGCTTTAGGCTACAGAACATCGTATCGACCGAAGTAATGCGAAAACAAAGCACAGATAGTCATGACTCATGACATTTGATTTTATTTAATTAATTTAAAAGTAGGTACTTACAATTTCCTTTGTATGTACTCTTCATTTTTCCATAACTTAACATAGTTACATACCAAGCCCATTTCTAGTCTGGATTCCACTTGAAAAAAACTTATGAGATGTTAATTTCAATCATTTGTTTTGTCTTATCATTAATTACACGAAGTTACTAATTAATACAAATGCAAGCTTTCCTTAAAGGCATTCAAATGCAATCCAACCGCCGTAACGAAAAATATCGTAGAAGTTAAAAAGCTTTTTGTCTCAACGACCGTCATAGTTCGTGCTTTTGAATTGTGTCCTTAGCTCCCGTAGCTTCTCAACCCCTAATAGGTAGCTTAGGGCAATGTGTTTCTAAATATAACCCTAAGAATATATTATTTGTAGAACAGGGGGCAAACGGGCCTCACCTGATGTTAAGTGATACCACCGCCCATAGTCACACTTACAATGTCAGAAGGCTCACGAGTGCTGCCGGAATTTTTTGAATCGGTACGCTCTTTTCCCTAAGTCAATTGGTTCGGAAATACTTCAGCGAGCAGCTGTTTATACATAGAGGTGGTGCGCAGAAAAAACTGCCTTAAAAACAGCTCAGTTGTGGAACGTCGGACGTCGGAATACGGTTGGAATTTCGATCGCTCGATGTCCGATGATGAAACTCGGCTGCACTCAATCCGAACTACTCCTCTGAACACTGTCTATGGTAAATGCGGTAGAAGATGCAGAGATACCCCACATCTATACGCAACGCAAAGGGATCAAGACGCTCGGATAGGGATTGGTCGTCGACGATTGGAACCACTCACATTGTTGTTGTTTAACACAACGTTTGTAAGGAGCTACAACTATTACACCATGTTCCACATGACATATTATGTAATAAATAATAGTAAAATAAATTAAAAACATGATTTGTTCTCTATCAGCAGGAGGCATGGTGAAATAGGAGGACGCACTTACATTCTCGTGGAAACAACACGCAAATACATAGTCGAAATAACTAACAAACTAGTAAAATATAATACTTGTTATTGGAGTATCTGCGTACCTACTCGTATGTTACAAGTGTGGGCGTCATAGTGTGACTATTTACTTAATATATATATTAATTAGTATATAATTTTTGCACTCATTCACACACACAAACTAATACTGCCACAGGGACCAAACTTTTTAAATTATTATATAATTATATTTATAAATTTTAAATAATTATATATTATAATATAATATAGTTTTGATAATTCGTTGTTAATAATCCGAGTATAGAGCTGAAAATCGATTCTTCGATCGTAAATCGTAGCTGTCACGGGTCGCTTCTATTATCGAATGTTGATAGCCCTTACTATCGCAACTCGATTGCGGCTTTCAAGTTATCTTATCAATGATATGTGTATCCTTGTATTAATCTTATTCGAATTGATTTTGTTTGTAGATTCTACATTCACTTCAGTGTTGCCCTTTGAATTATATTGTTCATTCCGGTAATAATTTAAATCAAACTGCACAAATGATTCGTAGTCGCAAATGTAAAGTGTAATAAATATGATGAAAATATTTTTATGTAATGTCATATGTCAGTTTCGGCTTTCAAAAAGTTTGTTAATCATAATGAATAAATCGTAATGTAAAGGTGAACTATAAACCTCTAGAGAAAAAACATTTAAGAATTAATAATGTTAATATATGACCTACCATAAGCCTTTTCGAGAAACGAAACCTGCCCTGCGATTCCGTAACTCACTTTTCGAACTCACACAGCGGTTTTCGCATCGGCGGTCGCTCTCAAATCTGTCGTAAAGCAGTCATTTTATGATTTGGCATTCTGATAAGGAGGGAGCTTATAGTTTATTGTTTATCAAAATGCCAAATCATAAAATGACTTGGCACATGAATTTACGACATATTTGAGAGCGACCGCCGATGCGAAAACCGCTGTGTGAGTTCGAAAAGTGAGTTACAGAATCGCAGAGCAGAACCTCTAAGTTTATTAATTAAACAAAGGCAAACATTACACCTCACCTTGCGAAGCTGAAACGAACGCGGTGAAGGCTTACTGTGTTACTGTGGACGCCCTATCCCAAGGGACACAAGACATAAATCAAATAAGACAAGCACCTCGGACTATTAAATTAGAAGTCAGCTATAACAATTGAATGTCAATTCTTAAAAGGCTGGCGTTACTTGCGAGCCCTCTTGCATTGAGAGTGTTAATGGGCGGCGGTATCAATTAACAGCAGGTGAGCCGTTTGCCCCTTTTTTCTTTTAAAAAAAATACCAACTGCGCACTGAAGTATTTCCGAAGCAATTCAACTTAGGGTCCTTCAAGAAAAGAGCGTACTTATTAAACCGAACCCTCTAACATTGAGTGTCCATGGGCGGCGGTATCACTTAACACTGACTTCTGCCATTTGCCTCCTGTTCTAAATATAAATAATAATAAATATAATTTATAATATTGTCTTTGATTGACATAACCTTTAGACATTTAAAGAAAAAAACTTTTTTTCCCGGATTAAAGTTATGTAAAACAATCCGCGAAAATAGAAGACACCGTGAGCCATTATTGCCAAAATCCTCCATCTTTTAGTCGATACCAACTCTGGGGAAATAAACACAGACAATGCAACTTTCTCTACAGCTGTAAATTGTGATACTTTTTGATATTCAACACCTTTTGTCTTCAGTCACCCACCACGCACGCTGTAAAGCACGCGAAACGTCGGATAAATTTAAAATTATGTTAAATAATTGTAAATTTATAATACATAACTTTAATCCGGTAAATAAAGTTTTTTCTTTAAATAGACTTCAGTAAAACACAAGTACAGTCACGGACATCAATTTAAAATACTTTGATTTAAAAATCTTAACAACGCAAAACAAGTTTCTAAAACCCAAAGTAATTTGTGTCGTGTTGCCGTTTCATTGGCAGTCTTTGTTTATGGCGACATTGGACAGTAAAACTTACACCTTCACATTACTCACTTAATGAGGCTCGGTGGAGAATAATGAGCGGATTAATTGCTTTATTGCGTTCCAGGCTTTTTGCTTCATTGAAAGTTCGACACTTTACAATAATTGGTATAAGATTCTGAGAGACTTAATATGACTTCTTTGAGTCAAAAATGAATTGGACATTGCAAGAGGGTATTCAAGTGTCTGATATGAAATATAAAATTATGAAAAAATATTTTATTCTGAACTAGCAAACACGGCGAACTCCGTTTCGCAACCAGATGGCTTTGTTTTATGTAACATTTCGTTTGGTGATCCCGCTTTTCTGTTGAAATTGTTCCTGAATTTTCTTTGCTATAAACCTCACGGAGCCCAAGACCTTTCCAACGAATGCAAAACCGTGGATATCGGTTCGTGCGTTCTGGAGTTATAGCGTCAGGAAGGAAAACCCGACTTATTTTTATATAGTAGATAAAGATCTGGGGTACCCACAAATCTTTTACATTGTTTTGGGTACGTTATTTAACCTCTCCCTAAAATCTTTTTTATCTTATTTCATTCCCATGTCTTAGCAGACAAGACAGAAAATGTCTAAAAATCTCAATTTTGTATCGCGCAGCCCGGACATACAACGACAAATATTTAAACCTTGACTTGTTTATTCCAGTAATTTAAATCAAACTGCACAAAGTTACAACTACAACAGTAGCCACGAATTACAAAAGATGCATTCGTCGTCACAAATGTTATGATGTAATAAATAAAATACAATAAAAAACGTCAGATGAAAGTATTTCTATGTAATGTCAGTTTGTCATATGTCAGTTTCGGGTTTTAAAAAGTTTGTTAATCTGAAATGAATAAATCGTATTACATTAAAGAATAAAGCTCTTAAAAATATCCATACTCGTAGCGATAAGTCACATGTATCATGAGCACACCAATCACACAACACAGTGCTTAGTAAACATACATTAATAAAACATTAAATGCTACAATGTATGAACACAAAGTAATGCAATCTTGCTAATTGTCTAAAAACAATTGAATATAAAAACTATAGATGTGTTTTAACAACATTCTCTTGTGTACAATTAGTTATAGCAAATGAAGTATGAAGTAAAACAATGTGCATACGCGGAAAGAAAATAACAAGAAACTTTATGTGTAACATTGTATAGTGTAAGTACATGTTTTCATCGCATCGTAAAAATTTACTCTCACCATTTTTCCTAACGCGCCAATAGAAGTATAACTTCAATAATAAACAATGAATCGCAAAATATGTCGCTAAGCGCAAAACTCGAAGACGACTGGACAAGTTCGAGTATTTTATTGTATTCCTTGAACTGTCAATATAAAGAAAACTACTAACTACTAACTTTTTTAGAACTGAGCTTTATCCTGGCAAAGCGAACAGTTCCTATGATATAGCAATGCAGAATTTTCAATATGTTGGTATGTAACTACTAAAAAGGTAGGCTAAGTCAGAAAAAATATATAGGGGAAATAAAGTTCGCGGTGGCAGATAGTACAACGATTTTAGGCACCGTCTTATGAGAAATTGAATCTAAATACCTCAATAAATTATCATTTATTACATTTAATTGTTTTGCCATGCCTAACGAATTCAAAAAAGGAATATTGTTATATACTTGTTAGATAATTTCAGAGATCTAAAGGTATTTTTGTTCCGGTTATCTCTTCGTAAGGAATCCTAAACGGTTAGTTACGAATGCTGTCAGGAGCTGGAACGTTTATTAGCCTGTCAGTATGACGTGAACGGAATCTCCCGGTGAGATTCAATCTACACTTTGGTGCATAATTTAATACGCGCTAATACTCATCAACATCGCGTAAGCAGTGATTTATGATAGAAGAAATAGTTTAGTTTCAGGGCGTCTTACACGGACCTTCTGTGTTAGGTTCTACGTGACTAAAATTACGGGGCAATTACTGCGACGATTAAACCAAAACTGTACCTTACGAGGGGTTCAATAAATAGTGACAATACATTCTTAAAAAAAGGAAAGAAAAAAAGCACAGCCCGGGCATTAGATAATAATAATAAACAACAAACAAACAATAGTGACGCTACAACCTTTTAGGTCTCAGATTTTGAGGTAACTGTTTTATGATCCTTTTTTTCTAATAGTAGATCATCAGACTTCTGTAATAACATATAACATAATACTAATAATAATATAACATACGGCGTTGACTTTTTGGGTCTACGGCATGCCGGTTCCCTCATGATGTTTTTCTTCACCGTTGGAGCGAGCACATAGACAGAAAGTCCACAGCCGGAAATTGGCGTCCATACGCCACTCTGACAATGCAAGGCGTCTAACCCATTGGTGCGTAAAAACATCAATTATTACCCCTTCCCGACAAAAAAGACCCGTAGGAGGCCCCAACATGTCCTAACAGATCCGGATGATCCAATCACCGTAGCTTACGACAAATTAAAAGCAAATTAATCACATTAGGGCAAAAAACCGCTTTAAACGTTGTGAGTGAGTTTCCGTCGTGCCCTTCAGGCGAATGATCACCCCGCGACGGCCCAAGCCGAGAGTACGAGGCTACGCTCGCCTAAACAGCCCGAGCTGAGCTGTAAAGGCCCTTAAGGCCAACAGCGAGACTCCATTTTAAAAAAAAAAGAAATAAAGTGCTCAGCCGGGATCGAACCACGACCTCAGGTATGAAAGTCGCCCACTGAAGCCACTGGGCCAACACGCCTCTAGATATAATAATAAAGCAATGAATTCTTTTTTTTTTTTTTAAATTGCTTGCGTCCCGTTGCGACGTGTTCTTTCGTGGATAAAGTTCGCGGTAAATCAGGATTTGAGAGCGGGGTCTATGCTCCGGGTGCGCGTTGGTGTGCTGACTTCCATTAACGACGATCTCCACTACATCCATACGGTACTGATGAACAAATGATTTAAACAGTAGAACATTTTCTTGGCGGTTCGTCGTGTTACAGTTTGTTTTATAGTAGGAGAAATGAAGATTTCTATAGAAAGTGTCCATACTATACACACGCAACCATTTAGGTATGAAAAAGTATCATAGCGCTTGGTGCCCAGAATGCTTTCTGACGCGCAGAAACACGACTAAGAACTTCACAAAACTCTTTGGATTAAAAAAAAATCCTCCGATTCGAAAATCCTGACCGATTATTAGATCGATTTACAACTATGGATAAAACATGGTTACACGTTTGTGTCTTGGAAAAACCGTCCATGACGTGGAAGAAGCCGTCATCTCCAATTCTGAAGATATTTAAGGCGATTCCAAGCCGAGACCGCCAAGAGTAAAATCATGGCTGTTTTCTCCGGTTTTTTTTTCTTAATTAATTATTTTTATTTTTAAAGGGCCGGCAACGCACTCGTGAGCCGACTGGCATTGAGTGTCCATGTGCGACGGTATCACTTAACATCAGATGCCCTGCCCGTTTGCCCTGTGTTCTATAAAAATATCAAAAAAGTAGGTAGTAATTCATAAGAAATGTCTAAATATATCATATATTGTTGTTCAATTTAATAAATAATTTAATTGGCTACAAAGAAACCGCCGTTACCGTCTCTTCTAAATAATCACTTCCCGACAATAATACAATTTACGTTTGTAAAAAGTCGATTTAAATGATATTTTCAATGAATAACAACTTTTTGCCAATCTTTTGTTTCCTTTGCAAAACATGTAAAAAAGTTATTAATTCAATTTTTATGTAAAACAGTTAAATATGTAGAAAAATTGTAAACAACACGTAGGTTTAATGATTACATAAATATTCCTGTTTCCTGTATCCATTCTGGAAACAATAAATATATTATTCATATACGTACTAAAAAATTGAAACAGATATTGAATATTTAACCCCTATCGCTCTTAGGACTTAGTTCATAACCATATTCTTTAGCGAATTCAGGCGAAAACTAACCTGTTTGAGGTTAATTTCTAAATCGAAATGAATCAATAATTATTTTATTATTCATTGATTTATCTTTTATATGTAGACTTTTCATATTTAAAAAACAACTTTTTTATTTTCTTCATAATCAGTGAATCTGTGACACACGCCATCCATTTTAGAGCTTAAAGCTTGCGTAAAGAAAACATCGCACGAGTTTTAGTTGTCAAACCAAGCCACTAGGCGAACAATGCTCTGTTCTCGCTTCTGCCAAATTTTTACATTTATTCAGTTTAAAACCTCTTTATATAAATTACTATTCGTAGTTCTTAAATGTTTCGCAACTAATGAAGCTAGGGTATAAAGTTGCCTTAAGGGTACAAGTTACATCATTATAATCTGATGAATGAGATCAATTTAAATCCTAGTCATTATTGTGATGCGAAACACCTGCGCTATTACACCTACCCTCCAGCTGTTCGGCTGGTAATAAGAGTTTAATGAGAACTATATAGAATTATCTACTACTAAGTGTACTATGTAGTTACTTGACACAGTATTAGATAACATAAATACTGTACTGAACGTATAATTGAATAGTTAATGAATATAAAAAATCATTTATTCAATTAGGTACTAAGTGTACCAATAAAATAACGATTCTAAATTAACATTCACTGCCAGTTCAAGAACTAAGAATCTGTTCGCCCCCTTTTTTAATCCCGTTTTTTACAAAATGTTTATAAGTAGCCATAATGATAATTATAACCAAGATATCTTAACACTAATAGATAATTATATATAATAGATAACCCCAACGACGGCAAAACGGTAAAAGAAAAAAATCATAAAATAACGAAATATTCAGATCTTCAAAATGAAATTAAAAGGATTTGGACAAAAAAAGTATCATTTTCTCCACCACCAAAATAATTCCAAAACAGTCAACAATCAAATTGTTGGATTCCCCGAAATCTACTTATATCATGCTTCAAAGAGCTATACTCGTATTAAATACGGAATACTAACCCGCAAATTTCTACAAGATAGAACTCAAAAAACTGTGTTCACTTGACTTATCCTGTGCCACGATTGATTGATTCAATCCGCCGAAAGTAAACAGTTAACTAACAATATTGCTAGCAGTCACTGGACAATTATTATTACTTAATATACTAATCTCTTAAAAACTTGAAGAGCGTATAAATTTCCCGTATAATAACGCAAAGTAAAGTCAATCTGAAGAAAGATACACGCACGTTTTCATATGAATTCGTCATAAACAGATTTTTTTCGACACATAGCTGTTTTTACAGCTTAAGTACATCTTTTTAATAAAACAAACCTAATAAATATTTAACAATGTTGTAATTGTTCTAGTATTTAAAAATATATTCTGAAAAATCAATTTTTGGATCTCAATTACAGATTGCATCTGTTATTTCCATTATTTTTCTTTTATTCTTTCTGTGCCACACGCTAACCCCGCCCATAATGACAGATTTTTTATGGATTTCTTCACGCTTTTAGCCCAACACTACACTTATATAATAAACCATTAGGCTTTATTTTTCAGTTAAGTAAGCGTTTTAACCGTCTTGTTCTTAGAACGCATTGGTTTGATTGGACATAATCCTATATGTTTTTGACATATGGGAGACGTGCTTAGTAAAAATAAAAAAATAAAAATAAAATATGTTTATTTTGGAACATAAGATACATGTATCACTTATTCCACGTCATTAAATTTGAAGGCATCCCTACTCATCGGCAAAGAAGACAGAGGGTGTAGGCCGAGAGAAAAAGCCGGCGTAAAAAACTCTCGGTACTCTTTTAAAACAGCAAATCATCAAACAACACTTATTTAAAACAAATATCGCAAATTAATTAGAAGTAGCCTGTCTAGCACTAGTCCCAGGCCATTTTATGAACTAGATAATCGTTGACTTTATAGTAAGCCTTTTTACACAGCTTTTCTTTAACACATTTCTTAAATTTATTGAAAGGCAGTGATAAAAGAGCCTCTGGGATTTTATTAAAGAAGAGTATCCCTTTCCCCAAAAAAGAATTACTAACTTTAGATAGTCTAGTACGGGGAAATTGCAGCCTGCTTTTGTTCCGTGTATTAAGTGTACCTCGATTGTGAATACCATTATATTCTTGGCACTTACATGACCAGACAGTGTAATTCTTAAAGAAACTATTACATACTGTATACACAAAAGTGAGATTGTAAATGATTACGTAATAATAAACATGTTTAATTTAGGTTAATTATAATTATTTTAGGCATTTATTACTAATCAGTTAAAAATTGCATCTGTTTGTCAGTTTTTATTCAATCTGCACGCCAACAATTTTCTGCGCCCATGATACAGCTTATATAAGGTTGTCTTCACGCCATTAGACCAACTTATATAATAAACAATTCACTCTTTATTTTTCAATTATTTATGTATAGTATTGTTAATATTTATTAGTACGAGTTGGTAAAATTTACGATAATGTCCGAAACGAGTATCGCATTTCACATATTGGAACAAACGCGTGGGCCGAGCGTAATAAACGTATAAATGAATAAGGTTATAAGGAAGCTGGTTTCTATGACTTCTGAGGCTTTATTAAACACTTAAGTTAACGTTCATAGATTTGAAATGTATTGAAACGCTCTTTTTGTCACGTTTATATTTATTCGAGTACTGTGTACCTAACGTCAAAGTTCGCGCGTCAAAAATATTTGACAGCTGACATATGATGGACAGAATTACTATAGACACAAAGTGAAGCTTTTACAAGCAGAAAATTCGTTAAAAATTATTTATTGTAGTATTGCTTTATAGTTTTACAAAATAAATTTGAAAGAAAGAAAGAAAAAAACATTATCCACCTCCACCAAATGACTCTATGGCTCTCTTTCTCCATTCGTTTCCTGCTTTCTTCTATCCACCTTTTTTTGGGCGACCTCTTATTCTTCCTCTTGGTTCTTTCCATACAATTGTCTTTAAAGTCTACCTTTTATCTGTGTACAGATACCCAAATTTAACCTTATATAAAATAAATAACATTTAAAATCACTATAGACGAACCTATATCAGGACCGTTTATAAATCCTCACCTGTGATTAAAAGCCTCTTTAGAATGACAGTCGTAATCGGCGGCGCCAATAATGACTTATTGGAATATTTTGCATCGTATAAATGTTTATGATGCATTAATAGCAAGATTAATGCTTGAATCGGCTTGGTTTAATCAAGGCATTTAACTTCGATTTCCCATAAATATTTTTAAAGGTAGGTACGCGGTTTAACCGCCTTGTAACGCATACGTAACAACGTTAATTCATATGTTTTTGACATATGAGGACTGAAAAGTTCGTAGGTTGACACATAGATGACGCTACTAGTATTAAATAAATACGATTTTTAGTTAGCCCTTACCTTCAAAAGACACGTGTATCAATTTGACAACTGTCGTACTATACTACTTATGTTTGCTTAAAAAAAACTAGAGAGAGTTAGAAGTCAAGCTTAGTGTATTTATTAAAGTTATTTCATACAGTACACAAAGCTTACATTGAAAATGAATGCATAACAATAAACAAGTGTATTTTTTTTATATAACAGAGGGCAAGCGGGCAGGAAGCTCATCATGTTAAGTGATATTGCCCATGGACACTTTCTATGCCAGAGGGATCGCGAGTACGTTGCCGACCTTTTAAGAATTGGTAGGCTCTTAAAAAACCCTAAGTCGTAATTTAGGTTATATATTGTTCATATTATATTTATTTAAACGTTTATAACTAATATCAAATTATTATTCTTCTATTGTTTCCTTCAGTATAAAACCATTTTGGGTAAAGCCTTCAGAACTTTCGATTTGAAACTAATCTTAGCTTCTTCTAGTATAACCGTCAAATTTCTATCCACAGCCAATATTTTGTTACCTATCTACCTATCTTTGCCCCGGAGACCTGAATTAAAAATAGCCCACTAAAACAGAACAAACATCCTAGAGAAAGTACTTCCTTAAAGGTAAAGGTGCGAGTATATACTTTGAAAAAACATTTCTTTGTGTGATTAAAAGATATGATGAATTCATGCAATAATCAATTATTAAATTCATAATCGGATTATGCATAAAAGAAACATGTCGATAGCGGCTTAAATTTTACACTTCACGCCTGCTTAATTTAAATTTAGCCTTTAATTGTTCGATAAAGGTTTTTGAATCCCCTCATGTGTGTAGGCAGATGATATGAATACTACTTTCAATTCAAAAGTCAAAAGTCACAATCATTTATTCATATAGGTTACACAATGTACACTTATGAACGTCAAATATATATAATATATACATGAAATGCTTCTAATATATTTACTGCCAGTTCTCAAATCAAGGGCGTAGAACGGAAGAGAAGAACTGGCAATAAACTCGCCTCCACTCGTTTTGATTGCCAAGTTTTTAGTTTTACACACTGTTTGTAAGGAGCTGCAACCTTTACACCATGTTGCACATAACATCTATAGTAATAAATAATAATAAAATGAATTAAAAACAAAGATTGAGATGCTATACGATAACCAAATTTGAATTCGCAAATTCATTGGTAGAAAGAAAATAGAATCCCGATGAATAACTATTATATTCGTTTCAATATTGTTGTTTTAGCCATTTCAAAGTTATTTTGAATTTCCTGTGGAAATATGTAGCTTTCTGGGTACTGAATTTCCTCCGGCAAACTTTTTAGAATACATTTTTTTCTGATAATGGTTGTGAGACAGGTAACGGCGGAGTAACGCGTTCAATGAAAGAACTTTCACTAGATATATCGCTTGATTCAAAAGATTCCTTCTTCACCTTCATTCTTCTGTTGTGCGTAGATATGTTTTGTTTGAATTTCAGACGCCATAACAATATAACCAATAAATAATAATAACCATTTCCAAAACTTAATTAATTCAATGTTCATATTAAAGTTTCATGTATATGGATCCAAATTAACTTTTAATAGTAGGTAATATACAATGTAACATTTAGGAACCATCATAAGCTTTTATTTGGCCTTGACATAGGCCTCCGGTTTCACTCGTGTCTGTCGTGAGCCAGATGCGGCCAGGTGACATTTCGACACTGCACTGGTTTAATTCACTATATTAAATTATTATATTCAAACTCAAACTCAAACTCAAAATATCTTTATTCAAGTGGGTAACCAAGTACACTTTTGAATCGTCAAGTTAAATTAATCGTTAATTTACATTTACTACCAGTTCGCAAGTCAAGGGCGTAGAGCGGGTAAGAAGAACTGGCAAGAAACTTTCCGCCACTCTTTTTAATCGCCAAGTATTGTCATACAAATTGTTTGAACTGGAGCAATTCAATCCCAAGGATTAGGATCATTTAAGTAGTCCTCAAATTTATAAAAAGCTTTGTTGATTAATTTTCGTTTAACGAGGGCTTTGAATTTATTTAGTGATAATTCTCTAATTTCACTTGGGAGTTTGTTGTAAAAACGAATACAATTTCCATATAAGGAGTGGTTTATCTTTTGGAGCCTGGTTGGTCGTACACTCAAATTAGTTCTATTTCGCGTATTATACTGGTGAAAGTCACCATTTGTTTTAAAATCGTTTATATTTTTTTGGACATACAACAAGGCTTCAAGAATATATTGACCAGATAGTGTCATAATATTTAATTCCTTAAACTTATTCCGTACCGATTCCCTCGGAGAAACCCGTTCGGGGTATTTGTTGTGTTAGGTCCGCCCGTTATTGTTCTTGGATATTCTTAGATTTTTCATTGTGTTGAAAAAACTAAATAAGTAAATAAAATTTCTATATTTATCGTATCTATACTTCCCCTAAACAATTAACCATCTCACTCGTACGCTTAAGGCATCATGGTGAGGAAAACGATACCTCCGATGCATCAATGTCATTTTACAAAACAGCATTTTTCAAAGCTTTTTTATATAGAACGCTACTTGATAAGTCGTACTCGAACATCAACGAAGTTACGCCCTCAATCTACTTTATAACACATAGCCAATGACAGTTTAACAAACTTCGCAAGAGACTACATATATGTATAGGAAAACTTACATAGAAATTATGCAATTAAAGAAACAAATTCGGTTGTATGAAGAAACTTAATTTATATAAGCCAGAACTTAAGGTTTTACGCCATGCATACTAAGCTTTTAAGTTTAGTTTCGATATTGCGTTCTTGCTGTTTTGCCTATATTTATAATATTTTTTCTAGGATCTAAACAACCAAAAAAAAGACAAGACAAAAAACTACTCAAATGGAAGAGAATTTCCTCCAGCTTCAATTTTGTTCCCTTTGGAGTAGAGACTCTTGGGCCGTGGGGGGGGGCGGGGGGATGCGCCTGGTAGATAGTACCGGTGACCGTCATACTGCGATGAGCGAGGAAATGCTCAAATATTCAAAAAAAGTAATTGTATTCTTTACATACTCGCGTTATTCACTAGTCTTAATAAATATACCACTACTGAACATTGCAACAAATATAGCCATGACAATGGAATCCACCTTTCATGTTATTCACATTTGTATTGAATTTTGATTCACGTAACACGAAAAGCAAAGACAAAAGCTTAGAATACGCTTTGATTGGAATCTATAGGGAAGCAAGAATATTATACAGAACACGTTCAGCAGATTAGTAGCGTGGGCGTGACCTTTCACTTGGATTTTGAGATTATACTGCAAAGGAATTTATTTAAACAGAAGGTATAATACACGAATAGCGTGATTTCTGTAGACGTAGTATGTTTAACTGAACATTTATTTAACATTTAGCCCATATTACTGTCATTATATGTTAATAATATGTGATTACAGCCGTTATTGTTTGAAAATGTATGTAAAATCGAATAAATATATAATAAAAAGTTCCTGACATTTGGGATTTAATTATTTAATAAATGATTTATTTATTTGCTAATAATATCCAAACAATTACATTAAACACAAAGGCCAACAAAGGAATACACATTTAAGCATGAAAATAAAGCACAGATAACAATAATTTCTACCTATTTATACAAAAATAAAAACATATGTATACTTATAATACATTCCAAGATGCATTGACCATTTTATATACATATATTTAATAAAAAGGAAGAATATCAAAGCCATTATTAATAAAAGATACAAAAGTTTTTTATATTATTTTAAGTTACATTAAATATATCTACTTGTTGGTAACTTGTGTTATAATGATTTAAGTTGGTGCCTGGTAGATACAAGTAGCGGCACGAAACTCTAGCGCTGACCGTTATTGCGCAGAAGTAAAAAATAAGGTACCTGAGGGGGGCTAGCCGAATAAGCAGTTTCGATTGGCTCTCCAGTCACATTCCGTCCCCCGCGCGACAGTACACATGCGCAGCAATCCCCTCCACGTATCGGCCAGCGCTAGACTTACGTGCCGCTGCCTATAGTGCAGGTGACTCCAGAGCTGGTGCTTTCCTCGCTTAACGAATAAGTATCGCAATACAGCGTTAAAGGAACACTGCCACACGGACCAAACTTCTTAAATTTGTTTTAATTCTCTATTTATTAATTATTATTACTGTATTATGTAGGTTAAGAAAATTGTAAATACTGTATATTTGTGTGTTGAATTGTATTTTAGATTTTAAATGCAAACGTAAATATTATATTAAAATAAAAATAAAATATGTTTATTAAGGAACATAAGATACATGTATCACTTATTCCACGTCATTAAATTTGAATTTGTAGGCATCCCTACTCATCGGCAAAGAAGACAAAGGGTGTAGGCCGAGAGAAAAAGCCGGCGTAAAAAACTCTCGGTACTCTTTTAAAATAGCAAGCAAACAACACTTATTTTAAAACAAATATCGCAAATTAATTAGAAGTAGCCTGTCTAGCACTAGTCCCAGGCCCTTTTATCAACTAGATAATCGTTGTCTTTATAGTAAGCCTTTTTACACAGCTTTTCTTTAATACATTTCTTAAATTTATTGAAAGGCAGAGATAAAAGAGCCTCTGGGATTTTATTAAAGAAGAGCATCCCTTTTCCCAAAAAAGAATTACTAACTTTAGATAGGGTAGTACGAGGAAATTGCAGCCTGCGTTTGTTTCGTGTATTACCATTGTGCGTATGTTCTATTCTAGTAAACTTATCACTATTTTTGTATACATACATAATATTTACATAATTATATAGCGAGGGAAAGGTAAGTATATTAATTTCCTTAAATTTATCTCTAAGAGATTCCCTACATTTTAAATTATAGATTGCACGAATAGCCCTCTTCTGCAGGATGAAAATAGTTTCGACATCAGCAGCATGACCCCATAATAATAAGCCATAAGTCATTAAGCTATGAAATGAACTAAAATAAACAAGTCTAGCTGTATCGACATCAGTTAGTGAGCGAAATTTTTTAACCGCGTAGGCTGCAGAACTAAGTCTCTTCGCCAATCCGTTAATATGAGGGGACCATTGAAGTTTTGAATTCATGGTGATTCCGAGAAATACAGTTGTATCATCCAGATTCAATTCCTCACCGTTTATAATTGGTCTAGTATCCATAACCCTTGCATTTTTTGCACAAAATTTAATGCATTTACCTACCTAACTATTATATTCCGTGGTATATACACCACTCCTTTCTTGGGACATTGTGTGGAGGCTGTCAAAAGTGACCATATAACTTATATAAAAAAGGAAGCTTTAGGTTCTTTTTAGTTAGGATCCTCTAGAACGGAAACACTTTGTTTGTGCGATTTAGGGTATGATGATCTTATTGATCCCGCAGGTTAAAGGTGTCTCTCTATAGTATTTCAAGAAGAGAACCTTTTATTTTTAAAAGGCCGTAGCTGTCTACTTAGACAATTATGGCATAACGTCACTGTAGAATGTTAACCTCGTATGTCAAAAAACACACGATATATAGCGACGATAACAAAAATCTAAATAGGTTCTTCTTTATAAAATTGCGTAAATTTAGCCAGCCTTGCGTTTCTATTTTATGAATAAAAGCAAATGCTTTAGAATGAAATGTTAAATCAACAAGGAAGTTGCTTCTCAACCAATTTCTATTTAAAACATGGAACAGCATTAAATCTCCACGGTCTAAAATCAATCAAGCGGCAACAGCTTAGTCCAAACACGATTTATTGTCAAACAAATCCGTTCGTAATTCTTAATACGTTTTCCGTTTGGCTTAACATCACTCAAGTACGTTTCCTTTAAATTATCAACGCTTACTTAACGCCAGGTGTGATCAACTATAAATTCAATCTATATTAATTTTTAATTTTTTTCTCTTCCGTTCTACGCCCTTGATTTGAGAACTGACAGTGAATGTAAAGTTGGAAGCATTTCATATATTTGTAGCGAATCGTTGATACGCACTTAAATGTAAATATTATTTTGTGTAGTATTTTCTGTAATATTTTGATGTAGGTATGTCTCAACATAAATACCGGTCGTTAAGAAAAGATGAAAACGAACGTCACTCAGGACAGACTTTAGACGAGTGAGATATGTATTTTTTTCCATGAGCTTTTCTATAAGAATATAAATTAATTACTCTTGTTTTGTGAAGAATAAACCAATTAACAAAGTTAAATATGGGTTGTGATTTATTATAAGATAGGACATCCCATATATTTATCTTTTGACGTTCATAAGTGTACATTTTTTTACCTATATGAATAAATGATTTTTGAATTGAATTATGTTAATAATATTTGATTTTTACAGCCATAATTGTTTGTATAAGTAAATGTTAGTAAAATCAAATAAATAATTTTCAAAAGTTCCTGGCATATGAGTCATACATTTCTCTAATAATGCGGTCTGATTCAAGATGTAGGATACATCTAACTATTACTAGTAGTACTAAACTATACTATACTAAGATTATTACTTAAATTATAGATGCAAGAAAGAGGAAAAAGCAGTGGCTTTAGCATGGGCTGGGCATTCTGAAAAGGTGGGAGCTTGTAGTTTATTGTTTATCAGAATGTCAAATCATAAAATGATTGCTTCACGACTGGTTTCAGAGCGACCGCGGATGCGAAAACCGCTGTGTGATTTCGAAAAGTGAGTTACAGAAGCGCAGGGCTGGACTCTGAGATTGTCCGAGATTCATCCATTCATACTCTTCTTATGATGTCTCTCCATCACTGGTAGTTGGCTGTCAGTCTCGTAAAGCATGTTCTCAGCCAGAACTTTTCAGCAGTCACGACACTCGTCCACTCCCTAACGTTAGGAAGCCATGTTTTTTGAAGTTATACTTCTTTAGGCGCGTTATGAAAAATTTATGAGAGTGAAGTTTTACGATGCGCGCGCACCTGTGACACAAAATTGGGAGTGTGATTATAGCGTGCGCGAGCGAGATAGGAATAAGACAATCTACAAGTAAAAAGAAATAGAATATGCGTGAAGTTCGTATGCCAAGAATTTTGAATGATCATAATGACATTTGTCATTTACCTTTTAAACAAATAAAGGAGTTTTAATTATTGACTATAATGACTCCTTTTCCAGTCTTTGATTATTTAATTGTAATTATTAATTATTTGCATGCAATCAAAAACTATGTTTCATAATGCCAAAGAAGTATAACTTCTTACGCGCGTACATAAGTACACGCACCCTTTTTTTTCCTTCTAACACCTACAAGAAGATATATTGTGTGAAAACTGTCTTAACACAAATAAACGATATGTGTACGTATAGGCAAATCAACAATGAAGTGATAGGTTTAGAAGTTTCCGTTTAATTGTATAAATAATAGGTTTTTTAACTTTTAAATGAAGTTTATATCCAACGTCTATAAAATATACTATTTATAGCATTGACCGGATTGCGTACCTTTCTGGGCCTTTGAACTTGAAGTGACCATATGTATAATAAGAAGTTCATTGTAATTATTATCACATACAAAATGCTTGCACGCGTATAAAATCATTAATAGAACATAACTAATTTTCTCATTATAAAAAAGAAAATACTTTTTTGTTCCTATTTTAGTTTTGTCAATTAACTTTATGTATTGTCTTTTTGCACTTCTTGTTGCCTTATCTAATTTAATACAACACTCTAATTTATTTTCTTTGAATAGTATCGTTTGTTAAATTTCAGTTTCCTTTACTATTTTTTTTAATAAATTGTAGGTACTTGTATTTTCTGTTTCATAGGTATATATATATTGTTTATCTATGTAATCTGTTGTGGCTTTCTATATTGTCCAAGTGTTTTATTTTATAATATGTATGTTAGCTGTTAGATTACGAATAAATAAATGATTTATTTTATTTTTCACAGTGGTTGCCTAGAAGAGATCGCTCGAAATCGATAAGGCCACCAGTTGCCCTCCTTTTCATTTAATTATGTCAATTGTATTATATTCCTGCAACGAAGTATTAATAAATAAAATGAATACATTTTTAAATAGAAATCTCTTAAGAAACCAAGAGTTTGTGCGCACAAACTCTTGGTTTCTTAAGAGTACTTACTAACTAGTACTTATAAGCTCCTTTCTTGCGCCACTCAAGTAATTGCAGACGCCGGAGTAGATCACTTCCACGCTCGACTATATCGTAAATTTGTAGCGCATTTTCTAAGGGATATGGCCGGTTGAATTGATATTTTTTCTTGTATAATATACATTTATTGGAATATATTTTTTGAATTACCTCCGCTACACGCAATACTCGTCGAGCGAGTTTGCTTATCTTGCCGAAGCGTACAAATTATTTGAAGAAGTCTATTAAGTTTGAGGGTGTGCAATAATTTAATCAATAACCGTCTAAAAATTTGTAATACTAGCGTGTTTAACCAATTCAAAAGGGTATTAAAGATACATATCAGAATGAGCCTAGTAGACTAAGATTGGGACGGCTGATGGCGACGTGTATCTCGTTCGAATATACAATATAGATTTAGTTTCTCGTGTAAATATCATTATAAATAAAATGTATTTTACATTCTTTTTATAATGAGAAATAAAGTTCTTTAAAAATTTGAATATAGTCCTGCGACTAGTCTTAGCCTATGTTTCAGCGACTACTTTTCAACACTGAGGTTGCGCGTTTGAATTTGCTCAAATATTTCTCTAACACTGGCTCGCACGCAAAAACAACGAAATCGGTATGTTGACCGAAAAATAGACGGCGTTTAAGGCACAGAACGTAGTTAGCCGTAATAGTTGCCTATTTATAAAAAATGATCACGAAAGTCCAGTCAGTCAAGACAATTAATTCATTATAATTCCAAAAGTTTTCAAATTTTGATGTAAGGTCGGGAGTGGTACTAAAACAAACTAAAATTTTGCAACCTGCTCTGCGGTCCGGAACATTGTTAAAAATGCAATAAATGATAATTTGCTTAGTTCTTGAGCACAAAATTCCAAAAGTTCTGCAAAGTTGGAGTGGTGTTAAATATATTATTTTACATCACGTGTCAAATTTGCAACCAATTTAAGTGTACGGAACATTTTTGTTATTAAAAATTAATGTTGTTCTTTATTAAACTGAAGGAAAACGTTCCAAAAGTTCTGCAAATTTGACAGATATATCGAAAATAAAATAAATAACAAAAAATGTTCCGTACACTTAGGTTGGTTGCAAATTTTATACGTGATATGAAATATTATATCGAAAACTTCCCCAAGTTTGCAGAACTTTTGGAATTTTTTTCACGACCATACAGACATAAAATTAATTTAATTGCAATTTTAACAATGTTCCGGACTGCGGACAAGGTTGCAAAATGAGATTTATTGTCGTCCCAATGTACCATTCACTTGACCGAAGTTTGAAAACTTTTGGAATTATTATCAAATTTTCGATTTCGAATGTCTATAATGACTGGTGTACAAGTGGATAAAAACATATGGATTTGGGTACTTCTTTGGTACAGTGATTCTACTCTAAAGTTAAACACATCAAATATGTCAAATTTGAAATAGGAATAATGTCTTTACTTAAACGAGAATAAACTTATTGACAGACTAAATATGAATGGTTCTAGAATGGAAAAGAAAAAGGTTTATCTTTTATCAAATACTCGTTTTAATAATACAAAATATAACTTACACATTTTCGACGTAGTACTTCCGCTCTCTTGTCTCGTATGACCTGAAAAACATTATGTTTGAATAAGGATTTTTCCCAAGGAAAATGGTAAGTGTCATTTTATGTAAATAGAGTAATTAAGTGAGACCACATTCAACGATCATTATGCAAACATTGCGACGCAAAAACTTAACGCTTAATAGGGTTGACCCAATAAAATCCTCTTATTTTGTTAAACAAACAAAATCTCGAGTAACTGTATTTTTGTAACGAAATAAAAAAATACTGGACCGATTCAAAAATTCTTACATCATTATAATGCTTTATAAACTTTTAAAATATTTTAAAAGCTTTTGACACAGGTCCTGGATACGATAAATCAATAATACGTTTTGGAAGTTATTGGAATATCATTTAGAAATTATACAGACAAAAGAGTAACTCTTACATATGATTATATAATATATCATGCTCTCTACCGAGAAATAATAATAATAATAGTTTTAAGTTATTACTTAACAATTATATAGCTAAATCTAGCTTTTATGAATAAAGGCATAAAGTCCGCCACAGACCCGACAGACGGTGTCTGTTGCGGCTTAAATACTAATTTTCTAACTAAAAATATAATTGGTATAATTAAAAATATATACAATTCTCCTAGTGAATATAATGTGAGTATATAATGAGTACAAACACACCCACAGAAGACTTATATATACACATAGGTTCCCACACTTTAAAAGGTGTTTACTTAATAATAAATAATTAATGTTTAATTATTTATGTAATAAAATATAATATATAATAATTTGATGTTACGTAGTCTTCTTCACGTTTTTGTGAATGTTAAGAATTACAAAAAAAAAATAAAGTAGCGTACGATAAAGCATTTGTGAATTTTACGAAGGTTGCGATTTTAGGGTAAATCTTTCGTAAATATTTAATAATTTATTTTAATAAAACCCGTGTATGTTTGTGCTGTAGTTTAAAAAAATGCATTTTAGAAACACGGGTTTTTCACTCTTATACTCGCTAAAGATCGCTTATTAATTTACAAATAACTGGAAGAAAACGCCATTTCTTAAGTACCTATTTTGATTAATTGCTTGCATGAATCTAGTCTTTAAATTCCATTCCAGAAACTAGGGCCAAAAAGTATTAAGAATGAAACACAACCCTAACCACGAGATGACACCATCCATCACACTTTTTCCCGTCCATACAGAGACAAAATCATTAAATCGGAACAATATACACGGTTAAGGAAATTGTTAGAATACCACCACAGGAAGCTTGAATGAATTAAAATAGTGAATAATTATCGGTTAGACACTAACACGTTTTTGTTCCGTTAAGGATGAAGAATCCTATAATTGCCTGGTCAGCGTTCTTGGCTTGTGTTAACGCCTTGTTAAAATGACTACGAAATTGGCATTGAAAGCAACACTATTGTATTTTTTTATAGCATAGGGGGCAATCGAGCTTAAGGGACACCCAAATAGGACAGTCACCGCGGCCAATAGACACCCATTCTAGTGGGCCGGCCTTTGAGAGAGGAGTATACTCTTTCTTTAAACAATTTGAGGTCGTATCTCCTAGGGAAGACTCTTAGTCGATTCCACAGTTCGCTAGTTCACAAAAGTGTTTTGTGATGTAAACAGTGGAATACTTCCATCAAGGTGATGCTCATGAAACTTTGAATTAATGGATATAATCGATAAAAGTCGTAATATCTGAGATATAAAATAAAATAGCAAATTACCCATTAATTTATTCCTGCCTAATAACATCCCTAATGTGTAAACAACAGCTGTAATTATTTAACTCATCATTTTATTGCAGAATAGTGATTAAACAAATACAACATATACATGCGACTTAATGATATGAGAAAAGAATCGGAGCTTTAAGTAAGTTAGCACGTAATTTAGTGACAAACTTTAAATCTATCCCAATATAATAAAAGAAGGTCTGAATCCCGTATATCGAAAATGTATTGTATCTATATGGGACAGACTTCTCAACTTCTCTGAAGTACCAACTTCTCAGTTTCATTTCTGAATCTGACTTCTCTTTTATACTTGTGAGTTATGAAAAACTGCAATTTTCATGTTAAAGAATACGAATGCTTGACGAATCTAATATATCGTAAGATTTATGTCATGGCAGTCGAGCGAGCACATTATGCTGAGTCGTTATTTTGAATAACTGATTAATTTCATTGCTTAATTAAAGAATTTCTCATCCAAGATGATTTTATAATTGCATGGCTATTGCTCGATAGCGTCTATCATTTAATGTGCGTCTTTCTCTACTCCGAAAACAGTCTTTTATTTTAAATAATCACTATGCAGCGTTAGAATCCTGCTAACTTGTAACCAAAACAACTACGTAATTTAAAGAAAAAACTTTTTATCGGATTAAAGTTATTAAATATCGTATCGGATCTCGATCGAATATCTTTTTATCGGATTGTATATTTAAAATTATGATAAATCATTGTAAATTTATAATAAATTAACTTAAATCGGGTAAAAAGTTTTTTCTTTAAATGTGTAAAGGTTATGTCAATCAAAGACAAAACTACGTAATTTTTATAAAAAATACTTTTTTTATATTACTTTCTAGAAAATCATATAGGTTTTGGGATTTTGCTTATGATCAAAAGGAAGAAGTTGCAAGCAGCAATGTGCTATATTACTGAATGAGGACATAGTATCCGAATCCAAAACCATGGGGATAGCAGAAGCCAAAAGACTCCTGGATTGGCCGCCTAGAGAAAATGGAAGAGAATCAGAGTTTCAAGCATTTCTGGGAATACCAATTGGCTATTGGCCCGTCCAGGTGTACTGGTAAGACTTGGGCGAGTTCTAAGTGGCTTTTTGATTTAGAGGCCACTCGCCTGCAGAGAGAGTAAGCTCATACAAAAACCTCGTTTTAAGACCCAAAAAACGGTTTTGCTTAAATTTAAATTGATCTTAGAAAATAATCATGAATACCTATATGATAAGGCCCGCGCATGTCCCCTGTCATCATATGCGCGTCATTAGAGCAAACTCGTTGTTAACAACCACTTAACGTTCCCTATATTTCCCATTGCCCATTTATTTTTATTACCCCTCTACACGAACATTGTAGATTTTATCTGTTACCTAGTCGATGACGACGCTAATAGTCTTGTCACGTTCTGCGCCCCTGGTAGATTCGATTCAAATATAGACACTAGACAGTGCTTAATTTGAAAAAGCTTTAATTTGTGTGTGTGGGGAAGTTTTTTTTTAATTAAAGCGTCTGTTACATTAAATTTAATATACTCGTATTTGATTTATACATACCTAACGTTGATTTATTTTAAAAAAATATTTAATTAAAAGACGCCGAAATGTTTTTTGGGTCATAACTTAACGTAACGGGTGATTTAATCGACATATTTAAAAAGCGTACCAATTCTTAAAACGCCGGCAACGCACTCGCGAGCCTGAGATTGACTGTGTCCATGGGCGGCGGTATCACTTAGATGAGTCTCCTGCTCGTTTCCCCCGTGTTCTATAAAAAATCTATGAATTAAATTAAGCAATATATTTACAATATAAAAATTATGCATTTTATAACTGCAATATAATTCATGAAAGTACATCAATCTTAACAGTTTTGAAAAACTGATCAGTTAATTCTAAACGGTAATTTAAAGTGTAAGATTAATTAATTTAACCGCGCGTGAGTACAACAATGTTTATTGCTAATCGCTTCGGTAAGAACAACCTGAAGTTTATATTTATCTTGACTGGCCTTTTTATCTAGATTTTTTATAATTACTAGTTTAACAGACGACCGTCAAATCCCGTTACGCCCAAATGGAGCGTGTAGTGTACCAGTGTTGTCATCCCATTATAAATTTCCGTAACACAGCGCAAATCAAAAAAATTTTTTACTCAAAAATCAAGTGGTTTGGGCGTTTACAGTTTATATATTTTACTGAGCGCTGACAATAATATGCCTCTAGAACTGGTCTAAAAGTGTAGCAGGAGCAAGGAGTGCTCAATCTGAATTGTTTAGCAAGAAATTTAACCATTTATTTTATTTTTAGCCCTAAACTATTTCCTGATACACTAATATCTAATTATCCTATGTGTTAGTAAATATTTTTTATAGTACTAACTATATATACTAATGTATCAGGAGCCAATAAAGGCCTCCTCTAAGGCGTGCCATCTCCGATCCCCTGGATCCATTGAGGACCCGCGATTTTTAATGTCTTCAAGAAAGTAGAAATTTAACCATGTGTTGAAAATATTAATTAGAGCAGTGTTGGCCTAGTGGCTTCAGCGTGCGACTATCCCTGATGTAGTATCCCCGGGCACCAATGGACTTTCTATTTGCGCATCAAACACTCGCTCGTACGAAAGAAAACATCGGAGGAAAGGTTGGCTTAGACCCTAAAAGTCGATTAGATCAGGTACAGGATCACTTACTTGCTTATTAGACAAATCTGGGCCCCTAAAAGGTTGTAGCGCTGTTAATTTTTTTAAAGTTATACTTCTTGAGAGTAAATTTTTACATTTGTTTATTATTAGTGTTGTTTTTTCTACAAACGTAGAATAAGGTGAAAGATAAAAATTTTGAAAAGATTTTTATCTTGTTTCCCCAAAGAAGTTTAATTTCTAACGCGTGTTCTTCTAACATATATGTACACACGTTTTTTTTATATTATGTGAGGTTAATATAACAAAAAGAAACGATTTCAATAAAAGAAATACTTGAGAGCCGCAGCATGTATAAGGCATGCTATCACCATTTTTTTCACTTCACAACTAATTTGTTTAATGAGTTGCAATCAGGGACAAGACTGCATATTATGAGCGTTATCGGAAATCGTACCTTGTTTTCTAACTATTCATATAGGGCTGTCAATGATCTTCATACAAATGGGTAGCTTAAATACAAGTAATAAAATGTCAATATTATGTAATTAAATACTCTTTTTTGCAACCTTAAAATTTAGATGAAATAAATATCTTCAAAAGATAGATATTGCATGTTTCATATAGCATTCAAAATTTTTATATTTGATAGCAACTTTTGTCTTTTCTTAAAAAATATCATAGACACGTAGATTTGTTTGCGCTATTGGGACTTATTGTAGTTCAAATAGTAATGTATATTAGTTATGTATGGACACCCCTTAAAATATAAACTGTACATTTTATCACTCGCGATACCATACCCGTACTGACAACCCTACATTCATCCGGATTTGGAAGAGAACTTGTTCCCCGTGTATGGACCAACTAATGACAAATACTACTTTTGATGTCATTATATGTTGTTCGAAAAAAGTGTCGCTGGAATATATTAGTCGAAAAAATCCGACTTCTTTGGCTAAGTGAGATAACTGTAACGATACTTCTTTTTGTGTATCCTGTGGTAATAGGAAACGATTCTAGAGGCATAAAGGGTAAACATTTGCACAGAGTAAAGGAGCTGTATAGAAAATGGCATGTGTTTGGTAAATACATATTTGTTAAATTTTTTACTAAGCGACGTAAGATGAATTTGTACGATACAATTATTATAATTACGATTTATCAAATATAGTTAGATATTAATAAATATATATCGGGTCTGCTTGGATTACCAAAAAAATGTTTTGATCGAGTCAATCGATCTTGAAGCGCGCTGCTCATTATAGTATAAGCTAGTGTTAAACGGAATCAATCTAAATAAAATACTGTACGATAATTATTCGTGTCTTTTGTGCTCACACTTTGCCCACATAATGCCCACTACACCCGCTAATGACGATGTCCATATCGACGATATCTCTCCGACATATATTTCATAAATTATTAAGTACTATGCTTCTTTGTAGGTGTAATATTAATTTTTATGTATTGCATATTTATGTTTTCCCACAATATATAATATATTTTAAATCAATACAATACTAAAATATTTTCGTATTAATACAAATAAGTTCCTATTAATTAAAATAAAATTTTATAAAGTGATTGAAATATAAAGATGGCAAAATGGTGATGAGAAAATAATAATTTTAAAACATATATCATCCGCAGATGAATCGAATCTAGTCAGTAAATAATTGGCGTAGAAATAGCAAGTTCTCAAGACCCTCGAGCAACCAGTAAAATACCTAACTAACGTGCTTGAATGTAGTTAATTCATTCATAAAATAAACAAGGCATGTTGCGTGTCTGTTCTCGCTTTGTTAACGCATAAGTGTAGATAACTATTTATTGTGTTAGCCGAGACTTTACGATTATTAACATTAAATTTACATGACATCGAAAAACCTCTTGCTTGATCGGAAGCTATTGATTGTCAAAGTCAAAAATCATTTATTAGGTAACACAATTAACGTCAAAAAGAAATATACATTAAATGCTTCTAATTTTACATTTACTGCCTGTATTTTTTTGACTGTAATAACCTAAAAACTATAGTCGATAGTTACTGTTTTGTATATTATACTATATCTTCTCTTAAACCTTTTAATTTTGAGGTTATAATACCAAAGTTCAATTATTGTTTTGTATGCGGAAGTTTTGGTAATAGATTTGTAAGTGCAAACCCGATAATTTTAAGTTGTCATTATTATTCATAGAAGGTCAAACAGGCAAGTGCTAATTAAATCCAATCGAAAGGATATTCACACCGTCAGAAGGCTAGCGAGTGTATATGTCACCGTAAAATTGTAAACACCGTAAGATTGTAATCTATCTCGCGAGATTGTAAACTGTCGAAAGATTGTGAACTCAAAGTACTGCTTACAATTTTACGTATTATTATTAGGTAGATTATAATCTAAGTGAAACCGCAAATTACAATCTTAATATTGTCAAATTGTTAAATGTCCGAAGGCTGTCCCTGATTGGTCGGCCTCATAGTAGACCGTTCTATGTCCATAGAGTTAGGAATGAAACACGGGTATCAGTCAAATAAACTGAATGCACTTCAAGAATTGTAACATCAAGTATTTATTCAATACTTAGTAGGTAATCAATAATTCTGACATCACATGGTAAACAAAATTGTAAGTATCAAAATAAAAATTAGAAACGTTTCAATATTTTCTCCTCAAACATAAATTAAAATTGGATCGATTGAGAGAGAGTGAGAAGGGTGAATTGACGTATAGAAATTCCATTTTTAAAATAAAAAAGGTGCGTGTACTTATGTACGCGCATAAGAAGTTATACTTCTTTGGCTTTCTTTATTTTTTTTAAATATTAAATAATTAATAATCAATATTAAGCGTTAATAATTTAACAATATTTAGTATACTATTCAATTATGAATTAATATTAATAATAATTATTATTATAATATATTATTAATTCAATTTAATAACTAGGTATGTTTCATAACCTTTTAACTAAGTATAAATAGGTCTTTGTGAAAAAGAATTTCTAAATTTCTTTGAAAAAATAATTAAACTTGCTTTATTTGTTTAAAAGGTACTACAAGTAGATTGTCTTATTCCCATCTCGCGCACGCTCGGCGCCCATACTGAATTTTGTGTCACGGTGCGCGCGCATCGTAAAATTTCACTCTCATAAATTTTTCATAACGCGCCTAAAGATCGCGCGCTCATCTTCTTCAACTTCTATACTCAATTCTTTTCAATCCGAAAACCCCTTCTTATCTCAAAAATCACTTTAAATTCTTAGGTCCTTCTAACTATATGTTACGCTCTTCTAATAGATGTTTATTGGAAATTCCATCTCACACTTCATCCTTCTTAGGCAATTCATTCACAATCTCCGCCATTAAATTTGTGGAATACGCTGCCCGGCTCCGTACGATTGGCTACCTCTCTGTCATCTTTTAAAACTCTTCTGTATTCTCATTTCTTAACCTTATCCTATCCTGATCAATCGTGACTTGTATAAATCTTATGTTTCCTTTTACATCACTATTTGCTGTCCATGTATTTGTAAGATTAGCTTTTAAGTTTTTAGTCCGTTGTTAATATTTTGTATTACTTTAGATTAAGGTACTATGTATATATATATATATTTTTTTATATAACATTTGTTTCTGCACTTCTCGCACGAATCATGTTTCTTTTTTAGTTTTTTCTTTAACTAGGGTTGCCTGGAAGAGATCGCTTATTAGCGATAAGGCCGCCCGTTGCATCCCTTATAATTTTTTTTGTATTGTGTTTGATTTATTGTTTTTTGCAACGAAGTTTAATAAATAAAAAAATAAATAAATAAAGAAGTATAACTTCAAAAAATTCCTAAAGAGAATTTATGAAATATTACTCTTTTATATTTGAGACATAGCTAGAGATAAAATCGTTCTATAAAACATCAGTTATTCAATGCTCAATATTTATTACAATAATTGATCTCATATGGTTTTTTCTCGTTACAAGAATGCACGAAGTTCCGGGGTAATACCACTGGTAAATACTTGTCGCGTCCGTGACTAACGGTTAAAAACTACGAACCCGGACGAGAATTATCTAAAGCATTTTCAACCTTATGCTAAGGCAATAAAGAGATTTCGAAATGTATTGGAGATTAATACATTTTTTAATCAGAATTTAACAATAAGCACTCGATCACGGAGTGACAGCACACTTTTTGTGGCACGTGTTGAGATGAAGGTGCGTTCCAAATTCAAACAAGAAACTAAAGTGATCTGTCAAAGATGTGTCGTAATTTTTCATCCCATGGTAGCCTTAACATGTGTTAATTATCACATAGAGCCTAATACTCTCCTTTTTAGGTAAAGACAACCATTTATTATTACTAATTGTTTGTGCGGAGAGATAAAAACACTGTTCATACATTAAACTCGTTATAATTGTAGATTTTTCATAGACAACATACTGAGGATTTATGTTTGATTTTACGAGTCCAATATTTTATCTGTTTTAGATCTATCTATCTTTTGGAATGGGTAAAAAATTTTAAACTCGCGACCTGATCGAAAATTCGTAAGACGGATGGAGATTAGACAGCTGACGCGGCGTATTTAATTTACATAATACTAGCTGATCCGGCAAACGTCATTTTGCCATGTTTATCATTTATGGTTATTGTGCCTCACTCGACATAGATAGGTATAGTGTGTCGCGGACTTTTTTGTAGATATTTATAAGATCTACAATTACTTAGAACATTCTATCTTTAATAGTTTAGGCAGGGTACGCAAAATAAGTAACTTTTTTGGTTGATCTTTTACACCTTGTGTCCGAAAAACCCTGATATCTTACGGAACCCTATTTTTGTTCAAAATTAAATATAGCCTATATTACTCGTGGATAATGTAGCTTTCGATTATATTAGATTTTATTCGTATAAAATGTAAGATTCTTTCCATTATTTTCATATTTTTCCGGTTCCACAATGCCTATGTTACAACCATTGAATGGAACAGCACGACCTATAAGGCTTCGAGCAGTTAAATTAGGCACAATACTGTTATTTAGTAGGCTTTCCATCACAGGCGATCTGATACGCCGTTCTAAGTGTAAAGGCGGCACCTTTGATTTAAAACGACAGTGAATGTAGGAGAACGAGAAAGGATTACTTGAATGAAACAAAGTATATATTACAATGTATTTATAAACAATTTAAAACTAGCTATTTTCTGCGGGTTAATACGTTATTAGTTGTGTAAATTGAGATTTTCTATGATTTTTTTTTATATTGCGAAGTAAGGTAAGACCTTGTTGCTAAGCGTGAGAATGACAATCCTGAGGCATTGAGGCAATGGGCTCTTTCTGTCAGCGGCAACATTGCCGCAACTACCTACTACCACTTTACTACCTACATCGTAAGACCATGTTACCGGTATGTTAAACCAACCTATATGTAAAGAAAGTAAGCTTTTAAAATTATTAAATATATAAATAAAAATTATAACATTTAAACAAATTTAAAAAGTTTGGTCCCTGTGGGAGTGTACCTTTAATGCAGCATTTCCTTACTGTATTGCAATACTTATACGTTGAGCGAGATAATCACCAGCTCTCGGATCGCCGGTACTATCTACCAGGCGCCAACTTAAATCTTAATTTGCGCCTATGCTCTTGAACCCCACGGCCCAAGAGTCTCTATTCCAAAGAGAACAAATCGAAGTTAAAGGAGAGACTCTTATATTGGTCCTGATATTCAAATTGTTAAAGAAATAGCAAGACCGGATTTCATTATCGGACGTCGAGACAGAATACGAAATTCCACCCGTATCACCTCGACGTCCGCCGTTCCACAACTGAGCGTTTTTCAAGGCAGTTTTTGCCGCGCACAACCACTATATGGAACCAGCTGCCCACTGAATGACCCTAAGTCGAATTGGTTCTGAATATTTCCGAACCAATTCGACTTAGGGTCCTTCAAGAAAAGAGCGTACCTATTCTTAAAAGGCCGGCAACGCACTCGCGAGCCCTCTGGCATTGAGTGTCCATGGGCGGCGGTATCACTTAACATCAGGTGAGCCTCCTGCCCGTTTGCCCCCCGTTCTATAAAAAAAAAAAAAAAAAAAAAAAGACCAAAATATGGATTAAAATTTTGAGAGCCCCACGCAGAATACCAGGTGAAAATTAAGCTCTAATTTCGCCATCACGTTTTCGAACACTAAATTCGCACCCACACCGATATCATTTTACTATCTTTGACATTTATCTTCATAAAGTGCTTAAAGGCGTGTACCAGCTATAGGTCAGACAAGATACAGATTATGATCAAATTCTTAGGTAAACATATTTGAATATTCTGAAGTTGTATGTTATAGTAAAAGTTGTTTTGATGTTATACTTCTTTAGGCGCGTTATGAAAAATTAATGAGAGTGAAATTTTACGATGTGCGCGCACCGTGACACAAAATTAACAGAATGAAGTTGCCCACAGATTGCTACGGCATTGGACATAATTTAAAAACAACGTTCGAATAATAATAGAATTTATAGTACACTTAATGTAAGAGAACAATAATAAATATTTATTTATTTAATTTATCAAATGTAAACTGAACTTTATTGATTATAATGACTCCTTTTCCAGTCTTTGATTATTTAATTGTAATTTATTATTTGCATGCAATCAAAAACTTTTTTAATAATGCCAAAGACAAAACTTCTTACGCGCGTACATAAGTACACGCACCCTGTTTTTATAGAACAAGAAAGCCCTTCTTGTTAAGTGATACCGCCACCCATGGACACCCTCTCAATGCCAGTGTGCTCGCAAGTGCGTTGCCGGCCTTTTAAGTATGTATGTGAATAGAAACGGTTTTACTTTGTTTGACTTTGCTTTGTTTCGTTAACTTTGCTTCAAGAAAAGATCGTACCAATTTTTAAAAGGCTGGCTACGCATCCTCGAACTCTGGCATTGAGAGTGTCCAAGGCGGTATCTGTTATATAAAAAAACCACAGATAATAACGTGTTTATCAATAACTACTACTACTTATATATTAATTGTGACTCAATTAACCTTTGGATTAGCTTTTACATTTTTGTTTACACATATTAATATTATTTTTTCTTTATTTTATTTTAGTTATGGTTACTCGTTATTTTGAGTTTTTTTTTTGTTAATTATCTATGCACTTGTACTTTATCCTCTGTAGATGTTCCTTTTTTATTGTTCCATATTAGGGTTGCCTGAAAGGAATCGCTTCTCAGCGATAAGGCCGCCTGTTGCCTAATAACTTATGTAACCTGCTTTTTTATATGTATGTCTTTATGGTAACGAAGTGTAAATAAATAACTAGAAGTTGTTATGTAATTAAAAATACATTGCCAGTAATAATGTTCTATTTAACAATCCCATTGATCAACATCATCACAACATTACAAGCTATTACACCGCTATCAGATCTACAACAATCATTGCATTCGTTTATAATCACTAACTCATCGGGAGGTAAATGAATGTAGCCTATTTGGATGGTCTTAGTTTAGGCTGTGGTCAGATAGCTTCTCATACCTTACGATGCTTTATTTATTTAATTTCCTTAACAAAGTAATATGACGAATAAAATCAGTTATTATTATTTATTTATTTTTTATAGAACGGGGGGCAAACAAGCAGGAGTCTCACCTGATGTTAAGTGATACCGCCGCCCATGGACACTCTCAATGCCAGAGGGCTCACGAGTGCGTTGCCGGCCTTTTAGAATTGGTACGCTATTTGCTTGAAGGACCCTAAGTCGAATTGGTTCGGAAATACTTCAGTGGGCAGCTGGTTCCACATAGTGGTGGTGCGCGGCAGAAACTGCCTTGAAAAACGCAGTTAAATTCCATGATTAGGAAGGGAACGGATAGCTATATCGCAAGTGAACTATTCATGGTCACGTACGAAATGCTAAGAAGGAAGTTCAAGAAGAGCGTAATTAAGGTAACAATAATATTATTTATTTAATTTTAATAACATTTCGTTCCATAATTATAATAAATTGAGGTGAATTAAATTATTAGGAAGGCAATGGAGAGATCAAATAACTTTCAGGTGCCGTAGGAAATGTTAAGGTGAAACTTCAAGAAGAGCGTAACAAAAGTAACTAAGTAATAAGATTATTTATTTAATTTCATAAATACAGTATTTACAATTTTCTTAACCTATAAAGTAATAATAAAAAAATTGTGCGTGTACTAGGTGTACACTCGTAAGAAGTGAAACTTCTTTATGATCTTATTTTTCGAAAAATGATCTACTATATGCAACTTTACAGAAATTCGTTAAATTAGATGAAGTTTAACAAAAGGCTTTTTTTATCATAGACATGAATACAAATATTTCATTTTACCTTATTACTACGAAGATTATTATAGAATTTCATTAATTGTATGAAAAGCAACATGGCGCGTAACCGAAAAACGTGACGCGTAACGAAAAAATGTTACACTAAATTTTTTTCCAACCCCGATAAAGAAGTTTCACTTCAAAAATAATTAAAAATAAATAAAATGAAAATTAAAACAAATTTAAAAAGTTTGGTCCCTGTGGCAGTGTACCTTTAACGCTGGCAGTATTTCCTCGCTGTATTGCGATACTTATTCGTTGAGCCAGGATGGTGCCAGCTCTGCGGTCACCGGTACTATCTACTAGGCGCCAACTTAAATCTTTAATAAGCGCCTGTGCACTTAAACCCCACGGCCCAAGAGTCTCTACTCCAAAGGGAACAAAATTGAAGTTGGAGGAAAGACTCTTATATTTGTGCCGTTTGTTATTTTCTGCCTGCTCTGCGGCCGCGCCAGCTTTTTGGCTTGTCCGAAGGAGATGAGACGGGGCAAAGGTGTCTACACAGGTAGCATCCCATAATAAAATCCGGTGAATAAAATGATTAAAAAGGCAATGCAAACTTATTGCAAACTCTTCCTGGTTACAAACGAAATGCTAAGGAAAAAGTTCAAGAAGAGTGTAATCAGGGTATCAATAAGTTTATTTATTTCATTTCATTAGCATTTCGTTGGGTTTTGTAAATTAAATCAGGTGAATTTTATGATTAGGTAGGCAACGGACTCAGTCTCAGTTATTTACTAATCTTTATATGACAAGTACTCACAGATACTAAGCACACTCAGTGAAATCATTCTCAGTGAAACATTAATTTGTTTCACTGAGAATTGAAACCAGGATCTTCGAGTGCTAGTAGGTCGCGGTGTAAATGCATCGTGTAATATATAGAATATTTATTAACAGATTTGAGGGATTCAAAATAAATGACAGATTTTTAGTATAGCTTAACACTCGCTTGCTATATGCACCTTTCTCAAAATGTTACTTTAATTTTTTCATCTGGTAATTAGATGAGACACAGTCGGAGTCTAATTGACAACTTGTTCAAGAATTTATTGCCATATTATACGTCTTATTTTTTCGCTCAAAAATATATACAATTAGTATGATTTTATTTATAATCCCATAATTGAGCAGTCAGAAGCTATTAAAACGGTAGTAAATTATTTTTTAGTACTTCATTCAGTACCTTAATTAATAGATATACTTTCCGCTTAAACTTTCTGATGGTGCAATTAGAAATTACGATACAAAAGTAGTTTATAAAAAGGTTTTTTTTATGTAATAGGAGGCAAACGGGCAGGAGGCTCATTTGATGTTAAGTGATACCGCCCGCCGCTGCCCATGGACACTCACATTGCTTGCAAGTGCGTTGCCGGCCTATTAAGAATTGGTACGCTCTATTCTTAAGAACGGAGTTTCGACTTCAGACACAAATTTGTTGCGGTACTCATCGACACGCGAACTTTAATAATATCTGTACTTGCTATGTAAGTTTATATGTTGTGACACCTTTTCAATGTAATATCCATTTGATAGTTGATTTATAGTTAAATGTGTCTCCTATAAAAACGCAGAACAAAGTCTTAATCACATAAGTAGCCTTTTTTACAAAGATACTTAGAAATCAGTACATTTGCCAGCAATAGGGAAGCTGAACAAAAACTATTTGAATGCAAATAGCCAATTGAGCCGTTTACGGTGAAACTCACGACTTATTGCCGTAAATTAAACGCTTGTTCGGTCGTTTGAAAGTGTATTGAATGGTCATCGCCAGGGGCGGAGTATAGCTTACAGGGGCCCGGGGCTTTTGACCTTATGCCACTGCACCTGTATTTCATCTAAACAATGGGGCTAGTTTAGAGTAATCGTAAGAAAGATTAACGTTGTATTAAAATATACTAAAGCAGTGGCCTAGTGGCTTTAGCGTGCGACTCTCATCCCTGAGGTCATATGTTTGATCCCTGGTTGTGCACCAATGGACTGTCTCTGTGTGTATATAACATTCGCTAGTTGAAGGATAACATCGTGAGGAAAAGAAGGCTTGCCTTAGACCTAATAAGTCGACGGCGTGTGTCTTGCACAGCCTGATCGCCTGATCGCCTTTAGCTTCAAGTTCAAGGGCGTAGAGCGGCAAGAAGATCGTGAAACAGATTCAGAAATCTGAGGCCCTGACCTAAACAGGTTGTAGTGCCACTGAATTTTTTTTTTCTGATTCTCATCCTTGCAATATATATGTGTAATGTTTGAGGGCAATATAAAAAAACATAGTTTTCCTAAAAACGTTAAATTTGTTGCATCAGATGAGGAGCATCGTGGGGCCCCACATAAGTGCGCCTATAGCTCAGTGTGACATCTGTTGAGTTATATATTTTACTCCGTCGTCGTATACACTTCAATGCCGTGGAATAACGTCTAAACGTTCTTATTGTTGTTTGACATCGGATATGTGTACAGACAACCACTAAACGATTGGTTGTTTTTTACTGACACTTTCAATGGATGTTTAGTCGAACTAAATCTGATATTTTAAACACAAGATTTTCTTGAGTTCGTTTTTTAAATATGTTGTTTTTATTAGTTTTGTTGGTAATGTAGACCTTAAGATGGTAAATCACATCTTTTGGTGCCTCTCTCTTACTGAAGGTTGGCCGTGAGTCTCGTGGAGTGTGTACTGTTGTAGCAATTCTTCTGCAGTCACAATAACCTTAGCTTATACCCATTATAATTAAAGAAGAAAGGTGGTAGCGGTCATGGCGTCACACATGGTCCACGCAGCTTACTTGATATTCTGCATACGTTTTTCGACGTACCAAATCTCTCAAGAACTGTCTTGTTCTTTTGGACCCAATTAACGAAATCACATGAAGACCAGCAAAATTTATAAGACGTCTTAGCCGAACATATAATTTTTTTTTACATAATGTTTAAAGATAAATCTATATATGAGACCACGGTATTTTTTGTTTTATAAATATCATTATTATGTTTTGATATAATCGTTGGCTAATAACGCTACTCGATAGTGTATAAATTAAAATAATAATTAATAAAACATAACACTCTCAGACGACAAATAAATTCCTTGAAGGTAAGTGTTTGAATGTACAATTTTACACTACACTTCTGATCTCATATAAAAAATAATCACTTAGTCAGGTCCAGGATAATTTAAGCACATAAAAAGCTTCCAATAAAAGCTCCATATGGTATAGTTATCACCGATAATACCACCATTATGCTTAACCTAATAAGGTTCCAGTAAATTAGCGATATTATAGCATTATAATACATTTCCCACATTAAAATATCCTGGCATTAAGTGATGACATTATGTTTATGTAATTTGCTCTTTTTTCAGTGACGGTCTTGCTCTTAATTAAAATTTTTAAATAAATGATTATTTATGAATATTGAATGTTGATATAATACTATTATTTCCTAACCTACATAGAAAAAAATAATATTATATCCTGTCCTGTTATGATTAATTATAAATATTATTATGCAATTTTGAAATGTTATAATGGTATGCGTTAAATTGTATTTTTTGTGTATATACGTAATAACGAACGAAGTATATACTTAAAAAACATAAATATGTCTGCACCGTGTAATATAAGGAATTTTCAGATTAAGAATAAGTCTATTACATTCAACGTACCAATTTATTAAAAGGCCGACACTGCACTTGCGAACCTTCTGGCAATGTGAGCGTCCATGGGCGGCGGTATCACTTAACATCAAGGAAGCCTCCCGTTACATAAATAGAACACAAATGTGCAGTATTTACAAGTCAAAGTCAAAAAATATTTATTCATGTAGGTAACACAATGTACACTTATGAACGTCAAAAAAGAAATAAATATTCAATGCTTCTAATTTACATTTACTGCCAGTTCTCAAATCAAGGGCGTAGAATGAAAGAGAAGAACTGGCAATTAACTCTCCGCCGCTCTTTTTAATTGCCTAGTTTTTTATTTTAACAATAATATTCTTAACCTATATACTAATAGTAATAATTAAAGAATGATAAATAAAAAATTACAACAATGTTTGGTTCCCGTGCCAGCGTACCTTTAATGCTGGCAGCATTTCGAGGTAGGGTGCCGCATCGCATGTCGGGAAGCGGATAAAGACGGAAACATACTACTAAAACGCGACGCTACACCACGCCATCCGAGGCATGTCAGTACTTATCAATCCCATATATTTCATATGGTTAGGTAACCATATACAACACGCCATGTGATCACACGCGGTAACATCCAATCGATTTGGATCAGCGTGTTGTCATGTTGTTGACGCCAAGCGTCAAACGTTCGAGTTTTTGGCACAAATGTCAATTTAAATACTTATTTTTGGATTTGTTGATTGGCGAAATGAACGACCAACAATTAGCTGAGTTGGTGAAACAATATTGTGACATGAGATTAGCTCAATACAGCGACAATACTGTGAGTAATAATGCATGGGTAGAAATAGATGAACAAATGAATACAAGCAGAAAGTTTTATTAAAATATTATATTACAAGACTTTTGTATGAGTTGCAATTTCTTAATTTTGTCTACCTTTCCTCACAATATCAAGCTGCCACGGAACGGCGCCTTCACCACCAAAATATTCCTTAAATTTTTTTCTTACTGAAAATGCATACTGTGTGGAATTTCTACGAATTGGATTTAAGTCGTGGTGTCGCGTGTTGGTAATGTGCACGATGGATTTCGGGTGTCGACACGTTGCGTCGCGTGGCGTTTTAGTAGTATGTTTCCACCTTTAGGCTCTGCTGTTACCGCATCCCGCCTAAGGCATTTGTTGGTGGCGCCTTGGGGTTTTAGTGCGTATGCACATTCGCGAGTCCCACATAACCCTGCTGCACTAAGCAGTCGCACCGCGGTAGGGTATGCGCAATGCATTTTCCAGATTTTGTTTTGCTGGATTAACAATAAACTAACTTGGCTATTGAAGAGTTCTTAAGTCTACTCGTAAGTGGCACTTATGTTATTGGACATTATCGGAAACGAGAATGTTAAATTACAATTTATGAGTGTGCTAAAAACGAAAGGGCTCGTTTTGGCTTCAAGTGTGCGATTATTGCTAACATTTTGTTTACGAATTGAATTATTAATTAAGATAGAGATATGTAACGTAACTAATGTTAGGTTATCTAATTCTATTTTTAATAAAAAAATTGTCTTTTCTGTACTTAGAACTCTTAATTAAGTCTTTATTTTCCTCAAGATTACATACCTATCTAACTAAATTTTTTAAATTAAAATAGTATTATTATAATTTTAATTTAAAAAATGAATAAATGAATATCTTTACAACACATTTTAAATTATAATGATTAATAAGTTTTGGAGTACATATTACAAAATTGAAATTCTGTTTTTAAATTGAAATAATTCTTAATTCAAAAATGTGTTCCACAGATAATCGTGCTAATATAGATGGATATAGAGGCTGGCAAGTGCACAGCAGTGTTAAGCTGATACATATCGGCCAATGATTGATGCTGCTGCCTATTCCCTAGACTAGTTTCATCTCTTAACGATGCGGCCATAAGATTATAAAATGGGCTTGTTCGAGATTTTACTAAATTATTAGTTTAATTAGCTTTAATTTAGAAATATATATAGGCTTTGTCACGCGGAAATAATGTAAATAATAATGTTTTTGAGTTATGATACAAAAAATACAAATAATTCTGCTTTGTAATAATTGTATTGTAAGTCTATTGTGAATTTTAATTTTTTACACTTAAAGTCATAGTCTAAGCGTAAATGCAATAAATTTAACACAGAACAGCTTAACGCGTTCAAAATGACATACATAAAATGCAGAAAACAATGTATGAACAATCACAGAGCAATCGACACAAACAAATTTGCATACATTTTGTATGATTTAATTTGGTCTAACACATAAGATTCTTTCTAAGCCACAACAATTTTCTGATACCGAGTGATAGCCAGAAGTAATGATATACCATTGCCAAATTTATGCATGTGTCATTAATAACTCACGTAATCGCTCATGTAATGGCCTCAAAAATTGCTACTGATGCGCAGTCGCACGGCTTAAATAATGATTAATGCGTGAGTCATGCTTAAATTTATGACAGAATACCATCTCGATAGTATTTCTATTGTAAAATATTGAATTCAGACAGCATTCCTTGGAACAGGTATGTTCCTCCAACTGTAAACTATGTTCTCGATATATACATTTCTGTATTTTATGAATAAGTAATATTTAAACATTTTTGAAGTGACTCTTGCGCATGAGGGTAAAATTTTTGCGAGTGATTGAGACAGATTGAGAGAGCGTGAGAAGCGTGAATTATCTTAAATTATATTTCTAAAATTAAAATTTCGTAAAGAGAGTATATGAAATATTAGTATTTTATATTTTATGCAAAATAATTTATTAAAATCGCAAATGACGAATCGTAAATTAAAATGCCACGTGTTTTTATTTAGAAGAAATAAATTAAAAAATTAAATTTATTATTTGTATTAATGTTCGACACTTAATAATTTAACGACAGTTAAATTCATTAAATTCCTAACATCTTTCATCCCTCTAAGTCTCGGAAATCTAAAGTTTTAGATTTGTTTAAATATGAACAAGACTTAAAAATTAGTTTGTCAAAGAAGTTCACTTCTGACAAGTGTACTTGGTACGCACGCACTTTTTTTTCATATAACAGGGGTCAAAGGTCCATCTCATGTTAAGTGATACCGTGGCCATGGACACTTACATTGCCATAGGGCTCGGAAGTGCATTGCCAACCCTTTTAGAATTGGTACACCCTTTTCTTGAAGGACCCTAAGTCGAATAGGCTCGAAAATACTTCAGAGGCCAGCTGGTTCCACAAGGCGCGGCAAAAACGCCTTAAGAAACGCTCAATTGTGGAACGTCGGACATCGAGGTGATACGGGTGGTATTTCGTGTTCTGCCTTGACGTCCGATGGAACACATCGCAAATTAAAAAAAAACAAAATTCTGTTAGAAGTTACGAAGACGATTATCACTTATCAAAGAAATATAATAAGCAAAGAATATAAACTTATCATTAAAAGTATGTACCTATCACAGATTTCCGAGTAAGATAAGAATTTGCATAGAAAACTGTACAGTAAATTTAAATAATTAAAAATACTTTAAAGCTAACCTACTTATATAATATTTAGGACAATAATATAACTAACTCAATAATAACCATATGGACGCATTATCTGCTTTAAAAAATAAATTATTACTACAGTAGAACCTCGATAAGATAAAGTCCAAGGGAAACACAAAATATTTTATGTTATCGAGGTTTTAAGTTATCAAGGTTCTATGTCAGGTAAAGGCTAATATAGAGGTATGTACATGTTTCTATGTACCCTTCCTCCCATTTTTACTTGAATGCATCAGAAGGATGGAAAATTAAATATTTAATCATATTTATTCACATTACTTACATTACATAAAAATAAAACAACAACTAAAGGTTTAGTCTACTTAAAAAAAACTGTGATTTTCTTTTGTTTTAAAAAATTCACTGTTTATAATCGATTTGATTTTCAATGACAAATAGAGAGGAGAATACATTAACACATTAACTTATGATGCAAGTAAGTCGTTGTCACAAAGATAACCGCCGCGCCGCAAAGCTTTGATGAATTTAGATAAAGCAAACAATAGGTAATGTATTGTTTACGTTAACAATACATTAGTAAACACGTGCAAGCAATAAATACCGAAACCATTTGTTTTGACACTCTTATAAAATGACTCATTCACAAACAATTTTATGTTATAGAGGTTGTGGAAACATTTCTTTTAGTTACTGAGGGCCTATACAGAGATTATTTATTTACGTTATAGAGGTTGCGTATTTTAAGTTATAGAGGTTTTGGGCTCTGATGGGAAGGGAACATAGTATTTTTTGAAGTAACAGAGGTTTTTATGTTACCGAGGTTTACGTTATCGAGGTTCTACTGTATTACTATCGTAACAGACTATATCAAGTAGACAATTAAAATTCCTTGAAAAATTACGTACCAATATTTTTTAAGAAATAAATTATTTAGAAGCTTTATACATAGCGAATCTAATTGCAATTCTCTCAAATGACCAACAATGCTAGTACTAAATCAACGACCTCAACCCAGCGTGGCTCCTCGAATGTCTTACGAAACATATTAATACGATATTATATATAATGACATCACATTTGTTTAAACCTTGATTAATGATATGAATTACCCTACTAATCGTCCATATGCATTTCGCTGATTTGTCCAGGCAAGTCTGTGTAAATGAATCTAAAGGGTCCTAACGGTGCACCTTGGGTGAGACTCAAACTTGAGACTTAGAGCTAATATGAAAAATGTGTTCATTCATTATAAGTACATATGCATTACAATGTGTATGATTTGGGAACCTTTTTAAGTAAAAAATACCTGTGTCAGTGTTCCTAGCTCTTCCATACTAAAAAAAAAGCTCCCGAACAAAAATGTTTTAGAGTTCGTGTCACTCGATTTAAAGTCCAGACACGAGAGAGACTTCCGTACATATTTTTTTTTTTTTAGTAATAGGAGGCAAACGGGCAGGAGGCTCACCTGATGTTAAGTGATACCGCCGCCCATGGACATCACAATGCCAGAAGGCTCGCAAATACGTTGCCGGCCTTTCAAGAATTGGTATCATAAACATATTATAGTTTTTGTTTTTTATAGGTATAATAACTTCTTTTTTTAATAAAATTTCCCAATCCATGGATTCTAACATAGTCAAATTCCAGATACACAAAACACATAGAAATTATTCTAGCCATATTGGATTACGAACCATTTGCCTTACAAGATATGTTCGCATGACTCTGAGGCTCCAAAATCTAACACAGACAGTGTACGCTTATAAAAACTGTCAGCCACACTCTCAAATATACGACTATTATTTCGTTAAACTAAAACTACTTTTTCTTAGTTCGTTCTCTCTTTACTTAAACATGCACTATGTACCACGGAATCATTGTAATCTAGTTAACCACAATACCAGGGATAGTTTGGGGACTAGCGATAAACTGAATAAAGTTTTATTTATGTATTGAATTAAGTCTTATTTATTTATTTATTTATTTAGTTATCAAGCCCACGACATCACACAGTCCTAAATCTAGAAATTATATTACAAAATCTTACATCCAAAATGTGCGACAATCAACATAAGCTTCTCAAAAAAAAAAATAGAAATTTAAAAAAAAATACAACTAAAGCACACACGACAATACACATTAAAATAAAAATTTTTTTTTAACATAAACATAAAATAAAATTTTCAACAAATTTCATTAAAATAAAATTTGTTGGCACTAAGCAGAAAAAATTCTTGATTTTGACTCTTACGCTAAAAAGAGTTCATTGTAAACGACACACACGCCAGTTGTATTTAATTACGTTAATGTAATATTGCTACAAAACGGTACGTGCGTTGAATCTACAATTTGTAAAAGTGTATGGTATTTCGGTTATAGTACTTCATTCGTTAATCTTGTAAGCTAATTACTATAATTATTTCTTTATTTAGAGTTTTTAATTAGTAATTTGTAAACTAATAAAGTCCCGGAAACACTGTTCTCAATTATGAACATAAAAAATACTCAATTACAATCTTTAAAGGGAATGTTTTTTTTTAATTTACATTCTTTTAATTTACCCTATTCATTTACAGAATCTCGATTTGTATAATATTTTATTACCAGCCTACACATGTATTCGTGTGCGTAAAGTGATTAAGCTCAAACAGAATATCGTGACGCTTCATGTCAGCGCGTATTGGTTGAGAAAAAGCTTGATCTTAGCAGACAAGGAGTTCCAATCGAATCTTCTAGACGTTATACGGAGTCAAAGCATGCTGCTACCCGAAATGCTGGTAAAACAGCACGTTTTGAAAGCTTAAAAAGGTAACAAATAAAACAAAGAAACGTGTTTCGTCCTACGTTTATCAATTGTTTATTTTGATTCTTATATCGTACATAATACATTAAAATTCTTGGTTTTCCAATGTTTTAAACTTCAATGAGTTTCATTATGAATCTCACGTTCTCCTGTTTGCAATGCTAAATACTTAAGAGCTATATATTTTATTATTAGGTATGGAAAGCTGCACAAGCTGATTGGGAGTTATGACGACAATACAAATGTTAAGCGTTAGAAAATGATAATTTTGACCTTGTTAAAAATAATGTGTCTTTTATTTAACTTAAATTAATTTTCAATGGTACTTATGTGTAGTAAAAATAAATTGTAAATAAAAATAAAACTATTGGAGTTTCATTTTTATTTTGCAAACGGTAATAATAATTTCATGTAACTTTAGATAGCGATTTATATTTATTTTTGTTTGGGAATAGTATGTTATTTATATTTCATTGGCACTTGCTTAATATAAACGCAGGCTAAAAAGTATATCATGATGTTGAGACTAATAATATACTTATTTGTTTATTTCGAGCTATTTTGAGAGACATGCTTTGATCCTATTTCCCACATGTGGGGCAGAGAGCATCCAGCCTGATCAGTCTTGGACAGCTTTCTAACCTTCACTCCACGTCATTCCAGCATCCTTCGTTTCTGCATTGATGCTTCATTGCCAGGTTTCTTTGGGCAGGCACGTTTCCTTTTGCCTTAAGGTTTCTCGTCAAGAGCTTGCTTTGCAATGTGACTTAGATCTCTGCAGAGCGTATGTCCTACTCTCCACTTTCTACGTTTTACAGTCCTGTCAATTGTCACCTCATTGCAAAACTCCTATAAATAATTATTGTAGTTTCTCTAGAACCAGAATATACTGGCGATTTGACGAACGCAGTGGTATACGAAGACTTGAAGTTGTTGCGTGATACTCTTTATAACCTTCCACGTCTCACAACGATAGAGGAACGCGGTCTTTATGCTGGATAGGAAGTTTACTTCTATGATTGCCTAACTGGCCTGAGACATGCTAACGTTGTTCTGGTTGTTTTGATTCTCGAAGTGATGTCGACCAGTTTCGTGTGCGCTTCCTCCTCGATAAGAAGTGGGGATGAGCTGGTGACTTCGGACCTCTTTTCATGTGCAGCAGTAAGTCATTTGTCTCTCAACTCCCGAGAGACTGCTGCGTTTTTGATTTCTTAATTTCACATGAATTTACATGAGATAAAACTGATTATAAATTCATTTTTTATATTGCCTATAAGGTTCTTTTCTTCTTATATAAGGATCTCTTTTTTTACATCAAGAGTCTTCCGATAAATTTATATAAACTCTCAACAAACAACAAACTTATGTCGAAAAGTTGTATTTAAATGGCGAGATAACTTTGCCATTCGGGATAAATATTGATTTTATTTGTTTATATATTCTTGCCTTTTTTCTAAGGAACGAGACAGAGGTACTTAGTCTAGTCGACAAGTTGAAAATGGTACAAAATAGAGATACTGCTCTTAAAATTATGTACGAAACCTCATTGGATCCGGAATGACGTCTAGAAAAATGTGCTAAAAGCGTGTTATTTTTTATATCTTATAACTATATATATATATTATAACTTTCGGAACTCTATCTCCATTATTTATAATTATAATTTAACGCTGAAAATAGGTCTGCGCGTGACATTTTTAGGATTCGCGCGTGGCGTCAAAAGCGACTACGGCACATTAATTAATTTATTTAAGGTATTGAATATTTTTTTTTAAATTTGAAAAAATTATGGTGTGTTCTGAACACTATAATTAATTTATTCCCGTTGAAAATTTTACTTAAAGTTAATTTTTCAACAAGTTAAATAATTGTTAACTAACGAAATTTTCTCGAACGACCGTCTTAATTGTAAGTGAAAAAATGTTTAAATAATGGTCGTAAAAATACTTCGCTTCTTAGAGCCTTTCTTACATACATACTTAACAAGATCGTGCCATAAAAAATTCAATAAATATCTTGTATTAATAAAAAAACGATTATATGATGATTTAGAAAAAAAAAATTTTTTAACAACATTACATGGATTTTTAAGTTTTTGTTTAAGTAAAAAAATTGTTATAAACAAAGTATAAATATTTCTTTAACTTTTATGGCACATTTTGTACCATTTTCAACTTGTCGACTAGACTATCTCTCACTTCATCAATTTCCATGACATTCACCATGTTAGTATTTATGGGTGAATGCGTTTTAATAAGTTTTGATAAATCTAGTACAGTTTCATATATAATAGACATTTAAAAAACGCGAGGCAGGTTATGAATTATTTAACGTCACGAAGGGTCCAGCTGACTCAATTACACGCTTGTAGCAAAATTCATTCATAGTGTTTAGGGTTATGCCTAAAAGCCTTTTAAATTTGGTAGGTTTTATAAACTAACCCAGACATAGCGCACGCGCTCATTGCATCTGAGACACACATCTACATACACTCTTAGGGTACAGATACCGGCAAACATCATGAACATTAAACAAGGGAGTGGGTGAAAGTTGCGCGGGACATAAACGTAAACTGATTTACCAATCACGCGATCGACACGTCACCCTCCCGCCGCCGTGCACCTCCGCCCGCAGTCAAGGACATTTGTTCAAGATGTTTGCCGGTATCTATATAATTCAGAAATGCTATTGCCGACTAACGCCGACTTCCATATGTCGAAATAAGCATTTTTGAGATACAGTCATGTTTCTGAAAATACACATGCTATCACGGACTCAAGCAAACTTAAGTTGAATTGTTATTCAAATTCAACAACAATACTTCAACTCTACAAATCGGAAAATACACTTAGACATCGCGCCTCTGTAAGTCGAACTCTCAGCAGTTAAATATGTATTTCGAAGTTCTTGTTAAGTCGAAAACTCGTTAACCAGATCCTTTTTGCATTTCCCTTGACATTCAAGTATAGAGATTCCACTGTATTATCTTTTAAAGTATGCTCCATTTTATGATTAACTTTAAGAGTCCAAAGTACTTAAATAAAATTTTAGAGAAGACAGATAAAGACTGATATAGAAATTTGAGGTCATGACTAACAGTAGAATGTAGTGTACATTCTTTTATCACGAATAAACTATTCGGAATAGAGAATTGAACCTTATTATATAGCTTATACAATGTAATTACGGAGGTAAGAAATAAAGTAAAATCAAGATGGCAACCCTGAGCTTACAAAATTCAGTTATTGCAAAATGTCAGTCACGACAGCTTTGTTATGAATATATCTCGTTAACTGTCCGTCTATCCGTCTAGCTTTTAACGATATTTGTTTGAAATTAAGGTAAATATTATACAACTTGGCGGAGACAAGATAAATTGCTACTCGAAGAATGAAAGTTCAACTTTTGAAGTAAACTCTGACGTACCAGTTCTTACAGAAAACTTTACGAAACCAACCGTGTAATTGTAATAAAACATACATCGACATTTCTGTGTTAGGTATGACACGAAACATTCTGTTTTGCCATTAATCAAACCCAGGACCACCAAGAGATCCGTACACTTTATAAAAACTAACTAATTTTATTGTAACCAAATCCTCTCTGAACAAAAATCATAGTAAAACCTCTTTGGATACATAATTTAAGTTAATTTAAACATTGACATTTAACATTGGATAGTCTGTGACAATAAGTGCAGATAATAGTTAAAGGCGTATAATGCCCACGCAATAAAATGTTAAGCTTTGTAACGAAGTAAGTGAGTGTAAACGCCCCGCGTGTTAGCATATCAGATGCTTATCTGACAGTTAGATTGTATCAAGTATGTTATGTACTGGCCTACTGCCTGTGTGAAGTTAAGGTAAAATTTCTTTGATTTTTAAACGTCTAGCAAAAAATGCGTAATTAGGTTTGCTTTCAAATCATAAAGTTTTTCAGACTTTCTAAAATGTGATTTCTCGTTATTATTTGTTGCCATGTATACGATATTAACATCCTTATTTATTATAGATATTTTTTTCCACACAAAAATACAAAATTTACAATAACCTACAAGTTACAGATTATTTATTGATTTTTCTATTACATATATTCTACCACTACCATTTGCCATTAATTATATGATATAGCTCTAAACGTCAATCAAAAATTGATTGATTGTTTGTAATTTTATAATCAACGCCTGTAAAACTATAAAAATATGTCATTTCAAATTTCATAAATGCGCTTCAATCCAAAATTATGCAAAACAAATAATTTTTAATGAAATAATTGCACAAAGAGATTGATTGATTGAGAGATGGACGTAAATGCTGGTATTATAATACGTCAAGAGTATAACAGTGGCACGGTGTAAAGCTTTTTAACACTACAGAGGACAAACGAGCAGGTGGAAGAAAATAAATTCAAAAATAAAATATTGTTCAATTATTTTTGCGGTGACTGTAGAGATTAGGTTGATTATTTATTATAGAAGATTATAGCAGAAACGAATGCCGCAAAACTTAGGACTAATAAAGGTTAATAGGTGATGGGCTCAGTTCCCGCACTTAGACTTGCATTAGACTTCGTTCATTAGACGTCTAACGGTTAGACTCTCATTAGGTCTGTTGAGCGTAAAGTCCTAGCTAACTAAGCCAGTCTAGCTCCTTCCAGAAGCACAGAAGTCTCCTGGGCATTTAGTAACCACGTATTCCAGGACTACGTGGAATATTAGAAGTATTATTTTTTTTTGAATGTATAATTTAAATGTATCGTTCAATAATAATTTATCGTAGCGTAGCGAAACGTCGGAACAGTTGAATAATGTTTAATGTGAAATAAATAATTGGAAAATTATGATAATTGAACATATTATCATCGCGTGTGTTATTGGCGTAAAAAAATTAATTATGCTTAACAATTATATCTTACATTATTCTGACTATTTGTCACCGTCATTAAATGTATAAAAAGTTCAGGCTATTGTGGAAATTGCGTGCGCAAACGTGGTCAATTTGTGTGCTATAGAGAAAGGTAAAATCAAAATATAATTTAATCAGTATTTATAATTTTCTTAACGTTCATAGTAATACAAATAATAATTTGTATTATGAATATTTAATTATATAATAATGAACTTCAAAATATAATGATTCAAAATTTATTTTCGCTACCAGTTTTTAAAATGCGCAGAACGAACCGAACTAGTAAAACTGACACAATGCTTTTCCTGAGTATTATATATAATTCTTAAAGCATGATAAAAATATCACCTTGATATCCGTCCGTTCTATAAGTGAGTTTTTAAAGCACTTTCTACGCACCACCACTAAGGGGCCGTCTCCACAAGCGAGAGAATCGCGACGAGTCCGCGTTTTTATCGTCGGGTAATCTCCACGAACGAGCGATTATTCCGCCAGCGTATCGTCGCGATTCGTAACGGAATCACAGCGTATCCGCAGCGACTCGTAACGGAATCGCCGCGTCACTTTGACGACACGTTGTGCTCTTATTTTGTTCAGTGTTCATTTAGAGTTCAGTGGTGCCAGACGAGACCGAAATAAGTAGTGTCTAAACAATAAAATAATTATTTACTATGGATGTATTGTTTTTATTGATGTATGGTCACGCACGTCGCGCGCTCTCCGCGAGAGCGCCACGTTCCGTGGCAAGTGCGCGACGTGCGCGCCACCAGTAGCGATTGGTTGCAGCGATGTAATGACGTTTTGCGCGCACTCAACCACCCGTCGCATCGCCGCGTTAAGATTGCCGTGTGGAGACACGTTCTATGAGATTGTATAGAAATGCGTGGCAGGACGATCGTCGCGATTCTCTCGCTTGTGGAGACGGCCCCTAAAACAGTTCGACGTTCTGAACCTATAAGACTATGTTCTCTCTACATATTTTTGTCCTTAATTGTCCAAAGCAGCCTTCTGTACCTAAAACGATTTTTCAGGTCAAAGAAAAATACACAGAAGCATATAGAAGTTCATTGGTGTACATCTGGGGTTCGAATCTACGACCTCAGGAATGAGAGGCACACGCTAAAACCATTGAATCAACACTGATCTAATAAATATGATAAAATATGATTTAGAATTCACCAGAGCGTAGTGATTTCTAAAAGCTCGACAACGCACTCGCGAGTTTTCTGTCCATTTGCCTCCTGCTTTATAAAAAAACCGATGCATATAGTCGAAGTATGTGATATTGCAGAGTATTAAAACATTAAATATTTTTTTCCAAATGCAAGCTAAAATATCTCCCATAGTGAAACGTGAACTATTATTTTTGTCTGTTAAATTGTTTTAAGAATGAATTAAAAGAGATAAAAGATTTTGTTATTACAGCGTCACTATCGAAATTTAATATATTGTGAACACAAAAAGATCTTGTATTACAATTTACATATTTATTCACTCTGGATAGTCACAATTTACGCGACAGATTTCGTGTAATGTATATAAAACCACAATTAATTATGTACATACCTTTTTTAGGTCCACACTATTATTGAAAACAGTACATAGATACCGAATGGACTTGATTTTGTTATGTTTAACAAACAACTTATTTAAAACAATTAAGATCTAATGTATAAAATTCTCGTGTCGCGGTGTTTGTAGTTAAACTCCTTCGAAACGGCTAGACCGATTCTCATGAAATTTTGTGTGCATATTGGGTAGGTCTGAGAATCGGACATCTATTTTTCATCCCCCTAAATGTTAAGGGTCCACCCTGTAAATGTATATTTTTTTTTTTATTTTTAGATATATTTTTTTTTTTTAATATTTAGTTTCTTTTTTAATTCTTTATTATACAGCATAAAAATACATACAACCCCTAATTTTCACCCCTCTACGATTAACCCCTATTTTTTATTATAAATGATATACATGGCAAAACAATGTTTGCCGGATCAGCTAGTTATTATATATTTTTTAGTTAGTCCTAATTGGCGGGAATGAAAAAAAATATGTGACACGATAATCCACATACTACGTGTTCTTTTGAAACGTCAACACTACAATGATTTAAAACAGTTTATAATATTATTATTTTTAATAAAACAAAACTTAGGTTCATAGACCCTAGTATCATGACGTCTCCTGTTCTAACAAAATATATTGTGTGTAAATTCGTGTAAGTTGACGCGCGAATAATTGCACACTTCCGTGCATTTATCATAGACGTATTCAATTCTATATTGTTTTTATCTATGATAAATGTTAGCATTCCAACTGAGAACACAAATATAAACTTATTCATAACAGAAGTTTAAATGGCTATATCTCTCAATAGCGATAGAAATTGACTGAACTAAATATTGAATTTTGAGTTTTGGCGCGATCCCAAGGATAAATCAGCGTTATATTTTTGACGTGACAAGGTCTTATAATTCGATGGAGCCGGCTGCACGCACGAAAAAACATGACTCATGCGGCGTTACCTCGCTCTGAGGCGTTCCATTTAAAATTGACATAATTGTATTTATGCGTACAAATAAATGTAACTTGATCAATTCAATTGTGATTTCCATTTACCTCCTTCTCTATATCCATACAAATTACCTATCAAACAAATAATTATTATTTTTTTCGAAAAATGCAACCATCCCATCAATATTTTTTTATGACGTTGTCACGTTCAACTATCGTCAGTAAACCGACTTTACACACAACCGATTTTTTTAATACCAAATATTCTTGCTGTTTTGCTGCATTCCTGAAGTCTATATAGAAGATGTTACTTAGTAACACTGCGATGGCAAGTCTAATTATTATTTATGTATGACCATGTTAATGTCTTTTTGCGTCAAAACCAGCTCAGTCTCATAAGATCAAGAGATAACCTTAATCACTCGTAAATGAAGATTCCTTTTCTGGGGTTTACTGGAAAATAGATCACTTTTTATAATTTTGCTTATGCCAGCATCTTTATATGGATAGATTGAGAATACTTTATATTCTTGTCTACAATTTCTTAAAGAATTTAATGGTTTTAGAGTAGTATAAATAATTAAAGCAACGACTCATTTGCATGACTTTGCATTCATACGAACTGAACTTATGAAATGAAAATATATTGACCCAAATTTGATAGTGTTAAAAAAAAAGCCTAGTAGCTGTCATTTTAACCGAAGCTCGCACTTACAACAATATTTTTTTTAAAATATGGTATACGTTTTGGAAAACCTCTGGATTATATTGTTAAAAAACTTGGCGATTAATAAATGTGTATTCCAAGCCCGCCTTTCAGTGACGTAACATTTGGCTACAAGGTCTATTTAGACATAGACATTAGACATATCATTTATTACAAAAACACACAAAATAACAATAATCAAAGAAAAAAAATTAAATAAAAAATATAATGAGAGATATATTTAAAAAAAAGTTTTTTCCCCTTTTCCTTTTCCCATTCGGTTCGTTTTAAGCGTGTAATGCGTGTGTGCTGTGGCTGTTATTGGCCCTGGCTCAGCATTATGCTGAGGAGCAGACTGTTCCACAGCGCTGGTCATTCTGCCAGAGACCACAGCAGCTAGTTTGCGCCTCAGTCACAAAAAAAGTAAAAGGATATAATAATACTTAGTAGATAAAAAAATAATAACGATTTAGTATTGTGTAATGTCCATTGAAAAAATGGAACCATTAAATTTGAGTTCTAAGCAATGGCCAGCGTATATTCGTATTTTTTTTTATTATATAATAGGGGGGCAAACGAGCTTGCGGGACGACCAAAAAGGGCAGTTTGCGCAGCCCATAGATACACACTTTTAGTGGGTGCGTTGCCGGCCTTTGAGGGAGGAGTAGACTCGCTTTTAAAACAGTTGGAGGTCGTATCTGAGGGAAGACCCCCCCGGGAGCCGATTCCACAGTTCGCTAGTAATGAATATATTAAATTGAACAAAATGAAAGAATTAATAGTCGTATGCTTATGTGTGATCTTTGTGCACCGCAATTTCCTGAAGATTAAACTTTGACTAAGCGATCCTGACCCAACTCCGCATACGGATTTGCCTGTCCACCATATGCCGATAGCGACTCGTATCTTATTTCGGCCAAACTATTCGCAGAGGCGATGAGAACTTGGAGAAACTACAGTTGGTAACAGAGAAGACAAAAGATCACGTCGCCGTACACCAATCACACCGATCAAGTCCATCAACTCAAACTCAAAATAACTTTATTCATATAGGTAAACAAGTACACTTATGAACGTTAGAAAAGAAGTTAAATTAATTCTTAATTTACATTTACTACCAGTTCGCAAGTCAAAGGCGTAGAGCGGGCAAGAAACTTTCCGCCACTCTTTTTAATCGCTAAGTTTGGAGTCATACAAATTGTTTGAACTGGAGCAAATCAAACCCAAGGATCATTTAAATATTCATCAAATTTATAAAAAGCTTTACGCGTCCTCAAGCCGGTGGAAACAGATAGTCTAGATGCTTCCTTGCTGACCACGACGAAGGAAGAGAAACGTTTGAGTTAGTTAGTTAGCGACAATCACTACCAATGTATCAACGAGTATTACCTAAACACTTGGTACAACACACAGAATAATACAGAACCCAGCGTTGGTCGCTCGCCCTTAACCAAATAGATGTACCATTTATTGCCCTATTGAGATTGATAAATATTTTTATGAGCCCATTAAATGTCCGTGTACCAATTATCGTTGATATATCTGACATAATGGTACACAATAATTCGCGATTGCTTGGTTTTTGTACACTCGTATACATTTACGAGCTTGATATTCTAGTCTTATATTGAGAAATGTACAATTATAAATGTGAAAAAAAAAGTAAGGTTAGTGATAAAAACTCGAATTGAATGAGACAACTATATGGAAAGGACCAAGGGGGAAAAGGAGAAGAGGGCGCTCCAAAAATAATAGATAGATAGACAGAGATATGTACAATTGTACAGATTACAAATGTCATAATACAACAAAGTTCCTTGCTATGTTCTAAATAGGAAGAAACATGCATTGAAGTAATTCTACTTAATTAACTGACAGCGGGGAGTCTCTATAGCTTTTTGCAAATATCCTTAACTGACAATCTTTGACATCTAAGATATAGATAAGATTCCAAAGCCACAGATTTGGTTATAGATGTTGTTACCGGCCAGCATTGCCGATGTTTATTTGTTTTGCATAAACAAAAAGGTTCTAATTGAGTAACAGTTTACTGTTAGGTCAATAATATCGTGTTTATTTTCGTACATAATATATAAAATATGATAACGATTAAAGATTCTAAAGTAATTGATGTTCGCACACAACTGATGATGTATCGTCACTTCAATCAAATATTAACTGTCGGAGATTAATATGTGACAAGTAAAATAAATGCCAACGTACATATAACTGTCAATATACTTGTAAGAATTAAACACACGGTAAGACGGTAAAATTATCAATCCTCTCTTAATATTGAAATAATATTTTAAAGTCTTGAGGTCATAGTTTCGAATTTCGGTTGTGAATCTATCGATAAGTCTATATACTAGCTCGCGGGGACAGAATACATTGAGAAAATCATCTCATAAAAGAGAATATATGAACGGGGTGTATAATACCTAATATATAAAAACAGCAAATATGCAAAATGTACAGCCTTGGCTCGTACACAATTCGTATTACTTCCGTTAATTCCGTTACACATTACACATTGCATGCAATAGTTTCCCAGTAAAACGTCACTTTAATGAAACAAATGAATGATATGGCAACAAAAAATTAGTTAGGAGCAAATTTCGACACATTACAACATTCCGCGCCATATTTATCATAAGGAAGTTGGGGTTATTTTTTTATTTGGCATTTAATGTCATTGTTAGATATTTTGATGTGAATACTAACATGAAGTGATGATCTTTTTCAATATGTTTTATTTTTAAAATAATTAAGTTAATTAACTGTTTTACTTAGAAAAATGCCAATTAGCGCTTGTCTAGACAATTAAGCAATGTATATTCCCTGGTTAACAAGTTTTATACGATTATATACAATGTATTTTAATAATAGCTTTAATGGCTTCCAGAAAGAAATAAATATCTTTTTGTCAATACATGTGCTATTTATCAAATATGGGAAAACGGGTTTTTATGAACTTTATTTTTCAAAATTAATTAATGGGTTAGTTTATTTTTAATCGAATTCAAGAGATGTCTTCTGCATACGGATGTTTAGAAGAGGTAAGTTTATAACTGGTCATATCAAAAATTCAAATTTAAATTTTCTCCTAAAGATTCTAACTTTACATACTTACTAACTTATTATCAGCATAATGTAAATGTAAATAAATACTATATATAGTTTAATTTATCGATTCCCTTGACTTTTGACTTATGATTTATATTAATCGCTTTTTAAATTACATATAGTGTGGATTCTGTTTGTTATAGTTATGAAGTAAAAAGCATATGTGTTGACCTGTTTACATTTAGTTTTTATTGTTATTTTTGTTTGTTTCTGGATGTATGATTTTATCGTAATGCCCGTTACGGAACCTTTTTAAATAAATCGTTATAGGTTAATTAACGATCGTCTTATAATTACTACGCATTGGACATTGAATTTTTCATCTAGATATCTAGATACCCTACGCATCCCATTCTCCTATTTGTCCCATTCAAAAGAATGCGTTTTGGCCCAAGCTCACTGAGCATTCTGATAAACGAGCTAGGAATATATCCATAGTTGCTTTCCACATTGAATCAATTTATCTTTAGCTATTATAATTTATGAATGGATTTTTTTCTCTTTCTGTTGGTTGTGTGACTATGTCACAATAAATCTTGTGTTCTATTTTTTACCAATGTATCAGTGTGCCAAGCGTTAGCAAGCTTTTGTAAATAAAAAAAAATGTCAATTTGATAACAAAATATTATGGTTATCAAAAAAATACACAAATTTTGATAAAAAAACAAATTAATCTTTCGCTGATAACTTTTTTTTAAACTTTAACTAGATTATTCCCCAGGCGCTTTATGCACAGAGCAGTTACTTTTATAGAACTATAATAGGTTAACCTATTTAAAGCATTGAGCAGTGTTGGCCTACTGCTTTCAGCGTTACTTATTCTAAAAAATACAGACATCTTCGCTGTATTTATTTGATTGACTTAAATCGCAAAGTGAAAGTACGTAGGCGCGTGGAGGATCCTAATTGCAATGCTGGGCATTACTTGTATTCACAAGATTCGCACTCTCATGGTGACGCCACTCTAGTTAGTCCAGCGATTTACTGACAGCTACATGTTACAGTTCAGTTTGCAATTAGGACTTTTGTGTTACCTTTTAGGTGTCATTTTGTGTAGCATTTATTGTAAACGCACCAAAAGCACGAATCTGACTGTTTTTATAAATAAGTTTAAGTGGATTTACAGGCATAAATTAAAATACCTGCCGAAAACAATATACGTGTTACACTAGGGCAAATAAAAATAATTATTAAAAGCAGTTTATTAGCAATCATAACAATCAAATATACAGTATTTACAGTTTTCTTAACATAGTAATAATAAACGGCTCAAATATGAGAGTCTTTCCACCAACTTCGATTTTGTTCCCTTTGGAGTAGACTATTGGGCCGTGGAGTTCAAGTGTGCCGGCTAATTAAATATTTTAGTTAGCGCCTCGTACATTTACTATGTACGTGTATATATATAGTAACGGTGACAGCAGAGCTGGTGCTTTCGTGGCTCAACGAATAAGTATACAGCGAGAAAATTCTGCCAGCGTTAATGTTACACAGTCACAGGGACCAAACTTTTATAAATTTGTTTAAATTTTCTTTTTATTAATTTTTAATTATCTATTTTATTAAAACTAGATTTTATTATCTATGGTACGGTACATTATTGCTATCCTTAAAGTGTTAATTAAACAGCTAACGAAATGTAAAACGGTAATTCTTTTCCTATAAAACAATTACTTAATAAAATTGACGCAAAAAGTTGCATAGACTTCGAGACATGTGATAAATGTCCACTTTCCTAATTGATCTGCAACACAGTCACACTCAAAGCTCGTACATCGAACATGCTTTTCCTAAGCTCCGTAATTAGGTCCTATCGAAGGGAATGACTAGTATTTATCTGATACCTATAAATATAATAATGCAAATCATTGCACTATGCAATTCACTATTAACGAAATACTATACGAAACTCAAACCGTACGTCATGGTTTGCTATGGTAATTTTAATTTTTGTGTACTACTTATGCACGCAGCGGTAGAAACCGGTTAAATTTATATAAAAACATTCTTGTTTTTATAATAATAACAACGATACAGGTGGATTTTCGTATCTAAGGTCCGATTATGAAATTTTGCTAAATCTTATTATTGCGTTACTGAACTGAGCAGTATTGGCCAGCGACTCTCATCCTTGAGATAAACAATCAATTACAAGGAGGAACCTTATCAGAATGCCAAATCGTAAAATGACTGCTTTACGACTGATTTAAGCGCGACCGCCGCTGTGAGTTCGAAAAGTGAGTTACAGAATCGCAAGGCTGGGGCTTGAGATGAAATCACTTTTCTACAAGCGTGACGCTAAATGAATTTGTATGGGAATGCAATTAACTCACGCTTTGTCACGTAAAAATGTCTCAAGACAAATAAATGAACAAAATTACATAAAATCCTCTTATCAATGCATCATAGACACACAATCATAGGTGAATAAAATACGTTCGATTTTACAAAATAGGGTATCGCTGTGTAAAACAAAAAAATAAAAATGTCGAATTAATAAAATTAAACATAAATATACAATATTGGAATATTATATTAAACAGGTTAGCATTTTCTCTATATGATTTACTTGGCTAAAATCTATAATTTCCACATTCTTTGTTTCTTTGACAACAATATTTTACGTCACTAATGTGGCAGTTTGACAATTGACTAATTCATTTGACAAACTATAATTCAAGGCTGGCTTTGATCATAATAGACCGATATAAGCGTGATTTCAGAAAAGCGCGTGCTACGTAGACGGACTATGGTATAGACCAGGCATCAGCGTACAGCGTGTGAGATAGCTAATGATTGACATATGTTGTATTTACAGTTTTATTTTTTGAAGATTGCTTATTATTGACCAAAATACACATTCGAATAAATAATTCTTGAACAAAGTTACTAAGTCGTGACAAAATAAGCTACTTACCGATGAAAGGTTATGTTTGGTTCTTTACGTTTACTATAGCTTTCACAGGCAATTATGCAACAATTCACCATGACTGACACTTTAAATACACCTCCTATAAGGATAAAGTCTTAAAATATGGGTTTGACTTGGGTTTCACAGATTTATCAGTAAGCGGTGAAAACTTGTTTAAACCAAGGAACCACCAAGGGCTTGGTGGTAAACAAATAAAACCCGATACGCAAATAGAGACAGAAAAACTGATACTTTTTTAATTATTTTTTTATTTTTTTTTAGTTTCAAATTTTGTAAAATTTTTTAGACCTCCCGCTGTGGCCTTCGTAATATTCGTATTAATACACTTAATTGATGTATAAACATAGGTATATATAGATATATCTCACCATTATACTTTTGTTTCATTTTAAAAATATATTATACAATGACCATTGGTTTGACAATTGACTCGTTTGACAATTAACTGATATATTTGCCGGCTATACGTCCCTTCACTGGCTTCAAACAATGACAGGCGTGATTTCAAAAGCGTTTGCCACCATAGGCGTTACAGAATACATAGTTTATAATCGTTAGACCAATTATTAAAGTTAATTATTATGTACATTTTAATACACCACTTAATTTCCCTACAAACATTCCTATGAAAAGGGCATTTTAATTAAGACAAGCACTAAAGTATGCGCCTTTGCGTTGAAAATATGATGTTTTTACAAGTCGCTGACGGCTGAGCACTCCGTTAGTATTATCTTCATTAAGCAATTCCTCGATAATGTTAATTTCATGGAAATGAAACTTCCTGATAAAAACAGTTTTGTATCATTTATGTATAGTTTAATGATGTATTTTGTTGTTGGATATAATCATTTAATGTTTGTTATGAGCAAACTCTAAAGCTTTTAATGTTTTTATAAACAATACCTTCATGCGGTACAAAACAAGTTATTCTTATTTTTTATATCAGACTAAGTATCTAAGAGAAGTGGTAGCTCATCCCTGAGATCGTATTCGATCCGCGGCTGTGCACCAATGGACTTTCTTTCTATGTGCGCATTTAATATTAGATTGAACGGTGAGGAAACTGGTTTGGACCCAAAAAGTTGACGGCGTGTGAGGTATAGGACGCTGATCTCATTCTTGTGTATTAGATTGACAAATGATCATGAATGAGATACAGAATTCTGAGGCCCAGACCTAAACGTGCTGTAGCACCACAGATTTGTTTTTTATTTCAAGTATCTAAAAGTATTTAAAATTCACAAAAGGCGTATTTGGAGGTAGCAAATTTCAACTTTACAATTCTCATTGAAATTTTCACTAAACCATTTGTAAGCAATCATAAGGCACTAGTAAACTTGGCGAACTCCGTTTCGCCACCAGATGGCTTCGTTTTATGTAAAATTTCGTTTGGTGATCCCGCTTTTCTGTTGAAATTTTACCTGAATTTTCTTTGCGATAAACCTCACAGAGCCCGAGATCTTTCCAACGAATGCAAAACCGTGGAAATCGGTTCGTGCGTTCTGGAGTTATAGCGTCAGGAAGGAAAACCCGACTTATTTTTATATAGTAGATTTGATTACAACGCTCAATATTTCATTTTAAACAATTTACATTAGAAAAGTAAATTAAAGTATTATTGTCCGTACTGTGAGCTGATCGAAAATATATATAATACTAGCAAATCCGGCGAACTCCGTTTCGCCACCAGATGGCTTCGTTTTATGTAATATTTTGTTTGGTGATCCCGCTTTTCTGTTGAATTTTTTCCTGAATTTTCTTTGCTATAAACCTCACGGAGCCCGAATGAGCAACGAATGCAAAACCGTGAAAATCGGTTCGTGCGTTCTGGAGTTATAGCGTCAGGAAGGAAAACCCGACTTATTTTTATATAGTAGATATGTGGGGCATAATGAAACGACTCATATAAATGTGCGTGGTTTTGTAGTCATAAAAACAGTAAATTGTTTGTAATATTAAGTTTTTCGCCAACGCACGCGCCTCCAGCAATGCGAGTATCTAAAGGCGATGCGGCGGTATCACTTAACATCAGATGAGCCTCCTACCCGTTTGCCTCCTAACTGTTATAAATTTATTAATAAAAATGTGTGCGTGTACTAGGTGTACACACGTTAGAAGTGAAACTTCTTAATGACCTTATTTTTCGAAAAATGATCTACTATATGCTTAACTTTAACTTAACGAAATTGGTTAAATAAAGTTTAAAAAAGGCTTTTATTATCATAGACATGAATAGAAATACAATTATTTCATTTTACCTTATTACTACTAAGAATATTACAGAATTTCATTAATTGTAATAGAATTATTACTATCATTGTGATCGTTATTATATATTTTGTTATGAATGGCTTCGAATCTCTTCGGATCAACCGTGGTAGGGACAAGAAAAAAAATGTGCGTGTACTAGTGTACACACGTTAGAAGTGAAACTTTATGACCTTATTTTTCGAAAAATTATGTATGTATATGCAACTTTACATAAATTTGTTAAATAAAGTTAAATTAGATAAAGTTTAACAAAAGGCTTTTAATATCACAGAATTTCATAAATTGTAATAGAATTTTTATTTAGTATCATTGTTATCGTTCTTATACATTTTTGTTATTAATGGTTTAGAATCTCTTTGAATCAACCGTGGTAGGGACAAGAAAAAGACGCGCGTAACGGTCAAATGTGACACTGACGCGTAACCGAAACATGTGACGCGTAACGAAAAAATGTTACACTAAATTTTTTTCCAACCTCGATAAAGAAGTTTCACTTCAAAAATATGGCGCGTAACCGAAAAACGTGACGATTTTCTACAAAATGTCTCCCATACGTCGATAAAAAATTCATTCTAACGCCTATAAAGAAGTTTGACTTCAAAAAGCAACATGGCGCGTAACGGAAAAATGTGACGCGTAACGAAAAAATGTTACACTAATTTTTTTTCCAACCCCGATAAAGAAGTTTCACTTCAATAATGGCTGTGACAGAGTTTTTTCTATTTAACACTCGCTGTTAAAAACAGCGAACGAACTCTCACTCGAAAAGTGAGTTACAGAATCGCAAGGCTGGTCACTTGATTCATCCTGTCGATTTTTTAAAAAGCAAATGTTCGTTACTAAAGAAGTATTTATTTCCAACACACAAATATACAGTATTTACGATATTTTTAACCCACATAGTAATAATAATAATATTTAAACATTAATAAATAGAAAATTTAAGTTTGGACCTTATGGCAGTGTACCCTAATGCTGGCAGCATTTCTTCGCCGTAATGGGATACTTATTTGTTGAGCGAGGAAAGCACCAGCTCTGGGGTAATAATTTATTTTATTTACGTAACATAGTTAAGGATGGTGCAAAGTTAGAATACATACAAAAATATTTTTTATTAGCTTAGCTAACAAATAAACGTTTGTTTAATTCGTGAGATATTCATTAAACTCTTAAAAACCCTAAAAATACATTGATGGTTCGAAAAATCGACAATCCAATTACGTTATTCATTAGAAGAATACAGAATAGCCCTGCTATATCTGCCTCAATTACTCGGTTCTGTTTGAACTTTGTAATTCAAAGTTCAGCCAAGTATGGAATTAATTAGTGAACAAACAAACTATTATGCTAAGTATGATGTATAATCGTAGACCATTTGTACGGGTAGAGTGAATACAGCGGCAACTAACGTGAATAGAATTTGAATTCAAAAATGGAAAACAATTATTTTCTACTGTACAATATTCTCTTTTTATATTCTAATTTTAAACAGAACCGGACGGATGTTTGGGCAAAATCTCACTTTATTTTAAGTAAGATGTGGCCTATTGGAGGGCACACCTGTCCAGGAGATGCCTATTTAACCGCCGCTTAAGTGAACCCACATTAAACTGTCTGGGGAAGATGGAAGGGTTTCTTTGCTTTCTTTTCCAGAAACAGCGACCCATATCGTGCAATGCGGCACCTGGTGATGTCAACCATAAAGGGGTGAATCTCTGAAGAATCTTAGGTTAGTGGAACTTTATACCAACCTTCTTCCGCAGTTATATCCACCATATCCATTTTTAATCGCAATGCATTGAAGAAATACTTCTAAATTTATGTATCTAATCTTTTAATATAACCTACCCTGCGATTCTGTAACTCACTTTTCGAACTCACACAGCGGTTTTCGCATCGGCGGTCGCTCTGAAATCAGTCGCGAAGACTGCTTGAATGACTGCATTTTATGATTTGGCATTCTTAAAAGGTGGGAACTTGTAGTTTATTGTTTATCAGAGTGCCAAATCATAAAATGACTGCTTCGCGACTGATTTGAGAGCGACCGCCGATGCGAAAACCGCTGTGTGAGTGCGAAAAGTGAGTTACAGAACCGCAGGGCTGAAATCAAAATTAAGAAATAAAAACCAGTTTGAACTGCGTTTATTCCAAGGTATTTTTCTATTATTTGCTGTCTCTGTGTAGACACAATTTAAACCATTATAAATACATGGAGTCGTTAAAGATGTCGTGATTCCATCATCGCATTGATATTCACAAGATACGAACGGCGACCACACAGACTACATGACTGATATATTCAAATAAATCTAAATATACGAAATAATTACCATGTTTGCCTAAGTAGATACAGGACATTTATTATGGACAGTGCACGCCATTTAGAGTAATGATTATAACATGTATATCAATATGAAAATCCAGCTTTGTTAGGTTTAGTATTACGTTTTAAGAAGCTAAACTATTTTTTTGAAATTATACTTCTTTAGGCGCGTTATGAAAAATTTATGAGAGTGAAATTTTACGATGCGCGCGCACCGTGACACAAAATTCAGTATGGGCGCCGAGCGTGCGCGAGATGGGAATAAGACATTCTACAAGTAAAAAGAAATAGAATATGCGTGACGTATGACCATAATGACATTTGTAGTACCTTTTAAACAAATAAAGCAGTTTTAATAATTTTTTCAAAGAAATTTAGCAATGCTTTTTCACAAAGACCTATTGTTACTTAGTTAAAAGGTTATGAAACATACCTAGTTATTAAATTAAATTACTAAATAATAATTGTTATTAATATTAATCAATAATTGAATAATATACTAAATATTAAATATTGTTAAATTATTAACGCTTTATCTATTATTAATTATTTAATATTTAAAAAAAATAAAGAAAGCCAAAGAAGTATAACTTCTTACGCGCGTACATAAGTACACGCACCATTTCTTTTACAAACTACGAGATTGCGGATTTAACAGATGCGAAAAACGCGTGGTTAGCATCCAACCCAGGCTTGAGTTTGCCTTCCAATTTCCAAAAGTTATTAGGTCACATTTCAATAACAGACCGCGCAAGGTTCGCGGCTATGGTCTAGGTGGCTTAATGCTTATCCTTCACCCAACTCTGGCACCCTTTTGGACCCTGAGTCACTTCAAAACTAAAATGCTAGTCTCACGGATTCATTTCAGATCAGATGGCTGGCCATGCGACATGCTCGTGAACGGGTGCTGCTTGTGACTGGCCATATTTGAATTGGTGTATGCGGTGATGTTGGTTATTTCGACTATGTGTATGCGTGTTGTTCCCACGAGAATGCAAGTGCGTGCTCCTATTTCACCATGCCTCCTGCTAATAGAGGAGAAGTCTTTGTTTATTTTTTTAATTTATGTTATTCTTATTAATTACTTGAAATGTCATGTGGAACATGGTGCAGCACCTTACAAACGTTGTGTAAAAAAAAATGGCGATTAAAAAGAGTGGCGGAGAGTTTATTGCCAGTTCTTCTCTCCCGTTCTACACCCTTGATTTGAGAACTAGCAGTAATGTTAGAAGCATTAATATGTATTTCTTTACTGACGAGTCAAGTGTACATTATGTTACCTATATGATTAAATGATTTCTTACTTTACTTTTTTACATTCATTGCGACTTTATCAGCTCGAAAATAGACAAGACATAATTTTTTTATTATTACAACGAACATATAACGAAAAAGTTATCCACGAATTTAGAATAATGAAAGTGCACTAGCATGTATTGTGTTGTCGTGTGTTCTCTGTTAGAGTATGTGTTCCGTTAGTGAGCCTTTTTAAAATAAATAAATAAATAATTTCTAAAGTAAAATAGGAAAAAAACGAATGTAAAAATATTTATTACTAGATGGTGCCACCACAGATAAAAAAAATTCATTTAGGAATCAATTCTAGCGGTTTTGGCAGCGCACGCCAGAATATCTCACAGATAGATTTTTTCCTACTTACTTGATATTATGGACAATTCACACAATATCTTTGTAAATGTAAGCCATGTGTAATTCTAATGTATAAGCTATATTATTGTAAAGTTTTATTAAAATCCATTAAGTAGTTTTACGTGCAAGAGTAACAAACATCTAACCATACTTATAATATTACTAGGATATTTAATAAACATTGATAAAGAAATATTAAAAAATATACTCTAGTGCGCACTAAAAGATAAGTATTATCGCTGTAGGTGTTGCTGGAGGATGAGAACTCCAGAGTCTGATAATGGGGAGGCAAAGGTGCCTTACAGTCTTTTTAAGGACCAAATGGTCGCCAAACTCCAAAAAAAAGTATATTGTTTTTTTTTCATATTTCGTCATCGTTTTGAATTGGGGCGAATGGTAATATATAGTGGAGTTGAGTACTTATGTATCCATTTTGAAATATCGACGACACGACACGATTTAAATAACTTCTTTCGATAGAAAAGAAATCCAAACACAGCCAATTTTTGACACTTTGAATTCATTTTATGACGAAAATGTATATAGAACATGATTTGGAAATTTACACGATATCTTTCATCGCAAGCCAAGTCCATTTCGAAAAAAAAATTGATAAAATTACATTAATTTAATGTTTTACATAACTAGTTGTTATTACAGGGCGGCGCACCTCAGTGCTCCAGCTCTCCACTGCGCACCCAAGTCCACCCCGAGACACTGACACAGCAATTCGTGCTGGTATAGGGCCTTAACATGAAATATTCATTTCTCGTTTCGCAAAGACTGAGTGAACCGAGTTTAAAAATCATATAATACACGGAAAACATTGCTATTATATTATTATTAAGATGTAATATTAGTTACATACTGAGTAAATATTAAATTCATCTTTTGTATTCAACAATTCAATAGGTTCCTAGGCATTTGTCCTAGCATTGTTCCTACCAATAACACTGTCAGGTGAGTGTGGGCGTAGCAGGCATTACCTAGGTCATTCCGGCCTATTATGCGAGCTAGGCATTACTGCAACTCAAACAATTTCGATGCCCGCAGCCTTTGGTGCGAAATTGGCCCGTTTTAGGTGACATTTAAAATTCATCCCGTTTAGGTTCAAACTATTTTGTCGATTGTTTTGCGAAATTTGACTTAAATATGTGCTGAATAGTTTACATAGCTAGAGAAATGTACATTTCTAGCGAAAATCTAATAATCTCTGTCTGAGGGGTTCCATTGGGTTGATAATGTAAAATCTTCACGTAAAGAAAGATTTGTATGTTAATATTATATATATAAACATACAATATACACCTTTATTATATTAATTAACTTTCACTGTTTTAATTGCTGTTTTGTACTATTCGTTTTGGTTAAATAATATGTGTCTTATGTAGTTTTACACTTCTTCTCTAATTTCATTTTTCTCACGGTGGTTGCTTGGAAGAGATCTCTTTTTATTCAATTATTTTAATTTTACTATAATTTTGTACATGTTACGAATTATTAAACACAAAATTCAGAAACTGATTGAGCGATTTCGAAAGTTCTGTGACCATTAAAAAGCTACATTCTTAAATAAAATAGACTTTTTATTTCTAAAAAATGCCGCTTTGCACGGCTTTGGAGTCTAAATATAACATAACCCAAACCTGACTAACGATTTTTATATGTTAAAATGTAATTAGATCTTTAAAACTGCATAGTAACTTGTAAATTAAACAATTTAAATATAGTCTTACAAGTTATAATAGAAAGTGCAATGAATTGTCATAATTTATTAACAGTTAAAGTAAATACTAGAAAGGGCATTCCAGAACACTGAAGCAACGCATAACCATTAAATAGAAGAAAATAGATTCGAACAGGTGGATAGGCAATTCCGGGTGAAATTAGTGGAACATTAACGCATTAGAGTCACTATTGTGCGGCCAGAGTTCCTCTAGCATTTACAATGGGATAGATTCGCTTAAATGGTCTACGGTAATACGCGGCGCAAGTGATAAGATTCATTATTAAAGAATTGTATTTTATGTTTATGAAATTAACAGGTGAAAATATAGCACCTTCGATTCTATTGTTGTTGGCCTAGTTCGGCGTGCGACCCTCACCGAGGTCGTAGGTTCATTCCCGGCTGTGCATCAATGTAAAGTAATTTCTATGTGCGCATTTAACCGTCGACTGAGGCCGTTTCAGCGCGGAGGAATCAGTCACCCACGTAGTCTTGCCATGCGAAGCTGTGGCTGAACAACGTGCAGAAGTCTTCGGTCCTATGAAGTGCCCTATGCCACTTCTGTGCTTCTGGAAGGAGCTAGGCCGGCCTAATTAGCCAGGACTTTACGCGGGCCAATTATGAGTCTAAGTGCGGAAACTGAATCCACCATACCATACCAACATCCGCTTGAACGGTTAAGGAAAAAATCGTAACGAAACCAGCTTGCTCTAGACCCAAAAAGTCAACGGCGTGTGTCAGGCACTGGAGGCTGATAACCTTCTTGCCGAGTAGATTAAAAAAAACATCATGAAACAGAGTCAGAAATCTGAGGCCCAGACCTAAAGAGGATGTAGCGGCACTGACTTAAATTCTATCGAGGAACCTGTGCGTTCCTAGAGGTAACATCACAGCATCCCTTCTAGAGTATGTCGAGAACTCATACTTTTCATGGTCTTGCCGAGGCTATTGAAGTGAGTTAGTGACTCGGTCATTAAAGGTCTGGCTGCAGAGATACGTTCAGAGCAAGGGAAAGACTTAATGTGGTTTATTAAGTCAGTTGTGTCAGCCTGTAATTGGGTCTAAACCTATTTCTTATATTATATTATAAGATGCATTTTACAGCCCTATTTTAAATAAAAAAAATTAAGTATTTACTTTTTTTTTTAAGTTTTAGATATAAATTAGAAATATGGTGCTGGTGGTTGTTATAAACCTTATATTCTCTCTCCCTTCTTCTTTTAAATAATAGTATTAAAGCGCTTCTGACTTGAACCAGATAGTACAAGTTATATTTTAGCATAATCACCACGATCGCATTGACTAAATTATTTCATTAGCACATTGCAAAGCAAAGGAAAATTCTAGAGTTTCTTTAGAAAATTCCTTGATTTAAATTAATATTGTAAATATTTTCCCCTTAACATTTAAACAAGATTAATTACACCTACTTAAATTGAAATGCTTATATTTTTTATAGTTAGTGGTGATTAAAATCTAAGTGGTGTGGTATGTCAAAAATTAACTAAACACCGTAAGAAGGCTATTTTAATAAAGGCTTTCGGAAACATTCCAGAAATATATTACTATCCTTTATATACTTCTACTATAACTATCATTAAAATTAACGTAGAAAAATTACGAACTATCTCCAGAAATCAAAACGATATACATTAAGGAGATCCCCTTGGGCCATCTTTTTAGTTTCGGTATAAATTTTTTTAATACAAAATTTACAGAAACTCGTTTTCTGAATATCATCGCTCAGTCATCTCAGCTATATATTGGCTACCTCCATTACATATGAAAAATGAAGAACAGAATAATTATATTTTCGGTATTAATCCGAATAACTTCCCTGAACACTAGACACCCCAATATAGAAAGAGACACCCAACATCTCTATGCAACGCCTAAGGATCAAACCGCTCGGAAAGGGATTGGTCGTCAATTCAAACCACTCTTCGTTGAATACGGTCAAGTGGAAGGAGCTGGTACTGATACCCGCACAGAGGTGAGAACAGCCCTGCGATTCTGTAACTCACTTTTCGAACTCACACAGCGGTTTTCGCATCGCAAATCATAAAATGACTGCTTCACGACTGATTTCAGTGTGAGTGAGTGAGTTACAGAATCGCAGGGCAGTATTCCATGTGTGTATAATTTCTTTGAATCGTTGAACTACCGCAAATGGAATTTATTGTTAAATCTTGCATTTGATATTATAGCTTGTAATTTACATATTATATCAATTGGGCGTGGTGAGGGCTTTATTCACCTATAGCGATAAACTGGCATACTAATAAGCAATTATCACATAGTTATTACTCATATAAACGAAGCATTTAATGAACAGAGTTTTCCTCCTGTTTTTTCTTACGATTCTTCGTTAGGGTTCTATGTAAATAAACATGCTGTTCTGTTTGCCTGGAATGAATAGTCTGGGCCTCAGATTTTTGTATCTGTTTCATGTTTGTCAATTCTAGACACACGCCGTTAACTTTTGCGTCAAAGGTCAAAGAGGATTTCCTCACGATGTTTTCCTTCTAGTCTAGTCGACAAGTGTCAAGTCTTGTCGCTTTTGACTCCACGCGCGCATCCTAAAAATGTCACGCGCAGACCTATTTTGCAGCGTTAAATTAAAATTATAAATAATGGAGATAGAGTTCCGGCAGTCAGGAATTGTTTATTGGAAATTTCCTCTTCTTTTAGAATCTTTTTTTGAAATTTCTTAAATATTAATATTGATTAATTCCTAAATATTGATTAATTCTTAAATATTAATAAATTATTAAATATTGGCAAAAAACGAACGGCTATTTTTTTTCATCTTTAATGGTTTATCACTTTTGCATTTTTTTATGTGCTAATACACGCTTTTGGCACATTTTTCTAGACGTCATTCCGGATCCAATGAGCTATCGCACATAATTTTAAGAGCAGTATCTCTATTTGGTACCATTTTCAACTTGTCGACTAGACTATTCACCGTTCGAGCGATTGTTAAATGCGCACATAGACAGAAAATCTATAGGTGCACCGCCGAGGATTGAACCTATGACCTCAGGGATAAGAGTCACACGTTGAAGCCACTAGGCCAACATGATCATGATCTTATGTAAATTTCTACCATTTAATTATGACACAAAATGAAGACAAAATTGCACGCCATTATGAGTAACGAAGTTTAGACCGTATTTTATATCATATTCTTATATAAATTTTATTATTACTCCGTTATCCTGTCTTTTCTGTTTATAAAGTGCATAGTTAACCAACAGAAATTTAATATTGTCTTTGATTGACCTTTAAACATTTAAAGAAAAAACTTTTTTTTACCGAGTAAATTTAAAATTATGTTAAATAATTGTAAATTTATAATACCTACATAACTTTAATCCGGTAAAAAAAGGTTTTTCTTCATCAGAAATTTAATTCACGTCACAATAAGTTTGATTTTTAAATCGTTAAGGTGACTTTGGGCACTAAACCATGTGAAAATGTTTTGAATGTTTGTTATAATAAGCGATTAATGTTCAAAAGAACGCATGTTCCCAAAATACCCGAAAATTACGCGAGGAAATTTCGAAAAATGTTGTACATAAAAGCATATATGTATGAATATAAAACATAGACTTACTGAATAGGAATGTTCGTTTACTTTCGTAATGTAAGAACTTTAATTGACGTAATAACGAAGCTAGGAATGCTTTTAGGGGTTTGAAGTAAAATAAACTTATACCTACGATGTCGGCATTTTTGAAGAACTACACGTGCTTGATAACAAGTATTGCGACCATATGCGGTATGGTGACCATAGCATCGAAATCCGCTGCAGAATTGAACAAAAAGTACTTTGTGACAAGCGCCTAAATTTACAGCTTAGAACTCGTATTGTGCGATGTTACGTCTTCTCTGTGCTGCTCTACGGCGTAGAATCTTGGACGCTGACAGAGACTATGTCCAAAAAAAAAACTGGAAGCGTTTGAGATCTGGGTTTATCAACGTATGCTTAAAATATCTTGGACAGACCGCATACGAAATCCAACCGTGCTGGACAGAATGCAGAAGAACAAAGAAGTGCTTATGACGGTTAAGAAAAGGAAACTTGAGTATTTCGGACACGTTTTACGCAACTCCAAAAAATATGAGCTCCTTCAACTAATCATACAAGGCAAAGTGGCAGGTAGAAGGAGACCTGGCCGCAGACGCACGTCCTGGTTGAAAAACTTTAGACAATGGTTTGGTCAAAGCACCAATGACTTGGTGCTTTGACTTTGTTTAGAAGCGCGGCATCCAAAATTAAAATAGCCATGATGATCGCCAACCTTCGCAAGGAGATGGCACTATAAGAAGAAGAAGATAACAAGTATACATTAAACAGTCTTCTTGCTGTTTTCATAAATAGATACGAGAATATTGCGTACTTTTTATATTGAGTTTTTTTGTCATGTTATCAATATACTATTTGTTTGCTTATTTCACGGGAAATTAACCGTATAAGCATATAAATGCCTTTTCCGGTTCAATTGTTATCGAGAATACTGAGAATCTATTGTTTTTTTCTAATTTAAACTGCGTAGATACTTTTTTTAATCTTAGCTTTTGTTTATGGCACGAGAGTTATCGACATTCCAAATTCAAGATTTCGCCGACGCGTTCAAAACTCACGTGTTGCTAGTTGTAATAGATTACGTTATTAAGTTTTAACACCACGCGATCCCAAGGTTTCTCAACAGTATCTATATTGAAAAAAATATATTTGAAATTATATTTTAAATTGCACACAAAATATCTATTATTATATTTATATCTATCTATATATATGTTATGTTAACACTTATACTTACACCAACATGTGTACGCTTCAAAAACTCAAAAAGTTCTGCACCGATCGAACTGAAATTAATATGATATATAATTCCGCATAAAGAATTGTTTTTATCTAATTTTTTTTATTTTTTTGTTTTTCATTATATTTTAAATTTTTCCACAAGTACTGCAAAATTCAACTTATATGAAATGTTTTCTTTGTTTTGTTTTTCATTTCTCAACCATTCAATCACAATGTGCCACAGCAAAGCATGGAATCTAGTATATGTATATATATATATATATATATATATATATATATATATATTACATATATAAATATATGAATGAAAGAGCAAACTAAATTTTAACAATCATCTTACACTTGTAGCTAATCAATTGTATAACATCACATTCATTAACATTTTGGTACTAGTAGCACTTTAGTTTTTCATACATTCATAAATTGTACAATAACATTCTGGTTTCTGAGAATTTACAATAGGTATCATCACTTTTCTTATTTATATGAAACAGATGTGTGTAAGTTTGTAGAACCCATAAATAAAGTTACAACGTCCAGCGTCGCAACCCCACTAAGTTTAAATTAATTAAATAAGCCTATGTTGACAGTTGACACCTAGCTTCGACCATGGTCTTTTATTTATTTGAACATCCCTCCAACAATCGCCACCGAACTTAACTCGCGGATCGGTTTTATAATAGTTTTTGTAACGAAGTTCCTTATCGCGCGTTGTGAAAGGGGGCTAGACGGAAAAAATTCTTACGCAAAGTTATCACGACACTTTTTTGCTATTTGCTATTGTAATACACCGGTTCTCGTCCGATCACCGAAGTTAAGCAACGTCGGACGAGGTCAGTACTTGGATGGGTGACCGCCTGGGAGCACCTCGTGATGTTGGCTTTTTTTTCGTCGTAAGATTGGTGTCGAGCAAATCTATCATACTGTTATGATACCAATTAACATATAAATTAATCGAAAGGAATTTCGTTCCATCCGGCATTCCATGTCCCTTGCCACCTCTAAAGTTTTTAATTTAGAATTGTTTAAGAAAAAATATAAAACAACAACTAAATTTGTTATTGTTCTCAAATAGAATGTTCTGATTTTGAAATATAACCTTTGCTACTTAAATCTCACGCAATTATCTACTCAGAAAAGGCGCAGTGACGCCATCTGTGTATAATAAATTTCACCCATTTGTTCCTTGACACTATCAAGACATCTCATATTGTAAACCTAGCAATTCGAACAATTTCAATGCTATCACCTGTCTCTATCTCTTTAGTAATGCGTGCAGAGACAGAAAATGATATACTGTTGCATACACACGATTTCCTAAGTGGCAATTATAAAGTCAGCGTATATCAAGCAGTTGCTATCAGTGGAAATTTTATACCGAGTTATTATGTTAATAGCTAGAAAATATATCAGAGAATCATGAAATATTAGTGATGTGCTTTTGTTTTTTTTAACGATTGAAAAGGTTAATGTAAAATGTATTCTTTATTTAAATGTTCGAAGCGCGCATTTTCATAGGAAACAAGCAAATCGCACACACACATTCCCCACCCATTGCACATTCCCACACACACCTCAACAAATAAGCCGATTTTAACACACACAAACACAGCCACACCCTACACGCACTCTGTGTGTAATGTTAGTCTGAAAACTTTTAAATTTAAATTTATGTTGTTTAGTTAGCTTTTTTAGAACTAAATGAATAGCATGACCAAAGGATTGCAAACATTAAATAGCAATATGTATGGAAGTTGAAATTCAAAAGAAATAACGTTCATTAAATGTAAGTGAACACCAGACGAAAATTTTTATGTAAATAAGTTATTATTTTTAATTATTTCCAGCGTTCCGTGGCGCACAACAAAAGCTAATGAATGGGGGATTGCTTTTAAAATAATGTGCTTAAGGAGGTTGTGTTATATATATTTATTAAAATTAAACAACATATACCTTATGTACGGTTCCTGTCCTGGGTCGGGAAACTTTATATGATAGAGGATTTTCACTCAATATTAAACATTTGCGTACAACAAAGGCTATGAAACGAATGTGCTGTAAAGGTTGAAGAGTGTTTGACTATACTCTCGGGGCGTAACTCCGACGATTTAGGTAATCGTCGTGCTTATTTAACTAAGAAAGCCTGAGTGAGCAATATAAGGCTTTTACGCCTTATAACCGGAAAAAGGCTTTTAACAATTATTGATGTTATTTTTTATAAACGCAGAAAAATTCATTTAGGAATGAAACTAGGCTTAAGATGTTAATTATAATTAAATAGAATACATTAACATTGTTTGTATTCTGCAACTAGCGATTCCCGTTAATTGTTAAAAATATGCTAATCAGTATAAAAACTGATTCCCTTGCTGTAATCATTGCCATACCATCTGGTTAAGGTAACCAATACATATTTGTACTTCGTCCGTTTGGGTTAACTGCCTGTTTTTCTGCAAATTAAAAGTGCAATTACGAGTTTTACATACGCCTCTTACGTGTAAAACATAAAGACATACATATTTAGAGTAATAAATCTGAAGGCTGAGTGACGGGCCTGCTTCGTTTATGCGATCTTTTCCAGCCAACCAAAGCTAAGAGTAAGACAGACACAATTGTGAAATTAAATAGTGGTGGAATTAAAGAAACAATATGTAAAATCGAAATATAAAACTATCATAAGTTTGTGTTTCTTCATAATATTACAAAGTACGCTGTAAAACAAAGTCATATTTATTTATGTATGTATTGAAGTTTTTTAAACAAACGGATAGGTGGCTCATGTGAGGCTAAGTGATACTCCCCTCCCACCCATGGACTTTCTCAATGCCAGAGGACATGTGAGTGCGTTGCCGGCCTTTTAAGAATTGGTACGTTCTTTTCTTGAAAGACCAATTTACCACATCATACATAATACTATAAGTACATGTTACTAAACTATCTTTTCTAAAATATTTGACAATACAATATAACATACATAATTAAAATACAATAAAACCATATAAAATACAATAAAAATACTAGTAATTTTTGCTTATTGTTAAGCAAAAAATCAAAAAAATCCAGCAAAACAGCCTCTTCGACTATTTGTTGTATGTTTATACACTTATTAATATGGCTGTACATATATCATTGTAAAATGAAATTAAAACCTTGAGTTATTCATCAATTCACCATCGTAAAGGTAATTGCATATTGCCTTCCATAAAAAACCAGTAGAATCTCCATCGATTTAAAAACCATTCATAGTCAATTATAATTACACAGGATTATACAAGGAGCAACATTAATTGAATTGTCCCACGAAATCATCGCTCCATAATTTAGTATAGAAATACACCAATTTATTGCCGCCCTGTAGCGATATACTATTCTGCATTCAATAATCGCGTTCGAGAACATGAAATTATGTACAACGTTTATAAGCAAGATTTACGATTAAAACTCGGGTACGACAATTTGAATAGTTTTAGCGATAATAAATAATTTTGTTTATTAATATCGCGTGATAGCGTTGGAAGATAATAAAATTTGAAATCGTATCAATGTCCGCACGGTGATTGCTTCACAGTTTATGATGTCTAGTTAGTAAAAATATTTATAAATATACTATTTTTTTTTAAAGTTTTATATAAAATAAAAGCATATTTATCAGTTATAGTAAAAAAATCAGCAAGATCTGCTCCATGATATTTTGTCAATCACACGCCGTAGAGATTTTGGAACTAAGGCAAGCCGGTTTCCTCTCGATGTTTTCCTTCACCGTTAAAACGAAACTTAAATTCGCACATAGACAGAAAATCCATTGGTGCACAGCCAGATATCGCACCTAGGACCTCAAGGATGATAGGTCACACTCTGAAGCCACTAAGTCAACATTACTGCTCAGATCTGTTATAGTAACATTCAACATAATATCTATACTTACATAATATATAAACTGGAAAGATTTGTGTGTATTTTGCAACGAAATTATTTAAAAAGTACTGGATCGATTTTAAAAATTATTTTACCGTTTGAATGCTACATTATCACTGATTAATATAAATTATTTAAATTGAAAGAAAAAAATAAGTGTCCCTACTAAAACTACAATAATGTTACCCAAGGTGTAAAAAAAATACTATAAAATATCTTACATCGCATGCGCTGCGAAAACTACTGTTGATAGAAAAAAAAATGTTCCACAATATTAAAGAACATATACAATATCTACAAAAAAAAATGTCTACCCGTGCGAAGCCGGGACGGGCCGCTAGTCGTTTATAAAAATTAAATTGAAATAATTGAAGTTGCGCGCGTTGAACTCTTTTCCTTTACAGTACTAAGCCTACGTTGCGTAGCTTGATTTTAAATTACGAGTACAAGTAATAATTGCTTATGAATTTTATAATAAATCGTCTATATCCTGTATGAAGCGTGTTTTTATAGAATTAAATTTAAAAAACTTGCCTCTGCAGTGTCATCTTAATTGTAAAAGAAAATAATGTACACGAAACAACCGTAATTCCATCGATTGAATGCGGGTAAAAAATCACAATAATTCCATATCCATAAAGTCGAAGGAAGTAATAAAACCGCCTAGTTTGGAAAAAATTGATTCGTTTAAAGTCTCGCTTTATACCTTGTTGCTCTCAATTCAGAGATGAATCGTGTGGTCTTGAGGCCCCATTTGAGGCAAATTTAAATATAGAATATTAATAAATGTATTCGATATTAATTAATAAGCTGTATTATATATAATTTTATTTAAACTTGTCATAAAAACAGAAATAGAAAAATCATTAATTCCAGTAATATCATAATTAAAGACACTTTGACATTTTCCACACGTGACTGTATGATGGTATAATTCTATATAAAAATAAATTATAAGAAATAATTATTCGATTGTATGTTATTTGAATCCATTCGTGTATTTATACTCCTATAATTTACATATTATCATTTTTACTAGCCTGTAGCCTGAAGCCCCTAATATCATTTAGGGCCCCAATAAGTATCTTCTCTCCAGACGGCCCCGGGCTGATAACTAATGTGCCGTCTAGCCACTGGAGACATGGTCATTCCCGCGTATGACACAAGTGCTCTGGATTACCTATTAGGAACGAGATATACGATTATGTTGCTAAGAAAACTTATTGATAATTTTATATCGATTTAATTCATTAGAGTGGGATTTTTATTACGTATTAAACTAAATTTATAATCAGCTTTTTTATTTTCATAAAAATATTTTTTTTGTTTACGTAAGACAAATTCACCTTTAATAAGTATGAATTACTTTAAGAATTTAATTTTTTTGATGTCATCATAGGTTAATTTAAAAAATCGCGGGTCCTCACTGGGTCCAAATAGCTGGGGATAGAGAAAGATGGCAAGCCTTGGAGGAGGCCTGTACCGGTGAGGGTTTCTGATACTTACTAACTGTAAAAGATATTCACTAACTCATGATATAATCAGATATTCTTGTATTAGGAAATAGGATAAGGCTTAAAATAAATAAAAAATTAGTGGAAGTGTCTGTGTAGTGAACAGTGGACACTTATTGGAAAAATAAATTTTTAATTAAATTCTTATAAAAATCCGATGACAATTCAAAAATCAGTGACGCTACAACCTTTTTAGGTCTGGGCCTTACATTTTTGAATCTGCTGCATGATAATTGGTCAATCTAAAAGGCCAATAGGTGATCATCCTACACACACACAGTTGACTTTTAGGGTCCAAGGCAAGCCGTTTTCCTTGGTGAACAGCGATTATCAAATGCGAAAAAATCCAAAGCACAGCTGGGGATCGAAACTACAACTTACGGATGAAGGTCGCACTGAAGCCACTAGGCCATAATTCAATGAATGAAAATTGAATTTGACAAAATTACTGGCAGTAATTTTGGTACTAGCCATTCCAACCATGTTCTTGAAGTCAAAACCGTTCACTAAGGTACATACATAATCAATGTTCCGTGATAATCATAAATCAATAAAATTGTCCAGTAATCGAGCGGGCTGTATGTCACAGGCGAGAACACTTAATGCTCATAAAGTTGCTCGGATTCCTTTATAATAACTCGCTTGCAGTTTTTATAGGCTTACAAGCTTTAAACAACTTCGCTGGGAATTGAACTTAATAGTAAGAAAACTGATATTAAACTTTTCAGAAGATTCTGCGTTACAACGAAAAGTTCTTCCTCCTATACTATGCAAAGTATCCTGATATCAGACGAGCCCAGTCTTAAAATTTATTTAAAAAGCTTCTTTTTGATCATTTTTTTTCTGCCTTGTAATTAGCTACTACTTACTTGTATATAATATATCAATTATAGTGACTCAGTTAACCTTTTGATTGGCTTTTAAACTTTTGTCTATAGATATTTTTATTTATTATTATTTTTATGTTTTCTTTAAATTTTATTTACATTATAGATACGTGTTATTTTGAGTTTTTTTTTGTTAATTCTTCATGCACTTCTTGTACTTTACCCTCTGTAGGTGTTTCTTTTTTATTGTTCCATATTAGGGTTGCCTTTAAGAAATCTCTTGTTAGCCATAAGGCCGCCCGTTGCCTTATAACTTATGTAACCTGTTATTTTATTTTATTTTTCATACATGTATGTTTTTGTATAAGGTAATAAAGTGTAAATAAATAAAAATCTTCGTCAACGCAAAATGTACTTTAAAATCATTTTCAAGCGTTCAAAGCATTAGAGACTTAAAATTTAATATTTATTTATTAAGGACACATCACTAACGCACCACAATGAAAATTACACAAAATAAAAAAACCGAGGTATGCCAAAATGACGCTCAGTTATTGTTGGCAACTTCATGAGAAGACCTCATGTTATATGACCCCATAGGCACGTTAGCATAAGTGTAAACATTAAAAAAATACTAGATTAAGAACACTAATAGCAGAGTCAAAATATCAGAACGTAAAAATTTGCTTGTGAAAACATCTCATGTAGCTTTTCACATTTCTATTCAATGGCACGGTACAAAATGACCGCTCTGCGCTTCCAATGCGGGATATATGATTCCTGTCCCTTTTAATTCTCAGCGGGATGCCGTAATGAACGCCTCGGATTTAATTTAATCACGACCTCCGTATTTATTGTAATGGACTTAACTCTCCATTGCGTATTTATTTGAATTCCTGACCCTGTCTGTCGTCGGTACAACCGTTTACAAGCTATGACTCCGAGTTAAGCGTGATTTAATAATACTTATTTATATTAAATGATTATATGTGTAATATTCATTTATTTGTGAACTAAACTAATCTATATAATTATAAATGTCGCTCACAAATCAGTCGTGAAGCAGTCATTTTATGATTTGGCATTCTAATAAACAATAAACTACAAACTCTCATCTTTTCAGATTGCCAAATCATAAAATGACTGCTTCACGACTGATTTGAGAGCGACCGCCGATGCGAAAACCGCTGTGTGAGTTCGAAAAGTGAGTTACAGAATCGCAGGGCTGAACTTTTTGAGTTTTTGAAGCGTACACAAACCAACATAACATTTATAATTATATAGATTAGTTTAGTTCACAAATAAATGAATATTACACATATAATCATTTAATATAAATAAGTATTATTAAATCACGCTTAACTCGGAGTTATTAGAGATATTTTTTTGATTATTGTTATTCTGTGTGTGTTTTGTTAGTATAAGTATTATGTCTATTTCTAATTAAAAAAATGGTGCGTGTACTTATGTACGCGCGTAAGAAGTAATACTTCTTTGGCTTTCTTTATTTTTTTAAAATATTTAATAATTAATAATAAATATTTAGCGTTACTAATTTAACAATATTTAATATTTAGTATATTATTCAATTAATAACAATTATTATTTATTATTTTATTATATTATTAATTCAATTAAATAACTAGGTATGTTTCATAACCTTTTAACTAAGTAACAATAGGTCTTTGTGAAAAAGCATTGCTAAATTTCTTTGAAAAAATAATTAAAACTCCTTTATTTGTTTAAAAGGTACTACAAATGTCATTATGGTCATTCAAAATTCTTGGCATAGCTGCTAACGTCACGCATATTCTATTTCTTTTTACTTGTAGATTGTCTTATTCCCATCTCGCTCGCGCACGCTCGGCGCCCATATTGATAATTTTGTGTCTCGGTGCGCGCGTATCGTAAAATTTCACTCTCATAAATTTTTCATAACGCGCCTAAAGAAGTATAACTTCAAAAACAGATACTGTTGAAGCCAACATGGAAGTATACGCTGTCATTAAAACACCCTGATATTAAAAATAGCTAGTTAAACTGACATTTATAGCCCTGTTCATCAGTTTCTTTAGCATGCAGTTCTCACCACTGAGACCCTACGCAGCGATATATTTTACTAAACTATACTTGCTTAGAGGGGATACATTATCGGAAAACCGGCTTGCCTTAGACCAAAAAATCGACATGTGTATAGGCAGGAAAATGATCAAAGAATGCTAACGAACGCCTTACCATATAAGGTATTAAGGTTAATTATTGCTTAAAAAATATCATGTTGACATATGTTTTTTTTCTAAATTCTCTCTTTACTGAGACATCATTGAACATTATCTAGCCTAACTTAAGACAAATAAGTAATTAAAAACTAATCTAATTTAATAAAAAAACAATATGCTCATAGATAAAATGATATAATATGACACACAATTTTTTTTTGTAAGGAATTATTGTTATCCATTATTGTAATAAATTATGTACATAAGGAATGCAATAAAGGTTTGAGTTTGAAAAAAAAAATTGAATAAAAAGGATATTTAATAAAAGAAAAGTTACAACTTTTTTCCTTACTTCTAGTTCTTGAATAGGGTATATATAATTCATTAGAACTTCGTAAAATTTGGTTTAAGCATAATTAAAAACGAATCGGAAAGCGCATACTTGCGGGAAGAGATTATGAGATTGTAGGTTGCGGACAATTATCGCCGCTGCCGGAAACATATTTCTCTTTGCAGTGTCTTCGGCTGGCTCTGTCCAGCGTCATCAAGCTCCTGTTCCCCGGTTACTCTTACTGCCTAATGCGTTTCTCGACTCTTCTATTTGGGAAGTATATAAGGGTAATATACTGTGTTCAAAATATACGTTTGGAAATGATTAGTGGATCAGGAGATCAATTTTGTTAAATAACTTAATTATAATATTTCAGTAGTGCAACAACCTCTTTAGGTGTGGACCTCAGATTTCTGAATCTGTTTCATGATCATTTTTCAATATAATAGGCAAGTAGGTGATCAGCGTCCAGTGCCTGACATACGCCTTTGACTTTTTGGGTCTAAGGCAAGCCGGTTTCCTCACTATGTTTTCCTTCACCGTTCGAGCGAATGTTAAATGCGCACATAGAAAGAAAGTCCATTGGTGCACAGCCGGGGATCGAGTCTACGACCTCATGGATGAGAGTCGCACGCTGAATCCATTAGGCCAACACTTCTCAACTAATTTCTCAATAATACAAAACTAAATTATAATTATTATTTTATTTTTCCCTTGGAAAATGGGACGGGCTTTAGTATGGGATGCTACCTGTGTAGACACCTTTGCCCCGTCTCATCTCCTTCGGACAAGCCAAAATGCTGGCGCGGCCGCAGAGCTGGCAGAAAATAACAAACGGCACAAATATAAGAGTCTTTCCTCCAACTTCAATTTTGTTCCCTTTGGAGTAGAGACTCTTGGGCCGTGGGGTTCAAGTGCACAGGCGCTTAATAAAGATTTAAGTTGGCGCCTGGTAGATAGTACCGGTGACCGCAGAGCTGGCACTTTCCTGGCTCAAAGAATAAGTCTTGCAATACAGCGAGGAAATGCTGCCAGCGTTAAAGGTACACTGCCACAGGGACCAAACTTTTTAAATTTGTTTCAATTTTCATTTTATTTATTTTTAATTATTTTTATTATTACTTTATAGGTTAAGAAAATTGTAAATACTGTATTTGTGTAAATAAAATTTATAGTTTATTAAATATTAATTATAATTTGGTTTTGTATTATTTTTAGTTAAAATTTGGCCATGCATGGGCTATAAGTAATTAATAAGAAAGTGTCCAAACACTACTGACAGCCTCTATTACGGGAAAGACACTCTGTTCTTGTGTTCAATTTTTTCACTTACTCTAATCACTTTGAAACTGACTATTCCGAAACGTAAACGCGTACCTATTTAGCTAATATCTATAAACGAAAGGTAAATGCCTCAACAGTTGCTTACTATCTGTGTATGTAAACAAAAGATAAGAAATGTTTTTGAAATAAATAAATCTTTGTGTTTTTGGCGGCTGACTGCGGTCGCAATATTTTCGTGGAATTTGTGACAAATTATTAATTAAAAACAGTCGCTACACCCGAACTCCACGTTACATAAAGACGCTATACACATGAGTTTTGTACTAAAGTATGCTTAAAATATTATACGAATACTTAATTGATCCTAATCCTTGGGATTGATTTACTCCAGTTCAAACATTGTATGACTCAAAACTTAGCGATTAAAAAGAGTGGCTGAAAACTTCTTGCAAGTTCTTCCTGCCCGCTCTACGCCCTTGACTTGCGAACAGCGTTACAGAATTGCAAGGCTGGTAGTAAATTAGTTACAATTAATTTAACTTCTTTTTGACGTTCATAAGTGTACTTGTTTACCTATATGAATAAAGATATTTTGAGTTTGAGTTTGAAATGCAAGGAACTTAGAATAACGGTGTTAACCAAGGTCGTAATAAATGAAATCCACCTTAATTACCTTATTACTTTAATTGATTGCCGTCTACTAACTGTTAATGTGATGATGAAATTTCTAAGAATATCCAAAATTGTTCCAAAATCCAAAATATCAACCTTTACTTAAGATTTATTTTAATTCGACCCTCCACAATATCGCGTGACGAGCGGAGCATCGTAGGTGGTTTATAAAAATATTCTTTTAATTTTAAAATAATATTGAAGGTTATAAAGTCGACAACATACAGACATAATCGCTAGATTATGATGTACAGTGTACTTAAATTATCGTGAGTGTGGTCTTAATTAAATAGTCCTTTCGTAATGAACTACCGTAATAATTGTAACGGCTTAATTTCGTAGAAATAAGACCGTCATAATTAAAATCGCGTGTTAATAAATGTAAAATTAATTACAATTAACATTATGTTTCAAGATGCACTTGTTGTAAAGTTGTTTTAATTCAAGTTGTACATTATTCCTCAATTAAAATGGCATCTCATTCCTACAATATCCTTAGTTGTACACCAGTAAACTTCTATACTCCCATTTTTCTTGACATTTCATAAGTGTTGCTACTAAAAAAGGTTACTAATTTTAACTTGTGCGTTTTTTTACTGTTTATGATGAAAAGGGACTTAATCATCACTAGCCGTTAAACCACTTTTAATGTGGAGCACCTCACTTAATAAAATTCATACATTCACTAACTGTATATATAGACTCAGATGTTCAGACTTGTATTCAAATTGAAAAATGTGCCCGGCCAAAAAGGTTTGCCATCTCTGACATGTCACAAGATTATAGCTGTCAGAATTCTACGGAATTAAAAATCGGAGAATACTATCCTAGTACTATCACGAAAAGAAGAAGGATAACGCCAGCCACAGAGACCAACCGTATCACCTCGACGTCCGTCGTTCCACAACTGAGCGTTTCTCAAGGCATTCTTGCCGCGCACCAGCGCTATGTGGAAGCTGCCCACTGAAGTGTTACCGAAGCAATTTGAATTAGGGTCATTTAAGAAAAGAGTGTACCAATTCTTAAAAATCCGGGAACGCACCTTCTGCCCTATGAGGGAGCCTCCAGCCTTGCCATAAAGATACACCAACCAAAAGTTAGGCGAACTGACTTGAGAGAGACAATTCATAATTTAGATAATATTTTTAATATAACTGGCACCAACCAAATTATACTTGTATAAGATGTTTTTATATTTTTATAATGTAATATTTATTTACTAACAATAAAAATATTTACAATAGTCTTAGTAGTTTATACATTTTCGCGCCTATCCACGTACAATGGCACATACTTTTCTTGGCCGGTGGCTGAAATTGGTACCACCGTCGCCATTTTGAAATGACAGATAAATTTATTTCTTTCTTTTAATTTTACTATCTACCAAAATTTTATAAAAATCCAACTAAAATATATTCATTTTAATTCCTTGAATTATTAATTACAATGGAAAAGTTTCTATTATCGAACCGTTCTGATTGCTATGTATCTTAAAATATATTATATTAATAGTACAGATCACATAACCTAACATATCAGTAGTTCCTGTGTGTCACATTTATTTAAGCCAAAACTTTATTTTCTAGATACATTTTTTTCTAAGACATTTCAATAAATTATTAAGTTGAGCCCACATGACTTCAAATGATTCCCCTTATAATGGTTAATTTTTATTTACTGGCAATACTAATATTCATGACAGCGACGCTCTTACCGTCCAAGAAAAGAATGTGGCACTGTACACCATTTTGTAATACTGTAGGTATTACTTAGACTATATAGATGATCATTAACCAAGGAGGTTATAATTAAAAAATATATATCCGATATTGAAGTATTTGTAACTATTGTGTATATTACTAACTAAAAACACTTTTAAAAATAGAGCAACAATGAAGATGGTTTAGCGGTGTTTATCATAAGCACAAAGAAAGTTACGAGAATACCGGGAGTTTAATATCTGAATAGTGTAAAAATAAACTACACATTGATTGGTCGAATTCTTCAATGACGAAGCATTTATGTACCGTTCTCAAGTTGTACTTTTGACTTTAGTTAATCAGATATTTAAAACGAATACATTGCGAGCCCTCTGGTATCGAGAGTGTCCATGGCACTTTTTTTATGTAAGCAATCCAGCAATTTAAACACGAAAGTTTCGTGTATAAAACAAACGCCTGATATGGTACAGCATCTCAATAAACAACATATCGTTCGATCGAAATCCTTAATTGGTCTATACATATTCATGAGACAACTGTCGCTAATGACTCCGTCGTACGTGTTAATTACTGTACAATACTTGTGATTATCATTTAATTGGTTTACAACAGACCTCCGAACGCTATAAAGACCTCGACGAAATGTCTTTTATATGTATGTGACAAATATCACTTGTCGAGAATGGTGTGTTTATAAAACAAATGAAATTGACAAACGTGTTATGTCTACAAGAAGTATTTATTTCCAACACACAAATATACAGTATTTACAATATTCTTTACATATATAAATAGAAAATTAAAACATATTTGAAAAGTTTGGTCCCTGTGGAAGTTTACCTTAAATATACATTTCCTCGCTGTATTACGATACTTATTCGTTGAACGAGGAGAGCACCAGCCTTGCGATTCTGTAACTCACTTTTCGAATTCTCACACCATAAACAATAAACTACAAACACCCTCCTTGTCAGAATGCCAAATCGTAAAATGACTGCTTTACGACTGATTTAAGCGCGTCCGTCGCTATGAAAACCGCTGTGTGAGTTCGAAAAGTGAGTTACAGAATCACAAGGCTGCTCTGGGGTCACCGGTACTATCTACCAGGCGCCAAATTAATTTGATATTCTCTTATATTTGAGCTGTTTACAAAATACTGTATTCAAATTAAAATCACCTCCTAATTACCCCGTGTAGATTTTAAGTATTTACTCGTTTTTTGAGGATTCTTAAAACAATCTTCCCCCAACACTTTTTTATTTATTATTATTTGTAATGTGTAAGAATATTTTTTCCCTGAGAATTCTAGTAATTAAATAGTTTCTATTTCTATTCTGTGCCTTTAATAAATTTCATTGACAATTTCTACGTCGCAAGCAAAATTTTTTGTACATATAAAATTGTTCTTGTGCGCAACATTGACGCGCCCATAAATTAGATCCTAAAAACCCAACCGTGGCACATAAACAAGAAACGTAATTCAGTGGTTATAAGAAAATCTGATAGACCTTAATGCCAGGAAAAAGCTCTAAGGAAACGATTAATTGGATCTAGGTTGCCTTGAAAGGAATCTTCGTTTAACGTAGGAGATAGCTAGAATTAATTGCCCACGTAGATGGTTATATCTTGATCCGAGTTATATAAAAGCCATCAATTTAGCAGACTCTGTTGAACGTTTTTCAAATGGTGAATTAAAGACGCGACGGTAACTAATGGTGATGGTATTTGAAATATGTGCAATTACTAACACTAATAATGATAATAAACCTTCTTTAAAAATCTATTATTAACTTCGTGTTACATTTAAATTACGAATGTCCAATATACGCACGTCATACTATCGAAATTAAGACTTAAAATTCTATTGTCTACGGAAAGTTTTTACTTATCTATGGTCGCTTCCGCTACGCAGGTTTGGCGCCATTCATACGTTACGCATTCAGCTTTTTTCTGTTACCCAAATTTAAAATGATAATCCTTCGCTATTCTATAACAAAATGGTGTCCTAATTACAGATAATGTTTCATAAAATGTTATGGCCCATTTGTAATAATTTATCCTACGTGTCCTTTCTAAAGTGTCGATGATTTTATTTATTCAAATTGTATTTTTGGTTTTATTGATTCTTCTACTCATTATAACACGGTGTTACGTATATAATTAAATATATTGTTTTAAAAAACGTCATAGACAATATTAATCAAATAGTGGGATTATAAAACAAAAGACGAAATGGCGCGTTTTGTTTGTCGTGATTGGTCAACTGCAACGCTAGTCCACTCACAGACTAATTACACAACCAACAACCAATGAAACGCGCAATTTGTCTCTTGGTTTACATTCTGACATTTGAGAGGCCATGATGATGTATTATTTTTAATTTACACATAGTTAACACAATAAGTTATTGAAAAGTAAATAGTGAAAAGTAATCATAAAACTGTGTTGATATTTCGTGCTCTCCACGACGGTATTTTTTATTTTGTTCGCAAACTCTTTAAAATATACACTATTATAGGCAACCAAATCGGTTACCCGACGGAATCTTTGAAGTTATAGAAACAAAGTTCTACCACGAACTGCAAGTTAACGGCATTATTATTGAATTGTATCACTCATAACTAACAAAAAATCTCTTTATAACCAATCAGGAATCAATTCGCAGAACGAATTTCTACCACTGCATAATCGGAGCCATCTCGATTCATAGAATGCGAAACGAATAAAAAAATCCAATAAAAAACGTTGTGTCACGCACGATTTCATCGCTCGATGCCTTCGACTTTCATGTCTGGCGTTTCGATTGCTTAGATTTCATTTTTAATATAGTTTACTTATTTATTTCGTATGTACAGATAACATAAATTATATAAAACAATGATACTAAACATATAGCCGAAGATATATACATAATAGATATAAAAGGGTTCAAATATGAATGGAAAAAATAAATAAAATTATTAAATACGTAATACCTAATTCGGCTGTGTTGTATGAAAGTGAGAGTACGTGAGGGTGTGTATGTGGGGTGTGTTCATGATGCAGGTGATTTAGCGCTAAGGATATTCTTAATATTACTTTTAAGAATATTCCGCGATAGCTTAATGTAAGCAAAAATATGTTTTTACGTGCCTTATATGTATATGTCAAATGATGTTATGTTTATTTATGCAATCGTACATCGTACGTGGTCATAATATATTAAAAAAGAATAAATTAACCGTTTATAATAAATGTCTACAAAGATACATTAGTTCGACTGTTTGACTAAAGTCAAAAATAAACAATTGAAGGCGATTTTTTTAAATTAATGTCAATATACTGATTAATAAGATCGTTAATTATCGATAATTAGATCGACTGATGAATAAGTGGAAAGAGACTCAATGGAAATTATCGCTTCACAATGTTGCCATAATGAAATAATAATATTTAACTGCACTAGTCTATAAAAGTGTTCATATCGTAGACAAATATGATTATTTTATGAGAATACATGCCAAACGGTTAAGCAAAAAATGTTATTATTAAGTATGTTTAATTCAAATAAATTATCCTTATAAGGCCGGCTATGCACTCGCGAGCATCTGGCATTGAGTGTCCATGGGCTGCCTTATCACTTAACATCCGGTGAGCCTCCTGCCAGTTTGCCCACTGTTGTATAAAAAAGTACGTGCGTACAAAGTACACATGTCAGAAGTGAAACTTCTTTGGCAATATAATTTTAAGTCTTATTCATATTTATTCAAATCTAAAACTTTAGATTCCCATTAGAGGGAGAGAAAAAGCATGATATGTTAGTAATTTAAAGAATTTAATTGTCATTAAAATATTAAATGTGTCTAAAATAATACAAATTATAATTTTTATTTTAATTAGTTTCTTTCTAAAACACGTGACATTTCACGTCAGTGTATAAATAAATTGATAATATAAAATTAAGTTCTCCGGTCACGTCGTTGTATATAATGTTAAAATAAAATACTACTGAAAGCAGTTTTGAGAGCTTTTAAACAAAAGTTTTGGGAAAGATTTAAATTATTATGTAAAATGTGATTAATTTATACGTTCTAAAACAATGTATATGCAAATACAAAAAATATGCCATCAAAAATTTAACACACATACACATCAATTACATTAGAACATAAAAAATCTATAAAAGAAAATATTACACAAACAACCACAAAATAAAAAAAAATAATAACTAAAAAGATAAGACACAAGAACAATAATAAAAACTAAATGAAAACTTAAACATCATTAAGAGCATCATAAACGAATTTACGGTAACTTGACAGACTGTTGTTGAAGACATCAATATTTTTCTCGATGTTAGTAATCAAGTTGTAGATTATTGTTAAAGAGATTGCCAAACTATCCCAAAATCCACGAAATCTACACCAGCTATTAAACCATCGCAACCAGGTAAACAAAGAAGGCACATATTACTATAGTGAAATCATTTTAGCTCCTATTAAACATAGTAAATAAACGTCACGCTTTACATAATGTGCGTTGGAGCTGATCGCTTTCTCCTAGTGTGTACGTTTTTATAGCGCGAATGCTACGCCCCAGCGTGTCTACGCTAAACACGCCCATACATATCACGCGATATATTAATATTTTGTGTTAGTTTTCACCCATTAATAATGCGTACGGCTCCGTTCGTCACGCACTGGTTAATGATTGCTTGCTGTGGTTTAGTTGATTTGCTGAACAATCCTTCAAATTCCAGGTAATATAAAATGTTTTTTTGTTTTAATGAGAGTTGGCTTCAGCGTGGGACTATCATCCCTGAGGATGGTTTGATCCCCGGCTGTGCACCAATAGACTCGGACTGGATCGCTCGAACGGTGAAGGAAAACATCGCGAGGAAACCGGCTTACCTTAGACCCAAAAAGTTGACAGCGTGTCAGGCACTGGAGGCTGATCACCTACTTGCCTATTTAGATTTATATTAACAAATGATCATGAAACTGATTTAGAAATCTGAAGCCTAGACCTAAAAAGGTTGTAGCGCCAGTGATTTATTTATTTATTGTGATTAAGTTTGGTTTAATGATTGTAGGAGTCTTGCTAAGCACAGATATGTTAAAATAATTTATTTATGACAAGGAAATAGGAAAAAAATATAAAAAATTTTTTTTTGTTATACGTGCGTTTTACGGCAGATTAACCACAAATGTACTACGAAGTTTACTCAGTCTACCAAAGTAGCTACCAAAATTTGGAACATTTTGCTATGCAACCTTTTAGAGACTATTTTTTTTCCTCCACAGAAAACTAAAAACTAAGTTTTTTAAAAAGGTCTCTCCATAAAAAACCTTCTTCCGAGTTCAAATAATTAAAAATAACTTGAATTTGTCCAGCCAGGTTTTTTTTCTGGCTCTGGCACGATTTGTTTATTAGCCAGCGTCAAGTATAGGATTTTTTATAATTCGTGCTTGTCTTTTAGAAATTCGACAGTGTCCTCTATGTACGGTTTAAGCACTCACCAGGTCCCGCACAACCCTCCCAAAGGCCGAGAACAACGCATTACTTGTTCAGAGTTTATGTCCTAAGCCTACAAATAGTTTATAATAAACTACTACTAGCTTAGTCTTAATTGTTTTCAAATTAGCTCCTCTTGCGTGTGACCCGCACAAAGAAGGATAAATACGAGTTGTAATTATTTTGACATTTGAGCCTACGGGTGGTCTAAAATGGGCTATTTTGCAATTTGTATAAAGAAATATGTCAAAGAGAATTATAAGTAGTATCATGTGTGTGTTTTTACAGTGTTGGTAGTGGTTTAAAAATAAATTAATTCTTTTGGTTAATCGATATAAATAAAATGCAATCGCAAAATATGTTGTTATGGCGCTTCTAAACGGGCCATGTTTTGCTGCAACACTGTGGCCCGGCAACATTGCAAACAATAGCAGCCACACTATCCAATATTGCAGTAATGTCCCGGCCATATAGCCAAACATGTTTTGTATAGCCACATATGGCCGATGTTGCCCCGATGGGTTGACGATCGCTAGGCTATCGAATTCAACTGCAATATTGCACAGCCAGTTCTATTGTTGTTTCAGTCACTCTCTTTGTTATGGCACAGTGTATCCTTTTCTACGCGACATGAAGTTTACTATGAGTGAAGTGTGCCTGTTGCTATATTCTGTGTTTTGCGACCAGCTGTATTTGACGTTAGATTACTACGTAAAAATTACTGGTTTTGACATTCTAGTTCTTGAATAATTTATTATCAAGACTTACTTCTAGACTCGAATTGTCTACAGTTTCACGCCTATTTAAGTAAGGTCGAATCCACAATCTCTTCTTTTTCTGTTTCTTTTTTAAAACAATATAAGCTGCTGCGACAAGTGTGATTACGTCTGCCATTGTTGCCAGTTTGTGTAGCCCGTTTAGGAGTCTGCATCATAGGCCATACTATTGCAGACATATTGCAACACATTGCCCAGCCATATATTGTTCGGCCATCAGCTGCATTAAAATATTTTTCTAATGGCCGGTCAATTAGTTGCCAACAGTGTAGCCATCAATTGCAGCAAAACATAGCCCGTTTAGAACCGCCATTAAAAACATAACAGACGTAAGACATTAAAAAAAATCATATACCCTTACTTGGAAACCTGGGAAGAGAAAATAAAAGAGATAGCGACTATCTCGCTATCTCTTTTATTATTGGAAAATAATAGCGAAGATTTATTGATTTATTTCCACATAATTAGTCTATCTTAACAGTTACTACTAATGCGATAGAACTACATATTACATATATACATATATATACCCAGTGTACATAGAATTACCATAGAAATTATTTTTATTATATTTATCTTCGCTAAGCAAAGTGGAGTGTGTGCGCGGTACATCCAAAAGTTGAAGCTTTTTCCTCAGGTTCTTGCTTGTTACTCCTAGAAGATGAGAGACCAATGAAAGAATTTAGAGGAGGCGTTTACTTCGTTGGAGTTCGAGTACTAATATTAAATATATACATAAAGCTTTTGTACTCGAATACAGGCTAATTTTATTTTTATTTAAAATAATAACATACGTTTTTTACATACGCAAGTCTACTCTGAATTTTATTATTTTGCAAACCTTAACATTAAAGTCGGTACAGGCAATTTGTACAAAAAACAAAATTAAAACGTCAATCGGTAATAAAAGTGTCGTGTAAAGAGCCACTCAGCGCAACTGTTTCTTAATTATAATTGGCAAAAAAATTAATAATAGCGTGCGAAGAACCTTCGACTATGTACTTAATTTTCTTTATCGCAAATATTTGACCTTAATAACTTAACTTCGACTTCGCGTTTGGTCTCGCTCCGACATACGGCGTTTTCTAAGTGTTGGAATGAGATAGTGTTGAACTATTAATCGACTTCACACTATATAATTTCATATCTTCGATATCATAGGGTGCTCCGCCCTTTATATAAAAAGCCACTGTGTTTGTTTAGTATGAAGTTGATAAGGTCAAGCAATAGCCAATCAAATGAGTTCGGTTGACAAGCAATAATTTCATTCGCTTTATAATTGCAATGTAATGTAATTTTTACGTTTTTTTTAAATTGTTTGTTGGATATTGGTAAATATTTAAGTTTTTTGTACAAATTTTAATTTAAACCTATGGAATTAAGGGTAGCGGTTGCAAATTTTACAAGAATTTTATTTAAAAATAATTGGCGATTGATAAGTGTAGCGGAGGGTTTATTGGCCGATATTTTCGTCCGTTTTATTTTTAATAGCAGTAAATGGAAATTGAGAATTATTTAAGTAAAGACAAAGAAACTTTTCCTAAATGAATAAAAATATTCAGACTTTGACTTAAGTAATAAAATAAAACAGCATACGAATGATACAACATACAACAAACTAAAATAATACAAAAACAAAAGAAGGTAACGGATGCATGGCATCTGTTCTTGAAAAATCGTAAGAAAAGTGTTGGCCAAGAGGCTTCGAGTTCGACCAGCGTGTGACTGACATTCCTGAGATATTTTTTAAACTAAAAAACAAACAAACAGGCAGGAGGCTCACGTGATGTTAAATGATACCGCTTTCCATGGACACTCTCAAAGCAACGGCTCGCGAGTGCGTCACCTTGAGAATTGGTGCGCTCTTTTCTTGAAGTCGAATTGGTTCGGAAATACTTCAGTGGGCAGCTGGTTCCAAATAGTGGTGGTGCGCGACAAAAACTGCGTGGAACGACGTATTCTGCCTCGACGTCCGATGATAAATAAAAATAAAAATAAATCAGTGGCGCTACAACCATTTTAGGTCTGGGCCTCAGATTTCTGTATCTACTTTATGATCATTTTTTAATCTTATATGCAAGTAGGTGATCAGCCTTCAGTGCCTGACACACGCCGTCAATTTCTTGGCTCTAAGGCAAGCCGGTTTCCTCACGATGTTTTCCTTCACCGTTCGACACTGTGTGTCTTTCTATGTGCGAATGTTAACACGCACATAGAAAGACACACAGCACAGCCGGGCATCGAACCGACCTCAGGGATGATAGTCGCACACTGATGCCACTAGGTCAACTCTGCTCTCACACTCACAAATATACATGTAATAATAATAACTATTTATAAATTTAAAACTTAAACAAAGTTAAAAAGTGAAATCGTAATAGCTCTTTTGACATCTTAAATGCTGGCAGTATTTCCTCGCTGTAATGCAATACGTAGGGAATTATATTGTAAAACTAATCTGTTCCACCCAGGAAATCTCAAATAATGTTATAAAAATGTTTTGTTTGAAAAGTTCCAGATAATGGCTCAGTTACAGCCCTGCGATTCTGTAACTCACTTTTCTTTTTTTTCTCCTTAAGTTCCTTTGAAAGTCAGACTTTTTACATATTAAGCCCTTAAGTTTATTGAAATCACTCTGAGCCAACAGCCCAGCGATTCTGTAACTCACTTTTCGAACTCACACAGCGGTTTTCGCATCGGCGGTCGCTCTCAAATCAGTCGTGAAACAGTCATTTTATGATTTGGCATTCTGAAAAGGTGAGAGCTTGTAGTTTATTGATTATTAGAATGCCAAATCATAAAATGACTGTTTCACGACTGATTTGAGAGCGACCGCCGACTTAAGGAGAAAAAAAAGATACTTAACAATAATTTAAATATGTGGATAAGTAATTTTTAATACTTAAGTTAATGCTAGTATATTAAAATGAATGTCTTAATTCTATTTTATTATGTGCAAAAGTGTTAAACGACTATAAATCTGGATGTAGTGAAAATTTTAAATAGAAAGCAAAGAAACTACTAATAAAACTGATTAAACTATTATTACTAATATTATAAAGTTTTGCATTTTTGTAGAAACATTTAAAAATTACTCAAAATTTTTATCATTACAATAATACTAATAATTTATTTGCAGATATAGAATATGGTGCAAAAATGTAATGGTGGTACAATCTAAAGTTTGCATATTCTGCCTCACACAATGGCGTGCAAATCTGTGTTAAATAAGGAATTTTATATTTTGAGTCATATAATTATAGCCAATTCTTATATTATTTTATCAACACATTATTAAAATATATTATTACGTTATCCAATTAATATTAATTTTAATGTTTAACGCAATTGATCATTAGTAGAATAGTATTTTTTTAAAAGCTAGCAGTATTTCCTCGCTGTAATCTGATTACGGAAATTTACGATTCAGGAAATCGCCGCGTTATAAAACTAAGACAGAGTCCTAGCAGTGTTGGCCTAGTGGCTTCAGCGAGCGACTCTCATACCTGAGGTCGTAGGTTCGATCCCCGGCTGTATTCCACCAATGGAATTTCTTTCTATGTGCACATTTTACATTTTCTCGAACGGTGAAGGAATACATTGAAAAGAAACCGACGTGCCTTAGACCCAAAAAGTCGACGGTATGTGTACTGATGATCATCTACTTGCCTAGTAGATTTAAAAATGATCATGAAACAGATTCAGAAATCTGAGGCCAAGACCTAAACAGGTTGTATGCCACTGATTTATTTATTTTTATAAAACTAAGAAAACCTGAATGAGTAAAATGTACAGCCTTGGCTCATACACTATAGTTATTACCAAAATATTTAAAATAATTATTCTCCTGCCATACCTAGGAGTAGAAGTAAATTTAATGATATTAACTCTGAAACAAAACAATTCTTATTTATCTCTAACGAAATAAAGGAATAACTTTAAGCATTTTTGTATTTATAACGTTCGGTTCGTTATTAAATTAAATAAAACCCTTGTTGTTCCTACTAAAAGCCAGCAAGCAAACGATATGTTTAAAGTTCCCTATGGATGAAAAATACATAAGCATTTTTAGTTTTCTATTCTATTATTAAAATAAAATTGTGTTTCAGATTTTAAAATAAAAATACAAGTATTACAGGTACGCATGTAAAGATGATAATTGGTACGGTTGAATTGTTCGGGCTTTAATTGCGCTTTATATAATCTCAGGCGAAAGATAGGTCAGTAAGGTACTAAACCCGGCAATAGACAGTAGAATATTTTCTTGAACGCAAATATATTTTGTCTCCTTAATACAAAAGAAACAAGATTTATGTATCTGTTTTTTCCTTTATTATTTATGGAGTCAAGTGGGTGTGACAAACGCCGTTGATTCTGCCACTTGGTTTTCTCAGGATAATTTCCTTCACCGTATGCGCAAGTATTAAATACGCACGTCGAAAAATCGGAGTGATTCTGCCAAGTATGGAATGAAATACTTGCTGATGCCATCGTTACCAAACTTTTTAGGTGGATAACGTTATATATAATATCGAAATCCAGTAAACAATATTTAGTAAGAATAAGCTTATAAGTTTAAATAACGTTTTGTGCTTTTAAATGCTTAATGCATTATATTTGTCACATACGAGGCTTATTTAATAAATATTTCACATTTCAAATCATTAAGAAATCGAATGAAAATTAGATTTGTCCAACTACTAAATCCGTCTCAACGCGTCAAAACCTAAATTCTTAAAAACCCTTACACGATGTAAGTTTTAATATTAAATAAAACATACCCAAAGATCATCTTGGATACATCACACACAACACACAATCACACACACACCAAAAAAAATCACGACACACACAAATTTGTCAGCTGTTCGTCGCAAGGACGCCACAGGTCATTGGCCGCGCAACAGGCACTTTTTTATTTGTGGACGCGCGCGCGCTGCCCGCGTTCTCCACGACGAATGAGGAGGCTTAGAACTATTTCAAATTTCTCTAATCCTCTCACACAGCCCTAGTTAGAATTGCATTGGTGTGATTTGCGGAAATGGCATGATCGCAATTTTTTACCAAGCCAAGCGAGTTTATTGTATATTTTATGATGGCTGCTTTTCTAAAGCTTTTCATTCTACATTATTACTTGATGTATTCCATTCCTTATTAAAGATTACGCTTCCTTGATAGATGCCCAGGAAATTCCTCCCCTCAGACTTGCAGTAGTCTTCACTTCGAATTCGATTAGCTCCTTGTCATGTCATTTTACGATCCTGGATTAAGTTAGAGTTCGTACGAGACTCTCAACAATATTCTACAGAAGAGTTCTTACTAACTTTACTCATATTGCCCGTCGCGAACCAGATAACCTAGACGAGCTGGTTATCATCGGTAAGGTGGAATTCAAAAGGCCGCGATTCTCACGAGTCTCCCCATAACTGCGCTAAGGGAAGCTACAAACCGAACAAAGTGGATGAATATCACTTCTACCAGGATAGCAGGAACCTTACAGTGACACGACCTTCAGAAATGAAGAATACGTCTGAGAAAAGCCCTTCCTATTTAATTTTCTCTTAGCGTGTCTAACGTGTGTGAGATAGCTTGTTTATAGTTCAAGAAATGTATAGGCAGGCGGCCTAACAATAAGACCGCCTAGTACTCTGCCCATGTAAGGAGTGAATATTTTTTCTTATCAAACAAATCTTTAATACGGCAGGCTAAGGTAAAGCTATAGGCGTAGTGACACCATGCGTGACATGAGAAAATATATTAATATGAATTGTGAAGATATCCAGCCTTTGTGACGTAATATCCAATGGAAAGTAGGGAACCACCGAACTGTAACGTATGTATGGCCAATGAGGTGCTTTTAATAGTAAAACTTTAGTGCGCATGAGTTGACCAGTGTGGAGATTATAAGTTTTTCTGACAATATGCTCAAATATAACTGAAATTCCGAGACTAAAATTTGATATGAATTGTGGAATTTAGTAGAAGTGTTGATCAAACTATTTGATGTTTTAAATATTCAATAAGTATATGAGACTATTGCCAAGTAATAAGTGTCTTAAAATTCAAGTAGGTTAATTATAATATTGCATTAAAAGGTAAGTTTTTCATTATAAGAATATTTTTGCATTAATAATATATTACGGCTATTGCATTAGCAAAAGTATGTATTCCCTATAATGTCTATATGTCGTGTGTATAAAATTAATAAAGATGTAGAAGAATCTTTAACATCTGCTGACAATTATTATATGGCTAGTTTTCCATCCAACAGTTGCGCCATTTATATTTTATGAATCAAACTCATATGTCTCTTTTTATCACAGCGTAATCACAATTTGACAGAGAAAGACGAAAGAATACTTCAGTCAAAAAAGTTTATCTGTCAACTAAAAAGTCTTAATATCTATAATACTTTATTTTTAGGCGTGTCAGTTTTATTAATTAAATACACAGGCAACAATGATTACTTTAATCAAAATTAAAATAAAAAACACATTCCGGTTCAAAGATAGGTATTTCTCAAAAAATTACATTCACTTAGCGAGAAAATTTAGGGTAAGTTAATTTTGCACATCGTGTTACGAAATTATTTGAAAATAAACTATATAAAATTGAAATATTAGTTTCTAACAATATGTACATATACAAAAGTGCAGGTAGGTCACATCGATGTTACAACAGGCATTGTGTGACTAATGAATAGTAATAATATCTTAGACGCTCGTTCACAAACATAAATAATTTTTTCTATATACAATTTAGCAAGTATTTCGTCAAACGATAAATAACTGAAAAGCATTTAAAATAATTATTAATTCTTCATAACCAATTCATGTTAAATACTACTTCCATATCACTTAACTTCACATCGTGATTGAATTTCTTGTGCTATGTTATATACTTCCTGATGATTAAGACTCTGTATTAATACAATCGGAATAATATATTTATATCTGTGCAATTTTATATGACAATTTGCATCAACGGTCATAGTGTTATACATGTCATCTGTAATCCATTACAAAACAGTCCTGATTAAAAGGCAAATCAGATATCGAGAAAAGGCCGTATTTTCAAATCACTATTATATATATTCACGCCCACCAGTAACCTGAAAAGATTAAATAAAAGAGATAGCGGGGAAATATTGGAAAATAGTAGCGAAGAGGAGGTGGTCGTGTACTACTATTAAATATAATAATAATATAAACTTAATGTAATCTAATATATTTTATTTGTTTGAAATCAGCAGTGTATAAAAAAGTTGCCATACTTGTTTTGGACGCCATGATACATTTTGTGTCGCTAGCGAAGTGAGTGTTGCCATATCGACATCTACTGCTGCGGTATTGTTACTTTACAGGATATTATAAAAACAAACACAGACATATCCGCAAAAAAAATTTAATTTAAAAATATTAATTGCACACCAAAGACCATCCAAGATTATTGTCGGGTAAAATATTAACGGTACATATGTGTATAAGTATTATTACTATGTTTTAATATCGAACAAGACACAACTGGGCCAACGCTTATCTCAACAGATTAATATGCACTAATTACAGACTACGTAATCCTGGTTATAGACTAGCGTTTATCACGTTTCAAAACCGCATTTATTTAGTTGTGTTTTCTACTCTTACTTTGATAAACAATTTCTTATCTGTGAATCATTTTTCTCTCTAGTATTTATTTTTATATATTCTTTATTTGTGATGTGAGTTATAAACCGCATTTAAAATCAAAAAAACTGTGTATATAAAAATGCTTGGCAACCTAAAAACTGAAAAGATACAAAAACATATTCATGCATTTTATATGTCGGAGCAATGACGCTGGTATCAGCTGCCACAGTCATTTTAATTTAATAACATCAAAGTCATATTAGTTCAAAACTATTATGTGGTGTATTTGGTTTGCCATTATTAATAGACATACGAATTACACGGTCCAACTGATAAGTCTGTAGGAATATGATAATCATTATTATTAATGTAGGAGCAATGGTGTTAGTGCCAGCTGCCGATGTCATTATAATTTCATAATATCAGAGTCAAACGGCTAAAACTAGTTTTACTTTGATATTTTTAAATTATAATGAGAATGACAGCTGACACTCACACCATTTCTCCTACATTATTAATACAGATTATCATATTACTACAGACTTATCAATTTGTCTGGTAAATTGTACATCTATTAATATAGGCAAATCAAATAAACCACAGGACAGTTTTGAACTAGTTTGACTTTGATGTTATTAAAATATTATAATAAGAGCTGACACTTACACCATTCCTCCTACATTAATAATACAGATTATCATATTACTACAGACTTATCAATTTGTCTGTTAAATTGTAGATCCATTAATATTGGCAAATCAAATAAACCACAGAACAGTTTTGAACTAATTTGACTTTGATGTTATTAAATTATAATGACAATGGCAGCTGATACCAACGCCATTGCTCCGACTTATATATTAGTTATGAGTTTTAATAAGTTTATTTAAAACTTTTATACATTGGATGTTTGAAAATACTACGTAACAACCATCAAAACAGACATATTAAAGTAGACTTCACAGTTCTACACACGGCATGACTATTTAGATATGGGAAGATTATAATACATCTTTGTTAATTTTATAGGTGGTGGTTCGCTTCGTAAACACGATAAGACACCGAGACCACAACGGAACAGAGACTATTTGTTCGGGTTGGAGACCGTCTCAACTCCTGTTTCGGTGGGAACATATGAACTGGTGTCTATATAAAAGTTTAATGACAAATGTTGCTCGCGTTTTCCTCTCTGTGGCTCTGGTATTTATGGCGTATTCCAGGATTTTTTAACAATCTTATTAAAGTAACAACACATATTTTACAATCTATTAAGTGTATAGAAGCCCTTATAGTTCCTTATAAACTAATTAAAAGACGCGGTAACGTCAATCTTAACCAGTCTTATTGTGTAGGTTCTTCATTTACATAATTCATAAGGGAAGCGTTTATTAATTAGTAATTATATTATAAAACACCATAAATGTTAATTGAGCGTAATTATAATTGATCTTTAAGGTTGAAATTGACAATATTCATTTTGTATAAATGGAGAGAAACTATAAATATTGTTAGATATATTCGGGTACAATAGGGAATTATCGTAATAAATGGACAATATGTCTATGGATAGAAGAGGTTTTGACGGTTCAGTAAAATGTTTTATAAAAGTTTGATAAAATAAAATTTAAAAAATTACCAATTAAAAAAATACCTTTTCTAGCACTCTTTTTTGTGCCAAGACTCCAAATGAAGGATTTTTTTCAATCTGTGTTCTTGAGAGTATTTCTGGGCTCATGTGCTATCGATGAAAATATTTTTACGAATTTAATTAGTACTTTTTTATGTTGAACAAATGAACTGAAAAACTGAAAAATCACATTTAGAATGCAAAATAAATTGTATTATTATTAGGCAAATAGAATAGAATATATATAAATAAACAATACTATCATCGTATTCTAAAGGTGCGTACAGACTATATAACATAACATGTTATAAAACATTGTTATAATAACATGTTATTGATATGTATTCTAGGACGAACCCAGGATCTACGTTTTTTTGTTTTTCTTTTGTTATTTAAAATTACAAGTCGCTGCCGCAGCCAGCAAAACGTCCTCTCGTGTCGACATTGTGGATAGCAATGGTTATATAACATTGTTATTCTAATGTGTACAGTATTGTTATAATGTTGAATAACAAGGTTACATACTGTGGACGTGTTATAAAACATAAGTTATATAACATGTTACATAGTCTGTACGCGCCTTTACATTTACCAGAAATTAATCTAATCTAAATTTTAATACTAAGGACTTACAGCAGCGAGCGCGTTGAAGTCTATTTGGTAGAAAATAGAATAATTGCCCCCAACCAATTAGAAACGTTTTGTTAAAAATTTTGCTTAAATAGCTTTTCTTGCATTTAAACTTTTTTAGCTTGATTGGCATAGGATTGGACTAAACTTTTTACGTCATTTACTATGATTACATGCAAGTAACCATGATAACCAACGCGATGTTAACATCCACGTTTTATAATACGGCCGTATATGTGTAGAAGTTCAAGTTGGACATAATATATGCACTTTAAGAACATTGGTCTATCATGTTTTAAAAAAAAAAGGGGAAAATGAAATGAATCATGGTTTTTCGAAAAGAAAATGCACGAGTACATAGCTGTAAAAAATTGAATTGGAATTCCTAACCAAATTACTAACCAAAGTCGAAATGTTTGTCAAAGTGGCCAGTACGACAAAACGGCATTTTCATATGTATGGACCAAATATTAATAATCGGTGTAATTTTTATTAATCTAAGCTATTATTCAATCACACATTTTTACGCATTGGACGTATTGCAACTCAACCAATGCGGTTTTATTCACAAATACTTTATATGTAATAAAATTACTCTTTCTAGCTTTGCGGCCACATAAAAACAGACTATAAAAATACTATACGTTTATTGAAAAGTGTCAACAGGTTTTCCTTCTATAGGAAAAATCACAGCCTTAGACTGTGAAGGTTACCACCACCAGTTACCACGGAGAGGAGGTATCGTGCGACGCCTCGCCTCAAGTAGTGGGGGGCAATGGAAAGGTAATGTTACTGTGTATACTATTTATTTTAGAATCTATTAGATTACGTACAGAATCCGCTTAATTGCATCCCATTATAAATAATTATATTTTGTAGAGTAATATTACAAATTAGAGAATTATATTCAAGATAAAAATCCTTCGACACTTGCTAGTCCTCCGCCATAGGACAAACAAACTAGACAAAATCAACTGGTCCCTTATCTAGTTATATAGGTTCTCCTTTGTTTTTTTTTTTAAAAGAAATCCACTTTAACCGAGCTCTTTGTCTGTATGATATATAAATTTTACCTAAAAATAAAATTTGTATTATGTTTCCTAAGACGTCCGAGGTCCATTATGAGAGTACATCGTTTCCGTTTCCGCCCAAATCGCTAGTATCCGACCTTTTCCCACCACGTGACACCGCCGCCAGCGCCCAGCGTTTGAAACTGGAACTAACTTTTTACCGCGCTAAAGCCAGCCGCCAGAGTTCTTGTTCATTGTTTGTCTCATAATAAGAGAACCAGGAAGAGCTTGTATGGACCTCGGATAATTATTACTTTTTTATAAAGCTGCCTCCGCGAAGTTTGATTGTCCTTAATGTGATTTTACTTAGCATGCCTTTTTAGTACATACCAACATGGAACATTTTGCTATGCTACAGACTGTTCGGTTTTCCGGAATTAAAACTTTTAGTTTTTTCTATCAATTTTTCTCTATATAAATCACAGAGTTTATGTATGTATGTTGTATATTGTATCATAAACAAATAAAAACAAAAAAAAGTTTCTAAAAAATAAAAATAAATCTTTTGCAGTGGACACCCCTTATCACTTAGGGATTTAAAAATGGATAGTAGAAGATTCTCAGACTTACTGAATATGCACAAAAAATTTCATTAGAATAAGTCGAGCCGTTTCGGAGGAGTATGGGAACGAACATTGTCACACGAGAATTTTATATATTAGCTAATGTAAAATCTATAGTTGTTATATTTGTAAATATGTGAGTCCCAGTCGTACTATCAACAGATACAACAACACTGTCTCTCGATGTAAAGATCGGTGCGTCCGCGTGCTATCTATATCTATATCTATATTATATATTATATATATATATATGTTTATAAAACAAAGTCGTGTTTGTTACAACACTTATAACTCGAGAACGGCTGAACCGATGTTAATTATCTCTTTTTAGGTGGATTCTTCTCAGCTCCGAATAGCAGAATAAGTAATAAAACATCGCATAAGTTATTGAATAACAATAAATAAGCATGTGGTGCCATCCGTTGACAAAACTACGCATCATTTGACGTCGAATTCGTGTCAGTTCAAGAAATTCCGATCTTGATGAATGAGGAGATGCATAACCAGGCTTTGATCTTGAGTTGGGTTTTAAATGTCGTCGAACGAATTTGATGATACTGATTATGCAGGAGTCTCGGGGGACATCCACGTGATTTTTGCTGCCGGAAAAGGGTCTAAGTATTTTTAAAAAAAAAATTGTGTAATATATTGAAATTTGTAAACAATCCGCCATTTTCTACTTTTCTATTGGTTATAAGAGATGTGACGTTCACTTTAAAATATCGTGTTTATAATTAAACGATAAGGGAATCTCATCAAAAAATTTTGTATATCAGAAAGTAATTTAACATGCAGAATCGCAATTTTGGCGCTAGAGAGAAGAGGCCCAATGTGTAAAACTGCCAATCTTCTTTCGCAATGGCAAGAACTAAAACATTTATGTATTTGCAAAAAGTTGAATTGATGTTATTACCTTAATGAAATCCTAAAATAAATTTAACTAAAGTAACAACGATATTATTAAACTGAAAGGCGGAACGAAGTTAGCCGTTAAATAATAATAAAATAAAATATGTTTATTATGGAACATAAGATACATGTATCACTTATTCCTCGTCATTAAATTTTTAGGCACTCCTACTCATCGGCAAAGAAGACAGAGGGTGTAGGCCGAGAGAAAAAGCCGGCGTAAAAAACTCTCGGTACTCTTTTAAAATAGCAAATCTATATATATATAAATATAAATATATATATAGAGTGCTATATATAAAGCCAGAATTCGTCGATACCCCATTAGAAAGCAAAAAAATCTTATCACGAGAAATGAAGATTCCCGCTAGGACTCTGTCGCGTATTATAAACAAGACCTGAAGCTTGGTGCTTATCGTCGATCAACAGGACATGCCATAACGCCCGAATCCAATAACCTATCCCACTATCATAATCCACCATCTGAAATAGTAATCTTGATCCAAATGTTGTGTGTAAAACAAGTGTGCAAATAACTAATCGACGCATTGTAATAGCCATCTGTCGATACAAGCTATCCATGGGAGGTCGTATCGGTGTCTGTGGATAGCCTTTAGGCTATAGGCAGTTTCGTCAGCTGCCTATAGGCAGTTGACGAAAGCTCGATTTCAACAGTTAATTATTTTAACAGATTTTAACTTACACCAGTTTTTTAAATAATTAAAATAAACTGTTTGTAATGTTTTAAACATACACATGTATATTTTAATCTTATTTGTACGGTTTTATTTACTTTATTTGGTTTACATTGATTATCAAATATGAGTGAAAATTCGGTAAAATGGAACGACTATAAGAGCATTTTATCCGTCGCCGAAAATGGATTGTCTTCGTAGGGTTTGGTTTTTGGGATGTAGATAGGATCGATGGACTGTCACGGTCTCCACTCCACTCCACTCCATTATTAATCCACAATCTCAGTTTGAAAAAAATCTAAGATTGTGGATTGATAATTGTGTTCGGGCGTAAATCAATCTTTACAATTAAAGAGAGTGGATCGTTCAAAACGCCTTCTGTCGCGATATACAGGTCAAAGAAAATCCACGTTATATGAAGGAGAAAGAAACTTTAACAATTGGCGCGCTCTTTTCTTGCCTTAGAGCAAATTCGTTCAGAAATACTTCAGTAGGCAGCTGATTCCATGTAGTGGTGGTGCGTGGCAAAAACTGCCTTGAAAAAAGGTCAATTGTGGAACGGCAGATGTCGAGGTGATACGTGTGGAATTACGTATTCTGCCTCGACGTCCGATGATGAAACTCAGCTGCAATTTGCCAGTGAAACTTAAGCTATCTTCTGCCATGTCTAACTTATGCCAGCCAGACTTGGAAATATAGAGAACAGAACTTGTCAAATGGCCGAACGGAGCATGCTCAAAATTAAAAAAAAAAATAGACACAAAGATAAGAATCATTACTAAAGTTACCGATGCCCTAAACTTACCTGTAAAGCGTATACTGTACTATGATTTTGCAAGAAAGAAAAGGCTTTTATTTATTTATTAATAACTGTGCGCTAAAGAACAATCACTAAGATGAAAAATACATTATATTATTACATACATAACTCGACATTTCTTATTTTCAGCGATGGTCAATAACAGACCGAATTTGCTTTTATAGCAATAAAACAAGATTTAGTTATGATAACCACTGACATTTTCTTCAGTAGCTCTGGTGATATAAATAGTAATTGAAACAATTCTAAAAAATATTATTAACATATATATACGTTGGTCCCCCACTATGACATTACAGTGTCGTGAATTATTTAACATCTCTTGTCAATGGTATTTTTGTAATTGTTTTACAATCATTAAATTTTATTAATTAATTATACATTATGCATTTTCGTTTTTGTGTTATTGTATAATATATTGTACCGCTAATTTAATACTTGTTATAAGGTCGGTTATGAGAAGTTATTTTGAATAAAATTAATAAAACATATGTTTGTCATATTACTTAATAATTCAATTCGACAAGGGTCCTTCTAGAAAAGAGCGTACCAATTCAGGTACTCACGAGTACTGCAGGCAACGTACTCACGAGCCCTCTGGCATTGAGAGTGTCCATGGGCGGCGGTATCACTTAACATCAGGTGAGCCTCCTGCCCGTTTGCCCTCTATTATATAAAAATAAATATTACAACTTCAAAATATAAAATTTTCGTTTATGGTCAGAGATGTTTGAATAATTAATATTGTTATTTAATCGATACCAAGACTATGATATCTTATCTTAATATATATAAATTACGTGTCACGTCCGCTATGGACTCCTAAACTACCGAACCGATTTTAATCAAATTTGCACACCGTGTGCAGTTTGATCTAACATCTCAATTTATACTAGCAATATTATTTTATTGCAAAATATTTGTTTATTATTTGATAGTCACAATTCTAACAGATGGCGCTGTGTTGAAAGTACCAACGTTTCACATAAGCTACAATTTAATGGTATAACCACCAAAAAAGCATAGTGGTCTCCATGGCGTGTTCTCCTGCCGTTTCCCTTGAATAGTTTACTATTTTTTTTAATATAGAACAGGGGGCAAACGGGCATGAGGCTTACCTGATGCTAAGTGAAACCGCCGCCCATGGACACTCTCAATGCCAGAGGGCTCGCGAGTGCGTTGCCGGCCTTTTAAGAATGGGTACGCTTACTTTTGAGTTTACTACTTTGTAATATAAGAAAAACCTTAGTCACAGCAACGCTTGGCTGGTCTGCTAGTTTAATATATAATCTAGTTTAAACACCGCAACACAAAGTTATACTATTTAAAAAAGGGTACGCAAATAAATTTTTAGCTACCTTTTTTTCTAAGCTCATTCGTTGACGATTTTTGCTACAATAGTGACTCGTGATTAACAATCTTAAATTACATTATTGTTAGTTGTGTATTGTTGTATTATAATTAAATATGGATGATTATGCATTTGTGAAGAGATCTGTGAGTAATTCCTAATTCAAACTTAATTTTTCAAAGATAAATAAAAACGTAAAATCAGTGGGATTGAGAATCTAAATTTCTGACCTGTTCTAAATTTGAGGTTTATATGTATATTGCTTTGGGTGGCTATATTATGAATATAGCATGAAGTTTTGCAGTTTTATTTATTTATTATAAAAGGCTGGCTATGTACTTGCTAATTTTCTGATAACTGTAACTAAAAGTTGTTACTTACGTTATCAGAAAATTAGCAAGTTGTTACTTTAAATACAAATATCGTAATAGACTTTTAAATTTGCTTTATTTTTTAAATTTGGTAAATAATTCGTCAACAATTCATATACAAAAGTCCTGTTTATCCAAAAATAGGGCTTGGAGACCAGCAAGTAGGTCCGATACTTATCAACCTGTTAGGCTTAACATGTTGATAATGTACGAATCTAAAAACAGCACATATGTTTTGTATTTACAAGTTGCGCATATAGAGAAGAAATCCATTCATATGTTTAGTTACATCGTTACCTTGTATATGACAGAAAAAGGTCAACAGGGTTGCTATTATTAGAATTATATGTAATTATCTACTATAAGCGGTGGTACGTTACATTCCCCTCCATAAAAACTTTTGTTTACTTACCATTACTAACATAGTTTCTAAGTCTGAAATGTTACTAACATAATATGCATTGCTTATTTTTCTTATAATCAAATTTTACCAATTCCAGCTAAACACAAGGGGCCAGCAGGATGATAGATTTATTTGTCATCGAGAAAAATTAACAGAAATACGACAATGCTGGCGTCCTCAAACCTTACAAAAAGGCAATGATATTTTGGTAAATAAAACTTTTGGGGTTAACTCTTCCGTTAAAAACATTTAATTGGCAATATTTGCATAGTATGAGCCAAGGCTGTATATTTTGTCCCCTTTTATTACTTTAAGTGTTTATTATTTAAATCATAGCCAGTAAAGGCTCCGTCTTCAGTATTAATTAACATTACCTTTCATTCGATAGCATTTTATACCATTTAATTAATTATCTTTTAAACCGTTGTACGTGAATTGTTAATATAGAGTAAAATTGTTTATATAAAAAGCATCCTCCTGACAGGAACAGTACATCCTGGTCCTTCGAGCCGGATAGTTCGATTAATAGTTTGATTTAATTCTGAGTCATGAAATACTTTACTGATATCTATCTTGTCTCAGCCGTTTACAATATTCTACAAAATATAGATTAATTAGTGACATTTTTTTAATTTTAATTTTATTTTTCAATTTTATCAGGACTTAAAAAATTGGGCCAGGAGGAACTATACACGTCACTTGGACAACGCTTTCGGGTTGGCTAAAGATAATAGGAAAGATGTGGTAAAATCATGGCCGTGCATTCCACGTAGGAAAAGCTGTCTTACTTCAGCTGATAATGTCCTTGATTTACCTACTTTTAGTCATGCTGACTGTAAGTTGTATACTATGTATATGTTTGTCGATTGTGCGTGTAAGAAAATGAAAATATTTAAACCTTGATTTTGGATAGCCAAATAAACAGAACAGCCATAAAGTACAACTCCACTAACGTAGGTTAACGGGAGAGCATATTGTTTGCAGTTTTATTGTTGCTTGAAGAAATATCAGGAGGAATGTTATTCCAACAGTTAATGGTATTCTATTTGGAACTGCCATAAAAAGCGGAATGGAGTTAATTTATAGGAGCTATACGTAGTAGTTCAATTGTAGAATCAATTCATATACGCCATACAAGTCATGAAATATAATAGTTGTTTTCTTTGGCCTCTATTCGGCCACATTATTACAAGACCAGATTGATATATTCATTTCACTGAAAATTTATAAGTGACAGTCTGATAGGGGTTAAGTATGTGTGTGAGAGAGTGTGTAAGTGATTTAGTTTTTTAGAAATTGCATACTTTTTTCAAAACCCTTGACAAAATGATGTTGTATTTATATTTTTTTAATTTGTTAATTTCGTTAGATGAACTTAACTATGTGCCGCAAACAAACGACATCAACATCATGAAGCTTTGACAACTGACATTTGTCAAAATTCGTTTTTTTATTACCACATACCAAATTATGTCTGGCTATTGTAGTCACTTATATCGCCGGAAATAAGAATAACTTTTTATCGATATTAATGTCAAAAACAAATGATATTGATACAATTTATATCAAATTTGTTTTTAACTTTCATATTAATGAATTGTCTATTCGAACATATCAAGTAATGCGTTGCCAAGCGTTGCTGTGGCTAAGGTTTTTGTTACAGATGTTAAATAGTATCTTATGTGAAACGTTGGTACTTTCAACACAGCGCGGCGCCATCTGTTAGAATTGTGATTTGTTACTGTCAAATAATAACAGACAATTAGCAATAAATTAAAATTGCGACTATAATTTGAGATTTAAACTATCCTATCTCTCAAGTTGGATCGAACTGCACATGGTGTGCAAATTTGATTGATATCGGTTCGGTAGTTTAGGAGTCCATTGAGGACAAACATTGTGACACGAGATTTATATATATTAAGATAGTTTCAGAATTATTAGATTGGAGTAATAAGGATATTCTAGTTGCCGCCTTGGGTAGCACCTACTACAAGTGGAGTTGGGATACGCAGAGAATATCAGGACGCGGGAGCACAACTTACAACATTCAAACATGCAAATTCGACCCTAATGGATATAGGCTTGCGGTGAGAAAAAGTAGTTAAAATAAGCAGCATATGTTACACTACTGTATCTTTATGATATTAATAGTTTTATATAAAAAAATATAAATAACACATGTACAAAACCACTGTGCTATGGTAATAAGAAATGCCATTTCGATGTTGAATTTTACTTCCGCGCGATAACAATGTTTGACATCAGCGCTACGGTGATGGAGAGGTGAACATCTAAATTTCATAGTATATTGTCTTTGATTGAAATAACCTTTACACATTTAAAGAAAAAACCTTTTACCGGATTAGTGTTATGTATTATTATAAATTTACAATTATTTAACATAATTTTAAATTTATCCGACGTTTCGCGTGCTTTACAGCGTGCGTGGTCACGGTGACTGAAGACAAAAGGTGTTGAATGTCAAAAGTATCACAGCTGTAGAGAAAGTTGCATTATCTGTATTTATTTCCCCGGAGTTGGTATCGACTAAAAGATGGAGGGTTTTGGCAAAAATGGCTCACGGTCTCCATAATTGTGAATTTATAATAATACATAACTTTAATCCGGTAAAAGGTTTTTTCTTTAAATCGAAATTTCATACTAAATCATTTGGTTCTGTATCTCTATTGGAAGTGACAGAGTACTGACACAGTTCTCAAACGAACGTGAAACGGTGAAACGTGAACTCACCCAAGGTCGTAGGTTCGAACCCCGGCTGTGCAATCTTGATCTTTTTTCTTTAACATTCACTCAAACGGTGAAGGCAAACATCAAAAATTTACGTGGCCAGGCACAGGCGGCTGATCATTTGCTTGCCTATTAGGTTATATACAAATGATCATGAAACAGATTCAGAACTCTGAGACCCGGACCTAAAAAGGTTGTAGCGCTAGTGATTTATGTTATATCGAACTTGTATAGTTGCGGAATCAGTATGGCTTGCGAAGTCGCTGTTGAAATTTACCGAGTAAGAGCGCTTGTAGACGTCCGTTTTTTTCACCGGATAACGGACCGTGTTTTTTGCCGGATTCGCGGTGGTGTATGAATTATAATGAATGTGTGTACATGCACCGGACATCGGTCCGGCGAACAATTTACGCCGGATGCACCACCGCTTCCCCTTGGCGCGACGTACACCGGTCCGGTGTAAGAAACGGCGGTCATCCACGCCAGTGTATTGGTGAGAGTGTTGACGCTGCCGAACGTATTGCCTGTTTTCTGTTAATTGAGTGCCGTCTACCTGCGTTCTTTTAAAAATGGGTTTCTTTCTTCTCCCGAAAATAATTGTAAAATTTAGTTTCATCTTCTTCGGACTGCGTAAAAGAGTTTGACATGCACCATATTTTTCCTTTTCCAATAATATAGGATGCACCCACGATGACCTTTTACGTTTTTCTATTTCATTTTGTTTCTTCTTGTATAAATAGTAGGCCAATACGAGTTTTTTTTTCTTATTATTTCACACGTGTGAAATCTCTAACTACCAGTTCAAAACTAACGCAACGGCAGTCCAAAAAACGGACGTCTACAAGCGCTCTAAGGGCTCTGATCGGTATCCTACTGAATATGATTTTTGATCAAGTCTCGGGTCATTCAAATTACGAACGTCGAAACAATAGAACGTTCAAAACATGTAAAATATATTAATTTATACTTGCGTTTTATGATCCATATTTTTCCAGTTTGGTATGAAGGAATGCTCTATACAGATACATGACACCGAAACAAGCAAGCACCTAGTACATAAAAAATGTACGTGTTATATTAAAAATGGTTGTTCAATTACCTCACTCGATTGGAGTCCCACGGGAAATGGCCTTATTGTGTTAAGTTGATTTTATTATTATACCCTTGTTATTTTAGTTTATGTACTATTTTAAATAAAATAATAAGTTAATACTGTAAGGTATTGTTAACTTTATGTGCTTTAATGCTATAGAATAAGTATTTCATATAGTAGCACCATTGTCACACTAGCGTTGGCATTATTGTCGCACTGGCGTTGGCAATATTTTCGCACTAGTGTCAGTAATATTGTCGCACTGGCGTCAGCAATATTGTGGCACTGCCTTCGTATTAGTATTGTCACATTGGCGTCGGCAATATTGTAGCACTGGCGTTGGCAAAATTTTCGCACTGGCGTTGGCATTATTTTCGCACTGACGTCGGCAATATTGTGGCACTGCCTTTGATAGTATTTTCGCACTGCTTTCGGCAACATTGTCCCATTGGCGGCAGTAATATAGTCACACACTGGCAAAGTAAAATTAAAGTTTAAGTTTTGTATATGTTTTTTATTACTTACATACTTTAAGACCATAAATACTGTATAATTATACATATTATTTTATGCTTTCAGTGGGTGTTCTCGGGGCGAAGTAACGTCATACACTTACGATCTTAAAATCGTGGCATTCTTCTGCAAGAGACCCAGTTATATGCCACCAATATTTTGCGTTCGAATATCCCCGGATGCAAGATTCGCGGCCATCGCTACCTTACAATCATCAGAGGTCTATGTAGTCAGCTGGCCGTTTCTGCAATTACATCGTGTCGTTGTGTTTGAAGAGTCTATTCCAACGGTAAATCTGATAGTTTGGGGTCGTTCAAGTATCATGTAAGCACTGTACGGCCCTTTCTCCACTGCTCCGGTCCGGCGTCGGATACCGGAATGAGTCATGAGAAAAATATCGGAAGGCCGGATTGCGCTTCTCCACTATATCCGATCCGACAATAATCGATACTTGTATATTTATCATGCAACACGTATATTAACTAAAACCCCACATGCTTTATTTTATTAATAAAACGTTCTAAATACTGAATATTTTATTGCCCTGTCAAGTTTATTACTTTTTTTATATTGTCTATATTAAAATATTATAATCTACTTAATAAATAGTTCACTAATATTATGGTATAAAAATATAAATAAGTAGCAACATAATTTGGTTTGGTTCAGGTTATCCAGATTCTTTCAAATTAAAGAAACTATAAATAAACCTGTGAATAATAATTTATAACCTCTTGGATACTTGGATAGACTTGGACCGATAAAACACCGCGTTCCGATCTAGCAAGTTATCGGATCATTAAAAACCGGATGCCGGAGTAGTGGAGAAGCACGTAAGTACTGTTGTGAGTTTCTAAATCGGATCGGTGATTAACGTTTTCCGGACCGGAGCAGTGGAGAAACGGCCTAGGGGTGACGATCTCTGATTTTCTCATTTGGTGATTACGTCAACAGTATTTATTTACTTTTTTACACATATAACCCACATATTGTCTATGCTTGCCAACGTAATGCATTTTTGAGGATTCCTACAAATAATTAATACATTTATGTACCATTATTTTTGAGAGCTTTGCTTACTTTTTCTGATAAAAGGAGGGGAAATTTCAGTAACAGATTTACTGAAATTACGTGAAACTTGAACGGCACCTTTACGCAAAATGATTACCCTGGATGATAAGTTTTCGACGTGCCGTTGGCATAATATGTTATAAAAGAAACTGTCCCAAAATGTGAACCCTACCGGGAATTTATATACCGTCTGTATTTGACACTTAAACAGTTAGCCCACCGCGGGTAAAAATGGTTGGTGGTAGAAGGGTGTAAATTATGGGTCAAAATATATTTTATAAATTCAATCACATATGCAATATTATTGAGACAATGGAATACGCGCGCGAATGTTGTTTCCATGAATACGCGCTCGTGGCACTGCTAGCAATTCCAATCGCTGTTTCGCTGATTGTGGTTATTTGGCTTTCGCACTCCCAGTCTCCTCAATCTTTCCGCATAACTTAAATCTTCGAATTGATATTTTAGGCGATGTCTTGGCATCCTTGGTGTAGCGCGCTTCTATGCCTCGGTGGTGTGACCAACGCGAACCACACGCAAGTAGCGGTGTGCTCAGTTCCTAATGGGAAGATGCAACAAACGACGCTAGTGGGGACATACAGCTTAGACGCGATGCTCTTCAGCAATAAGTCTGGCGAATTAGTGTTGAGTCTATATAATACAGGTATATAAACCTTGGTTTCATTTAAGTAACTTATATAAAAATTACGAACCCAAATATTATATGAATAAAAAGAAATCATTGGCATTTGTTGATATAATAGGCATGTAGGGGATCAGCCTTCTGAGCCTGACACACGCCGTCAACTTTTTCGGTCTAAGGCCTTACGATGGTTTCCTTCACCGTTCGAGCAAATGTGAATAGCGCACATAGAAAGACCCATTGGTCCACTGGTGCATAGCTTGGGTTCAAATCTACAACCCCAGGAATGACAACTGCTTACATTACCTGACTTAAAGGAATATTATTAAAGTCTCCATTGCTTAAATATAAAAATCTGAAACATTTCCTAGAATTTTGTAAAACAAAAGATGAATAAGTTTTAGTGACAGTCAGAGATAATATACAGATCTCTATCAACATTAAATGACGCTCTGAGTACATGCCAAGCAGATCCATTTAATGACAGTCTCCATGTGTTCAGGCGTAAGATGCTGCAGCCACTGTTGATCCGTGACCAATAGTGATTATTGCAAAGTAGAAAATTATAGTTTTCTTTTATATATATAATTGTAAATTGCATGTTTTTTTTTTAATCTAGTTTGTTTTTTTTTTTTTACTTTTAATGTTTAAGTTATTTTTTCTTCTTCATTGTAATGTTTCCCTTTAAATATTGTGCACACTTGTTATTTACGCACATGCATGTATTTTGTTTTCAATGTTATGTGTTCTTTGTAAGTGTTTGTATGTTTCGTTAGTGTGCCTTTTAAAATAAAAAAAAAATAAAAAAATATGGTGTGTCACTAGATGGCGCTTTACACAGTTAAAATTCAGTAATTGAAATATTTATACTTACACATAGACATTCAGGTACGCCTACCTGAGTAAAAAGGCTCGCAGCAAACTCAGACATATCCGGATGACAGCTAATGACTAATTAAAAGCCACCCACGCGGCATTCCCACCTTTAGCGCTCACTCTAGTGAGTCTCCGTTCTGCTCTTCAGGCTTCAGGCGATTAACCCCGCAGCCGCCCAAGCCTAGGTCCGAGCCTCGACTTGCTTTAGTCGCGGGAAACAGCGCATTAAAACAGTCCGAGCTGATCTGCCAAGGCCAACAGCGAGATTTCATTTAAAAAAATGGTCATTCAGTGAAGACATCGGTACAGATGAACAAAAATTTGGCGAGTCTACTACGAGTTAACTTAACATAAATTCATCTGCGCAGCTGGATCCGACAACACCAAAATAATTATTGATTAGAAATTATCCATCACCTCATTCAGCGACGATCACTTTTTAAAGGGGATTATAATGTTTCAGAAAGAGGCTTACAATACCCGAAAATCAGTTCTCGCCTCGTAGTACTAAGCGACCTTTCAACTGTGGTGGACCAATGGTCTGATGACGGGCGGACTGGACTCGATCGGGTTCGGACTATGGTTAGCAATCCCGATGGAACCAAGCTAGGTATGTTTTTATTACAAATAAACCAGGAGTAACTAAGTACTGGTTCAATGGCCCATGGCGCAATGGCATGCTAGAAGTATGGGAAGTACGTCGCCGAACTTTTAAGAAATCTATCTTTTGATCAAATACAACCAGTAGGAATTACTACCAGTTCTTGCTTCGAATTAGTTCGGAAATACTTCGATGGGTAGCTCATTCCTAGTAAACCTAGCATCTCAAAAGTTTCTTAGATTATATATATCTGAGAATAAATTAAAAGTAATATGACTTGAGTCATGGTGGCATACATCATAGTATACAGTGTCTAGTGCTCGAGTTCGTAGTAATCAAGTTTGGCAAATTAATGTTATAATAACTATATTAGAAACTATTGTGGTAGGCAGTAATTGGTAGGGGAAATGCATGTGTGTAGGTATAATTTTATCTTAAAGAGAATGTTTTAATTTTTACTTTGATATATTTTTCAGCCACAGCGACGTTCGATGAAGATTTAATAATATGGAATTTTCTTCCGGAAACCAAAGAGAAGACAAAGTCAAAAAGAAATTTGACAACAATAGCGGTATACTTAGATAATTTAGCAGGTTTCTTTCGCTGAATAATTTGTTGAATGGAAGCGCTGGCATCTTCATTTAATTGATATCAATAAATTGTTATTTTAAAGTTTATTTCAATAAAATTAACATTTCCTATATTCTCGTGTAAGAAATAGAGTTCCTCCAGACAAAGAGAATAACGATACCGAACATCGCACGACTGTCCGGGTTCAAGGCATCCAGGTAGGAACTAGAGCAGCCTTGCGATTCTGTAACTCACTTTTCGAACTCGCACAGCGGTTTTCGCAGCGGCGGTCGCGCTCAAATCAGTCGTGAAGCAGTCTTTTTACGATTTGGCATTCTGATAATGAGGGAGCTTGTAGTTTGTTGTTTGTTACAGAATCGCAAGGCAGAAAAGAAACGAAGCTCTGATAATAGCTCCATTGGCTAATGTTACACAACCCGTGCGCGAAATGTACCTGAAGAATCTATGCGAACAGATACTTCAGCAACTCCAAATAAGAGACAGTCTTGAAGACTGCGTCAGATAAGGCACCTGAGTGTCGGCATCCTATTGAGTATAGTTGCAGCATACAAAAGTCAGCACGGTGAAATCTATTTTTTTATTTATTTAATTATAAGTAATCTTACAGCACACATACATATTATAAAACAAAACACTTAGACAATACAGAAAGCCAAGAGCCAACTGTAGGAAATTTATTTTACAAACCAACGTAGATTTTCTCACATAGTTCTAAACAATATTGACGTAATAAATACTTACAAAGATGATATCTTTAGAAGCACAACTTCATCGTTGACCGGAGACCTAATTTATACCCTCATTGTCCACCAGGTGAATACGGCCATTTTGGTTTTGCTTGGTGCCAACTATGATTCATTTGAGATCATATAATACATTTTAAACTATAATTTTTCAGTTCCGCTTAAATGTAAATACACTTTAATGATAATGTACTATTTGACAAGATTTAAAAAACCTTTTCAGATTATTCATTAGTAACTATGCAACCTATACAATTATATATTTTTGAAGTTATACTTCTTTAGGCGCGTTATGAAAAAATTATGAGGGTGAAATTTTACGATGCGCACGCACCGTGACACAAAATTATCAGTATGGGCGCCGAGCGTGCGCGAGCGAGATGGGAATAAGACAATCTACAAGTAAAAAGAGATAGAATATGCGTGACGTTAGCAGCTATGCCAAGAATTCTGAATGACCATAATGACATTTGTAGTACCTTTTAAACAAATAAAGGAGTTTTAATTTTTTTTTTAATAAATTTAGCAATGCTTTTTCACAAAGACCTATTGTTACTTTGTTAAAAGGTTATAAAACATACCTAGTTATTAAATTGAATTAATAATAAAATAAAATAATAAATAATTATTATTATTAATATTAATTTATAATTGAATAATATACTAAATATTAAATATTGTTAAATTATTAACGATAAATTAAAAAAAAATAAAGACAGCCAAAGAAGTATAACTTCTTACGCGCGTACATAAGTACACGCACCATTTTTTTTAAATATGTAATGATTAGCTTTGAGCAGGGAAGAGAAGTGTTGGCTTAGTGGCTTCAATGTGACTCTCATCCCTGAGGTCGTAGACTCATTCAACATTCGCTCGAACGGTGAAGGAAAACATCGTGAGGATATTGGCTTGCCTTAGACCCAAAAAGTCGATGACATGCGATCATTTACTTGTGTATTAGATTGACAAATGATTATGAAACAAATATAGAAATCTGAGGCCTAAAACCCATAAAAGGTTTAATTTTTTTATATATCTCTCTAAAATAAACAAGCAACGTGTTTATTCAGGCAGCAACAGCTTTAAAGAATAGCACAACTGTATACAATTTTATTTTTATTTTTAGCGGAAGCCAGCCGCCAATTTGTGAATGTTAATAAGCTATTAATCAATCCATTGTTCAATGAATGCACCCACAGCATTCATTTAAATAAAACAACGCAAATAATAAATTATTTTGTTTTAATTGGTTTCAACGGTTTATGTGCTTTAAAAGTCTTACTATATTTTTTATTGTACAACGGCCACCTGGTCAATCCAGGAAAAACAGTAAAAAGCTAATATAACGAACTTATTGACAGAATACTAGCACATGTTTTATAATATAGATTTAAAAGACTTCTATATATATATATATAAGAGTTGGCTAATTTGAGTTCAATTCACTTTGTGAAAGTGAATTTGGATAGATTTTAACAAGGGCATTTCGAACTCAAACTCAAAATATATTTATTCATGTTACCTACATGAATAAATATATTTAGTACACTTATGAATTGTCAGAAAGAAGTTAAATTTATTGTAAATTGACATTTACTACCAGTTCGCAAGTGAAGGGCGTAGACCGGGTAAGAAGAACTGGTAAGAAACTTTCCGCCACTCTTTTAATCGCCAAGTATTGTCATACAAATTGTTTGAACTGGAGCAAATCAATCACAAGAATTAGGAACATTTAAGTTTTCCTCAAATTTATAAAAAGCTTTATTGATTAATTTTCGTTTAAAGACGGCTTTTACTTAGTGATAATTCTCTAATTTCGCTTGGGAGTTTATGACCCTAAACCCGGCGGTCCGGCGTTCTCACCGCGGTTGTAGATCTAACGATTTTTTTTCAGTTCGCTTTAAATACTTACTAATAAATAAAGTAAATACAACGAGATGTATCAGCTACAGCGTAATATAAGCTATTGGTACCAACGTAAAGTATATAGTACCGGTGCCTCCAGAGCTGGTGCTGTCCACGCTTAACAAATAAGACAACGAGGAAACGCTTCATTAAAGGTACTTTACTAGATACCTTTTTCTATTTGAAATTATTAAAATACTTCCGTTTAATGTTTCGATTACAGTTCCTCTTCTCTTTTTTACTCTTGACAAAATTTAGAAGTATTTCATTTGATTTATGTTAACTTTTTTAGGTGTGTGTACTTCGTGTTAAATTATTAAAGATGTATTTAAATTATTTTTTCTTAATGTATAAAATTCTCGTGTCACGGTGTTTGTAATTACCCCTCCGAAATGGCACGACCGACTTTCGGGAAATTTTGTGTGCATATCTGTAAGGTTTGCAAATCGGACAACATCTATTTTTCATCCCCCTAAATGTTAAGGTCCACTTGTAAGTTTTAATTTTTATTTTTTATGGTACAGTATACAAAAATACCTATAACCCTTAATTTTCACCCCTCTACGATCAACCCCTATTTTTTAATATAGTAGAAACATATTTTTATAGAAATAAAATAATCCTAGTAATAATATACATGGCAAAACAACGTTTACGGGGTCAGCTAGTATATGGAAGAGATGGAAACATTGACACAGGTATTTTTTTACTAAAAAGGGTTCCCAAATCTTATAAATTATAATGAATTGTTGTCAAATGAATAAACACATTTATTTAGTTTTTTATTAGATTTCGAAATTTAAACGATTTACAAATTCATTAGAAAATATTCTCGTTTTAATTGGTTGAACATTAGTGTTAATATTTTTAAAATAACAACTTAATAGTAACATGTAGTTATGTCCCGTGCAACTAATCATATGATTAATGTGACCTTTATATAAATATATGAAATGAACGTGTTAAGTTTAATAGTGAACGCAATTATGTGATAAAGCCATTTGTTTTTATCATGTTGGTTTAAGGATAAGGACCTGAGTGGATAAGGGAATTTCAAAGTAACGAGCTATAAATATTTAGTGAACCTATTAATTAATTATTGATTTTTATTTTTTGACGTGACGTCTAATAAATCGATAAACGCCGGCTGCACGCACAAAAAAGCTTGACTTATTGTCCCGTCACGCTCAATGTCTGCATCTATCTCTATTCCACTCAAGTGGCCGGTGCTTTCGAGGATTCACTTCTTTCTATAAGATTTCTATATTTCATCAATGGTATTTTGTTGTGACGTTATCACGTCCGTAAACTGACTTAACAGACAACCATTTTTTGTCTAGTCAACTCCTGCCACTGTGTCAAATTAAAATCATACGCGTCTCGCGAAATACGCCAGCTACATCGATAATTTTATTTACAATATTCATGGGCACAATTGCTTGCAAGACCCGTTCTTTCATTTTTGTTAGCGTTATTTACCCTACGTTACATTAATAGCACATATAGAATCGAAAAAAAGAAACGATTAGATAGCAACGAACGGTTTATTGCTAGCGATATTTCAGGAAACCCTAGCAATGTATAATTTAATTAGAGTCTGGCTACTGAAAGAAGATGACGAAAAAGCGCGGCAAATTTAATTTTTTTTAGTATGGTATCCTTAAAAGTTTGATATAATTTGTGGATTAAACTTACTAGATACTTGATTTTATTTGTTATTTTTTACATCGATAGTAACTGTATTTCAATGAAATTAAATACTATACGTATTTAGTATTTTACTATTGATACTTAAAATGACTAGCATTGCATGGAAAAGTATAACTATATTTATTATAAAGCGCTTTATTCGGAATAATCAAATCTTGCGATAGAAACGAAATATTCTATCAAATAAAACAAAGTTTAGGCTATTATACCTGTTAACTATTCGGAAAAAAACATATAATTGAAATAGAAATGAGTAATTGCATGAAGTATATAATAAATCATACTAACCTAAGAAATTCAATGACATTCTGTGTTGCCATCCGAAAGTTTTGAAATAATTCAATTATCTTCTTTCACATTCAGAAACATACTTACCTTTTCAAGGATAACAATTGGTTCCAAAATACAACCAAAGCAAAATTAAAAAAGCTATTTTGATAGGTATATGGACTTAGAATTATTTCGAAACGGCCGGCAGTCAGAAACGTGGCCAGACCTGGTAACGAAACATCATTGCAGGTGAAGGCAGTTGAAATGATCAGGCTGCATCTACGATGGATGCACTCTGCCCCACATATTAGACCTTAAGCAAAAGCGTAATGAATTGAGAAAACCCTTTTTTCTATTATGAATATTGGCTAATTATAATTGCAGTAATTGACATTTTTGAGATTAGCTTATACTTAAAGATTTTTTTCATGAAAATTCTAAATTCATGTAACGATAAACGCAGTGATATGCAAATGCTACTTTTATTTATGATAAGTGCAGTATTGATGTACAGTCCTGCCCTGCGATTCTGTAACTCACTAACTGAAAGGTGGGAGCTTGTAGTTTATTGTTTATCAGAATGCCAAATCATAAAATGACTGCTTCACGACTGATTTGAGATCGACCGCCGATGCGAAAACCGCTGTGTGAGTTCGACAAGTAAGTTACAGAATCGCAGGGCAGTACGCTGCTACTTGCAAGTAAGGACCGCGATACTTGCTAATGTATACTAGAAATAAATGAAGTACTTATTTATTTATTTACACTTCGTTACCTTATACAAAAACATACATATAAAAAGTCAGGTTACATAAGTTATAAGCAACGAGCGGCCCTATCGCATACAAGCGATTTCTTTCAGGCAACCCTATATGAAACAATAAATGAAAAACCCTACAGCCCTACGATTCTGTAACTCACTTTTCGACCATATAAACAATAAACTACAAGCTCCCACCTTTTCAGAACGCCAAATCATAAAATGACTGCTTCACGCCTGATTTCAGAGCGACCGCCGATGCGAAAACCGCTGTGTGAGTTCGAAAAGTGAGTTACAGAATCGCAGGGCTGAGGGTAAAAGAAGTGTCTAAATAATTAACAAAATCTCAAACTCAAAATAACATATAACACTACCTACAGCTAAAATAAAGTAAAATCTACAGAAAATTAAGTAAATAAACAATAATATCTATAAACAAAAATGTATAAGGTCATCCAAGGGTTAATTGAGGCACAATTAATATATAAAAGTAGTATTTAATTACGAGACAGAAGATAAATCAAAAAGAAGATTTTTAAATAAATTTACTTACTTCTATTGCCGAAAATATACTCGTGTGCACCACTTGCACCTATTAAAGATCTTTTTAAGCATCGGCCTACATTTTTCATTTCACAATTTAACGGTTTCTAGAGTAAAATTCAGTATTGTACACTGTTGCGCTTGAGTGTAGGAAAGCTTCATTTATTCAAAGCCGTAAAACGTAAAAATAATGTTATTTATTTTTATAAAATGGTTTAACCTGTAATTATTATTATTTAATGTGATAATACAAATTGTGATAATAATTTCCTGAAAATAAACAAACCTGATTGTTTACAATAATGTGTTTTCTTAGTTTCGAATACAAAACAGTCTAAAAATAACTAAAATGAGCAAGAACCTTAGAATCAATAAATTCTTCTAATATATCAATTAATAACATTTTTACTTAGTACTAGGCATTGACAAAAAAACTGATGAATAACTAAATATGCAGTATTAATAATACGCTAAAACTGCAGTAATAAAAGCACTTCATTTAGTTCTTATGACCATTTGTTTGCTTTGTAGTAATTGCAGCAATACGTTTTAAATTCGAATAGGGCAACGACGTATTAAAAAACTTTGTCTTAGCTGTATTTTTGCATTTTTCTCTTAAAATTTGATAAAAAAAAGTGTTCTTCAGACACCTAAAAATAGGTTTACGGCGTTTATCTGTGAAGGACTTTTTGAAGTTATACTTCTTTAGGCGCGTTATGAAAAATTTATGAGAGTGAAATTTTACGATGCGGCGCACCGAGACACAAAATTATCAGTATGGGCGCCGAGCTTGCGCGAGCGAGATGGGAATAAGACAATCTACATGTAAAAAGAAATAGAATATGCGTGACGTTAGCAGCTATGCCAAGAATTTTGAATGACCATAATGATATTTGTTGTACCTTTTAAACAAATAAAGGAGTTTTAATTATTTTTTCAAAGAAATTTAGCAATGTTTTTTCACAAAGACCTATTGTTACTTAGTTAAAAGGTTATGAAACATACCTAGTTATTAAATTGCATTAATAATATAATAAAATAAAAAATTAATATTAATAATTGAATAATATACTAAATATTAAATATTGTTAAATACGCGTTAATAACGCTAAATATTAATTATTTAATATTTAAAAAAAATAAAGAAAGCTAAAGAAGTCTTACGCGCGTACATAAGTACTTAGTACACGCACCATTTTTTTTTCTTCAAGTGCTACATGCAATTAGCAGGGTAGTAATGATCGATAGTTATAAAGAAAAATCTCATCAAGCTACGGAATCGATTTAGGTTTATTACGTTATTTAATTGAAATATGATCAAATATTATCCACTCCCAACATATAGACGGCAAAATTAAAATCTTCATTGAAATTTCACTTAATTAAGCGAAAAATTCTGGTGCTAATTTTTCTCGAATAATCTACCGAGCGATAAAGAAATTTATTTGAAAATAATTAATTCACCGTATAATGAAATTCCCTTTGGAGCAAGCGGCATGATCATTATTCTAATCGTTATTCATTGAATTTTTTCCTCAATATACGTATCTGCTTCTCTATTGATATATGTACATATTAACTATACAAACAAAAACATAAAAGTGAGAAATGGCCGTTAGGTATTATTGCATGTATAATAAACATCTATAAGTGTACGCACCGGCGCCCGCCCTTTTTTAAACTATGGAAAAATACAAACTGTAGCGTTTGAGTAAAACTCGTGTTTATTGTTTACCGATTATTGCTTTATGGTTTTCGCTGTTTGCTTTCGACAGCAGCGCGCTCGAAGCAGCATCCTTCTTTACCACGACAATGCTTCAGCACACTCTGCAACGCGGACTAATGAACATTTGACTATGGCAGGTGTCGAGATAATGAGTCATCCGCCATACAGTCCTGACCGGGCGCCCTGCGACTTTCATTTATTCCCAAGAACTAAAGATAAAATTCAAATTATTCGCTTTACGAGCCCTGAAGATGCGGTGAAAGCGTACGAAAATGCCATAGAAGAGACCCCTAAGGAAGAATAGGCCTACTGCTTTTCTCAGTGGTTCTATCGAATGCGACGATGTGTAGAGGAACGGAGATTACTTCATAAAACAATAAAAATATGGGCAACTTTCTACATTAAGCCGTTTTTCATTTTCTAACCATTTTCAGTGTAACCTAGGTATATACTACGAGTACTATAGGTATATAGTATATACTACTGTTTTTCGTAGTCTTCATTACTGAATCCCTAGCCGATACTTGGACTTGCTACCTCCACACCACTCTTTCCTCAGCTTGTCTCGGTGCATTATGAATGTTGAGACCCATAATTGGCATAATTTGGTCAAACCAACGGTAGGCGATCGACCCTGACTTCTGACTTGATCGTAAAAATAAAACTTGTGGCGCTATTGCTACTGCTACCGAGAAGTTCCAAGTCTTGTCGTCAGATTCTGCATTTGTTTCTAGAACATTTGTGTGCTTAATAGAAAAGTGATCAACCATCCTTGACTATGATACTGCAATCAAGAAAAGCCTGTATAAGATTGAACTACATCTTTTTTTATAGAATAGAAGGCAGAAGACTCATCTGATATTAAGTCCGCCATGGACAGCACCTGTCGGCTTGCGAGTGCTTTTTAAGAATTGCTACGCTCTTTTCTTGAAGGATGTCGACGTGGTTTTGCGGGTAGCTGATTCCACATAGCGCGCGGCAAGAACTGGAATTTCGTATTCTTCGAGCTGTTACAACATCCTATATTCCTGACATACCCTAAGCCCTATCCTCGTCATCATTTCTTCCCATGCACAAACAACCTCTCATTTCCCATCCACTCAGTCGATCTCCTAACTCTTGTCCGAACCGACGTGCTAATATTTTTATACTACTTCCTTTGTATTTCTAAATCAATATATTTGTAATTGAATTCATTAAATCTTTTTTTTAAAAGATCTTATTATTGTTCTGTGTAACAGAGCGATGATGAATCCCAGCTATATATGGTAATAATCCAAACAACACCTCTAAGCCTTTGTTGATATAACTTCAATTCAAGAAGGAAACAAAATATAATAACATTATATTTTGATTAGATAGCAAAATGATAGTAATACACGCAGTGAACGGGTTCGATAGAACAATGGTTAGGAGTCTATGGCTATTAACTTTTGGCCACGAAATCTTTTAGGTATTTTATTGTTTATAAATTTAAACGTTGATACTTAAACAAAATGTTCATTTTGATTTAATAACTATTTTAAATATTTTGTTTACTTTTGGACTCTTTACACCAATAAATAAATCAGTGGCGCTATATCCTTTTTAGGTCTGGACCTCAGATTTTTGTATCTGTTTCATGATCATTTGTCAATCCAATAGTTCAGGCTTCTGTGCCTGACACACGCCATCGACTTTTTGTGTCTAAGGCAAACCGGTTTCGGCAAACCGGTGGTATGCTGCAAACACTACCTTAAAACTCTCAGTTGTGGAACGATCGTTGTCCAGTTAATACGGGTGGAACTTCGCATTCTGCCCTGGCATGATGATGAAACTCAGCTGCAGCTGCTTCGTAGTAGCTGTGGAAGATGCAGAGCGACCCCATGTACCTACATAACGCCAAGGGATCAAGCCACTCGGAAATATTTTTATTATTAATCTACACTAATATTATAAAGAGGAAAACTTTGTTTGTTTGTTTGATTGTAATGAATAGGCTTATAAACTACTGGACCGATTTTAAAAATTCTTTCACCATTTGAAAGCTACATTATCCACGAGTAATATAGGCTATATTTAATTTTGAACGAAAATAGGGTTCCGTAAGATATTAGGGTTTTTCGGACACAAGGTGTAAAAAATCAACCAAAAAAAGTTACTTATTTTGCGTACCCTGCCTAAACTATTAAAGATAGAACCATAAAATGTTCTAAGTAATTGTAGATCTTATAAATATCTACAAAAAAGTCCGCGACACACTGTACCTATCTATCAAAACAAGTTAAGTTTATCAAAAATAACATTAAGTTTAATGGCCCAAACATAAAGATGTAAACCACGAACGATGGTCTTCAGAGGTCGTTACAATAAAATTTTAAAGCCAGGTAAACCCGCGGGCCAGATTCTGGATACTGATACTAAAGGCATTTCCACATTTAGCTTAATCATATTTAACTCTTACATTAACACAAGGGTGCTATATTCGTCATTAGTAATATCAATTCTTTTGTATAGGAAACACACCTTTTGTATGGCAATCAAGGTTTACAATAACTTACCAAAAACATTAAAAGATCTTCCAACTAGAGTTTTTAAAAATCGACGTAATGGACTGCAATTTGGAAAAAAAAAATTATTATAATGATTATTTGCGTTAAACACTAAAATTAATATTAATTTAATAACGTATGATGTGATATGTATGATACAAATAATATAAGTATTGACAAATAATGCAAAATCTCCTTTAAAAATAAATTTGCACGCCATTATATGCGGCAGAAAATGCGAACTTACGATTGTACCACCATAACATTTTTGTACCATATTCTTGCAATAATTTATTATTCACGAAATAGCTGCGTCATATAGTGCCCTCATGAAAAGTATTATAGGGTTACGATTTTTAGGGTACAATACAAGTTTTTTAGAAACTCATACGCAAGAAGGTACAACTTCTTCCCTTTCACCTTCGAAGTTCTTGATGGGGACTATTATCACCGCTGCCGGAAACAACATTTTTGCAACAACGAAATGAAAGCTCCCATTCCGTGCTTACTCTCGCAGCTTAATAGTTTACTCGTCTTAGGACCTACTTGTGAAGCGTATGGGGGGGGGGGGGTAATATATATAATACACTTAGAAACTTAAAAATATTAATTGATTAGAACTTTTTGCTTTTCTGTAGATTTTATAAATAGCTTGATTGTGTAATGATTTTTTAAATATTTTTGGTTACACTTTGGCGGTGTGTTGGCTGTAAATAAATAAATAAATAAACACTTCTATTTTGCGAGGGTTATCAGAATCTTATACTCAAGTACATTTTTATTCTCAAGCGCATACATTTAACATGCCAAGGAGGAATAATTGTATCGCTAACTCACATGTCCTAGACCCGTATGACACACAGATTAAATGTACTTGACAATCACGCAAATTGTGTGCTCCATGCCATGATGAAAGCAATTTCCAGAAGTGAGGGGTAGAAATACACTTTTTAAGATAAAAACAGCATTTGTTCTGGTGGGGTAGGTAGTCCCAGTACTAAGTTTAGTTTAATCATAGCTCTCCTATGATATGCCAATCACAATCAAAGGGTTTTGTCTTTTTCACTCCCCTGACAAAAGAGTCAGACAGAAAAAGACAAAAGCTGTAATATTTTGCATGTACAAGATATATACTCGAACCCTTATTAATGGTAATAACTCTTTACCATTTATCCGTCAGGTCCTGATATGGTGCTAGTTAGCAATCCGAATTACAACAAGGCGAGTTGTCAATTACTTGCCACACAATAAAGCTATCGGATACACAGCAAAGAACAGAAGTTATTGTATTGTCAATTTCTGCGTTATCAGCAACGTGTACAAATTACTGCAGGTACTGCAAAAAAGTACATTGTTTCTTTCCATTTTACGTCTTCGTTTCTTGAAGTAAGAAAAAATATTTGGTGGAGTTTAAGTATCTATTTCGAAATATGCACACGCTGTAAATAATTTCGCTTGATAGAAAAAAATCTAAACTTAGCCAATTTTTGACACTTTGAATTCATTTTATGACGAACATGATTGAACATGAACATGAATTTGAAATATACACGATATATTTTATCGCAAGCCAAGTAATCCATTTCAGAAAAAAACATTGATAAAATTACATTAACGCACCTCAGTGCTCCAGCTCTCCACTGCGCCTCCCAGTCCACCCCGAGACACTGACACAGCAATTCGTGCTGTGATAGGGTCTTAAGGTATATTAAAAAGGCACCTCTGTGTCTATTTCTTGATTACTTTTTCCTAATCTTCATGCATACTTTTAGCTTGAGAATGACCGGTTTTCTCACAATATGTCCTTCACAACAGGAGTGAGTGTTCACGCGCAGATAGAAAAACAAGTGAGTGCACCACCGTCACCGTTAAGACCGAATCTAACACACAAACACACTTTTTCTTGCACACAAAAACGAACGGTCTCTATGGGGTTGAATAGTAAAATGTTCTGTGTTGCTATGTACGAAAAAGGTAGGCCAAGTAAAATAAAACATATTAAGGCGAAATACACTTCGCGGGGGCAGCTACTACTTAAAAAGAAAAATCTTTAAATTAACCCAACCCGTTTTATTTGCACTCTTTCCGTTGCAGCGTAAATACAATTTGACAGAAGGAGACGAAATAATACTAAGTTAAGGGCGTAGACTGATTTAGTTTTATGAATAAGGTGCTTGTAATTGCTAACATTACATTGTTAATACATTTTAAATTAACATTTCCGATCGTAAATCATGTCAATCAACGGTTTTTAATTTCTTTCATATGCTGTACATTGTATGTTTTGCTATTTGCCACGTAATAAATTTATGTCTAGTTCCTGTTCCATACCTTTAATAGAAAAGTTAATTGTGACTAAAGTAATGTGCAATGCGAGTGTAAAAACAGACACCCTTAAAGCACTTCGAACACATCTGCTTATTACGCTAAAACCTTTGGTAATTAGTTATAATAACGAGCCACTGAACTATTTTTAGAATTCAATTCGCCATTTTAAGGAATTTAAAATAAACAAATGAATTCAATTGTTGATCGTCTTTTGTTTTACTTTTTAACTCGATTCATCTTAAAACATTAACAAAACCATTTTTTACGTACGACAACTATTAACTGACTCAGGGGCTCCATTTTGATTTTAATAATAACTGAACTTCTTGTCCTTGCCAGTTAAAAAAAGCATCGGTCAGAGTTTACTTTATAACTTATGTAAGGATGGTTTTATTATATAGGATAGGCAACCAAATGGGACATGGACACCTATTTTAGTGAGTGCGTTGGCGGCCTTTGAGAATGCGTATAGTAGTTTTAAACAATTGGCTCATATATCCCAGGGAAGAACCCCACCAGGAGGCGATTCCACAGTTCGCTAGTTTGCTAAAGAAGATGTCTTCTAGCGGACCATGGCTTCCAGACATCAAGGTGATGCGAATGAAATTTGCTTGAGACAAAATGACTTTCCGGCAGGCATGATCCTCTAACGCCAAACAAAAAATTTGTATGAAAATGATCACGTGACATAGCATGATCTAATGTCAATTCCAATACAAATTAGTTAAGCGTTAGAGCATCATGACTGTCCAAAAGTTTGTCTCAAGTCAAAGGTCAATTGCAATCTGCATGGTCACGAACTAAACGATAAATAATTTAATATCTACTATATAAAAATAAGTCGGGTTTTCTTTCCTGACGCTATAACTCCAGAACGCACGAACCGATTTCCACGGTTTTGCATTCGTTGGAAAGGTCTCGGGCTCCGTGAGGTTTATAGCAAAGAAAATTCAGGAAAAACTTCAACAGAAAAGCGGGATCACCAAACGAAATGTTACATAAAACGAAGCCATCTGGTGGCGAAACGGAGTTCGCCGAGTTTGCTAGTGTTTAATAAAACAATTTTTAACCGGATTGAATTATGTATTTACAATTATTTTTCATAATTTTAAATTTAACCGACGTTTCGCGTGCTTTACAGAGTGCGTGGTCACGGTGACCACGCACGCGCGTTAAAATTATGGAAAATAATTGTAAATACATAACTTTAATCCGGTTAAAAATTGTTCAAGTGAAACTTCTTTATCGGGGTTGGAAAAAATTTTGTGTAACATTTTTTCGTTACGCGTCACATTTTTCGGTTACGCGTCACATGTTTCGGTTACGCGTCACATTTGACCGTTTCGCGCGTCTTTTTCTTGTCCCTACCAGGGTTGATTCAAAGAGATTCTAAACCATTAATAACAAAAATGTATAATAACGATAACAATGATACTAAAAATTCTATTACAATTTATGAAATTCTGCAATAATCTTAGTGGTAATAAGGTAAAATGAAATAATTGTATTATTTGTATTCAAGTCTGTGATATTAAAAGCCTTTTGTTAAACTTTATCTAATTTAACTTTATTTAGCCAATTTCTGTAAAGTTGCATATAGATAATTTTTCGAAAAATAAGGTCATAAAGAAGTTTCACTTCTAACGTGTGTACACTAGTACACGCACATTTTTTTATTAAATCTGCAAAAGTTATGTCAATAAAAGACAATAAGTATATTTATTTATTTATAAAAGCTTGCCAACGCTCGGCACTGATACATTGATAAAAGAAAAACAAAATACAATTTTTAATGTGACAAGCACTTATAGGCATACATATCATACTATAGTAACATAGTATAGAACTAACACGTGTCAATCCGGTAAACTATATTTTCTCCTCAGTCATAAAATGTAGAAAATATAGATAATAATAGATTGTTGCCTAGATCGTCTTACGTGCAGTAGATAAAATTGATTCCCCGTGGTTTCACACTCGGCAACTAGTAATTTTCAGTCGTGATTGCCAGTAAAAGCTGGATCTTATCACGACTCAATAATATTAGCAATTCCTTCTTACACTTAATTATTTTGCGTTTCCTTTTTTACAGCAAAATGTTAAAATAAATCTCACATTTTAAATATAGAATGCATTAGAGATTCATTTGTTTTCTCTATTGATAACAAGTGTTCGATTTACAAATTAAAACATTTGCCAGTGTTATAATGAGAAACGGGGCGGGGCCTAACCTTTGACACTATTGACGCCCAGCTGTCGTAACGACGGTTTGGCTTATGAAAATTAATGACCACGGCCCAATGGTGACGGCGTTTACGCCTTACGCACCTTTCACTGAACTAATCAAGTTGCTGTCTTGTACCTTAGAACAAGACCATGTGTTTAATCGTAGGAGACATAACATAGACATAACATTTATTACTAACAAAACACACACAAAATAACAAAAACAAAAAGGATGAGATATATTTTTTTTTTTTTAAAGAACAACGTTTTAAGTGTGTAATGCGTGTCTGCTGTGTGTACCCTTGCATTATGCTGCATCTCGTGCTTAATAATTTAGATTTTTTTATATTAAATGAATAGTTTTCTTAATATGTCTTATAAAATTGAGTGTGTTGAAATTTAATTCCCAGATTTCACTCAATTGTATCCGAAGCTAAAGTCACTGCGTAATAGTATTACCGTATATTTAATATCGAGTATTGCAACTGCACAATTGACCATCAGTTCACAAAAGTCCAGACATCCCGACATAGCCGCGACTCACGATCTGTCGTCGCAATAATTCTTATAATTGACGTTAGCCACCCACCTTCTACAGGTCCGGACTAATATTATGATATCATAACACTAATCATCATATCATATCATATAATTTATATATTTAGTGTAGTACTGGTGGAAAAAATAAACGATTTTTATAAGAAAGTAATTTCTATTGTGTTGTTATATCTAATTAATGGCTCTTAATGGCTATAAGTCGTGTAAACAGGTTGGCCTGGAGATTATTTTATAAATCTTATAATTATTTATTAACATAATTTCAATAAATATACTCGGCAGAGGTAATAAAAAGCGACACATTCGGATGATAGTGGTGTTACTCAATATAAATAATTTCTTCCTAAAACATAATTCCAGTTAGAAACGAGGTAACAAAAGCATGTGAAGAAATACCTACATACCCAAAACACAATTCTTAGTCTACAACTAGAGATAATAAAAAAAACATGATTCACACATAATACATAGTAGAAGTGAAACCTTCAAAAGTTATGAGATGAATGTAATATTAATTTAACGTTATAAATATTTTTATTAAACATATTTCATATTTACAATCAAGTATACAGTAATTACAATTTTCTTAACCTAAATAATAATTATTTTTTTATTTTTATTTTAAGTTTAATATCAATATTTTATTTTAATAAAAACTACATTAATTAAATAACTTTTATCAGTGTTTTATGCTTTCTATCACATTTTTTCCCAGGTTAAATCGTATGAATTTAGGTGTCTGTCTCTTTTTCGTTTCATCGACTTTCAAATCACAACGAGGCTTACGAAGTTTTCACTTCAAAATATATTTATTTATTCACAGAAATACATCCACTATCCTTCTATCCATACAATACTAAGCTACTGTGAACTCACTCTGCGAACATATAAAGATGTTGATAGCGGGGAGTGTGAAAAGCATTCAGTAGACGCAACATATGAACATACTAGCAATGTTATTCGTGGATTATAATAATGGGCCTCCCAGTCAGTGATTTCGGCCCTGTGCCTCTAGGAATAGTCTACGAGATAAAACCAATAAGAAAATAATATTTAAGAATTTGTCTACTCATTAGAGTTATTGCTGGCCTAGGTTATGCACCTTCTATATGGGCTTCTGTCATGTATTTAAAGCGAAACTTACGTTTAGATTACAATGCATTTATCATAACTTAATTATGTAATTGAAGGAATTTAAGGCCTCCAGCATAAAGGGAGGATTTTTGAACTACCATCACTGACTGGTCAAACCAAAGGACCTAGGATTTGGTTTTTATTTGCAAAACTTTCCCACTTTTAGACAAACATAACAAACACAAAAATATAAAAAAAAACATCGAGGGAATCAAAGTCAATCAAATTGATTTCAAAGAGGGGAGCAACTATGGATGGTAATAATAACCTTAAGGCCCTTTCTCCACTGCTCCGGTCCGACGTCGGATACCGGAATGAGTCATGAGAAAAATATCGGAAGGCCGGATTGCGCTTCTCCACTATATCCGATCCGGCAATAATCGATACTTGTATATTTATCATGCAACACTTAAATTAACCATATACTTTGTTTTATTTATAAGCGTTCTAAATTCTGAAAATTTATTGCCCTGGCAAGTTTATTACTTTTTTTATATTGTCTATCTTGAAATATTATAATCTACTTAATAAATAGTTTACTAATACTATGGTATAAAAATATAAATAAATAGCAACATAATTTGGTTTGGTCCAGGTTATCCAGATTCTTTCAAATTAAAGAAACTATAAATAAACCTGTGAATAATAATTTATAACCTCTTGGATACTTGGATATACTTGGACCGATAAAACACCGCGTTCCGATCTAGCAAGTTATCGGAACGTTAAAAACCGGATGCCGGAGTAGTGGAGAAGCACGTAAGTACTGTTGTGAGTTTCTAAATCGGATCGGTAATTAACGTTTGCCGGACCGGAGCAGTGGAGAGGAGAAACGGCCAAAGTATAATAATAATTTACCTAAAAACATTCAAAGATCTTCCTATAGGTCGGTTATCGAAAGCGGCGGGCTCACAGTACTCACACTAATGCAATTTCAAATACAGTATGTTTCAAAATATGATTTTTTGCCAAGCTATATATTTTAGTCCACTCTGGTTTTAGTACGGTTGGGTGGGTTGTAAATAAAAAAAAATGTGTCAAAAACATATAAATATTAGGTGCATACGAGGGTGGATTCAAAAGTTCTAAGCCAGACCAAGAACGTGACAGAGTAGTTCGTGTAAATAATTTTACATTTTTCGACATACGCTCCATCTAGCCATGACTTTGTTGGTCGACAAAACGACCTTAGCCGTTTTCGGAGTAGGTGATACAGATATTTTCCATTGTTTGGAATGTTGCTTTGATTCAAGAGTATTTTGGTAACCCAGCTTTCAACAAATCAAAAAAAAATCAAATCAGCTTTCAGCATCTGATGTCAAATGAAATATAAAATTTTTTCATTAAACTGTTTTTATTAAGATGCTTAAAATATTTAAAAAAATGGCCCATTTGGATTGATTCATTCAATCTTGAGCTATAGTAAACAATTACCAAACATAATAATAAAGCCTATTTAATTCCAATCTTTACAAACGTTAACAACAGTTTTGGTTTGTTAAATACATTTTCTATTTTCTTGTTACTCGTTAACTTAGGTTCCTTCAGTACCGTTCATCAGAACTTCACAAGTAAAGGTTCCCTCCAGCTTTTCCAAATTTCTCTATTTATAACTTTCATTTTCTTCTTCTATATCTCCTATCCAGGGCGCCATCTTCCTTCCGGGTCTTAGGTAAACCGGTTTCCTCACGATATTTTCAGACAGAAAGTCCATTGGTGTACAGCCGTGGATAGAACCTACGACCTCAGGGATGAGAGTCGCATGCTGAAGCCACTAGGACAACACTGCTTTTGGTCCTTTCCATATATACGTAGTTATCTTTAAAGTCCATCTTTCGTCTGTGTATCTTGCTATATGCCACTACATATTCATAGAGAAATATACAAACACGCAATGACAATCTAATGAGTATTAAATTTATTAGATTGGAATCATTTCGCATCTGGAATCTTTACTGTCTAAATAATGGCATATTGTTCGCGTACCGTATCTTAACTACAGATAATATGCAATACATTAAAAGCAACCGTTTTATGTTTTAGATCTAATCACTGTGTCGTTTGCGTATCTATAAACGGTATATGTTAAAGGTCGGCTATTAACTTTAACCAGAACATATATAGAAGTTGCGTCCGACTGCAGCTTATTGCCTTATTAAAACCAAATTACACTTAAGATTCACAAACGAGCATTAGCGTTGTCCCTAAAACACTGTCCCTCCAGTCTCATATGGAATGTATTGGTTGTTTCACAAACGTTCACGGTCAACGTTTCTGAACCTTTTTAAACTCTCTCAGGAATCACACTTTTTGTCTACGTCCTTCTCTCAATATCCGTAGCGATGTAGAATTTGTGATAGTCCGAAAGAATTCCACTTGAGAGTACTGGTACACGAAGTTTAAGTTAACAGTTAAATAATATCGATATATTAAATAAAAACGTGTGTACTTACGTACACGCGTTAGAAGTTATACTTATTTGGCGTAATAAGATAAAAATATTTTCAAAAATTTTATCTTTTGCCTTATTCTACGTTTGTAGAAAAAAATGACAGTAACAATAGAAAAAATTTACTCTCGTCATTTTTCCCTAACGCGCCAAAAGAAGTATAACTTCAAAAAAACTAAAATGTTGACTATAGCTGACTTCAGGGTATCAGTTTTTTGTGACGGTGTGAGCGCGCGTGGTGTGTAACACGCCAAAATAAGTATAAGTTCAAAATAATAGCCTTTATTCGAGTACTAAACTAAACTACACTTTGTCCATGTCATTTAAGTTTTACACTAGTACTCGACGGGCCACCAAATTCTTGGAAAATGGTCGCGAGGAGTTTAACAAAAATAATCTCTCCAACAAATAATCCTTATTTACCATGATCTCATATTACAATTTATTATCGTTTCTTAAGCGCACCTTTTATGGACTATTCAAACCTTGCCTTTAATAAATTCTCTAAGTGTGAATAAGGCCTCCAAGGAAGCTTCTAGAAATCCTCTTTTGTAATCACAACTTATGTGCCCATTCTAGATCTAGTTCTAAGTGACGTAACATACGATCCTGGATTGTTTTTTCCTTAACTTGTATGGGTTAAATTATTAACTCAGTCACAAGTAAACTTACATAAAAATACTGAGTACTACCAAATTAGGTTCTATTTACTAAATTAATGTTACGTAAAGGTATCTTTTAGTTTCTTACGGTCTTTTTTCCGCGTGAGTACCGTATAGTATAAAGCCGTGTTTAATTCTGTCGAGCGTTTAATTGGGATATTATCTAATATATAAAATTCACGTGTCACAATGTTCGTTCCCATACTCCTCCGAAACAAAAAAAAACCTCGACCGATTATTATGAAATTTTTTATGCATCTTCAGTAAGTCTAAGAATCGGCTACTATCTATCTTTCAAACCCCTGACAATATTTTTATTTTGGACAATTTTTTTTGTTTTTATTTTTTTATGATAAAGCATAATAAAATACATACAAACCCTAATTTTCAACCCTCTACGATCAACCCCTAATATATATTTGTAGATAGTTCTTTTTATTGAACTAAAAAAATGTTGTCTAGAAATAATATACATGGCAAAACAACGATTGGCGGGTCAGCTAGTTATTCTATATTTTAAAGTGAAAGTCCCTAAGTTAAGATATTGAAAAAAATATACAATTTACAAGCTAATAACATACACAACGGGCGGCTTTTAAAATATGTGTTATCAAAGAACAATCATTTAAAAAACACTTGCGAGAATGCTCTGTCTATGGAGTTCGGATAGATCGTTCCTCGTTCTTGTCACTACTCTCTTTGTCATATACAGCATGGCCAAAAAGTCGAGGATCAAACGCAAATAGGGGATAGATGAGGTCATCAGCTGCAAAAAAAAAATCTACGGGAGGTCTCTAAGCTCAACCCCTGCAGAGTTATAATTTATTTTGCGTTTCATAAGGAAATTTCCTTTTTTACTAATTTTTATTAAAATTCGAAAAAATCTACATCCTGTATCTTTTTCATAATATCCACTAGATTGGTACTGATGAGTTCTTGCGTTAGACATACTATTTAAAGTTGTTAATTGAGTGTATTGCATATATTATTAAGTTATACGATATACATATTTTTCAAATCAAAACTTTTTGTTTACTTCGGACCCCACTGTGAAAAAAAATTACTCTACCGAAAAGTGACCCTGTACTACAAGTTTTGAATCATATTTATATTGGCGGCGGTATCACTTCACATCAGGTAAGACTCCTAGCCGTTTGCCTCCTGTTTTAAAAAAAATGTAAATTAAAATATAACTACAATAAATAATACATATAAACCTTTTTTCAGGAATTTCTAAACCTTTTTGCTAGATTCCGATGTATCGCTTCCATTCATTAATTCTGTATCATGTTCGTATCGGCTGTAACATTCAATATATTTGAAATTTGTAGTCGGATTATATAAACGTATGAATACATTATATGTTACTATAACATTCTATCTCCAATAAACACATTTGCACCTGTTTACAAGACCTACTTCGCGTGCTATTGTTATGAGCTGAATTATTTCTGATACAGTTATTTCAAGTGCTAAATAAATCATTTGTAACTTGGATACAGCGCGTGGCACAGATATTCCTCTCTAGGTGTTTTCCATAGATTATAAACTGAATTAAGTATTCCACATATATCTCGTTTAGTAATTCTTGGGTCATTTACGGCAGTTCTCGGTCTTTTAGAAGGCATACATTGGGACACAGGTCCACCAGACAGATGCCGTTTCGACACTCACAATTTTTAACCTACAGCCTGCCCATGGCCACAGGTAAGTACAGCCCTAAGCAGTCCACGGCCGATATAGTAATTATTTCAAAAAAAGTATGGAAACTTAATTATTTGTTCCATTGGAACCTATTTTTTTATATGTAGATAACATATATAATATATATATGTAGAAAAGGACACATGTGAATCGCAATAATTTCTGGCTGTGGTGTGGACAGGTTGTTTACAAGACATTTTCTTAATCCGACTCCCGGAATCATCCCTGGGAGATACGACCTCCAATTGTTTGAAGAAAGAGTTTACTCCTCCATCAAAGGCCGCCAACACACCCACTAAAAAAGGTGCCCATGGGCGGTGATGATCACCCTTTATGGGCGTCCCTCAAGCTAGTTTGCCCCCCAACAGGGCCCCTATGCACTGTAGAGTTGTTGTTATAACTGAAAATATACTGCACCGATTTCAACATTCTATATTATCCTGGAACAAATAATGTTATGATATATTTAAAAAATACCTAGACAGGCCGCTAGTATAAAATCTTTGTGACTCACAGAGCCAAGCACTACTCTGACCTATAATGCGGATCGAACAATTCTAAACGCAACATCATTACACGCCAATAAATAGTGTAACATAGCTCCAGTCGGTGCCTTTGATGTAACAAACAGACAAACATGACATGGAAGGTCGGTAATGTAACAGTCGTGCAACTGACCGGACCACCGCGGATGTGGTATACACCTATATACTTGTATTCCGTAATATCCAATTCGATACAAAATTCAAATTCAAAAATCATTTACTTATATAGGTAACAAAATGTACACTTATGTACGTAAAAAAATAAATATATATGAAATGCTTCTAATTTTACATTTACTGCCAGTTCTCAAATCAAGGACGTAAAACAGAAGGGAAGAACTGGCAATAAACTCTCCACCACTCTTTTTAATCGCCAAGTTTTCCGATTTACACAACGTTTGTAAGGAGCTGCAACCATTACACCATGTTCCACTTGCCATCTTAAGTAAGTAATATTAATAAAATAAATTAAAAACAAAGATTTGATTCCACATACTGAGATTATATACTGGAACCCCAATCTCTATTGAAAGTTACAGAATACCGGTCCTGATTTGAATGTAGTCGTTATTTATTAATTAGTTATTATTTTTGACTGCAGATAATAAGTACTTGGGTTCGATTCCCGGGTGAGGCCGAAAACTTTATTTTATAAGATACAAACCAACAGGCAATGCCATGGATACACATTTAGCGGTGTAACCGGTCTTTGAGGGACGAGTATGCTTTTTAAATAATTGGAGGTCGTATCTCCCAGGGAAGACCCCCACCGAGAGATGATTCCACAGTGCGTTAGTTCGCAAAAGAAAATTTCTCGAGAAGCGGACCAAAGTCAAATTCAAAAATCATTTAACCATATAGGTAACACAATGTACACTTATGAATGTCAAAAAAAGAAAAGTATACGAAGTGTATGATGCTTCTAACTTTCCATTTAGTGCCAGCCCTGCGATTCTGTAACTCACTTTTCGAACTCACACAGCGGTTTTCGCATCGGCGGTCGCTCTCAAATCAGTCGTGAAGCAGTAATTTTATGGTTTGGCATTCTGAAAAGGTGGGAGCTTGTAGTTTATTGTTTATCTGCGAAAACCGCTGTGTGAGTTCGAAAAGTGAGTTACAGAATCGCAGGGCAGTTCTCTAATCAAGGGCGTAGAACGGAAGAGACCGAGGCCTTCAAGAAATTTGGAATACGACTCGTTCGTTGAAACGAGGAACATATTTTGTTTAATTTAGATTATACCGCGAGGGTTAAAAATTCAACAATTTGAGTTTTACATAGCATTACTAGTATTGGAATTTATCTAAATGGTTGATACTGTTTGTTTTTTGCTAATGTGGTCCAGGACTAACCATTAAAATTATCTGATTTATCGCAATCCCGCTACCGCTGGGTTAACTGTGAACTTTATTTAAGCTTCCTATATAAAGCCATGTATACACTGAGAAACAGGTTATGTTTAAAGAAGTTTAATCTCATGTAAAACTCACCTAACTAGTTCGAAACGGCTTGACCAATTTTTGTAAGTTTAGGTAAGGCTGAGAATATGTCGTAAGCTACTTTATACCGCTAACTAAAGGATCGCCCACTCAACATTCTTTTTAATATTCCGGAAAGTACCTTCATGTTTTAATGGCGAGAGAAATAATTTATATGACAACTAGCAGACCGGCCAAGCGTTGCTGTGGCTAAGGTTTTTGTAATATTACATAGTAGTAACGAAACGGTAGGAGAACACCATTCATGGCGACCACCATGCTTTTTTGGTGGTAATGCCATTAAATTGTAGCTTATGTGATACGTTGGTACTTTCAACACAGCGCCATCTATTAGCTGTGACTAACAAATAATAAACCAACATTTTGAAATAAAATAATATTGCGGGTGTAAATTGAGATGTAAGCTATTCTATCTTTTAAGTTAGATCAAACTGCACACGATGTGCAAATTTGATTGAAATCGGTGCAGTAGTTTAGGAGTCCATAGCGGACAAACAACATGACGCGAAATTTATATAATATACTAGTAGACTCGGCCAAGCGTTGCTGTGGCTAAGGTTTTTGTTAGAGATGTTAAATAGTATCTTCTGTGAAACGTTGGTACTTTCAACACAGCGCGGCGCCATCTGTTAGAATTGTGATTTGTTACTGTCAAATAATAACAGACAAATAATTAGCAATAAATTAAAATTGCGACTATAATTTGAGATTTAAACTATCCTATCTCTCAAGTTGGATCGAACTGCACATGGTGTGCAAATTTGATTGATATCGGTTCGGTAGTTTCGGAGTCCATTGAGGAGAAATATTGTGACACGAGATTTATATATATTAAGATACAGCGGTTACCGAGTCTAATGTAATATATCGTGACAATTGACACCGGTGATTAGCTGTCCATGACACGACCAGTATGCGGGTCACCTTCATAAAAGCACATACAACGCCCAGAACCATAGAGTGTGTTGCCGGATTTTAAGGGTGATCTATTCGTGGTCGGTTCAGAAATACTGGCACCTGGTTCTATCATCTATTACAGTACTTATGCGACTTATTCGCTGCAAATCATTAAACACATCAATCATACAAATCGGTCCACGGACAGAGTTTTGCATACATACGCAAAGAAACATCCCCTCGGGTTTTTATGAAGTCATTTAAATATTTATGTCAGTATTAAGGCAGCTAAGCAATAAATTAAAAGTGACAGCAATGGGTAATTAACGAGTTCTAAGTTCGACATCCGTCATGTCACAAATGTCATTTTAACAGTTGGGTGTCATAATTCGCGATAAGACCTATTTCTGAATCTCACCCACAGATGGCGCCACAACTCGAACAGCAAGTTATGTTTGACTGTAAACAAATTTAGTTTAATTCCAAATATTGTAAGCATAGCTGACGTGGTTAACAGTTCTCACGACTATTAACATTAACATTAATTCCTTCGGTACAGAAGCTCATTTACACATAGACCTCAATAATTTAGTTGTAATGATGCCGTTTGCACACAGTTATTTAGCAGCAAAACAAAACCATTAATAGCTTTTAGCATTTAGCTATTACTATATTTAGATATTTTACGCTATTTTGTCTCGTACCTCAATCCCGTAACAACTTTGAGAACTAATAATGAGCGGGAAAATGACGAAAACAACGTTGGAAGTTCTGCGTTCGCAATCCCAAAGCTGCATTTTGAAAAAAAATATATCGAGATGCGCGCGAACCAAAATGGCTAATGGCAGTTTCAGAATTGATTAACAAAAAAACTCTGAATAATGAAACCAAAAACAATTCTCAAAATTAAATATCTTTTAAGTTTTTACCATTAAAAATAATTGACGAAGTGTCAAATAATAAGCATAATTTGCACATTTGTATAAGACATTATCTAACAATTGAAAGTGTTAATAATAATAAGGTGAAAATTTTAAATTATAACAATTAAAAATTAAACGCTGTAAATATTACAAATAAAGGTAAAAGACCAGCGACCTAATACAAAATTATAGAGTCTATGCAATGATTAATCACAGTTATGTCGATATCTTTATCGATATTATACGTAATCGAGTTTCGATAAAGACTACACCACTAGTGGAATATGCAGTATATATAGTATGGTGCAAGGTATAAACTTGTATTCTTGTCCCGACCCATCAGAGCTGTAGTCCACAACGCTCGATAAAGCAGCCCCAGCTGAGCTGTAAAGGCCCTTAAGGCCAACAGCGAGATGCCTTTCAAAAAAAACATTTTTTTATACAACAGGAGGCTCCTGTGATGGACACTCACAATGCCAGAAGGCTCGCTAGTGCGTTGCCGGTATAATCCATTCATTGACGATTCACACGCTCTCGTGTTATGACTTGAGCCCCATCTATTAAGTAAAATCTCATATCAGATGATGATGGATGATAGTCCGAACTTGTCCGCCAGATTAATCGCCACTTAGGTACTGTTAGTGTGTTTCAATAACACAAAACTTCTTAAATGATTCGTAAGTTATATTAAATTCTTTAGAACAGTGGCTAAAGCGATTTTGTGATTGTGGGTGGTGTTGGTGGATTGTGGGTGTGTGTAGGAGTTTCAACCCTCAAGTGGTGTATCAAATCACGCCATACTAATGAAATTCTTTCTATATGTACAAAAAAACACTTGCTCGTACAGTGAAAAAAAAAGCGTGAACAGAACACATGCCGTGTTAGACATGTAGCGACCTATAAGATACGGCTCCCATCACTACGATGACGTCATGACCCTTTCGGGGGAAGAGACCAACATCCTCCCTTCAATCCAAAAATTAACATGTTTCAGGCATTGACAAGTAGGTGAAATGTCTATAAGGTTTAAAAATCAGATTAAATCTAACTATAGGAGCCAAGCCAAGATTTTTATTTATATCTTACAGCTTAACATACATGCATGTTATAAAAAAACACTTAGACATAATACAAAGCCATAATGGATTACATAGCAAAACAATTTTGTTTATGAAACAGAAAACATAAGTACATTAACAGACAAAAAGAAAAAATAATAAAAGAAAACTGAAATTTAACATCAAACAAACGACAATTAATACTTCATATTTTATAGAAAACACTAAATTATAACTGCTAAACGGAGTCAGTCTTCCCACCTCTTCAAATATTTCCTCACATCCTCTTTGGTGAGGTGAAATTTATTTTGCATAAAAGTGTAATATTGTCAAATTTTCAGTACAATTTTCCATTGTATTCGAAAGTCACTATAAAACCGCTTTTGCAAAATATGCTTATTATCAAGCCAATTTCCTAAGTAAAATTGCATAAATATACAAGAATTATAGATTCATCTGAAGCTTACTTAACATACAACTGCTTCTATCAAATAATAACATCATTATGTTTGAATAGTGCTAGGGTTGTCACGCTATACAATTTGTTGGAGACAATACTATGTACCTAATAGAAATTTAATTCGGATACAGCTCGCTTGCGCATCGTGGGGTCAAAATTGAACCCAACCTTTGCACAGAGCGGCAACGTCGCAGTCAGCTTTCTTTAAAATTTTGATGTAATTGTTTTTGACTAATAATTGCTTAGTCTTTTATTCCATTTTACACACTATCCATTGGATGCTTGGATTCAAGATTTGAATAAATATGGCAACTCTGCGCTCTACGGCCAACATATCGATCTCGGGGCGAACGCAGCAATCCAACTAAGTCACCCTCTTCCACACTCGCCGGGGACTTCACAAAAGTTAGGGGGCCTTGAAAGGCCTGCAACGAACTTGCGAGTCTTGTGCAATGTGAGTGACCATGGGCGGCGGTATCACCTAACATCAGGTGAGCCTCCTGCCCGTTTGCCTCTTATTACGAGTACATAAAAAAAAACAAAATTAGATTTAATCAAAAATGAATAAATTGGTCGCAGCCCTATTAAAGAATGAACTTTCCTATTAATCTACTAATGAAATCGTAGGACTCGTTTTACAGTTTTAACATGAAACTATTTAATATTTATAAAATAAGAAACCTTGTTATATAAAATATATGACTTAACAATACTATACATGGCCAATTAACGATATTTAAATTACAAACTTTCGCATGTTGTAAATGAGTTAAGAAAAAGCAAAGTGGGCGTTTGTCTGGAGTCTCGGCTGTAGAAGTGGGGAAGGTATTTTTTAAGTTATACTTCTTTTGGCGGTAGGCAAAAATTATGAGAGATTTTTTTTGGATGCGCGCGCACATCGTCACAAAAAACCGATACCCTGAAGTTAGCTATAGTCAAAATTTTTTTTTTTTATAGAATAAATTTTTTTTAAAGATTTATATCTTAGTACGCCAAAGAAGAACTTATAACGCGTGTACATAAGTAAGTTTTTTTGTAACGTGTAGCATACCATGACTACCAACCACGGTTAATTTGGCCGGCAATTAATTATAACGGTTAATTTGGTAACTAGCGAGCATTGAGAGTGCCCATGGGCGGTATCATATATTAGTAGGCTTACCTGATGTTAAGTGATACCGCCGCCCATGGACACTCAAGGCCAGAGGGCTCGCGAGGGCGTAGCCGGCCTAAAAACTTACTAAGTTATAGTTAATAGGGTCACAGGTAGATATAGACCTGGTTTAGGGAGGTTCCTAATGAATCATTCTAGATATAGGTGAAATGGTATTTATTAAAGCAAAGTGCGTTGCCGTCCTTTTAACAATTGGTCGCTAGTTTTCTATATGATTTTGAAGACTCCACATAACTGAACATCTGAGGTCAAAAGTCAACGGTATACTTAATATCCGAGTGAACTTAATTCTCAAGGAAGAAAGGACCTACTTCCTATAGATAGTAAAACATTAAATTTAACGCTTATACCAGTTACTGTAACCATTATCGTCTGATACCTTTAAGGTATCAAAACCAATATATTTTAACATTACGAATATGGTTTGAGGTCGTTACAGCGGCGCACTCGCTTTGTTCACGATTGTATAATTGTTTTTTTTTTTGTTTATATTACTGTAATTATGATATTTTTCCTTACAGACATAAATAGGCTTTCTCGCCCAATTACAATTTAATTAATAACATTAATGAAAATATTGATATATTTTACAACAATCTTCCAACTTACCATAACTTTGTGTATCATGTTCTTAATTTTTTTAGTAATTATTTATTTATTTTATGTTTTTTATTTTGTGGTTGGTTGTTTAATTTTCCCTTGCTAGCTTGCTTATGTTCTAATATAATTGATTTGTTTGTCTATGTGTGATGTCATATTTCTGGTATAATTTCATGCATACACATTGTTTTAGCAATAAATAAATTAATATTTAAAATGTCGCTGCCCATGGTCACCAGCAATGCCGAGAGGTTTACAGGAGTGTTGCTAGCGTTTAACGGAATGATACCCAAATGAAATAAATAAAAATAGCATTTATTCGAGGACTACAATAAGGATTACATTAAGTATGTATATTTAATATCAGTACACGATCTCCTACTGAGTGAATGCCTACTCCGAATTGTTCCATTTGTCTCTCATCTTAGCTGCTATTTTCTAATCTTTCCTCGCTATCTCTTTTACTTCACCCTCCCATTTGCCCACTCCAGGACAAGGTGACCGGCCCGTTAAAATTAATTAAGCTAATTAATATACAAATTTACATCCAAATATAATGCACTTCATATAACGATAATACATACTAAACAGTTACCTACAAAGCTTTTTATGACGGTATGAAAATATAACTTTGTGTTTCCTCAAAGCCGTCATTGGATCATACAATAAAGCATACATCTAATATATCTTTCGCCTCGACTTGTGCCGGAGGGACTAAATGTAATCGCTAACATCAACTGATTTTAATTCATTGCGAGTTTGATTAACTACCTCATAAATCACGTTTGAAATTTCCTGCTAGATTATTTAGTGCAGTGTGATATTACAGTGTGAACAAAAGTATTCATATCTTCAAAGACTGCCCACGGGGTGAAAATTTAAAATCGATAGCAGACAAAATCTTCGATTTAAGACGTCATAACGTGACGCATCATGTCGCGTCAATGCGTTGACAAATCACAAGGGTTGAAAGGACAATCGTTTCGTATGACATTCACCTAGGCAGTCTGTCGTTATTTACAGTTGCTAAAAAGATGTTAAAACGTCTTGTGAGGAAGGAACTGTTTCTTCCTAAAGGGAGGATTTTCGACCACTATCCACTGACTAGCCCGAAGGCCCGAGGCTAAAGTTGAGTCGTACATATTCATGGCGGAATAACGTCACTACTTTTGTAGGCGTAAAGTGTATGTGTCGTGTAAATGAACTGATGTTATTATTAAGTAGAAAAGTTTTGTTTAATGTAATACTATAGTTTCCGATATTTCCGATGAAAAGGATATTTGTACCTACTATATTTCTACCTGAGGTTTTGGAAACTTCTGCCATTTTCAAAATAAATATGACAGGTTGCAACCCCACTTTACTCAACACATTAATTGAAGAGAAATTCAAAAGTTATGCCTAGGGAATTCCCCTAAATTCTTTCTGTAGGTTGGCAGTGTTGTGAATTTGACGGATAGTGATATGTGCTTTTTATTATTCATCGATGTGCGTTTTATTGTGAATTCGAGTTAAGATTTTTTTTTGAGAACGGTAAAAAATTCATGCTGTATCTATGTATTAATAGTAAGTAAGTAAATGTCAATAAACTTTTTTGTACTAGTCAATATAGTCGTTAAATTTTATTTGATTTTACCACTCATATTGATGTCCGTTAAAGTCAATAAATCGTGTCAAATCTAAAGATTTCGGCTACAGCTCATTGTATAAGTTATAACGCGAATTATATAGCAATTGAAAACAAAACCGCTTCAAGCCTGGATTTAATCGAAGTCATTGATACTTTGCCGAAAACTAAAGCTAGGAAAAAATTGTAAATATAATTGTTATTTAGTCAGTTGGTAGGCCCGACCTTTATATAATAAACTCTTGAACCTTCTGTATTTTATTTTATTCGCCAAACCTACATCAAGTATTAATTGTAGGTAATTTATGTTGTTTCTGTTTAATATTTTTATTACCTGCCCTGCACAAAAAAGAGCTTTAAGTAGCTTAGCATTTTTAAAGTATTTGTATATTTCATATTTTGATCAGTTTACAGAGCAGTGGGGCTCCATTTTTTAATTTTCCCCAGGGCCCTTGGTCACCTAGCTACGCCACTGGGTGTTACACACGTTGCGTTCAAACCCGAAACGACATGATAATATGATGCTGAAAAAAATATGATCAGCCCCATTATTTAATAATTAATAATCCTTCTCCAGGGAGCCGATTCTTTTTGTTACAAAGGCAAAAAATATTTTTAATATCAGAACTTTGTAATATTACTTTTATTTATTATTTTTCTGCTCGTTTGTTTGCTTATAAAGCGCTTATAAATCGAACCGTTGCACTCGGTTTTTAGACTTTCCGAGTTTAATGTTTATAGATTTTTAGACAGCAGAAAGACACGATTTCCACGCTGATAAGCGCAAATACAAAAAAAAAGATAACTGACATAGTTAAAAAAGACAAAACTTTATAATCATAATAAAAAATATAATTAATATTTAATGTTTAATGTCTGTAATATTAATATCCCAATTGTTATTTTTTTCTATTGTTGTTCAATAATCGTAAGTATATTTTAAATCAATTTTTAAAGATACTAAAAGTGTTTCGGAGGCGTGAATTTTCTCCAGCCTACTTGGTTCGTTAGCACAACACTTATAGACTATTATCCCATGCAGTATATTCCTGTACTCTATACACTTGCATTGTAATCACCACACATTAACGAGCCAATTTGACCTTTATTGCTGTTCGACAACCATTTTCGTATCACTTCGATCTACGCTTAATATCCAATTTGAGGAAGGTATTAGTTTTATCGAGATCCAGAAAGTTCCTAGATGCCATTTTAATTAAAGTCTGTCTTTCAATGTTTAATATTAAATATAGAAATAGTATGCAATCGAATTAAAAAAACGATATAAGTTTAACTGTTGTTTTCGGGTTTTGAAGGTTTTGGGAGGTGTTCTTTTTTATTGATTATTTCTCTCCATTATTAATACCAGTTTGAGAAACATGTTTGTTACTTTACGATCTTATTTCCTAATATATTGTTAACATGGTTACAATAAAATACCGTAGATTCTTAACCCACGTTTTATAATGAGGTCGGTTATATTTCCAGATAATTGATTTTTCCAATACATAAGATATTATATGTTTTTTTTTAATAAGATGAAATAAACGAATAATCCCTTTATGTTACGTAGAAAAAATTCGGTAAAATTAAATTTTTTGGAACTTTTATTATTAATCACACATAAAAACGTCGATATAAAATACTAACTTAAAAACTTAAGAATTGCTTATTCTCAAAAGGCGGCAACGCCCTCGCGAGCCTTCTGGCAATGTGAGTGTCCATGGGCGGCAGCGTCACTTAACATTAGGTGAGCCTCCTCCATACATAAAAAAATATCTAAAAGCTATGGAAAAATTTAATTGTAGTTATATCAGAGTTCCCTAGTCATTATAAAGTTTTACAGTGTAACGAGTCAAAAGTATAATTATTTAATATTGCCTACGAACTTATAACAGTTAATAGTATCAGAGTGTTGTGGTTTGTTGAAAATTGCTATCCACGCATGCTAAACATTTGTAGGGTTATGCAATATTTAAAAGTATTATCTGTAATAAAATATCAAAAGTGAAATTAAATAATTTCGGCAATTCATCCTTTAACTTTGTATTAATATTCAAATAACTTTTTGTCCAAATAATCCGTTCAGATATTATACGAACCAAATTAAAGAATAAGCCTGGTTTATAAATTATATTTATTCTCATAATGTTATGGGCAATGCAGGCAATATGCATATAGTTAATGTATGCCTGGAGAATGGTCGATCCCTTTCGAAATGTTAGGATATAAGACTATCTCAATATCCCATATTATTCTATGTAGCCTAAGAGCTCCAATGAAATAAATTATTTTTATACGAAAATCCACTCGTATCACCTCGACAAAAAAAACATAACTGATCGTTTTTCAAGGCAGCTTTTGCCGCGCACCACCACTTTGTGGAACCAGCTGCCCACTGGGGTATTTCCGAACCAATTCGACTTAGGGTCCTTCAAGAAAAGAGCGTACCAATTCTTAAAAGGCCGGCAACGCACTCGCGAGCCCTCTGGCGTTGAGTGCCCATGGGCGGCGGTATCACGTAACATCAGGTGAGCCTCCTGGCCATTTGCCCCCTATTCAATAAAAAAAAAACACAAAAACAAATACTAAAAACTTTAATAGAGACTGTAAGTACTAGTGTTATTGGACACTTTAAACTTCTTTTTTAGTAAATTAGGTTTTAAATTACTTATTAGTCTTAAGGCTAGATCGTAATGTTATATTGTGTCTTTGTGCAGAAACAATTTATAAAAAAAATCATTTGAGTTGAAAAAAGTATGAAATAAAAATATGATGCAAGATATATACGAAATATAATGATCAGATAAGACCGCTTAATATAAATGAAACTTTTGAACTCTAATGAACGTTTTTATGGAAAAAATTGATTTTATATAGTACTTAGGTATTTATTCTGTAAAGGCAAGCAGTCTTTATGGGTTAGCATAGCAAGTGTATGTATGTAGCTTTAAATTTGAATTTAATTGAATTTATCATATTAATTCGAAACGAAGTTCGCTGGGGCAGCTTGTTCATCATATAAAACGTTTGGTGAGTGAAACATACGTGTTTTCTTTTTATTAAATTTTTATGAACTCTATTATGTAAACTAAATCAAATGATATTTTATTAACGGGAACGTCAATAAATTATAATTTTCATTTACTATCAGTTCTCAAATCAAAGGCATAGAACGAAAAAGAAAAATGGGTAAGAAACTCGTCATCACTTTAATTGCCGAGATTTTTGGGAGGAGCTGCTATCAATGCTTTAATGTTACTTTTACAGAAATTAATATCACGAATTGCATAAGCAGACATGAGTACATAGACATAACATTTGTTACTTACAAAACACACACACAGAAACACACAAAATAAATACAATCAAAAGAATATAAAAAATAATGAAAGATAACAATTTTTTTTTGTTTTAAAGAACAAGGTACGTTTTAAGTGTGTAATGCGTGTGTTTTTTGGTTGTAATTGGCCAGGACTCACCATTATACTGAAGAGCAGACTGTTCCACAGCGCTGGTCATTCTGCCAGAGACCACAGCAGCTAGTTTGCGCCGCGGTCGCAAAAAAAAGAGAAATAATGTAGCAAAAACAAAAATAGTAAAATTTTGCTGTGTAAGTAATTAAGTCTTGTGTAAAAGTAAAAAAAAACTAAATTAAAATAATACTAATTGTTAATAAATAGATAAATAAATATTTTTTGGCAGATTAAAAACTAGATTACGTGGGATTTTTGTTGAGTAACTACATGTTCTTAATTTGAGTACGACACATACCTATCGCCACTCATCATGCTGTATAAAAATATTGTCAAAATTTACCCACATGTGTGGATTGTCTAGTTTTAAATCGTACCGTACGGCGTAGCCAATAAAAACCGTGAGCAGTGAAATCTGACAGCTCTCGGCCCACACACGCCCATCTTGTACTAACACATAGATTGTTCGAATCCCCGATATCTTGTGATAGATATTGTTCTACAATATTATCGCTGTTTGGGTTCCACTTAGTTTATAGTAGTGCTTCGAGCCGCACAAATCTCGTTTTATAGACTGTTCAACAATGTTTTAGTGTATTTAGTGCTTTGTTCTGTACAACTAAATTATCGATGCTCTATGTAGCATGTAGCGATGTCATGCCGGCTCGTAACTAACAATTTAACTTCCAAGACATGCCTTAAACAATGTTATAATGAGTCATAGAATCTACAGCGAAATTTATACATTATTATGTACTGCTTACCAAAGGTTACATAAAATAAAAGAAAATTAAAAAGACTGGATTAATAGGGAGACAGTAGCAGTTACTTGGGAGCCTTCTGGCAATGTCACTCAGGGTGGCGATATCAACATCGGATGAGCCCCTGAAATCTGAAACCAAAAATGTCAATATTTACAAAAATATAAATAATTTCCCCCAACTTCGATTTTGTTCCCTTTGGAGCAGAGACTAATGGGCCGTGGGGTTCAAGTGCACTGACGCTTATTAGGGCCGAATAGTTGAAGTTGGCGCCTGGTACATAGTACCGGTGACGAACAGGTATCTCAATACAGTGAGGAAATAATGCCAACGGTAAAGGTACACTCCCACAGGGACCAAACCTTTTAAATCTGTTTTGATTTTCTTCTTAATAATCTTTATTATTACTTTGTAGGTTAAAAAAATTCTAAATACTCTATACTTCCGAAAAATTTAAATCCGTTGTCATGTCATGTCAATTTTCCATTTGCCGTTACAGAAGTATGTAATTAACCTTCTTTACCTGACACTGTTGACTTGGGTCTTAGACAAGCCAATTTTAAGTGATTTAAATGTCTAATGAAATGGTGCACAGCATGAATTTAACCTACTTAAGGGTTGAGAGTCGTGTGGACATGTAAGAGAGTCTGTGGCGAAAGAGAAAGTGCAGGGGAGTTTGGTGGCAATGCTAAATTGTCTATTTTATTACGTTCGTTCTGTTACGACTCCCCAATGCATCCTATATTGCTGACATACCTTAAGCCCTATCCTCGTCATCATTTCTTCCCATGCACAAACAACCTCTCATTTCCCATCCAGTTAGTCGATTTCCTAACTCCTGTCCGAACAAACGTGCTAATATTTTTTTATACTACTTCCTTTGTATTTTCTAAATCAATATATTTGTAATTAAATTCATTAAATCTTTTTTTTTTTAAAGATCTTATTATTGTTCTGTGTAACAGTTCGATAATCATCTTAATATGAAAATTAAAAGTATTTTGTGAAGAATATGAATGCAATGACGTAACAAATAAATATTCGTTCGCACCGGTTCTATGCACAGATTATCTTCTTCTGGTGTCATTTTACTACCAAAGGTTGGATGTTAACAACTGGAATTGCCGGGTATCTAGTAAATAGTTCCCCAGTGGATGTGATACCAGTCCATTCCGTATGTTCTGGAACCTCTACCAGACCGTCTTGCCTTGAATTTCACCCATCATTATATGCTGCATCATATCGATGATGACGCAAAACGTTTCCAAGATATGCGACTTTCCGTCTTTTGCATAAACTTTCGTCGACAAACATATCGCTAATATTAAATAGTTATATTTCTGTTAAATATTTCAAGCAGATACTAACATAATTTAACATTTATTAAGGTTCTAAAATACCGTTAGTGAAATGTTAGAATAATTCAATATCAGTATGTTTTGAATCGATGGGAATACTATTGTTTGCGGAGTAGTTAGGACTAAGGAATAAGACGATTCCTGCGCGCGCTAGATAAGTGTGAATTGACTTTACTATGGGAAACTCAATACAGGATGAAATAGTATATTACTTAATGATACTGTTATCTCGAAAAAATATCTACATAAGAGAATCTCTCTTGTCACGCGGAAGATCGGGGTATGAAACCAGTGGGAGGTAAAAGTATAAGTTTTATACCACTTACGGAGTTGCCACCACCAAAAATTAATCATCGATCAGGAAGACGGCAATGAATGTACTGAAGCACCGAAGTGGAAAGAGGTACACGTTTGAGACAAGGTTAAAAGGTGATTATTTTGATGATAAAGTCGCTAAAACTATGGCAACTGTAATCATACCGGATCACATTGACTGTAAGAAATTTACTTTCAATATAATAGACGACTCAAATATAAGTCTTTCCTATAACTTCGATTTTGTTCCCTTTGGAGTAGAGACTCTTGAGGCCGTAGGGTTCAAGTGCACAGCTAATCAAAGATTTAGATAGATGCTGCCAGCATTACAGGTACACACAGGGACCAATCTTTTTTAATATTCCATAAATAAAACACTTATACATAAAATTCTATTACACTTAACTTTAAATTTAATGAGTGTGTTTATCCACGCTATTCACCGTTTATTGGGCTTCTCAAGACTTTGTTTTTCGATTCCCTAAAATAGAAATAGCTCGCTTTAAATTCCCATAGTAGGATTTAAATCTGATAAGTCCACGAGCCTCTAATCAGATATCAACTGTTTACATTCCGCCCTCGGGAAATTTAAATGTATTGATGTTGCTAACCAGAAGGTCATACCGCATCTATCTATAAATCTATAGAATTAAGATATTGTGATTTTATCGATTAATTTATTTTATAAAATAATAGTTCTGGGTTTGATTAACGGTTTGTTTGAAGATTATTGCTTTTTAGAAGGATTATGAACAACAAAATACAAATTATTCCGAACCAGATACAATAATAATATACGTGAGATTAGTTTTTAGTCAGTTTTTTTTAAAGATTTGGTTGTGCACTTCTTGCACTTTTCCCATTATATTTAGTTCTTTCTCTTACTAGGGTTGCCTGGAGATAGCTTGTTAGCGATAAGGCCTCCCGTTGCCTCCTTAATTTATGTTATCTAAATGGATATGTAATACTACAAAGTGTAAATTAATCGTAACTTATAGATTTGTTAATAATAAGATAAAAAAATATATTATTATTAATAACCCTTAATAATTGCATAACCTTAGAACATTCCATACTTTTCAGCTTTGCGATTTAAACCTCGACAACATTGTCACGAATCGTTTAATATTCAAATAGATACAAATATTCCTCATTCTTGTCTTCAACAAACGATGCCACACCCATTATCTAATTTATCTTGGTGAAACTCGCTTTCCATTCTATGTTGTGTTTCCAATATCCGTAATAATGTAGTATAAATTAAAATAAAATATTTTTACAAAGTGCGGAATAGATACATAGTGAAGTGTTTGTTATTTAATGATCTCAAACCAAACCAATCCGCTTCATTCATCTTATTATATTAAGATGTATAATAACTATGCAGGTAGATTATGATCGTAGCACGATGCATGGCATAGACTATAGAGTGATAGATTTCTTTTTCACGCGCGCTACAGCAAATTCAACAATATATTTTGTAATGAATTTGAATTTGGAATCTGTCTTTCGTGGTTCATTTCATTTTTGGCCATTGTTGTTTATGGCAATTCAAAGGTTATAGATTCAGAATGTTTTGAATATGATAATCTATAATCTGTATATGTAAAGGAATAATATACTTTATGTCTAAGTAATACCTAAAATCAATTAATGTTATTAAAAATAATGGATTCGAAGATAATTGTTGTTGAAAGTAATATTTGCGAGTGTTGAGAAGATATTGGTGACCTCGACCATAGTTTCTTTTCTTGTTCCCAATATAACCATACCTCCTTTCTGAATTCCTTACAATTACCGTTTCCGACTAAAATCTCCTTCGTTTTGCTTTATCCTTTACTGTATTCTCTTCTTTCATAATCAATAATAATATTAAGATGTAACATGTTTGTGTGCATATTTTGTTTTTCACCAGCTTTATTTCCTTTTGATGTCTTTGTTTATTTTTTCTCGCGTGTAGTTTCCCAACCTTTCACTTGAAACAGGCTTAAAGTTAAAACTATTGCCGTAATATATATAAAAAAGTAATACCTCAATTAAATCAACATAATATAATAAAATAACCAGACTCATTATCGAAGTCTAAAAACATCTGATGATGCAATTGTACAAAAGTAACAAATAGAATTTTAATTACATAATGTTTTCAACTGTCACTATTATGCAGTTATACCATAATCATTGAACATATGAAATAGATAATAATTATTACGGACAGCGTTATTATAAATTAATTATTGATAACCGTTTTTAACATAACAATTAGGTACGTATTTATAACAACAGCATACCAATTAGTGAAGACCATATTAATTTAATTACCCCCTTAAATGGCAATGGCTTGCGACAATGGTTTTGTTAGCGCTATATTACTTATTATGAAAACAATTGAAACCTATTTCAATTTACAATAATTGGTCTGTAGTCTATACATAGTTCGGAACTATTTATGGTCAATGCTGGAATAAAACCTCTTTTGAAGCAAAACATCGCTTTTTATGTTATAATGACATTCCTAGTTTATATTGCCTTTTAAATTGTATGTGTGAAGCGAAGGTTTAACATTTTCGTATCTAATTGAATAAACAAATCCTTAAGGCCGTGGAAATTGGCCAAAGTCATTAAATGTTTTAAACAATTTTTTTTGGAATCACAATTCCCAAGTTCAAATCGAGATTAATATAGCCCTTCACTCTGATTTTATTAAGTATATAAATGGGAACATTGCATAATTATAAACGATTTTGAAGAGTAATTCTCACGAAACCATTGGCATAAATATTTTACTTTAATTGGTTTAATAAGATTATACGGGTTTTTGTGGCAGCAGGTGTCCTTTATTTGTTGGATACATCGGGAAAGTATCTATAATGAAAATACGAAAAACAATGGGTAAGGAAACAATTTTTCGTTTGACACATATCTTAGCGAAAATAAATTTCAAATATGCAAATATAATTGTGATAAGTGCAAAGTAATTCCCTTCCTCGTGCATAATTTATAAAATGTTGCTTTACATCGAAATTCGTGCCTCGCTAATAGGGCGAGACGGTTATCTGGCTATTGTTACAACTATTAGCCGATAGAGGGCACCTTATAACCGCATTGTTTCAACCAATCGCAAGATTTCAGTGACTTGTATGCACGATTTGCTAATATTGCCATTTAGATAAATTAAACGCCGCTTGGAAATCGATTATTGGAACTGTTAAAAAAGTAAACTGTCCGATGGATATAATTAATTATACATTTTTGAATTAGTAACGTTATACAAACGACCATCTTCACTTTTAGTTATTATTCACGGGTGTAATGAGGTAATTCTGTGACCGTCAGTACTGCTTTCGCCGTGGTCGCTCACCTGGTGATTTTATGGCTTACCTCACACACCGATGCGTAGAGGCTGAAGAGGTACTGGCCGTCAGTTTGGACATTGCGAAAGCCTTCGATCGGGTTTGGCACAAGGCGCTTCTCTCAAATGTTCCAGCTTGTGGACTACCCGTAAAATTGTGGATCTCAAGTGTTTTTGCCGATCGGAACATCAATGTCGTTATCGACTTAAAACCCATAAATGTTGGAGTTCCCCAAGGTTGTGTACTTTCTCCATCAGTGTTCCTTCTGCATATCAATGATTTGTTGTAGTCAAGCGACGTTTATTTATATGGCAGCACTGGGTCCTTTTATACCAGCCGTGCTAATATTTCTCGGGTATATATCGAGCAGTGTCGGAACAAACTTGAGTCTGAAATCGAGATCCTTTTACATCGACATGGGATCGACTTAATTTAGTCGCATTTAACCCAATTAAGACACAAGTTTACGCATTTACCGCAAAAAAAGAATCCTTTCATTGCATCACCATTATTTGAAGACACTCCCCTAAAAGCATCAGCCAGAATTGGAACTCACGTCGTTGAATTAGCCTCTAAAAAGTTTCTTTTGCTGCTTTTGTAAGGCGAAACGGTGCTTCACGCCGGGTCATCGCTTGTAACTGTATAAAGCGCACATTCGGCCCCACATGGAGTACTATTCTGACTTCTGGGTGGGAGCTCCCCAGTACCAGCTGCTTCAATCTTCCTCAAAAAAATGAATACATTTGAGTAGAAGTTTGGGAATACTACGGACGCATTAATTCTGCACAATATAATTATAGCGTAAACTCTTTATAACGAACTTCAAAGACCGAGTATTTTTTCGTTATAGAGAGGGTTCGTTATAAACAACTTTAACCAATTGCAATAATTTCTAGTTTTATTACTATCAATAGATAAATTATTCTAAACACATATATCCTATTAACTTTGCCTGACGTGTTTTGCCAGGCAATGTTTTCTAAGAATAATGGCACACGTGTTAATGCAATTACCAATAACAAAGGTGAGACGGCTGTTTATGACCTCAGGTGTCTTAGTTTAGTTTCTTCGTAATAGAGAATTATTATTGCGTTATAAAGAGGGAATTAATGTATGGGTTTTGTGTTAAACCAAACAAATTTAACTGATTTTACCTTTTAGAGAATTTTTCGTTATATCTAGTGACGTTATAAAGGGTTGACACTGTATTCATTTTTACCTTCGATGATTTCATTGATTTTTCTCATAATTTGTTGCACTATTATTAACGGTTAAAAATGAAAATTAAATGGTCTACTATTACATATAATATAGACATACTATTATAGTATTGTATAAAAGAATTAAAGAGCATATTTAAATAAATATATTCAATGTTTTATGAACCGGGACCGGGTGCTGAGCGTCCCGGCGGAGGACACCCAGAGGGGAATTTTCCACCGCGAGCACGTGTGGTACCCCCCTGTGGTACCCCCTCCCCCTGTGGTAGTTTCTCTTTGTTCTGCAACTTCATATCTTTTGGGGAGGGGGATGGGCCCGGAATCTCTCTCACCGCACGAAACGCGACTACAATAAGGCGAACCTATCGCAGCACTTCACGCCGGTTTTCTGAGAAACAGTGGTACTGCTCCGGTCATGCCTGCAGATTTGGCTGAAGCCCGAAGGGAACAGCATGGCACTAGGAAGGGGTTGACTGATTGGACTGATGACCTCTGTCACAGGTTATTCACCAGTGGGTGTTGGGGTCGTCACGTCCCAACGACGAAAAAAATTATATGTATTATATATTTTGTACTTTGACGATTTTAACATATTATAGAGCCACATTTCTTTCTTTCAAACAAGAGACTAATTATCAAGTTATTATATTAAATAGTTCATTGCAATATCTCTAAAGACTTTTAACTAAATCGTAAATTCTTTCACAGATTTAGGACATTTCGAAGTTTTTAATTGTAAATATTTCAGTCTATAGATAAATAGTTTTAGAGCTCTTTGGTTCATTGTGTAAATGAAAAACGCGCAATGGTTAGTACACACTGCATGATCTTCAACGCGTAAAACCGCACGCACTAATTGCACCACAAAATAATACATCAAGGGCTTATCTCGGCCTATTGTTACGAATAACTGAGATATTATGGCGACTATCTATTACTTATAGCGGATTTAATGATAATGTCAAAGAGCAGGGCATAAATATTGAATTAGTGTCCCTGCACGAGTGTTGAAAGTACTGGAATGGTTATGATTTATTTAATATGCTTAATAAATCTTCATAAGTATTTAGAAAGGTATTTGGTAAGCTTGTTAAAATGATATATTCGTCAATTGTTTCGTCCGGGAGTGTAAATAATTAGTATAACGAATCCTTCTATCGATATCTTACTGAATATCTGGCTTGGCCTGAAGTGCTCTGACAAGAAAAAAGAAGAAGACCTGGATGAGAATGTAAATCAAAAGACGAAACGAGCGCGTGGCGTTCCTTTCTTCCTGTCTCAGGCACCGAGAAACTGAGACCTGGCAACCTCTGAATCAGATTGGACAAAACATGTAGATTGTCCCAAATGTCACAATTTCTACTTGGGCATTGTCAAATGTGAAATATGTCAAACTTCAAATAAGAAAATCGTTTTGACAGCTCATTTTTTTACAGAACTAAACAGACATTTGACCACAATCCCACCTGATGTCAAATTCAAATTAAAATTAAAAAATACCAAATTATTTATTAATTTAGGTAACACAATGTACACTTAAGTGAGATGTGGCCTATTGCATGGCACACCTGCCTATTTAAACGCCGTTTAAATTAATCCAAATTACACAGCTCTTGATTCATTAATTTGATTCTGGTGGTCGTGATGTAACTCGTCAAATACAGCCTCTATTTTCTACGGGAACGACGGGCAGATAATAGTTCTAAAACCTGTATGAGGCACTGAATTATTATAAGTGTAGAATAATCCCCTAAAATTACTAAAGTCGCGTGCTACGATATAATTTATATTTAGCACGTGTAATGAAGATCTATGCGGCGTATAATATGCAAAGCCGTTAGATAAGAACCGGTTTGTGGCCAGTGGGCGTCTTTCAGTATCATGATGGATGGAGGCCCTGATACCATAGATGCTACAGTGGAATTTATGGTTTTTGCATTACGAGATAAGTGCAGGTGCGTGCCGAATTATACGGAAATGTAAGCTAGCATTTTGAACGCACTTTTGAACACCTCTCTTTCTCTCAATTCGATAAGCAGATTTATAATTACCACGATTTTCGAACGTCTAAAGGTTAATAATTTATTAAAGTGTTTCCCACCATATTTTATCAATGTTTTATTTGGTACGGTGAATAAAACCTGCGCACACTAACCTCCTTTCTTGTATATTGTCTTTGATATAAGGAACAGACCAAATAGAAAATATTGACAAGCGCGGCAATTTTCAATTAAGTAAATAAAGAAAAAACTTAATAATGTAATTATGTTTCATGGCTGACGCTGAAACCGCGCAGGCCAAGAAATGGGGAAAAAAAATTATGTTCACAAATATTAAGTTAAAATTTTTATATTGTACCTTTATTTCCATATAAAAGACGTTATCTTCATTAGTAGGGTTGTATTTAACTACGTCGAAAATCCTTGAAATTTGTTTAAACTCAAACTCAAAATAACTTTATTCATATAGGTAACCAAGTACACTTATGAACGTCACCAGAAAAGATGTTAAATTTATTTTAAATTTACATTTACTACCAGTTCGCAAGTCAAGGGCGTAGAGCGGGCAAGAAGAACTGACAAGAAACTCTCCGCTATCTTCTAAATCGCCAAGTTTTGAGTCATACAAACAGTTTGAACCTGAACCTCAAGGATTAGGATCATTTAAATAATCGTCAAATTTATAAAAAGTTTTAGTTTGTTTTATAATAGCTATTAAGTTACAACAACCATTCAACTTAGTAATAATATGAACATGTTTTATTAGCAAAGCAAATGCACTTAGTATATTTTCTTATCGTCTTTTGTCGTTACTTTATACTAAACCATAATACTTTTAAACAAATCAATCCATAAAACAACAAGAAAACTAATTGGGCAGTAACTAGGTTTGAACCAATTAAAAGGTTTTAATTTGTTCTCAATTTTTATGTACGAAACATGAAAGCAGTCGTGTTGACTGTACTCTTTATACAACTAAGTGGAAATGTGAAAAATTCTATCGGCTATATTGTAGGGGCTGGATGTAAGTACAACATGTACATCAAGAAGACAAAATGGAAGACACAATAGGCTGACCTGTTACCTATGACCAATCACCTGCATCATGAGCACACCCCACAAACACACCCTCACGTACATATCATCACTCAGCTCAGCGGAATTAGGTGTTACGTATTCCATCTTTGGCTGTATGTTTAGCATAATGGTTTTTTGTTGTATATAATTTATGATAGCTGTAGGAATACGAAATGAATAAATTACAGACATTTTTAAGTGTTTGTGATCGTTTGGGGAAAAGGAAGATATGTAAGGAATTTAATGATTTTAATTGTGATTAAAATATTAAAAGTGTCGAAAATTAATACAAATTGCAAATTTAATTTATTTCTTCGATAATAAAAACACGTGGCATTTTAATTTACAATTCGTCATTGGAGATTTCACTAAATTTTTTTGCATAAAATATAAAATACTAATATTTCATAAATTATCTTTATGAAATTTTAAATTTAAAAATAGAATTTCTTTTAGTTAATTCGCTCTTCTCACTCTCTCTCAATCGGTCTCAATCGCTCTCCTCCTTTTCTTCGACAAAAACGCTGCACATCATCACGCGTTTCATCCGTAAAAAAATTACCCTTATGCGCCTAAAGAAGTTTCACTTCAAAAACATTTTAGTTAATGTCCGCTTCGCTCAATTACTCTACACGGATACAAAATACCAAGTCCTTCGAGAAGAGATGATTAAAACGAACACAAACAACCTGGTGTACCACTGTCGGGCTGACAAAAGTGACTGCGATGCCGCCCTCGCAAAAATGCGATACAAAGCCAGCAAACACTTCTATGCTCTGTCCAAGGCTGTGGTAGACTACGTGAAGAATAAACGTCAAGCAAGACCAACAGGATATGTTGGTAAGGATTATATTAGGTACTTCCCATTAGTTCGCATAACCCGTACAAGGCACAGTAGTATGTACAATCCTGGCGTCCCTCACCTGGTGTCTTTAGAGGAGTCTCTTGAAGCAGTTCAAGAAACAGACATACACATTACCTTTAACTGTTTCATCTCAAAAGCATCTCAGAAGAGGCTGTGGTTTCGTATTATATGACATACAGAGCCTGGTAATAACGAAGTAGCTCGTATATGAAAGGAAGGAAGATTGATTCAATTAATTATATAATAATAATTATAACCTACGGCCCCGGTACTAAATGTTAGGTCTGTTGCTAGGGAAAGTAAGCCTTATTAAAGAAAACACACAGAATTTAACAGAAACAAAAGACCCAGTTTTTTAAAAGATGTTCAATATCATGTTCGTAAAGACTGACAGTGAGAACAACCTTACGTAAAATATTTATCCGTTATAGGAATGTGAACTGCCCTACGATTCTGTAACTCACTTTTCGAACTCACACAGCGGTTTTCGCATCGGCGGTCGCTCTCAAATCAGTCGTGAAGCAGTCATTTTATGATTTGGCATTCTGAAAAGGTGAGGGAAGTTTATTGTTTATCAGAATGCCAATCATGACTGCTGGAGTGAGTAACAAACAAAAAAAACTTTTTTAATATACACACTCTAGAAAATCTTTAAATTAAATTTTAATTAAGAACGCAAAAATGTGAATGATATAGGTATATTCACATATTATGAAATACATTTAAATTTAATTACATATTAAGTATAATTGGCCAAATGAGCTTTTAAACGAGGAAGCTTTTAAAGGAAAGGGTCGAGTCTCAAAGGGGATATATTTAAATTAAATCTTCATCAATATGCACACGACTCAAGGCTCAAAAAAATTGTTTGTTTTAAGGTACAGCAACATTCTGTCAGGATAATGTGTGTGTGCCAGACACGGATCCACCAATAGTGTATGGTGGGTGTTACACCCTTATCTCTTGCGGTGGTAACCAGACTTGGCATCTCGATCCCGTTGTCTATAAGCGAAAGAGGGGGCGAATGTATTAATAAAAATTATGAAAAATATGTTTTTTCGTTTCTTCATACATTGCAAAAAAAAATGTGTTTTTGGCTTTTCTTTTGTCATTTGTTTATAAGTTTAAAAAATGAAACAGAAAAAAAGTAACATGCAATAAGTATATGACTGATCACCGAGCAATGTTGGTGTCGTAGAAATAAAGAAGAAATTTTGCAGATTCCGTATCTATCCCATTTTTAAATAACTATTATAATCACATTTATATGACACATATGCAGAGCAGTGTTGGCCTAGTGGTTTATGTGTGCGACTATCATCCCTATGATCATAGGTTCGATCCCAGGCTGTGCACCATTGAATTTCTTTCTATGTGCACATTTAACATTCGCTCGAACGGTGAAGGAAAACATCGTGAACCGGCTTGCCTTAGACCCAAAAAGTCAACATGTGTCAGGAACAGTAGGCTGATCACCAACTTGCCTATTACATTGACAAATGAACATGAAACACACAACTAAAGAATTCTGAGGCCCAGGCCTAAAAAGGTTGTATCGCCACTGATTTATTTTATATGACACATAAATTACATAAGCTGATCCGGCAAACGTCGTTTTGCCATGTGGAGGGGCGAAAATTGTATGTATTTTTTAATGCTGTATCATTAAACAAAAAATATGTAAAAATAAAAAAATAATAATTTAGGGGTAGAACCCATAACATTTAGGGGGATGAAAAATAGATGTTGTCCCATTCTCAGACATACCCAATATGCACACAAAATTTCATGGGAATCGGTCAAGCCGTTTCGGAGAAGTTTAACTACAAACACCGCGACACGAGAATTTTATATATTAGACTAGGTAAACAAACCAGACAGGTTTAAAAGCCAATTTAAATACAATAATAAAGATTCCTAAATAAAAGAGATTTTATCCCACAAACGCTCTTAAAATTTAATTGTTTCTGGGAATCGTCTTACGTATGCACGATTCAGAATTACAATCACAGATTTCGTGACACGAAAAAAAACTTAACCACCTGTTGAAACAATGCACTTTGTTACGAGATTGTAGATAATTGTTAAATCGTCTATAAGTGTAGCTGAACATTAATCGGCACTCGCTTACTCGAGAAAATGTGGCTAAGATTCGTGACGTTGTTCGTTGTGTCCATAAACGCTGAAATCAGGAGCAGTTTAATTATTAACAAGTACGTAATCTATGTTTGTGATTCTCCGCATCTACATATTTTTAAGGTATAGGCTGTGACGTTTTTGCCGCCTTTGCCTTACAGTTGTCATATCTTAGATTTTCCTATGAGTTCTATGATATTTGAGCACAAAATTATACACAAACCATCCAGTTCGTAGCCTCCAATCAGTAGTTCGAATGATATGTATGCGTTGATAGGGGGAAGAGGGAAATACATTTTCGGCAATTTCGCTCTTTTCTTTTGGACGCAGAGGTCGATTATTATTGATTGGGAGGCGGCGAACTAGCTGTTTTACTCTAGAATATTGAAGTTTGCTACACCGAATGTACAATGACAAGTTGAGGAGCAAGTCATCGGCAAAATATAATTAAAATAAATAATTCAATGCAACAAAACTCAAATTGGAGACAGTGCCAACCGCTTAAAATATTCTTAAGCTAAAGTTTTAATAGCCTAAAAGGTTTCCCTCATCATGGTTATACACTTCGCCATCGCAATCTATCCAGTGCTTCTCGCATCGAATTTTGAATCCAACCATTATTATTAATAACCATAAAACATTATAATTAATATTAATTTGATAACGTAATAATGTATTTTAATAATGAGAAGATGTAGTGATAAAATAATATAAGAATTGACTACATTGATATGACTCATAATGTATGTAACTTCTATGCATTTTAAGCACGCATTGTAATATGTGAACTTTTAATGTACCACCATAACATTTTTGTACCATATTCATTAAAATTTTAAAGGCTTGGAAAAGTGAAACCAGTGGGAGGTATGATAAGCAAAAGTTTTGTACCACTTACGGAGTTGCCACCACCAAAAATTCATCATCGATCGGGTAGACGTCACTTGGCAGATGAATGTACTGAAGCACCGAAATGGAAAGAGGTGCATGAAGGAGGAAAAGTTGACATATTCGGTGATTACTATGATGATAAAGTCGCTAAAACTATGGCAACTGTAATCATACCGGATCACATTGACTGTAAGTAATTTGCTTTCAATATAATATACGAAAATAATAAACGACTCAAATATAAGAGTCTTTCCTCCAACTTCGATTTTGTTCCCTTTGGAGTAGAGACTCTTGGGCCCTAGGGTTCAAGTGCACAGGCGGTAATTAAAGAATTAAGTTGACGCCTGGTAAATAGTACTTTCTTACTTACTTACTTTCTTGGCTCAACGAATAAGTATCGCAATACAGCGAGGAAATGCTACCAGCGTTAAAGGTACACTGCCATAGGGACCAAACTTTATAAACTCGTTTTATTAATTTTTAATTATTTTTGAAGTTATACTTCTTTAGGCGCGTTGTGAAAAATTTATGAGAGTGAAATTTTACGATGCGCGCGCACCGTGACACATAATTCAGTATGGGCGCTGAGCGTGCGAGATGGGAATAAGACAATCTACTTGTAGTACCTTTTAAACAAATAAAGCAGTTTTAATTATTTTTTCAAAGAAATTTAGCAATGCTTTTTCACAAAGACCTATTTATACTTAGTTAAAAGGTTATGAAACATACCTAGTTATTAAATTGAATTAATAATATAATATAATAATTATTATTATTAATATTAATTAATAATTGAATAATATACTAAATATTAAATATTGTTAAATTATTAACGCTTAATATTGATTATTAATTATTTAATATTTAAAAAAAATAAAGAAAGCCAAAGAAGTATAACTTTTTACGCGCGTACATAAGTACACGCACCATTTTTTATTATTACTTACTACTGCATCATACGTACCATACTTTCTAAGAAATTCGTTGTTTTGTTTACAAATTGGGATTGCTTTTACGTGCTTTATCACGAAGATGCCTCTATTGAGGCTATATTTAGCAAGAAATTAATAAAATAAATAACAGACTATACGCAATAGCTTTCAAATAAGAATTCCTTTTTATATAATTACAACACAAGCCTGAAATAATTTTTTTCTTTTTCTACTACCGATTTACTATTTGTGACGTCAAAATATGCACAGTCCCTTGAGTGTCGTTATATAGTTTACACTGTATGTGTAAAATACATTTTAACTATGTTAAGTTGAATTTTCTAAAAGCAGTGATTGACCCACTGCAACTGCTTCAAGAAAATTCGACTTAACTCCGGCTAACCTCATCTACTCCATTATTTTCCACTGAGGTTTCCTTTACTAGTGTCATTAGATTTCTATCTGTATTATCATTTTACTTTATAGACAAGCCCGACACAGTGTGATTTGCCATATTAACAAGTACCTATAAACTGCAACGAGAGTAAATATATAAAATTGATTTAATTTCTACCAAACCAAGCAGGACTTCAAAAAAAATTACTTTTAGATATAACCCAATCCAAAAACAAAAATATTTTGCTAGCCAACTCACCATAGAACAGTACGTGAAACCACTAAAACGTCACTATATTCTAGAGATAGACCGGCAATAGCTCTAGGCAGTAGATGAGTAGATGCTTCCATTGGGGAGCTACTCCACATGACAGCACCACAGCTCAGATTCCGTCAAAGAATTAGGACTGATTGCAAATACGCGCAGAAGAAAAAAATAAATAAACTAATTTCAAAGAAAATAAATAAAACGTGCGTGTGTACATAGTACACATGTCAGAAGTGAAACTTCTTTGTAAATTAATTATTGAGGAATTAAGCTGCCCAAATGCCATAATTTAATTTTGCCAGTCTATCTTTATTAATGAATGATACTATGGCTAGTTAAAAACCAGAACTAAAATTAGTTGTTGTTATGTATATAGAAATACCACCATAAATATGGTAACAATTACCAAATGATATACTTAACAAATTCATTATTATCATAATTGCTAAGTTATGTCCACATTTTCTAATATAGCCAACTGGGACTTAGCAAAAAAGGTCTTGGTTCTGTGCCCTTATAAAAATACAAAACCAACAAAAAAATGGTTATTTAGTTATTTAACAAAATAATAATGATATTGATATGTATTAAAAACAAGTGTTCGGTGTTCAAGTCTCTATCGCTCTCTCCATTTTCTTCGACAAAAACGCTGCACATCTTCGTGACATCCGTAAAAATTTTACCCTCATGCGCCTAAAGAAGTTTCACTTCAAAAACGTATAATTTTTACAGATAAACACTTCCAAGTAACCACACAAATGCCGTACTTCACCGTTGGGCCAATAGACGCTATCGGCTATCACCCAAGTACATTGAAGAGTGATCATCCCAGCGAATGTGAAAAGATCTACCAGGATCACATAGCTGATCAATACTCGGACGAGACCACAGACTATTCTGAAGAGTCTTTGGAGATGGCCAGGATGCCACTATTTGCTCGAGAATTTCACGAATCAATAGAGGATCGTTTCGCAGAAATGTACGATGATTTCCGGTAGTTAATTTCGTGATATTTTTATAAAATCCATTTTTTAATAAATTTATATGCATTTTTATATTTTTTCTATTATTTCAAACCTTGAAATTTAAAGCACTCTAATTGTATATAGGCAGATTGATACAAAATCTTTTATTGGAGCATATTACAAACGGCTTAAAATAAGTGTAATTCGACATATTAAGTACTTAAAATTTATTGTACGATCTCTGGGTCTTCAAGGTACTTTATATAATAGAGGATTTTTGTTTTACTCTATATTTACCACTCACTACAACAATAGAATATACAATGAAATGTTCATTGCTATGAAACGAATGACTGCAATGTAACAGTCTAGACTCTAGAGAGTGCCTACGTCTGGCTATACTCTCGGGGCGTAACTCGACGATATAGGAAATCGTCACGCTTATAAAACTAAGAAAAGTGTGAGCAAAATGTACAGCCTTGACTCGTACAGTTGTGTCGTGTTTTATTTACTAAAATATTTTATCTAATATTTCGATTATTCGAAAACGATTTTTAATTAAGTTCATTACGATACATTATCTCGGAGGCTCTATGTGATGTTTTACGTAAACGTAATAAGATAAATGCAGCAGTGTTGGCCTAGTAGCTTCAACGTCTGACTCTCATCCCTGAGGCCGTAGGATCGATCACCGGCTGTGCACCAATGGACTTTCTTTCTATGTGCTCATTTAACACTCGCTCGAACGATAAAGGAAAATCGTGAGGAAACTGGCTTGCCTTAGACCCAAAAAGTCGACGGCGTGCGTCAGGCACTGGAGGCTAATCAGTAATCACCTACTTGTCAATTAGATTGACAAATGATCATGAAACAGATACAGAAATCTGAGGCCTAGACTTAAAAATTTTATGGTGCCTCTGATTTAGTTATATTTTATTAAGATAAATAGTTTGTAAAGTTTTCACGTGTATTAGAAATTTGGCAACTGGCACCACTGTTCCAAGCCTTGCTTGTGTGTTGTATGTTCATTGGCAGTACTTTGGACTCAACAAAAGCTACTACTACTAGCAAGCAAGCTACTTATAAAATTAATTTTGATATTAAAATATATTGGATGTATTATGATAGTAACAAATGAATTTTTTTTTAATTATATTTTTTATTTGTTGTTAAACATGTTTATACTGGACCGGCTTGTAAATTAAATTTGTTAGGTATCTTTACATCTTTGTCTTTATCATCAAATACTTCCTCTGTTTCATCATCATCAAAGTCATCCATGTCTAAAGGATTCCTGAAAATTTAAAATTGGCTTGAAAAGCTATATCTAATAAGTTAATCAACATATATCCAATACTAGTCACTATGTAAATGTAGAATAACAGTAAGAATTTTTCTTTGAACTAGCAAATAATTTAACGTTTATAGAAAAGCTTCTTCTTCTGCCACTTTAATGCTAAAAGTTGGCTGTTAACAACTGGAATTGCAGGGTATCATGGGCTAGTCTAGCTCCAAAGCTCCTCGGCGGCTGTGATACCGGTCCACTGTAGGTTTCAACCACAACTTCTTCCTTCTACCAGCCCGTCTCTTGCCTTGCATTTTTCCCATCATTATAAGCTGCAACAAGTCGTATCGAAATTCGCAAAACGTGTCCGAAAGTCTGTATGAACATTCGTGTCGTCCCAATTCGTTGCAGGACCTCTTTGGATCCAGCTGATGCGAAGCATGCGTCGGAAACACCACTTAAAAACTTCGAGTGTTCTTGTGTCTTCTTTTATAGTTCAAGGCTCACAGCTGTATACAGGGTGGGCAAAAAGTCGTGGATCAAACGCAAATAGGGAATAGATGAGGTCATCAGCGGCAAAAAATTGTTCTACGGAAGGTCTCTAAGGTTATGCAGAGTTATGATTTATTCTGGTTTTTATATGAAAATTGTCATTTTTTACTAATCCTTATTAAAATTCGAAAATATCTTCATTCTGTATCTTTTCCATAATATCCACTACATTGGTACTGATGAGTTCTTGCGTTAGACATACTATTTATAATTGTTTATTGAGTGTATTGAAGATAATATTAAGTTTTTTTTGCCGCTGATGACCTCATCTTTCCCCTATTTGTGTTTGATCCTCGACTTTTTGGCCACCCTGTAGATACTGGGGCAGTTGTAACCGAGAAAGAGTCGAGCTCTCAGTATCATACTCATGTGACGACAACATAGTACTCTTTTCAGTTTACGAAAAGAAGAAATTTTACGTGATTTAATTTATTAATCGGAATCCCATGTATCATTTACCCATTCCGCCTTGAGTGTATTGCAGCACGCAATCAAGTGTTCTACCTGCTAGTGAAGCTTAAAGCGCTTAAAACATTATAAATGACAACATCTCGTGTAACGTACAATTATAACTATATAAAGAAATTAATATAGATTATGAGAGACCATAGAATCAATATTCGTAAGCCTGGCCAAAAACAAACTTAATAAAATACTCACTTATGCCAATCGATTTTATGCCGCTTTCTGAAACAAAAGTAACATTCATTACGTGTCTAACGTATATACTCGTATATTAATGTATTAAACGTATGTGCTATGATAAAAACCTGTTTGTAGCAATGTAGTCTTGGTCCATATATTCTTCCGAAATTTCAACGGAGAGCGGCTGTCCCCTATGATCCTGAAGGATTCCGAAGTATCGAGGTGCTCTGGTTACTGTGAAGAGCAGGCCTGAAATATATAATGTTCTGATAAATCACTTTATACTTAGAGCATTTAATATCCTTATAAATAAAGTAATATAATAATAATAATTTATTTATTCAAGCAGAAAATACGTCCATATGGTTATAATTGTGTTAGTTATTTATATATTTAAAATATATTATTGTCCTAAACATTACATTATTATTAGCCTTAAAGTATACTCAATCATAAAATTAAAAAGGCCACATGCAGTCCATTGCGATGATCCAAGGGCAATCCAGCATTCCCGCTATTACCGCCAGCATTCTATTATATCACCATACAAATGAATAACATCTTAGAATGTAATCAAATTGAATTTTTCCTTAAATAATACAAATTCCATCGAGGTCGTGAAAAATTTATTGAAGAATTGCTGGGCTCTATAATTCACGCAATTGCTAGTATTATTTAATAAAATAGCATGTTATTATTTTCATAGTTTCATAAATAACATTAATATAATAGAGAGTAATGCATGTTTCGTTCGTTAATTTACATATTTTGCGGCATAGATTTCCTTTTGGGTTTAGCCACAATAACCCTAATATTTTACGTAGATTAATTTTAATGTCGTCATCGTTTTCATGATTACGTTGTTATTAACAAAGGTTAACCGTTGAACCGTAAAATAATACGGCCATAGATATTACTTGTAGTTCTCCTAGCAAATATTATAGTCACTTACTATCATCTACACCAAGAATAGTTTTAATGGCAGCCATTAAAACCACAATTTTTAATAAACACATATCGAACATGTTTCACGGATATTTTTGCCTAATTCCTCAACAGTACATAACTTATGAGCAATAAGCCTTTGTGGGCGAAAGTTAGGTAATGTTTGTAAAACTGCTATTGTTAGAAAATATTGTTTATTACAAACAATACAACGTGACCATTTGATTAATTTCCCGTTGATAGAATTTACGCGCCATTTCCTGTAAAAATTAACCTTAACTCTAGCTAAACTTCTTACGTTATTCACTCGTACAAGTATTGGCATATTATATAAAGTAAAAAAATAATCTAATCTGTGAAATTTGTGTTCATGGGTTTACGCCTCTATATTCTCCATACTTCTCATACTCTTAATTGGATTGGCTTGGAGCAATCGTGATGATTGATGAGAATCTCGGTGAAATATCTTATAAGTACATTTAACTATATATATAGAATATATAGTTAAATGTACTTATAAGATATTTCACCGAGATTCTCATCAATCATCACGATTGCTCCAAGCGTCGAGATATGCAAATAATGTAATACATCTGTATCCGTGAAGGGATTTATTCAAAAGAAGCATTCTTTGAGGATTCAAATAATTTAGTACTAAGATTAATTGGTAGATAAAGAGTAACCTAAGCCATTAAAATGCTTAAGAAAATTTAGGTACTATGAAATAATACGAAATAATATCCAACAACAAACTTCTATATACAAATCCTCATTGCTATATTACTCTTTCCACTTTGACAAGTAGTATTTATTGTGACAGGAATCAAACTTTCGGGTTATAATTGCCGTGAAAGCGGTATTATATTATTAAAGTTTATCCTTTTAAAATGTTGCGCCTAGGATATTTTTTTGGCAAACATGTCAAATAACATCTGACCGACCGACCGAATGAAGAATAGGAATAGCATCACAGCATTAATCCTACACGCCAAAAGCATTTTAACCAAGTTATTTTGGATCATAATTTTTTAATTACCTAATCATAATCAGGAAACAATTACTCCATTTGCATGATCATCAATTCGTCAAATTACCGAAGCATATCAATCAAATATATATTTTATAAATATTACCATTTCCTAATCTTCTCTGCCTAGTATAAATAAATAAAAAACATCAAAATGAAAACTAGATAGATGTCAACTGTCTATGTTGTGTCTATTCACATGTTTTTGAAACTTTTGGTATGCCTAGTTATTATTGTAAGATATTATTTACTTAAAGTAGGTACTAATTTACACGAATAATAAGATATATTAATTTTAGTTTTTATCAAATGCCTTATTTTATTCGCGAGAGATTCGCGCTTCCTTGCTAATCACGATTGCCAAAAAGCACTCGAAACATCAAGTGGCAAATAATGTAATAAATTCAGTGTTTTGTCCGTTTAATAAATATTATTTATTGGTCAAATAAAATCAGTATTTTTTTCTTCGTATTTTTTTTTATTTTTTATTTATCTATCGCCTATAAAAAAGATTTCCTTCGCCGCCCCAGAGCCGCCGCCCGCCATAACCAATTAGCTCTTGTCTTACTGCGTTATATTTCTTGAAAAACAGCTTCTTCAAAATACGTTTCCGACGTTTATCTTCTTTTAAACATGACTCCAGTTTATCCATACATACGTCTTCTCTGAAATGAGATGTAAGAAATTCAAACTATTTTTCGCCCAACATAATGAACCAAAAATGCTTTAAAAATATTTCGCGAACATTTTACAAGCACCGCGTGATATACAATCAAATATTATTTAATAGATTTTATTTATATTTAATTATAAATATTAATTGATTTTGCGAGTGTAGTCTTTGTGCAGAAATACTGTCTATGTGCGGTACTAGTAAACAGATGTAATAAACAAAATTTGGCGCTTCCAGCCTTATTTATCAAAAATGAAAGAAACATTTCTAAATTTCTTTAACTAATTGTTTTCGTCTCTTCTTTGATCTATGGTTAAGATTTAGAGTCGGAGCTTTGTTACCAGGCCATAAAATTAATTTTAAAAAAAAGACAGTTAGCGCGAAGTATGACTCAATAAAATCAAAATCCAATACATTTTTGACGTCCCCTACGTCAGGCATAGCGCTTGTTTATATATCTTAAATTTAGAGTCTTGAGTATGACTCTCGTTTGTCAGAGGTATATAAACTATAGAATTTTAGAATTAGTAAATGAAAAATATACTAAATCAGTGCTAGGTGAGCACAACATTATCTTAGTTCATAACCGCTGATCCAATTGTTATTTATATATTCGTTTCTTAAATATTATTTATCTTCGTTCGACATATTTTAAATTGTTCTACAAAATAATTTACTTGTAATTCTGGTCTAGCAACAGTTTAATCGGCTCGGTTTTGGTGTATTTATCGGGAAGGCGGGATCCTGGTGGCATCTTTGAGAGCTCTTTCATCACACCCATAATAGTGTTCTCCAATTGGGCCAGTTTTGGCACCATTAAGCGTTTAATGACCTGGAAAGGACAAAAAAAAGATTTTACTATTTCGTTACAATAGTTATTTGTTTATATCGACTTTGTAAGGTTTTAAAAACAATATCAGATTATTTGTTCTTACTGTAGCACCTAAACAAATCGTTTTTTTTTTTTTTTAATTTATTAGTATCATTTTTGGTTGGCTTTAAAAAATTAAATTAAACTTTCATAATTCAAAAACCCGCGAAAGCGATTATCTATGCAAAATGGTGTCCTAATTCTCACTATAACGTTTTTTTGACCATGCCTGTAAATTTGTAAACAAACGTCAAGTTTTTAAAGTGTTATTTATCATTCTTAAAGGATTATTTACAATTTATTTTACTCCATAACTAATAAAAAAAGTGACACTTGATTCCTGATTTTAACAACAATAAAGTCTAGTTTAACGGTATCCATAGATAATTAATTGCAATATTTTATAAATATAATGCTCTATTAATAAATTAAACTAAGTTATTGCAACAATAAATCTTACCTTGCCACATTTATTACCCGTCTTACACGGTGTTCTGAATCGCCTCCCGAGATCCATATTTGGCAAATTTTGAATTTGCGTGATTACATTCGACAGAGTACCAACTGCCGAGTTTTGAACTAAAATGGTATTAAATTGGTAAGACCGTAAGTCTCCATGAATTAATTATTGCCGCTTTGTTTATATTAAAAAACTAGCGCTACAGCCATTGCTCTTGGCCTCAGATTTCTGTATCTGTTTCTTGATGAATTGTTTTCTTAACGGGCAATTATGTATTATGTATTCATCTATCATCTATGCCTGAGACACGCCGTAGATTATTTGTTTTAAGGAATGCCGCTTTCCTCGCGGTTTTCCACCTTCACCTCCCTCGGTGACAAGCGGTAAAAAAGGGGATAAAAGGAAGACATGAGAGCCTCACTAGGCCAACACTTGTCTTTTGGTTGTCATATGTTCTCACTTTCAATCTTTGATGGATGGTGGCTTTAATTTAAAGCAATAAACAGCTTAGTTAATATTTTCAGGACAATTTGAGGGTGACAAAATGAGTTCTCGGACAGCCTCCGAGTTCATGACATGACAATAAATGACCTTTTGATAATAACTTTTTAAATTAGAATTTCATACCTTTCATACCTTGCAATAACAATATTATTATAATATAATACGTCCAATGTCCCTTTTTTTGTTACTCCCTCATCAATTATAATTGAATTAACCTATCTACGAGTTCTAACACAAATTAAATACATATTATAAAGCGTAATGCTTGTAAAATAACACGTAAATCATAAAAACCAAAATTCTTACCCATTTTCTGACGCCTCGTTTTCCCTGCTCTAGCGATATCAGGTTTATTAGACTCATCGGAATTTTTGCTACAACCAATTAATGATAAATATAACAATGAAATTACGAAAAACAGTGCCCAGTCTAATTTCATTTTACCAAATGAAAAATTAATGTACCCTAGAGGGTTTGATTCTATTGTTTGGAATGTTTACAAAACTGCTTAACGATAAACACCACTTGATTATTACGCAAAGTTTACAAATCTAGAAAAAATACCAACTCCATACTGTAACATTGTGTTATGTACGCATATTATTCACAGTTTATCATATTGAAACTACATGCTGTACGCTTGCGCCAGGGGTTAAAATTTTATTTTTATACAGAATCTGTAAATAAATTAAAATTTTGATACAGGCTCCCCTTGTCCACCATGATCCGCCCTTGACACCAAGGGCGGATCATGGTGGACATCATACATTTTAATTTATGACAATAAATATGAAACTTGAAAAATAAGGGATAAGAACGTCTTTATCCGTGTCGTGAATAAGTTTGAATTTCGAAAAGCTCAGAATTAACACCACCACATAAAGTGTAACCTTACCTAACTATTAACGCGTATAGCGAATAGCGTTAGAACTTATACTTCTTTGCCGTAACAAGATAAAAATCTTTTCAAAAATTTTATTCTACTTTTGTAGAAAAAACGACAAATAGAAAAAAAACTAAAATGTTGACTATAGCTAACTTCAGAACGTCGGTTTTTTGTGACGGTGTGCGCGCGCACGCTCATCGTGTTTCCCTAACGCGCAAAATAAGTATAACTACAAAAATCTAAAACTAAGACCTAAAATGACTGTCCAACTTATTTCCATTTTCCTGTTTCCGGACATCTTGGAAACATGTCAATTGTACCAAAGTGCAATCATAGTGCGTTTTCCAATTACAGGACTAGAGCGCATTTTGCGGCATAATGCTCAACGTCGAGTGTTCCAACTACAGCAACGCTTCGCACAATTGAGCACTTTCAAAACGAATGCTCTCGCGAGCTTCTCTCAAACAATACCAACACAGTGACAGAAAATTGACCAGTATTTTTCTTTAAGTTGGCATTTATCGAAATTTTCGTTAGTAAATATTATTTATTGTTGAAAAATTTGTAAGGCTTTCGTTTCATGGTAGATTTTGAAAATAATTAAAGTTATTTCAAACTGCTAAAAAAAAAAATATTAGTATGGATGATAAATAGTTACTTTTATTTTAAAATTCGGATCTGTAAACAAATTTATTTTACAGGATTATACTTTAGAAAAAATTGCAATGGTTTTGAAAAGTATATAATTTTTTTAGAAATCATTAAAAAATATTACTTAAAACGTAAATGATGTAAACTTCTTACATGAAACTAAATATTTTACTGTTAATTTAGCTTGTTAAAACCTTATATTCTTCTAAAGGTTTTCTATTATTTCAATAAAAAAAATGATAATGAAATAATTTGATGATTAAAATAAGCGTAAAAAGTTTTCAACCAATTATTATTATTTACCACATTATTTATACATCAATGAGGTTGCTAACTCAATTCGTAACATTTTTTTTACAACACTGACTTAGCGCACTCTGCTGATGCATTTGAAAACTAATTCACGTTCCAATTAAGCTTCAGAATTATGCGGCATTGTGCGGCACTGAGTCGCAAAATGCTCTGTAATTGGAAAACGCATATAATATTATTACTAGAATAAGTTACTAACGCATTACGCATCTGTGACCTAATCTGTCTTTACTCTTTAGTCCGTCGAGACTCGAGTGTCATAGAGTATAGACTTAAAGTCTAAAATGTTGTGACTCGTGGTTGCCGGTTATATGGGCAAAATCTTATGATTTTTGTATTAATAGTATTATTTTTTTTAACGTACGTCGTAAACTAAGTAATCTTTGAAATGGAGAAAAATGAAGAGAAAACCGTACTTAAAAGGAATGCTTTTAATATACTCAATAATAAGAATGAAAACATCACGTTTATTGATCTAAGTAATCAACATTTCTCTAATCTTAACAATAACTTAATTTTACCTATACACTTATGTGAAATAAACCTTTCGCACAACAGCTTAACGCGAGTGCCCCAAAGCATTATGGATCTTACAAACATTCGAAAATTGGACTTATCTTACAATAATATTGAGACATTTGACGACGTACCAAGTTTTTGTCATATTATAGAAGATTTAGACCTATCCAACAATAATATATACAGTCCTCCTTACTGGGTCTGGGCAGCATCTCCTAAAAAATTAGTAAAATTAAATATTAGTCATAATACAAACTTAAAAGCCTTAAAAGATGAATATTTATTCGAATTTTTACAACATAAACCTCTAGTCAAGGAAGTTATTATTCACAATTGTAGAATAAATAAAGATTACGAGCTTATAGCAACATTTGTAAATGCTAAGTCTATACAACTTGGCAATTCCTATACTTTATGTAAAGCCAATGCTTTTTATGATATTCCTTTTAAGGGCCTTATAGAATGTATTAATTTAGAAAAGCTTAATGTACAGAATACATTTATAAATAGTGTTACAGCAAAAATAGGTGTATTTGAAAAACTAATAGAAATAGACTTGTCATGCAATAAGATAGATAATCTGCCTAAAGAATTTTGTACTTTAAAAAATTTAGAAGTTTGTTTGCTATCATTTAATCAGCTTCTATATTTGCCTGAAGAAATACTTGAGTTACAGAACTTAAAGGTGCTATCTCTAAATAATAATGAATTATGTATGCTTCCAAATAATTGGAGTAACATGAAAAATCTTAAATCCCTAGATTTGTATGATAATTTTCTTTGTGATTTACCTGAAATCACTAACTATGATGAAATTGATCTTGCCCAAAATTATTTTGAAGAACCTGAGAATGATGTTTACATTGAAAAACAAAAGAAGATAAGATTTAAGTATTCAGAACAAAGATATTGTGGAAGGTAATACACCAGTCATTATAGACATTCGAAATCGAAAATTTGATAATAATTCCAAAAGTTTTCAAACTTCGGTCAAGTGAATGGTACATTGGGACGACAATAAATCTCATTTTGCAACCTTGTCTGCAGTCCGGAACATTGTTAAAATTGCAATTAAATTAATTTTTGCTGTATGGTCGTGAAAAAAAAAATTTCAAAAGTTCTGCAAACTTGGAGAAGTTTTCGATATAATATTTCATATCACGTATAAAATTTGCAACCAACCTAAGTGTACGGAACATTTTTTGTTATTTATTTTATTTTCGATATATCTGTCAAATTTGCAGAACTTTTGGAATGTTTAAATAAAGAAAAACATTAATTTTTAATAACAAAAAATGTTCTGTACACTTAAATTGGTTGCAAATTTGACACGTGATGTAAAATAATATATTTAACACCACTCCAACTTTGCAGAACTTTTGGAATTTTGGTCTCAAGAACTGAGCAAATTATCATTTATTGCATTTTTATCAATGTTCCGGACCGCAGAGCAGGTTGCAAAATTTTATAGTTTGTTTTAATACCACTCCCGACCTTACATCAAAATTTGAAAACTTTTGGAATTATAATGAATTAATTGTCTTGACTGACTGGACTATAATAAAATATTTTAAATATGAAAAACTTTGTAACAAACTGAAAACTAAAAAAGATTTCTATAATTTCATTTTCAGAAAGAAGGAAGTAGTAAAAGAGGAATGGGATCATACTCCTAACCTAACTGATGACGAATTACAATGGAATGAGAATGAAAACAATGGTTGGTATCAATAAAAACTTATTTTCAGCAAAAAAAAAATATTCTCTAGAACAGTGAGCACTGATAAATATTTTTTTGTTTAAACTTATACAATTCATTCTAGTGTCAAAACTTATACCATATGTTGTGCCATAGGTACTTGGTATTTCACATACATCTTTATATTAAATGGGTTTTCTGTTTTTTCCTATAACATTGTACCACTCTAGTGCATTATTTCAAATTTCTACACCATCTTAATCTAAGCCACATATTAACTGTCAAATTAATCATTTCAGAAACTTATCAAAACAGACCTTCTTCAACTTCATCTGAAGACTGGGAAGCAGAAGATTGGTGGGTTCCACATATGACTGCTAAAAGTAGAACTTCACCTCAATCCCCTTGGGTTATGTTTATTCAAAAAAAAATCAATGAAGGTCACTTCTGTCCCATTGATTTACACGAGGAACCCATTGATAAGGTATCACAGCCTAAAGTTTTTAGAACTGTGTCTGGACAGTTTGATGATTATTCTGATGATGATAATTAAAAAGAATTGTTATTTTAAAGGAAGCATATTGTGATACCCTTTAATTTTTACAATATTTTTAACAACTTTAAAAAACAAAAGTAGATTACAATTTGCCCATTTTTCCCCTATTTTTTTTAAATTAAGTTAAAAAAAAGTATTATGTTCTAGATTTTTTTTGTCAATTTAATCAGATAAAATGTTACAAAATATTTCTTTGACTATATCTTCATATATTATATTTCTGTTGTCTTGTGTTACCTGAAACAAGATATACTTAATTAAAATATTTTTGTATATATCATAATAAAACTATAAAATTAATTTACTTCTAATTAATAAAACCTTAAATTTTCAAACATTTAATTAACTAAATAAAAAAGTGTTCTTACCACCCAAACTTTAGCTTCATTATGATGTCTTATTGATTCTATAAGGGGATCACTCTTCCTTATTGGTATTGTAGCAATAACAATATTGTTTAAATTATTGGTAAAGATTTCTTTTACTCTGTTCTTAAAAGGGATACTGTAGAATTCCATTTTTCCTATCTCATCTATCACAAGACATAATTTACAATCTTCACCCTGTATGAAAAGGTTTCATATTAAATTATCATGTTCTATTGATTATCTATACCTTTTTGTTGATATCATTCAAAACAGGTCCCATTCAGCATGAAGGTAGTCAATGCGAAGGACTTTATACTTAAAATGAAATAGTACTATTTATTAGGTTTGGTACAGACCTTTTGCAAAGTTGGGAGTGCAACATTTTCAAACTCTTGAATTAGAACACCATATTTCCCAACTTTAAATTTTGCTGGTGTGCTAAGTAATCTCTGGTCTCTTGCTAGTCTACCCTTTACTCCATTCAGGGAAATCACATCAAATCCTTCCCTAATTCTATTTGTTCTAACTTCCTCGGTATAAAAACCTGATGTTTTGACACCTTTACCTTGTAAAGATTCACATATCCTTTTTATTATAGTAGTTTTTCCTACTCCTACACATAAGAAAACCACAAATATTAATGAACTTGAATGTATTATTCATATATATTAATATAGATTATAGATATATTTTGGTACGTCACCGGGATCACCAGTCAATATAAAATATTTTAGCTTCTTTGTATTATTCATTCCTCCAATAGAATTTCCTCATCCCACATAAAGTTTTCTAATAAAAAAATGTAAAAAGACACCTAAATACATAGGAAACCGTTTTCTCAGGTAATTTTATTTAAGCCGATTTTATTAACTTATATATTGTAAAGTGTAAACAACTTAATGCCTCATTCCCTAATCCCTAGACCCTACTGTTCTTTGAAGTTTGAAAATTTATTTAATTTAACAATGACGCTGGCAATCAGCTGCCATTGTCATTGTATGTCAAGCACATAGACCAAGAGCACGTAAATTAACAACGTAAGTCTTATCTTATTCTTAATATATATAAATTATAACCCGCGGCACGTAAGTCAAGCGCTGGCCGATACGCGGAGGGGATTGCTGCGCAAATGTACTGTCGCGCGGTGGACAAAATGCGACTGGAGAGCCAATCGACGCTCTTCATTCCGCTAGCCCCCCTCAGGTACCTTATTTTTTACTTCTGCGCAATAACGGTCAGCGCTAGACTTACGTGCCGCGGGTTATACGCGTAACGTTGTTAGTCCGCTATGGACTCCTAAACTACTTAACCGATTTCAATCAAATTTGCGCACCGTGTGCAGCTTACATATAGTACATATAATTCTACTGTACGTGTGAATGTCACTGAACTTCTCTTAAACGGCTGGACTGATTTGAATGATTTTTTTGTATGCGTTTAGGTTCATAAATCAGCCCGGCAGATACTGAAGTCGGTTCTTTCATAGTTTGTTTAATATCCTTGAATTATCATGCAGGACGTCTGCCGGGTCCGCAAGTCAGTTTGTAAGAGTTAATTCTTGTGGTTTATTTGTAGATCTAGCAAATTATTGCTAGATCTAGGGTATTAACCCTAACGAGTCAATCTGTGTATAATTATAGTGTGGTACACAGAGTGTATTATGTGTTAAATCGGTAACCATAAAAAAAGTGAAACAACTTTACTTAGCTACATGATAAATAGGCATACCGAGGAGGTAGGAATACTTTTTCCTGTGGTCGATGAGGCTGTGGATGACCCACATTCCCAGACGTGATGACACCTTAGTATGAGAGTAAAATGTTCATTCTACGTCGACAGTGAGCACACCATAGAGCAACTTATATATACATAGTACGTCACACCACAGATTACTTATTTATAGTATACTAAATACGTCACACGGGTGTATGAATATAATTATAATAATTAAAATAAATATATTATGATAGATGTATAAAATTTAAAATCACAAGAAGCAAGAAGTGTTATCATCATCCCGATCGATGTTAGAAAAACATCGATATTGACATCGATGTCGTAATAGAAAGCTCAACATCGATGCTCGATATTTATCGAAAACCAAACATCGATGTTGGATAACATCGGTTTTTTTTGCATTTTGCATTAATAATTGACAAATAAATAAAATACACTTCACTGTATTCGGTTCGATATTTATTAAGAAACAGAACAAATTATTACATATTCCGATATTTTTGAAGTTATACTTCTTTAGGCGCGTTATGAAAAATTTATGAGAGTGAAATTTTACGATGCGCGCGCACCGTGACACAAAATTCAGTATGGGCGCCGAGCGTGCACTAGCGAGATGGGTAATGATATTTGTAGTACCTTTTAAACAAATAAAGGAGTTTTAATTATTTTTTCAAAGAAATTTAGAAATGCTTTTTCACAAAGACCTATTGTAACTTAGTTAAAAGGTAATGAAACATAGGTACCTAGTTATTAAATTGAATTAATAATATAATAAATAATGATTATTATTAATATTAATTATTAATTGAATAATATACTAAATATTAAATATTGTTAAATTATTAACGGTAAATATTTATTATTAATTATTTAATATTTAAAAAAAAATAAAGAAAGCCAAAGAAGTATAACTTCTTACGCGCGTACATAAGTACACGCACCATTTTTTTTATCAACTGTATGTGATACTGTACTGTACTGTGTGTGATAAAGAAGAACCTTTTAATATATTTATTTGTTGATAAAGAGTAGTGAGGAAGTGTGAGAGAGTTAGATTGAGCGAGACTACGATGAACGAATCCTCATTGGTGGATGCGTTCATAGAGGACATAATTTGTTGCGTAGGTTGCATTGGTCGTGCGGGAAGCCGTGAGTTAACATCCATGTTCGATCCAGTTAACATCGATGTTACGATATTTTTAGTATAGCAACATCGATGTCAAAATATCGATGTTTTTGCTTTTAACATCGATGATCATCAAGCATCCCTAGTTATCAGTAATCACCTACCTACTTAGCTATTATCGGCTATCGCAACTCGCAAGTTACTAGTTAGGCAGTTGGCCTTTGCCCGTTCTAGTAAATGTATGTATTTTAATATATTGGAACACTATTATAATGGATAACTTCTATTATTGTCGGTCAAAGTTCAAATAACGACTAAACGAATATTACTTTAATTTTACAGTTTGACCGCCTATAGTCATCTGGATACTTGAAAGTTTTTAAAAGTTCAAAATGGCTTCAGTAGCGGGACTTACTCGATTCTTACTTGGAAAAAACGTGATCAACAACAGCCGTGCCGGTGCCATTAAGTTTTACAGCACTGGTTAGTACTAAAATATGGTGAATGGTAATTAAAGGGAATTTATACAATATACATCTTGAAATAGATTATTCGATAGATAGAATAGATAAAAGACATAAATACTCATTGTTTGTTACTTGGTTCCTATTAGGTTATTATGCCTATTATATGCTCAGACAAATTTCATATAAAAAAATAAATATATATACTAATAAAGTAATATTAAGCATTGAAACAATTGAATTATATGCAGTTTTTATCATTCTACTAATTTTAAATATTAACATAAGGAGTGCAAATTACTGTCAGTCCTAAAGTATAATAATTATAAGTGAGAAATAACAGTACTTAGAATCTAACTACACCCTTGCCAGTACTAGTTTCAGTATACAAATGCATTGTGTAATCAAGTTTTCATGATAATTTGGATGAAGGTTAGAAATAATTATGCTTTTCCCATTTGATAAATTTACACTCCAAGACTATTATAATAAGTGCCCAAGTGTTAAGTTAAACCTTCAGAGCCTCTAAAGTCTCAGTCACATACTCTACAACTAAAACGGGTTCAATCATGCTTTTTCACCTAAAATATTAACTTGAATAATAAATAATGTTTTTGTAGCAAAACAATTAGTTAAAAGTTATTTTATTACTTAATTTTATGCTATGTTATGTAATAAAAAACAAAGTCTCTGTACTTTTTAAATTTTTCTTTTTTTATCATATGTTATTAATGCGATCACTTTTAGCCGCAAAGTCAATGGCGTTAAAGATTATGTATATGTAAATTCTCAATATATCATCTATAGATAGCTCCTTGTGGACCTTCAGTATTTTTTGCCATCGCAACCTCGCAAATTCCAGCCTTCTTGCATCCTATATTGGATACTGGTTATAGTTAGATTATGGAACAGATAATACTTAGAGACATGTAATAGTGTGGAATATAGATGGAACAGTATTACGCATAACGGACCAATTGAGCGTCTAAGTGCGGATACTGAGTCCACAAACATTACCAACCATACCATAGGTGGAAAAGTACAACTTGATTAGACATCAGATGATTCATCAGTTTCGTATTAATGAAATAGCAGTACTAAAGTGGCAAATAATATCATAAATAATCTTAAAGATTTTGATTACATCATTTATATTACATAACTTGTTGCTTATTTTTGGTCACATTGTTATCTGAATGATAATAAAATTAAATGTTTTTGGCACTTATCTCTTTTCTGTTACACTATTTACATTACAATTAGGCTGTACAAACATTTGCATTAATGATGGACTTTTATAAAATATATTATATAAGTAATTCCAAATTGAAACCATAATTACTTAGTCATTAAAGTAATTCATCATGACCAAAACATAATTTTTTGCATTACCTTTAAATAATTACCTATCATAAAATTTAATAATATATTCCATAAGTCTTCCAACAGTTCTTGATTATTATTTTATTTGTCTTAATTTATAAATCTTTGAAATCTGAGGTAATATTTTAATTACGTTTGAAATGCATGATTTATGCAGTATTTTTATTAAAAACAGAAAACCTATGTTAACCTCCTTACAGTTTTTTTATGTTTATTAAAATGTATGCCTGAAGTTCTTAGATTAATTCGGATACATTATACAAAGATTAATATTATTATTAAAAAAAAACATTTTAAGGTCTGGTCCTCAGATCTAAAATTATCAATAATAATAAAATCCCGTTTATTTTCCAATCATGACAAAAATTATAATATACAGCTTTGGTTTTTTAAATTTCATACAGTATTTTTATCTTGTTATCCTATATCCTAGCTACATTAAGTACCGATGATCGGAACCCCTTCACATGTAAAGGCCTCTTCCAGCTTTTTCCAACTTACTCTGTATATGGCTTTCTTTCATTCGGTTCCTGCTACTGCTTCTATTTCTTCTACCACCTTTTTTTTTTTTTCTCTGTTCTCCTTCTCCTTCGTCCTATATTATTATAATTAATTGCCTTAATTAAATTACAGTAGAACCTCTATAAGACGAACATCAAGGGAGCCGCCAAAAATTTCGAGTTGACTTAGGCGGATTTTGTTTCGACATAAAGAGTTTGAGGTTTATTCTTATAAATTTTGAGTTAGAGAGGTACAATAAATAAAAATTCAACTTGCAGAGGTGACAAACATATTTTTATTTATTATAAATCAACATTATTTCAAATCATTTTAAAATAAAAAATATGGCATTAATAAAAGTCAGTAGGTAATTTCTACTAAGTCAGTTAAACTCATATTAACTGTTGTACTAATTGATGTGTATTGCAGTAGAACCAAACAGCTTCTGACAGTATTTAGGTCGAAAACAAATGACTGGCTTAGCTAAATTTCAAAGGGAATCAAAATTGAACACCTGACACAAAGCAAGCAAACACGTGTTTCCATGAGTCATAAATTTATTATTGTATACTCCTAAAATGTTTTCTAAGAAACAATAGTGTACTCACATTGTCGGCAAGTTCTTAAAGTCGGTAACTTATTTTGTTCGAACAATAGAGATAATAAATTCCAAATGATCAAGTTGTAAAGGTTGTAAAATAAAACGTTCCTATGTTCGAGATACACGAGGTCAAATTTAATTTTTCGAGCTATAGAGTGAAAATATGTACCAAAATGGCTTGGAGGGACTCGGTGATTATTTCGATTAACAGAGGGTCAAGATTTCAAGTAATGGAGGTTTTGGTGTTTTAAGGGAAGGGAACAAAACATTTTTTCGAGATTTTGAGGTTTTTGACTTATCGAGGTTCTACTGTATATGTATATAACAGATAGGCAGACAGGTAGTAACAAAAAGTTCTTGTTACATATAATATTTTGCATATAAAAACTCTGGATAACTTGACGGGAATTATCTGGAAGTATTTGTTTCTTAATATAACAATAATCATTACTCGTTACCGACTCTGATGCGATCGTGACGTTTAACAGATTATAATTTTTTACAGCTCCACAATACGAGAACATTAAAATAGAAGTAGTTGGTGAAAAGAAGAATGTTGGTCTCATTCAATTGCATCGTCCCAAGGCCCTCAATGCTCTGTGCAAACCATTGTTTAAAGAACTTGGAAAAGCTGTCAAAGATTTTGATGCAGATAAAGCAATTGCAGCTATCATTATAACTGGTAAGTGTTTTTAGAACCATTTTAACTTGGGGTACTGCTCCATGTGCAAATTCGATTCATTCTAGAGGACCGTATGTCCTCAGACGGGAGCTCCCCAGTTCCAGCTCCTTCCACTTGACCGTATTCAACGAAGAGCGGAGCGCTCACTGAAGTAATCCCGAACCAATTCGATTTAGGGTCCTTCAAGATAAGAGTGTTCCAATTCTTAAAAGGACGGCAACGCACTCACGACCACTCTTGGTTTTGAGTGTCCATAGGCGCAGGATCACTTAACAGGTTCCATCCTGCCAGTTTCCCGTTCTTATATACCCGTGATTCATGTTACTAAATTATATTAGGGATGCAATGGGTGGCCGTATTTTTTAGCTATCGTTATGAATTGTTTTCGTTAAGTTATCTACATCTATCTATACTAATATTATAAAGAGGAAAGATTTGTATGTAAGTATGTTTGTAACGAATTGGTGCAAAAAGTATTGGACCGATTTCAAAAATTCTTTCACCTATTGAATGCTACATTATCACTGATTAGTATAGGCTATTTCATTGCAAGAAAAAAGAAAGGATCCTACACTACAATAAAGTTAGCGAAGGAGTAATAAAAATGCCTATAAAATATCTTTCATCGCATGCGCTGCGAAAACTATTGATGATAGAATAAAATGTTCCACAATATTAAAAACATATCAATATCTACAAAAAAATGTCCACCAGTGCGCTAGTCAATAATAACTGTAAAGTTTTAATATGTCGATAATAGAGATAGATAAGAATTTAAGGTTTTACTGAAGCTGTTTAAATTGTTTTTATAAGACATTTTTATCAACCCTATTGTTAAACTATTGCATAGATTTTATTGGGGGCTTTGAGCGCGGCGACCGAATCAAGAAATTCCGTAACGAAAATAAACCTAACACACGATGACGTAATATAGGTGGGGCCAATACGCGTTCAACTTCTTGTATGCCAGTATATGTACATACTTCACAAAACCTAACTGCTTGAACACGTCTCGAGGGGCCTGATAGGAGGTGTTTACAAACATTTTCTAAAACCCTGGGAATGTAAAGTAAGACGGAGTTTTTCTCGTCCGTTCTACGCCCTTGATTTCAACACAGTAAATGTAAATTTAGTAAATGTTTTTACCGACGTTCATAAGTGCACATTAAGTTACCGAAATTAATTAATGATATTTTCATTTGGTTTAATCCGTTATTTTTTTCCTTACTAAGGCTGCCAGCCTCACTTGTTAGTGATAAAGCTAATAATAAATAATTGATGTTATTTGATTGTTATAAGTTCAAACAAATAAATAAAAAATAATTTTCTTCACTCACTAGGATCTGGGTACTGTTTTTAAATTAAATTTTCAATCATATTTGTCTATGTTTTTCAGGAAATGAAAAAGCTTTCGCCGCTGGCGCTGATATTAAAGAAATGCAAAATAACACATACAGTTCTAACACTAGGGATGGATTCCTACAAGAATGGGAAGATGTGTCAAACTGCGGTAAACCGGTCATCGCTGCTGTCAATGGATTTGCTGTATGTATACTTTAATTATTTTTCTTATTACCCGTCCACACATACGAGAGAGGACGGGCGCGCGCGAGTGTGGACGGTGCGTGAGCAGTGTTGCCAGATGGTCTCGGCGACGTATCCCTATACTAATTTGATTTCCCCCCAGAAATCCCCTAGGATGCCTTCAAATACAAAAAAATGGTGCGTGTACTTATGTACGCGCGTAAGAAGTTATACTTCTTTGGCTTTCTTTATTTTTTTTAAATATTAAATAATTAATAATAGATATAGCGTTAATAATTTAACAATATTTAATATTTAGTATATTATTCAATTATTAATTAATATTAATAACAATTATTATTTATTATTTTATTATATTATTAATTTAATTTAATAACTAGGTATGTTTCATAACCTTTTAACCAAGTAACAATAGGTCTATGTGAAAAAGCATTGCTAAATTTCTTTGAAAAAATAATTAAAACTGCTTTATTTGATTAAAAGGCACTACAAATGTCATTAAGGTCATACGTCACGCATATTCTATTTCTTTTTACTTGTAGATAGTCTTATTCCCATCTCGCTCTCGCACGCTCGGCGCCCATACTGAATTTTGTGTCACGGTGCGCGCATCGTAAAATTTCACTCTCATAAATTTTTCATAACGCGCCTAAAGAAGTATAACTTCAAAAATAATAATTATTGTGGAGTGTTATTACTGAATTTTCATGTAATTTTAGAATTTGTATTTAGTTCTTTGGCAGCTCAAACGAACATACAATTAGTATGGTTAACCACACGGATCCTATTCTTACGATGTTTTTATATTTCATTTTAGTTCCAAAATCAGGAACGTGATAGCAAAAAAAACTGTATTTGGTGTGTTTTTTAAATTTCCCCTAAAAAACCCACAAATATTCTTTCCCCCTATTCTGCCCTTAACTCGGTTAAGAAACCCCTAAATCTAGGGGGAAATCCTCTGACCTGGCAACACTGCGTGAGCCACCTCTAAACCTCTTCGCTTTTTGTCGGTTTTTGGGGCGCGAGTCAAAACACGCGAGCGATCAACCACACACTCACGCTTCTGACTTTGTTGTTAACTGCACGTCCTTATCTTGATGGAGTGCAGAAACGATTTGTGGTGGTATATAGAATTTTGAAATATAAAAAACATAATTAAATACGAAACTTTATACATTGTTTGTTTGTATTTTTCTTGTCGTAAATATTTGAGTCTTGAATATATTATGTATTCCATCTTGCTATATGTTTAGTATTATTTTTTGTTGTACATAATTTATGTTAGCTGAAGAAATAGGAAATAAATAAAAACTAATCATTACTGCCGACTTTTCGAGGACGCCTAAGAAAGAAAAAATTAAATTATATTTATGATATTTTTATTTGTATATGTGATATAAACGCATTATGATACTAGTAGCCACATAAAGTAGCTAAACCATTCCAATTACGTCCATCTTAGTGAGAGATCGAATAACACAAGGTCTCAAAAGGAAATTAATTATCCAATTTTTACAAAAACTGTACTTTATGTTGCGCTCCTATTGATTTCTTATAGCATATATTACTAGCCGATAACGGAGTCTTATAATATCACTAGTTAAAGTTTATATATATAAGCAATGTTATATACATATTTTTTTTTAAATACACCAGAAATATATATGATGGCGGAACATCGGTTTCAATGTTTCTGTCCACTGAAGTCTTCATAACAATAATAATAATTATACATTATTATTATATAATTATGAGTAACGTTCAAATAAGACTTAATAATTGGTAGATGTGAGGGTCCCTAGATGATTACTCTTTTGTTTAGTGTATCTTAAACATTGTTTGAAAAAAAAGCATACTCCTCCGGCCTCCCTCAAAAGCCGGCAACGCACCCTTTAAAATGGGACACCCATGTGCTGCGATTTAAAGTAATTTATAAACAAAAATCTATAATACATATTAGTGTATATTAATTAAATTAATACCTCCTTAAGTCAAAATTTGTTTTTCTATAGAGCATTTAACCTATCAAAAGTATTGAAAATACAAAAACTCTTTCAAATTTAAAAAAATAAATAGATTTTGTTTTTGTAGCTCGGCGGTGGTTGCGAGCTAGCGATGTTGTGTGATATCATCTACGCTGGCGAAAACGCAAAGTTTGGGCAGCCCGAGATCAACATTGGCACAATTCCCGGGGCCGGTGGGACCCAAAGATTGCCCAGGTACGTGGGCAAGTCGAAGGCAATGGAAATTGTGCTCACGGGCAATTTCTTTGGTGCTCAGGAAGCGGAGAAAATGGGTAAGAAGTTTATAAATATTTTGCTTCCATGTCTCTAGGTTTTGTGCCTAGCATGGTCACGGGTATGGTGATTGTCGAGTGACCATTACTAAAGATCGTTGTATAACTTTAAAATGTATGGTACAATTAAAATATTTAAATTTCAGGTCTTGTAAGCAAAGTGTTTCCAGTAGATAAACTTCTAGAAGAAACTATTAAATTGGCTGAAAGGATTGGAACCCACTCGCCATTGATTGTGAAGATGGCCAAACAATCTGTCAACCAAGCTTATGAAACCACACTCAAAACAGGCTTGCAATTCGAAAAATCACTGTTTTATGGCACTTTTGCTACTGTAAGTAGTATGACATACATACATAATACTGTTAAATGTTATATCAAAAAAGATTTAGCTTTTTAGCATATCTCAATGCACTGTCTAAGAAAATTAAAAAAAAAATAAGTGCGTTTTAATAATCATCTCAAATTTGCGTGTATTATTATTATTGAAGTTATACTTCTTTTGGTGCGTTAAGAAAAATGATGAGAGTAAATTTTTACGATGCGCGTGCACACCATCACAAAAAACCGACAGCCTGATGTTAGCATAGTCAACATTTTAAAATAAGAAATGTCGATTTCTTTAATTATATGAAATATTTTTTTTGTGATATTTAAATAAACTTTATTTAACTAGATAATGCGTTATTGTAAAACTTTCAATGTATTAAATAACTTTTTCTCTATTGTTAGTGTCGTTTTTTCTACAAACGTAGAATAAGGCGAAAAATAAAAATTTAAATAGATTTTTATCTTGTTACGCCAAAGAAGCATAACTTCAAAATTTTTGTCAATACATTATACATACAACCATCAAACAGTACTGATACCACAAGTGATTGGGCCACTAGTGCCATCTGACAGATAAGTGACAAACACTAACTGTTTATCACTTAACTGTCATATCATATTGAACATAATGGTGCGCTTACACGAGGGCAATAATTGCTCGGCGATACGAATGGACCGATCTGGAGCAATTTCAATAAATTCAATAAATTTCAATAAATTATTTCGGCGATATTGCTTCTAATTGCTCCAGATATTTCATATCGCTCAATGTCGCAGATACAAATTGACGAATATCCAAGAAATTCCTAGCAATTTTTGTATATGTCTCATTCGAACTTGTTTGTTTTGCGGCTTGCCGTCTTGCTTCCGCGGGGACAGCGAGAGGTCTAAATAATAATAATTTCTAATTACATTATTCAAAAGTAATTCAAAGTATGTTCGTGACATTCTAGTAAATTTTTTGAATAATATATTATCTAATTCTTGAAAAAAAAACAATTAAATCAAAGAATTAAAGAAAAATTAAAAAAATTATAAATTAAAAATTTAATGAATTAATTATTTTTTTCTTTAATTGTCTAATTTTATTTTCACAATGAAAATTGCGGCCTCTTTGCCAAAAACGATCGCACCCTTTTGATTAATAATAAAAAAAGCGCTACAAGCCGCCGCAGCAAGCATCAATACTGCGCAATACAATATTGAGCGATATGGCACAACTTCATCAACTAGGCAATACTGTCATACACGAGCATTTCAGTATTCGCTCGCTATGGACGACATTCTTCTTGCTGCGGCGGTTTGTAGCGCTTTTTTTATTATTAATTAAAAACAAAAAAGAAAGAAAAGGAAAAGGCGTCTGGTGCGTCAAATCTGGGTGCGATCGTTTTTGGCAAAGAGGCCGCAATTTTCATTGTGAAAATAAAATTAAACAATTAAAGAAAAAAATAATTAATTAATTAAATTTTTAATTTATTATTTTTTAATTTTTCTTTAATTCTTTAATTTAATTGTTTTTTTTTTTCAAGAATTAGATAATATATTATTCAAAAACTTTACTAGAATGTCACGAACATACTTTGAATTACTTTTGAATAAAGTAATTAGAAATTATTATTATTTAGACCTCTCGCTGTCCCCGCGGAAGCAAGACGGCAAGCCGCAAAACAAACAAGTGCGAATGAGACATATACAAAAATTGTTAGGAATTTCCAAGTCCATTGGATATTCGTCAATTCGTATCTGCGACATTGAGCGATATGAAATATCTGGAGCAATAAGAAGCAATATCGCCGAAATAATTTATTGAAATTTATTGAATTTATTGAAATTGCTCCAGATCGGTCCATTCGTATCGCCGAGCAATTATTGCCCTCGTGTAAGCGCACCATTATGTTCAATATGATATGACAGTTAAGTGATAAACAGTTAGTGTTTGTCACTTATCTGTCAGATGGCACTAGTGGCCCAATCACTTGTGGTATCAGTACTGTTTGATGGTTGTATGTATAATGTATTGACAAAAATTTTGAAGTTATGCTTCTTTGGCGTAACAAGATAAAAATCTATTTAAATTTTTATTTTTCGCCTTATTCTACGTTTGTAGAAAAAACGACACTAACAATAGAGAAAAAGTTATTTAATACATTGAAAGTTTTACAATAACGCATTATCTAGTTAAATAAAGTTTATTTAAATATCACAAAAAAAATATTTCATATAATTAAAGAAATCGACATTTCTTATTTTAAAATGTTGACTATGCTAACATCAGGCTGTCGGTTTTTTGTGATGGTGTGCACGCGCATCGTAAAAATTTACTCTCATCATTTTTCTTAACGCACCAAAAGAAGTATAACTTCAATAATAATAATACACGCAAATTTGAGATGATTATTAAAACGCACTTATTTTTTTTTTAATTTTCTTAGACAGTGCATTGAGATATGCTAAAAAGCTAAATCTTTTTTGATATAACATTTAACAGTATTATGTATGTATGTCATACTACTTACAGTAGCAAAAGTGCCATAAAACAGTGATTTTTCGAATTGCAAGCCTGTTTTGAGTGTGGTTTCATAAGCTTGGTTCACAGATTGTTTGGCCATCTTCACAATCAATGGCGAGTGGGTTCCAATCCTTTCAGCCAATTTAATAGTTTCTTCTAGAAGTTTATCTACAGGAAACACTTTGCTTACAAGACCTGAAATTTAAATATTTTAATTGTACCATACATTTTAAAGTTATACAACGATCTTTAGTAATGGTCACTCGACAATCACCATACCCGTGACCATGCTAGGCACAAAACCTAGAGACATGGAAGCAAAATATTTATAAACTTCTTACCCATTTTCTCCGCTTCCTGAGCACCAAAGAAATTGCCCGTGAGCACAATTTCCATTGCCTTCGACTTGCCCACGTACCTGGGCAATCTTTGGGTCCCACCGGCCCCGGGAATTGTGCCAATGTTGATCTCGGGCTGCCCAAACTTTGCGTTTTCGCCAGCGTAGATGATATCACACAACATCGCTAGCTCGCAACCACCGCCGAGCTACAAAAACAAAATCTATTTATTTTTTTAAATTTGAAAGAGTTTTTGTATTTTCAATACTTTTGATAGGTTAAATGCTCTATAGAAAAACAAATTTTGACTTAAGGAGGTATTAATTTAATTAATATACACTAATATGTATTATAGATTTTTGTTTATAAATTACTTTAAATCGCAGCACATGGGTGTCCCATTTTAAAGGGTGCGTTGCCGGCTTTTGAGGGAGGCCGGAGGAGTATGCTTTTTTTTCAAACAATGTTTAAGATACACTAAACAAAAGAGTAATCATCTAGGGACCCTCACATCTACCAATTATTAAGTCTTATTTGAACGTTACTCATAATTATATAATAATAATGTATAATTATTATTATTGTTATGAAGACTTCAGTGGACAGAAACATTGAAACCGATGTTCCGCCATCATATATATTTCTGGTGTATTTAAAAAAAAATATGTATATAACATTGCTTATATATATAAACTTTAACTAGTGATATTATAAGACTCCGTTATCGGCTAGTAATATATGCTATAAGAAATCAATAGGAGCGCAACATAAAGTACAGTTTTTGTAAAAATTGGATAATTAATTTCCTTTTGAGACCTTGTGTTATTCGATCTCTCACTAAGATGGACGTAATTGGAATGGTTTAGCTACTTTATGTGGCTACTAGTATCATAATGCGTTTATATCACATATACAAATAAAAATATCATAAATATAATTTAATTTTTTCTTTCTTAGGCGTCCTCGAAAAGTCGGCATTAATGATTAGTTTTTATTTATTTCCTATTTCTTCAGCTAACATAAATTATGTACAACAAAAAATAATACTAAACATATAGCAAGATGGAATACATAATATATTCAAGACTCAAATATTTACGACAAGAAAAATACAAACAAACAATGTATAAAGTTTCGTATTTAATTATGTTTTTTATATTTCAAAATTCTATATACCACCACAAATCGTTTCTGCACTCCATCAAGATAAGGACGTGCAGTTAACAACAAAGTCAGAAGCGTGAGTGTGTGGTTGATCGCTCGCGTGTTTTGACTCGCGCCCCAAAAACCGACAAAAAGCGAAGAGGTTTAGAGGTGGCTCACGCAGTGTTGCCAGGTCAGAGGATTTCCCCCTAGATTTAGGGGTTTCTTAACCGAGTTAAGGGCAGAATAGGGGGAAAGAATATTTGTGGGTTTTTTAGGGGAAATTTAAAAAACACACCAAATACAGTTTTTTTTGCTATCACGTTCCTGATTTTGGAACTAAAATGAAATATAAAAACATCGTAAGAATAGGATCCGTGTGGTTAACCATACTAATTGTATGTTCGTTTGAGCTGCCAAAGAACTAAATACAAATTCTAAAATTACATGAAAATTCAGTAATAACACTCCACAATAATTATTATTTTTGAAGTTATACTTCTTTAGGCGCGTTATGAAAAATTTATGAGAGTGAAATTTTACGATGCGCGCACCGTGACACAAAATTCAGTATGGGCGCCGAGCGTGCGAGAGCGAGATGGGAATAAGACTATCTACAAGTAAAAAGAAATAGAATATGCGTGACGTATGACCTTAATGACATTTGTAGTGCCTTTTAATCAAATAAAGCAGTTTTAATTATTTTTTCAAAGAAATTTAGCAATGCTTTTTCACATAGACCTATTGTTACTTGGTTAAAAGGTTATGAAACATACCTAGTTATTAAATTAAATTAATAATATAATAAAATAATAAATAATAATTGTTATTAATAATAATTAATAATTGAATAATATACTAAATATTAAATATTGTTAAATTATTAACGCTATATCTATTATTAATTATTTAATATTTAAAAAAAATAAAGAAAGCCAAAGAAGTATAACTTCTTACGCGCGTACATAAGTACACGCACCATTTTTTTGTATTTGAAGGCATCCTAGGGGATTTCTGGGGGGAAATCAAATTAGTATAGGGATACGTCGCCGAGACCATCTGGCAACACTGCTCACGCACCGTCCACACTCGCGCGCGCCCGTCCTCTCTCGTATGTGTGGACGGGTAATAAGAAAACTAATTAAAGTATACATACAGCAAATCCATTGACAGCAGCGATGACCGGTTTACCGCAGTTTGACACATCTTCCCATTCTTGTAGGAATCCATCCCTAGTGTTAGAACTGTATGTGTTATTTTGCATTTCTTTAATATCAGCGCCAGCGGCGAAAGCTTTTTCATTTCCTGAAAAACATAGACAAATATGATTGAAAATTTAATTTAAAAACAGTACCCAGATCCTAGTGAGTGAAGAAAATTATTTTTTATTTATTTGTTTGAACTTATAACAATCAAATAACATCAATTATTTATTATTAGCTTTATCACTAACAAGTGAGGCTGGCAGCCTTAGTAAGGAAAAAAATAACGGATTAAACCAAATGAAAATATCATTAATTAATTTCGGTAACTTAATGTGCACTTATGAACGTCGGTAAAAACATTTACTAAATTTACATTTACTGTGTTGAAATCAAGGGCGTAGAACGGACGAGAAAAACTCCGTCTTACTTTACATTCCCAGGGTTTTAGAAAATGTTTGTAAACACCTCCTATCAGGCCCCTCGAGACGTGTTCAAGCAGTTAGGTTTTGTGAAGTATGTACATATACTGGCATACAAGAAGTTGAACGCGTATTGGCCCCACCTATATTACGTCATCGTGTGTTAGGTTTATTTTCGTTACGGAATTTCTTGATTCGGTCGCCGCGCTCAAAGCCCCCAATAAAATCTATGCAATAGTTTAACAATAGGGTTGATAAAAATGTCTTATAAAAACAATTTAAACAGCTTCAGTAAAACCTTAAATTCTTATCTATCTCTATTATCGACATATTAAAACTTTACAGTTATTATTGACTAGCGCACTGGTGGACATTTTTTTGTAGATATTGATATGTTTTTAATATTGTGGAACATTTTATTCTATCATCAATAGTTTTCGCAGCGCATGCGATGAAAGATATTTTATAGGCATTTTTATTACTCCTTCGCTAACTTTATTGTAGTGTAGGATCCTTTCTTTTTTCTTGCAATGAAATAGCCTATACTAATCAGTGATAATGTAGCATTCAATAGGTGAAAGAATTTTTGAAATCGGTCCAATACTTTTTGCACCAATTCGTTACAAACATACTTACATACAAATCTTTCCTCTTTATAATATTAGTATAGATAGATGTAGATAACTTAACGAAAACAATTCATAACGATAGCTAAAAAATACGGCCACCCATTGCATCCCTAATATAATTTAGTAACATGAATCACGGGTATATAAGAACGGGAAACTGGCAGGATGGAACCTGTTAAGTGATCCTGCGCCTATGGACACTCAAAACCAAGAGTGGTCGTGAGTGCGTTGCCGTCCTTTTAAGAATTGGAACACTCTTATCTTGAAGGACCCTAAATCGAATTGGTTCGGGATTACTTCAGTGAGCGCTCCGCTCTTCGTTGAATACGGTCAAGTGGAAGGAGCTGGAACTGGGGAGCTCCCGTCTGAGGACATACGGTCCTCTAGAATGAATCGAATTTGCACATGGAGCAGTACCCCAAGTTAAAATGGTTCTAAAAACACTTACCAGTTATAATGATAGCTGCAATTGCTTTATCTGCATCAAAATCTTTGACAGCTTTTCCAAGTTCTTTAAACAATGGTTTGCACAGAGCATTGAGGGCCTTGGGACGATGCAATTGAATGAGACCAACATTCTTCTTTTCACCAACTACTTCTATTTTAATGTTCTCGTATTGTGGAGCTGTAAAAAATTATAATCTGTTAAACGTCACGATCGCATCAGAGTCGGTAACGAGTAATGATTATTGTTATATTAAGAAACAAATACTTCCAGATAATTCCCGTCAAGTTATCCAGAGTTTTTATATGCAAAATATTATATGTAACAAGAACTTTTTGTTACTACCTGTCTGCCTATCTGTTATATACATATACAGTAGAACCTCGATAAGTCAAAAACCTCCAAATCTCGAAAAAATGTTTTGTTCCCTTCCCTTAAAACACCAAAACCTCCATTACTTGAAATCTTGACCCTCTGTTAATCAAAATATTCACTGAGTCCCTCCAAGCCATTTTGGTACATATTTTCACTCTATAACTCGAAAAATTAAATTTGACCTCTGTATCTCGAACATAGTAACGTTTTATTTTATAACCTTTACAACTTGAACAAAAATAAGTTACCGACTTTAAGAACTTGCCGACAATGTGAGTACACTATTGTTTCTTAGAAAACATTTTAGGAGTATACAATAATAAATTTATGACTCATGGAAACACGTGTTTGCTTGCTTTGTGTCAGGTGTTCAATTTTGATTCCCTTTGAAATTTAGCTAAGCCAGTCATTTGTTTTCGACCTAAATACTGTCAGAAGCTGTTTGGTTCTACTGCAATACACATCAATTAGTACAACAGTTAATATGAGTTTAACTGACTTAGTAGAAATTACCTACTGACTTTTATTAATGCCATATTTTTTATTTTAAAATGATTTGAAATAATGTTGATTTATAATAAATAAAAATATGTTTGTCACCTCTGCAAGTTGAATTTTTATTTATTGTACCTCTCTAACTCAAAATTTATAAGAATAAACCTCAAACTCTTTATGTCGAAACAAAATCCGCCTAAGTCAACTCGAAATTTTTGGCGGCTCCCTTGATGTTCGTCTTATAGAGGTTCTACTGTAATTTAATTAAGGCAATTAATTATAATAATATAGGACGAAGGAGAAGGAGAACAGGGCGCCCCAAAAAAAGGTGGTAGAAGAAATAGAAGCAGTAGCAGGAACCGAATGAAAGAAAGCCATATACAGAGTAAGTTGGAAAAAGCTGGAAGAGGCCTTTACATGTGAAGGGGTTCCGATCATCGGTACTTAATGTAGCTAGGATATAGGATAACAAGATAAAAATACTGTATGAAATTTAAAAAACCAAAGCTGTATATTATAATTTTTGTCATGATTGGAAAATAAACGGGATTTTATTATTATTGATAATTTTAGATCTGAGGACCAGACCTTAAAATGTTTTTTTTTAATAATAATATTAATCTTTGTATAATGTATCCGAATTAATCTAAGAACTTCAGGCATACATTTTAATAAACATAAAAAAACTGTAAGGAGGTTAACATAGGTTTTCTGTTTTTAATAAAAATACTGCATAAATCATGCATTTCAAACGTAATTAAAATATTACCTCAGATTTCAAAGATTTATAAATTAAGACAAATAAAATAATAATCAAGAACTGTTGGAAGACTTATGGAATATATTATTAAATTTTATGATAGGTAATTATTTAAAGGTAATGCAAAAAATTATGTTTTGGTCATGATGAATTACTTTAATGACTAAGTAATTATGGTTTCAATTTGGAATTACTTATATAATATATTTTATAAAAGTCCATCATTAATGCAAATGTTTGTACAGCCTAATTGTAATGTAAATAGTGTAACAGAAAAGAGATAAGTGCCAAAAACATTTAATTTTATTATCATTCAGATAACAATGTGACCAAAAATAAGCAACAAGTTATGTAATATAAATGATGTAATCAAAATCTTTAAGATTATTTATGATATTATTTGCCACTTTAGTACTGCTATTTCATTAATACGAAACTGATGAATCATCTGATGTCTAATCAAGTTGTACTTTTCCACCTATGGTATGGTTGGTAATGTTTGTGGACTCAGTATCCGCACTTAGACGCTCAATTGGTCCGTTATGCGTAATACTGTTCCATCTATATTCCACACTATTACATGTCTCTAAGTATTATCTGTTCCATAATCTAACTATAACCAGTATCCAATATAGGATGCAAGAAGGCTGGAATTTGCGAGGTTGCGATGGCAAAAAATACTGAAGGTCCACAAGGAGCTATCTATAGATGATATATTGAGAATTTACATATACATAATCTTTAACGCCATTGACTTTGCGGCTAAAAGTGATCGCATTAATAACATATGATAAAAAAAGAAAAATTTAAAAAGTACAGAGACTTTGTTTTTTATTACATAACATAGCATAAAATTAAGTAATAAAATAACTTTTAACTAATTGTTTTGCTACAAAAACATTATTTATTATTCAAGTTAATATTTTAGGTGAAAAAGCATGATTGAACCCGTTTTAGTTGTAGAGTATGTGACTGAGACTTTAGAGGCTCTGAAGGTTTAACTTAACACTTGGGCACTTATTATAATAGTCTTGGAGTGTAAATTTATCAAATGGGAAAAGCATAATTATTTCTAACCTTCATCCAAATTATCATGAAAACTTGATTACACAATGCATTTGTATACTGAAACTAGTACTGGCAAGGGTGTAGTTAGATTCTAAGTACTGTTATTTCTCACTTATAATTATTATACTTTAGGACTGACAGTAATTTGCACTCCTTATGTTAATATTTAAAATTAGTAGAATGATAAAAACTGCATATAATTCAATTGTTTCAATGCTTAATATTACTTTATTAGTATATATATTTATTTTTTTATATGAAATTTGTCTGAGCATATAATAGGCATAATAACCTAATAGGAACCAAGTAACAAACAATGAGTATTTATGTCTTTTATCTATTCTATCTATCGAATAATCTATTTCAAGATGTATATTGTATAAATTCCCTTTAATTACCATTCACCATATTTTAGTACTAACCAGTGCTGTAAAACTTAATGGCACCGGCACGGCTGTTGTTGATCACGTTTTTTCCAAGTAAGAATCGAGTAAGTCCCGCTACTGAAGCCATTTTGAACTTTTAAAAACTTTCAAGTATCCAGATGACTATAGGCGGTCAAACTGTAAAATTAAAGTAATATTCGTTTAGTCGTTATTTGAACTTTGACCGACAATAATAGAAGTTATCCATTATAATAGTGTTCCAATATATTAAAATACATACATTTACTAGAACGGGCAAAGGCCAACTGCCTAACTAGTAACTTGCGAGTTGCGATAGCCGATAATAGCTAAGTAGGTAGGTGATTACTGATAACTAGGGATGCTTGATGATCATCGATGTTAAAAGCAAAAACATCGATATTTTGACATCGATGTTGCTATACTAAAAATATCGTAACATCGATGTTAACTGGATCGAACATGGATGTTAACTCACGGCTTCCCGCACGACCAATGCAACCTACGCAACAAATTATGTCCTCTATGAACGCATCCACCAATGAGGATTCGTTCATCGTAGTCTCGCTCAATCTAACTCTCTCACACTTCCTCACTATTCTTTATCAACAAATAAATATATTAAAAGGTTCTTCTTTATCACACACAGTACAGTACAGTATCACATACAGTTGATAAAAAAAATGGTGCGTGTACTTATGTACGCGCGTAAGAAGTTATACTTCTTTGGCTTTCTTTATTTTTTTTTAAATATTAAATAATTAATAATAAATATTTACCGTTAATAATTTAACAATATTTAATATTTAGTATATTATTCAATTAATAATTAATATTAATAATAATCATTATTTATTATATTATTAATTCAATTTAATAACTAGGTACCTATGTTTCATTACCTTTTAACTAAGTTACAATAGGTCTTTGTGAAAAAGCATTTCTAAATTTCTTTGAAAAAATAATTAAAACTCCTTTATTTGTTTAAAAGGTACTACAAATATCATTACCCATCTCGCTAGTGCACGCTCGGCGCCCATACTGAATTTTGTGTCACGGTGCGCGCGCATCGTAAAATTTCACTCTCATAAATTTTTCATAACGCGCCTAAAGAAGTATAACTTCAAAAATATCGGAATATGTAATAATTTGTTCTGTTTCTTAATAAATATCGAACCGAATACAGTGAAGTGTATTTTATTTATTTGTCAATTATTAATGCAAAATGCAAAAAAAACCGATGTTATCCAACATCGATGTTTGGTTTTCGATAAATATCGAGCATCGATGTTGAGCTTTCTATTACGACATCGATGTCAATATCGATGTTTTTCTAACATCGATCGGGATGATGATAACACTTCTTGCTTCTTGTGATTTTAAATTTTATACATCTATCATAATATATTTATTTTAATTATTATAATTATATTCATACACCCGTGTGACGTATTTAGTATACTATAAATAAGTAATCTGTGGTGTGACGTACTATGTATATATAAGTTGCTCTATGGTGTGCTCACTGTCGACGTAGAATGAACATTTTACTCTCATACTAAGGTGTCATCACGTCTGGGAATGTGGGTCATCCACAGCCTCATCGACCACAGGAAAAAGTATTCCTACCTCCTCGGTATGCCTATTTATCATGTAGCTAAGTAAAGTTGTTTCACTTTTTTTATGGTTACCGATTTAACACATAATACACTCTGTGTACCACACTATAATTATACACAGATTGACTCGTTAGGGTTAATACCCTAGATCTAGCAATAATTTGCTAGATCTACAAATAAACCACAAGAATTAACTCTTACAAACTGACTTGCGGACCCGGCAGACGTCCTGCATGATAATTCAAGGATATTAAACAAACTATGAAAGAACCGACTTCAGTATCTGCCGGGCTGATTTATGAACCTAAACGCATACAAAAAAATCATTCAAATCAGTCCAGCCGTTTAAGAGAAGTTCAGTGACATTCACACGTACAGTAGAATTATATGTACTATATGTAAGCTGCACACGGTGCGCAAATTTGATTGAAATCGGTTAAGTAGTTTAGGAGTCCATAGCGGACTAACAACGTTACGCGTATAACCCGCGGCACGTAAGTCTAGCGCTGACCGTTATTGCGCAGAAGTAAAAAATAAGGTACCTGAGGGGGGCTAGCGGAATGAAGAGCGTCGATTGGCTCTCCAGTCGCATTTTGTCCACCGCGCGACAGTACATTTGCGCAGCAATCCCCTCCGCGTATCGGCCAGCGCTTGACTTACGTGCCGCGGGTTATAATTTATATATATTAAGAATAAGATAAGACTTACGTTGTTAATTTACGTGCTCTTGGTCTATGTGCTTGACATACAATGACAATGGCAGCTGATTGCCAGCGTCATTGTTAAATTAAATAAATTTTCAAACTTCAAAGAACAGTAGGGTCTAGGGATTAGGGAATGAGGCATTAAGTTGTTTACACTTTACAATATATAAGTTAATAAAATCGGCTTAAATAAAATTACCTGAGAAAACGGTTTCCTATGTATTTAGGTGTCTTTTTACATTTTTTTATTAGAAAACTTTATGTGGGATGAGGAAATTCTATTGGAGGAATGAATAATACAAAGAAGCTAAAATATTTTATATTGACTGGTGATCCCGGTGACGTACCAAAATATATCTATAATCTATATTAATATATATGAATAATACATTCAAGTTCATTAATATTTGTGGTTTTCTTATGTGTAGGAGTAGGAAAAACTACTATAATAAAAAGGATATGTGAATCTTTACAAGGTAAAGGTGTCAAAACATCAGGTTTTTATACCGAGGAAGTTAGAACAAATAGAATTAGGGAAGGATTTGATGTGATTTCCCTGAATGGAGTAAAGGGTAGACTAGCAAGAGACCAGAGATTACTTAGCACACCAGCAAAATTTAAAGTTGGGAAATATGGTGTTCTAATTCAAGAGTTTGAAAATGTTGCACTCCCAACTTTGCAAAAGGTCTGTACCAAACCTAATAAATAGTACTATTTCATTTTAAGTATAAAGTCCTTCGCATTGACTACCTTCATGCTGAATGGGACCTGTTTTGAATGATATCAACAAAAAGGTATAGATAATCAATAGAACATGATAATTTAATATGAAACCTTTTCATACAGGGTGAAGATTGTAAATTATGTCTTGTGATAGATGAGATAGGAAAAATGGAATTCTACAGTATCCCTTTTAAGAACAGAGTAAAAGAAATCTTTACCAATAATTTAAACAATATTGTTATTGCTACAATACCAATAAGGAAGAGTGATCCCCTTATAGAATCAATAAGACATCATAATGAAGCTAAAGTTTGGGTGGTAAGAACACTTTTTTATTTAGTTAATTAAATGTTTGAAAATTTAAGGTTTTATTAATTAGAAGTAAATTAATTTTATAGTTTTATTATGATATATACAAAAATATTTTAATTAAGTATATCTTGTTTCAGGTAACACAAGACAACAGAAATATAATATATGAAGATATAGTCAAAGAAATATTTTGTAACATTTTATCTGATTAAATTGACAAAAAAAATCTAGAACATAATACTTTTTTTTAACTTAATTTAAAAAAAATAGGGGAAAAATGGGCAAATTGTAATCTACTTTTGTTTTTTAAAGTTGTTAAAAATATTGTAAAAATTAAAGGGTATCACAATATGCTTCCTTTAAAATAACAATTCTTTTTAATTATCATCATCAGAATAATCATCAAACTGTCCAGACACAGTTCTAAAAACTTTAGGCTGTGATACCTTATCAATGGGTTCCTCGTGTAAATCAATGGGACAGAAGTGACCTTCATTGATTTTTTTTTGAATAAACATAACCCAAGGGGATTGAGGTGAAGTTCTACTTTTAGCAGTCATATGTGGAACCCACCAATCTTCTGCTTCCCAGTCTTCAGATGAAGTTGAAGAAGGTCTGTTTTGATAAGTTTCTGAAATGATTAATTTGACAGTTAATATGTGGCTTAGATTAAGATGGTGTAGAAATTTGAAATAATGCACTAGAGTGGTACAATGTTATAGGAAAAAACAGAAAACCCATTTAATATAAAGATGTATGTGAAATACCAAGTACCTATGGCACAACATATGGTATAAGTTTTGACACTAGAATGAATTGTATAAGTTTAAACAAAAAAATATTTATCAGTGCTCACTGTTCTAGAGAATATTTTTTTTTTGCTGAAAATAAGTTTTTATTGATACCAACCATTGTTTTCATTCTCATTCCATTGTAATTCGTCATCAGTTAGGTTAGGAGTATGATCCCATTCCTCTTTTACTACTTCCTTCTTTCTGAAAATGAAATTATAGAAATCTTTTTTAGTTTTCAGTTTGTTACAAAGTTTTTCATATTTAAAATATTTTATTATAGTCCAGTCAGTCAAGACAATTAATTCATTATAATTCCAAAAGTTTTCAAATTTTGATGTAAGGTCGGGAGTGGTATTAAAACAAACTATAAAATTTGCAACCTGCTCTGCGGTCCGGAACATTGTTAAAAATGCAATAAATGATAATTTGCTCAGTTCTTGAGACCAAAAATTCCAAAAGTTCTGCAAAGTTGGAGTGGTGTTAAATATATTATTTTACATCACGTGTCAAATTTGCAACCAATTTAAGTGTACGGACTACGGAACATTTTTGTTATTAAAAATTAATGTTTTTCTTTATTAAACTGAAGGAAAACGTTCCAAAAGTTCTGCAAATTTGACAGATATATCGAAAATAAAATAAATAACAAAAAATGTTCCGTACACTTAGGTTGGTTGCAAATTTTATACGTGATATGAAATATTATATCGAAAACTTCTCCAAGTTTGCAGAACTTTTGAAATTTTTTTTTTCACGACCATACAGCAAAAATTAATTTAATTGCAATTTTAACAATGTTCCGGACTGCAGACAAGGTTGCAAAATGAGATTTATTGTCGTCCCAATGTACCATTCACTTGACCGAAGTTTGAAAACTTTTGGAATTATTATCAAATTTTCGATTTCGAATGTCTATAATGACTGGTGTATTACCTTCCACAATATCTTTGTTCTGAATACTTAAATCTTATCTTCTTTTGTTTTTCAATGTAAACATCATTCTCAGGTTCTTCAAAATAATTTTGGGCAAGATCAATTTCATCATAGTTAGTGATTTCAGGTAAATCACAAAGAAAATTATCATACAAATCTAGGGATTTAAGATTTTTCATGTTACTCCAATTATTTGGAAGCATACATAATTCATTATTATTTAGAGATAGCACCTTTAAGTTCTGTAACTCAAGTATTTCTTCAGGCAAATATAGAAGCTGATTAAATGATAGCAAACAAACTTCTAAATTTTTTAAAGTACAAAATTCTTTAGGCAGATTATCTATCTTATTGCATGACAAGTCTATTTCTATTAGTTTTTCAAATACACCTATTTTTGCTGTAACACTATTTATAAATGTATTCTGTACATTAAGCTTTTCTAAATTAATACATTCTATAAGGCCCTTAAAAGGAATATCATAAAAAGCATTGGCTTTACATAAAGTATAGGAATTGCCAAGTTGTATAGACTTAGCATTTACAAATGTTGCTATAAGCTCGTAATCTTTATTTATTCTACAATTGTGAATAATAACTTCCTTGACTAGAGGTTTATGTTGTAAAAATTCGAATAAATATTCATCTTTTAAGGCTTTTAAGTTTGTATTATGACTAATATTTAATTTTACTAATTTTTTAGGAGATGCTGCCCAGACCCAGTAAGGAGGACTGTATATATTATTGTTGGATAGGTCTAAATCTTCTATAATATGACAAAAACTTGGTACGTCGTCAAATGTCTCAATATTATTGTAAGATAAGTCCAATTTTCGAATGTTTGTAAGATCCATAATGCTTTGGGGCACTCGCGTTAAGCTGTTGTGCGAAAGGTTTATTTCACATAAGTGTATAGGTAAAATTAAGTTATTGTTAAGATTAGAGAAATGTTGATTACTTAGATCAATAAACGTGATGTTTTCATTCTTATTATTGAGTATATTAAAAGCATTCCTTTTAAGTACGGTTTTCTCTTCATTTTTCTCCATTTCAAAGATTACTTAGTTTACGACGTACGTTAAAAAAAATAATACTATTAATACAAAAATCATAAGATTTTGCCCATATAACCGGCAACCACGAGTCACAACATTTTAGACTTTAAGTCTATACTCTATGACACTCGAGTCTCGACGGACTAAAGAGTAAAGACAGATTAGGTCACAGATGCGTAATGCGTTAGTAACTTATTCTAGTAATAATATTATATGCGTTTTCCAATTACAGAGCATTTTGCGACTCAGTGCCGCACAATGCCGCATAATTCTGAAGCTTAATTGGAACGTGAATTAGTTTTCAAATGCATCAGCAGAGTGCGCTAAGTCAGTGTTGTAAAAAAAATGTTACGAATTGAGTTAGCAACCTCATTGATGTATAAATAATGTGGTAAATAATAATAATTGGTTGAAAACTTTTTACGCTTATTTTAATCATCAAATTATTTCATTATCATTTTTTTTATTGAAATAATAGAAAACCTTTAGAAGAATATAAGGTTTTAACAAGCTAAATTAACAGTAAAATATTTAGTTTCATGTAAGAAGTTTACATCATTTACGTTTTAAGTAATATTTTTTAATGATTTCTAAAAAAATTATATACTTTTCAAAACCATTGCAATTTTTTCTAAAGTATAATCCTGTAAAATAAATTTGTTTACAGATCCGAATTTTAAAATAAAAGTAACTATTTATCATCCATACTAATATTTTTTTTTTTAGCAGTTTGAAATAACTTTAATTATTTTCAAAATCTACCATGAAACGAAAGCCTTACAAATTTTTCAACAATAAATAATATTTACTAACGAAAATTTCGATAAATGCCAACTTAAAGAAAAATACTGGTCAATTTTCTGTCACTGTGTTGGTATTGTTTGAGAGAAGCTCGCGAGAGCATTCGTTTTGAAAGTGCTCAATTGTGCGAAGCGTTGCTGTAGTTGGAACACTCGACGTTGAGCATTATGCCGCAAAATGCGCTCTAGTCCTGTAATTGGAAAACGCACTATGATTGCACTTTGGTACAATTGACATGTTTCCAAGATGTCCGGAAACAGGAAAATGGAAATAAGTTGGACAGTCATTTTAGGTCTTAGTTTTAGATTTTTGTAGTTATACTTATTTTGCGCGTTAGGGAAACACGATGAGCGTGCGCGCGCACACCGTCACAAAAAACCGACGTTCTGAAGTTAGCTATAGTCAACATTTTAGTTTTTTTTCTATTTGTCGTTTTTTCTACAAAAGTAGAATAAAATTTTTGAAAAGATTTTTATCTTGTTACGGCAAAGAAGTATAAGTTCTAACGCTATTCGCTATACGCGTTAATAGTTAGGTAAGGTTACACTTTATGTGGTGGTGTTAATTCTGAGCTTTTCGAAATTCAAACTTATTCACGACACGGATAAAGACGTTCTTATCCCTTATTTTTCAAGTTTCATATTTATTGTCATAAATTAAAATGTATGATGTCCACCATGATCCGCCCTTGGTGTCAAGGGCGGATCATGGTGGACAAGGGGAGCCTGTATCAAAATTTTAATTTATTTACAGATTCTGTATAAAAATAAAATTTTAACCCCTGGCGCAAGCGTACAGCATGTAGTTTCAATATGATAAACTGTGAATAATATGCGTACATAACACAATGTTACAGTATGGAGTTGGTATTTTTTCTAGATTTGTAAACTTTGCGTAATAATCAAGTGGTGTTTATCGTTAAGCAGTTTTGTAAACATTCCAAACAATAGAATCAAACCCTCTAGGGTACATTAATTTTTCATTTGGTAAAATGAAATTAGACTGGGCACTGTTTTTCGTAATTTCATTGTTATATTTATCATTAATTGGTTGTAGCAAAAATTCCGATGAGTCTAATAAACCTGATATCGCTAGAGCAGGGAAAACGAGGCGTCAGAAAATGGGTAAGAATTTTGGTTTTTATGATTTACGTGTTATTTTACAAGCATTACGCTTTATAATATGTATTTAATTTGTGTTAGAACTCGTAGATAGGTTAATTCAATTATAATTGATGAGGGAGTAACAAAAAAAGGGACATTGGACGTATTATATTATAATAATATTGTTATTGCAAGGTATGAAAGGTATGAAATTCTAATTTAAAAAGTTATTATCAAAAGGTCATTTATTGTCATGTCATGAACTCGGAGGCTGTCCGAGAACTCATTTTGTCACCTTCAAATTGTCCTGAAAATATTAACTAAGCTGTTTATTGCTTTAAATTAAAGCCACCATCCATCAAAGATTGAAAGTGAGAACATATGACAACAAAAAGACAAGTGTTGGCCTAGTGAGGCTCTCATGTCTTCCTTTTATCCCCTTTCTTACCGCTTGTCACCGAGGGAGGTGAAGGTGGAAAACCGCGAGGAAAGCGGCATTCCTTAAAACAAATAATCTACGGCGTGTCTCAGGCATAGATGATAGATGAATACATAATACATAATTGCCCGTTAAGAAAACAATTCATCAAGAAACAGATACAGAAATCTGAGGCCAAGAGCAATGGCTGTAGCGCTAGTTTTTTAATATAAACAAAGCGGCAATAATTAATTCATGGAGACTTACGGTCTTACCAATTTAATACCATTTTAGTTCAAAACTCGGCAGTTGGTACTCTGTCGAATGTAATCACGCAAATTCAAAATTTGCCAAATATGGATCTCGGGAGGCGATTCAGAACACCGTGTAAGACGGGTAATAAATGTGGCAAGGTAAGATTTATTGTTGCAATAACTTAGTTTAATTTATTAATAGAGCATTATATTTATAAAATATTGCAATTAATTATCTATGGATACCGTTAAACTAGACTTTATTGTTGTTAAAATCAGGAATCAAGTGTCACTTTTTTTATTAGTTATGGAGTAAAATAAATTGTAAATAATCCTTTAAGAATGATAAATAACACTTTAAAAACTTGACGTTTGTTTACAAATTTACAGGCATGGTCAAAAAAACGTTATAGTGAGAATTAGGACACCATTTTGCATAGATAATCGCTTTCGCGGGTTTTTGAATTATGAAAGTTTAATTTAATTTTTTAAAGCCAACCAAAAATGATACTAATAAATTAAAAAAAAAAAAAAACGATTTGTTTAGGTGCTACAGTAAGAACAAATAATCTGATATTGTTTTTAAAACCTTACAAAGTCGATATAAACAAATAACTATTGTAACGAAATAGTAAAATCTTTTTTTTGTCCTTTCCAGGTCATTAAACGCTTAATGGTGCCAAAACTGGCCCAATTGGAGAACACTATTATGGGTGTGATGAAAGAGCTCTCAAAGATGCCACCAGGATCCCGCCTTCCCGATAAATACACCAAAACCGAGCCGATTAAACTGTTGCTAGACCAGAATTACAAGTAAATTATTTTGTAGAACAATTTAAAATATGTCGAACGAAGATAAATAATATTTAAGAAACGAATATATAAATAACAATTGGATCAGCGGTTATGAACTAAGATAATGTTGTGCTCACCTAGCACTGATTTAGTATATTTTTCATTTACTAATTCTAAAATTCTATAGTTTATATACCTCTGACAAACGAGAGTCATACTCAAGACTCTAAATTTAAGATATATAAACAAGCGCTATGCCTGACGTAGGGGACGTCAAAAATGTATTGGATTTTGATTTTATTGAGTCATACTTCGCGCTAACTGTCTTTTTTTTAAAATTAATTTTATGGCCTGGTAACAAAGCTCCGACTCTAAATCTTAACCATAGATCAAAGAAGAGACGAAAACAATTAGTTAAAGAAATTTAGAAATGTTTCTTTCATTTTTGATAAATAAGGCTGGAAGCGCCAAATTTTGTTTATTACATCTGTTTACTAGTACCGCACATAGACAGTATTTCTGCACAAAGACTACACTCGCAAAATCAATTAATATTTATAATTAAATATAAATAAAATCTATTAAATAATATTTGATTGTATATCACGCGGTGCTTGTAAAATGTTCGCGAAATATTTTTAAAGCATTTTTGGTTCATTATGTTGGGCGAAAAATAGTTTGAATTTCTTACATCTCATTTCAGAGAAGACGTATGTATGGATAAACTGGAGTCATGTTTAAAAGAAGATAAACGTCGGAAACGTATTTTGAAGAAGCTGTTTTTCAAGAAATATAACGCAGTAAGACAAGAGCTAATTGGTTATGGCGGGCGGCGGCTCTGGGGCGGCGAAGGAAATCTTTTTTATAGGCGATAGATAAATAAAAAATAAAAAAAAATACGAAGAAAAAAATACTGATTTTATTTGACCAATAAATAATATTTATTAAACGGACAAAACACTGAATTTATTACATTATTTGCCACTTGATGTTTCGAGTGCTTTTTGGCAATCGTGATTAGCAAGGAAGCGCGAATCTCTCGCGAATAAAATAAGGCATTTGATAAAAACTAAAATTAATATATCTTATTATTCGTGTAAATTAGTACCTACTTTAAGTAAATAATATCTTACAATAATAACTAGGCATACCAAAAGTTTCAAAAACATGTGAATAGACACAACATAGACAGTTGACATCTATCTAGTTTTCATTTTGATGTTTTTTATTTATTTATACTAGGCAGAGAAGATTAGGAAATGGTAATATTTATAAAATATATATTTGATTGATATGCTTCGGTAATTTGACGAATTGATGATCATGCAAATGGAGTAATTGTTTCCTGATTATGATTAGGTAATTAAAAAATTATGATCCAAAATAACTTGGTTAAAATGCTTTTGGCGTGTAGGATTAATGCTGTGATGCTATTCCTATTCTTCATTCGGTCGGTCGGTCAGATGTTATTTGACATGTTTGCCAAAAAAATATCCTAGGCGCAACATTTTAAAAGGATAAACTTTAATAATATAATACCGCTTTCACGGCAATTATAACCCGAAAGTTTGATTCCTGTCACAATAAATACTACTTGTCAAAGTGGAAAGAGTAATATAGCAATGAGGATTTGTATATAGAAGTTTGTTGTTGGATATTATTTCGTATTATTTCATAGTACCTAAATTTTCTTAAGCATTTTAATGGCTTAGGTTACTCTTTATCTACCAATTAATCTTAGTACTAAATTATTTGAATCCTCAAAGAATGCTTCTTTTGAATAAATCCCTTCACGGATACAGATGTATTACATTATTTGCATATCTCGACGCTTGGAGCAATCGTGATGATTGATGAGAATCTCGGTGAAATATCTTATAAGTACATTTAACTATATATTCTATATATATAGTTAAATGTACTTATAAGATATTTCACCGAGATTCTCATCAATCATCACGATTGCTCCAAGCCAATCCAATTAAGAGTATGAGAAGTATGGAGAATATAGAGGCGTAAACCCATGAACACAAATTTCACAGATTAGATTATTTTTTTACTTTATATAATATGCCAATACTTGTACGAGTGAATAACGTAAGAAGTTTAGCTAGAGTTAAGGTTAATTTTTACAGGAAATGGCGCGTAAATTCTATCAACGGGAAATTAATCAAATGGTCACGTTGTATTGTTTGTAATAAACAATATTTTCTAACAATAGCAGTTTTACAAACATTACCTAACTTTCGCCCACAAAGGCTTATTGCTCATAAGTTATGTACTGTTGAGGAATTAGGCAAAAATATCCGTGAAACATGTTCGATATGTGTTTATTAAAAATTGTGGTTTTAATGGCTGCCATTAAAACTATTCTTGGTGTAGATGATAGTAAGTGACTATAATATTTGCTAGGAGAACTACAAGTAATATCTATGGCCGTATTATTTTACGGTTCAACGGTTAACCTTTGTTAATAACAACGTAATCATGAAAACGATGACGACATTAAAATTAATCTACGTAAAATATTAGGGTTATTGTGGCTAAACCCAAAAGGAAATCTATGCCGCAAAATATGTAAATTAACGAACGAAACATGCATTACTCTCTATTATATTAATGTTATTTATGAAACTATGAAAATAATAACATGCTATTTTATTAAATAATACTAGCAATTGCGTGAATTATAGAGCCCAGCAATTCTTCAATAAATTTTTCACGACCTCGATGGAATTTGTATTATTTAAGGAAAAATTCAATTTGATTACATTCTAAGATGTTATTCATTTGTATGGTGATATAATAGAATGCTGGCGGTAATAGCGGGAATGCTGGATTGCCCTTGGATCATCGCAATGGACTGCATGTGGCCTTTTTAATTTTATGATTGAGTATACTTTAAGGCTAATAATAATGTAATGTTTAGGACAATAATATATTTTAAATATATAAATAACTAACACAATTATAACCATATGGACGTATTTTCTGCTTGAATAAATAAATTATTATTATTATATTACTTTATTTATAAGGATATTAAATGCTCTAAGTATAAAGTGATTTATCAGAACATTATATATTTCAGGCCTGCTCTTCACAGTAACCAGAGCACCTCGATACTTCGGAATCCTTCAGGATCATAGGGGACAGCCGCTCTCCGTTGAAATTTCGGAAGAATATATGGACCAAGACTACATTGCTACAAACAGGTTTTTATCATAGCACATACGTTTAATACATTAATATACGAGTATATACGTTAGACACGTAATGAATGTTACTTTTGTTTCAGAAAGCGGCATAAAATCGATTGGCATAAGTGAGTATTTTATTAAGTTTGTTTTTGGCCAGGCTTACGAATATTGATTCTATGGTCTCTCATAATCTATATTAATTTCTTTATATAGTTATAATTGTACGTTACACGAGATGTTGTCATTTATAATGTTTTAAGCGCTTTAAGCTTCACTAGCAGGTAGAACACTTGATTGCGTGCTGCAATACACTCAAGGCGGAATGGGTAAATGATACATGGGATTCCGATTAATAAATTAAATCACGTAAAATTTCTTCTTTTCGTAAACTGAAAAGAGTACTATGTTGTCGTCACATGAGTATGATACTGAGAGCTCGACTCTTTCTCGGTTACAACTGCCCCAGTATCTACAGGGTGGCCAAAAAGTCGAGGATCAAACACAAATAGGGGAAAGATGAGGTCATCAGCGGCAAAAAAAACTTAATATTATCTTCAATACACTCAATAAACAATTATAAATAGTATGTCTAACGCAAGAACTCATCAGTACCAATGTAGTGGATATTATGGAAAAGATACAGAATGAAGATATTTTCGAATTTTAATAAGGATTAGTAAAAAATGACAATTTTCATATAAAAACCAGAATAAATCATAACTCTGCATAACCTTAGAGACCTTCCGTAGAACAATTTTTTGCCGCTGATGACCTCATCTATTCCCTATTTGCGTTTGATCCACGACTTTTTGCCCACCCTGTATACAGCTGTGAGCCTTGAACTATAAAAGAAGACACAAGAACACTCGAAGTTTTTAAGTGGTGTTTCCGACGCATGCTTCGCATCAGCTGGATCCAAAGAGGTCCTGCAACGAATTGGGACGACACGAATGTTCATACAGACTTTCGGACACGTTTTGCGAATTTCGATACGACTTGTTGCAGCTTATAATGATGGGAAAAATGCAAGGCAAGAGACGGGCTGGTAGAAGGAAGAAGTTGTGGTTGAAACCTACAGTGGACCGGTATCACAGCCGCCGAGGAGCTTTGGAGCTAGACTAGCCCATGATACCCTGCAATTCCAGTTGTTAACAGCCAACTTTTAGCATTAAAGTGGCAGAAGAAGAAGCTTTTCTATAAACGTTAAATTATTTGCTAGTTCAAAGAAAAATTCTTACTGTTATTCTACATTTACATAGTGACTAGTATTGGATATATGTTGATTAACTTATTAGATATAGCTTTTCAAGCCAATTTTAAATTTTCAGGAATCCTTTAGACATGGATGACTTTGATGATGATGAAACAGAGGAAGTATTTGATGATAAAGACAAAGATGTAAAGATACCTAACAAATTTAATTTACAAGCCGGTCCAGTATAAACATGTTTAACAACAAATAAAAAATATAATTAAAAAAAAATTCATTTGTTACTATCATAATACATCCAATATATTTTAATATCAAAATTAATTTTATAAGTAGCTTGCTTGCTAGTAGTAGTAGCTTTTGTTGAGTCCAAAGTACTGCCAATGAACATACAACACACAAGCAAGGCTTGGAACAGTGGTGCCAGTTGCCAAATTTCTAATACACGTGAAAACTTTACAAACTATTTATCTTAATAAAATATAACTAAATCAGAGGCACCATAAAATTTTTAAGTCTAGGCCTCAGATTTCTGTATCTGTTTCATGATCATTTGTCAATCTAATTGACAAGTAGGTGATTACTGATTAGCCTCCAGTGCCTGACGCACGCCGTCGACTTTTTGGGTCTAAGGCAAGCCAGTTTCCTCACGATTTTCCTTTATCGTTCGAGCGAGTGTTAAATGAGCACATAGAAAGAAAGTCCATTGGTGCACAGCCGGTGATCGATCCTACGGCCTCAGGGATGAGAGTCAGACGTTGAAGCTACTAGGCCAACACTGCTGCATTTATCTTATTACGTTTACGTAAAACATCACATAGAGCCTCCGAGATAATGTAT